>JAPFBE010000003.1:32182484-33451859 GCA_034336665.1 Luscinia megarhynchos | reverse complement strand
TATGACATCTGTTTTGTGGAAGCATTCCCTAGTTGGCTTGGGGGAAGAGAGGGAGTATTTTTCCTCTGCATCAAACTGAAAATCAAATTTAAAAATAATCGATGTGGAGCCACCCAAACAGACAGCTCTGGTGGCCCCAGGACTACAGCAACCCGGACCTATTTTCGAGATTTCGAAGCCTAATTGGCATTTAGCTGTCTCTGAAGCGGGATGGGAGGGACGGGGGGAACCTCCACCAGATGGGGTGGCATGCATTCATACGCTTGCTGTGCGAATCAGAGCCGGCACCTTTCCCCCGGCTCCGGCTAATCCTGTCCCTCAGCACCCAAACTGTCTAGCCTTATTCAGGCGATTGTTTTCTGGCCTTTTTCTTTTTTTTCCCCATAATGGCCCCATAGTGGAAAAAGTGGGAAGAAAGTAAGGATTAAGGGAGAGTAAATGGCACGTTTGCAAGGCGAAAAAGGAATTTAAAAAAAAAACAGTTGTTCAGTTATTAGAGACTTGTCAACACTATCACCACCCAACCACCTTACCCCACACACATACAAAAAAAAAAAAAAATAAACCTCCTTCCTAGGAAACGCTAGACACATGGGCAGATATTCCCAGAGCAGAATAACTGTTTGGCAGGACAGGTACAGCAGACTGGCAAACAGCTTTCCCATCACACGTGTCACCTCCGCCTTCACCTCCCCGCTCTGCATGAAACGGGGCACTGTGCTAGGATCCACTGGCAGTTAGGAAGCGAGGTGAGCACGTTTCCAGGAACAGAGCCTTTCTCTTACCTGAACCCTAGCTTCAGATAGTCCCAGCCTCTGGCTTAGTTCCTCCCTCATGAAGGCATCCGGATAGTGAGTCTCATCAAAAAGTCTTTCCAGCTCGTTCAGCTGCTCTAGTGTGAAATTGGTTCTGCTTCTCCTTTGTTTAAGCTTGGTCTGTCCGTCTTCATCTTCTGACTTCACATCTTCCCTCTTCTCTTTGCATTCGTAGATCCCTGCCGGGGGGGGGGAAGAAGAAAACGACGCTGAGCCTCCTCTCGCACCTCTTCGAAATTCTCTCACACGGGGGTGTCCCTCCTCCCCTCTTGGTCCCCAAACTGAGCAGAACTTGCGGGTGCAGCTGGCGGGGGCAGGGGGTCCCCGGGCAGGCCCGGAGAGGCGAGAGGGGCTGAGCTCCGCTGCGGGCTCCGCGCCGGGCAGGGCCAGCTCAGGGCCCGAGGGAGAAGGGAGCCGCGCTGCCCTGCCCGTCTGATGCCCTGTCAGGAAAACTGTACAAATATAATTTTATTTTCCTTCCAGGCTTAGGAGGAAGCCGTGCAGCCAGTTGGTGCGGGCAGTTCGGGGAAGGGGTTGGTAGGAAAACCGCCGGCCCCCCGATACCTCCAGGCAGTGGGAAGAGGTGGGGGAAGGGGGTTTCTCCGGAGACGTTTTCTCCCAAAGAGGGTTATGCAAGAAGCTCCCTACCGCTGACATGGTGAAGCCGTGATGATAGTGTTTGTCTCGTAAAAGAAACTTTTCCTGGGCATGAGACAGAGACCTCCTGTCTCCCTTCCCTTAACAACCCTCTTTCCCCCGAAATGCCTTCCAGGGGTCGAAACCCCAGGGGCAGGGGTCCCGCCCAGCCCTGTGCGGGACAGCGGGCTCCAGGGCATGGGCCACCCCGAGCCCCTCCGGAACAGCAGGAACCACCCCCCAACATTCAGGGACTCCAACAGGGCCTGTGGAGAGCTTGCATGCTTGTCCCAGGCAGAGGGGAGGCTGTGGGGGAGCGGGTAAAACAGTTCCCCTTTTCTGTCTTGGGTAGGGAAATTTCTTTTGCTTTGACATATTATTTCCTACTCTTTTACTATTATATTTTTTCCCCTTTTCATTAATGTCTGGAGGCCTAAGATACTGTCCTTCTTTTAAATCCAGCTAACGAAAAGAGGAAAAGGTGCTGTAGCGAGGGACACCAGTTTAGTGTGAACCGGTTCCCCGGGATCCCCTGCCTGCCTGGGGCGCCCCGCCGGGTGCGCATCCAGCGCGGGCACCGGCCGAGTCCCGGGACGAGCCTGCTCTGACTGCCCCCTTTGTCGTGCCTCCCCTTCTGGGTGGTGTGGGTTTGCGGGGAGTTGCATCTGCCATGATCCCGAAAAAATCCCCTTTTTCCTCACCAAGTACACAGGTATTATATACATGCGTACGTATGTATAGGCAGACAGAGAAATGTGCGCATGAACATATATTAACCTATATACTATTTTAACCTATATACTTAGGGGCATCCCAAAATGCAAATTATAAACTCCAAATCGCAAGTTAATTTAACATAATAAAGCATCCTGAACTGCATCTGGGCTTAAGTAAGGCCAGACCCAAGTCGAAGCATTCGTTTTCACTTCCAAAATGAAAACTGTCCCTGGCCATGACCGTTCCCCCGGGCTCTGGGCTGATACTGGCTGCATAAAACTTTGGGAAGGGTCTGGGCTCCGGATGGGGATACTCGCTGGTTGGTTTTAGTGGCGTTTTGTTCTCATTTCTCCTGTAAAGGGAATCCCTAAGAAAAGACGAGGGTGCTAACCCAGCAAATGCCTGGGGAAAATCAGGCGCGTTCAAAAGCTGTCTCTTTTCCGAGTCTACAGCATGTCCGTGATAGGTATAAAATATTAACTAGCATATCGGTGGGACTGAAATCACACGCCTGAATCAGTTGAAATTAGACTGAAACCTGGCATGAATTTAAACTGTCACAAGCATCTCAGCTCCTTCCAACTCCTCCCTTCCATCCCCACCCCCAGCCCCTCTCCGTAGATTAGATTAGCTAAACATACAAGCCAGAATTTCGATTCACGGCGAAAAGGGAGAGTAGTAGAGGGTTTTTTTCGTTCCTTCTCATTCTATTTTTAATTTCCGAAGCATGCCCTGCTTTCATTTTTTAAAATCATCTCCTGCCCGAATTATTCCCTTGAACTGAACCTTCTTGTTTTTCAGTCTCTCTACCAGAGAAGGAATATAAGCAGAGCTGAGTGGTACTGGCTTGGGCAGAAATATGGGTACCTGAATATGTGATTATACCCTGTTCTCCTGTTTGGGGAGCAGGTAGAAAAGAGAAGGATATTAAATAGAAGTTTGGGCTGTAAATTAAATCTCCCAGTGTTATATTAAACAAGATCAAACAGTAGGAAACAGCTGAAAGGCTGGTTGTTGTTCCCCAACCTATTAATCGGTTTTTATTACCCCAAGCTAGCCAGTAGTTCCCCAGGCAGGTCCACCTGTCTAACTTGCCTAGAGACACTTTCTCAACTTTCTAATCCCTCCGTCCTTTTAATTCTCTCCTTCCCCTGTGAGCCTGTGAGGGATTTTTAGTTGTCTTGCTTTAAAAAATATATTTTTTTACAATTGTTACTGTTGCTTACAGAAGGGATGGCGTTTTGCCCCTCGGTCGGCGGGGTGCCGGGCTGCCCTGGCCCAGGTGACAGGGCCGGCAGGGGACCGAGGGACAAGCCTGCCGGCTGGCCGGTGCCCCTCGCCGCAGAGATGTTCTGTCTCCCCGGCTCCGGGCAGCAGCCCCACGGCCAGGCTCGTCTCCTGCTTCCCGTCCCCGCCCGTCGGAGCCTCCGAGCAGGACAGGCTGACCGACCCAAGACAAAATGTCCAGAGAGAGCCCTCTCCACATCCCGCTTTCTCCCAGAGCAAGCAGCAGCATCCTGCCGGCCCGGAAGCAGGAAGAACAGGTCTCCTAAGGCATTAAAACTCCCCGGACAAGGTTTCCTCGTACAAAAATACACAGATAGCCAAAAACGTCTGACGTGCTGCGCTGCCCCCTTCCCCCGGGCGAGAGAACGCCTAACGCACCGGATCGATTTCGGATGTGAACGGGGGCTAGCGGGGGGGGCAGGACCGAAGTTGTGACTTATTTTTCACGGCTACACTCACGTTGTGCATGCAGGAGAACGTGTTCCTAAGCCTGTGCTCCCGCCGCGGCGGGAGGGAGGTGACCGCAGGAGGGGAGCGGGATGCGGGATGCGGGAGGCGGGATGCAGGAGGCGATCCCGTCTCCCCGCTCCACCGGGGCCGGAGCCGGGGCCGCGCTGACCGCGTCCCCCCGCTGCGGAGAGCCGGGGGTGGCCGGGGAGGGGACGGGGGCTGCCGGCGAGAAGCGCGGGCGGAGGGCTGCCAGCCCTGCTCTTACCTTCCGCTGTCCTGCCCGTGTTGAACTCCTTCAGTTTGTCCTTGTCGCTCTCTACGTGGTCTTTGAAAAGATGCACCGGGCAATGGTTGCTGCTCTCGGTCATGTCCTGCAGGTTAGAATCAGAGTTTCCAAGCTCCCTAGAGCGAGCCAACCCACTCTCCAAAACTTCCCTGTACGTGATCGTCTCCTTCTTGTTGCCGCTGCCACTGCCGCTGCTGCTCTCTTTGCTTTTCTGGTCAAAAGATTTGGATACAAAAGCCGTAAGTTCTTCCATGGCTGCCCGGTGATCTTATCCACAGAGATCCACTTGTTTTCAATCGGAGATGTGGCCGTCCTCCGCACGCTGTTTTTGCACGTAGAAGATGGGCTGTATAGGGTTAGATCACTCCTGCTGTTATTTATGCCTTTCAATTTGAGATCACACTATTTATACATGGCTACCTCAGCCCAACCCCCAGCTCTCCCTGTCTCCAGCAATTACTGACTGCTCCATAGTCGCAGGCGGACTCCGAGCAGCTATCTCCCCCACCTCAGTCCAGCAATTGGCTTTCTTTTCATTTCATCACTCTTTGGCATCTTTGCACCTTGATTTAGGGAGGCAAAGAGGCAACAGCGAAAAAGGGGGGGGGGGAGAGGGAGAGAGGGAGAGGGAGAGAGAGAGAGAGAGGAATAAAAGGGAAGGAGGGGGGAAGAGGAAAACATGAAAATAGGTATCTACATTCTGTAAATGGGTTGCAGAAATGAGAGTCGAGGAAGACTTAATTGATTTTAAGGACATCCTGTGCGTGGCAACACTGTAAGAACGGACCCACGGCTAACCAAATAACTGAGCTCCTGCAATTAAATGTATCGCTGTCAAGAGGAATGGAAAATGAGTGTTCAATAAAAAAGGTAATGAATAAAAAGCCGGAGATGTGCGTTTGTTGTAATCATTGGAAATTCTACCTGATTTGCTATTTAGCTAATTTCTCTTAAGTAAACGGTCAAAATAACCGGCGAAACAAAAATGCTGCTTTAAAAGTGTTGCCTGTTCTGGCTGGCGGTGGGTGGGTGCACGGAGGGGGACGTGTGCCGCAGCTAAACAAGTTGCGAGGTGCCTCGGAGATCCGTGTCGGTGCGTTCGGAGGATCTGGAGCGGGTTGTTTGGCTGGGGGGTATCCGTAGGTATGGAGTCTCTCCAGATGCTTGTGAACATTGCAGGATCTGACTCCTTGTTTACTGCTATTATGTTGTCTGAAGGTACTGTAGGGGAAAATTAAAATCTAAAATGTTTCTCTGGATATCGAGCTATCCTGCTGCATGCAGCAGAGGGGTAAATTATTAACACGGGAGTGTGTATACGACAAAGAGAGCATTAAGCCTTTTTTTTTTTTTTTTTTTTTTTTTTTTTTTTTCGCCCAACGAAACATATCCTGCTGGATTTAACATAGAACTGGCAATTATTTCCCCACCTTGTTCTTGGTAGGCTGCAGTTAGTTTTGTTGTACTCCTGGAATAATTATTATTCTGTGCGCTTGAATAGCTGCCTGAAATTCGTCTCCAGATAACAGCGCCGGCATTTCCAGCGCCTCTCCGCACCGTTTGATCCCCACGCGGAGTCGACTTCCCAGCTATTTATTCCTGTCTCTTCTCCTCGGGCTTTAACGCGAAGGGTTATTCGGTATTTGGAGGAATTTTGTCTTCTGGTCGTTTGGCTTTATACGTCCTTCTCGTTCCCTCGCCTCGAGTTTGAGATAATCAGAGCCCATCATCACGCCACCCTCCGCTCTGAATCTCAACCAAAGCAGGCTCCTTGTTGGAGCAAGGGGCCATTGTTTCTTTTCCGGGGGAGTGTGGGACTGTTCTGAAAATTAGCAGAACATTAAAACACTAAAAATACGTTTAATTAATCCAAAGGTGCCCCCAGCACCAGAGTTAACACTTCCACAGGAGGAGGGGGAAAAATAATAATCGAGGAAGCAATTAATAAAGGGCTTTAAAAAAAAATCAATCTCCCCCTGTGCGAATTTAAAATGATTATCTAGGGGACAAGGATTGATCATTTGATCTCGGCAATGCGGATATCCCTGACATTTATTATATTGTCGTGTCTCGGTGGCATCCTTCCTCCAGAGTTCGTTTAACAAGTGAGGGAGCGGAGGAAGCCTTACAACTTAACAAACAGGTCTTGTCATCGCAAACGCCAATCAAATCCGAGGCTCTAATGTATATCACACGGCACCACATAAATAATAAAGGCAAACGATAGACGGGGAAGTAACGTATGGCTGAGGAAAGATCCCGGCACGACACGCTGCCTGTGCCTCTCTCATGCAGTCTGCGCGTGTAGGGGCTCGTAGAGGATTGCTGCACAGGCTGGTGCGTGGTGCGAGGGCGTCACGGACACGCAGGGACACCGGCACACGTTCCCCCGTGGGAGAGGCTCGGTACCGGGGCTGGGCCCCCGCCGCGGAAACTTTCCCCATCCCTCGGCTCCAATGTCACCGATCCCCACCGTGCCCGGTCTCCCTCTGCCTCCCTCGCAGCAATCAAGGATAAATATTTACTGACTCCGCGTCCCCAGCGCCGGAGAGGCACGGTGCCCGTCGGCTTCCCCGAGCTGCCGGAGCTTGCGCCAAGCCTGCCGGATCCCCTCTTTGGTCCCTCCCGGCCCCGTCCCGCTCTCCTCCCCGCAGCTCCCCCCTGCGCCCAGCTCCACGCCTGCAGCCCCCGCCAGCCCGGAGCCCCCGGGCGCCTCCTGCCCCCGAGGACAGGGGCAAACCCAAGCCTGCTCAGATACAGGGGGGAAACGAGCTCTCTTCCCTGTGCCACATCCCCCTCTCCCTGCTTCCCAGCAGCTCCCGGCGGGAAGGCTGGCTGCCCCCGCTTCCCGTTCGCGCGGGGCGCAGCTGGGCGCGGGGCAGCCACCGGGCGCGCAAGTGGCGCGGCAGCCCGCGGGCCACCGCCACCGCCACCGGGGAGCCGCGGCGGCAGCAGCGAGACCCCCGGGGAGCGCCTTGCAGCCCGGGGGAACTTGCCTCAGACTCGCTCCGAAAGAGAAAAGCGAAACAAAGCACCGGAAAGGGAAAGGGAGAAAACCGGGGAAATCATAAAAACAAACAAACAAACAAAAAATGACCAGTGCAAAGCCCAGCTCTGCCGGGGATCCGGCCTCCCCCCCGGCCCGCGGACGCGGCGGGGCGGCGGCGGAGGGCGCAGGAGCGCGGGCGCCCCGCGGGAGCGCACGGCGGATCCCTGCGGGATGCCGGCCCGGCCCGGCCCGGCCCGGCGGAGCGGCGGGAGGCGAGGAGCGCCCCCGGGCCCCCTCTTGGCGCAGCCCGCGGCTTTGCCGGGACCTAGGGAAAGGTGGTGCAGGTGGGAATAAACTGGGGGGCAATTTTGACCCCACTACAAACTTTGACGGTCGGTTCAGAGGGGAATTACCTTAATTGGCGCTCCTGATAATGGACTGGGGAGGAGTGATGCAGGGAGAGATAAAGGGAAGGAGAGAGAGAAGGAACTGCCGCCCAAATATCATTCCCTTGCAGGAACGGAACTCTTGGGACACTGTCGCAAACCTAAAAAGTCCCCAGCGCTCCTCGGAGCTTCCCCCTGCCCCTGGCCCAGCGCGGCACCCTGGGTACCCCTGCCGTGCCACAAGCCACCCCGCTCTGCAGAGCCCCTCGCAGGGCCGGCCACCGGCGGCGCACTGGGGGCTGTCCCCACTGCCCGGCCTGCCGGCTCACCTGAGGGCACCATGCCCCCAAATCCTCCTCCCTGCTGCCCTGGGGCAGCGGACAGCAGCCCTCTGCCCGTCTGAGGTGCTAACTGGGCGGAAGGGGGGCTCGTTTATTCAACTCCTATCCTTTCCCCATCGCCGCCCCCACGGGGCTGATTCCTCCCCGCAGACCCGAGCCCGCCCCTCGGCCGCCCCCTCCCCAGAGCGAGGGGGGCATCTGCGAGCAGGGCACTCCGGACCTGGGGCTGCAGGGGAGCGCTTACTTAGCGTGGTATCAATCCATGCGCTATTTTCTAATTCCTCTGTCAAGGAAAGCTCTTGACCGTCGTGGGTTTTCTCCGCGTTAAACGAGAGGAATAATCATGAATGAATTTAAACGTTGCATTAGCTTTAAGCAAATCCAAGGCACAGTATTGAATTTCATATTTGTAGGAGGAATTTACATTTGTACATTTACTCATGGTATGACGTAGGGCGAAACTGATTTCCTCCCACCCTCCCCCCTTCATCTTATTTTGGTCAAAATGGAGAAAACAAGCAAACAGAAAAATCATCGGTTTAATCCACGTTTTAATAAGCGCTGACCCGAAGAGCAAGATTTTGTTGAGTAGATAACTGAGTCCTCTCTCTCTCTATCTCCCTCCCTCCTTCCCTCTCTCTCTCGTGATTAATTCAGGGACTGTAATCATGAACATTGTACATCAAACCTTTCTGCTCACGCTACAGACTCCTGCAGATCTTTATTGGTTTACATGAAAGCGAGTAAACATATTTCAGAGGATGCCCTTTCAATCTGGCTCCATTTCCACAGCACATAATTCCAAGGACAATTTGTTTTAATAATAAGAATGGATGCAGTGTTAATGGTTTTCAATTTGTGTTAAAAAAAAATTAAATATTTATAAGTATCGATCGAGGGTTTCAGGATTTTACAGACGTCTTAACACATTTCATAGATGGGATTTTTTTTTAATTTAGAAACCTGCGTCGTATTCTCTTTTATGCTGTTTATTGATTTAAGCAGCATCCGTGTCTCAAGCGAGAGACTAATAGATTTTCATTAAAATAGGCTCTCTTAATCCTGATTGTGAATGGATATGATTGATCCATCCAGCACACTACACATCTATAATATTAATAAAGGACATTATCATGGCAGGATTTGCTTTTCCGTCATCAGGGTACTTTTGTTTTTTCCCCTTCCTTGCAACCTTAAAGATTTATTTGGGAGCTGTAAAATAGCCCACAGGAGGGAGACGCTTTGGGAAGAATACATTTTTATATTAGATTTTTTTTGGTGGTTTTAGTGGAAAGAATTTTTTTTTAATTTACACACTGCTGTGGCAACATATGGTGAAAATTAAACTGTTTGCCCCTCTAATCTAATCTTAAAACGTTTGTGTAGAGTTTTATTTTTAGAAAAACATTTTTAAAGGAGAGGAAAACAATCTTATATGAAAAATAAAATAAAGAACATTTGAAAGGCTATAGTTTAAACTAACAATAGCCTACTTCACGGCTGATGCTGCTGGACTGGTATCATACCTGATGAATATGTTACGAAGTGGTCGGGACAGAAGCGGCTACAGTAATTAATGGAGTGTGACAGAAATGCTAAGGGCTTAATTGTCTTTATTCCGACTTGTAGCAACGCAACCAAAGGGATACATTAATTCAGTACAAAAACACATAAATGCTCTCCTCTCTCCTACACCAAGGTACAAGCAAACACACGTAGTCACACTAGCGCACATCATCTCTTCCATATCACATTATATTTTTTTAAAAATAAATATAAAGCTGTATCTTTCCAGCAACATTAATTACTCATATATTCATTACAGGAAGCCTAGACGTGTTCAAATCCTCATTTACTTTTACTTCTGCAAAATTAAACATTCACGAGGTGAATTACAATAAGCAATTGCCTTTGTGTGTAATTAATTACGATGCAGTGGGCCAGCATAATGGGCGAGTAGTCCCCTTGCCTTCAGTTGCCCTGGATAACTCGAACAGAATAGGAAGAGCCTGTGAGGGAAAAAAAAAAAAAAGGAAAAAAAAAAGGAAAAAAAAAGGGGAAAAAAGTTGAGAGCTGTAAAGTTTGTACTGAATTTAGCAACACGAAATACACACAGAGAGAATTGTTTGCCTTCTCTCGTAATGTGCGAGGGACGCTGCAATTTTGAACTCTGTAATAATGATTAATAAGTCAAAAGGGCATATTTTTCTTTCATGGTATGCAGCGCTCAAGGGAATATTCCGTGTATGTCTTTAAAACGAAGTAGGAATATTTACACACATGCACAGAGTTAGCAACAGCACCAAAGAAAGAAAAAAAACCACGAATATTTCAGTGAACTATTACATTTTTTCAATTATTTCCCAATGAGTATTTCAATGAACTGTTACATTTTCCCAATTCACAAGGAAGATTTATGGGATTATTAAGATTTCTAGTGGAAATATTATACAGTGGAAGTTTATCGTCTCTCAGGGATTGTACACCATTTGATATCAATTTCCAGATGTTATGATCTTTTTTCAGAAAATAATTGAGTATATTAACTTCTTCCCTACAGAAGACTATTTAGGACTTTATTTATTTATTTATTTACTTGTTCTGTAAAAGGCACAACTATTTCCCTCTCACCCCTCCCTCGCACAACTAAATTGTCGAAACACCGGAGTGAACTTCAATCAGATAACGGTTTAATACTCGAGGGAAGGAATAATTTATTTGCCGCTTTATTGCGAGCAGAAGCCCGTGAGTTTAGCTATGTTTTTAAATAAAAACAAGGTACATCCGAGAGCGCCCGGCTGCCCTGGGCAGGGCGGGAGGCCCTGCGCTCTCTCTCGGTGGGCGCCGGAGCTCCCCGGGGGCTGCGCTGGAGGGAGGAGCGGGGGCCGGCGGAGCGGCCTGAGCTCCGCCGGGACCGCACGGTCCAGGCAGCCAGGGGGCCACGCGTGTTTCGCAGCGCCACGCGTGTTTCGGAGCGCCATGGGTCTGGCCAGTGAGTGCCAGAGTCCCGGCGAGTGAGAGCCCGAGTCCCGGGGCAGCGCTCTCGCACCGCTCCCGGGCGGGTCCGTCCGCACCGGGGCTGTGCGCAGGCACGGACGGGCAGACAGGCAGACAGACAGACGGACACCGGCATGTCCTGCCGCCCCCGCCCCGCGGCCCGGCGGGGCTCGGCGATAGCAGCGGGCCGTGCCCACCGCTCCCTCGCCCGCCGCTCCGGCCGAGGCTCCGCCGCTCCCCCGCTCCCCCGTGTGCCCCGCTTGCCCCGTGTGCCCCGCTGCCCTGTGCGCCCCGCTCCCCCGTGTGCCCCGCTCCCCCGTGTGCCCCGCTGCCCCGTGTGCCCCGCTCCCCCGTGTGCCCCGCTCCCCGTGTGCCCCCTCTCCCCTGTGCCCCGCTCCCCCGTGTGCCCCGCTGCCCCGTGTGCCCCGCTCCCCCGTGTGCCCCCGCTCCCCCGTGTGCCCCGCTGCCCCTGTGCGCCCCGCTCCCCGTGTGCCCCTCTCCCCCGTGTGCCCCGCTCCCCCGTGTGCCCCGCTCCCCCGTGTGCCCCGCTCCCCCGTGTGCCCCTCTCCCCCGTGTGCCCCGCTCCCCGTGTGCCCCGCTGCCCCCCGTGTGCCCCGCTCCCCCCGTGTGCCCCGCTCCCCCTGTGCCAGGCGAGGCGGGATCCTGCCCTGCCCGGCCCTGCCCGAGCGGAGCAGCAGGCAGAGGCTTTGTAGCTGTACCCGCAGACGCTGCCCTTGTGCCCTGTCCCCAATTTTACAGCCTGCGGGTGGCCGTGGTGTCCCTTCCCCTGAGCTCTCCCTCCACCCCCGGGAGGGAATCGGTGGGTGCTGCCGTGGCATCTCCCTCGAGGAAGGGTCGAGCTGGGTCCCCCTGGTCCCCGCTGAGCTGGTCCCGGTCCCGGCCACGGCAGCAGCGGCTCTGCACGCACAGAGAACCCCCCTGCCCGGCCGATGTTAGAAGAAATGGGGCCGGCAGAGCGAGGATTTACCCCAAAAAAGGAACTAAGGGCTGGTCGGGCTTCAATGCCCCTACAAGGGAAAGCACAGAGCGAGGGGGTAACGTTTCACAGGTTACCTCACCTCGCGTTTATCGGGGTAGTTAAAGGGAATAAAAGAAGTGAGGGAGAAGGAGAGAGAAAGAAAATCAACTTTAAGAGACTCTGGGTTTAAACAGCAGCCTTTGATATTTTGACAGTAAAATGGAAAACACTTAACAGGAGTCAAGTTTTGATGTCTGAGGCTGGCAGCGCCCTCTAAAATTATATTGTCTTGCCTGCTGCTTCAAATTGGACCCAGGACCTTATAACGTCTCTCCAGGTCTTTATCTGCAGCCTTTCTGATTGCAAAACCATAACTGTATCGTTTTACACCAGTCAACTAAGCAAGTGCCAGTGGAATAAAATCCACAAAGTGCACACACATACCAGCTCTACAGCTAAAGCAGTCTGCTCTTTGCAAGTTGTAAAGGCCTGCAAATTAAATACCAATTACTGGAAGCAATAAAATGCTTTTTATTGCACAAAATCTACTTAAACCAGAAAAGAATAGTGGTTTTATTTTGAGGAGGGGGACAGAGGGGCAGGTCTCAAAGACATATATTGGCAGAGAAAGATTATATACAGCGCCTGCACGAGGCCACAATGGAGACATTCTATGGCCGGCAGCAGGCAGGGCTTCTCCCTCCCTGCATTGTACAGAGGGGGGTTCTGCAGAGGTGCTTATGATAGGGATTATTGTAGGTGAGACTTGGGGAGGTGGGAAGCCAGGGAACAGTAGCTCTAGGTAGGAGAAAGTGGTGCAAAGAAGTTATATGACAGCAGTCCCACTGTTTTTGAGGTACTTTCCAAATGAGGTACTAAGCAGTTGGTGATGAAAACTACCTGGTGTCTCCTCATTCCCCTGTCCTCTTTTCCTTCCCCTCTTTGGGGAAGAATGGGTTACTGGCTTTCTGTCTTATGATCATCCCAGGAAAAGGCTCCCAATATCCTACCATGCTCTCTGGCCCCTTCAGTGGGGGAGCCCTCTGAGAGGCAGCAAGGCAGGGTGCAGTTCCCTGGAGTTACCAGATCCACAGCCAGACTGCCATTTCCCCACAAATATCCTCAATTTTCTACAGAGCAAAATAATGTCAGCAAACCTGCCAGTGGGAGGAATGTTTACACAGATGAGACACTTTCAGCTTTGCCTGAGTTCAGGTGTTATTCACCACAACACAATCCTGTGTCTGGCACAAAGAAAGAGTGGAAATAGCCAAAAAGCCATACTCTGGCAGAGAAAACAGTGTGATAAGTGGTATTACAAATGTCACTTAATATGCTCATGCCTTGAATTGCATATCGAAACCTCTCTCCTATACATGCATCCCACTCCTCATTCCCTACTGTTTCACTGCTCCCAGAATATCCCATCCTTGTGGTTTACCCTTATGCTATGCCTGTGCTTCACCTTTGCCTTCTCTTAACGCCAGGAACTGCCTGTGAATGGGACAGGACAGCCCTTGGGATCACCTGCCATGCATGGTGGGTCATGACATTTATGCTGACGGGGGTTTGTGAGGTACTGCTTTAAACAGATTTTGAATGAGTGGGGTTTATTTCTTTTCCAACGACAAAAGCAATTTGAGGACTGCAAGCTTGTTTCTTAACATGACCTCATTCTGAGTGAACTAGATTCTCCCACTCACCAGAGTGTATTATACAGAGCCAGGCTATGGCAACAAAGATCTTCCCAGCTAATTACCCACAAGTGTGCAGGCTTTCTGTGGATGAATTTGATTTAGAAATGCTTGAAGACTAGATTTGACTAGACTTAGAAACACAGGGAAAACTGAAACTCTGCCATGTGGTTTATGGCCACTTCAAAGCTTCCCTATGCTTACCATGTGAAATCTACAAGGTTTGAAATGAAGGATTTAAGTGCTGCACTGCTGCTTGTGCTGTGAGGAGAGCAAAGGTGCAGGTGGGCACTCGGGCTTTTGCTTGGCTTGGAGGAGCCATCACCACAAGAACTTGGGTGATGGAAAGGGCCCTGGAATGGCGCTCACTTCCAAGGAGCCCCCAGAGGTGATGGTCCCGAGGTAACTGGGAAGTGGTGGGGTCTGCCTCCAGCACCAGTGGAAAGAGTGATTCTGATGGGCCTGCTGGCACAAGTAGAGCAAAAGTGAAATATTTTCCTTCCTCTGTTCAAAATGGGGGCGCCTTGGGTCTTATTTTCCCAGATGATAGTGTTTTTTCCTCAGTCGAACTTTCCCTTCACCCCTGAAGTAAGAAGTGCCCTGCCAGTGGTTGCCCCAGGGTTTGCTCACAAAAGCCCAGTGCTCAAAAGCAGAGATGTGGTTTTCAGAACCACTTGGGTCTCCTGACATCAGCCCCAAGGAAATGGAGGCCCAGGGCTGACATCTGCAGATCCCTCTGCTGCACTGGGTCTTCATTTAATGCTGAGTGAGGAGCAAAAGGTTTAACGGCATAGTAATGCTGCTCTGTTTGGGGCAGGGGGTGAGAGGCACTGTTAGAGACAAGAGTATTCTTTTTTTCCTCCTTAAAAGAGGGGAATTCTGTCCTCAGCATTTCTGAATAAGTAGGACTTAGGCTACTGCACACCGAAATTGCAGCATGCGCTCCCGTTTACACCCCTTGCTACATGTCCACACACACAAATATTCACCCATTGACAAGGCTGTGGAGGTTTCTGGTTTTGTTTAAAAATTGGCTGCCTGCAGCCTCCCCTTAGTTCCTCTGGGTATGCATGAGCAGCTGTGGAGAGCTGCAAGGCTAGCCAGCAGACCTTGTAGCCCCCACAGATGTCAATTAGTTTCTCTCGGGCTTCCTTTGGATACACTCGGGTCTTGAGACCTCCATGTGCTGACTTATTTGTAAAGCATGAGTTATTCACTAACTCCGTGTTACTAATTAGAAGATTATCAGCTCTTGGTGGCTCGCTGGCCTGCTGCAGGGAGGTTCCGAGGAAAGCCTCGCACAGGCCGCGCTGAGGGGAAGCATCGATTGATTTCGAAGCATTGCTGTGGTGGAACACTCCTGCTTTACGCATTAAGGAGCAACTGGAGGGACATGAAAGGTTTTGGAGACCCTGAGTGCCTTTCCAGGCTTGGGTAACACAAAAAGCAGCTTGCTGCAGCTGCACCACCCTGGATTGGTGAGAGCTGGCTGGCTGCTGGTGGAGTCAAGCCCACGTATGGGGGCCAAAGATTTTGGGAAAACATGCAAAAAGCCCGTGTTGTGCTGTAGGAGAGGGGGAAAACTTGCATAAGCCCTTCTGGCAGCTAGGAAAAGACAAGGAGTTAGGTCCTAAAAGTGCAAGGAGGAAGGGAACAGTTAAATACATTGCCTCTAGACACTGAAGCTTTTTAAACTAGTTAAACTGACTGCACTCCTCTGGGAATCCATTTTAGAGGAGGCAAAATTAAGTGCATCTTTAATTTGCCTAATTTCCTTCATCCTATGTATTTTTGGATCCTCCCTGTGCTAATGAATCCTTGCTGCGTTCACGGGGAGTGAAAGTTGTTAATATTAGCAGAGGTCATCACGGCCTTTCTCCGAGCCATCACTGTCCTTGCCGTGACTAGACCGAGCGCTCACCAGGGCCATGCTGGGGAAGGAGAGGCTCAGCTCAACCAGCCTGAAGTTTAACCACTTGCCTTTGACAGAAGGCACACTTTGATCTAAGGTGGGGCATGAAGTGCAATATACAGTTAATATTTATAAGCTTATGTACAGAAAAAAAAAGAAATCAGGAGGCAGCGACATGAAAGTCTTGGTTCAGATAAAAACCACCAGTGTAAGCTAGGAGGCATATCTGGGAACAAAAGAGGGTTTGGTGATGCTGCTGCTGATGTTCTGGAATATCTGGGGTTTGTAATCTGTGACAGTGCCAGGGATTTCTTTTGTGCAGTTAAATCATTTTCATCTTTGTCTGCCTCAGTTTCCCACCAGCAAAGTGGGAAGTAAACAGAACATTTTGTATTCTCTTCGTTTTTCTGCATTATCCTCACAATCTAAAGAGTTTAGGGTACTGCTTCTATTTTTGTTGTGTCTACCGCTCAGCAGTTTCATGTTCCTTGTGTTCCTTAGGCATTTTCCATAACACAGATAATAAGTTTAACAGGTTCTCTCTTCCTCTCTCTTTTTTTTTCATGCCTTTGGCCACAGAGCTCATCATATCTTGTTCTCATAAGTCAAATGCAGGAAAGTATCTTCAGAGCATCTCTGTGGGATCTCTGCTCCTCACTGAACAAGGTCTTGCCAGATTACAAGGAAATGATGCTTAGTAATTGCAGCTGTCTCATAGACAGATCCATCACATCTGTTCCACTTGCCAGATGAGTCCAGATCACCAGTGACCCAAAAATAGCTGTTCTTCTTAAGACTGCTCTGAAAAGCAGAGGGGTTCCTATGATTTTTAAAGGTATTAATCACAAAATGTGGACCTATGTGGGATGTAAACTCCATGCTTGCACAATGAAGATGCACAAATCTTTCAGTGGGGTGGCTGGGAAGAGCAAAGCCCCTTTAAAAGTGGCTTAGTCAGTTATATGTCTCCCTTCCCTCTCTATTTTGAGACGTGTTCAGATTTCAAACTGTGGCGTGTGTAGTCAATTCTTGTTGTCTTCACACTAATAAGTTAAATATTGTGCTCTTCAAAAAGTCGTGTCCCTCATATCTCATAAATCACCAAAAGGTGAGTCACCTCAAATTAGAGAGTGCATTCAACAGGGTAGGTTTAATTAATTAGTTGGGGCTTTTTTTTCCCCATTACAGGATATGATCAGATTAAGTCTGGCAGACCTAGCTGGAACTGTTTTAAAAGTTACCATCACCAGCTGCTTATTGCTGTTCCTCTGCCAGAGGTTACCTCCATCCCTCACATGCAGAAAGAGCAGTGTGAGTATAGATCTCAGCCTCTGATATGCAGGACAGAGCACCTTAAAAGTCTTGCTTTCTCTTCTTGTGCCTGCTTAGCAGGGTATGCAGGGAATAAGAGTTGAGGACTACTATATTCATCATTTGCACCATCAAATGCATGTGAAAATGTTTGGGACTACTAATTCCTACTTTTTATGAATATGTGAATTCATTGGAGTGTTCTGAATAATTTTCCCTATTTAAATTTTGATATAGTAGCTCATGTGATTGTTTTTCCAGAAACCCACAGATGCAATTAATTTTAAATACAACTTACTTGTAATAACAGCAAACATAGTTATGGTTTTTGTCCCTTACTTTCTAAAATATTTTAAAGTGTTTTTTTTAATCTTTGTTGTTTTGTTTTCCCATGGCAAATATTCAGGCTCTGTGGACACAGATTTCATGCTGCTTGAGGGAGGAGATATAAAAATGATACTTTCCTTTAGAGAATTATAATATGAATGAGAGAGAAGAAAAATCCCTTTGTGGTATGTTTGTGCTTTACCAGGCAACCTTTTTCTATGTTTTAAGATCTTTCATGTTCAGATGCATCATTCTTTTATAAAAGATAGATTGCATGAAATGCCAAATAGAATTGTGAACAATTCCTATTACTTCTAAAGTGATTATAAAATAAAATAGGCCCGATGGGAGAAAAATTGTGTGAGTATGTTTGCTAATCCTATATTATAGTTAGAGAAAAATTTCGGCAGGGGTGATTGAACAAGTATTTTCTAACATTGCTTTATTGTTGAGGAGGTTTTTTTAGGCCATTGATCAGAAACAAGGTTCAACAGTAGCAGTTTTTTTCTCCAAAGTAGATGTGTGATTTCAGCCTGGTGGCTTGGTGTGATTTGCCTCCTTGCCAAAGCGAAGAAATCCAAAGTCTTCTACTGAAAGTCTGCTGTTTTCATCATAAAGAATTACAAACGCAATGACTTTTCAAAATTATTATCAAAAATCCTGAAATTTATTTTCCAATGACAACTATTTAGAGGACGATAGCAATGTTTTCTCAGTCTATTAAGATTACATTTTTACAAATAATATATGATATAACCTCCCTAAGCTACATCTACCCTTTTATCAATCAAAGCATATAGTATGGGGGGGAAAATCAACACTGATAGGAATTACACGACATATACAGTTCTAAATGCAAGAGGATTAGTTGCAGAGCTGACCACATTTAACACAGGACTGGATGGCAAACTGAGGTCCTTTTCTAACTGAATTATCCTATGATCCTGGAAATCACAGCTTGAAATCATGCTTCTGATGCACATGCAGGCCATAAATTTCCAATGTAAAATCTGAAAGCCTGGTGCCACCAATGCCTTCACACTAGAGCAGCAGAGTACAACCCATCCTGGATGAGACACTCCTGGTGTCAGTGGGAAATGAATTTAGGTGCATCACCACACTTAAAATACCTAGTAATTGCCTGCCTTCTTCACTAGGTATTTTCAAAGGCCTGACCTTGGGAGTTAATTTCCTGGGTCCACCTACCAATCTCCCTGCTGGCATTTAGGACTTCAAGCTCAGAGTCTTGGTGGGAATCCACACTGCTCTGTGTACCACCACACTTAAATTTGCAACTTTTGAGGCTGGTATCACTGCCTCACTCCCATGCCCAAGGGTAAGAGAAGGGCCCTCAAAGGGTCAACTCAAAGCATCTAATTAAGGGTCTTTTCTCAATCTCTCCCTAGCAGACAATCTCTTCATGCAGAAAGGCTGCAGCTCTCAGCCTGCTAATGTCAGGTACCTAAATTAGGCATCTACTATAGCCCATACAAACAGCTCTACCCCTTCCAGTCATAATCCCTGTCCCCTCCTCCTCTCTGCTCCCAAAGAAGAGGATGCTGTATCCAGGGACTGCCAGATCTTTGGTGCAGCCCAGTGCTAATCACAGAAATCTGATGGCTGAGGGGCACCACTGGAACCTTTGCACCAGGAGCCGATTTGGTGCACAGTGTGACTACACATAGACCAAAGTCCCCAGAATGCAGATGATGTGGCTTCCAACACTATTTTGTTCCCAACACTACTTCAGATCCCAACATCTCCTGCTGGGATGGGCTACTTGCCAGCGTGGACATCACCAGAACACACTTCCCTGTTGTGCTAACACACCTCCCTCCGTCATTTCCCTGGAAGCAAAGATGAAGTGCTTCTCCAGAGTTTCTACATGAAGCACTGAAGACTGGATCTGTTATTCCTCATAAAACTGAAGAAATATAATTGTTTATTCAGACACTGTGCTCCCTGTACAGCCTGTACTTGCCCTGGCTTTCAACGAATCCAACAAGCAATATTATCTTGAGCTAAAGGCAATTGACAACAACCAACAGTGGTACATAGTGTAAAAATGAACTAGTTGTGAAGTAGACAGAGAATGCCAGACAGGAGCAAAGCTTTCTTACCCCAAAGCAAGGTGCAGCGTCACTTTGAACTCCTTAAAAACTTGTGGAGAGATATCATATGTAGAAACAGCTAACAAACAAGAATTTAGATAATGATAAATTAACTACATTTACTCTTTGCCAATACAGCATCCACACAAAGGTGTCAATTGCACTAATAATTGCTTTTTTTGGTAGTTTCAAGGTGGTGACTTCATGGACAAGAGTACATAATATCATGAGCAGTTCGTCTAGGCCAAACACACTCAGAGCTCTTCCACAAATACTTGTTATATTTTAGTTTTCTTTCTGTGAAAAGAAGAACAGACCATCAAGGACATGCAGTCTGTCTCTAAACATGTGAAAATAAGCCAGCCTTCTTATTGATAGGGCTGCAAACTCTCATTCAAAAGCCTTCAGTAGTCAAGGCAAGAGCAAAGGAACTAGCAGACGGACTGGAGCAGAGCCACTGATTGTCAGATAACTGCTCCCAGCACAATCAACAGAGATGTGAGAGTTAAAAACTTGAAAGAAAGGAATGGATCTCCTCTAGAAATAATTCCTGCAGACCACCATAGTCTCCTGCAGAATTTGTAGAAATCTATAATAGAAATACCAAAATCACCCTGAATGGAGATAATTTAACGTGGGAACACTAGATAAAAGAAAAAGTGGAAGGGATATGTGGCTTTGGCACCTAGACTAGCAGGCACCATTAAAGTAGTGCCAGATCTACATGCCAAAAAACAAGGGAGAGCCAAAAAAAAAAAAAAAAAGGGAAAACAGAATAGGACTGGAGCCTCAAAGCAGTTTAAATGAGAGATCTCATTTATGCCAGAGGTGGAATACAAAGGCAGAAGAGGGGAAAGACAGTAATCATTGAAAAGCCCTAAAAGTAGGAGCATGAAAAAATAGAACATTACCACAACTCTAAGTCACCAAGAGATGTAAAGAGGAAGGTTCTCCAGGTTGTACCTCTTGTCTTGTGTGTTATGGAATCAGTGACCTGGAAACAATGGCTGGGCTGTGTGGACAGGCTCAGGACGAGGGAGTGTGTGGGTGTGAGAGCACAGGGCAGACAGACTAGCTCTACTGTAAAATAAGATTACCTTTCCTTCCTGTGAGATCTCACCCTGAGCTCTGCTGCACTGTTGCTGCAAGGCTGCAATAGTGTACCACCTTAATAAACAGAAAAGGGAACAAATAGACCCAAATTTGGCACAGGGATTTTAAAGGGAATTTTGTTTTTCAGGTCCCTACCTCCACAGAAAGTAGCAACTAAAAGACAGAAGCAAACAGCTGTGGTGAAAGCCAAAGACAAATCAGGCATCTCTTCACTCCCAGCAGCAAAATACTGCAAAATTAAAAGGCTGATTAATGAAGATGACATTACAATAGGCAGCCCTTACAACTCCTACATAATTCAATGAGTAAATTGGGGTACAGGTGTTGATAGCTTAAACACACAGTGACATGGAGAGTGCTGAAGCCATAGTGGAAAGAGGCATTTATAAATGATGGAAACAAACCATTTCAACAGATCAGCTCTTCACTGGAGCAGAAAATGCAGACCCACAGCCAGCCAGTGATACACTGGTGTTAAAGGGGATGGGAACCAGAAGAGACTTAGCTCAGCATTTGAGGAGGCTTTAGACCTCCAGCATGGGTTCAGGCAGCCAGAGCCTCCAGGGCCAGGGGCGAGCACTCCGTGCTCAGGGACCTGCAGATGCTGGCATTCAGATTTTGAAGCTTCTCCTGCACAATTGGCCTCTGTCAGGGACAAAGAAGGCTGTGGACCAGAGGTGTTTCTGGCTCCCACTGCTGTGCTCAGCTCCAGAATGCCTTGTTTTTAATGCAGTTATCCTTGTATATTCTTTTTTGCATTCAACCTTAATAGAGATTTGTTTTGACTACTGGGAGAAGGGGAGTAAGCTCAAGCAGATGCATGGGGATTAACTGAAGCTTCAATATGCTTGATTATATATGGGTATGTTAAAAAAAAAGAGAAAAGTAAATAAATGGAAAGAAATGCAATATAGTGAATGTTTTAGTCTTAGGCCATATGTCCTAAACAACTTTCCAGGTTATTGGAACAAGTCTGAACATAAGAGTTTCAAACTACTGAACCTGAGAGTGAAACAAATGACACCTAGAAACAGAATAAGTACATACATTTTTAATAGTTGCCTGCAATATTTTTGTACTTGTAATTAACCAGTAAGTAATTATCTTCTTTTTTTTAAAAAGTATTTAAATTTTCAACAAAGACCACATCTAATATGGTTCTGAGATGTTTCATTGGTCTTAGGAATTCTTAGATGGCTGATACAAACTATATGGTTGAAAAGTGTCTGATAATGATTCAAAAGCATAAACAAGGCAGGAGAGTTTGGTTTTGACATTCTGTGTGCTTATTTAGGTCTCTTCTTGCAAAACTCAGCTTTTCAGTACCCTCTTTTTCTACAGGCTTCCCCTTTTTTGAGCCAATGTCATCCACAGCCCCTTATTCACTTCACAGCATTTCCCCCTGTCAATGTGTTTTCACAAAGCTTCCAGGGTTCCACACCTTTCCAACTGCTCATTTGGGGAAAATAAAAGCCCTAGCTATTTGAACAATAGCAAAAGCCACAGACTTGAATTTATGTGAGAGAGGTGTGACAAATAAACAAGCAAAGCTCCTCTTTTGAGTGCCCAGCAGAAGGTGTAATGAAATTCCACTGAAATAAATGGAATTACTCCACATACAGACTCCTTCATGAGGCCAGAACCTGATCCCCAAATGGTTAGACCAACCCCTGGTTATTCTGGGAAAGTGCCACCCTGGAATAAAGTCATAATAAGGGTGAGTTCAGGAAATCTGTAGCCGTTTTTATAGCATGGACTTTTCCTCCCAACACGTGGCTGATTGATAACACGCAGGGGCAGCAGCAGGGCGTGTGGACCGCACACACAGCTCCCACTCAGTGTTGAACCAGGACATGGTCCTCAATCCCCAGTTGTGCCCTGAGCATGGCAGAGCTGTGTTTCAGCTCACAGCCCTTCTTTACTACTGTCTGCCACCTGCCACTTGAATTCAGCTCACCCGCCCAGCCAGGCTGACCCAAGCACTGGCACAGGATGGCCACTTCTCAGCTAATACTGTAGGTAAAACATAAATATCAAAGTCTCCCATGGGGAAAAACCCAAGGAGCCCTGTGCCACATAATGGAACCAGGAAGAGGAAAGTATTGCATAAAATGTTAGACAATTTATTTTGCCACAACTGGGCGAAACATAAAGAGTAAATTGAGAATGTAGCTGATGAAAAGTGAAGCTGATTTTAAATTAAATGCATAAATTAATCACATTTTAAATCATAATGTTGAAGCTATTGAGTAATGAGACGTGGAACTGCATTCACAGCACTTAAGTTTACTTATCTAAAAGTTAGGTGGCCAGCTAAAGTTGGTGGTGTGGGGTTCCTCTGCTCTACTGCCTCAAGGGGGAAATTTGTTCTGTGTCATTTATATCTCCTGTCTCAGCCCAATGCTGCATGTCCCAGAGGGATAGCTCCTTTCCACTTTCTAAAGGACTTTGTCAAGTCCAGAAGAATCCCAAGCAGATCTCTGAGAGTCATACTTAACTCTAAACAAGTTGAGTCTCACCCTCCGGTGCACTGCTATGGGCTCAAAAGTCATTGCCTGTCATCTTCATAATTTTTTAGAAGTAGCTATAAGGCAGTTTTTTTCTGGTAAGGATGTGCATAACTGTGGCCCATGCTCTACTGACAGTAGCATCCCACAGCTTGAAAACAAACCCTTTCAGTTCCCATAATGGGTGTGTAAATACCTATTGCCTTGGACTGAATAAGACTACTCATGCACGTATCAGTCTCTATACTTCTAACTGCTTCTGCATTATTCATACACAGCTTACTCTCTGTACATGGACATATTAAAGAAATGATTGCATTTGCATACCTTTGCATTTAAGTGTCTCTGAATGTGAAAAATATAAAGACAGCTTGCACAGTATGGACTAGTAGCTTATAATTTGAGGATATCAAAAGAACAGGGTAATTTTTCTTGTGTTTCCAAATAACAGCTGTTTCACTGTCTGTGTGGCTTTATCTACCAACTAGATTGTACTGTCGGATATCACTGAAAGGATATCAGCTTTACTTATGCCATCTTTTGCTACAGCTATGGTTTACTATAAGGAAAATATTAAGGTGTGTGGCTCATTTAATCAGCAATTTTGCAAGTGTTTTACTTATGTCAACAAAGAACAAATTGTTTTTAGCGTCTGGTATCTAGAATGCAGTAAGCAGCATAAATTATTCAAATCAAAGCAACATAAATCTTTGTACAGCAAAGGCAAAGCCTCAGAATTCATTGCTGTGTGTTACAGCTTAGGATAGGACAATGACCTCTAATCAAAACTCCTCAGTACAGTCCCTACACTTAAGATGCCAACTTGCCACTAAGGACCTGATTATCTATAAATTTATGGGAAGCTGCAATAACTGGTGTTTGCCTCCTGATAATGTTTTCTGACACACATCAGGAGATTCAGCTGATCTGTGTTAGAGATTATTGTACAGAATCTGCAGTTTATACAGGCAATGAGTAGACAGAAGGTCCATTTGAGACCTTTAGCTATAGACAAGCACATAAGGAAAACCGTTTCCATAGAAACATGCCCCACAGCTGTAGTTAGTATAGGAAAAATAGTTTTATGATTATTTCAATGAAGTTCTACCTTTTGTTTTCAGTGCAAGATGTATACAATGGGCTGTTTCATAGTGTGATCTGTAGCTAAGGTCTTACATGAGAAATTCACCCCGAAGAGAAGGACACTGCCTTTCCCTTATGTGTTCCTGAGAGTTTTATTAGATTGTGTGGACAGTGTCCACAGAAGAATGATTTTTATATAAAGGAGTATTGCTTTTCAGAATTTATTCTCTGTACAATATATGCTTACTTTTACATGAACTAAAAAAAATCTTAAATAAAATTCTCAGATAAAAAAAAGGACCAGATAAGGGTCCAACAAATCTAGAGGGGAGATGTCCAGAAATTCCAGGAAGGAATGAGTCAGCTTGAAAGAGAGCTATAGTAAAACAGAGATGGGCATGAGTAATTTGCTAACAGGTTTGGCAGCATCCTCTTTCCATTCGAGTAATTTCTGATTTAGATGGAAAATTTCCAAACGGTGCCCCTGGAAATGACAAGATTGGTGCATCTCCAAACTAGTTAATCCAAGACACTCTTAAAAGAGCTCTTGCTTCTGCTTCTTTGCTTGTTTGCAAAAGCACAAGGCAGAATCCATCTTGTGGTGGGAAGCAGACAGACCTGCACACCTAGTTGAGATTTTTCTCCCTTTCACTTCAAAAGTGTCAGCAAGGCTGCAAATATCCCCTTCCTACCTGGCAGAAGCATGGATTTTATTAGCTGCTTTTGTGTACATATGCAAAGTGCAGAGTAATGTGACGCTTGGTTGTTTTCTTAATAAGGTTGAAATCAGCAGAGTTGTACCAAGCCACACAACGGGCTGGGAAGTGCAGGACTAGGAGCTGGATTTTGTGCATAAGTGAACGAGCCCAGTAAAGAAGAATTCAGCACTGAATGTGTTGAAATCTGTTGCCCTGTCAGCTGTGGCACAGACTTGGTGTGCTTATTGTAATTAGTGGTTATTTTGTTTATTCTGTCAGTTCCAAACAGGATTGAAATCACATCCTCCTGGACAAATTTTGTTTGTGGATTTCATATCCAAGGAAAACCAGGGCAAGTTGAACAGATCTGTCTTAATGTCTTTGAAAGGCATATTTTCCAGAAACCTTGTTCTGTACAGTGAAGGAAGGCAGAGCCAGATGAAAGATATTTAGATGATAGGACGTAATAACTTACAGAGCAGGAGGAGAGGTTCTTAAGTTAGACATTATCCCACATACTGCATAAAGGAGCTGCATTTCAGGGGCTCCTTTGCCCACCAGTGGTTTCTGTATGATCCCAAGTATTAAAGTTACAGGCGTAAGTTGGTGCTTAAAAGCAGAAGTTGTCCGTGCCCCTAAATGACTCAGTCCTGCTTTAGAGGTGATGTCCAACAATCTACCAGCTCAATAAACTTATGTTTATAAATCCCAGGCAACTGATGCAAAACCTGCTTTGGTGGAACCTGTACCATTTCTGCTATTTTAGGCAAGTAGCTTCAAAACCTATGCCAATTAATGGCAAGAAGAGGCAAGAGGTGGCTTTATATTTGCTGATTGTAAAACATCCACAATGGCACTACAGAAAAAGGCAAAAAGAAATAGTTGTATAACAATTTGTGCACTATTTTAGCAATAACATAGTAAGATCACACCAGTATGAGTTGGTTTGGCTACAGAGGATTTGAAAAAGTACTTTAATAAAAAATAACTTAATAATCCACAATTCACATATACCAGACCAAAAAAAAATCTACTCCCACGTGCCTCCAAAGCATTTCCAAAGAAAAAATTCTTTCCAAAACAGGAATAACTAGCTTAGTCATTTTCTTTTTAAGTTTGCAATATGAACCATTTTGGCTTCCCAACAACTGCAGCAAGGCTTCAAGAAGATTTTACTCATAGCATTTAATTTGTTAATAGGATTTGCATGCACCCTTCCAAAGAAGTATCAAGATGTATCATTGTTCATGATGTCCAGACAAGAGGAAGAATATTTGTGTCATAGAAAATCTATCCATGTTCTCCCCACTGAGAAATAATTACATGTTCAAAACTTAGAGAGGTGGAAGAGTCAGCTCAGATTCCACCTAAGTCTGTAGGATTAATCTCCATGTCAATTCTAATGGTACAAAAGATCTGAGTGTAATTTCCTCTTCTGCCTTGTGGTATACCAGATTGCAGAAGATTGCATGTATTATTTTAAGGTTCTCCAGAGAAAATTTCCCTGGGCTTCCCTACAAGGACTTTCAACCACAGTACAGCTTTTAAGGGGAAAAGCATTGGACGAAACAGAAACCAAGAATTTAAGGAGTATAGGAAGCAAGTTTCAGAGCAGGCAGAGGTGATAAAAGAGGGAGCAAATTCATGATGGTATCTGAAAATGACAGAGGAAATCTTGGACTGATTAAAGGAAAAAGCAAAATTACCACTGACTATTCCAGGAGAAAAAATTGTGCTGCAAGGGAGAACTGTCAATAAAATCAGGAGTTTGAGTTACATCAGCAAGCTGACTTGCCACATTTTCATATGAGCTTGAGTGCCACAAGCTGATACTGGTAGATGGGCAGAAGAAGGGAGCTGCAGTGAAAAAGGTCAATGTAAACAACTATTGCTGGTGGCAGAATCACCTAACACAAAAAAATTTATAAAAGGTGAAAACAGAAATAGTTTTAACTTGAAGATTCTGAGCACAGGGAAGGCACAATCTTGTCTTCACTGTAAGATGACAGAATTGCAGGAGCTGTAGGGTAATGTTTTGAAGAGACCCACCCTGCTTAGGAGCCTCAGCCATTGGTCTGGGCATGGCTGAACCTTTTGTTCAGTGCAGAGGAGCCAGAGCCACAGCTCCAGCCTCTCCAGCCCAAATAACGGCTCTGTCACAACAGAGATATCTTTGGCTGCTTGTTTTGCAGGAGGTTCATGGGGATACGTTTTGCCTTCTTTGTTTTCAGGAAAAACATGAAGGGTTTTCCCCCCTCCCTATATTTTACAAAAGAAAAAGAAAAGAAGAAGTTGTGTAAAGTGAATCAAAAAGCAATGAGTATTTCTTGAGCTTCTGAAATCAGTTGAAGAGTTTGGGCAAAGCTAACACAGCTAGAGGCATCTTTACCCCCATCAAGCACATGTGACAGTCCCCCACCATGGGGAGAGATGGGAAATAGCCAGCAAGTCCGTGGCTCTTTCACCAAGCCTTCCCCTTGCTTTCTATTTAGACTGTGTTGCAGGGGTCCATTTTAACATGCTGCTTATACTGTTTTGTTTTGGTTTTTTTTTGGACTGCTCTCCACTGCCTGACTGCTGCAGAGGGAGAGACTTAAGAAAGGCAAATCCATTTTGCATCAGTAACAAAACATCACATTTCTAAAAGAAGAAAAACAACTGCCTTTTAAAAACAAGGCTGTACTTGTTTATCCATTGGTTCATACGGAACAGTTATCAAGCCAAAGGAGTCCTGGTGATTGTGTTTTGCCAGCACAGAGAGAACAAAGGATTATTAAAAATAATATAAACTGATGACATATGTTACCAGTATTAAAATTGATGCACATTCCTGTGTAGCTTAGGGGGAGCCAGGAGCTGGATTTTATCTTTAACAAAGTCAGAAAATAAAAGAAAACCATTTCAGTCTTATAACAGGGAGGTATTTCTTTCTGTCTACTTGGAGAGGAGAGGTTGGGGGTTTGGTTTGGTTTGGATAAAACTCAGACAATCCACCTCCCTCTGCCAAGTAGATCCAGTTTGACACAGGTACTTCTGTGAATATTTTCCCCACTAAAAGGTTATGAACTAAAGCCAGAAGCAACCAGATGCCTGTCAAAAAGGAGCAAGATCAGACCCACCATTTTCAGACACAAAACCACATTCCATAAAACATTTTAATATCAAATATTAAAATCTTTCAATAATGGTGGCATTTAGATGCTGCAGTGAGAAATTTGGATCTTTTTGTCCCAGTCATAAGAAAAAAAATTGCACAAAAAGCCACCCCTGCTTCAGAAAGCTCTCCCACCTAGCCTTTGACTTCTGTACCATCTCAAGCAGTTCAAAACTGTTCACTGAGGTCTTTCCTCATGTTGCCCCTTAACCCACACTCACCTGGTCTTTGCTTGGTCTGGGAATCTTCAAATGAGCCCAGGTTTGCAGTTTTGCTCTACTCCTGACCTGACAGTTCCCACAAAGCAAAGGAACTTGTTTGTAATGCTCACACATTATGCCGGGATGGTGCCCTGTCAACACATGCAGCGTTATGGACTGGAAAATCCAAATACAGTTTGCAAAGCCATTGGAGGTTTTCCACAGAGTGCTTGCTAGGGCCTCTCCTAATTGAATTTGCCAAAATTCACATGAACTCAGATTTAATCCAATCAGTTCTACATCACATGTCTTTCAACATTGACAAAATATTTTTTTCTAATTGCGAGTCTCTTATGGAACCAAATGAATCAGAAAGGGATTTAAATGAAAACCAGTCCAGATTGTTCTACACTTTAACCTTACATCTGTGCTTAATTAGGATGCTCAATTTCCCTAAACTCAAGTCATAAAATGGAAGTAATCTGTGGCCTGTTTGTCAGTCATTATAGGGCAGCAGACCTGCAAATCAGGGCAGGCTGAAATGCACAGGATCCTGTTCAACGTGGCCATTGAAGGAAACATGGGAGATGTTATTGTGCAGCAGGCTGGAAAGAAGTCAGGGGAAAAGTTTGCTGAGAAAGACACATGTGAATTACCTGTGTGCTGAGAACACAGCTGAATCTTAAAAGATGGGAGCAAATCAATGTGCAAAACATGTGTGATTGTTTAAGCTCCCCCATTCTGGCCACATGAGGCTCTTATGGAAGGCCTGATAATAGCTGGGGCTGGACAGTATCTTCAGCCACAAAAAAGGCAGCAGCCTCTTTTTCACATCTAAACTCTTCTTATAGTAGTGCCAGCACCTTTGGCTGGTATAACCTTTGAGGGTGCAATTTTGAGACATTACAAAGTCCTCAGCAGCTGCACCACCCGAGCCCTGCTCTCTGGTCCTGGTCCTGCACACAGCCCATCTTTCCCTCCTTGTGCAGCCATGTGAGGGCTGTCCCATGGGGCTGAGCAAGCAAAACTCCCCATAACCCTTTCCAAGGGATTTTCTAAGGACCAGGATTATTTTCCTGGCTCAGTCTTGCAGTCCAGTCCCACATACTGAGACACCAGCTGAGACTGCAGCAAAAGGCTGGCATCTCCTGGAAAGGCTTTGTCACCAGTGGTCTTGCTGCATAAGCAATGTCCTTGAGCACCCTGGCTCCTTGCAGGCAGCAAAAGTAGCTGCAATTAACCCTCATCCTTAAAAGTGGGAGAAAGGCTTGTCATCTAGAGTTGTTAAAGATGCACTATCCAGGGCTGTGGCAAATCACTGGAGGAACAATAAAACCCTACCCCACACACCAAGGTCTGTCATCATTCATTTCAAACATGCACTTCAGAGTGTTGCTGTTATGTTGTTTTTTGACATCCTGAGATCTGCATGAGAAATCCCTGTGGATGTGCTGTAAATCCATATCTACAGCAGTAAGTTTTCATTGCATCAGTGTTATTAAATATATATATGCACTTATATATATATTATTTGGCCATGCTGAATGAACAATTGGCCTTTAACTCCTCCTAGACTATTAGGTCGTACTATAGGTCAGTGAAAAAGTAATTTTCCCTAGATTTGTAATAAGGTCTGGGATTTGACCTCTGACCCCAATGTCACAAGGTATTCATTATCTCCACACAGATGATATACAGGCAAAGAAACATATATTTTTTATAGAACTGGGAGAATTATATTTGATGGATACATTTTATTAGATGGATTTTATTACCTGGATAAACTCAATTAGCAGACCTCATTAATTTTGAAAATGTAACTTATTTACATTGAGATATTCTTCTTGTGGCCATTAGCATTCAAAACGTATAAACTTGAGCTCAGGGCACAGCTGAATTTTTTGGTTCAGTGGCCAAATGAGAAAAAATATGAGGAGAGAAAAAAATCTCCTGACAAAAACAGAAAGATTATTTGTGTAAATGCAGAATGCTTAGTTTAACACAGTATTATGTTAATGTTTTTTGGATTTTTTTTTGTTCTTAAGTTAATATTTTCTCTTTCATTTAAAAAAAATTAACTAATTTTAAAAATGTAATTTCCTAATGAGAAGCTGAAATGTGTTGCTTCCAAAGCAGAGAAACTAGCACATTTGGAGTGTGGAGGTTGTTTGCTTTATCTTTATTTAGCAAATAGTTTCAATCTCCTGCCTGTGGACTCAAGAAACAATTTCACTAGTCCATGAAAAACTTCCACCCACACCGAATGCCCCCATTTGCAGAAAAATAATAATGACATGTAATAAGGAGAATGTAAAAGGCTAAAGACATAATTGAAGGGCATCTGCATAAAATATTCCCATACCAAAACAGACTGGCTGCAGGAGGTTTTGAGAGGTAAAGCCTGAGCCTGTGGACCACTTGTCCATATAGTATTGTCCCCTCAGCTGATTCCCAGGTGCAGTTTTGCCCAGCCACAAAAATCCACCCTCTGCATGGCAGATGTCTCTGCCTCTCTCCTTACCATGAAAGGGGAGGGAGAGACCATCAGCAATTACAAGATTGTCTAATCTTAGGATTCTTAGTTGGGTATCTGGATAGGAGAGAGATAAAGATCCACCTGAGACCAAGCCACCACACATGGCAGTGCCAGAGTTGGAGGGGGCTGGAGAGGGTGGGATCCCTCCAGGCAATGTGTCCAGGCCAGGTGTCTCACCTGCATGTGCTTAGAGTCAGCTGAGGTGAATCCCACCCACCTGCATCCTGGAAAGTCACCAGTGATAGCATTGGCACAGAGACCAATATCCAGGATGAACTCCCCTGAACTCCCCTCTCCCAGTTCCTGTGTCCCAGAGCTGCTGTTGGCAGCAAAGGTGGGAGACCCTCAGCAGAGGGAAAGCTCCCAGGTGTGTACAGGGTCTGATTGTGGCTATATTAGGAAAAAAGGGACACAGGACAATGGTAATCCTGCTGTTTTCTGTTGCAGAGCACCTCCTCTGAGAGCTTCTCTAGACAGCTGTAGTTAAGAACAGGCATTAGTGGCCACTGGCTTGGCTGAGAACTGGCAGTGGGATGGCAACACAGCATGAATAACCGACCTTCTGATGCTGAGGATCCAGCCCCTAGAGCAAGGTCCACTCCTCCATTGTCAGCATCATACAGCAGCTTTTATTTTGAGACTGAACTACTTGTGTGTCCATCCCCTGAATTTCTGTTAAAAAGACTGAACCTGCTTGGGGATAAAAATCCATTATAAGTGAGAAGCAATTTACAGTAGAGAATTGACCTATAAAACCAACGCATTTCCAGTGCACTAATCCAAAACATATTTCAGGTCTGCAGTCTTAAAAAAGTCTTGTTCAAATGACCAGGCTGTTAAAATTACAGTTTTAGTGCAGCAAGCCTGTATATTTTAATTGAATTTTCCTGTTTTGGGCTGTAGTCCTAGGAAATTTTCTAATACAGTGACCTCACTCCTCAAAAAACAGTGGGAGGTTTAAAATCAAGCAACACCCCTGGGACTTCAGAGTAAGAAGCTTACAAGTGTCCCTGCCTTTCAGATTTCTCCCCCTCCTGCTCATTTCTGCATCATCTCTCATACTGTCCTTTACACCTGGAACATTTTGGCCTCTTTTTATCTGCCAAGTATTTTCTCTTCTCCATTTCAAATTCCTCCCTAACTCACTAACTCACTTCCTTCTGACTTCTTGGATCTGGGGCCCCATTTTCCCACACTGAAGCTCACTCACTCAGAGGGAGAAAGCCAGACATCCAGTGCATGTGGCCTGCAGTTGCCTCTCAAAGTTCAGGATATGTGCACACATGCACAGTGACTTGGAAGATGACTCCCAGCAGTCAGGGCAGGAGCATTTCATGTTATCCCAGATTATTAAACTCTCTTTTCCAGGAGGAGGACACAACACTTTAACTAGGATCCTCCAGTACCTGTGTAGAAGTCAGAGGTTCAGAGAAGGGGAGAACAGGATCCAAGGAAAGTCAGCTTCAGCTCCTGAGGGCTCCAAGTCCTGTTCCAGAGCCCACTGAGCTCTGTGGGATGAATTCAGTGAGCTTTTGGGCACTATGGTGGAAGGGTTATATCTCAGCACAGAATTGCCCAGAAACAATAAACTCCTGTCATGTAAAATATACACTGATATATTCACTGATAAACTATTTCAGTGGAAAACATCTCCATGAGGTTCTCAGTGACCACTGGAAAGCCCTTGTGTGTTTGTGCTTTTTTTATTCAACCAGTACAGAAATGCAAGTTCAACTTAAATCCACTTCTCTTATCAAGTATGTTGACAGAATGAGAAATGGAGTAAAAATAAAGCTAACAAATCTTTAATTTTTTCCTCTTCTTATCCTCTTGCTTCCAGATGTTGCAGTCATCAGTACTTCAGAAATTATAAAAGTTGGTAAGCACAAAAGATTTTATAATAAAACAAATAGTGTGACGGAATACTACACAAAAATCTATTTCATTAGCATACAGATTGTAGCACATGGGTGAGATTCATGAAAGAGGCAAAGTCACCTATGTCAGCCTTGACTATGTACACTCTCACTATTCAGTCTTCTATCACTGAAGTGGTAGTGGTTAATTCACACTAACCACTCTGCAATAGGCAAACATTTTTCTTGTTCAACATTTTGCTCCCAGTGTGCCTGGCAAGACCCTCCTTATTTTCCCTGATGTCACTTGGAAGCATTATCTCTGCACAAGACTGGGTTTTCCTGACACCATCTCTACCTATTTCTATACTCCTCTGTCCTAGTGCATCCCTGCTTCCACCTCCTGGATGGTGCCTTTTTGCATTGGAGGTCCACCACTGCACCCTGCTTACTCAAAGGAGTTTTCTGATGTCTGCCTGTCTTAATAAGTACCAGAACAAACTGTTCTTTTGCTTGACAGCACGAGTCCTTGAAAGCATGTCAGCTTTTCTGAACCCCTCTGCCTTTCAGAGCAGTATCCACTGGGATCCCACTTACCAATTTTCTAAGTAAGCTGAAATCTGCTCTCCTATAGTCCAGCATCTGCTCTCTGTTACTCTCATTCCCCACTCCCTGAAGGACCTCCCACCCCACCAGTTGCTGGTTCACATATTCCAAATCCCTTTTTCCATGTCACTAAATAGCACAGGTAGTTATCCCCCGTTGGTCCTCCTTGTGCTTATTTCAAGAACTTATCCCTGATGCCCTCCAGAAACCTCCTGCGCTGCTGCTGTTCCACTCTTCCTGTAGATGTCAGGAAGGTTAAACTCCTCTGTGAGAAGCAGAGTCTGTTCTTCAGGCCTCTCTCCCAACCCACAGGCTCTCCATTATCCATCATCCACCCCACTGAAGTGATCCTTTTACCCAGGCTGTTCCTTCACGGTGACAGCAAGCCCCTTACATCCTCATCCTGCTGCCAGGCTCTCCTGGAGAGCCAGCACCAGCCCATAGCAGCCACCCCTGGTGTGCAGGCTGACACACCACTTCTCAGTTATTCCAGCAACATTGCATTAAGTGGGGTGGAAAAAAGTCTTCTGGTTTTCAATCTTGTTGCAGCACCTTTGGTTCATTTTTAGGTCTGTACCTGCAGACAGGGGCACAGGAAACAGAAGTTCCTGCATGCTTTGGCTACGACAGGAGGTCCTAGCCCCAGCCACAGCTCTTGTGGCCAGCAATTCCCCTCCGTTTTGAAGAAAGCACAGACCACCAGCACTGGCAGCAGCAGGGTCAGTTCATGGACAGCAGCACTCTGCAGGGCACGGCACCTGCTCCCTCTGCATCTTCCCCACAGTTCCTTCGTGGTCTTTGCTCCTCTCAAGGGGACAAGGTTGGCACCAGGATGTGTAAAGCCAGAGAGGTCCAGGAATGTTTAGAAGCAGTTTGAGAGGTTGTTTGCTGTAGGAAGAGAGTCTGGGACTGACTAATTCCAAGCTGACCAGTCTGCTGGAGTCAGCAGAGACCCTATGGAGAAGCACAATCAAACCACTGCACTATCAAACCACTGTTTCCTCCACACTCTGAAGCATGCAGTACGCCTTTCTATCAAAGAGCTCTGAATGTCTCACCCTCTCAAATGGCTAACAAATGTGTTTGATTATGTGGCAAAGCAGATTTTCAGATGTTGAAAAAGCCTTGTTAATCAGGAGAGCAGAGCTCTATCTACAGAGATACACGATGTACAAGGAGAAATTTCAGCACCTCATTAGAAACATAAATTAGTGTCTTCTCTGAGCTTGTGGCATGGGCAAAACATATCCTCATATGGTATAAACACTTGGTGAGATGAGTGTCATAGCTTTACCATGATTTCACCACACGAGAGGAAAATGGCCATTCCACACTGACACAAATCAAAATTTTATGCCACTCTAGGGCATGTTCTGCCTCCCCTTCTTCTTGTGATGATCTCCATCAACCCTCAGATCATATAATTTAACATAACATAAAATATGGACCTCTTGACACAGATCATCTCCTGTACCCAAGGAGGGACAGTTCTAATTTATACCAGATTGGTTCAGACTACAAGAAAGATCATGTCAGCAGAGGGCTAGCCAAGCACAGGTGTGCTCACACTGTCCAAAAATGCCTTTTCCTATTCTCCTTCTTTTGACTCAAATGGCAGAAGATGTGGGAGGCAGCTGGCAGCATCTCTGCACCGATTGAGAATGGTGCCAATCCCCAGTTAATGCACTCAAGGGTCACATCCAAGATGTTCTGTACAGAGGTGGAAGGAAAAAGAACCTGCTATTTTACTTTAAGAAAGAGTCACACATCAGCAGGGAAAGAAAAAAAAAAGAGAAAACTTCAGAACTAATGCATGAGAATGTTTAATATATTGCCAGAATGTCAAGGAAAATTAAGCAAATTCCAAAGAATCTAGAGAAAATGATCCCTTTGAGTCAAACATTAATAAAAGTCTGCAGTGATATAGGAATGATCTCATGCTCATGGTTATTTCCCATTTTGCAACTTTTTTCTTGGTATAGTTTTGTGGGGATTTTTTAACTCCCAGATGTTGTAAAGTTAATTACACAATCGCCTGTGTATTACAAAAAACAGCATAAATAATACTGGATACATGAGTCATTGCAGAGAAGCACAGAATGAAAGAAAATGATTGTCAGCAAAAGGAAATTTATACATAGTTTCAGTGCTGAAATTCTTCAGTATTTTTCAGGCAGATCCTTCTTTTTGCTAGAGAGAATTTTTCAGCTCAGTTTGAAAATTGCTGGGAGCCTCCTCTGTGCACAATCTGGAATAGAAGCAGAACCCCAGCTGGTAAGAAATGCTTGCCAGTGAAGGGCAGTATAAATGCAAACACAACTAGAGGATATTCTTTAGCAGATCAGTGCATCATAAACCCTCTGCTCATTGTGCAAGGCAAGATGTTAGAAGCTGTGTCTTTTAAGGGCCAATTGTTTTGGGAAGCACATGCATTTGAGTACCACTGGCATTCATGAAATGCATAACTGTGCCACCAGCCGGGTGCTGGGGATGTGTGAAGTGACTCAGCATGACTTCAGATTTCCAGGATTTGAGTGTATAAAAATGCATGCACACTTTCACAGCAATGTTTGGAAAGTGTAGATGTTCCTGCCCTTTTTAAAAAAGTGATGCATTAAAAGTTACTTTAAAAATACATACAGCTGGCTTTAAAACAGCATTCAGGCTCTTCAGCCTCCTTCCTCCATCAAAAATATCCACATTCACTTCCTCATGGGAAGAGTATACCTGTGAATAAAGACCACAGAGATCAGCCACTAGCTTATTTATTTTAAAGAAAACACTCTGCTTGTTGAAGGATAGCACAGCCATCTGGGTTTGGGCTGGGCTGTACATCAGGCTTCGGCCCATAGCACATGACTGAGCCTCTTCCATAAGGATCCCAACCTGGCAAATCACTAAATACCTGTCACAGCAGACAGGGAATGATCCTCCTGCTGGAATGTGGTGCCACCTGCCATCAATGGAAAGGTGTTTGTGTGTAAATAGCAAAATAGAGGACAGATTTGATGTAAGGCAAATTCCAGACATAGGTAATAGGGATCCGATGGTAGCATCTGGGTTTGGTGATAGCATTAAAATCAGGAGACAGTTTGTCTAATAAGTACTGGCGAAAGCAAAGAGATTTCTAGGAAATAATAATTCATAGATTCAGAGAACTGGAGGTAGAGTTGTCATTTCATTTCTTAACAACCATTTTCTCAGCTTTTTCCTGTCTTTCTTCTGAAGGCTAATGGGTCACATTTTGGCACAGTGGATGACAGTTCACTACCTCTGACTATTTGTAGTTAACTCTTTGACTCTGCCATAAGGTCTTGGGGGATTACTTTGTAAAACAGATTTTTAAAAATATTTCCTACTACATTTGTCAGGTGAAGAGACATTTTATTAACTTTCTTGCTATGAATTTTTATCAGGCCAATGAGGAATATTCATTCCTGAGGGGTTTAAACTAATAAAATTGTAAAATGAAAAGCTGTAACAAGTGCTTCATCTCTTGATCGCTATGTTTTTAAAACTGAATCTCATCTTGTAACTAATCCCAACTATTTCTGCTTTTGAAAATACATAGGTTTGCCTTTGTTGCACAGTGTATTTTTGTATTTTAAGGCCCTGACACCTGGAATCCTGTGAATATGTAGGAAACAAAGTTTCATCTCAAAACCAAAATGAAATTCTCCAAGTGTTATATAAAGAAACATATAAACCTGTGATTGTTGTAGGCTCCTAAACTGACCGGTTTTAGAGCCAAGAGGAATTGTTGTGATTGTCTCACTACTTTCCATGTGATTGAGCCTCTAGAACTTCCCTATATTAATTTGTAATTCAAGATTAAAAGCTGTACTCGCAGCAGAGTGGATCTTTAAAAAAATGTTTCATTTTGATTTTAAAATCTCCATTAATGAAGAATCCAGCAAAATTCTTTGTAAATCATTCCAAATGATTAATTATCCCTGCTGTTAATAATATGCACCTTCTTTTCTTGGCCTGAATTTGCTTTGCTTCAGGTTCCAGCCACTGTTCTTATTAGCCACTGCACCTTTGTCTGCCAGACTGAAAAGCCCTGTGTCACCTACAGCTTTTCCATGTGGAGGTACTTACAGGCTATGATGTAGCCACAGTTAACCTTCTGTCTTGGAAGCTGCTTTCTCTATTAGCTCTCCTTTAATTATTCTCAGAGCTGTTCTCTGAACTCACACGATTTTTTTCACAACCTTCTTGAATTTTGAGCACCGGATCTGGACATAGAACCCCAACAAGCACAGCCCCAGCACCAAGAACAGCAGCAATAGCCCACTCCCTATTTCTTTTTTTTTTTTTTTTTTTTTTGTACCAGCAGGAACAGATTTAGCACTTCTGGCCTTAGTGCCATGCTGGGAGTTCATGCCCAGGTGACTTTTATCCTGACCACAAATACAAATACCATTTCCAGAATTTTCTACTTCAAGCAGAGCTCTCCTGGAAGTGCAAATTGCCTGTTCTGCTCCCAGACTGGTCATTCCACATTCAGTCATTCCAAAACACTTCTGCTTTGACCAGGCCCAATGTTTTCTCTCTCTGTCAGTGGCTCTCTCTCCAAATCATTTTCTCAGCTGTGAGGAACTCCATCCTTGATCCTCAAATTATTGCTGAAAATGGGAAACAGCAAGAAAGCAAAAATAAAACCAAAAAAACCCCAAAAAACAGGGATTGTACTTTCTTGATGGAAACTCCCTGTTTACAGTCAGATTTGGACACACTATTGAATTCACTTTCAGTCTATTTATTGTGTGACATAGAATTTATAACATTCTGATTTGTTATTCAAGATATGTGGTCCTATATGCAATAGTGCTGGAATTTTATTACACTGCAAATGCTACTGCTTCTATAAACCAAAGCTGTAATCACATTAAAATTTATCCTGAGCTAGTCTGACAAGATTCTTCTATAAATAATTATTAATGTCATTTTCTTCCTTTAAATGATTATTAATCTGGTCCTATATATGCTCTTCTATTACTTTGTCAAGGAATGCTATCCAGCAGTTTTGATTACTTGAGGTATCTCTTCTGCTTTTTCTAAATATGAGTGCATCTGCTTTTTTTCTGAAATCTATTTCCCAAAATTTGCTGAAACTCAGCATTAATGATCCATCACGTTTCTCAGCTCACAGCCTGAAATTCTTGGACATGATAATATGAAAAGTACTATTTTGGTAACTGTAATTTAACACCATCATTAGACACTGTGAAAGAAGGACTTATTTTATTATTATTGCAGGACTTATGTACACTATCTGTTTTCTTCTCTCTTCCTCCAGTCAGGATATAGAAAGGTTTATTGAATATTTCAGTCTCTTACTGACAGTTCTGCCATATCTAAGTCATTAGTGAAACAACACTTTTATTGAGATTTCTTTTGCTCTTTAGATACTCAAAAATTCCTTCCACTGCCCTACATACTGTTGGCTATTGCTCTCCCTTTGTATCCTTTTTCTTTCCTCATCAGTTTTCCTAATTTCATAATTTATCCTTACTGCTATTCACTCTTCTTTTTTCCATATGCTGTTTTTAAATTCCTATGAATGCTTTCCCTTCCCTTATGCACTTGGCTGCTTTTAAACTTTTTTTATTGACTTTATGTTTTTAGCATCTGAATAATTTATAAAAAATTATGATATAATTCAGTCTTTCATATTTTACCTTTTTAGATTTTTCTAAGATGACTCATTATCTTAGATATTTTTTTTTTGTGGAATGGGACACTTAGAAACTCTAAGTTAATTTATTGCTAATGTGAACTTTATGTTGTCTGCATAAATAAACATAGTAAATCCAAGCCTGAACAGCAGCTAACTTCTATTTCTCAGCTCAGCTTCTGTCTGTTAAGATGGGGCCAGATCCCATTGGCCTCAACAAATGATTGACAACAAATTGTCCTGTGTTGGTTGTCACCCTTTCTGAGCTGGAATCTTGTCACCCATAATTTTGTAGAATTTCAAGGGTATTTTAGTACTTGGCAGCATGAGACTTCCAACACGTGCCATTCAGACTGAAAGCCTCCACAATAGCACAGCTTTTCTTTTCCTACACCTGACAGAAGGGTGTTAGGGCAGCCAGTCATCCTGCTCTCTAGTCTGATTTGGCAGCCAGCAGCAGGCACCAGCAGCTCCCCTTCTTCTGCTTTATGTTTTGGAACAACAGCCCATAAGCATTTAAGAGTACTTGGCAGTGATTCAGAGGCAGCTGTTGCTATTTTCAATGTAGACTGCCTTTCTCAGTTCTTTTATGCAAATTCCATCAGTACTTGAATAAAAGTTTCGTAGCACTGATTTTAACATTCCAGTCATGTCAATTTTCCTTCCGGTGGCTTGCAATACCAAGTGGAGTGTGTGTGCACTAATCAGTGAGCAAGTCCCTTTCCTTTTGCTTATTACTGGGATCCTTGCACTCCTGGAAGCAATTAGAGACTTTTCTTCAGGTCTCTGGCACCTTGATTAATTTTGTTCTGGGTATCTTGATTTTCTGCTTTCTCTTTCCTCCACCAGCTTGTCCTTTTGTTGTTGTTTAGTTCAATACCTTTCAGACCAGCCTAAGTAGCCCATATCTCAAAAAAAACTGGTTTCCATCTGCTATGATTATTTCTGAGACTAGTTAACCAGACTTTCCTCTCCACAAGAGAGGCAAAAATCCCCTTAAACAAAAACAGACTCCCCAGTGCCATTTACCTCACCAGCAGCTCACTTGTGGACAGCATTTGGGTGCATCTTCCCTCTGTCTGTGGTCTCTGGAGCCATGCACTCCTGGGTCACAAATGCTAGGCACAGCAGAAGCAAGTGGAGCAAGGGGATGAGAGCCTTCCCTGGCACTACATTCTCCTCTGTTGACAACAAATCCACCCAGACCCATTCTAGTATGGCTTTTTTTAAAGGAGCATCTAACTTTGCACCTTCTGATTTCATAAAAAGTATAAGACTTCGTGCCTTGGTGATCAAGAACTTCTGCCATTTTGGGTTTCCTCTTACAGCACTTACTGGGCTGGATCAGGAGGATGTGGGGGGCAACCAGGGCTCAGCTGATACTGATGGGCATCAGACTTCTCAGAGCCCTCAGAGAGCTGTTAATGAGCCACAAGCTCATTCCTGCCAAACAGCCTCCCTATCTGGCTGCTTGCCTGCAGGATCTCCAGTTCCTCAGGGGGAACATTGCATGCTGAGGTGATGGGTTGCCCTCTGGGATTTAGGCTGTTCAAGGCCTCCCTAAACAAATGGTTTAATTTCAGACAAACATAGCTAGGAAATAGGCTCAATTCTCTACCCTCCTCACAGGTTGAAGAAGAGATCGATTCAGCAGAAAGATGAAGTTCCATGGGTATCCAGGCAGCTTTATGGCTCAGCTTCTGCAGGAATAAAGGTTGAAATCATGCTGCTTTTGCAGTCTGACAGGTCACTTTGACCACCCCTTGGCAAGTGTGTGTGGAGCACAGCAGGTCCATGTGAGACTTTCCTTAGAGTGTAGAAGATTTGCTTCCTTCTTTTTTCACCTACACAACTGTCAGCCTGTACCCTAAGACAATTATTTCACTTTTATGTGTTTCCATTCTGCTATATATCCATTTAGCATCATTCCATACAACCTTCTGTGTGCTGCTGCACTGACAATCATTGGGCTTTGCTGCTTATCACTGACTTTCCTGCCAAGCAGAGTTAAATCCCAAATTCTTTCTTGCCCTCCCTGTTTTGTTATTCTATTTTTTTCAAACATTGATTATATCAGTAGAGTGAAGGAAAGTATTGCAGGGAGAGACAGCATGGTAAGAGAGGCATTGGAAGGGAAGTCAGCATATATTTGTGCTGTCAGTTTTAATGCATCATTTATTGACTCTGTATATTTTATGTGGTCCAGAAATAGTTTTTGCATATTTTTGTCCATCTTCTGGTTTATCCTCAATTGAGATGTTAGAGTTTCATGTTCTTTATTGAGTTTAGACTCCTTTCTTTGATTCTTGGGATGGATTACAGCACAAGGGTAAGATTCAGCAAAGAGGCAAAGTCACCTATGTCAGCCTAGCCTGTGTCCACTCTTCTATCACTGAAGTGGTAGTGGTTAATTCACACTAACCACTCTGCAATAGGCAAACGTTTTTCTTGTTCAACATTTTGCTCCCAGTGTGCCTGGCAAGACCCTCCTTATTTTCCCTGATGTCACTTGGAAGCATTATCTCTGCACAAGGCTGGGTTTTCCTGACACCATCTCTACCTATTTCTATACTCCTCTGTCCTAGTGCATCCCTGTTTCCACCTCCTGGATGGTGCCTTTTTGCATTGGAGGTCCACCACTGCACCCTGCTTACTCAAAGGAGTCTTCTGATGTCTGCCTGTCTTAATAAGTACCAGAACAAACTGTTCTTTTGCTCGACAGCACGAGTCCTTGAAAGCATGTCAGCTTTTCTGAACCCCTCTGCCTTTCAGAGCTGTGTCCACTGGGATCCCACTTACCAATTTTCTAAATAAGCTGAAATCTGCTCTCTTCTGGTTTCCCAGGTCTGACATTTTCAGGGGGGTCTGTGAAATTGGTAATTTTTCCTTCCAACAGGACCTCTTTCTACAGTATTTGATGAGATGATGTCATGGTTTCACCCAACTTGTCAACCAAGCATCATGCAGCCTTTTGCTCCAAATGTCCCCCCTCTTCCCCTTCTTTTGTCCCTAATCAGCCTCTGAAGAGGTCCTCAAAAATTGCCAGTGCTGACTACATTGCAAATTGTCATGGAGGAGTATTGGGAAAAGTTTAAACTCTAGGAGTTCCCAAGTACACCCACAGCCCCATATTAGCCACTGCAAAGGAAACCAGCCCCAGACAAAACCGGGGCAGATGATCATAATAATGCTGTTTCACCTTTAAAATTGTGTTTAGTAACATCTTTCCACAAACTGCACAGCACAGCCAGCTCTTGAGCAGAGAATAGGTGATTTTGCAGTCTAAAGGCTGACAAACCCTACTTGTCACACACACAGACAGAACCCTTTAATCACTAAAAACTGCTGCACTGACTCTTTTTAAATAGGGAATGAGGACTAGGACAGGGTTAGGTTTCAGGAAGTGAACCATGGAAGTAAAGTGATTTTTCCCCAAGTAATGTTAAACCCTCAGCAAAAAGATATTGGGGGGTGGGAGGAAGGGAAAGGAAGCACAACACCTTTTCCTCTTTCAGTTCTTTGGAGAGTTACTATAACTCCTACTGGGGGAAAAATATCAGTGTATCCTGTTGACCACTGCTAGTGATGTCAAATATTGTCTGCATGACCCTCACCCTGTGCCAGCCCACAGAGCCAACACTGAGCTGCTGGCACTGTGTCCTAGAGAAGCAGCATGCACCAGCTGATGGCCAGCAGGGCTTAGGGTGGGTCCCTCACGCAGAGACAAACAGCAATGCTGCATCCTGTGTGCACTTTCTAGTGAGGGTTTTAACACAATCATCTTACAGAAGGAGAAACTGAGGCAAGAAGATACAAAGTTTTCTGTGCTTCATGCAACAGGGCCAAAAATATCCTTTTAATGTCCCAAGTTTCCTAAAAGATAATTAAATTACACTCCTAAATATTTGTATGATGTAACGTCATTACTGAAATAGCAAAACACAGTCATCTCTGCACAGGGCCAATGGGACAGAGCTGCACAGGCTAGCTTAGAAGCACCAGATGAGATTACCTGCTAAATGTCTGTTTGCCAACATCATGATCTTTGACATGAGCACCAAGACCAGTCCAGGCATTCTAGATCCTGGAAAACAAGGCAAGCATTTTGAAAACAAATGGTGGGACAACTAAGGTTGAACTGATACCTACAAGGGTATCCCTGGATTTATTGCTTTGTAATTGACTGAAAAATTGTATGTTTATTCTTAATGGAGTGAGAGTTTCAAACTCACCAAAACAAACACAAGAAGCTGCTGGGCTAAGCAGATCACAAAATTACCACGAGACAGAAATTCAGTAAGTTGCTTTTACTGTACTTACAGTGTCCAAGTGGAGAGCTGTTGACTGGGGTAACACAGCTTAACAGACATTATATAAAAAACTGGTTTCTAAGTCATCATAGGCGGAGGGAATGTATTATTTCCTTTCAGGAATGGGCTAGTAGGAGAGGAGCAAAGATTTTCCTTTGCATTTCAGACCAACAACTTGGATCATGCAAGCACTGCTATACAGATTCTGTTGGCTGAATCCTGCACAGGCACATGTAGGCAAAGCTTCCTGCAGGATAATATCTTGGTGACAGAGAAGAATTTCAGGAATTGATTTTGGTTTATCTAGATTTCTAACAGAAGGACTTTGAGAAGATACCTTGAAATACTCATTGTCTGAAATGGGAAGGAGGAGGGAAGTGTGTAGCATCTATGCCTGAAAAGGCAAAACAAGAGAATTGTGGCTGTCAGCTGTGGACACTGTGGGCTACCTTTTGTCATTCTTTGGAATACATGAGCAGCTGGTACATGTATGCAGATACATCCAGGTAATCCAAGAAGAGAAGCAAAATGCAGGAACTGAATGAACACAGTAGAAACCCATCTGCAGCAGAAGCTGGAGTATTAGAGCTGGAGACAAGACAACCAGTCCCTAATTCCTTCTCTCCTTCTAATGCACTGTCTGATCTTGTAGAGGTTAATAGCAGAACTCCATAGACACCTAAATACTCACTTTCAGCAGTACTCTGGAATATAGCAAAACCTCACAAGTCTGTGGTTGGGTTTCTGCTGTATTTTATAGGACCACAAAGAACTTCAGTGTGAGTATTGTGCATGTCTCTCACTATTTAGAAATTTAAAATAAGATAATTTGGAGGTTTTCTTGATTCTCACAATCCTTTGAAGCAACTAAACAAGATGTGCATTATCAACAGAACAAGAAACGATGTGGGAGGAAAGAGATATTTACATATTATCTATGTAAATGAGAAAAAAACTACAACACTGAAATGACCATTCATTATAGATCACTGCTTTGCAGACACACTTACAAAATAAATTCTCATTAAAAAACAAAAATAAACCAAAACAAAACAGGAGAAGTAGAATAATTGCCATTATGTGTCTGAGAGTGTTTTTCCATTAGCTGCAATTAATACAGTATGGCAAATGAAAATAATTTCCCATTTTGTACTTATTGTGAGGAAGCATTAAAGAGAAAAAAAATAAAGATAAGTGAAATGAAAAAAAAATGAATAATAATTAATATATTGATGATTAGGCATCATCTGTGGCCAGATCGATCATCATGAGGCTTTGGTTTTATTTAATTAGCGTATGGTAATTTCACACAGAATCCCAATGTGCCGATGAAAACTGGCATGTGAAGACATTGACCTTCTGCTCACACATGCAGCATCTTCTTACAGTGCTAACAGCTTATATGCATCAATGTTAAAAGGCTTCTGTCTCACAGGAGAGCCCCTAGTATCAGGGGGATATCATTACTGCCTACAGCGAGATCAGAGTTTGGCTCTTCTTGGTGCATGGGAGTCTGGGGAGCAAAAGGGAAATTGGGTTTGCCAGAATAATAATTGGGTGCTATGAGATTATGGAGTGCCACCATAAACTGAAAATGAACAGACAAGTTTCTTTTTGTTTGTTTTATTAAATGCTATTATTGTTATTTATTATGTCCTTGGTCATTAATTTTCTCAGAGCTGCTAACAAAGTGCCACATAAATCCAGCCTGTCCCTCTCTGACCCTTATAACATCATGAAATTTTCCTCATTCACCCTTAATTTGAGGTATAAACTAACATGAAAACATGCTTTTTATTAAATGGTAAGTTTTCTACTAAATATATTTCTTTTGCTGTAGGAAGCAACTGCATAAGAAATAAATATCTCAGCCAGACCTCCTGCATTCTTCTCCCAATATATAAGGAAAAAAAAAAGTATGTGTTCCATTTGCCAATTGCAAAATAATAACAATGTTTGATGGGCAAAAACTCAGCTGTCAGGAAAGAAGACAGATGATTCTGCTTCTTGAATGCTATTGACTTCATGGGGCCAATAAAACAACTTGCAAATAAAAGAAAGAGGAACCGATTCATGTCCTAAGATTGTGTGACGTAGCTCTTTTCTGTTTGTATAATGTTGTGATTAAATATGGTGGAGCCCTAGGGAGTGAATTTTTTATTTGAAGGTTAAGCCAATATTAGCAAAAAATAAAATAAAATTAATCAAATGGCCCAGAGCATCACAGCCACAGTTGATTCCAAGAATGTTTGGTTACAAAATGAGCAACTGACTAATTGTGTAAATGCTGTTAATTAGCTGTGCAGAGCCCCTAACTGGGCTATTCCCTGTAACTAATAAGAAATCAATTAGCTAATGAAGTGGCCATTAAATGCTATGCTAATCTTAGCTGGGATATTTTTAATGTTTCTTCTTCTTCTTCTTTTTTTTCCTTCTTTATGATCCTTCCTAATTGCCATTGCCATACGGAGCTCACAGCTTTCAGCATGTCTAATGAAACATCATTATATCATAACTGGCATTCTTGGAAGAGTTAGTGGCAAACCTGCTTCCCAATTATTTTTAATTGCCAGACATACTCATAACTGGGCCCTCTACCAAGTAGTTCAGATCCCTGCACTGTCACGTAATATACCCAAAGATTGTGTTTTCTTTTCTTTGCATATGCAGTGTGATGATAATGTTGGCCACAATGAGGGAAGTGCATAACACCCTAAACAAGGAACCTGGGTGGCTGCTTTTTCCTTGGATTGGAGCCTGTGTAGACCCAGCATTACCTTCCCACTGAACAGCTAAAACTAGATAAATCTAGATGAGCTTTTACCTTTATTTGAAAATTTCTGGTGCCCAGTAAACATTATTCTCCACCAATGATTACAAGTTTCAGGATGCCTGTGCCTAAACACTGAAACTGAGCAATTATTATTAGGATTAGCAATTAGTAATGTCTTCAGTGATTCCCACAGATTTTGTCACTTTCTAAGAATTTATTATCACCATTTATTTATGTCTATAAATTCCAACTTTGAGAAGGCATAAAATGTATCTTTAGGTGTCATGGCTGCAAAACCAGTGTCTCCTGTTTAACAGAGCCTTCTAAAAGAGGATGGAGGGAAGAATAAGTTCCAGTTTTTGAAACACTCCTGCAGAGTTTTTATTTACCAACCCAGAATCTATCTGGCAACACCATCATATTTAAACCCTGAATCTCAATGAAATTCCCTAAATCTACTTGTGCTGAAGTAGGTTATGTGTCAGGATTAGACTGGCTCCTCCCCACCCCCCACAATACAATAGTCCTCAGGACATCTGTGCACAAAATACATGCTTTTTAAAAGAATGTGTTCAAAAGAGAATCTTGCCCCTCTCTCCCTCTCTCTCTCTCTCCCCCTCTCTCTCTCTTTCTCTCTCTCTCCTCCCTCCTTTTTTGGATAACATGCAAATTGAATTGGTTAATTCTGCACCCAAGTTTCAGGAAATCTGCCACCAGCAGCTGCCACTGTTTCAGATGTCAGGAGGATGCAGATACACTGTGACATTTTGTTCATTAAATAAACAAACCAGGTTCAGGCTAACAACATTAGGTAGAAAGCCCCATCAATTCTTGTACATTTAGTTCACATAATAGGAAGTGACAATTGTTCCTTAGCTTCATAAGCACTATATTGAAGAACAAAAGGAAAAAGCATACATAATGTGGCAACAGCAACAACAGTTGCCATAAAATCCTGCAAGGTTGATTTAGATTAATGAGGCACATAACTTTTTGCCCAAGGCTACTCAAAACAAATATGGCTGCAAACATGGCTACTAGGGAAGAGAAAAAAAGTCAGTATTTTTTATCTCTTATCTACCATTTTGGTCTAATTTATTTGATTTGACTATCAAATAAGAAAACAATTCAAGCAATAGCCACTCTGTAGTAGAAGAAAAAGTTTGCATAGTATAATAGTATAAAAATAAAAATAAGACAGAAAAAAGATTCCACTTTAGTACATTTCAGCGGCATATTTTATTAAAAAGAATGTTAGCCAGTACATTGATCTTAGATTAAAATTATAGATATACTAAAAACTCACATTAAAAGCCATATGTCTCTTCCATTTTTACAAATCAGTCTACCTAAAATACCAATGTTTCTGGTTTTTTCATCAATCAAATGTACTCTGGATTCTGCATCTAGGAATGCAATCAATATTAAATCGTCAAGGTAACAGGTACAATTTGTCAGCTCTACATCATATAAGATAAAAACCACCAAAACTGGAAATTCAGTGATAACAAACAAAACAAAACAAAAAAGGTATTTTGCCAAAGAGGAAAAGTGGCCTATCTGAAAATGAGACTTGGATATTATAGATAAGGCTGTCAGTCAGACTTAGACTGAAAGGTACAGACAATAGAAAAAAATCCTCACACATTAATATGTATAGCACCATGATGGGGCTTTTAATATTCCAAGGGGACTCCAGCAACTCCATGGGAAAAAAAGCGCCAAACCTGAGGCTGGCTGGTGTAAATCCTTGCCAAGGGCAGCAGTCCCACTGGAGGATGTGTTCCATGGACAGGCCCTTTCCCCACACATCCATTTGTGCCCAAGGCATCTGCACTGGGGCACTCAGCTGAGCTGTGGGGTGGCTGCTGCCACAAAACAGCGAGACTAACAGCACACTACCACTACATCTGTCATTTTTTTTCTGGAGTTCCTCTCCCTCCTGGTCCCTGTCCTTCACATTGCCAAAACCACAGAACCAGTCTGAAGGGTTTTCAAAGGCCTGCCTATGCCCAGGAAGCCAATGGAGAGATGGGGATGTCATTCTTAGTGTTCCCATCCATGTGCAGGGTACCCTCTCCCCAAAACCAGATTTGGTGCTGGTACCACAATTCATTCAAAAACACTCTTGCCCAGACACCTCCCAGTGCCACCATCTGTGCAGAGGTTGAAAATGGGAAGTTGTTCTAGAAGGAGGCTGGCATAAATTTAAACACAAGGATTTTTTGGCCCTTTGATTATTTGCAGACATATCCCTGCACAGTGTCAGGGATCCCAGGCTCCTTCACCTGCTCTTAGGGCATCTCCTTCCCACAGGGGACAAGTCGAGGAGAAGGGCCCACCCTTTCTGAAGGAGAGTGGTGAAAGATGAGCCAAGAAGTTTTGAAGCAGATGCACAGGTCTATGGTGCCCTGTAGGCTTGGAGGGATCTTGGGTGCCAGTAGAACCCAAAATGAATGTTGCTGAGAGCAGACAGTGCATTTCCAGTGTCAGCTTTCTTATGATCTCATAGTGTCCATCAGAAGCTGAGCTCCATCCTTCCTAGGGTATGAAGGTAGGAAAAAAGCAGAGGCAGTGGCCCAGAAACAAAGAATGTTACATCTGCAATCTTGCTCCCACTGTCTTTCTCACTCACTTTTATGAAGCCTACTCCAGGTGTGGTGTGGTCTAAACCAGACACAAGGGAGAATTTTGCCGGGAAATTGCAATAAGATGGTGGGATCAATAGCATAACCCCCCAGCTTGGACTAGCTATTGCTGGGGACCATGGGAAGTTATTTCTGAGGGATCTCCACAGGCAGAGACTTTAAATCAGCCCAAGTCCTAGAAAAATCTGCATTTTGACTAGAAAAAGCTGTGCATACAAAATTGAAAAAGAAAAAAGCTAGCATCTATTCATTGGGTCATTCTAGATTACGTTACATTTAGCAGGAATGGAAGACTTGGGCTGCAACAGAAGCAACTAATTTCTTCATTTCTACAGACTATTTTTCTTCAGGATGAGATAACATGTTCTTAACTTTATGTATTCCCACCTTTTGGAATAATTCTTAAAATGTTATTATGGAGAGTCTGCAGCGGATGAGAAGCTTATTTCCTTTTAAATGAGCCAATTAATTTCCCTTGTATTGCAGTGTCCAACAACACAAAACATACATGAATAACATTCCCACAGCAGTGACATGCCTATTTCCAGTACAAATATAAATGCAATTTTAATTTCCTTGATACAAACAGCTTTTTAAGGGAAGAAGCATGATAGATGATCCTTTGCAAACTGAAATAAGCACAGCAAAATCTGTGAAAAAGGTTAGATACAATGATATAAGAAGTGGATCAAATTTAGAAGACCTCCTGTTAAAAAAGTCACTGTCATTCTGAGTGACATTTTCAACAAACAATAAAAGAACAATAACTTCTGCAGTTATTCTCTTGGGTAGTTTCTCTGGTATTTCAGTAACAGGCAGATGGACCTCCTTTCCTTCTCTCCCCCACGCCCTCTCTCTGCCTCTCTTTTCCCTTTCCCGTTCCTCTTCCCCTTCTTTTTTTCCCTCCTTCCTTCCAGCATCAGAGGATTGTAATACTGAAGTTGTACACCTAGCCCTTGAATTTTCTCTTACACCAAACATAAGAATTTGCCTACCATCATGAGCTTATGAGTCTTGACATGCTTTTTCAATGTAGTTGTTAAAAGTTCTTATGGGGACTCAGTACTGTAGGGACAAAAACATGTTTTGAACCCTGCATGTTTGGGAAGCCAAGTACCACAGATGATATGAATATCAAAGGGAAAATATAAAGTAAAGTGATTTCACCCAGGGATTCTGTGGAGTTTACAAAATATGATGTTAAGTACCAGTCACTGTGGGTGAAGAGCTGCCCAAGGATTTAAGACCTCAGGGTGGAATTTATTTAGATTTATTTGGAACTGGTAATTTACCAAATCAAGGTAAACTAATTAAAGCAATATTTAAATCACTTTATACGTGTCTACTTGTAGGATATGCATCAGTATCACCAGCTGGATTTAAAATCATTTTAGTTGACAGCACTGCAGATTTTCTTATGTCAGTGGGTGTGTTTGTCAAAAAACAATGTGGACATGAGCAACGTTAAATAAAGGTTAAATATTAATTTCACAAAAGATCTTCACACCACAGCCTATACCTCACTAGGTGAAAAAAAAAGAGATAAAACAGGAATACATGTAACCAACTATTTTGAAATTAATATTTCTTTTTACTTTTGAAGTCCACTTTGAAAAGCACTGAAATTACCTCCAGAACAAAAGAAGGAAGAAAATGCACACTGAACCCATCATCACCTCCTACCCTTCCTAGTACACCCCAGCTACTGTGCTTCTTGCAAGCACTGAGAAGTCCAACAGAGGACTTGGGACCTGTGAAACACAGAAAACCTCTTCCCGCTTCCCCGTAGTGGCTGCAAGTTTCACAGCCTTGATTTCTGCAACGTTACCCCAACCTATTTCTTCAGTAGGTGATTAAACAAATGCCCATGCTTTGTGGCTGTAACAGTTTTAGCTATAAAAGCTGCCTTGTGGTGCTTTGCCTCAGCCAGGCTCCAAAAACGCTCTCTCAGCTCCCCGGGCCGGCAGATCTGTGCTGGTGCTGTGTGTGCATGTAAGAGCTCTCCCCAAGTGAGCAGCTACAGAGGTTGCCACTAACTCATGGGGCTCGTGTGTACATGGGAAACACAGTCAGGAAATTAAATTTTCCCTCCCCATAATTAATAAGAGCTAAATATATGTGAGTTTGTTGTCGCTTTTTAAAGCACTGAAGCCAAATCAAAAAAACATGAGCATTTTCAAATAAAAAGTGAATATTTTTTATAAAAGAGTTTAAAAAAAAAAACCAAAACCTAGCGTTGTGTAGTTTTGTAATTTAAAAAAAAATATCTTTTTGGAAGTTTGAGGAATTCTTTAACATTGCTGAGGCTGATTCACTGCAGTATGCAAGCATGCATTAAATGTGTAAGCACGTGAGTTATCTCACCGACTTCAATGTGCCTGTTTTCATTCTGAAAACAAGCACAAGCTTCAGAGCTCCACAGAGTGAGAGGCTAAGTTAGGAATCCTCCTGCTAGGCATGTTGCTGAGGATTGTACATTTTGCAGAGGTCACTGCACGGGATGCTGTCCTTACGAATGAACCATGATTTTTATGAGAGCTGTTCTGTGGAAATTCTGTCACCGTACAAGTGCTCGGCGAAACAGGAGAAACAATATGCAACTGATCTGCCTGACAGCATATTGCCTGCACATTTTTAGGTGAAATGCATTGAGCCCTGAAAAGAGATAATAGGTGTCCCTTCTCAGAAATATCCAGAGCATCTCTTGAGCATGGCTTGAGCTGTGCTGTGGAAACAAATTCCAAGGATCTTCCCCATTCATGTCTCATGTTTTACTCTACAAAATCCTGCAAAATATTTAAATCGAATCAGGCAGAAAAAGAAAATCCAAGTGTTTTTTGTTTGGTTTGGTTTTTTTTTTAAAGGGGTGAAAATCACTAAAAGATACAGGTAAACCTCAGTTTTTGCTTCATTTTTAAACAATTGTGTGCTGGGTGTTCCAAGCTTCGATTTAGATTTGTTTTTAAATAGAAGTTTTCATATATTAGTTTCTATTAAGCCTCCATTTTGAAAGCATACTATTTCTTCTCTGGTTTAAACAAAATGAATACTGGATCCTACAAGAAAAAATTGTAAAATCAGGTCTAATTTGTGTCTTTATCATGAGTTGTTATTTCATTGTGATTAAGTATGCAACCTAGAGAAAGATAGGCTATCAATTTGAATGATTCTGTCAGAAAGCACTTAAAGGAGGCAAATATCAGAATTGATATCTAAGATGTGTCAAGGGAGGCATTTTAAAAAATTATTTGAAGCTATATTATACCACCGAGAGCTGTAGAGAGCCTATGTAAAATTTTGGATAAACACCTCTGAGCCTGCTATGTGTTGCAAAAATTATTTCTATAACACAGTGAGCAGAAAAACTATGTTTTGTGCTTATCTCATTAATCCAATAAGTTCATGCAAAATTATTGTAATTACCTTTATTGAAGCACCATGTATACCTATGTCAGTGTGTATATTATAAATAATAAATTATTATTATTAGAAGTGGATAAATTATTCATGGAGGATAAATTATCTGACAAATACAGACAATTTTTTTCCTGCTTGTGACTTGTTTATTCTCAGAAAATATTTCTTTTTGCATGTTTTTATGAATAATGAAGGTTATTCAGCCTAGGACTGCAAACTGCTTGCTTATATTGCTCAGGGTTTGATTATGTGTGAATTATATGTGAGGCATGAATATGTTGGTCACATGAGTGTGGATCTGGTTGAGTGGCTGGTGGGCTGGAAGAGGGTCCCAAGGATCTGTGGGTGAGGTGGTCATTGCAGAAGTGTGGATCCTTTCTGGAGCTGCACCTCCATGTCTTCTCACCCAGCCTGTCATCAGCGTTCACAGCGTGTCATGTACTGTCTCCCTTGAAGGCTGATAATGTGACAGGGATCATGAGCTTAACAGGAATCAATGTATAATTAATGGCTTATAAAATCTTCAATGAGCGAATGAGGAGCCCCACCTGGGGATGAGAGGGATGAAATGAACAATTAAGATGGGATGAGCAATCCACAGCAAGTGGATTTAGAGTGGAAGGAAAACAGCCTGGCAGCAGACTGTGTGCTTGTAGAGTTGAAACAGGTGTTTAGACAGGTCACAAGTTTTCTGGGTATTTAGCCAGAGCCCACAAATACCAGAGGCTCCTGATAAAGTGAGCCCCTCAATCCTAACCTAATAAATAGGCATATGAGGATGGGGAGGAGAAGGACAAAAAGGTCCAGACGTAAGAGAGGTGCAGGGCTTGTGGGGACCCAGCATGCCTCCAGGCACTCCTGCTAGGATGGGATAACCACCAGTGCTGGTGGACCTTAGGAGAACCCCTCTGCATGGGGGCAAACCCTGGGCAGTCCCTGCAAGCTGCAGGGCAATCTTTTCTAGGGTCCCGTTTGCCCAGCTCTCAGGTGGTCTGGCTGTGGTGGGTGAAGAGAGCGAAGGCACAGCTGCCAAGCCCAGCAGCCAGCCTAAAGCCACGACTGCAGGCTTGCCAAGGGACCCCAAAACCCATCAGCTTGGGGGCTGCTGCCAAGGCGGCGGCCAAGAGGCTGGGAAGGAGGTCCCACTGGTGGGCATCGCCCCGCCTGGGGCGGGCTGTAAGAGGACATCCCACAGCTCTGGGCAGTCCCTGAGTGTCACAAAGACAAATGTTGGAAGGCGAACACTCAGCCAAGCAAAAGGCAACAATTAATACTTCAGTTTGCTAGCAGATGCCTTTGTCTTGGCTGCTCATGCGGAAGTTCACTGTAAGAAAGGCTATTGTGCTGACAAAAATGTGTGCGAGCAAATGTTTACAGAAAGCAACTAGAGGAGGGCAGGCAAACAGCAAGGGCAGGGTCCCCTGGAACCGGGTGGGTTTTGAGGAACACCACCGTTTCCTCCGAGTTTGTTTGCTTCTGATCTGACTGCACTGAACCAGTTCTCTTTGTGGGGTGTGGCTCCACACTGCCCAGCAGCAAACTCCCCCTTTCCAGAGACGTGGGGTGCAGGTGACAAGAGGATGGCCCTGGGCCCCTGGAGCCCCAGGATGTGGTGTCATATGTGCAGCCCATGGGGTGGAGGTGATTTATTCCCATCCTGCATCCTACTGCCAAGATGCCTTAAATTAAAAGCAGTGGGCCAAATCCAGTGTGTGCCTTTGATTTCAAGAAGAGCTGGATGCATTGAGAATTGTGACAAATTCAGCCCTGCCGCCTGCTTGCTCCTTACACAGCAGCAGAGGTTTGCTGCCTTTTACATCAGCTACAGAGCACCAAGAGTCTGAGGCACAGGGAATGCAACTCAGGTAAAATTCTGGCAGGTCCATGCACATCAGGTACCCAAAACCATGAAAGCCATGTTTTCCTGATGTTCTCTTTCGTTGGAGATTAAGCGCTCATTTGTTTTCCAGCATTTGATGTTTCATTCCTAATGATCTCTGGTCTCAGTACCAAAGTTGTCTTCCTGACAGCAAATGCCAAGTGTGATTACTCACCCAGCTAGAGATCCTCTTCTCCACCTGATGGCCATGATCAGGGAATGCCATCACTGTGGGGATAGCCCAGCCAGGCTGCTGTCCGTGCTCTCTTTGCTCCCTCCCTCCCTCACTGCTTCTCCTTTCTTTTTTTTTTTCCTTTGGCTTATTATAACTGCACAAAGACAACGCTAAATAAGGAAAACATGCTTCCCAGTAACTGAAACTGACAAAAACAAAGATGGCATGTTTATATAATTAGTTACACATCTAACTTTTTTAAGCTTTTCTTCGTTTTAAATATCCAACAACGACTGCACTGCCAAAGTTATGAGTGAAGCTGAAATAGATGCATAGCAAAGAAACCAGTGGGTTGGGCTTTTTTCCCCAAAATCCATTATGGACCTTAGGTAAATCCTGAATCTTGGAGTCCCTCTGTGACTGCTTTCTGTTGTGAGAGCAATTCATTAAAAGTTAATTAAAAGGTGAAGTTTAATATGCAGTTTCCTTTAGCTAATCCTCCTCAGGCAGCTTCATATGGCACTAATGTATCCATTTTGTTGATGCTAGAAAACAAAAAGGCAAGATTGTCTAATTAAGAGGTTGGTGTTTAACAAGAGAGAGGTTTTCTAATTGGTGACTCTAAGTCCAAATTAATCTTACCACTGCTCATTTAAGCATTTTCAATCTAACTTGGGCTTTTCCCCAAGAGTTTGCGAAATGTGAATCATTTTCAGGATCTTTGACATAACAGTATTCAGCCTACTTACTCCTTCTGTGCTCATACCCCTTTGGGACTCAATTTGGATCCCCCTCACCACTTGAGCCACTTTTCTCTGGGCTCCAGTTTAGGAACCCTCTGAAGGTCTTTGCTGAGTAGGCTGGCTTTAAAGGTGGAGTTTCTTCTTTGTCTTTCAGTATGTTTTCACTCAAATATCTAAATGTGTGTTGCATTTCCACAGACATCAGTTATTTTTCTGGTAATTCATTTTAAATGCTTTACAGAAATGAACACACTCCATTTGATTATGCCAGTGCCAAACATATTTTTTTGTCTAATAAAAGACAAAAGCATAACTGTTTTCCTACTAATTCTGGTTTCTTTTGACAGTAGCTGCTGACTTCCTGTACTTGCAGTGGGAATATAGAAAAAGTGAAGAACACTGCTCCCCCTTGAAAAATATGAATTCACGCTGCCCAGATACACTTATGAGAAAGGGCAAAAATATCCTAAGCTGCTATCACTCAGCTAGTTTTGGCCACCTAGACTTTAATTTTGGAGACCATGCTGGTAACAGTATGTGGAAGAAATCTACAAGCTATCACAAAAATAAAACAACTACCTCAAGAGAAAAACAATTCTAAAGTACAGGCTATTGAGAACAGTTTTTTTCTTTTCAAAAAGACGGAAATACTAACAGTGATAAACTTGGTATGTTCATCAAAGACTGTGATAAAACCAAACTAAAATTGTAACCTGCCCAGAAAATGAAACTGTTGCCTCAGTACTAAACAAGGTGACATTTTATTTATGATGTTTTGCTTGAATTTTTGTTTCTGTGGTCATCTCCAATGATTCTGTCCCTCAGTGTGTCTGTGTATATGCAAAGCTGCTTCTCCTTTAAGAGAGGTCACATAGACATGAAGTTTTCCACTTTTATATCAATGAACCTCATGTGGTAATCTCTGGTAACTTCTGAAATTTAAAAAAAAATTGCTTTTCGCCAACATGACACTTTTCCACAACATCTATCCCTCCTGTCGTTTCTCCCTCCTCCTTTGTTTGTTTAAACGCTGCCCAAGAAGAGCCAAAAAGAAAGAGAAAGGGCAGGGGAAAAGCAAGAGAAAGGCCTCACTTCTTTGCAGAACCATGGAAACCCCTGCGTGTTGGTTTGAGCTTCTTGGGCACCGCAGACACGCCGTGCCGCGCTCAGAGCTGTGCGGTTTGGAAACTATTTGCTGCCCGCTAAAAAAAACTCTTCTGGGTACGCCTTCACATTCATGGTATGGAAGCTAAAAGTGGGATTGGCCTTACACAATTTTGGTTAAAAAAAGAGAGAAAGAAAAACCCCTTGGTTCCCATACAGGAACGCCCAAGCCTTCCGGTTTGTCCTCAGCGCACAAACACGGGAAGTACTGGAGTATTTTTGGGAGCTGGAATGGTGTTCTGAGTGTACTGAAATTAAGAGGGTTGGGCCTGTTTGTGAGCCCACTGAGCTCCTCAGTGCATGTTTTCCAAGAGAGAAATGTGAAAGACTTTCCCGGTTTTAGCCCCCATACCTTTGTTACGAAGGGATGCCACAAATCACGTGAATAATTAGTGACACTCTTAAGCGTCTAGCACTGTGCCCATTTATTTTCTTGGCACAAAATGTATTAGTTCTACACTATTCATTTAGTCTGCATTTAGCAAGAGATAAATTTTAGTCGGAAGCTGTACTGAAAGACAATATATACTGTATGTTGTAGAAAAATTTATTTCCTCTGAGACCTTATCTTTCTTTTAAAAAATGAATCGGGAGAAATAGCACGGAGTTAATGTATGTGAAACCCTAATTTTTGCACAGCTTTTCATTGTTCAAATTTCCTAACTAAATGGCCAGCAGTGACCTTTTCAGGAATACCACACTCAGCATTAAATTTTCACCAAAAATGCACATTTCTGTGATCCCCTCATTTAGATAATAGCTCTGTGACTCTTGCTATAAGTGTAGAGTGAAGGGAGGGAAGAAAAGAGAAAGGTTTTCTTTCTCCACAAACGATAATGAGGCTTTTCAGCTATGTGGTAGAGTGGAGGGACTTAAGCCTCTCTAGGTGTTTCTGTTTTTCAGGCTTTGAGCTCTTGCTGTGCATTGCTCTCTCCATCCTGCCCCTGGAAGGCCTTCAACAACCCATGGCTTTGTCTCTGTATTTTTCAGTTTAGGCTACACTCTACCAGGACCACTTTTAGCTTCCATATTGGAGCAGAAAACCAAACAGAAACGGAAATTGTTTGATGTATTTTAAGTAGAGAAGGCCAGTAAAATATTTTTTAATGGGGATACAAAATATTCCAGCCAACAGGATGCTGGTTCAGTTCCAGCACAGATGAGGAACAACTGAAAAGTTGATACCATCTAAAGGCTATTAAAGCCTTTGTAAAGTGAGTAGCTGCCTAAGTGCCATTCCCAGTGGCCACATCACAAAAGCACACTAACAAGTAAGCCTGAATCCAGCTTCTTTCTGGTCGGTTTCTCAGCAAGAAGACAAGGAGTGAATGGTTGTGGGGACAAGTCATGCTTTCCAAGCAGGTTATCAACACTCCTGGAACTTCGTGCACCAAGCTGAAATCTGCCCAGAAACTTGATCACGGTCTGGCATGATATGATGATATAGCCAATTACATTAATATATTGACATAAGTAGTTTCTCCCTCTCATGAGTCCTCTCTGGTGGGCTAATAAGTGCAAACACATTAAAAATACAGCTTTAGAAAAGCCAGTCTGAACTCATTCCCCACCCCATAAGAGAATAGATGTCTAGATTTGCAGCAGGTATGTAGCCCAGTCTATCCATGCAGATACCATCTATATACTGTGAGCAGTACCACATCCTGGCAGAGCTGCTCTGCAGAAATCTGTGCTGGCCCAGGAAGGAAAGAGTTGTGCCCAGGGCAGGTACATGACCTAGGCCACTTGTTCTCCCACTTCACATCCACCCTCCTGCACTAAAGATACTCTGCTTCAGAAACTCTCCTCCCCAACATCAGCATGCTTCCCTCCTGCAGCTAAGGATTTATGGGCTGACAGAAAAACAGGCAGGATTTTTCCTTAAAGAAGTACATGTTCAGCACAGTAAATTCTGTTTTACCCACATGTCTCTCTGTAGTGCAAAACATGTGAAAAGGGAGAAGGCATGGAGAAGAATTTTGATACAGGAATACACTAATACAAACTACATTTTCATGCATACACACAGACTTGTTTGCTGAAAGTTTCACATATATCAAATTAAAACAGATAAAGCAACAAACTCAGACATCATTTACCCATAGGGAATACACTCAGCCTTTATTTAGCCACTGAAAATTTACTCCTGCTTGTCTGTATCACTAACCTGCTTGAGTAGACTGATGTTTTGATGCCAGAATACCCGTAGGGTTTCCACAGAACATATCATAAGATTCACAGCTACAGACAAATCCTTGTAACAAAGCAAATTGGACTTAGATGGGAGCCTTGTGCAGAGCTGCTCAGAGGATTGAGGGCATTGGCAGAAGAAAGCTTTAGCACCTCAAAAAGTTTGTTGTAAAAACACGACTACCTGAGGTCATGGGGCACTTCTAGAGACTGGAAGAGAAAGGAGAGCTCAGAATTGCATTCTGTGGCCTTAGGGCAGAATTCAGACGCTGCAAGTTATACCTGAATCTTTTAATCCTTTTATGAATATGGCCCTATATCTTTCTGCTCTTTTAACACGACACTGAAGGTATTTTCCTGCCTCCCAGTGGAGTTTTAAAAAAAAACAACCAAAAAACCTGCAACATTGTGAACCGCACATTAGTCACATGGCAGAACTTCAGAACCCCATTTCTGCATCACTTGCTTTGTGCAGAGTAGTGGCTGTAAGATCCAAGCTTCAGAGATCCCATGTTGTCTCTGTTCTCATGTGAAAACAGGAAAGTAAATAAACTCCAGCCCCATAAGTGGTCCTGGAGATCTCAGAGGGTAATGTTCCTCCTACTGTGTCTGCTCAGTAAGACACTCAATAAAGTTTCCCCAGTGCTGAGTGAATCAAGCAAACACAGCCTATAGAGGGACACACGTCAAAGATACTTTTAAGTTCTACTTTTATTTGAAACTTAGGATTGCTTTAAACGTCTCCATTTTCCTTTTTATAATGTAGAGTGAAGCTTAAAAGTGGCCCAAACTTGCAATGAAAGCTGCAGTGAATTTTAGCAAATAAAAAGCCACTTAAAGAAAAAAACACTACTGTCCTGGCTGGGAATTTTAATAGTGCTGCACTCACAGCCAGACTGCTTGTAACTTTTCTATTAAAATGTTAAATAGAGAGCATTAAACAGCTTCCAATTAAGGGGTATATTATCACCTCGATGCACAGGGAGTTTCACACGTAAATCCCTATGTTTTAAGAAGAGAATATACCCTGTGGCTTTTTAAATAACAAATAAAAGTTAAAAGAGATTTTGCAGGAGGTAGAAGACCCATGGAAAGGCTTATATTTTAACACACTCTGAGCACAAGTAAAGTAATGTTTGAAACTCTATAGAAGGAGTATTTATCTTCATTTTTCCCCCACTATTCCCAAATATTTCCACTGGGAGCTACTTACTAAGATGAAAGTCTAAGTATTCCATAGGACTGGAAATATTGATTTTTGAAGGATTTTCATATGCACAGGCTAGAGGTGCTATTGTTCATGTCTTTTTAACACTGAGGGCATTCTTCCCATGGCCATAGTGCCTATTCTATGAGTTTAAACTCATTTTTAAGGCAAAGGCAAATCTGTTAATTAACTTGGGTTAATTATTAATTAAAAGAGTGAGAAACAGTTAAGAAACCCCCCTTAGCATTTCTCATGTTCCTGAGGGCCTTTTAAAGTAAGATGTGAAGAGCTGCATGTTTCCCAGCCTACACATTGGCTTAAAATTTTTCAGTGTAAACTCAGAGAATTATGAACTTTTGGAAAAAATCAGACAGTACTGACAAAGTCCATTGGCAGTTGTTGTTTATGATCAAAGTCACAGTTTAATCATGTGGGTGAATATCAGCTTGGCTGGGTCGAGGCAGGGAGGTACAACACACCACTGACAAGAGTTTTCAGACAAAATTTGCTCATGGACATTGAAGCAGGAAAGACACTGGGGGCTGATGCTAGGTCCAGTGGATCTAAGTGGCCACTCATTCCTGCTGGCCTCATCATCTCAGTGAAGTCACCTCAAATGGCTGCATCCCAATAGTGACTGTAGTGAAAAATCCTCACAGCAGGTGATGTCTGTGGCCTTCCACTAAGGAGCTGTGGCAGTAGCTGTAACGTCCTCAACTGTTTGAGGTAGGCTTTAAATTCACGTAGAGTAATTCAAATGAAGATGTCAGTTTAGGTGAAGCTCTGCTGGACCAGCAGGAGAAATTTTAGTCAAAGTTTTGAGCTCCTTGCTGTTCAATTAGGCATTGCAGAGAGTCAGGTTCTGTGCCACCTGGTCAGGGAGCACCTCAGAAGTTCCTGGTGCCATCCAGTGTCTGTCCTGTGCTGCTTCCCCTGAGCCACAGGACAGCATCAGGAGGACTCGGGCACCTACACGAGGCTCATTTAAATGAATGGTTTCTCCTGTCTAAGGTCTAAGAAGTGTAGGCACTTTACACAGACAAACTGTGAGATGCCCTTTGTGCACAGTTTCTGGAACACTAATTTTCCATAGTCTCCCATGATATGGCAGAAATAGTTATGGGTCCTCAAAAGAAAAAAAAAATTGTGCTTTCACCAATCTGGGACTGGTCATGAGTGAAGTCTTGTTGGCCCTAATCACCAATTGAAACTACTGCTCCAATACCAGAAAAATACATGGAAATGTAGGAGCCCTGAGGACATTTTTGTTCCATGCATGGACTCTTATTAGTTCAGAGAAGTCAGCAAGCTCCTACTCTTCTTTGAAAGCCTTCCTTACTTCTCCAGAGTTTGACTTCTAGAATTGCTAAAATAATTTCAGGAAGGAGCAGCTGACAGAAGAACAGACTGACAAAAGGGCAGTCCTTGGTGAAACCATATGGCAATACTTGTGTCAGTAAGGCCAGGTGGTGACCCCAAGTTTTCTTTCAGGTCTTGCCAGAAGGAAGGGCTTGAGTGCACAAGGAACACAGCACTGAGACATCTGATAGAGCTTGCTGGGCTGCACTGAAACACACTGAGATGGTGCAGCTTGCTGGGAGGAGAGAGTGCTGACTGATCATATGATCATAGAATATTCTGGGTAGGAAGGGACGCAGGAGATTGGTCTGCCTTTGTATCCAGCTATGCTGCTGCACTGTGATAGAGGAGGAAGCACAGTTCCCTAGTGCTGAAGCTGCTCTCCTCACTGCCCCCAGCCCTGCTCTACTCTGGCTGCATGGCTGCTGCAGAAGTCAGGGGAAGGAGCTCCCACAAGCACTTTCCCTGAACCTCTGCAGCATCTCCTGCACATAGATGACATGGAGGAGCAGAGGCAGGAGGATGGCACCTCCTGAGGCAGCATGAACACCTCTGAAAATAACTGTCTTCAGACTGGAAATGGGCAGGATGAGCAGCATCTTCCCCTCAGACCCTCTCCTCCCTAAAAAGCACCCTCAGAGCAGCTTCTGCACAGGATCTTGTTTTGCAAACCTGGCACGTCTTTCTATGCTGTGCCAAAGGCATCTGCCTGGTCTTGCTGCTCCCCTTCGTGGCACCATTGTGTTTGGAGATTGTTTCCATGTTCCATCAAAAAAATAGAGCCCCCAATTTCCATGTTAATGTGGCATTTCAGAAACTGGTATGATGAAAGAAAGAAAGAGCATCCAGGTTCGGGTCTCAGGTGGAATAAAAGGAGACTACCTAATTTCTTATTTGTGCATCACATGCTTTTGACTAAAAAGACCAGAAAACCAATTCACTCTTCTCCACCACAGACTTCCAAGTATTATGGCAGCTCTAAAAATTTTGGCATAAATCCTTGGTTTACCTATATTACTCATAAAGACTCTCTATTTATCAGCAGTTTGGAAAACAAGATACACCAACAAGGACCAAATCACATAACTTTGGACGCTCATTTTTTTTCGCAAATCACAGTTTTGATTTGTTCTCTTGAGAATTTTACCAAAGCAGGCTTTGCTTTTGTATATCTCCTCTCCTCTCCTCTCCTCTCCTCTCCTCTCCTCTCCTCTCCTCTCCTCTCCTCTCCTCTCCTCTCCTCTCCTCTCCTCTCCTCTCCTCTCTCTCCTCTCCTCTCCTCTCCTCTCCTCTCCTCTCCTCCCTCCTCTCCTCTCCCTCTCCTCTCCTCTCCCTCCTCCTCTCCTCCTCCCTCCTCCTCTCCTCTCCCTCCTCCTCTCCCTCTCCTCTCCTCTCCTCTCCCTCTCCTCTCCCCCTTTTGTTGCTTATTTAATAAGCAAATGCTGGTTTAATCTGGGAGTTTAGGGTGGAGACACTTGGTGAACCTGTTATCCATCACAGTAGCTCACAGAATCTGGCATGAACTAGATTGACAATATTCCATTGTTTAAAGTGAGCTCTGTCAATCTTTGCCATTGATATTAAACAAAAGTCAGGATTATTACAGCATATGGGTACATGGCCTCATACACTGCTTAAGCCTTTGCTTTGAGAATGGGACTGCTGTTGTTGAGCATTCTGAAAAATATATGTAGTATGCTACAGTACACAGGGAATCATGGATGTCAGGGGGAAATGATATGTGAAAGCCGTGTACGTTTAAAAATGCAGTACTACTGTACCTTCTTAAAAGAAAAAGAAACTTTCCTCCTTCTCCCTCCTTCCCCCTGTTGCCAGTTAAAATGAACTGTCAGAGCCTGGATAAAGATACAAACAGGATTGCATACCTTACGAAGCCTACAGTGACTCTTAGACTTTGATCTAATTCTATTTGCTGCTTTATGATGCATGAAGCTGTCAGATAAAGAGGTGTTCAAAAAAATCCACTCGAGCTGTCAGGGCTGACAAGCCCTGTGATGGATTACAGAGAAAACAAAAGGGTTATCACCTTAACCACAAACATTTATATCTTTTTTTCATAAGGGTGCTTCAATCAACATGTAGTTACCAGGGTGCAGGTTGTTGTGAGCCTGTAGGAACATAGATCCAATGACACATGTTGAAACAGCATTTAAAAAGTACAACACACATGCGTTGGCACTAATATGCTGCTGACATGGTACAGTTGTGCTTACTTAGATCAAAGATAAGGATCCTATAGTTTTCAATATAAAAAGGATTCTTTTTTGAAGAACAGATTTCCCCCCCACACCCATCTTTCAAAGATTAAACACAGTCATAACAGTCTGAATGGGATTTAACTCAAAAAAGCCCAGTACTTAAATATGCCCATATGATTACTTACACAATAGAAACTTCAGCACAGAATGAAGAGCAGCTAGGATTTGACTCATGTAAAGGGAACAAAAAAGATTTGCAGTCACTTCTTTTCCAATATCAGAAAGCAGTCTCATGGCCCATTCATCTACCACTTCTTCCCCCTCCCTCGCCAGTGCCTATCAGTTCTTAAAAGGCCAACACAACAAACAATATTGGAGCAGAAATTTATCAATCAAAGCTAATATTCTACCACTAGTACTGCATCTGTGACACTCGAGTGAAAAGAAGGCAAGGAAATGCGCAAGGAACATACTTGAGCTGATAATACAGGCCTTTTGCCTGTGGTTTACACTCAGAATCAGGAGTTGGACACACTTTCTTGTGGTCAGTACATCCATATGCTGAGTGACCCAAGGCTGGACTCTGGGATACTGCAGTAATGTTTGATTCTTCAGTGGTTGTTTTTCCCCCTACTCAGTGACTGTGATAACAAACTAGGCTTAACACTATGTTAACAAAAAATGCATAATTTATGGACAATAAATCCATTGGTAGCTACAGACTGAGATGACCCTTGCCAAAGAAGCCCAAGTGTCACATATTTCTGGAACCTCAGAAAAACGCGAGGAAAATTACTGCTCTGTGATTGCCTTACTTCTCCATCTTTTTCCAAACAAGCAGTTACTGTCTGCTGCCCAAGAGAGGACCTAGGTGAACATTTGGTCCAACCTTACACCTCCTTTGTTTTTACAAGGGAACTCCTATGTGCAGCTGCAAAAATTTTTGCCGAGATTTATGTATATCATACACAAACACACACACACACATATATATATGCAGATAGCCTAGATGAAACCTGCCAAATTAGTAGTGAACTACTGAATTTAACACAAGGCCTGTACACAGAAAGAAGATTAAAAATTAGGTATTTTTCACACAATATCTTACACACATGTGGTGTGATGTGCTCAGAGGGAGAGAGGGACTCACTTGTAGGTGAATCTCTAAATGTGAAAAAAAACCTGTGGGTTTGGATACTGGGACAGCAACAAAACCATCTTGAGCCTCCCCAGAAGGTGAGTTGCAAGATTATGATGAGCATACCCAGGCTTTTAGAAGACAGAGAATCCCACAACAGCATAGGGCCAGGTTTTTTGTTTATGTTCAAGACTATTGTTCCACATTACAGGAACCTGGGCTCCCACAAAACAGAGCACACTCTTAACACTGGAAATTGTGTATCAAAGCAAGTGAGAAACAGAGATAGATCTCAAGGAGAAGTGTTTGAAGCAGGATGAAGAGCTGAGAAGCAACACTGGCAGGCCTGAAAAGAATTCTCTCACAGATATGGACCACCTGACAATATCAGTAAATCATACTGGCTTAAAGTTCTTCTTTCTGATGGATTTCCTTTTAACACCTACTGTCTAAAGGAAGAAGAAAAACCCAACAGAAAAAAATAAAAAGGTCCAAACATATTGCTTACAAAAAAAAATTTAGAAGTCCTCTTAAGTACTTCTTTAACTACACCAAGATCAGGCATGATCTTGGTTAGCAGCTGTTGGGGGAGGGAGCACACCATTTCTTCAGTAATTCTAGCAGGCTTTTAAGGCTGTTTCTCTTCTCAGCTCTACCTCTGGTGCAATTTGCCAAGCACTGATAGACACGAGCATTACCATCATTCATGGAACTATATTCCTCTGCCATAGTTATCCAACAAACCAATAAAACTCCTTTTCAAAAAGTTGAAAGGCAAGCGGGTTCAGATAGACCATTCTTAGTATGCACGGAGTGTACATTCACAGGCAATAATACAGTGGGAATTCAGCTAGCCTGAGCATAGCCTGATGTGAAGCATATGATATTACTTATGTAGGCATGAAAGCAATCTGCTTTAATATCAGACACTTTAGTGCAAAGAATGTCAGGGTTACCAAAGGTTAAAGACAGGCCGCTGGATTTTTTTTGTTGCCTATTTTTTTTTTCAGTATGAGCTGAAAAAATGTGGGATGACTCCATTTTCAGTTTTTGGCTGCTGCTGAGTAAAGCAGCAATAAACAATGCAAGTTAAAATGAGCAGCAAGGTAAGAAAAAGTGGGTGGAAAGTGCCACAAAGCAAAATATGCAGAGAAAAAAAGAAGAGTGTGAGAAATGGCCCTCTGCCATTGAGCTACGGATGGCGAGTGTTGCTCCTAAAGGGATTTGAGCATCATCCCATTGATTCAGCACCTTCACAGAGTGCTGGATAGAGGTTCAGAGTGTCAGAGGCAGATTCCCACCCAGCTGTGCTGCCTGGCACCCCTTGCTTCCCTGCACTGATGCTGGGAAGCACAGGTCTCTGTGTCACATTGCCATTGCACAGCTCACAAACATCTGGCCTGGCAGGGCAGGAGCAGCTTGCTGTGCTTTCCCTCTGGGAGCTCTGTCACACACCAGGGCACCCCTCATCCCCTGCTGGGCTGCAGCACCAGGGCCCTCAGTCCAGGCTGGCCCCTGGAACCTGCCAGCTCTCACTTGCATTCCACCAACAGGAGCTCTTGCAGCACTTGAAACTTTACCTTTTCTTCACTAAAATTAAAAACCAGGCACATAACCAAGCTGAGAGTTCCCAAAATCTCAGGTGGGAAGCATTACTGAGAACAGAAGCCAGGTGGACTGTTTTTCAGAGGCTGATTGCTTTTTCAGAGTATATTAGCATCTGTATTTTTCCTGAGCACTGGAATCCTTACGTACTAGGGAACTTAAGAAAAGCAGAAGCTCTTGTGCTGGAGGATAAAGAACCAAGATAAAGCACAACAAAAGGAACTGAAAATGAAGACATTTCTCTCATTTTTCTCAAAAGCAGAGTTCTGTTTCTATCCATGTGTCATAGAAGATAAAAATTGTAAATATTGAAGAGAATAATGCAAGCCAATATAAAATGATCTGCTTTCATCACCTACTGTGAAGTGACTAAACCCCCTTCATTTACTTATAGCTTTCTTTCTGGCTGGTGCTACCTGTCTGTTCATCCTCACATAGGACTGCACCTACTGTTGGCTGTTTATGAGAAGAAAGGAAAGAAAGGAAAGAGAAAGAAAGAGGAAAGAAAGGAAAGAAAGGAAAGAAAGGAAAGAAAGGAAAGAAAGGAAAGAAAGGAAGAAAGGAAGGAAGGAAGGAAGGAAGGAAGGAAGGAAGGAAGGAAGGAAGGAAGGAAGGAAGGAAGGAAGGAAGGAAGGAAGGAAGGAAGGAAGGAAGGAAGGAAGAAAAAAGAAAGAAAGAAAGAAAGAAAGAAAAAGAAAGAAAGAAAAAGAAAGAAAGAAAGAAAGAAAGAAAGAAAGAAAGAAAGAAAGAAAGAAAGAAAGAAAGAAAGAAAGAAAGAAAGAAAGAAAGAAAGAAAGAAAGAAAGAAAGAAAGAAAGAAAGAAAGAAAGAAAGAAAGAAAGAAAGAAAGAAAGAAAGAAAGAAAGAAAGAAAGAAAGAAAGAAAGAAAGAAAGAAAGAAAGAAAGAAAGAAAGAAAGAAAGAAAGAAAGAAAGACAAAGAGGGGGGTAGCATGCAGCAAAAGGAAGACAGATGGGCCTATCAGTTATGTATATTGTGACCCACCTGCCAGTCACAGCCCCATGGGAATGTGGCATAATAAATACTGAAAAATGGAAAGTAGGAATTAAACTTTAAAAAAAACCCTCGACCCAACAACCAAACATATTGAACAAAGTAAATTGTCTGGAAGGGAGAAGTGTAATAAAGATTTTTTAGGAGCATATAAATCAAAATTTCAAAAGAAATTTGCCAAATGGGGTCTCAGCTCATGTGCAGTCGGTGGCAGGAGGGTGTAAATTGTGGATGTAGAGAGGATGATTGCCAGCACGCCGAGGTATGAGGGGGTTGGCTCAATAAATATTCATGATGGCAGCACGTATGCTCTAAGCACACACCCTGCCCCAGGAAATCCATCTCAGCCAAACTTCACCCCCAGCCCTGGAGCCTCTGCATGCTCTTGCATCACCCTCAGCTGAGTCCCCTGCTTTTTGTGTTTGTGTGTGTGTGTGCATGTGGGTGAGTGTGCAGGTGTATGAGCACAGCCCCTGCAGACCAAACCTGACTCTCTTCTCCTAGTCCTGTCTCATCACCTGTCCTCACAGGGCTCAGCAATAAACTCAGTTGTGAGATCTCCAGCTCATCATGACCATCCAAAACTATCTCACTGAGCAAAAATCCTTCATACTAAGATCAGGAGTAATCCAAATCCATCTTTCTTTTTATGAGTATGTGCTTCATGAAAAACCTTACTTCCCTTCTCAAACAACATGAAGTCCAGAGGGTCATCTCTTGCATTTTCTTCACACCAGCCCTAAAGGTGTTTCTACAACTCCATGTAAATCCCAGCTACTCCTATGACAACCACATGCTTCTTTGGGCTCCAGAGTCTCCACAACAATTTGTTCTGGATATTTGGATAATTCACAGAGAATACCCAGCTTGCACACAGACCTGAGGAAAACCACGTTTTTCCCCTTGTGGGGGAACATTGTGCATTCAGAGACACCTGCCTTTGCCTACATCTTTGTTGTAAAATCTCAAATTGATCCATGGAGGTGACTCTTCCCTGCAAAATTCTCTCACCTATGCAACAAGGACGGGTGTATAGTGGCAAAACCACTCTATTTTCCTTTTGCTTTTCTGCTCCCTTTTCCCATCTCTGAATTCATACTCATCCTCTTCTTTCTGTCCCCTTCCTGTCACTGAAGTCCTTCTCCATCTCCTTTCACCTCTCATTCATTCATTGCCCCCTCAGAAGGATGAGCAAATGAAGTTTAATACCAATTTAAAGGCCTCTTTGATGTAGGCTCTATCTAATCAGGAAAAAAACCCCAAAAATCCCACCCTAAGAGGATCTGAGTTAGTTTCTGCTCTGACTGCTTTTAATAGCTTTTAACCTTAAGAGTTTTTTGTCTTCATATCACAGGCAGGGAGACAGGGCTGTGGTTATTTAACTTTTTTAACAATATGTGAACTGAGGTAATTACTTGAAGAAAATATTAGCAGAAAAGTTTTCTTTTATCTTTCTGAGTAAGGAGAAAATCAAAACCTTCCAAAGAAAGAGAACTGTGTGGCTGGAGAATGCTTTTGCCATTACTGAATATTCCCATTATGTGTGTGGGGACCTGTTGGGGGCCCACAACATTCTAATGGAGCTCAAGGACAAACAAGATTGAGATGCTCTCTCAGACTGGTGCTCACCAGGGCAAATATCATCTGGCTAAACAGCAGTGGGCAAGCCCACATCTGGTGATGTCCTGCCCAGGTTTTCTTCATGAGCTCTAAGTGCCAACATAGAAACAAATACCTACTCTTGTTCTTATGCTCATGCAACATCTTTCCTCACATTCTTTTTTATTGCTATTTTTTTATTCTGTCTTGTTACTTTTGGCCTCAGATATTGCTAATACATAAATCTAAATTTCTGAAGGTTTTCAACAATTGCTCACAAACCCTTGATCCAAAATAAGTAGAATAAAAGCAGATGGGTCAAATATATCACTGAACTGCTAGAATATGCCCAGACATGAAGATGGTCTCCACTTCCAAAAACAATGCACTGAGGCCTGACTTTGCTGTGTGGCTCAAATAATTAGGTCGGAAAATTGCCTAGTTGTTTTGTGGGGACAGTTCCTCTACAGCCTCTACCATTAAATAAAAGGACCTAAATAACTACTGTTTTATATTAGTGATGCTGTTTAATGAAAATGAAATCTGGTACTCAAATACATCCTGCAGTAAGCACATAAGATGACCACAGAAAACATTTTTCCCTGCAAAAAAATAGCTTAAACATCATGGAAATCAGTGGCCTTGATGAAGATTGACAGAGCTAGATATAGAAATTGGAGAATTTTACTGCAAAGTGGTTGCAGGAGCATGAATATAAACGGGTATACAAATTTCTACAGGCTGTAAACACTGAGAATAAAATTATAGATGGGCTACTTGAGTGGCATATTCTCTAATAACGTAGAAACAGACTCTTAGTGAGCACTAGTTGAAAGCACTGACACTGTGGAATAGTTTCTCAAATTAATTAAAAGAAGAAAACACATTATGTCAAAGCATGGGAACAGCTCCTCTTTTGTGACAGATGAGTTAAACAGGCTGATGTTTTTCCTGTACAAAGTGATGAGTCTTTAGGATCAAAGTTGCATGGGTTACTGTCGTATCTTTTCAAAATATGTAGAGCAATTAATTCATTCTGTAATATTCATTGAAAGTACAGAGTCACAAATACACTGTGCTTGTCAGCAACTTGTGTTTCCCCCAGTTTCATGGGGTTCATGAATGATCATTTCTCTTTGCTTGATCTTTTCACACGATCAGACGCTGCAGCAGGAGGTGAGACCTCCTTGTCCCCGTCAGGCGGCAGAGACAGCGAGTGCTCCCATCCCCACCCTCAGCAGGACCTCCCTGATCAGAGCCTGCCTGTGTGCCTCTGATGAGACAGGCACATTACTGCATCCAGCCAAAAGGAGGCCCATAAAAAATACTCCCCAGTGCTCCACAAGCCAATGGTTTCCCTATTGAAGCAGAGTGATTTACAGGTGATGTGTGCAGTCTGGAAGATTAATCGAAGTATCAGCCTGACAGTTTTCACACTGAATAAGAATAAAATTGATGGATGAAAAAATATAAAAATATGTGCTGCATGTTTAATATATTTTCAATCTTTCCAAAAGTATATGTAGGAAATCTATATGATATTTCCTTGGAAGAAAAATATTATTTGATTCTTGTCTGAATTACTGGTACTGCAACCCGACTTTAGGATGGACATCACGGATGTGTAACTCAATTAACAGTATCACTGGGACAGAAGGGACTTATGCAGGAAGTGAAGTCATATCCAATTTCACATCTCTATGATTCTACAATTAAATCCCAAGTGTGATCATCCAAAGACCCTTAAAATACCAAGTCTTAGGACTTAGAAAACAACCCCAGGGATAGAAAAAAAAAAAAAAAAAAAAAAGAAAGATGATCAAGCCTTTACATTAAGAAATGGTTTCACTGAAGAAAAGTGTGAATGTAACAGAGGAACTGGAAAGAACATTTACAGTGCTAATAAAGCAGTAAGCTAATACAGCAAACCTAGTGACACCAAGGGCTGGAGATGAAAAAGTGCAAAGTAGTAGATCTCGGGACATAAGTCAGTCTTCTACATCCATGCTTTATTCTCGAGAAATGAGGAAAAGAGGAAAAGACTAGACTTCAGATTTGACTGCCTCTGCAGTCCATGCACTGCCCCAAATTCACAGAGCAGCACTTCCTTTTGCAGGTCCTCAGCCAGCATTGCCATGGGGAGAGCATGGACTAACACCCAGGCCATCCCTTCTGAGATGTGTGACATCCCTCTCTTCTTTGCCTGTGTCCTCAGCCCAGGGGCTGCCTGTAAATCACACAGTGAGGGGTGTACAGCCACCCAGCCAATGTGCATGAGCTGGGGCATGTCTGAAATGTGCCTTTTGCAGCACAGACTGCTCTGCAGGTGCATGCCAGCAATGGAGCTTCGTGTTACTCAGGCCTCAGATCATCCACAGTCATGGCTCCACAGCCACCACACTGTTAGCTGGAAGTGCAGTGGGAGTTCCCCATGCTCACAACCACTTCTGAGCCCACCACAATTTCCCAGTAGTACGGGTATATGCCTCATGAGCCCCAAACAGATGATCTGCTGCTCAAAAACAAACTTGGGTTCTTTTTGTAGGCCACAGGTTGTTTTTTGGCTCATTGTGTTCTGTTCTTTTGTTTTCTGCAAAGCTAATTATGAATTTGTAACTTCCAGAAAGCAGATTACACAGGTCACAGTTCTGCAGGAACTGAGGGCAAAGCAGATGACATTTTCTATTGCAAAGACATTATTAGCAGTGACTCATAAAGCAGAAGTATTCGGAAAGACTCCCACACGTTATTTAATTGTTTGTACAATTTTTGCAAAGGTAATGATGACAGAAAAGATGTACTTCCTCAGACAGGTAAACAGCACTGTATGAAAGCTAATAATTTTTCCACAAAAAAATAGAAAACTGAAAAATATTTTGAAAAATATTCTTAGGTGAGACATATTACTTTTTTACAATTTGCAAAGCACTCAATATTAAGTTTGAACAGGTAACTTGTAGCTTTATTCTTCCTCTCTCCCTCTGTCCCTTTCTCTTTTCTTCTCTTTTTTCCGCCTCCATTTTATTATGGAATAATAGAGAGAGCAAGAGTTAAATGTGTTAAGTATTGATCAACTGAGGAAAACATTGGACACCTCACTTCATTGAAGAAGGCAACCAAACCCTCTTTTTCTTTAGTATAATTTCTGCCATCTTTTCAGACTGATTTTGCAACTTTCTTCACATGCACCAAGATTAAACTAGTTTCCTTGACTCAAAACCTTTGTGAGTTGGCAATCCAGCCTTCACCCCAGTTCCTTGGAGGAGAAGCCAGGCACTATGCTGTAGAGAAAGACCAACAAGAATAAGGGATCTCTTAAAAAACATTTTGACTGCATTAGGGCAGAACATAGATGGTCTTGTTTACCTCACTTAATGAGCTGCCTTACCGTCCTACATCTGTCAGTGATGTTAACTTTAATCCCTGTTTGTTTTATGCTTTCATTACCTCTTCAGTGTTTTGTTTTGTTTTTTTTTCAGAGCAATCCCTTGCTCTAAAAATAGTGAATAGTAGAACAGTGACCCTCACTGATAAATTACTGTGCCTTCCTCCTTCTTCACAATATTTTTAGGTGATCAAAAAAAAAAACTTCAGGGATAGAAGTTTTTACATCCTTGAATTTATTTGCTCCTTTTGTATCTGTATTTTGTATTTGTTTTCTTTGCTTTAAAAGCCCATCTAAGTTTTCTCTCCCATGCAATTTACTGAGTTGCCTTTTGCCATTGATCTATGCACCCTTTTGGTGGCTGGACCATGAAAATTTGTAAGGTCTTGGATATTTGCTTTAATATTGAACAGATTCGAGTACATCCTGTGTAATTAAAAGAATCCTGTGAAGTTCATGTGTGGGGCTTATTATTAATATGGCTGTTCTAAAAGATTGTAGTGCAAAATGAAAAGAAAAATCCTCATTTTCCCAGCCTGCTTATTCTGTGTATTCACAGTTGTTGGTTTCAGTTTTATGGCACTCTTGGCATCAAGCTTCCTTTCCCTAGGTTCACCAAGAAGGGTTTGAAATGAAATGGCAGCAGCAGAACTAAACCAGAAAGAAAACAGGCCATGGGCAGCACACAGCATGTGTAAAGAAACACACAGGAAAAGGAGACCTGCACCAGTATGGTCAAAGTTTCTGGAAAAACAGAAGTACTGCTATTCTGCAAATAAACAGATCTGAAAGGAAAAGGTGCCAGACAACTGGTTGCTTCAATATTCACTGCAATCTAGTTGGCACACTTCTTTTAATGAATACTACAATAGCTCTCAGCACCATCAACATTATAAATGCAAGTAAGCAGTGGAATCACTGGGGTAAATGGTCTGTGAGAGGTTTCATATTCCCCATGTCCCCAGGACCTGGAAAAGATAAGCCATTAATCAGCAGGCACACAGCCATAACAGCCCTAGTTTTCTTGGTTTTGTGAAGCAAGATCAGAGTGATGTGAGCTTCAGTTGTCTTTTCTCCTGCCCCACTCAACAAAGCTCCCTCAGTTCACAGCTTATAGAGTATGACAGAAGTATGCCTTAAGTCTCTAGCTGAAGGATTAAAGCTTTACAAACCTCTTAAAATCAGCCAGACAGCTCTAGCACTCATTAAAGCTTTTACCTCTTCTCAAGCCTGGGTGCCCCCCAAACCCGGACTAACAAAAATATGCATAAAGGAAATCTCCTCATCTCACTGTAATAGAGGGAAGGTCTGTTCTGACTGAAGAAATTACTGGCACTACCCTGAAAAGTACATGAGAAACGTAATGGGACATTTGCAGCAACTCACACGAGGAAGGTACTGAGGTGATTGCTATGTCCTGTACTGCACACTGGGGAAATTACAGAAAAGGCTCTGAGCTTGTAAAGCTGAGCCAGTTTCCTAATAAGAAACCAGCACTTCAACTGCAGCTAGCACCATATCCAGGCACCTACAGACTGATTGCACCACTCCTCCTCTAAACACTTCCTCCCAGCAGACCTCTCCCAGCTTGATGTAAATTACTGAATATTTTCTCCTAACAACTTTTATTGGCTTGATTTGTGTGCCACCACCTACTGACTTACCACAGCCAGAGTGGTGTGTCCATAATGCCTGGCATGGTGGCCCTGGCAGACCTGTGAAGTTTGGGACTTTGTATGGAGCTGCCACAGGTTCTCTTTCTTTCCCTGAAAATGAAATCATCCCCAGATGCAATAACAGATGAGAGCACAGCACTTCAAACCTGCCCATCCCTTTGCTCTTTCCCTGGCATTTCTGAGCTTGAGCTGACTATGGCAAATTACCAAATTCATCTTTGCTAAATAAATGAATAAATAAAATCTTTGGATGGTAGGGAGGCTTCCCCTGCACTTTGTGTTGCTCCTGTTTTAGTGCTGATCATGGGCATGTGTTCATACCAGTGACACCACACCAGCACCCCAACATTTCTGGGGCACTGCCTGCTGTTCACCACCATTCATTTGTGTTTTGTTGTGCTTCTGCAGCAGTTCTGTTGTTACCTGATGTCACCCACAACCAACAGAAGGTGGAAATGTTGCTATGGAGTCCTCTCTTAGGCTCATAACCAGCAGCCTCCATGGTCAGGGCTGCTCCTTAGGGTTTCTTCCTGTAGCCAAAGAAAACTGCTGGTTTAGCCAGGTGTTTTCTCATCTGCCTCCTCTGCTGTTAATCTTCCCTGTGCTGGTCTACAGCAAATCCTCCTTGTACCAGGCAAGTGCTTTGCCCCATAGAATCTTGCTGTGCTGGGCCAATCTCAGGGTCACCCAGACCATTTGCCTTATTAAAACTAGTCATCTTCCATCACCATAAAGGCATCTGACTCAAAGTTAACTTTGGCAAAACATGTTTAAAACTACACATAGTCAGTTCTGTGGAAGGAGTGAATGTTCAGAAATTTCCAATTTTACCAATGAACTCTAATGGCAGTGTTTTCTGGAGTTGGAACAGGCTGCCAAGAGAGGTGGTTGAGTCACCATTCCTGGAGGCATTCAAAAGCCATGCAGATGTGACACTTGAAGATGTGGTTTAACATGTGCTGGATTAACAGTTGGACTCAAAAGATCTTAGAGGTCTTTTCCAACCTGAACAATTCTATGATTTTTATGCTGGCATCCTTAGAGGAGATAAAAAATGAGAGAACAGTTTTTAGCTTTTTTCAAAGCCAGAGAAGCATCCCTGGGAGCCTTGCAGCACTCCAGGTACACTGTCAGCCAGATATTTACTCCCTGACCTTCAAACATGGGCCTTGCTTACTTGAAGTGTACCTCTGTCCTCAGAGGGGGAAAAAACCAGCTGACTGGGGGCAAATTTGCTGTCCAGCCCACTGTAAAAGTACAACAATTTTTATGCACTACTAATCTCCTTCTTGGTAACAAGATCAATTTAAAAACATGCAAGAAATTCCCCACTTTGGTTTCTATTGCATTTAAAACACTCAACATTTTCATCTTGTCAACCTGTTTGCATTTAAGACTGAAAATATCACTTTGTATTTAGCCCTAAATATATGTAAGCAATCAGTTTTAATTAACATAGTCCTTAAACAAGTGCATGCTGCTGTTTTAAAGTCAAGTGGGTGAAATTAAGGAAGTCACTGTCTGAGCACCAAAACTCAGCTGTTGCTGAAGCAATAAACCAACATTTGGCAGGACTAGCCTCTTCTGCATTTGCCAAGAGTTTCTTCATTTCAGCTTCCTTCAAAGTCAATTCCACATAACTGGTTCATGCAAACTTGAGAAATGTTGGCAAGCTAAAGATCAGAAAACCTTGGCTTCCTCTTGAAGGATAGAAATAATAGGTAGAAGAGCATGAATTGCCAATTCTAAAATCTTAAATGCCAGGTATAAGCCTAAACAATAAGTTCATAATTTTGAGATGGAAGTCTTGCTGGCTAAGTCAATGCTTTTCCTCCTAACTGTGAAATATTTCAGTGGCCTTGACACAAGTAACTCAGCTGGTCACCTCGACACTCACAGCCTGTAGGAATCACACTGATCCCTGACACTGTTTTCATCTTTTCCCTTAGTGCTTCCATCACCTTTGCTATTTAGAGACACATCTGGGGTAAGAAGCACTTCTACCACAGTTTCTCTGAAAAGTTCATCCCACATAACACTGCCCTTGCTGGTCAGAAGGTTTTGGCTTACACCTGCAGAGTGATAGGGTCAGACCTCAGAATCCACCACGGTAACTCCTGACACCATGGTCCCTCAATGGTCCAGCTGTGACACTTGGCTCTCTCCTGGCTCATGTCCCTGGCTGTCCTCCATGGTCACCATGGCCAGGGCCAGCTGCTGGTGATTACAGAATGAACCCAGGGCTCTCCAGAACTCTCAGCAGAGACAGCATCCAAAGGAACCAATTACAGAGTGATCTGTGGAGCAATTCAATTAGACACTGCAAGTGGAGGAGCTCCCTGGAGCCAACACAGAACCAAAATAACAATGTAGCCTGTAGCTTTATATTATTTGAAGTGAGGCCAGAAATCTTATGTCAGAAATCTGACTTGGACTAGTTTTTGATACACCACATTTGAGGAGACAAAGAAAATTTTTTACATCTGAGTTTGTCCTAAAGGAGACCCTGTGGCTTTATTTTTCACAATCTTATTTCAACTGAAAAATAATGAAAATATATTTACTAATGATTCTGAATGTTTTCCTGACAGTAAGAACTTCAGAATTTTCAGGGGGTTGTTTCAAGGAAAACCTGAATGCAGTCATTAACAGAAATGTCCATTAAAAATTACATATTCAAGAGAACACTTAATAACAAGAGCAATCATAGAAAATACCTCTCTCTGGCACCTCACTCTTAAATCTTCTTACAAGATTCACTTTTGTAGGGGACTCACCGTACTAGGAGACCAAATTTAAAAACAAACAGCAAAACAAAAGAAAAGTTTGTAGGTTGTTGCAAATAACTATTGACACAGCCAACACAGAAAATTAATTCAAACTATGAACTAATTGCCCTTTGCATCACTGGCATCTCTTTTTGACTTCATGTTATGTCATCACTATTATTATTATTATCTTGTCCCCTCTGAACTCTTCCAGACTGAAACTGACTTCTAAGGAGAATCTTTCCATCAATAAGTGAATCCTCAAGAAATGAATAGCACTTGCTCTTATAAATCTCAGTGTTATCAGCTCTTGATATCTCAGTCCAAGCTTTAGTTAAAGCACTTCATTTAAAGTTTCAGCTTGAGAGATCAACGGCTTATAGAGAAATTTGAACTTTAATTCAAATAAAGGAAGTTTCTAGCACTCAGGATGGAATGGAAAAGCTGACAATCAAAAATAAAAACAATGCTTATATTTCACAAAGCAAATTAAAATGTCCATGAATAGCTACTTTTAAAAATCATATTATGTTTAATTTGGTGTCTTGATTTTAGCAGTCTTGATAGGTGATATCTGGAAGGACATTTTTCCTGGAAGCTGTTGATTATCATCTTCCAGGACCTCTGTGTCTGCTAATAAAAGGGTTGCTATGAATAATGCACACACCTGTTTCTGTATTTGTAAAATTTTTATCAATGTCCTACCAATGAGTTTAGTAAGCAAAACCAGAAGTTAAACCCACCACAATTTTGTCAGACACATTTTATTAGCCTTGGAGCCAGCAATGCAAACTTCCTATTGTAGGTGCTGCAGGCATGAGGTATCTTTGGAGTAATTTACAGTTTTTGTCTATCTTGTGCATAATTTATAATAATAACCATGCAAATCTGAAAGCTGCTTAGAGGTAGATAACTACAAATTATTTTCTGCCACTTTACAACAGCATATTGTGCACATTCTGGGCAGAGTTGAGATCACTGGGCAAGAAAAATTGTTTCAACTTCCCACCTATATTTCTTGCCTCTGTTCATGTCCTTGGAATAGGTACCAGCCAAACCAGAACTATTGTGGTGGCTTCAGAAACCTCCACCACTGTATGTTTAATTTACAGCTGAAAGTTCTGCAATTCTATTTTCATTCTAATAGAAAATCTCCAGCATTTGTGTACATTACTTTGTTGTTGTTACTGAATCTCTCAAGCTTGTCTTTGAAAATACCATTTTCATCACTGAAGAGAACCTCATCAAAGTAGTGGTATTGTTACTAGGACCCTAAAAAGATCAGTTCTCACTTTTGGTCCAGTGTTACCTTGACAGATCTATTAAGGCATCAGCTGCCAACATGTCACTTTTCTGAAGTCTTTTCTAATACCTAATGCTCTTGGCACCAATGTTTCTCCTCAACAAAAATCAGTGAAGCTTTCAGCTCATGTAAACTAACATCTGACCATAGATCCATCTGAAGTTCTGTCTTTCTTTTATTTGAAGTTCCTCATAAGAAATCCACTCTGTACATAATTGCCTACTTTATACAGTATTGTCCATAGCATCAATGACAGATACCAAAGCAATACCAAAAATCATCTCATTACCACATGGTGAGTCACCACCTGTAACCTTTAGTGTGATCAATGTATCTTCATATCTCAACAACCTAAATTAGCTGCTTTTAAATTATAAGTAAATCAAAGACTCACTGTAAACTTTCCAGCCATTTTTGTTCACCTTTTTCCTAGCAGAAGGAAAGGATGTGCAGATCAGTCTGCCACAGCAACAAATGCAGCAGGGCATCCAGCAAGCAGACCTTCTAGGCTGAGTAAACATCTTCCCCTTGGGCTGGTGGGCTCTGACCCACCTTCTGACCTGGTCTGCTTAGGCACTGCTCTCCCAGGCTCCAAATTCCCTGCTCCAAAGCACTAGCTGTGCAAATCAGGTGCATGAGGTACCAGGTACCCCATATGTATGAATGCACAGTCATGGCTATGGCCACCTAGACAAGCCTGCAGCATTCACAGCACTTAGATAGCTCTAAATCCACACCCAGCAAGCATGAAAAACACCAACAGTTCCATTTGCATAAGAACTCATGTTTGCAACAACAATTTGCAACTGCAACAGCACCATCATTTATTAGTACGTCTCCATTTCCATCACACACACTTCCATCAGGCACACCATGATTTGTGGAAGCTGTGAGATCAAAGGCATCTTTTTCCTTGAAAGAACATGACTAAAATTGATTTTAAGCTAACTTTTAGCATAAAACATAAGAACAACCATTGTAGTAATTTCCAATTTATTTTTTTCTTTTGCACGCAGAATCCAAGACGGTGGATCTATCAAGGGGATTTCGTATTTCTTCATGAAACTTAGAATTAACTTAGAAAGATTCATGAACCCATAAGACAATGTAATCAAAAAAGGAAATACATGCAATATAAAATTAATCAAAAACCCACCCTTTGGACTAACATTTAACATGGATCCTGAGACATGGAGAATAAAGGATTTAGGCTACCACATGAAAGAAAAACATTTGGAACAATGCTAGCCCAGTCTCTCAAGGGATAATACATAATCTGCTCTCGGTCCAAAAGCTATAAGAAATGCACTTGTCATTTTGTCATCATACTTTAACAGAAAGGTCAAAGGAAGAATTTATGGGAATAGTACAGTCATTAATGCATGTTATAGAGAAAAAGTGATCAATCAAACCACAAACCATTGCAAACTCTTCAACTCTGTTTTCTTCTTCTGTTTCAAATCTCAAAGCCTTATAGAATGCAGTACTTTCAATACTTTCCCATCTTCAGCATTTGAAGCAAAGTGACAAAAATAACAATTTTTTTCAAATCCAAAGACTCTGACTAGCATTTTGATGACATTCGCAATCTAAAAGAATACAGTTTTCTTTTTTTCTCTGAACCATCACACTTTTAAAAGGTCATTTCAAGCAACAGTCATAAGTATGAGAGAGAGAGACTTGTTATCTTGTAAAACATTGCAGAGATTTGATTATTTTTTTCACCTCTCAACTTTCTTTTTTGTTTGTTTGTTTGGTTTTTTTGGTTGTTTTTGATTTTTTGGGGGTTTTTTTGTTGAAGACTGAACCACCAAGCCCTCTATGCTTTCTTTAGCTCTTCTTATCCCAGACATTTTTCAGCAGGGGCCTGACTGTCAGAAGTTGCAAAGGTTCTGATGTATGGATGAAACAGAAGTCATTCTGTGTCGATAATCCTAATGGCCTTTTGTGAGCCAATCAAAATTTTGACTCTGGAAGTCTAGGAAGAGCAAAATGAATAAGACCTTATCCAAGATGCAGAGAAATGCCAGAATTGCACCCTCTTTCCTAAGTACATCTACTTGGCAAGCAGCAATTTCCCAGGGATGAAACTTCAACAAAAGAAGAGAGAGTTTCTGTCTGATAGGAAGTTTAAAAATCTCTGAAGAAACAGAACTGCCATGAGAGTGGTAAAGATTACCAGCAGTAAAAAGAAGAAATATTTTTAAATTTTCCAAGGGACTAAGGAACATGTTAATATCTTCTGTTAAACACTCTTTTCCACTAGCATTTAGGACATTAATTGATAAAGAAAGAAAAGCTGAAACCTGATTCACAGCTGCCTGCTGGACTCTCAGCATGAGAAGTCCATTGGCTTTTTACCCAGAGCAGCTCTCTGTTCAGAAACACTAAATGCAATTGACTCATTATGCCAGACACACTAACAGTGACAAGCCCTTATCTGGCAGTCTTTGGGTGACACACAGCCCCACCACAGAGCAGCACAAAGCATTGTTACTGCCAGCTTCTTTCATGTTCATGCAGGAGGCTGTGGGTCCAGTGGCTCCTGCGGCAGAAAGGCAGTGTCTCTGCCAGGCAGGTATTGTACTAACAGTGCAAGCCTGGGAAGGCAGGTGAGTAGGAACTGACACCTTTTCTCTTTCCCATCTTTGATGCTGCACTTCAGGGAGTGAAGAAATGGGAAGATAGAGCTGCTCTAAGAGATTACCTTGTCTCTCGAGAAAACTCAGCTCTGCTGGTGAGCTCACAGTCTCTCTGCTTCGTTGGTGGAGCATAACTGTACCTGACCAGGTAGTCTGTGAGGACATCACAGTGAGATTTGGCCAGTAATATGCCTACAGAGGATGAATAACTCAAGCCAGGTATAGAAATAAAGAACTTAAATAAGAAGCACTTTAAAAAAATGCCTGTACTGTTGGAAGTAAGTTCAGAGAATGGGTCAGATGGTTACACTATATCAAGTGCAAACCTCAAGTGAGTAAAAGCCTTGTCATAAGGTGTTTCTGATAAAGGCTTTTGTTTCACATCATTGTGGCCTACAAGAGTACAAAAATGCATAGCTCACCTTCAAGAGAAAGAAGAAACAGTGATTAATGTGGGCAATTGGTCTGAGGTTTGAAAAAGACTGTTTCTTGACATTGCAAGATGTGATGAAGGAGAGCTCAGCATTAAGATGGAAAGAAAAAATGGGGGAGCACAGGACTAGTCATATATTGACAAATATATCAAGAATGACTGCTGATGAATATCTGCTGAAAAGAACTGAAGAATCCTGTGGAGAGCAAACACAGAGCCAGAGTGCTTCTTAGCAGACACAAGGTTGACAGCACTCTGAGTTGTATGAACAGTGACATTGGACCACATCTACATACTATACCCAGTTTTGGTCTTCCCAGCAGAGGACAGACATGGAAAAATTGGAGTGGCCTCAAGGGAAGACATGCTGGGGACTGCAGCACTTGTCCTGTGAGGAGCTGGGCTGAGATACCTACTAATACCACTGGGTACTAGTGCCTACTGAGGGTCAAGAAGATGGGACTGAATTGTTCATAGTGACACATTGGGAGAGGATAAAAGATCATGAGAAAAACAGTAACAAAAGAGATTTATTCAGGGTGTGCCCAAGGAGCTTTTCCCCATGACAACAGTCAGGCAGCAGACCAAGTTTCCCTGAAAGGCTATACCATCCCCAGAGGTTTTCAAAACCCAAGTAGACAAAGCTTTGAGTAGCCTGGACTGATCCCAGAGCTGGCCCTGCTTTGGGCAAAGGTCTGGAGCAGATGCTTTCAACACCCAACCTGAATTCTTCTGTGATTCTTCAAAAGTTAAAGGACCAGTGATTGATCCCAAAGTCTCATCTTGAGCAGTAATAAAATGTTTTAGTAAAGGCTGTATTAAGAGTAAAAAGCTCTTGAGTGTGAAGAAAGAACTAGACTCTCATTCTAGGATTATATATGAAAATTTCAACATGAACTGAATATACTAAGGAGCAACAAGTGAACAGAAAGGAAAAATACCTGCTGCCCCTTTCTCTTCAGTTTAAACTTTCCCACATGCCTAGATTAGAGATTGCCAGCAGGTACTTTCATCATGGGGAGACTGCCTTCTGCTCTTTTTCCCTCTGAAAACACTTCCATCAAAGTTGCTTCAAAGCCCCAAGATGCAAGAGAGATTTGACAAGAAAATATGAAGGTGTCTTTGCTTTCCCAGTGAAAGAAAATACCTTGCTTCTCTGGTCTCTATAGCAACAACCTGTAAATAAAACAAGGATTAATGAGAAAGTGCATCAACTTGTGTGAATCTTTTATCTTAACTTACTCTTATAGCTCATTTTAAAGGCCATTCCTGATATTATTGTATCTAAGCTCTTTACTGCACTTTTGGGTAACTCTGTGATTCACACTCATTCCTGCTATAAATCTACTGATTCCTACCAAGAAGAATAACTATGTCTCGAAGTCTGTGATCCAAAGAGTAAAAAAAAAGTTTTCAAGTTAAATTTGTGCAGCAAGGGCTGCATATTTATGAGAATATGCCACTTTGAGGATTGTTTATCACAAGCAACAGAATTTCCAGGCTGCTGACCAAATTTATTACAAGTGGATAGATACCATTCTATTTCAGTTATACAGCATTGTCTCACATCATAACAAGGTTAAAATGATGTGTAAAACCTGGGTTTGGCACACTGGTCTCTTAGGAAAATCCACAGCAGGGGGATATGACATCTCTGTAAGAGACAATCCTATGATTATATTGTTCCTCTGTGGTTTTTTAACTGATTTTTCATAGAAGTGGCTGGATCAGGCTCTAGGGGTGAATTTCAGGGTCAGGCAATGGCTACCTAAAGGAGCTCTTCATACCACAGGAGACACACCCAGTCACCATCTTCCCTCTACAAAAACAAAGACTACTTCCACGGGAAAGCAAATTTTCATCCTGCATTCAGGTGTACAGTCATTTACAACGACCTGAACTGGATCTTCCCATCTCCTGTGGGAAGGAAAGCATCTCACACCTTCCCACTAGAAACAGAAAGTAATGCAGGAGGTGCCTCCTTAAGTGTGGTTTAATTACACACACACACACACACACACAAAGTACAGATGAGCAAATACATCCTCTTGCTTAGACTCTAGGAATTTATAGTATTACAAATATGACTTTCCAGTGGTATGTCATTTAAGTTTTGCTGTTTGTGAATTTCAGTAACTAAATCCTTATTAATATAGATGTGCTAAAATATAATAGGAGCTGCCTGTGTGAACGGGGCTGGCAAGATCCCTGCCTCTGCATATCTTGAGAAGTGCAGGCTATGTTGCAGTTGCTCAGACTGAAATACTGCCCTTTTCAACTTATATTGGACTGTGCCACATTACACATCACCAAAAGGAAAGGCGATGGAAGGGAATGGATGTCACCATGTCTGATTTACACTGCACTTGGTGTTCTCACTGCTCCTGGTGGAAAACCTTTGCAAGTTACTGAATAAACTGTCAGCACACGAAAGTCACATACAAATACCTGTATCTCCTTCAAGGCTATCAGGCTAATCAGGCCCTCATGTGTCCTAGTAATCAGGATAAGTATCAGGTATCCTCTTAGCAGCAAACGGATCGTGTAACAGACAGAACATGCTTAGTATCTGAGATTAATACAAAGGTAACAAAGCTTCATTTACATAATGTATTGGCCCTTTTGGACAGTCTTTGGAGCATTACTGATGCCAATCCCATGTGATAGTTGCCTTTTGAAGACCTTCATCTATTTGATGCTTTTCAAACACTTTTGAAAGAATGTCTACAAAGTCCTGCAAATGCCAAGAGCAGTTGATTTAACACGACTCTAACTAAGGCAAAATGAACTGAAGCAATTTCTCCTGTCCCTGCAGGTACTGTGTTGAAATATTTTATCTGAAGTCTTCAGAACTATCCCACTGAAAATATCTTTTAAGAAGCTTCAGTCTCTTCGTACATCAAAAAAGTGTGCAGTGTATTTGGAGGGAGGGGAAAATCCCTAAAATCAATGTTGTTATTGCGGTCCTAATAGGCTCTGCCATATTCTAGGCAGTCTAGTTTTGATAGCAGCAAATTTCATTAAGATCTATCTTGAGACACCACACAGTTTCAGAACTCTTCAGAAGTCAGAGCTTTCCTTCAAAAGCATTTCAATAAAGGCTGTAAAAATACTACTAGGGGTCTTTTTCTTGATAGCAATGCTACCTCGGGGAAAGGAGTTACTGCAACCTTTGTAGTTTGGTAATAAGGGGCTACTCTGTCCTTTAAAGTGATTTGATTCAGATCCTTATTTGTTGCATTCTATTGTGTTGTGTGTGATATCTGCTTATTGTCCCTCTCTCCTCCCACACAAAAACTCTCAAAATGTTTCTGCTGTAGCTATATTTTGTTCATTCCAAAAGAATCCTGTCAGGTAAGGATATGAAAATTAGAAATAGTGACAAACATGCAATCTTCATGAGAACTAAGAAATTTATGATTCACATGATTGAATATATATAAAGTAGTCTGAAGAACAGTATGTGCATTTCTATGAAGTACATAGTGGGTAGGGAATGGGAATTGCTGAAAAAACTTTGGAAAGTCACATTAAAAATGACAGCTTCTAGGCAGAAAAGGAGCAGTCTGCAAAAAGTATGTTCTTATCCTGGGGGCCAAGAGGGGTTGTTATTAATTTACATCACCTTAACAGGAGGAAGGCTTTCATAGAAGAAAGAGAGAGCAAAAATAATTCCTTTCCAAAAGAGTTATTATTCAAGGAAAACTCCTAGATATTCCAAGATAGATTCGAAAACTTTTTTTCTTTAAAGCAGGTAATTATCAATCAGATTGTTGACCAACTGTTGTCGTATTGTGCTTTCCTCACGCTGAAGTATGTACTCATTGTGGGGAGATTATAGTCCATAAACAAAAAATTGGTACCAGCCCATGCTGCAGGATGGCCTCAATACTGCAGAGTCCAAAAGAAAAGAAAAGCATTCACTTCACAAATAAACATGGCCTATTCAGGAGCTGTGGGTCATGGGGGATTATGCTGAACCTCCACCCCCCAACACCTGCCACAGCACTAGCACCACCAGTGAGGGGAGAACAGAGGACACAGGCAGAGATGTCGCCCATTTTTGTCTCAAGCATAGGGATTTTTTTGTGTGAAATGTGTGTGCTCTTGACTCCCCGAGTGGTCCCTCCTGGGGGCGTTCCCAGACCTGTCCCACTGATGGAGCTGCAGAGGCCAGAGAGACAAAAGCAAGTTTCCTGGGGCAGAACTGACTGGTGTACGAAGGGCTGGAAAATATGTAAAGAGTCACTTTTCACAGACATTTTTCAACATAATGTTTGGCCAGAAGACCACATCCAGAGCAGTTCTGGTCCTGAAAATACTGTGCCCAAGGTAGTTTGGGTACAAGGCACCTCACAGTGTGCAGCTGGCACTGCCAGTGCTGCCCATCCATTCTTGCAAACACAAAGTGGTTTATAACCAAGGAAGAGATCTCTCAGCTCAGCACACCTGACTGCTGGAAGCTCATCTCTCTCCTCCTTAGGTATTTCCTTCATATTCCACGACTGCTTCTCCCTCTAGAAAAGCTAGGTGGCTTTGTCTATCATTTGTATTCTTTTTCTCAATAGCCTTTCCAAGTAATTTATTCCACATGTTTATTACTTCCTGCACATAATAGTAGTGCTGGAGTTCCCTAATGTCTGCATTGTATTCTCAGTTTCCTCTTAAAAATATTTCACTATCAACTCATTACTCCTTTCCATAATGACAAAAAACTCTCAATCAACATCCACTTACCCTATTTTCCAAAGAGGATAAAGCCATCTCACCATTTGACTTCAGCCCTTAATTTTGCTGCTGTCAGTCTGGTATGACCTGTACTATGCTACTTCCAGGGAATCACAGCCTGTAGCTAACCTCCCACCACTGAATACAAGCACTCACCTTTTTCTCACGCACACATCTTCATCCAACATTTTTCATTTTCAGCCATGTCATTGTGATGTAGTGAGTCAGAAAATGTGAGCCAGGCTGCTTTTTGGTGCCTCCTTCATCTCCAGGCAATACCATGAGAGATCCAAGAAAGACAGCACATCCCCTGTGAGGCTCAGCCCAGCAAAGGTGAGGTTTCAATGGAAGCTGTAAAATAGTAGAAAAATGAGGAAGCATACAGCACGGACAATGCCCTGATAGCACAGAATTACAGAATCATAGAATGGTTTGGGTTTGAAGGGACTTTACAGATCACCCAGTTCCTGCCTCACTGCCATGGGCAGGGACACCTTCCACTGACCAGGTTGCTCAGAGCCCCATCCAACCTGGCCCTGAACACTTTCAGGGATGGGGAGTCCACAAGTTTTATCTGGGCAGCCTGTTGCACTGTTTCACCAACCTCAGAGAAAATAATTTCTTCTTAATATCTAATCTAAACTTACTTTCCTTCAGCTTAAGGCCATTCCCTCTTGTCCCATTACTACATCCCCTTGTGAAAAGTCCCTCTCCTTGTAGCCTCCCTTTATAAAGCAGAGCTGCTAAAAGGTCACCCCAACTCTCTCAGCCTGCTTTATTAGCAGAGGTGTTCCAGCCCTGTGATGAGCTCAGTGGCTCTCCTCTTTACTTGTTTCAACAGGTCCAGATATTTCTCATGTTGGGGGCCCTGAGCTGGACACAGCTCTGCTGGTGGGGTCTCAGCAGGGTAAAGGTGCAGAATCACCTCCCCTGACCTGTTGGTCATGCCTCTTTAGATGAAGTCCAGGATGCAGTTGGCTTTCCAGGCTGCAACTGCACATAACTGTTATTTTCTCTCTAATCTCAAATGAGATCTTAACCTGATTTATATGGAAACACAGAAATTTCATCAAATGGACAGCCAAAGTTTTTATGGGATGCCACAGACAGCATGACTAGAGTAGTTCAATATTAACATCTAGCTGAAATTACTTCAGAGACACTGTGGCTTTATGCAGGCTGAATTTTCAGAAAACCTATATTAAAATCCTAGGAAGCCATTGTTGGAGTTGCATCTGTTGTTCCAGAGGCAAGGGAGGGCTGTAGGAATAGTTGCTCAGAAATTACTAACTAGCCATAAGTCTGTGAACTAACTGGAACAGAAAGCATTGCATTAATGAGCAGCAATTTTTAAAGACATGCTTTGAGTTGATTCATAATGCAATTTTGCTAAAATAATTTTCTTTTTACTTATATTAAAAGTTCTGTACAGGCACATTTTAAAATACATCTTTTTCAAAGAAATTTTTACTCATTTTTGTATCTGTTGAATAATAATTTGCAAGTTAGAATCTGTGTTCTTTTTTTTTAACCAGTTCTAAAAAATTGAGCAATGAAATACATGAACAAATGAAAAACATCATTGTGCATGTAATTGAAAAATTATTTTAAAGTCACCTTCTTGTGGCCAATGGCAAGTCTATAGATCGAGAGCAAGAAAAGCCCATTTTGTCTTCAGATCTTTAATTTTACTTACGAAAATTGCCTCTTAGCAGTTCTTTAGTGGTTTATCTAATTAGTTGTATTGATTTTATATTTTTTATGGTGACAGGGAAGCAAAATCATGGTCTTATGAAGCAATAACAAGCTCAGAAGAAAGCGTTAGCTATGATTATGTCATAGTAGTTATGTATGTAGTGATGTAGTAGTTAGAAGTAATCTATATTCAATCTCAACAGAGGATTTCATTTACCTAGAAAATACTCGAGTGGAAAACAGCTTGGGGATAGCATTAGTGCACACCAAAATCTAGGGTAGATTTGCATACAGTTGAGACAATCAGAAAAGAGGGTCCTTATCACTTTTATGAAATCCAGGCGAATCACCAGAGTGCCCCAAACACACAGACTGGCACCGGGCACTCTGTTCTCCCACTTCACAGGGTTTGAAGTAGGTCTCAGTTTCATGTTGCTTATATTGCATCAGACAGCTTCAGAAAACCAGAGAGAAATAAACCACAACGCCACAGTAGTGGAGAATATTTTGCTATATTTTTTTTCAAAAGACAGTCTCCTGAGCCAGGCATTTGAATCATAAGGACTTCTGGGATGGGATTTTCACTCAGAGATCTCCATTCTTACGTGGATTAAGAGGATTAAAAACCATTAAATGACCATCCTCCAAGTCCCTAAAGCAGATTTGCCTTTTTCTATCCTCCTTCAACTGGGGCAGACTTGGGGGTAACAAAGTACTGCACAAAAGACTCCCTTAGCATGACAAAAGGTGAAACAATCCACTGAACTGCCAATGTACCAGACAATGAAGTCGGTGCAGTCTACTCAGCTCATTTTCATCAGAACAAATGGTATCAAACTTGGCAATGGCATTGTTCTTAAACTTGAACATGGGGCTCTTTTTTTTCCCCTCTTCTTTTTTTTTTATTTTTTATTTTCCCATCCGAAGCTCAAGGTGTCATATTAATTATTTAAATCTTCAGAAGATTTCAACTGTATCCTCCAAGGCTCTGCTCAGTGCCAGAAGGTCTCCAATCTGCATTAGCTTTTGTTAATTAGAGCTGAAACAAGGACTTTGATCTCAATGAATATAATAACAAAAAGAAAAAAAAAAGAAAAACTTCCTGTGTGATTTATCTTTTACCTATTTTCTGCCTTTACTGTTTTTCCACTCTATTAGACTTTGATTTACCTTGTCTGAGTAACATTAAACAACTCGGGTACAAAAGAACTTAAACAGCTTCAAAAGCCTGACTGAAATGATAGTTAAATGCTACATGAAGTGATCCCGAGTCTTTAAACTTTGAATGAAAATGACACAATTTCACTTTATTTTATTTTATTTTTTGGAAGCAGGGGCTGGCGTCAAGGGGGTGGTGGTTTGTACAGCATGGATGCTTGTCTACTGATGTCAGATATCACAGGTTTTCCTGTTGGGATTGATCTTTCCTCATTAAGAGCCTTGTTTCTAGAGTTATAGTGCTGATAGAACAGAAGGCCAGTGATATTCTGCAAGATGTTCCTCATGCATCAGGCTTGCCCTGAGTTTGTAGCGCTGCTTAGATCCGAGAGGGTCACTGCCAGGGCTTGCCTTGTTAAAATTTTTCTCATTAACATTTATCTTATTGAATAGCTCTGAAAGGCAAATTTTTTTTTAAGCCCAAAAAGAGAAACTAGCAAATTTTAGTGTCAGATGAGGTCTAGTTGTATATTCACTTGAGCAGGAACGTATCGTTATGGTCCCCTAACATGATAAAAATAATCAAAGAATATCCGAAAATGCTGCAAGTGAAATCCACATCTGAGATTTAGGAGATACACGAGGGTAAATTTTCATTGTGATGGACAAAGAGTTGCACAGAGAGCCTTCATTAATAACAACGCACAGTGCTGAGAATGTGCCCTGTATCTTTCACATAAGGCTCACTACAGAATGGCACAGCCCCAGGAGACTGGTCACTCATGGTTTATCTCATTTTAGGCAGAATAAATTAAAGGACATCTTGTGAATTCTGGGCAGAAAGTAGGAGAGCTGAAGTGAACAATCTCAAAAATAATAGCTAAGAACTCTGATAACCTGCTGGAGGCACTAACTGAAACAAAGGATATTTGTCCAGAAAGAAATGGGATTTTGTTGGGGAAGTTTAAAATGGATTCGGACACATTCAGCCAAAGGCTTCTTCCAGGGAACCTTGGCAGCCTGGGCAATGGTAGCACAGACCCCTTCTGCTCACAGCATCAGTGTGCTTCAAATCTGCAAACAGGTTAGGGAATTCAATCATAGTAAGATTCAACCCCTCCCAAAAGCCATGGCATACTTTAAATCAGCCTCAAGACCAAGCTTAGTGGCTTAGTGGATGATGTATCAGCCCATGTCAAATGTGTTGGAGCTGGATGATTTTTAAGTTCCCTTCCAACCCAAACCATTCTATTATTCCCAGAAGTGTATGTACCTAGGGTCTCCCCCATCTTCCCCCACCCTTCCTACATCAAATGTTCATGATTTCCAGAGTTTCCCTAAAAGTATGGTGGCAGCCAGTGGCCCTCACTGTGGTGTGCAATCTGCCACCTTCCTCGAGTTGCAGTACCCAAGCACAGCTCACATGGTTCTGCTCACAGATGTTGCCTTTCAAGGTCTAAATCTCCCATCTGACACAGACTTAAAGGATGGGAGCAATGACTGCATATTTTAAGCAAAAAAAAAAATACTGAAAGCATGTAGGAACCATGCTGAAGCTTCTGCAACACCAAGCAATGTCAGAGTCTGGGGCCCAGCTCCACACACCTGGGCATCCCATCTCACTCCCTGCCACTCCTTGCCCTAAGAATATTGGTTCTGGCTTTACTTCACTTTCATCCATCAGCACAGGTTAGTTGAGATCATGTCAATGCTGTCACAGGCATACACTGATCGCTTTGCTCACCCAGACTTTGTTTGTCCCTCTCTCTGGGCTCAGAACAAGTGCCAATTGCTGTTCTGTGATTTGGTCACCACAAGAGAAGGGGCCACAGTGTCCTCCACACACTAAGACAAGGCACTTCTTTGACAGTCTGGGAGGGCACAAGGCTGTGGGAGGGTCAGGCTGCCCAGCAGGCGTGTGCTGGGGCTGGGCTGACTGCTTGGGTTTTAGCAAAAAGTGCATGAACCATTGCCCCCTCACTGCTTGTGAATCAACACCATACTCTGGAAAAGTTCTAAAGTAAAGTTCTTAGAGCTGCCTGCTGTCAGAAAAGGGCGGGAATTTCATGAGATTGAATTAACATCTCCTGTGGTGTTCAAAACAGAGATCCTATCAACTGGCCTTCAGAAAACTTTCCTAGAAACAAACAGTTGAAGTTTCCTGAGGTTTAGGTTTTGAAGCAAATATCTGTTATTTACCCCAAGCGTCCTTCTGTTTGGCAGAAGTCAAGCCTGTGATGATAGGATGGGCAGTGACAGGCCTTGGTGGGTGCAGGAAATGAGGACAAGTAGCTTAAATTCTAGGCAAGAGAGCATAGAGGGTCTGTGGAAAGAAGGAAGTCAAAGCCATGGACTAGGAAAACTATCATCTGTCTAGCAGTTTTCTGAATGGATATAAGGGCAGGGACATTGCATTCATCAATGCCAGAGAAAAGGTTGTTGAAGCAATGGAGGCACAACATCAGTTCCATGACAATCAAAGAAAAAAATACTCATTGACTAATAAAAATATCAACTCCCAAATCACTGAGGTTTCTCACAGATCATAAGACTTCTGCTGTTTTACATAGTCTACTTTTTGTCATTGAAAAAGATAGGTACTTGTTTATTATTTTAACCCTCTAATCTTACATTTTGCCTAAATTATTCTTTGAGGTGAGGAATGGAGAATCATGTTTAATTACATGACCTCTTTTAGTGACTATCAATTTAAAATCATAGTTTCCTAGATTTATTCTATTTGAAACCCAGATGATATATCATCTTATTATGACTTTTTACAGCTATTCTTTTAGATGGGCTCAACACCATTCTCGATTTAATTCAGTACACCTCCAGATAAAATAACAGTATGTTGCATGTGCATTGTTTTATTTGAAAATGATGTACACAATAATATGTTTCTGTCTGCAGATTGTGTCTGATTTAGCTGACAAAAGATTGCAGCAGTCATTGTGGCCAGAAGCTATTGGAAAGCAGCCAGCATTAATAATAAAATAAATACAAAGCAGAAGCAAATGATGCCATAAAACACAAGGACAGGGGGCTACACTTTTCTGCATGAACTGGCATCATATCATGCATGCAGAGTATTTACCAATAGCACAAAAAGCAACCTCTGGGTTTGAACTTCCCACACCGCTAAAATGGCCACATTCTAAGGGGGCCCTCTGGGCTCATCATAATCTGCCTCAAAAAAAAAAAAAAGGCTTCACATAGTGACAGAAGTCATTGCAGTGATAAGACAAGACAGGGAGGAAGAATGATTTAACAAAAAAACCCATGTATATAAGAGAGCTGCAGAAGGAAAAATAACTTACCCAAAAGACATTTAATATGAAGATCTGCTATTTTGACTTTTTTGTTGCTGTGACTCATTGCAAACTATTTTCTTTTTTTAACTGGGAAAAACCTGATGCCTTGAGCCTTGGTAGAGACAAAAGCACAAGCTAAAGCTCAGGTTTGAACCTGAGAGATGGGAAAATGCAGATTTCCATTTGGATCCCCAGAGCAATGGAAGACTAGCAGAGCACTGGATGGACTCCCTCTCCCAGTCCCACTGGGATTTTTTACAGAGTCGATTATAAAATTTTATAGAGATGCTATCATGGGGGAAAGGAAAATGGCAGTCCTACCACTACAAGTCTTAGTGCTGCTGCACGACCTATTACTGCAGCAGTGCCCTCTACTTGCATCAAGGGCTTATAAAACCCAAAGAAAGACAAAAAACTTCTTGTTGTAGTGAGGGTCTAGTACTTTGCATACCTTGAAACTGAAGTAATCTACAAGTGCTATGTAGTGTACTGCTGTGATCTAAGTCAGCTACAATTTCATCGTATCTTTGACTGACAGACTAGAATCATGGAATCACAGAATCACAGAACTGTTAGGGTATGAAGGGACCTCTGGAGATCATCTGGTTCGACTCCTCTGCCAGGGCAGGGTCACCTGTGACAGGTGACACAGGAACATGTCCAGGTGGGTTCTGAATGTCTCCAGAGAGGGAGACTCCCCAGCCTGCCTGGGCAGCCTGTTCCAGTGCTCTGCCACCCTCAAATGTAAAGCTCTTCTTCATGTTGAGGTGTAAATTGTTGTTTAGTTTATGGCCATTGCTCCTTGTGCTGTTGCTGGGCATCACTGAAGAGTCTGGCATCATTGTCTTAGCAACCACCTTTGAGACATATGCATTAATGAAGTCCCCTCTCAGTCTTCTCCAGATTAAATAGGCCCAGCCCATGCAGGCTCTCCTCATAAGAGTCATGCTCCAGTCCCCCAATCATCTTTGTCATCCTCTGAATCCCTCTCTGGGAGCTCCCATGTCTTTCTTGTGGTGAGGAGCCCAGAGCTGGGCTCTGCACTCCAGGTGGGACCTCACTAGGGCCAAGTGGAGCTGAACGAGCACCTCCCTCAACCTGCTGCTCACACTCTGCAGATGCACCCAAGGATTCTCCTGGCCCTCCTGGCTGCAAGGCCTGGCTATAAACTAGCTTCAGAAGATGTGCATGGTTGCACTCAGACCCTTTAGTTCAAAAACAAGAGTTTATATATTTGTTTCAAGATGATAGATGAACATATTTCTTTCATTAATGTAACACTACCAAACAGAGTCAAGCAATCACATATCTTTGCAGTCCTCTACACCTGCTAGAAGGATCCTATCAACTGCAAGGGTCTCCCAGGAATTTGCTTTAAATGCTCCTCAGTGCTGGAAGGCATAACTGTTTTCTCTGAGACCCATTTGAACCAGCTTCTCTTCATCCACATCTTTCTGTTTCCATGATAACTGGAGTCAGTGTCTGTTTCAAATAGAGAGAAACACACATCGTCAGCATCCTGTCTGTATCTGTGCCTGCAGCATATCATAAAGTCTTCTAGAGATTTAATGTTGATATGGAGCAGATGCTGGCCTTGTTGGGGCTACACAGTTGTAACTAGTAGCACAAGTTGCACCCACTCCTTTTCCCTGAGCAGCAATAATCTGCTGAATTAGCTATTAATAGCTTTTCATTAGTTTTGAATTGCAATAGCTGCTAGAATCGGGACATTCATTGTCCCACAGTTTGCAGATGTTGGATGTAGTAAGTAAAGATGAAAGAGATAAAATGAAGAGACCATGGAGACATAAGGAGACAAAAGGAGGAGACAAAGTAGTTCATCTTGCAGGCTGAAGCTCATCATCAAAATTACTATTAGGACAGCCTGATCACTCCTCAGTGCTTTGAAAGGATGTGGCAGATGGAAAGCTTAAGGAGGGGTTTGAAAAAGAGCATTAGTTTGTTAGGTGTTTTTATTGTGGGTACAAACACATAATGGTAGCATACATACAATCCAGAACATTGCTGAAAAGAGGAAAGGGAAGGGTGGGAAGCACAGCAGAATATTTGTGTTGCTTTGGACAGCAAATTAGTCAATGGGTAGCCTTTAGGTGCAGTTTTTCCTCTCATTTCCAAGCTATGTCATCAAATCAAGACAAATACCCTTACATTGAGCCACATAATGAATTTTATTCATCTTAAGGCAACCTTTCTTTCAGAGTATCCTGCCAACTTGTTGGGCCTCTCTGAAGTTAAGAGCTATTCTCTTCCCTGTGGATTAAGCAGCAGCCACTCTGTTACTCTAGGTTGTATGCCTTTTTCCTTCTCAGATCTCTCTAAAAGTAAAGCAGGTTCTCAGCTCGACAATTTTCACCTCAGAAAAGCTTCTTTCTATCCTTTCCTTGATGTTTTGATCAGTCTGTGTCCCTCAGCTAACCCAACAGATTCATTATGGCATGTGTCAGTGATCAGTCAAATCAGCTGCCACGGGAACACCTCTGTAGTGTCAGATCTCCCTGAGTGAACCACAATTGCAAGTGCCACTGCTGAAAGAGCTACAATGCTTCTGCACTGGTTCACGTTCTGGATGCTGAGCTGTGCCACTTCCACTGGTGATTCCTTTGCTGAGCTTCTGGCCACGCTGGAACAGACAAGGCTTGGTACCAAAAAAAGTTATTATTATTATTACTGTTATCATCTGTATTAGATACTCTGGAGTTCTCTTAAATGAAATACAAGGCTCTAGTGGCATCAAAGTTTAAGTCAGTAGACCTAATCACCTCCTTCCCCATGACTTATTATACACAAGGTGGGAGACACTGGGAGAATCAGAGGAGAAATGTCTACTCTCCACAAAGGACATCTAATGAAAGGCAAATACTCTTCAGAGAGTAATTCTTTTGGGTTTTAACACGTATTTTACAATGTAAACAATAACCTAGTGGAAAATTTTACTCTATATGAGTGGTAAACTTTCAGATGTCCTCAAATTTCTCATTCTTCTAAAGACTGTAGAGATGAGTAGACATACAAAGAAGCAAAGGGAACAAAGCTTGGTCAGTCACTTAGTCTATGTAGCCATACATAAAGCTATCAGCTAGCACAGAAAAGGCTAAAAACATTAGACACACAAAAAGTGTCCCTTCCCAACCTGCCTTTCAACAGGCAAATAATCTCTCATGAATAAAACTGCCAGGGAAAATTAGTATTCTGTATTCGGAAATTCTCTGCAAAAAGCAGGAATTTTCTAGAGTGAGGGTTCCATGCTTGGAATATATCACTGCACATTTTTATTCTGATACTACCTTGAAATCCAAGTCAAAACCCCTGTTGTGTCAGCTCTAGGCAAATCACAGGAGGAAGCACTGGTCTCTTTCTCAAAGAGCTTCTGCTACAGGACAACAAAGTAAGGTGGAGCCCATAGGAATCATTGCAGAGCTATTGCATCTTCTGCAGGTTGTTTCCATGTTTTCATCACCTTGTAACTTACACACTTTTCAGCAGAGACCTCAGCAGCAGGACTGTCATCTCTTGCTGCTGAAAGACACACCCACATTATACATCTTATTCTTTCCCTTAAAAGTCCCTGAATTTCAGAGAGGAACATGAAGTGTATGATAGCTCCAAGTTCCTCATGGAGATTGTAGAGAAGTCCTCAAGAAAACTGGTTTTATTTTATTGACTCACTTCACTCATACAGTGCACAGCTCAGATTTTATTTAAGAAGCAAAACTGCCAATCTGGAGCACAGGTACAGGCTTTTAGGTAAAGTGACTCCAAGTCTTTATGCACTATGGATGTAAGAATGAAGCAGTGAGAAGGCCAGAGGACAAATGTGCTGCTTTAGAAGGTATCTACTTAAGTTTAATGAACTGGGATCACAGCATTACAGCTACTGGGCCACTTTTTTTCTAGGTCTAATAATTAATTTTTTTTTAACATAGAACCTACTGTCTTTGGCTTAACCATGTACACATGAATTCTTTTCCATAAAAATACAATAAAAAGGGACCTGCAATTGACATGATATTTCATTAAAGACAAACTAAATTCTCATGTTTGTTTTTTGCATGTTTTCAGCACTCTGTTCCTAGTGATCTGTTTCCCTGGGTACTCTCTCCCCTTATGGAGAGATCAGCAGACACCCATCTAGCAAGCTGCTATCCTCGTCACTCTGTCCTCCTGGGTGAAGATCTAGGCCAAGAACTGAGTGGATTTCATCTATTTTCTTGTAGATATCTGAAGTCCTAAACACACAGAGAGCTCCTCTCCTCTGACATGAAAGAGGCATGTCAATCTTTATCACTTTATTGGATAGAATTACAGAGAGTAAAAAGGCAAGAGACTCAGAAAATCAGATTATGAGAAACTGTGCTGAAGGCAAAGCAGAGCTCCTTAAGAGAAGTGAATACAGTCCATTCATTTCCCTTAGTCCTATGAGCCTTTCTTCTCACTTCTGCCAAAGTATGCATTTTGTATTGGCTGCTTAACAACTCTCACACCATTGCTTCCCCCAACTCATCCATCCCCACACCCCTCTCTTGCCCATCCTGTCATCTCTGAATAATGCTGCATATTTAAATGCTGCCTTTGCATGTGCTTTTGTTTGTGTTTTTGGAAGGGGTGATGAGCTGCAGTGGAAAGATCAATTATTCCTTTATTGGAGGTTCTTATCCAAGAGTTCATTTAACCTGTTTTGAATGTGTTGCTGACTCAGAGGAATTAAGCTGGAAGATAGCCAAGGACTGAACAGAAAGTTAAGACACAATGAAGTTAATAGGCTCTCATTGGCTGCTATTGTTAGAACTAGCCTTAAAAACAAAAACAAACGCACATGCAAGTCTGGTTTCCTGTGTGGTAAGCTGAGTGCTTTACAGGGACTTCCATTATGTCATGATTCATTATTTCCTTCTCTCAGCCTAAATGGAGCCCGAAAGTAGAATTAATAGCTAAAGAATCTTCATTAAATAGGCTCTTCTGAAAAGTAGCTGATGAGGATAGTGTCTTTAATGGAAGGGTTCTCATTTTAGCACTCCTTTATTTATAGAGTACTGTACCTGCACACAGCACTTTAAACATCTGCCTTTCAAAAAAGTCTGATGCAGGCAGAGATAATATAGTTCAGTGGTAATTAAATAGGCCCCTGTAGGAGCAATAGTGGCAATAGAATAAAAATTGGAAAGTTTATGTTTCTCCAGACTTGTAGAGCAGTTCCATAAAACTCAACAGAGAAGATCCCTGCTATGATACATTGAACTCAAAATTATTTAGAGAGTTTCATGTTCTGTATTAAATTCTTTTTCCTATAAGGAATCAGACATAATCTCTTCATACAGGAGGGTTACAGTTTACTTGTAATAACATTTAGGCTTTGTTTTGTAGGTCAGAGGTACAGTGCTCCCTACAAGTGTTCCACACCACATGGATGTGACTGCCTGGGAATGATTCTTACTCAGCTCTGCTTCTACTTAAGGCTGACACCCTAGGGTGGGTTCTTCATCTGATCAACAAGACTTTTAGTGCTTCCCCTTTGAAAATTCATCAGTCAGAGGCAGAAGGCAGAGGGAAGCTGAAAGCAACAGAACTGCCACCGTCCCAGCTGAGGTGTACATTGTTTTTCCTCTGCAGACAGTGGACCATTACCCCCTTTTATCAGATTGCCTGTAGGCTGCACAACCCCAAGCACTGTGCTCCCAATTAGCCTCTTGCCAATTAAAAAGTAATAATGGCTACTAAACGCATTTCTTTCAAAAGCTCATCTCTGAAAAATGCCTTTCTGCATGTCACTTCTCAGAATCCATATTTTCAGTTTCTGCATTGCAGTTTGTCTAAAATGTTTGCAACCTTTTTGTCCCTCTCTTTAAAAAGAGTGTGTTGCTACTTAATCACAATGCATTTTCTCTCATTGTTGTCTGCTTCAGTCAAGCCCATGTTACGAGGCACTGCTGGCTTAGCATGGAAAATAAAGCAAGGTTTGGTTGCTTTTGTGCCACCAGTCATCAACCCACCTTTCAGTCCCACTCAAGCAGTTGTGAGTGAACTAAGGATACAGAAGATTATCTTGCAAGACATTTGGCCAGCATTGCTTTCTTTTGGAAAATTAGTTTTGCTTGTTGGATGTGCCAGTTCCCTACTCTAGGACCCATCTCTACAAGGAAATCTTTTAATTACCTCTTTCCCCCAAATGACAGCTTTCACCACTGGAGTTGAGTTCTTGGACATTAGCAATTGAATAGGAAGCCTTCATACTGTATATCATTTTAATCTTTCATGTTTAAGTAAGCCAGATGGCTTATTATTACAAGCTCTGTTTCAAAAAGGCACAAACTTTCTATCAGAGGATTTGTAAGATGATAGTAAAAAAGGGAGATTTTGCATCACACAAAATAGCCTGAATTTTAATTGCACATCATAGTTTGGCAGCAATTTTCCCGTAATTACCATTCCTGCTAAATGAATAGGTGGATTAAATGGATAACTAAAATGGCATTGAAACTTCCTAGAATGGAGATTTATCCTCTAATGTATGGAATAGCTAAGTAAAGTTGTCAGTTGCTCGGGTGTAATTCACGCAGTTTTAACGTTTCTCCTCAGCAGAGGACCTGTTTTACTAGCAGTAAAACCTTACCTATTATTGGTTAGGCTTTTTTGCTATTGCTGTTTTATCCCAGCATTTCAGATATGTCAGATGCCATTTACCATCTTACACAGAGTAGCTTCTGATCGATGAAGGTGAAAAATAAAAGCATTTGGGCTTTGGCTGCGTTCCTTCCAAATGCTTAAGAGTATCATTCCTGCTCTTCCTACTGGGGGTTTAATCCCACAGTCATTTATCCTTATAGCATAGCTTCTGTACCCAGACATGTATGTCATCACGAAAAAAAGACAAAAAAAGGATAGCTCAGATGTGTTGTGCCTCTCCTGAACATGAGCAATGGCAACCTGGAAATCCTCGTGCTTTAAACACATTCAGAAACAAGCTAATGCTGCCACATCAAGTGAGGAATGATGAAATCATTACTGAAAACACTGGGATGTCAGAACATATTCTTGCTCAAATGTATAAGGACTTAGTAAAGTGTATTGAAAAGACCAAATATAACTTAAAATGTGGATTTGTGGAACTGTGTTATATATAATAGTCCTAACCAAATATCATGTGATGAATAAAAAATGCTGGTATTACTCAGCTGTTTTAACCCCTCTACAACAATATCTAGGATCCATCTTACATCCTTTGAAAAAAATCAAAACTCTTTATTCTCTCTTACACGAGACCAGGCTAATGCTGTTCAGGCAATTGCGTAGGTGCCCTAAGATCTCTTTTAATATTATTTACATTTCCTGCATGGCTTCTTGCCACTGCCAAAGTGGGGTAGAGGGCAGTACATGTCAAAGGGAATCAGGCCATTTGACAGAATGACAGTCATTGACTGTCACTGAGCTTGTGATACACGGTGTGCAGAGGCAGGTGTGACAGCAGTACTGAGCTGTCGGTCTGAGACATTAAGTTCTTCTTTCAGTGAGAAGATGTGACAGTGCTGATACATTTGCACACATGAAGTTCATATCTTAATCATGATGGTGGCATTCATCCCACTTAGTATTACCTGTCTGTAGACCAGGCTAAAGCAGCTGTGTGAACACTCTCCAGAGCAAACAGAGGGATCAATACCTCGAGCCTTGATAGTGGACATCACTTTTAGGATATGATGAATCATCCTGGGGTAGACACTGAGTACAGATGCTGTCCAGAGACTCCCTCAGACTAGTTTCCTATGCCAAAACAGACAAGGAAGTCAGATACACATACATTATAGAAGGTGTGTTATTTTAGAACTAAAGAAGTCTTTTACTCCTTCTACATCTACAATCAGTTCACAACAGAATACATACCCTTCTCTTAGCTGAAAATCAGTGATCAGTTAAAGGGAAGTCAACCCCTGTTTTTGGTAAATTTTTATACATATTTCTTGTGCTGAGAATCTGCCATTCAGCAACTCTGTTTTACTCTAGGGAAAGGAGGAGAAGGAGTTAGTAGAAAATGACAGGAACAGTTAAAATGCTTTGCTGAAAGAGATTTTAGCAGAGGGACTCACTGTCGCTTCTCTCCTACATCCTAATAATTTTGGAGTGTCTGGACTAATTTAAAGCCTGTTTGACAGAGTAGGAGATAGTGGCCTCAAAGATATTGTGTTGCTGTCACTGCCACAGAAGCTGGTGGTCAAGTAGAAGATAGAAAACTAAACCACCATTCCCACAGAGACCAAGGCTGGAGGAGGAGTCACCAACAGCCCAGGATGCATGGCACCTGAAAATGGGGACACCTCCAGGACACACAGCACAGAGCAGGGACCTGCCTTTCCCTGCTGGGACTCACTTGGCTTGCAAGGAGCTGGGGAAGCCCCATGCCAGGCTAGGAGTCAGTCTGTGCCTCACCCTCTCCCACCACCAGCTTTTCTTATCAGTACCTGCCTATCACTCTGGATAATCCCAAACTGCGCTCCAAAGAAGATGCCCAGGATGGACATCACTGTACCAAAGATTGCAGAAAAAAAAAGCAAAATAAATTAGTTGTCCTTATTTTATTTTATTTTATTTTATTTTATTTTATTTTATTTTATTTTATTTTATTTTATTTTATTTTATTTTATTTTATTTTATTTTATTTTCTGCAAAGCAGTCCATAAAGTAATTTTTAAAAATGGGCTGACAATACCTCTTTTTTTCCTAATTACAAAGTTATTATTTTGGCACATCATACCCAATGTCAACAAATTGCCTGAGCCACCAATCTGAGAAGGTTGTGGTTGTAGTTTCACAGTTTGGGTTGTAGCTTTCTAAGGACTCATACTGCCTAAAAAAAAAACTTATCACAGAAGTGGCTTAAACAGTCAAAAGCTTAATGTTAATATTTGGCAAGCCATGCAAAAGTGAAAGGAAAACTTTTAAGAAAGTGTTTGAAATTAGGTACTTAATACTCTCAACTGTCCAAGCCTTATTTTCTGAAGATGTTTACATGATGCTGAAGTCTATTATACATATTAACAAAGAGTTTATGTCACTCAGAGTTGGTGCTTTCCAAGTGAGATGCAGCACTGTAAAGTGAAGCCCATTACAGCACCTCTGGGAACAATGACACTATCACAGATTTCAGCTCCAGCCTTCTGCTCTTTCCAGACAGGAGCACTGGCTTTAACAGGATCGTGTCATTGAAGAGGCAAAGCTCTCTGAAGCTAACTAATCTGAGAGCAGATGCTCTCCAATGTTATCTAGTATTGCCATTGCACAGAGTGGAGGCAAACATTAGCTGCTCTCTTTTTCTGGTGTGCCATCCCACTGCATGTGTGATGGGAATGCTGCCTGCATGTGGAGTCTCTGCTCTTGGAAATGTGCTGGAGCTGCTTTGCCTTGCTTTTAAAAAATGTTAAAAATAGCATCACAAATACTCACTAGACCTGACTCAGCATATGAGTCGATCTGGGACTTACCCTGCAAACCTCAATGAGGAAAACAAAGCCAACAGAAAAACCCCAAACATGACTCCTTTCTGAAACCCTGTACAAAGTAGATGAGATCTTTTAAAAACAGGCTGATCTTCTGGATCCACTGACACACTGGATCGGCTTGCCAGGCTAGGGCTTAAGTCTGAGTACAGATTATGTGCCATTTGGGAACTGATACAGCTAATGAATGTAATTCCTCTACTGCATCTGCAGTTGTGCCAGCAGTAACCCTGTTATGTGGTCATGTTGGTAGAAAGTCCTGTAATAACAAGATGTGAAAATTCAGAACACTCTTCAAAGAAGCAGAACAATTAGAATTTGAGCTTTTTGAAGGCCAGAAATACATATCGTTTGCAAATCTGAGAGCCCACAATTTCTTGAAAATACCTATTAAAATAGTTTTGATAAAACCAACTAAACATCCCCCTGTTGAATTTGCAGTCCAAAAATCCATCTGTCCAAGTTTTTTAAAATGCCAGGCATCACAAGGTTTTCTGAGTACCATCCACACAAAACTTATGACAATTGCAACCCTCTGACAGTGCATAATTACCAGAAAGAAATTAACTGGTGGTGGTCAAAAACAAAATGAAGTCCACCAATCCATAATATTTTCATTGTCTAATTAGAAAGTAATGAAATTGCAACTGTACAGTGAGAAAGAATTTAAATCTGATTTTTAAAAAAATCACTTCTGATATTTAACTTTATTGACAGTGGTTTAGATGAAAAAAACTTGAGAGGTGTTTTTTCTTTTCAGCATATATGGTCTTTTTAATAAAATTATTTCTTTTCTATTTTCCCCCTTAATAAAACAAATATCCCACCCTTCCTATAAATGTGAATAGAGTACAAATTGACACACGAGACGTAACTCTCTCTGAAATAGAATTATTGTTGAATGCGACTGTAAAAGAAGGTAATGGGCAGAACAAGTTTTCACAAATTACGTGCCTGTACCTGCATGGAGTATTTTCCCAACCCATTTCAAAGCTAGATTTATGTGGCAAATGATCTGCTTTTATATACATTTTTTTCTCAATTAAAAAAAAAAAATCTCTGCTCAGAGTGAATAATGAATTAAGATGGCAAGAAGGGCTCTGATGGTGTTAGCAACTTTTCTTCCCAGGAACTCAGAAGTTAGCAATGAAAGTCCAAGTGCCCAGTGCTTGCTCCTCATGTCTGCCTGTCCCCCATCAGAGTTTTTCAGGAATTACTTTTTTCTACAACTGGTGGACATGGATACACTGCCAAAGCAGGAGAGGAGTGCTCAGGCACTCGCAGTGTGGCCATTGTAAGCACAGCACAAAGAGGCAAACAAGACCCTCTGTCCTGGTTAGGAAAGGCAGCCCAAGCCCCAGACCTCACCAGCCACCAGCACCGAGAATGCTTTGGGTCAGAGGTGTGCATGTCAGAGCCAAGAGGCAGATGAGGCTCCCCAAAACTGAGGGGTTTTCTGTAGAAATCACTGCAGCCTGGCCTATTAAGGGACAAGTTAAACAAATCTTTCAAGGGCACACTGTGGAAGTTACTTTTTCAGCAACCAACCTTTGTGGAAATTCCACACCAAGCCCCATCTATCTTGATAATGCAGAGTATCTACAGCTGAAAGCAGTTTAACAACTGCAAAACAACTGGTTGCTGAAGGGGAAAAAAACTGTAATAAAAATAAAGGAGACTTTAGGGAACAGCAATCATTTTCAAACATTGTAATAGTTAAACCATTTTAACCTTACATCCATTACTTGCAAACAAATGTGACATTATGAATCAATTGCAGTTATGTTGTTAATAGACTTTATTAATACCAAGGAAAAATAATATACAGAGTATCCTCAATGGATGTATAACTACCCTCTCAAATGGAGTTTCCTGATATTTTAAATGAATGGTGGGGTTTATTTTGGCAGCAGCATCACATAACTAATGCTTCATATTACACACAAAAATTATTTTGGTGCCATTCCTTAAATGAAATGTTTCATTTCAATAAAAGCTTGTAATTGTAACACTTAAATGCTATCATTAATAGCAAAAAGAAAGTTCTCCCAGCAACATTAAAGAGTGAACTTCCCCACTCTTTCCTCTATTACAGCCAATGTCTTTTTATTGTCTGTTTTCATCTCTATTTTACTTTATCTGCCAAACTACTTTGCATTTCAAGACATTTCCACTCACCTTGAGTTCTTGGTTCAAAAAGAAACAATAAAGTTTAATCTTTTCACTTGACAATGATGTATGGGTCTGCTGAAAAACACTTTTCAGGTATTATCATTAAAAAGTCTCTCTTTTTTTAGTTTCTCTTCAACTCTTGATACACAGAGAAATACAAGATGTCACACACGCGAGGGCTCTTATCAAAGCTCCTAATAATACCACTTAATTAGAAACCAAAGCTCACTAATGTTCCTTCTGAGAGCTCCTCAGAATAGTCTTTCTCTGGCTTTAGTCATTTCTCTTCAGTTGAACATTGTCTAATGACTTTATTAGTGATTTCAAAGGCTAGCAAAGGCTACCACTCCACTCTTTTCTTCCCAGATTACATCTTGTTGGTCAGGGAATTTGCTGAGCTCAACCATCACACAACTGGTTTGAATTAGGATTTTTTTTCCCCCTCTCTTGCAGTTAGCTACTTATTAGCATTTGTCAAAACAAAGGGAAAATGCAGCCTCTGAATGTTTAATATTGTTCAGCATTCTCTGAGAAACACAGTCAGACAGTGAAAATACACCAATTGTTCCCTTCTCTGGAACGTACAGTACTGCTGAAACCCCACTGAGGTTACTTAAACTAAATACATTAACTTAATCAGACTGATCACACAACTGTGTTAAAGTTATTTAACTTTTTGTATTTTCATAAAAGCTTTGGAAAGAATTTTTTAAATGTATGATTCGTTATGCAGGAGCCATTCTTGAGCCTGTCAGCCAATGCAAACATACTGCCTCACCAAATAAATGAAAACTGTCTGACTGATAATAAAAAAAGGTTTGGGTGGTATTATTTTTCCCCTAAGAAAACTGGCACTTAAATATATAATGTTACCAATTCTACTTCCATATATTTGCCAAATCTGGGGGCATCTATTAACAAGAAGGAAAATACCAGTTCAACTGAAGGCTCTCAAACTTATATCCAAGTTAGCAAAACTAAAATACTCAAAGGATGAGATCTTGGTTTCTCTAGTGGAATGATTTCCCTAAGAACGTAACTCTTTATGTTTTTGATTGCACTCATGCAGTCCTTATGCTAAAAGTCACTGTTTTATCCCAAATAAAAAGGCAAAGTCAGATGCTGAAGAAAGAGGGACTGTGGAAGGAAAGATGTTAATTATATTAGAAAGAAGATTTTGTTTTTACAGCCCCTCAAATGCGAGCTGTGGATCTATCATTTCAGCTGAATGATACATTCCATTCTGCACAGAGCTGGAGCTGAACTCCCTCTCTCTCACTCATTTACTATTCAGAAACACTTAAGAAATTATTACCACATGTCCAGGAGTCACTCATGATGATGACCACTAATGCCATTCCTCTTGTTACAGTATTAACTCAAAATATACCACTGTTGTCTTTGATTAGCACGAGCAAAGCTAAGAACAAAGACATACCACTGACATAATGACAGTTTTATGGCTCCCGTCTGAAAAAAACCGTGCTCATTAGCATTCAAAATATAAAACATTCTCTTCAATACTTCAGCCTAAAACGACGTAATCTTCTTTTTTGCCGAGAAACCTCAAAACCACTGACAAGTTACTTATTTCCTGCAACACACATCTGGGGTACTTGCTAAATATGGAAATTAAAATACCAGGTAATCAGGGCCAAAGAAATATTCCTCCTGCAGGCTCAGGGCAAACCCTTCCTTCTGGACCAACTCTCTCCCCAAAACAACTCACAGAAAGATATTCAAGTTGCCTCACTGCAAAACATCTACAAGTGTCTCCACCAGAGGAATCAACCCAGGACCCCAAACCCACCAGAACCACCTGGAAACAGAACAGCCTTTTGGCTTCTTAATGTGCATTACAAAAAGGGACACATTCAGTTTACTTCTGTAAAGTCTCCCCCTCCTTTCCCTCCTCTGGAAGAAGAAGCTTTACAGATTTCCCACCAGGTCCCTCTGAAGTCCGGATCAATAACCCCTTTATAAAATGTTTCCTTTAAGCATGACAGAAGCTGTTATTTATTTGCTTTAAAGTGTTTAAGCTAATGAGGTATGAGCACATCTGCAATAACTAAAAATAACACGCACCTCATTGATATTAATTAGCTGACTGGACTTCCATCCAGAGATGCTTAGCTCCTTTCTTTATTCCTTTGCTCTGTGAAGAGATGGACTAGAAGGGTGGGAAGATCATATTTCAGAGTGGAGGGCCTGTAGCCAAGAATACTCAATTTCTGGTCCCCAGATGTTGCTACACAAGGGAGCCCCATCCCCTCTCTGCCACACGCAGACATCTCCCACAGTTGTCCTAGGGAGTTATGTGCATGCAACTGCAGAGCTCAGCAGGGCCTGGAGTCTGCTGGTGAGAACACCAGCATGAGTGTAGCACCATCGTGGTGCCACAGCGGCTCATCACAGAACCTGCACAGGGCTGCAGGGATCAAAACAAACAGAGTGGGTTGCATAAAATAAACAGAAAGGGAAGGCAGCCACCAAAAAAGAGATTTTACATGCTCCTCACAGATAATGCCAACCAGAAGTAAGCCTCATTTTGCACTTGTCTGGGTTTGCAAATTGAAGATGTACCATGTGCAAAACCTCCGTGGGCGAAACAGCCTGATGCTTGAATAAAGTAGTGTTGCACTTGACCTCTGCTGCCAGTCCTAACAGAGAGGCAATCAGTCATTTCTAGATAAAATCACTGCTGTCAGTGAAGAAAGCCAAAATATCTTCAACAGCTTGTGTGTTCTGCCTTCAAGTGCAAGAAGTTAGCAGACAGTGTGCTAACTGCTATCCTCAATAAACCACACAAAACCAAAATTCTTTTATGAGTTAATTTGCAGGTGTGAGAAACTGGGAGAGGACTGGTGGTTGGTGTGGCAGTGATGGTGGCAGTAGAGAAAGTGCTTCCTACATGAGTACTGCATCCTGGGAGTCTTTTCTCTGAGCTTTTGGGGAAAAAATAGGATTAGGGAGCTCCTGATCCTTTTGGGGCAGGAAGGGCTGTTTCTGCAAAAAGCTATTGGGAATGCCATGTAAATGAAGACTCCAGAGCAAAGATTTTAACAACCTCTTTTGGCTCATCAGGCAGGTAGTGAGCAGGACAGCTGCTGGTGAGAGATGGGAGGACGGGAGGGGAAACACTCCTGAGAGTACGAAGAGTCAGAAGAGCTTTTCTCACCAGTAGGATGGCAAACAGAAAGAAACCAGACTGTGGGAAGCAAAGCAGAGTGCATCAACTTGCCCCAACAGATCTGCTTTAGGTCTCACCTTGAGACCAAAAAGAGCCTGACTGTCCCAAAACACGTTCAGAGGAGCATCAGCCACCCTTTGGAGCTGGGCACAGCCCGTGGCACAGACCAGGGTGCAGACAGTAGGCATCCATCAGGCAAGAAAGCAGAAAAGTGCTGGGGTTCTCCAGTGCATCTGGGCAAGCAGGCAGTGCTCTGACAGCTCAATTAGCAAAAAAAAAAAGTACCTCTGCTCCTCAGCAGACCTATTCAGTCTGAATAAGCCTGGGTGTTGTTCTGACAAGCAGGCTGCCCAGAGCCTGCTGCTCTGCTTCTGTCTGTGGCAGGAGTGAGCTCGTTTGAGGATATATCCACAAGAATTTTTAAAATAACATTCTGCTTATGAATAAAGCCAGTGAGGAGTCCACAGTCAGAGGAATCAATAACCTAATTAGTAATTAGTGCTAATTAGAGATTTATTAGTTCAAGCTACTCATAAATGTTCAAGTAATGCAAAGCCACTCATGAGAATACCAATACAGCATTTAGTTAAAACAAAATACCATGTGTACTGCTCCCCAGGATTTGAGCTTTCATTACCACAGGCTCCAATCTTTCTTGCAAACAGAAAAGACACTAATGAATGGTATACAGATTGTGTGTGAGAAGAACATCAGTTTTTATTCAGCAAGATGAGAGAGACTTAAACCAGAATTAAAGATAAATTACATGCGAGGGATCAAGTTTTGCTCTCATTTACACTGATGTAAATCTGGAGTTGCTCTGTTAACTTCAGTTGTGTTGATTTCAATGATTGCATATTTATATTAATGATACTGAGCAAATACTAAAAGCAGTGGGGGAAAAAAAAGACTAGCTTTTTTTTTTCTTTAGCAGACTCTAAGTGTCATCTGCTGCCTGGAATTTAACAGAGATCAGTAACTGAATTTTTGTAGATGAAATGTTTGCATATGTCAGTTTTAATGAGTCCAACAACTTGGGTTTGAATGTAGGGAGCCATTTACAAAGTTTCAATTCAGCATACAGACACATTATCTTATATATCCAATTTTGCTCGAAAATGGTTACAGTTTTGGACACCCATAATCTTCTACACCTGGTATTATTGGAGCATTTGTGGAGACAGCAGCGACAATTCTTTGAAAAGGTAGCTTCTGAAAAAACACCACCATTAAAAAACCAAACAAACAAAAACCAAAGAAAGACAAATAAAGGAAATGTGCTTAGAAATAAGACATCCCAGAAGAAATCAGCAGATAAAAATAAATTCCAAAAGAAACAAAAGTAAACCCAGGAAGATCAAAACAGACAAGTCAATATACTGAAGGCTTCAGTCAAATCAAGAAGTTTAATTCTGACACTGGCACACAGAGGGGTGCTGTTGACACTGGATAAGGTCCTGGGCTGGCAAACAAGGTAGGATGGATACCATCCCCTTTTTTTGCAGCTTCCCAGCTCCAGCAGAGATGGAGCTGCTGGATGAGCGGGAGCTGCTGGCAGGGAGGGTCTCTGCCCTACACAGGCTGTGCTACACTGGAGCCCATGCAGATGTCTCAGCTGCTCTCATGCAGACCAGATGTCCCCAGGTGCTACATGCTGGCTGATTAATCCCCCCAGGAAGATCACCTAGCCCTTCTGTGGGCAGTGCTCCTCTGGGAAATCCAATGTGGGAGTATGCCTGAGAAGCTGGGATGCTGCTGGTTCCATGGTGGCATGAGGTTGGGCCTGTTTAAATAAGATCCCACACAGAGACAAGTTTGTCCCTGTCTCTGACACATGATTTCACTGGCTGCAGTTGTTTGCATGTATGCTTTCCACATGGTTCAAGCTCTCCTAGGGAGACTTTATCTCAAGGAGAGACCGTGGGGGTTGAATCAGCATCTGGGCTACCTGCTGTGCTCTCAGCCATCCAGCAAAATTCTGTATGCAAACACTAGGAAACAAGCTCTCATATCTTGGGAACTCACTTCTCTTCCATTTTCAGTCATACAGATCACTGCTAATTGGTGTTCCTCCACCAGACCAGCAGCTGCTTACCAGCAGTGTTAGGACAGTATGTTGAGAAGTAGCTAATGATCCTCAGTGCTGTGATGCACCTGAAATATGGAGGAAAAGCAGACCCACAGTTGTCAGATCGATTTAACTACAGATTTGGGGACCCCACAGTTTCCCCAAGCACTGTTCTGGCCACAAGAAACATCATCCCTCAACCTGCTCAGCCCAGCAAGGAAGACCAAGCAGTTTCCCCTTTGCCCTGGTCATGGCAGAAAGAGTTGCCATCCAGGGACATGCCCTTGCCAGCACCTCTCTGCCCTCAGCAGCACCTCACAGGCAGCAGCAAACAAGCACCTATACCTCCAGCCTGGGCTGCCAGCAGATACTGCAGACCATCCCTCCATGTGGCCTCTCCCTCCTCTGCAAAAAAAAATCCCCCAGGAGCTAGGTTCCACTCACAGGCCACTAGGAGAGCCCAGATTTTTGCAGAATATCTAGATACCCAACCACAGACAGCTTGTGTGATTGCTGCTTTGAGATTTTCCTGTGAGTTTAGTGCCTAGATATTTTTGAAACCCCCATCAGGTCAGCCTCCTGAGGCTGGAAGATACCTTTAAAACTCTGTCTCATATGACTAGCAGCTGTGCAAGAAACATTAGCAAATATTGTGGAGTCCATCCATGATGGATATAGCTCACTTTGGAAATAATTGAAGTTAGTGTCCTTGCAAACACTTAGAGGGAGTAAATCTGCTGTCACTAATATTCCAGCTTGCCACTCTGTTTTGTTTATCTCTATACAGAGTTATGCATAAGATTTTGGATGTATGGCTTTTAGCAATCTGGTTTTTTATGTTCTGATCTACTTTTGGGCTTAGATACCACAGCAATTGGTTACTTAAAGAGAATAGCTTCAATTCTTTGTTCTTTTGAATCCTTTCTCCATATATAATGCAATTAACTGTGCTGTTAAGGCAGTCCAGATGGGCACTGTGCTATCCTCAGATATATCCAAATATCAACATGTTGATGATAGTATAATGCTTCATTTGGGTTTTTTTCACAGTTTCCTACTAACAGCAGCTTTTGAACTTAAAAAGACTAAAATAGAAGAAGAAAAATAACTCTTACAGAAACTACAGTTATATGAAGGATTTTATCAAAATGTAGACATTTAAACAGAAGCACAGCTCATATCTGCCCCCTTTTCTGGTCAGTCCACAGGAGAGGTGAGCTTTACTGTTCTCAGGTCCATGGGCAAGAATATTGCCTGAAGCCATGAAGGTTTTTGACTTCCAACAGAGGAGAATGCTAACTCATTAGACAAATGTTGGCTGGATTCATTGCCTTCTCTGTATGAGGAAGGACTTTGTCATCTTATATCTGACAGAATTAAAATTGTTCTTTTTCTGAAAGCTTTCTTTTATTCACATGTGAACTGTTGACTACGTGATATTCTTACAGAATTTTAATTATTTTTTGATTCTGGAAATGCAGTATCCTTTGCAGTGGGAGACAGTTCCTACCTAAAAAGCCATATAATCTAAATATATGGGACAACAGGAATCATTAAGTGTGGCTGAACTACAATCAAAGCTTGACCCAGTGCTGAACTTCCATTTCCTGTTTCTCCCCTTGTTTGACCAAGGGGAACACCACTTTGGATGTGATTCAGCTCAAATACCTAAATTTAGCAATTCAGCCCACATTAAAGTAGACACCCTCCTTAGAGCAGCTGAACACTAAGGGCTCCACTGATGGCACAGGCAGGAGCTCCCTCAGATAGTTTCCCAGCCAAGGAAACACACCTGGCAGCTAAATAAAGCTCACCACAACATCATGCCTCTGCAGAAGGCACCAAGGAACCCAGACTGCCCTGGGCATGAGAACCAGAACTTTCTCTGGTCCACCAAAGGCCATGGACATACATGAGTGGGAGATAATTTAGAGCAGGAATATGATTTAAGCAAACTGAATCCTGCTGAAAGACCCTAGCTCTCTATCCTGCATTGCAGAGAAAGAGATCCTTCAAATCTGATGGTGTCAATACCTATTAATGGACAATTTTCACTTTCTTTCTTGTAAGTACTGCCAATTCCTATAGAACTGCAGGAAAACTCCTATTTTTCCTGTCTTTGCCCCTGTTGCATTGGAAATGGGAAAAATCCAGCAGTGCCCTAGCTCCCTCTGAAAGAGAAAGTAGTCATAAATTTTAAGCCTCAGTATTATTATTCACTGATGCTTTTGCCATCTGGCTGCTCTTGGTGCCTAGTGGCTGCACTCTCTTGCCTCCTCCCACCTTCCTTCCTGAAGAAGCCCAGAAAATAAGGGGCTAATGTGTATTTCCCAAAAACCAACAGCCAGATAGCCATGGAGCCAACCAAAGACTGCTGGTAAGAACATGCTGTACATCAAGCAAGAATAGTCAGGTTTTGGCTGGAGAAGAGCAGCACTTTTCTGGGACAAATACTCTTGTTCTGGCTCCTGGAGGAAAGAAAAATTTTGTACAGCATTTAAAGGGCAGACATGTACTGTCAGGAGGGAGCCAGACAACCTAAACCTTCCAAACCCTCTTCCAGAAAGGTCTAGAAGAAAAAATTATGCATTATAACTAATTTGCATTTAAAGCAAGAAACTTAGCCCCAGGATGGGTAAATTTATCTATAAATGGTACCCCAACAAAGCCCAGCACTTCCAGGGCCCTTGTCACCCCATCAGCTGGATTGACACTGGAACCAGGGCTGGGGATCTTCCTCCCTTCCTTCCTCCCTTCCTCCCTCTCTTTAATCACTTTCTCACTCTACCTATTCTCTACCTATCTCTCTTGCTCTTTCTATTCAAAACCAATTACCCTGTGTTTATATTAGAAGATAAGGGACAAACATATACGTATTTCCATGCCAAATATATAATTCACTAATAAAATTTAGTAAGTTTTTGTGGACTATCTGATTTTTGTCATTTCTTTTTGACTGAGGGCATCTATGAATCAGGCTGTTCCCTTCCCTTCAGGATGGGACACCACACTCTTTGCCTTGTCTTTCAGAGCTGACAAGGGCTGTGATGTAAATTTGTTGACAGTGCTGGTGATATTTCAAAATCTTTAGCTAGCAGAGCCCCTTTCCTTCCTTCCAAGCATCATTTTTAATTGTAAGCATAGATATCAACTGCAGATAGATAATCAAAAAGCCTTACAACCAGGAAGCTGGTGTGCATATTAAAACTCCAGTTGGAAAGAGCCTAATGTGCAAGATCACTTTCTGTTAAATTACTGAGTTGTTTGACCCCTTTCTTCTTTCTCCCACCCAACCCCCACTTTCAAAATACCAAAAGCAATTAGAGCACATTACAGGTTAAATCGCTTGTTAAATTTCAGATTTTAAGTCAGAGCCAATTCTGAATTATTGCAAGCAAAAAAGTACCTTAATTACAGTAAAGCTTAGGGCACTTAACTGGTCCTAGTTGCCAGATTTCAGGAGTATTATTGCTATTATAAAACAGAGCAGCAATACAGCAAGGCAAGACACTGATAACTTCCCAAGTGGGATGTGAAAAGAAATGCATTTTTCCAATAGTTGAAATAGAGAATATGATGCTATACTACATTTATAATGATTGGTAAATCAAACTCTGCATTTAACTCTCTGAGTAGATTTCAGGTGGGCACAGAAATTCACTTCAGGTTATTCTCCTCTTCCCTCCAAATGAATTGACAGCCTGAGGGGAAATCCTCTACCTGTCTGACACTAATGCAGACTTTCCTAACTAATACTTTTCACCTATGACAGTCACAGGTCAATCCCAGTGCTTGGCACCTGGGATAGAGATGGGAGCAAACCAACATTTTCACAGGAGAAGAATAAATAAGTCTGTTGCTGTGATCACCCCTCATGTTTTGCATGGCAGAAGGGCTTCTCACTCTTAGATATTAGCTAAGGGGCCATTAAGTAAACAATAAAAAAAAGTGTTGTCTTCTTCCTGCCCCCCTAAGCGAGGGTGGTGACTCCTGCATTGTAGCTGGAGCCAAGTCTCAGGTGAATTTTAATCCTTCATTATTCAGTACATAGTGTTTTTTCCCCTTTCCCTCTAAAATGACAGTCATGCTGTTAAGCATAATAATTGTTCATGAGTGAGCACTGCTTTTTGTCCCTCTTGATTTTGCCTCTAAGGCAGGCTTCTTACTCCACTGAGGTCAAGGGTCGCCTGCTAAATCATGCATACCCACAATCCCTGGTGAATTATGCAGTTGACAAACTGCCGCTAATGATTAGTACAACCTGCATTAAAACCCTGGCACTAAATTGATATTACTTGAGTGATGGATTACACCTCTAATGAGCGGATTATTGCCACAAGTGACCTTGTCGGCTGAAAGAGTGTTTCAATATAACTAACATCTCTCACATTCTCGTGTCACAGCAGTTCTAAAATAATATTCTCTCTCCTGTTTTGATTTTTTTTTATTCCTGCTTTGCTTTTTAGTCCCTCAAACAAGCAGGTAATCTGTAAACAGCACCTCTAATGGGATTAGTCATTACACTATACCCCAATTAGTACAGCTTCATGCCTCTGAAATACCCAGTGTGCAGAAAGGTCATTTTTTTGGTCAAAAACTGTTCTTCAGAACATTGAAGTCCACCTGCAAGCACGTTGCCTCACTGCTGAGGGGATCACATGGCCCCGAGACATCAGTAAATTTGTTGCCCTTTCATGAATAAAAAGATGAAATTGTGGCTGCGCATTTCCGTGCTCTCTCTCGCAGAGAAAGTCATCACTGCCTAATCGTATTGATGGGACAGAACATGGCCAGAGCATCTTCTTTACCAAAACACTCAGCCAGAGTTATCACCTGCCCCTCTGTCACCCAGGGTGGACTCCTGAGCTCTCCCAAGCAGGGAGCTTGTGTTCTGTGTGCGCCAGTGAGCCCTGGAGGAGCGTGTCCAGCTCCCCTGGTGCTTCTTTGGGCGCAGCTCAGACGGCAGCGCTGCCCCTCGCCGGCAGCCAAGTGGCTGCTAATTCACCAGGAGGGAGGAAACACGTTTTGACTAAATGTTTCACCAAAAAAGAAATCCCTCCTGCAAAGGGACTGTGCCGAAGACGAAGCCGCGGTGTGTCTGTGGAGTTAATAGACCCCTCGTGGAGCCTCCTCACGCCTTTGTCTGGACACAGTTAGTGGTATATTCACAACTGCCTGTCACGCTACACAAGTGCAGATGAGGCTGGAGGGGACCGTGTATTGATGGAATTAATTGAGCATAAGCCATGCTGACTGGCGGGGAAAATCACATGAAAGAAACAAAACACACGTGCCTGGCCATTTCTGTGTTCTAACAAAGAATGAGCAGCTACAAACAAATAAAAATCGTGGTGGAGGATGTCAGCACGAGCTCTTTATTATCAGTGGCATTTCATTCCCCGAGGGATCTGCACACCCCTCAAAAAAGCAAGGCTCATTCCCCCAAAGTCAGAGGCGTTATATCAGAGAAAATCCAGTTTAAATAAATGCAATATTAAGTCCTGTGACAGCCTCTGACAGGGTCACATTCAATCTCCCAGTCCATATTGCCTCCCTCTGACCGCAGCCTCTGTCTTCCCCACTCCTCCCTGCCTCCACCCCACATGCTATCTAATACATTTGATGTTCTGCAAAATGAGGAAAAACCCTAGTGCTCCAGCTATAATGAGAATGTGTTCTCGGGATGCCCATTAATTAATCCTGGGAGACCTCTGCTCCCCTGTGCCACACCGTTAGAGCTGCAGGCAGCTCAGATGCTCTTCCCGGCAGTTCCCAGGGATGCAGCAGAAGCGAAGAGGAGGGTTTGCAGGGCACTCTGAGGTAATGGCTCTGCACACCCTCCTCCCCTCTGCCCACCAGAGCCCTTGCCTGGGCACATCCAGCCCGTGCTTGCTTAATTGGACGTCTGGCCCGGCAGCATAACGACAGTGCTGGCTGCCTTTCTTCCTGTTGCGGGGCGTGAGAGGGAAAATGTACAATGGGCTGGTCTTGAGATGCTATACCAAACGTCAAGGCCAGGCAGATCACCCTGTGCACATGACAGCTGGCCCAAAAATAGCAAAGGCAGCAGGAGTCAGAGTCACCTAATGAGCCTCCTCTTACTTCGGCAGGTGTTCACGTTACAGGCAAGGCCAGCGATCTTACACTACAGAGGCCTCTGCTTCCTTTTCTTTTTTAACATTCCCAGCTCCCAGGTATGCTTTGGGACAGCTCTACAAAAACAGAAAAAAAAGTCACAGCTTGAAACTGACAGACACATTCATCCTAATATTGCCATAAGGAAGGAAGCGGAAAGGGGGAATGAGAATATTAAAAATAATAATAAACCCCCAGAAAAGAGATTGCCAAATACCACACAACACCCAGCTTAATTTCCTGTTGTTCATAGAAGTTAACAAAACAACACAGAAATATCCTGTCATCTCCTCTGTAGTGATTATAGCATTTACAGTAGCTATGAGAAGTATTCACAGGCAGAAACAGGATTTGCAAGGATGCCAAGAATAAGACAACTCTGTCACTTTAGGCTGGCATCAGTGACATCAAATGTAAAGTGTCTGTCACGTGCATTAGCAAACTCACACATGATCAGTCTTCTGGTAGACTAAGGGAGAATGGTGCTGCAGGCTCCACAAATCCTGGAAATGCAGAGGCAGGTGAGGAGGCTGGAGGCAAGGCCACCTTCCTGCTGGCCCAGACCTTAAGTGCCAGCTTCACAAACTACAGTCAAATTGCCACTTGCCCTATTAAACTACCCTTCATCTGTCCACCTGCAATTTAATCCTTCACTGTTCATAAATGTAGAATGAGAAATATTCAGTTCTCAGAGTCAAGACACCATTGTGGACAATGCTGATGACAAAATTTGCACTCTTTCCAAGCATGAGTTGAGTATGAGAATAGTGTCTGCTGCTTCTCTCTCTCTGCTGCCTGGTGTGAAGCCTGAATGCATTCCAAAATTATAAAGAAAACATATACAGCCATTTTTTTCTTCTTCTCTCCAGCTCTTTTCCATTCAGAATCAGCAGGGAATAGACTTTGTTTGTACTTATTTATAATTGTGGTGTATTGAGGAATGTTCAGAGAGATGTGTTTTACATTTCATTTCAGAAGTCCAGGCCTATTTTGATCTTTTCCAAGCATAGTATCAGATATAGGATCAGATATGTCTCTGGTTGCTTAGGAAGTTTTGTATCCCACGCATATGAGCTCTAGACTGGAAGACAGTGATTTTGTTTTCCTGCAGGTCAGAAGAAGAAAATTTTGGTTATACTGCTCCTTCCAGTGAATTAGTCATTGCCTGGTTTTCATTTGTTTGAAGATGTGGCCCAACACCTGCTATGTCCTATTATGTTAAATGGCTTGCTGGAGTAATTTGCTTTTGGCAGCAAATTGCAGGCATGGGTGCTCTGTGCTGAAACACTTGTACTGCCCACTTAGCACATATTGCCCTAATATTTTTATAGTTATGTATACAGAGGAGGGCTACTCAAATATTTTCCATAGAAAAACAGTTTACTGACGGTTTCCATAAAATGCTGCTTCTTTCCAAGGAAAATTTTCCTACTGGCTGAGAAACTAAACAACTGAAAACTAGTGGGCTTTTAGTCTTGAGGCAGTAACCAAAAAAATGTTAATTAAAAAAATGTAGAAATGGTGATTCAGAGAGCAGAACAGCTTTTCTTGCAGGAAAGCTTTATAAAACAATTCAGTGTTTGACAAGATGTGTAGTTTTTATGCTCCTCTTCTATGTACAGGGCTTTTCTGCCCCACTTCATACATAATATGTAGCAAGCAAAAAACTAAAATGATGCAATCAAGAGAAGATGCAACAACAAATACACAAATACTTGAAAAATCAGTCACCAGTGAGAGAGAGAAATTATAATGCCACCTTCACTAAGTCTTTCAAAGTCAGTCTAAGGTACAGGGAGTCTTTCTGGAAGTGTCTTTCCTGGAGTTCTTTCTTCCAACAAAAGACAGTCCCTGCTTCTCCTTTAAAAAATAATAAACAGCTGTAAACTCTCTTATTAGATGTGGAGGAAAGATAACTAATGGGCATTAGAGGATTTAGAAACATCAGGCAAATAAAGGAAACTCAGAATATACCTTTTATCTATTGCCTCATTTTAAAATCCATTTCTAACAAAAGATCAGGGGAATCTGAAGACAATTTTTCTAATAGACTTGCACTGGAAATCCTGGAAATATATAGTATGATAGAAAGCAATATCAGAAGACATCATTTGCTGAAGCCAAGAAACATCTTCATTTTTCTTACAATCTAATAATTTGCTTTATTTCCAATGGTTGTAGAAGCACTAGTGTTTGAAGCACTCTGAGTTAAGTACAGAGATTCAAGAAAAGAAATCATAAAAACCATGAATCACTGTGGTTATATTCAAATCCAACAGGTTTGGGCATCATTTTCCAAGTAACCTTCTTATACTAATATACCAAAAATGCACACTGAAATCCTACACTGGCAGAGAAATTAGATGACTAGGTCTTTTTCATCTACACTTTCTCTGGTTCCAGATTTCTGTGGTTTTAGTATTACAAATTATTTTAGGAATCCTTTTTCCTGTAACAATGAACATACTTGTTCTGTTTTAATCATTGAGAGACACACCAAGGCTAATATTGCCATATATTAAGTAATTGAAACACTTGGCCTTCAACAGTGGTGACATCCCAGGAGATTACCCCTCCTGTTGGGTGGTATCACTCAGACTACAGAGCTCCTACAAACTTTTTCTTTTTTAGTGGAACAAAGTAAAATATTGACTAAAGAAAAAAAAAAGGAAAAAAAAAAGGAAGAAAAAGGAGAGGAGTCAAACTGTAGGGCTTTTTCCCCCTGAGCTTTTATTTTTTTCCAATTGTGTTTCTTCTTAGGGCTGTCAACCATGCCAGCTATTCCTAGACCACACCAGTATGAACTCCATGATTATATGTCTTGAAGGCTAGCCAGGATTAGTAGGGTCCTCACATTTGGACAAAACTGCAGTACTCTTAATCTTGATGAATAGTCTGGTTTTGGTGTATATCCACCAATTAAGTTGTCTAACGTCAGGAGCAACAGGGAGCTGGAAGGAGCAAAGGTTTTTGAGGACTCCATCAAAGCCAAAAGGTGACATGAGGAGTAAAGCACTGTCAAATGTTAGGAAAAGCATCACTGCATGACTTTGCATGAACAAAGGAGACTGGAAAAATCTCTGTGTGCTACAGTCCAGAGTGGAAGTCAGGCAGAGGTTGAAGGAAGTGCCTTTGCTTTGCTGCTTAGAATTGTAAAAGCCCAGCCTTTAGACTTCTCCACCCCAAGCAGCTTTGTCTTACATGAGCAATTCTACTTTGGTCATAGGAAACATTTCCATCAGTATCAGTTTGTGAAGTTGAACTGCAATATAATTCCCATGTTAATATGAGTTGTCACAGGAAAAAGGGAAGAATGAGACAAATATACACAACTAAACCTGCCATTGCAGTTGGCTGAGGTAAAGAGCAACAGGGCATTGAAGTAGAACCAATATAGTCTGCAGGAACAAGCACCTAGGAGCTAAGAAATACACTGCAAATGAAATGTGAATTATATGCTGAGTATTAAAATGTAATGCTCTGCTTTAATGATTCCCACAGAAGTAAAACCCACTTTTTCAGTGTTTGTGGTAATCCACTAAAAGCAAACTGTGGAAAGACCTTAATGATGCTCTTTCCTTCCAGTAACAACAGATATAAGCAGTGTTGTTCGTTTTTTCAAAAAAAAGAACACTTTCCATTTTTTGGTTCAGTTTCTTTATGCTGTGCAGCGCAGAACATAATTACTTTACACTGTAGGCTCAAAAAGTCACTAAGCAGCTGATAAAAGGCAAAGAAATCAGTACGATTTTCTAGCTGAAAAAAGGGCTTTTCTTATTGGAGCTGATAACTCTCACCAAGGGCTCCAGGCTTTTGTTACATCAATTTGAGGAACTCATAATCTCTGCATTATGAATGTTCAACCAGGATATTTTCTGTTGTAGTGTATCAAGCACCTTCAATATCACAGCTCCTGTTGTCATTGTTGGGTAAACAGCTTTTGACACGTTTTCAATATGATTACATTAGAACAAGTGGGTCATGATTGATAACCTAATATTCAGGCCATGCAAATCATCAATCACAGGAAGTATATTAATTATTCAATGAAACCATCTAATGCAAGAATCAATGTTGGAAATGAAGAAAAGAAACTCACAGCTCCCAGCAGAGGCTACACCAGATAATAAAAAAGGAATACTAAATAATCTCAGCCCAGAATCCTGTTTAATAAAATCCATTTATTTAGCTGTCGAAAACATGATACAATTATTAAAAAAACAAAAACAAACAAACAAAAAAACCAACAAAAAACCCCAAGAAAATAAAAAACTTCTTTTTCTTGTGGAAAACAGACTTTTGTCCTTTTACGCCGTGATTAAATGTGAAGACTAAAAGTACACTGTAAATAATGAGAACAGCTGTGATATATGTGAAGAAAAAGAATCACTTAGAAAAACAGGTGCTCTCAGTTATTCTTGGTGAGGTTAAATCAATTATAACAGTGTGACACATGGTCTGCAACAGCCCAAGAACCCTTATAGATGCCCCTAAACATGACACACACATGGCCTAACTAACGATTCTGCATTGGCATGGACACTGTTCCTCCTTAAACAATCCAAAGCTATTCAAGTAGCCAAAGCAGTTCTGGAAAGAAGGATCATCAAAATGTCTGCCATTCTTCAAAAGTGACAGAAATTGTGGCCAAAAAGGTTTGTAATACATAAACAGAGGGGCGTAGCAGGCAACACTGGAAGTTGCAAACTCATGACCCACCTGGCTGATGTGCTGCTGTGATGGTGGAGAGGGGATTTGATGGCACTCACCTGAGCAGGTAGTTCTCTGCAGACACTTGACCCATATTCTCTGCTGGTTTTGACTTCAGCAATTCCTGAGATAACTCATCCTACTTCATTTGAAGCAGACCCCAGGGTACCTTAAACATAAAATCTCTGGCAATTAATGTTGGCATTATGAGCATCCACTTAGGCAGGAAATTATGTGCAGACACCTACATTCTCCTTGTAATATAATCCTACATGACTTCCACTCTATCCACCCTCCTGCTGGTTATTTTCTTCTTTAGCACAATATCTCATCCCTAGTTCATATGGCCCTTTGCAGTTTTTGGCATAACACCACTTAGGCTGGCACTGAAATGATCATCTCATAGTCACCTCTCTTCTCATTTCAGCATGAAATTCATTTGTGTGCTTTCCTTCTGCATTTTAACATTAGATTTTCAAAGGATACAATTTATTCCTAGGATCTGCTTTTCTTTCAAAGGAAACATCAAAATGTATTGGTGCTCCTCCTGCACTCAAACAAATAAGCATGACATTTTTCACAGAAGTTCCTCCCATCAGAGTCAGAAAGAAAAGTAAAGACAGGAACATCTGATTTTGACCATAAATGCAGAGGAACCCTCTTGGAACTTGTTGCATTTCACTGTGTCTAAGATTTACAAAAGTCTACATGTACTCCTGAGTGGCAGATGTCACAACATGCAAGAACAAGTCCACCAGAATGAAATGGTGACCAGCCTCACTAGTCTTATCTGCACCATGCCTGTCCACCTGTAGAAAGGCAGTAATTATCTAATTGTGTGGCTTATACCAGTTCATCATTGCCAAGAAGTAGATACACTCCACCACGAAACATGGCTTTCAAGGTTATGTGCAGGAAGGACAGTGACAGCCATAGCAGGGCTCTTGCAAACAGCTCCAGGGAGCCTTGACTGATGAGGCAACAGCTCCATCCTCAGTATCTGCCCAGTGAGGTACACCCAATGATTTCACTCAGCCAAACTCACAGGTCTCCTAGTTTATCTTTCTGCTAGGAAATAGTATAATAGTTTCAGCACATTCCTGTTTATGTGGTGCAGTACTGGGGAATGAGATGTTTAGGATCTGGAGAACTGCTACAGCACAGCTTGTGATCCTCCTCAGTCTATGGGTAGAAAGCCACAGGGGCATGATGGCAGCATGAGCCATTCATCCCCCTTTACCTGAGCAGACTCATCAACAAAGTCTTGATTTTAAACCACGACATTCTAGACAAGCTGAAGAAGTGAAAGTTTCTCTCATCTCATTACTATGTTTTAAGTGTTGTCAAGCCAGCTGGACTTTCTGTTTAGGTAGACAGCCAGTTGGTGTTTAAGCCCTCAGTAGTGGGTTTTGTGTACTTCCCAGGGGTTTACATGACTCCCATGTTTGTTCCTGCCTCAACACCTTTCAAGTACTTTTCTTGAACATTGGTTTCTCCTTCTGTTAATACCCATCATAAGATGCTAAAGGTCCAAACCAACACCAGTCCCAGAGATCTTTCAGCATCTGAAATGCAACCTTTCCCTTGTTTCCAAATCTCTTCCCTATCCAGAGACAAATGTTAACTGAACCCATCAAAAACAAAACTGTGGTGGGGTTCCAAAAGCAATCAGGTTTTAGGAATGTAAGATTTGAAAGGACTTCTAGGATGAGAGTGCAGTTCACTTGCTCTTACAAGGACTAATCATACTGCCCATTTCATGAAACTCCTTAGAAGCTTATCAGGTTCTATAAACATACATGTGTGTATATATGTTAGATTTTGGGCTCATCATACTATGTTGAGATTGTTCTGTAGCCTCACCACTGTAAAAGCTAGAATCTCAATAGAAATTCTGTTCTAATTTTCAGGCACAAAGCATTCATGGCCAGCTTCTGCTAATTTATATTGGTATTAACATTGGTTTGTAGCTCATCTCTTTCCTAGGAAAAAAAAATTGCAGAAATAGCAGTGTCTGAAATTGAGTATACAGTTTAATGTACGTAGAAATAGGAAGTCCCCAAACCAAAAAAATTTGTTAAATTGTACAGCCTCCTTCAAATTACACATTAATAAAAATCTTCATGTCTTTTTTCTAAAAGGATAGCAAAAATAAAAAAAATATTGTTGAGTAGCAAAAATTCTTAAGCCAAAGCTTTAAATGTTGTACCAATTCCTAATTGAGGTCTACTAAGCTTCCTACAAGAACACAGTTGTTTTACAGGAAAATGGAAACTGAGTGTGTTCAACTCCCTCCATTCAGTCTGTAACAGAGAAAAAATACACACAAAGATATACACACAAAGAAAATGTGTTTAAATAACAGCTTTCCTATCAAGAATATCAAGTGGTTATTTTTGGAGAATATAGGGGGAAAAAAGCAGAGCTAAGATCACTTCATCTATCTGGAGAGATTTCAAAAAACTTTTTCCAGTACTAATGTGAGCAAATACAAATCACAAACAGATGAAACCCTGGGGTCAAGCAGCAGTATGACTGCTTTGCCATTGCTTCTCCTATCTCCACAGAGCAGCTTTTCACAGCCCCCTGCCCTATTGCACTGTGACTCCAAGCTCTTGGGAGGGCATTGTGGTTCTTCAGAGGAGAGACAGTGATAGAAGTTGCAAGCAGTTTTCCACTCTAACACAGCAAAGCACTTTAAGAATCTGTTAACAGAAATGTGATGATCACTTATTCAAACACTTGCAGTTTTTCTTTTAAAAGATTTGAAATTATGGCACTGAGCAAAGGAAGTTCAACCACAGCTAGAGCATTTTGGTCACTACAGATGATAGTGTCATGCAGGTCTTTCTGATTCATGCCAACTTTTGCTAGTACACTCAGGCTTCTCCTTTAAAATATTTTTAGTATTTTTTTTTTTTACTTCTGAAATTCATTGTATTTACACAAGGGATCAGACTAAGCTTCTATCTCCAAAACATTTAGACAGATTTTTTTTTTAATTGCACAAAAGACTAAAACTCATCTTTCTGGTTTACTAGGCAATTATACATCTAGGCATTCATAAGAAAAAAACTTTTTTCTTCCACACCCCAATGGCCAGTTGATTAAACACACATTATTTTAGCTGTGGATTATCTTTTCAGTCTTTAAATCAGAACATGTGTATTGGTAGCTACCTGGCCTCTTGCATGAAGAAGTGGAGAAAAAAGTACAAATCATACAAAAGGTGACAGAAGCCATACCAGCAGAAGATTAGTCAAAGCACATGGAGTTAGAAAGTAAATCATAGAGTAGAATTTGGCCCAGTCTGTATCTTGAAGTGTCTGTGACAATTTATCCAATTTATCCACAACAGTTTAGCTTTATCTCATTTTGAAATCTTATTGATACACCGACTTAATCAAACTATTAGATGGACCAGAGGCAGAAGATAAACCTTGTCAATCTTATTTGCTGCTGAAAAGCTCTTGGATCAGACTTTCACTATTGCTGCACCCTAGTCAAGTGTTCTTGGCATAGCACTGAATCTTTCCTCAAGCCAACATCCAACTTATCATCTTGCACTTTATTTCTTTCCATATTATGGTACTGCTCATATGAAGAAGACCAGAACAACTCCAGAACACCACCATGCTAATGCAGATCTGCAGGTTTTAGGACCTATGCAGGCTCTCCAAATGGATATGCTTCTTTTCTCCGTGCCTTGAGCTCCTTTTTGAGCAGTACCAATACACTCTAACCCTGAATGCTCTCCCCAGGGTAGCTGTCTAAACCTTTTCATCCAAAACACTCAAAGGAGTGTTGAAGGAGTCGATTGAACCTTTCTTTTGTTACCACACTGGAGTTTTCACAACAGGAGCCACCAAAATCTGGGAACCCTGGGCTCATTGCCTTTTAACTGATGGGATTCATGTGCCTTAGTTCACAGGCAGTTTTCACCTCCTCCTTCAAGGCTAATCAGCCAAGAGGAGGATGCAGTTTCAGCCAATCTTGGAAGCTATTTCATTCTGCATCAGAGATGTGACTGTGAACCTCTTTAGGTATCAATCAGATCAGACACCAGATTTCTCACAGCCAAGACAAATGCTGAGTCACCTGACTGAAGAGATAAGGATGAGGAGATGGAGAGGTGCCCAACAATTCTATCTTGTGTAAAATCCGAATCAAGCTGGTATGTTTGGTGAGCCTCTATTGGACTAAGCCCCTCACACAAGCAAACAGAAACACCTTATTTATGGATCTAAGCAGAATTAAAACATGAAACAGACTCTGAGCTTCTATGACTGTCAAAGACGAGGTGCCTGTGAGAATGAGAATGAAAGTAGAATTCAAGTTCCCCAAAAAAAATCAAATGTCAAAAATTTGTGCAGTGGCAAACTTAAAGCAGTAGTTGAGCAGAATTTGTGAGATTAAGATACCAAAGCCACATTTGGAAATTTTGGTCCCTTCATGAATTTGACTCTCCTTTTTCAGCACCTTCATTTTCCTTCTTCAAAAGAGGAATAGGAGCACTATTTCACAGGAACATTGGAAAAAAATGCACACAATAAAGTGATGGAATGAGCCTTACAGGAAAAGTGCAAGCCTTTGAAAGAGAAATTACAATTCATAGGTGGATTTTGTAAAGAAGGTTTTCAGCTAATGGCAAACTTCCAGAAGAAAACATTTTCACTCTGGAGCAGTGAGGCTTTGCACTTAGCCCAGAGCTGTGCTGGCTGGACACAAGTGAGTCTGTGATGCCTGCACACCACTGTCTCATTTATAATATCTCGTGTGGTGTGATGGGTGTTGTCACACCATGGTGTACAGGACTCAACATGTGAGGACAAAACACATGCAGAACATGCTAGCCCCTCACTCCACCCTGCTCCTGATTCAAGCTGTCAATGCACTGGAGGAAGAAACTCTCATCTTCTCCCACATGAGCCTTTGTCTGCTTCCTCCATCATGGAAATTGTCCAGAGTCCCTGAGAAATGTTCACAGGCATTGGTTGTATGCAAATAGCTGCCAAATAAATCATTGTATATTGCAGCACAACCCCTGAGGGGGTTTGTACCTATGGAACCTGCTACTGTCACTCCACTTCCCCATATACCTTAATCATGTTATTCATTCAGCAAGAAGGATGAATGTTACAGCATGAGACTTTAATCCCTCACTGCTGAGGATCTGATTCTCTGAGAGAGAGCAAAAGAGAGAGCAAGAAATCCAGAGGAAAAAACTTAAGGTGAGAGTCAAATACCATTATTTCTTAGCATTGGGTTGTATTATAAAAACATCTTCCTGAAATATTTCATGAGAAATTTGTTGCATGAGCACACATTGTTTCTGTATGTGTGTATGTGTGTATGCACACATCTGTAAAAACAGGGTTTAAACAGGACCATTAAGGCAGAGAATTTGCAACCTTTCAAAGCCTCTGAAAAAAATTTCCCCTCTCCCTCTGTGGGCTAACTCTACGGATTACAAAGTAACTTTACAAGAATGTTTTCTCTGTCCTCCAACCCTCTGAATTTTTTTCCATGAAGACAATAAAAATGAAATAGCAGCAGACATGAGAGGGAGAGAAGCACAGCATTTAGGGGTAATCTAAGAGCCTGTCTCTTTAACAGCCCCAGTACATTTTAAAGGTACCAGTTTATTTGATAGCTCTGCAGTCAGTGCTCTCTGTATGAAGGGCAGTGCCTATTTCATCATGCTGCCCTTGACAGTAACCCTGATGAATCCCTTCCACTGAGATTTAAGCTCTCAGGCCTCTGTTAAGACTGACAGCAAATATGCTACCATGTCCTAGACAAATCTAGAGGAAACTATAGGACTGCTGTGCCACACCCCATAATGTCCCTAAAACAGTTATGGTGTAACACTAAATGGCATTGATACTTTTGCTTACCTATACTCAAGAGTGTTTGTTCAAGACTGTTTATAAATCAGCAGATGAGAGATGCAATGCCACTGTAGTTCATTACAAACTTCTCCCTCCAGCTGGCACCTATTATACCAAAAACTAGAAAAGTACAAGATCTGGGGGGAAAAAATGCAGATTTTGGAATTTTCAAACAAATTGAAAAAGAGCTAACACAACATAGTCCAGTTTAGGTTTTATGAGACGCACATCAAACAGATTGTTTTGGGAACCTTCCCTCTAAGCCTTATGAGTGATGGCTTAATGAGCAATCTTCATAATACCACTTACTTAAGGTGAAGATGAGGCCTCACTTTCTTTTCCAGTACATCTTTCTGATCTCATCCCTGCTGGAGGGACTGACCTGTGTTGATTTTCCAGATCCATTTTGATGTAAGCTGTTTGCAAGCCTGCTGACTCTCTCACTTCTTGGACTCATTCCATGTCCTCTATCCTACAACATGGGAAAGAGTACTGCCTGTCTTGAAAGCCCCTACTTCTGAGAAGCAGCAGAATGACAAAAGTGATGAATTATTGAAGTTGGATATGACAGAGGTGTTAGCTCATTGACCAATACATCACTTTTAGCAATTAAATTAATAATATTATAGCAGATACCATAAACTGCATTGTTCCTGTCCAGAAAGTGAGTGGGCAAAATCACTTTTTAATTCAGACTAGTGTAAAAGTCAGGGTTTTTTTTCCAAAACCTTACCTTTCACTCAGATTTCCCAACTGGCTGGTGACTGTGGGGGACTCACTACAATATTACCATTATTCAGTGATGTTGTGGTACATTGACACTACTGTCATCCTTCCAGTACTTATCAGTCTCCACCAGACAGAGGACATATTTCTGTTCTGTAAGCCCCAGATGAGAGAAACCTGGAGTGCAAGAACAGAAGAACTGAAATCCCTTTTCTGCTCCTGCCACCCAGCTCTGAGTAGCCACAGCTCACAGCATAGTGGCAGCCATGGCATTCCTGAGTCACCATGGATTCACTGCACACATTTCATAGTCAAAATACAAAAAAATGCAATGAGGATTGCTGATACAAAGCCCTCCACACTTCCTTCTTGCCACTTCTGCTAAGCTAGGGATGGATTGTACTTTATGGACAATCTGAGTTTGCTCTCTTGTTCATTACTATTGAACATTCTATGTCAACAAATGAAAGTACAATGGTTAACACTACAGATTAATTGTTGCATCTTGCTCTATAATTAAGCAATAATGTGTGACAAGATTTTCAGGGATAGGAATGAAAAAGATTATGATGAGACACTGTATCTGGCACAAAAATTTTGCCGACTTTGTAAAATCACAGCTCAACCTTGAGCTGCTACCCAAAAATGCCATATCATCTCAATTTGCATCAAACACAGGGGAATTAAGGTACAGGACTATAGACCTAACAGAGACCAAGAGACTAGTTGAGGAATGTGCTTTATATTTTAGGATATTTTAATAATCTCTTTAATTTTTACTGAAGCAAATTACTTGGGATATGTCAGCATTTTATAATTTCATGTAATATTTTTCGTGTATACTTTCAAGGATGGTAATTCTACACCAAGTATTTACTACACAGCACTCCACAACATGCTACAGTCCAGATAATTATTCTTCATGGACTCTCTGTGGATGGACCATGTCATGCTAAACCTCAGAGCTCCACTAAATTGCCTTACAGACACTATTATATGTCATGGCCAAGAATTGCAACCATATCTTTGATGCACCAGATCTGAACAATTATCCTTAAACCCAAAGTGTTCTGCATCTGTCCCAGTGCTTCCCCAAAGCAGAATGTCATGACAGAACCCTCACGATTGCTCGGCTCATTCCCAACACTAAAAAGTCTTGCATCAAGACTGGGCAAGCTTTATTTGTACAAGGGGGAAAGGTGGTGGCCTCATGTTCTGATTGTCTTCATTAAACCACAGTTGTATGGGCAATTGAAAATCAGTTGTTAATTTTAAGCACACAGGTGTTCAATGAAAAGATGGCTAGGTTATGAAAACATACCCAAATCCTTCCAAAAGTGGGGGGTCTGTGCAACGTGAACATAGTGAACAGTTCACTGCTGAATGGTTTGATCAGGTTGCCAGCACTGGTTTCAAGAAATGATGTAAGAAATAGTTTTCTCATTATTTCTCATTTAGCCAGATTGTTATCCTGGGAAAAACTTATTTAAGAGCACCAGCATGTGCTGTTGCAAATTAATGGCAGTTACTTTCTCAAAGTCAAAAATATTCTACAGGAAAATGATTTCTTATATTATTCCCCAGTTTTCTGAGGTTACATTGTTTGGATTCAGCCTTAAATTTAGGACTGAAATCCAGACACAAACATATATGCACTCTTAACCCTGTAATGTCACCCTGAATATAAATGTGATTAGTATTTTCTCTTAATTATATTTCTGCTAGTACTGCCTGCATTTTCAAAGATGCTCAGCACTTTGTTTTATGCAGTGTGCAGATTTTCATGAGGGAACATACATACTGTTAAATTACAGAGATATTTAGCATAGGCATAAACTAGTTATGCGCTATTTTTTCTCTCTTTTTTTTTTCCTTCTCCTCCTTTCTGTGTAGTCATAGTTCACTGGCCAACACCAGCATAACAGCTATGCTGTCAAAAAAAAATCCAATAATGGGCAGAGACTTTGTAAAGAAATTCACCCTATTCTGGCAGGACATTTCTTATTATTTTTTCATCTGGAGAGATATTTTTTTACAGAACAAATAGGAAGACACAAGCACTACCCAAGTGACCTTGCAATCCAGCTCTTGCAAAGCTGCAAAGGCAAGATGTCATGCCACAGACCAGGCTTTTATTCTTGGCTCTGCCAGCAGCCTGCTAGCAATTCTGGGCACTCACCTTAGCTCTCAGCTCCTCAGTTATCTCACCTGTAAGGGAGGATGAGGTTACAGCTCACACTTAGGTCTGTGGTTGAAAACAGCAGTGCAGTGGAATGGCTGATCTTTTGAGGGAGCGTTATTCCTTCTCAGAGCTTGAATGAATTTGGGCAGGGCATGGAGGCAAGTGGGAACACTACAAACCAAACCATGGAAGATTTCTCCTCTTTAAAGCCATCAAGCTGTTGCACACTTCTGGCCTAGGGGTCTCTTCCATGTGAGGGATATTTCTGGGACCTGGATTTCCCCCTCACTTCAAAGTGCCCCTGCATAGCAGCTGGCTTTGAAGAACGTCCCTCTGCCAGGCTACACATACAGCCAGCCATGAGCTGCTGTGCACCATGGAATCATAGAATCATGGAATGGCCTGGGTTGGAAGGAGCATTTAAGACCACCTAGTTCTAAACCCTCTGCCATGGGCAGGGATATCTTTCACTAGACCAGGTTGGTCAGGGCCCCACCAAACCTGACTGTGAACACAGCTTCTCTGTGCAACCTGTTCTGATGCCTCATCACCCACAAAGTAAAGAATTTCTTCATAATATCTAATCTAAAACTATTCTTTTTTAGTTTGAACTCTCCTTGTCCTACATGCTTTTGTAAATAGTTTCTCTCCATCTTTCTTGAAGACTCCCTTCAGTCACTGGAAGGCCACAATTGGGTTAACACAAAGCCTTATCTTTTCCAGGCTGAATATAAATATATATATGAACATATATATGAATATATATATATATGCTGTATAACCAGCCACCATTTCAACATACCTCCTTCTGCAAAAGAGGGAAAGGGACACAATTAGGCATGAAGAATGAAATATTGCAGATTCAGCCATGTCACAAAGCACACACATGTGAGCACATGCACACCACGTACCCACACTCACTGAGGGTCAGGCTCTTACCTTTATTGCTGTAGTGCAAAAATAAACCAAAGGGGTTTTTATAAATATGCTTCTACCTTCTACACTCTTACTGCATAAGATCTTCAGGTGACATTCTTACACTCTAATTTCATGACATTGAAATAGCTGTAGACCCTCCTGAAGGGTTGACCACAGAGTCACCAGCTTAGAGAAATGCTTGGACAGTGTAAAGCCATGACAAGAAGTTTTATGTCACTAACCAGTGGCTATAATATCCCTTTGCATGGGGCTTGTCTAGGACTCAGCAGCCAATGTCAGTTTCAGCATCCTAAAGCTGAGTCAGATTGTTAATGAAAAGTTTTCCAATTCTGTCAACTAATATGATCAAGAAAATAAGGTTGTCTCCTGTGTCATATAAAAACAGACTTTTCTACCCTTAAGTATAACTTTCTAACCATACAAGTCTATATTTTTCAGTGATAATGTTATTGCCTCAACAACATCAAGTGTCAAGCAGTGCCATGGATAAGTACCTGCAAGATAGTGGTTTAGGTTCACATGGATCACCCCTTTAAAGAGCTGAAATCCCTAGAGACCTGTGGGCAAGAGAGCCCCATTCCAGGCTGAGATAACCCCTCCCAAGGGTTGGCAGTCCATGCTTTCCCAAACACGCCTCACCTCTGGCACTACATCATCACCCAGTCACAGCTGCTCAAGATTCAGGTGATGTGAAAGAGGGAAATAGCACAGCAAATATATTTGACCACCAGATGTTAAAACTGGCCAGCAGGAAGCCTGACAATTGCATTTTTACCAAATGGGAAGTAATATTTAATTATTATTCAAAAGATACATTTACCAAGCTAAGGTTAGGTACCTTTTTTATTTTTTAGCTTTCCTTGATGCAAAAGGGAGAAGAGGAACAAAGAAACAACTCGTAAAAGGCTCTCAGAAGTTGTACCTTGTTAGTATATAAATTTTTAGTTGGAGACAGGCCCAACAGATATTTGAACTCCTGTAGCTTTATTCTTGGTTTTCATTATTTTCCAAGTAAGGAAAATGTATAAATAAGAACCTTTGATATATATATTTTATGTCCTTCATCTCTATATGTACATTCCCCATGCTTCCTTCTAATTGTCCTCTCATGCTGTAACCTTTTCATTTTCCCTAGATAAAGAGTTCAGGCATTGCCTTTTATAACTTGTATCCATTGCCCATCCTATTTATGCTCTGTATTTCCAGTAAAAATTATGTCATGACGATCCAATATTTTCAGCATTCTCTAGTCCTTGATTTTAAAACCTTTTTTACTTTTTCATTACTGCTGCTCCCTCATTTGTCCACTGGCAAACCCTTTTCTGCAGTGACTTCACTTAGAAGGCAGTGATAAAATTATTCCTTCTAATATCTATTACTATGTATTTGTCAGCACTGAATTTCCCCTGACATCATGTTCCCCAGCTACGTAGCTTTAAGTCCCATCAGAGTTCCTCACAGTCTCATTTCATCTGGACTAACCTAAACAATTTTGCAGATTTTACCATCTCAACATTTTCCTCACAGACTATAAATGGGTCTGTTAAATGCTTGGGATCACAAACAGCAACTGAAAATGAACCATTTATTCCAACACTTTTTTTTTCCCCTGAAAACCAGCCATAATTGGTGGCAGAATTTTACCCCTCTCACCTCCCCTAGAATGGCTGGATTTTGTTGACTTAATTTTCTTAGCAACTTTTTGAAAAATGAAAACCGTACCTGCTAATTCTCAGAAACTGAACACAAGTAACATGTAGTCCACACCAGCCTCTCAGGTGCTGAATATATTAATTTGGATGAATACCACATCTTTTGACACCTCTGCTTCCTTAGTCAGGGAAAGTATCCCTGAATGCTTGCCCTGTTTAGACGCTTCCCCAGGCATCTGCTATTGGCCACTTCTGAGACAGAAGATGGAATAAATGGGCCTGTGGTCTTTCTTGGTACAGCCATTCCTATGCAGTAATCCCATCTTCATTATCTGAAATATTAGGTTTCAGGTTGGGTTTATCCCAGACTCCCTGCGATGACGAATGATTTAAAGAAAACATTAAGACAAAAATGCTCGAAAGTGACTGATTTCGGATGGCACAAGATGACAGCTTTGTATCACGTCTGAATGTAAATAACTTCCTGCTTACTCTCACCTTCGAATCTTTAATGGAGACAGTAAAATAAGACAAATCTTATATTAGTACACCCTCGAGCCCATCAATCATTTCCCTTCCTCAACAGAATACAATTACCTTTGTATATGATTTTTTCCACTGTCTTGAATTCGCATGACAGTGGACTCAACCACCTTTCAATGAATTAAGAGAAAAATATTTTTGATATGCATCTAATGTTTCCCATGCTGTTATCATCTATATGCTCTGAATTTATGATTTTTTTCTTTTCTTTTTAAGGAAGAAAAATAGCAGACGAGCACATACATAAAGCAAATAGTTTATAATCCCATGACTGAGGTCAGAGCTTCACAGAGATTGTATTTCTTCCTTTTTTTGTGATATTTGTTTGTTTATGGTATTAGGAGGAAGGTATTAGGTAGTCCAAAAAGAGATTCAGTCACCCTTGTGGTTTTAGAGATTATTGTAACACTCGTCATTATTTAACACTAGATTTGAGTGACTCAGTCCTAGACTGTCTCATTGACATCAGTTCAAAGTCTTCTAGCACTAACATCAGGCTACACAATTGATAGATATTTTAAATTAGAAGCTGAAGGGTCTGGATGAAGGGCAAATTAACAGCACTGACTTTGGGTTGCTCTTTGTACCAAGACAGATGTGTATGCTTTGGACAGTAGGAAGATAAATCAGCACTGAATATTGGGGTAATATTCCTCCTCTGGGCTTGTTACTTGCCTGCCAATTTTTCAGAAATATCTGAGGTTTAGTGCATTGGTGATTTGGCTTTGTACTTTTGGTACGAGGTCTGACATCTGGACCACCCAGGTGAAAGTCCACTGCATTTCAGAAAACAGTTGACTCTAAATGAGAATGTCCCCTTACAAAAATGATGTCTGGGGGCTAATCCATGAATTCTACATATGCTGCAAACATCTGCTTATGCTCCAAGGTCAGAAGAAGACCTCTGAAATAACAGAATTTCTAAAAAACAACTATTTTTTTGTTTTCAAGAGCCCTAACCCTAAACCCCCAAATCTGAGTGTTACAGAAAAAAAAATACAAGGCATGTTGAGGCAACTGCTTTGGGATTCTTTATCATTGACTGCCATTTAGCATGGAGATGCAATGTTCCGCCCACATATCACATGTTCAGTAACCAACCCACTCAGCCACAGCCAGCCAGTAATTGTTTGCTGCACAAACTCTGTAACACTTCATTAGTTCTGCCACACATCTACTTCCACTGAAGGTACCTTTCCAAAACGAAAAAGCACAGAGCAACATTACAACTTCCATCTATTTTTAGTGCAACTTAAAAAAAAAAAAATAAGTACAGGAAATGCAATTGAGGAAAAAGGCTGCTCGCACTGTAGTTTACAATTTAAAGCAAAAATATGACCTGTGTTTTTGGTTTGGTTTTATTTTTTTTCTGTCAATCTTGCATTTCTCCAATGAGACTGTGAGAAATGTGCAAAGTTATGTGATCATTTCTGACAGTTCTTGGCAGCTGGGCAGGCAAGCATTGGAAAGGATCTCTCTCTCCTGATCCAAGATTAAATTTGGACTGAAACACAGGGCTCATTTAGGCAGCAATTAAAGGACCTTATAGACTGAGGGAGAATGAAATGATAAATGCAAAGAGGCTTATTTAATGGGGATATTAAGTAAACTGCTGGTAAAAATGCCCATTTATCATCCACTGATTCCTAATTGGTTTCCTGTTCCTGCCTGCATGTGGCATTTTCAGAAGGAATTACCTTCCTTTAGTGCGACTGTTGCAAATGCAATAAATCAAGGCCATAGATTTCTAGCTAATTTAGATGGAGACTAAATTGGAGCCAAAGCATGCAAGAGTGCTTGCAATTAATGTTCATTACAACTTTTAGCTTCAAAAACAGGAAGGATCATTTTAATGCACCATTCCCGAGCAAGGACACTGCTTCAAGACTTGGCTGCCCTTTGTATGCTCAACAAAAATCTCTTGCCTTTGTAAGCCACTGGCCTTCCTGAAACCTTCCCAGAAATCCAGACTGAGGTCTAGCAACCCTTTAAGCACCTGTAATTCAAGAAGATTTCCAGCCTTTTTGGGTTTTTTTTATTAATTTGCCTCATCTGCCACAAAAGTCAACTCACACAAAAATATCTTGTATTCACCATACTGGTATTGATCTCAGCCACCTGATTCCAGCAACATAAACTTTATTTCCATCAGGTGGTGTGGGAAGGTACAATTTTCTAGATGAAAAATTAATGAAGTAAACTTTAGTTTCCCAAGTGCAGCTTCAGTAGATGGTCTAAAGTCTTTCAGTATATTCGTTTTCCAAGGCTTCAGCTTAGCCGAAGAGAAGAAAAAAGATTTCTTATAGCAGAAATGTCTTTATTTTGCCATTCTCACAAGGTGCTTTAGAGATGGAGTCTGTGCCTCATCTTATGGCATTTTATTGTTTGATACAGCAAGCTACTTTTCAAAACACATGCAGAGACCCAGACACTCTGCAGCTTCTGGCATTTGCTCCACTTGAGTGTAGACCTGATACGCAGCACGGTGAGTGTAAACAAAACTTGGGTAGCTGTTGTGAGTTTCCAAACACAGCAAAAAGAACAAAAAGTATTCCAGTTCCTGAATCCAGCAAAGATCATGGAACTCATTTATACTCAGCGGAAAGAAAATTGGTTTACTGGGTCTGAATCCCCCCAAAAGTTTTTATGTATAATTTCTCTTTGTTTCTCTTACACACCAAAAAAAAAATTGCTTGCTTGTCTTTTGTTTTCAAAAAATACAATTGGAACAATCTAAATACCTCATGCCAATTAAGAAGAAAAGGTTTAGAAATACACTCTATCCTTGGAGTCACAGAACAGATAGCAATCTATCTTTTCTTTAGACCTGAATCCAGTCACAGACAGATTTTTTTGTTCTCTTCTGCTCGGCCATTTACCATTTAATTCCTTGTTCTCAGTTTGGATCACCACTCACAGAATTAACACTCAGAATTTACAGCTTTCAGTGTTGGCATGTTTTTTGCAAATGATCAGTTTTGAGTGGAATAGGTTGAAACCCAAGTGGGTGATAAAGAAATCCATTAACTTACTGACACACAAATCTTCCATCTTCCTCTGTAATGTACCCATGAATGGTTAAAGGCAGTACCCTAGGGAAGATGAGGGTTACACTTATTCTCCTCCCCCAACCATATGTAGATAAATATTCATTGGGGAAAAAACCTGACATGGAAATACAAATGTTGGTATTAATGCCCATTCCAAGAGTCCATGCTGTGGAGGAAATGGGCTGGCAATCTGAAGATCCAATTTCCTTTTTCCAGGCTCTGCTACCAACTTACTATTTCATCATATGCATAACATTTAATTTTTCCATGCCTCATCTTCTCCCTCACAATAGTGTGTCTGAATTCCACAGATGGGAATTACCATATACAAGCACTAACTACTTTCACTTTTTAATTTTAAGCAGCTTTAGGATATTTACCCTGAATGCCAGGAGCACAGAGAAACACTAAGGCAGGCCTGGGAATGCTCTGCTGTGATGAAAATCAAGGCATAAATGTTGCTTAAGTGAAACAACCTGTCTAGCTCTTGCCCCAGCCACACTTCTGTTTCAATGCTTGCTGCACACACAACTGAAATGACTTAGTGTTAAAGGAAAGTGTGGATTATACAGAGAGGGAGAGCACTTAAATTTGCCATTCTATCTAATGATTCCCATTGGTTTGATATTTGATTAGGCCAACGGAGGTTCCAGGTTAAGGAAGATCACATTTAATTTACACAATACTTCTAACAGCAGAAAATTACACTTTAAAAGTACTTATTCCCTTTTTCTCCCCTCTCCTTTTACATTACTCTAATACCTTAATAAATCAGGGCCTGGACAACCTCTGAATTTAGAAGCCAGAAGCAGATTTTTACCAGCAGAACATATGAAGCTGTTGGGGCCTGGTGCACTGAGCACTTCAAAAGGCAGAGAGTGCAGATCTTGGGCTACAGTACTTTCAATTCCAAATAACTGACCAGAGCTTGATCCGACATTAATGGGTTTTATACTGCTTTAATGCCATTGGCTGCAGTGGAGCTACTGATATAATTTTACCAAGGCAAGCAACATCAGAATCAGGCCTCAAACCTCATGGTTGATAGGCTCTCTTACCCAACCAGCTCAATAACTTGTTTTAACTCCTCAATTTACCACTCCTAAGGCCTCACAGTCTTCAGAAAGGAAGATGTTTGGGTTTTCTTTAAACCAGATGCAGCTTGTCTGCCAAGCATTTAGTCCAATTAAGTCCCAATTTTATATTATTTTTCAGCCACATGTTACAATAAACAACAGAGTAGAAACCCACATATGGTTTCTGATATTGGAATAATGAAATTCAAAGAAAGAAAGAATTGAATTTCCTGTGGTTACTTTTAAAAATACAAAATGTGTAATATTTTAATAGACTACAATCAGTACACATGGAATATCACTTGGTCCCAACTGAATACAAGGTTGTACATTAATGGAAAAGTCCTGCTGATGTAAATGAAGAGGCAGAACACTGTACTAAATAACTGGGATTTTATTACTCAGCCAAAACCATACACAGAATTGGTACACATCAAATCTACTGGCAAAAGGGGAGAGCAGGTTTATGTTAAATGCAGCTGCCTGTGGTGGTGGAGTGAACAGATTCTGATCTCACACACCTACAAATGAAGAGTAATTCCAGTGTTTCCACAGGGGCTGCAAGACTGCAAAACAGTTGTGGAGCTAATTTAATCAGCCCAAGGTGTAATTAATGCCACCAAGTTCTCATGAACTCATCAGCAAAACTCATGTAATGCTGCAGTCAAACAGGTATGGTCAAGTGTGTTTCATTTATTTTAAATAATGTGATGTCCCATAAACAACTTCCATAAACAATGTGCCCTGATAATCAATTTCCTGTCTTCTTGCTTTGGTCTGAAATGCACAGATTTGACAAAGGCAGATTAACACAGATTAAGGGCTCTACAGGCCCTCCAACATGAAGACCCAGTAATGCATGTGCTGCTGGTGTTTCCTGTATGCAGGCTCCACAGAATCAATGACCATCCAGGGTGAGGCAGGTGTTGAGCTCCAAACAAAGCCATTCATGCTTTTGACATCATTGGTTCAACCCACAATGTGTCACTTCCCACACCAGTAATCACACATGCACCACAGAAAGATTAATTTCAGGGGGCAATAGCTAATATCCACAGAGCACAACATTCAAACCTGGATGTCTTACAGCAAGCTGTGAAGGCTTAAAGATGCTTAGGTGCAAATTATTTATTCTCTGCAGGGTTCAAAGGGAAAGAATCACAGAACTCAAACCCTCTTTTCTCCTTCCATTTCTTCATCACTTGTCATGATTTAGGAAAAGAAAAGAAGTGAAACATACAGCCCATCACACAACAACCCTGTGTGAGGAATGTACTGTTATTAACCTTCCCCTTGGCATATATTAATCCACAACATTCTTCACATCTGTAGGTATCAGACACAGGAGAGAAACAACTGGTGTATGTAGAAAACAGCATGAAGTAAAACTACAATCTGAGTCTCCTGAACAATAGTAAAATGCAGCAATCCACAAGGGCAGAGTGACCACTACAAAATTAACCGTGAGGATTTACAGCTGAGAATTAATTTCATCTCTATTTTTATGTCAGGTAAAATAGTCTAAGTTATACACTAATTTATATGGAATCACAAAGGAAATCCTATTTCATTAAGTGGATTAAGCATTAATGTATTACCCTTTCCATTTTTATCTTCATTTCATAAAGTGCCTAACAGGAGGTCAAATTAAGAGACCAAATTAACATTTAAAAAAGTCATAGTGAATGTTATACCACAGTGATTCTAACCACACTATTCTTTATCATGATGGTATCAAGGCTATTTTAGCCTTGATACTCGAAATTAATAACTGTTATTTCCACAGGGAACCATTTTTCCTGAATGCAAATCATTCAGCAAAGTCAGGCAGAAGAAACAAAAGCATTACTCATTTCAAACGAAGGTGTAAGCAGAACAGAAAGAAAGCAGAAAGTGCTAAATCAGTTCCCCATTCTCCCTGTGTGTGCCATACAAAGGAAGCCCTCAGCTATCTCAACTCATGTTTATGACTGAAACCAATGGAGTCCACCCTAACCCAGTACATCACACCAGCTATTTTGAAGGCCTTTCTTCAATTACTGATTTTTCAAAACAAGATGATGTGAGCATTGCCCACATGAAAACACGCGCTTGTGCAAAGCCTTATAAACAGTTACTCACCAGAGCAGCTCTCCAAATCAAATTCCAGCCACAGTATTTTGTTTGCTCTGCTTGTTTGTGTATCTTTACACCACAGGCATTCTCCTGTTAACACAGTTTCCTAGTCTTTGCTGTTGGTAATTCATAGTATCCTTAACTAACATTAAAAGTTTATCACTCCAATGTTATTAGATCAGTTTTCTAAGGAATTTTTATTTTATTTGTGTAATGTTGTTTATATATCAAATATGTGTCAAGTCTGAGGGCACTGAGAGTTTAATAGCTCAGAGTAACTAGTGAAATCACATCTGGAAAACAGCATTGTTGGAATCTGAATAATAAACTCATCTTACCATAATAACAAATAGGAAAGATTTCTGTATAGAAATACATAACTTTGAAGAAATAGTTTTTCTATTCTAATCTTCAGAAGCACCAGTACCAGATTGTAGCTGGACCATTTAATTTAATTATTGTGTCTACTTTTTTGCCCCTTTGCTCAGTATGAGCTTTCATTTGGAATGTTTCTATACACCAGTGAAGATGTATTTCCCACATGACATGGGTGGAAAATGAGTAAGAAGAAGAGTACCAAATACAAATTGAACCTGTTCTCAGTGAAGGACTTTGATGTGCTGTCCTTCTACCCCCTTTTTCCACTAGCAGGAAATCCATTATCCCCAAGTCTTTTCCTAAGGGCTGCTCTTTCTGTGCAAAACATTTTACAAACATCCTATTCCATCAGTGGCTGGCTTCCCCACCATTCTACTCCCACATCCAAGCACAGTTGTTCTGTTGGCTGGTATTACTTCTCATTTTTGAGGGTTAGACTTCCTTTTCTCGAGATTCACCTCCCTCCTTGGAGACTTCCCACACTACGAGAAGAACACAAAGACAGCTCTGACCCCTCTGCCAAACTCTGCTTCCTGCACTTCCCCTGTCTTTCAGCAAAGGGCATTGTGGGTCAATTGCTAACATGGAAATAAATGGCTTGTGTCAGTGACTGGTAAGCTGTATTGGGAGAAGAGAGGAAACATGACTGGGGATGCTAAGAGAAAGTCTTCCCTGGACAGTTGGTATTGGTTCCGTGGAAAATGTGGCGGAAAATGTGGCAGAAAATATACCTGTGGATCAAATTACAGAACTTGTGCAAGTTCAGGTTTCGTTTGACTAATCATGAGGTTCAAAAAAATAGCTTGTCAAATTCACAAAAATTTTTTTATCCTGTAAGATTTGTATCTCTGTAGCTGAAAAAGTCATTCTACTGCTAAGAATTATTGCTATTGTATTGCACAGGAATTGCAGGAAAGAAAAGGGAAGGGAAGGGACAAATACGTCTGAAAATTCCTTTTTTTATTCAGCATGGGATGGCTTCCTAAGCACCTCTCAATGTCTGTTTTTCACAGATATTTTTAATATATGTAGTCTTGCAGAGATGTTTAGTCAAGATGTGCTATGCTGGTCCAGCTGGCAGAAAGAAAAACTTCCCTAAGGAAAAATTCAGTTAAGCTTTTTTTATTGTTGTGTTCAAGTACTGTTCAGCTTGAATCAGTGCTACTCAACCTGCATCTAGCCTCTTTGGCCCACTGTACATCAAGGACAAAAGGTGTGTCAGGCAAATATGTCACCAAGAATGTGAGATTCTCCCTCTGAATGTGTGTCTCTCTCTCTCAGCTGGCTGTGGAGAAGGGGTCAGCCATTAATATAGATTACCTGGACTTTAAAATACCTAAATTGGAAGAAATCAGTTATGCTCATGCCCAAGTCCATAAGTAAATCAAAGACCATTTTATATTGACACACAACATAAATATAATTTTGCTCCAGCCCAGCAAGGTCAGCCCAGTAAGACTGAAAAGAAGGGAGAAGACAATGAGATCCTTCTGTTTATATTTGGCATAGATAATCCACCCATCTTCTGGTTTTGCACAAAACAAATTCACAGATATGTAGATGGGGAAAGGAAACAGGTAAGTGTTGGTCCTAGTGCATTTAAAAAGACAAGGCTTAGGAAAGGCATGTTCACTTGAAGCCACATTCTTCCTGACCAGGGAAAATTTCTTCCCTTCCTTTCTATTTGGCCAGGAAGTCACAGGTATGGAATTACAGATGGGACAAGTTGAGGAAAGTCAGTTCAGCAGTTCAGAAACACAGAAAAGAGCTTGGAAAATAATGTTCAGTGTTTTAGAACTGCAAAGAGTCCAGTGTGGGGCAGGGAGATAACAGATCTAGCAGGCTGGCAAACAGAAAACAGCAAAGAGTTCGAGGGCTTGTGGGTCCAAAGAAGCTGCTGAATGAGGTTATGTCTGATGATCTGCCCACGTGTCTATTGACCACATGGAAAACAATATTGGAAAACATGCCAGAATGGCCACACTGGTCATCCTGATGGCAATCCTCCAACAGGTGGAGTGGATTATGGAACGAAGAATGATCTGTTTTGTACAAGTTATTGCTGGATAGTTCCCAGATGTGTTAATAAAGCTGCAAGCTATTCAAACAGCATCTCAGGGTCTATTCTGGCTCTTACTATGCCTCTACTCTGATCTTGAGAAAACAAGACTGTTAGATAAGCCAGTGGCCAACTTACTATAGGAGTGTCACTTTTTGTGAAATAGAGCAAACTTTGTTTGAAAAAATAAAATAAAATAAAATTTCCAGGAAAATCAGGAACTAATGGAATTAGGCTAATTGGCAAAAATGGAATGACAGACACTTGACACAGTTCCATATGCAACATTTCAGTGGTCTCCAGAGCTCAGAAATCCAGAGGAAGGAATTGCCCTTTTTAGATAGGATCAGAAACAGAAATCCAAAAATAGTTTTGTGTAAAACTGTGCAAGTTTACACGGGTCTGATATAATAACATTGTTTTTTCAAGTACCACGAAAGTGGCAAGATAACTTACTGAGCCATGACTTTCTCCCTTTACAGGATGGTCCCTGTCAGCTGTTTGCTTTCCCTCTGCAACTGGAATTAGACTGCTTGTCCTGGCTTTTTCAGGAAGCACATGACAAGCAGAAGTCAGGAAAACTAGCTTAGTACATGTTTTCCTAAGCAAAGAAAAGACACATTCAGGCACGCAGAAAAATGAGATTAAGATATTCCTGATGATTTTGCTATATTTTCAAAGACACTGCTTTTGTTTGAAAACAGTGAAGTTTACAGCCCCCTTTAATGCCTTCACAATGTCAACTAACTGTGGCCAAACAGACTGAAATAATAGCTTTATTCATTTAACAGAGTGTTAGCTTTGAAGTTTAATTATCAGGGGTAGGAACTCTCCACATTCAGGGAAATGCAGACTGAAGTATGAAATCCACTTGGCTGCAGATCATTTCTATACCATGTCAGTGCAAGGAGGAATTCCAATTGCGTGCCTGCAGAACTGAAATCAGATCTCTAGACTGTCCTTGTTGCCTCTCACAATCCCAACATCTGATCCAGTCCATACAACCTCTCACTGATTTCCTTCCAAATCCTGAAAAATTCTTCTCCTTTTTCCCAACGTGACCCCTGGGAAATAGGAATTTGATTGGATTGGGTTTTTTATTTCTACTGCTGTCTGTACCACCGTTTGGAGCATCCAGCACTGCGGCTTTGGCACAGACATCAATAACCACATAAAAAATCCTGAGACTTTGGGAACCATCCCAACTATCTGAGAACACTCCCAGAAGATGGAGGGACCTTTCTCTGCTGTTTAACACTTTGGGCACTCATCTCACCTCTGTGAGAGGTAAAACACTCTCCTCCTAGAGCAACAAAAATTGTCACTTGCATTGCAATAATGTAAATTGGGTTGATCAATCCAGCTGGCAGATCTGACTCATGCAGTCCATCCATCCTGGTGTCTTTTTTTCCTATGGCCTCAAAGGAGATCAAGAACAGTTGTTAGGATGGCACACAGACTACAAAAACCGTTTGGAAACCTGCTGCACTTTCAGGGTATGGCTGGGTATTTGGAGTTATTGAGTGGCCACAGCTACATCAGACATGGAGACAGTGCCCAGGCTGGCATTCAACCCCAGTCTGACTGAGAAATTGAGAAGAGTTGATTATAATGTTTGTAATGTTCCCAGGGAGGGAAGGAAAGAACACAAATCACATGCCCGCAGCAAGGCAGATCTGCTTGGGAAGAGTTAGTTACTCCTCAGGATTTGGGGCTCTGTGAACATTAAGCCTCAGGGTTTATGAACAGGATTCCAAATCTTATCTGAAAATGTCACTGCACTTCATCCCAACAATCCAAAGCTGCTGACAATCAAACCCATATTTTCCAAATCCAGCAATGGCCTTTCCTCACAGTGTCCATTCTCAGCTTATAGGCTTAAGTGTCAATTGTGTTTCCTAGAGTTTACTTCTCAAGCAATGCTTAAAATCCTGTATTTGTGAAAACACAAAACTATTTCCCTTTTGTTCATCTCCAATACCTCAAAAAAGATAATGGATTTTATTTAAACATTCCAAAAGTTAGATGTGCATCATTAAAATTTTTCACTCCTGTGCCAACAAAATCAATTACCACAACTTCCCACACAATTATTTGAAACCTCAAGATTTGGGTTTTTTAAATCATTCTATATAGTTGAAAAAACACAATTACTTTGACTCAGCTATTATATCACAGTATCTTATTGCATTATTTTAGGATTACAATAGATGAACATTTAATATTGATATGAAAATACAAGATCAAATTCAACAGTTTCACAGTGACTCTAGCCAAGAATTTTAAAGCATTAATCACAACACTGATCACACACGAATATGCAATGAACTGCCCATAGTGCTCATGGTAAACAGCTCTGCACCTTCTCCACCAGCATTAAAAGGTGAGATAGTAAAGCAAATATTTCCAAAAAAACCCAACCAAACAAAAAAGGGGCCACTTCACTTCTGACAGATAAATCCCCTTAAGCTAAAAAAAAGGAAAATAGGAAGCAATAATTAGGATGAGCTATCCTACATGCAAATCAGATCCCATGGATTGCTCAGGAGCTGCTGAGGGTTATTCAGCAGGTTTATCCAGACAGTGGATTCCTTTAAAAAAAATCATATCCTGGGAAAAAGGCACAATGGAACAAATGGGCCCTGCCCTTTCACAGAACATCTAGCTGACATGTAGCTTGCTAAAAGAGTGTAAATGATTTAAAGAAAGGCTAAGCAGAAAAATACATCAAGTGCCATTATTTTATCACCAACTTTAATCACAGGCTGCTGTTCAGGATGGTTTGGGATGTTGGTTGTTACAGAAGAGATTTCTGTACCATTATTAGCACCTCTGAACAAATGCAGTGAGCATGGGAAAAAAAGACAGCAGGAGGGAGAGAGAGTGAGAGTGAGAAGGAAAATGTAGCAGCGGTTAAAGCATAGTTTAATAACTCCAATCTCAGTCACTTTTTTCATATGCATTGTATGTGCAAGTCCATAGTACAGCATAATGTGTCATAATTTGGCCTCCAATTCTGACAGCACTGCTTGACTTGGGCATTAAATCATTGCCCCGAGGAATTCACATTCTGGCAATTCCTGATGGTAGGGCTGTCATCTCCTCCCACACATGACCTATCATTTTTGACATGATTGAATCAAAATTAGTCAGTACATTTAGATGTAAATTAGAGACATCCAAGAATAATAATGAGCACAAAAATATAGCTCTGTGTAATTGACACGGCAACAGCTTAGTACAGTCTTCCACAGTGTCCTCAAAATTATTAATATCATGATAACAGAAGTACTGTATCAAAAAAGTGAGAAAACTTTTTCCTTTTTTTTTGTTAGAGGGGCATATTTAACTAACCCTTAAATCCTAAGAAAATCTGTAAGTGTTCACCCACCTAATGCTTGCATTATCCATGTGGTCCTAACCAGAGAAATACTTCACTGGACAGCCAAGGAGCATATGGCATTCTGTTCTGCCCTGTTCATGTCCCATCCTTCCACCTTCAACACCTTCAGTCAGGTCCCTGAGGGGGTGGCCAGGCACTCCTCCAGGAGATGATGCCTTCCAAAATCACCAGGACTCCTGTGCACTTTCCAGTGCTGCCCCATAGCAACACTGTGCCCAGCATTTCCCCCCTTATTAGCTCTTTTTTCATGTATTTTACCAACCCAGACAGGTGACACTGTCAGGAAGATGACAGAAGCCACCGACACAATGCTCCATGGGCCCAGCTCTCCCCACAGCTCCCTGGGGAACTCTGTCCAGGCTGAACCTAGACAGCCCAAAGAGTGGGGTGTGCAACACCCACAAAGTACTCTTCTGTCAGGTGGAAAGAGAGGCAAACAGGAGGAGCTCTTGATTTTTCTGTTTCTGTGTCCTCAGGATGGGCAGGTGCCTGAGAAATCTTGAAACCAGAGCCACTTTACACACTGAGCTAAGGCAAACAAAAATAGGCACAAGATTTAGAAACATTTCCAAGTGGTTTCTGTGTTTCCCCTACAGAAAAGTAATTTAATGTTGCTGGTGGCAGTGCTTTACCCACAGGGTGTGCCAGCTCTGGTGTCCTGGAGGAAAGGCTGCCCACCATCAGCATCAGCTGTCTCAGAGCCATGGGGAGAACCACAAAGGGAGGGCCTGATTTTGTTCCCATGTGCCCAACAGAAAAATAAAAATAACTGTTTAGAACTTGAACAATTCAATGAATCTCTTTTTTTTTCTTTTTCTTTTTTTTTTTTTTTTTTTTTTTTTTTTTTATTATATGGTGGGAGCATTTACATGTGTTAATGTGGCACTCAGTGATCTCGATAACCCAAGTCTGTACTACTACCTTGAAGCAAACCTAAAATCTCCTGGGGTCATGCCAACATCTCAATGGTTGCGTACTGAGTATCTCCCTAAAGTCTTTGATTACCATGTTGCCGGGGGAAAAAAGAAATTAGCTGGAACAATTTCTGTGTCAGTTGTCTGTGATGAAAGAGGAAGTGCCCAAGATTACTATGTCCTCAATGTGCTTGCCATACCTTCACTCAACAGAGATGTTAATATTATGAGTAACCAGGTGAAGCAAGTGTCAAAGCTGTTTTATTGGAATATGTTTTTCTGGAAGCCACAAATCATGAAACCATTTCTGAAACAATATTGCAAACACTACAAAAGTTTCCCTGTGCAGAGCATATATGGCCAGAAACACTGCTTAGTGAAACAAGTGCTGGTAAGAAAAAAAAATTTCTACCCCTTGCAACTCAATTTTCTGGGCTGATTAATAATTTGTACCCTGAACATGGGAGTTTGCAGGTGTCTAGCACCTCTGAGAATGTGGCTAATGAGGGCATACAATTTGTGAGACTTAAATGACAAAGCTTACTGGGTGAAAAAATCTTATAAACATGGTCTCACTAGCTCTGTTTAAAAAACCAAAAAAGAAATCCAAGAATATTTCTGTTAAAGAAGAAAATCACAAGCAGTTCCTACGAATTTCAGGCAGATACTTACCACTATTTTCTCTCACAAGAGCTTAAGAGAAAATGTTAGCTTTCTATTTGTTTTTGGAACTGTCACTGGGTATTTACTGCCTTTTGAGCTTGTCATACCACCCAATATGTGCTAAAGTATCACTTCTCACATTCATAACAAATTCAGTAAGGGTTCACTTGCTTCTTGGGGTTGAGAATGACAGAAAAACCTGAGCAAGTAAACCTAAATCCAGGCACATCTTACACAAGATTTTTCTGGATTAAATTCTGTAGGACCTATCAATTGGACTCAGAAAAACTGCTCTCCATAAGCAATTAAACTCATGGAAAGACTGTGCACTGGATGAATATTCTCATTCATATTCACAAATCTATGATAATTTAGCAGAAATGAAGGGCATTTAAAAATACTGTTCATATGTGATGCAGAACGCTACTAAGAGGACTGACATTCATAAATGTAAAATAATGTTCTCTGGCAACAAAGGGCTTTGAAATCTACACAGAGTGCCTGACTTCCCTTCAAGGACTCTGACTGAAAATGGAACTCATCTCCCACTTTCTCTTAGCAAGAACCCATGTATTTAAAATGCCTGACTCTTTTTTTTTTTTTTAACTCAAAGGATGTTTTCTTCTAGTAGAGATGACCATTGTAGTGGGTAGGGACCAAAGAATAAAAATGAGGTTAGAAAAAATGAAAGAGGAGTCCCCTATACATCCCTATGGAGAACTGAAGAAATAAATGACAAAGAAGATTGAGAGTAAATACAAAAAGTAGGAGGTAGAAATAGGACTGTAATGCCTTTTTTGGACAGTGCTATTGGGCTAGTTTCAAAAGTTTCAGAAGGAGGAAAAATGAAAGAGTTTGCAAAGATCCAACTGAAGCATACTTCCCAATTTATGAGGGATGCAGCTGAGACCCAGTGAAGCTCCAGTGAACTGCCAGTGGGAATGAGCAGGAAAGGGAAAGGCCTGATTTTAGTGTCACCAGAGGTAGAAAGCTAAATTCACCATCTACAAATTCAGGATAAGAACCTCTCACTGAAGTTGAAAATAGCCAAGACATAAACCCCTACACCTAAAAACATTCCATTCCAAGTCCTTATATTTTGGCAGTGTGAATTACATTCTCTTAGCTTCTGGTAACACCAGTTCTGATAATCTCCCCTTGCAGTCTGCACTACATTTAGCAACCCAAAAACTCGGGATATGGGCAGAATTCAGCATCTCCAAGCAGGCAATGAATGAAACATTCTTTCTGAATTACTTGAGCAGGCTGCTAAAGGCTACAATAAGCCCACACAACAGAACCCCCTGCATTTGGAATTTTTGGCCGACTCAAGCATACACACCTCACATTTGAGCCCTACCCCTTCAAATGCTTTACAGTGTTAAATCACGGGGGAAAATTGCCACAGTAAACCTCATCTCTGTCATGTTGTGTTTCCCCATGCAACAAAGTGGACAATGTTTTCTTCTTAGTGAGAACACATGGGTGGAATTGCTCACATGAAGTAGAAGTGCTCTGGTAGGTGCCTGCAGAATCAGGACCTTCCTCTTTAGTCATCCAGCTGGTTGTTTATAGTTCAGCAGATTAATTGCCAAAGCAACACTTACACTTTTGTATCTGCCTTTTTTTTTTTTTTTTCATGTCCTGCTCTAATGGTACCAAGGAAACCAAATGCAAAAAACAAAGGTATTAAATATTACATTATAAGAGAGAGCATAAAGCGCCTTGATAAGGCTGACAAGCCAGCCTTGTGGGAAAATATTACAAAAATAATTCTCTTGCAAACTTTAGCTATGTTCTTTTGAAACAAGCCTTCAAAAATTGAGGCAAATCCCACCTCAGTATGACATGCAGCAATAATAAAAGACACATGTGATATACAAAATTTCTGTCTGATAAACAGATCAGCCAAGATACATCAAATTAGGTAATTAATACTTACTTTATCAGACATGTTTAGGGGAGCAGCCAATTCCTGAAAGTGCCATTATGCATATAGGCAAGCTCCTCTGGCATTTCTTTACTTGACCAAGGAAAGGCTGATAGAGTTAAAACCATAGGGTTTCATATACAGCTGTATTTAATGATTGCCTGTACATTGTATCAATGCCTGGTCTAACTAGGACAAGGTGAAAACCCGCCTCCAGCTCTGTAGAGGCAGGAAAGCAGAGCGCACGTTTGTTAGCACCCTGGTGAACAGATAGTCACAACTAAAATAATAACACATTGTTATAAATAGGGCAACTCGAAATCATCCTGAAAAGAACAATATTGCTCTTTTACGAAAGTGCTTTGGCAAAATAAACTATAAACCACATCAAACAAATTCTTTGGTAATAGCTGTTTTAATCTCCTTTGCATCCACAGGTAATTTTCCTTGTACTTTCCCTATAGCAAATGCAAAACATTTTGAAAATTCTGAAATAGTCCTCATAGCATCATGGGAAAATTTTGTTACTACAGAGCCCTGCAGAGATTATAGAAAATTGGACTTAATCCCCATATTATATTTTGTTTGCCTCAAGTAACCAGGCTTTTTGAGTGGCAAGAAGGATTCAGCAAAAAGCATCTTTATCTTGGAAAAAAAACAAGTGAACACACAAAAACCAACCAAAATCACAAAACTTTCTTCCTTTTCCTACATTTGAAATTAAATGGGGTTTTCTGATCTACAGAAGTTATCACAGAGTGTGTCATTCCATGACATTGCAGGATTTATGCAACCCCTGATACCGTCTGTGTCACAGAAGACTGCATTCTGGGAAGTCATTAGCAAATTAACAAACACCTGCAGGATTCCACCGGAGAGAGAAAAACAGGAGTTTCATACTCAGTTGGCTCCTCTCATAAATTCCTTAAGGTGGTTCATGAAGATATTCTCACAGAACTCTAGCATTAATTCAGTTGTCTTTTTAGGCCTCATTTTCTGCTATCTGTAACACAGAAGGTACCATCTGTTGTCATACTGTATGACAATATTTCACAGTCTCACATATATTCTTTAGGAATAAAAGTGCATTTTAACAACTGGTGCACTGTCCAAAATATTTTTGATAGGTAAAAGGTTTGTACAGGACAGTATCTGGCTTTTTCTGCAGTGTTCCAAATCAAAATATTTTCTTTAGACCATATTAGGTGTTATCCAGATTTCAAAATATCCCCTTTGTTCACACATAATCAACAAATTTAAGAGTGAGCCTCAGGAAAAGATCATCCTCCAATCCCCTGGGCTACCTTGAGAGATATTATTTTAACTGCTGGATTCTCAAGAGTTTTCCCTTTACACACATTGTCCATGTGCATCTCTAATACCCTTGTTCCTGAATGCTACACTTACTCTTAGACCAATGATACAGATGTTTTTGACCAGATGTTGAGAAAAGCAAATGTTCTCAAGTGGTTGCAGTACAGTTGGTCTTGTCTTGGACATTTTTTCTTTAATTAATTTATTTCTTTTACTCAGTTCATTCCTTCAGTCTTTCATCTAGAAATTGAATTGGGAAAAAATCAGCAGCTCACATGAGCATTCTATGCACATTTCCAGTCACAAGATGAACTAGAAAACAAACTCAAGACACTCTGAACAAACATGCATCTCTTTTTACTGTAAACTTAATAAACTGAAAATTACCCAGAGTTACATTCTTATGAACATTAAAAAATGTGACTGTTTAAGAACAAGTTCCAATGTCCTCCATAGCAGCAAATATACTTTTTGAATGAAATATAGAATTTATCATGGAGATATACCATGCTTCAAAAGAAAGCCACTTGCCATGTTTTGAGGTAAAGGACCATACGGTAAACAACAATCACATACTCTAGGTTTTGGATGTTTTAAAGACACAAACCCCTGTTGATCACTTTTCTTCTTGTTTCTCGCATATGTGATCATCAGTTAAATAATAGCATGAACTCTGAGACAGTCATCATTAGGCTTCAGAGTCAACAAGATATTGAAGTGAAAAGACTGAATATAGGGCATTCTGAGCTGCTGTCTCCAGTTATTACAGAAGCTAGAGGCAACATGGCATCAATTTGCTGTCAGTCCAAGTGGGGAAGGCTATTTTTGCAATTATATGCTAGAGGCTATTTTTAATGAAGGATTAGAATTTGGAGCACAAGATGACAGCTTCCTAAAACAATAGGGCTTGTTCAGCTGCTGTGAGCCAACATCATTCATCTGCTGAGTCGTGGCCCTGATCCGTCAAAGCACTGGATCTTCAAGGAGACTATTTGCATATTTTTCAGTTTTATTACTTGTGCACCTGAGAGCTTTTTGTCATGGGCAAGAATGGCACTGTATGGACACCAGCAAAACAGCCCTGTCCCTAGCAGTTTGCAGTCTGAGCTTTCTTCAAGTTTAGGGTTCTGTTGGACTGAGGACTCCCTGGATCCCCTCATCCCATTCTAGTAACACAGATGTTATGAGACAGTGGGCAAGCACAGTATTTTCTCTTCTTAACTGCACCAGTTAAAAAAATGACCAGGGAGAAATATTAATATGACAGTAGGAAATCCTTACTTGGGCTAGAATACGAGTAGAAAAATGCAATTTACCAGCCCATAATTCTGAATCCAGGCTGATATTTTTTGCACTTAAGAGTAGGAATGTGCTCTGTAATATTCTATTTTAGAAAGTGCACTCTTTTTTAAGGAGTCTGTAGTTTGGCTTCAAAAGTCACCAAGTTCTTTATTACATAATTAATTTACCTCATTAAAACATACTGCAAATTCCTTGGCTGAAAGCAACAGTCTTATTGAGGGGGTAAACTGGATTTTCAGCTGCCAGCCCTTAAGCTTAGTGAAGTAACAGAATTAAAATGGGCTTAAATTGTCATTTTTGGAAGAGCTCTGTTTTTCTTAGTGTTTTGGCACATCACAGCACAGACTGTTGACATGCACAAAAATCTAATACAACATGGTGAGTCAAATTATTTGGCCAGTGTCACTCTGCAGAAGTCTGTCACTGTGTTAATACCCAGATTTGATAGATTTTGGAAAAATGTCATTGTATATCCAGTGTTCAAGCTCTTTCTGCTGGGAGTGTAGTGAAAGGTCTCAGACCTCTTAAGTTACATAGAATACTCTAGCAGCCACTTACCCTGAAATTTTGTGGTCATAATTTAGCATGCAACTACAGAATATTACACAGAAATGTCTGCAGATAAATTAAAATAAACAAACTCCACTGTGAGTACAGCTCAATGGGAACTCAAAGTGTCGTACAGTGGCAAAAAAAAAGAACAGCCCTTAGATGCTTAAACAGGGAATTCAGGAAAAAGAGAGGATTTATGACAATGGTGAACACATGTGGTGTCCATTCTCTAAGAAGGAAATGGAAAAAATGGAAAATGTGGAGAAAGCATCCCAAGGGCTAAAGAAAATGCTTTACAGTGAGACTGTCTAGGAGCTCAGTACATTTACTCTTTTGAAGCAAGACTGAGAAGTATCATGATTTCAGTAAGTAAATATCTTCTTAGGTAGTAAATACTGTGAGAAATTCTAGAAGAGAGAATTATAGCAAGAACCCAAAGGGTGGGAAGCTTCAGAATAAATGAATCAGGGGTTTATGCTTCAGGATGGTGGTTAAGTTTTGGAACTCTGTTCCACTTGAAATAGTAATACTCTTTCACATTTTTGGACTTTCCCATGTAAGACACCATTATGAAGATATCCTTTCACTGAAGCACAAGTTACTTGGATTTTATATCTATAATTTGGGATATGTATGGGTCTGTGATAATACAAAGTCTAGATGATATGGTCATTTCCTGGCCTTCAACTCTACATGTTCTGAGAAAGAAAAAAACAGATACAATTTCTTCAACAAGGATTTGCTCTCTACATTAAAATATTCATATTTAAAATAACCTCATTCTTAAATCCCTGATTCTGCCCACTAAGTATATTACTATAAAATATCAGATTAGTAAACTCAGCCCACTAGTAGGCAAACAGGGTCACCATTCCACTCCACTCAATATTACATAAACAGTGAATACCAATAACCACTACTCCCAAGAGCTCACATTTCAAATCTTACAAACAAAATTATGACAGCCAAATATTCTGTTGATTCTACATTTATTCTTCATGAAAGGACAGTGTAGTAAGGATACTACCCTCCTAAGGATACAGCTACCTGCTTTGTCTGTATCACTTTCAATCTCATCAACAAAAATAAAAAAAAATTACTGCAAATAGATGGATGTCATATTTTTCTCCCAGTCCTACTTAGTGTTCACTGGTCAAAGACATTTAATTCACTCAATAAGCTATATGGGTTATAAAGGGAAAAAATAACAGTACAATGAAGCACAGTTATCAGTCTGAGTTCTACTCAACTGGGTCATCCCAATAATGTTAATTCAGAATTCTGCATGGCATTACAGCAGGTAATTCACAAGCACTTGTGAATTACTCCATGAAGATTTTCCATAGCTGAAAAGATGCATCATAAATACGACACTCCATAGCTGTCTTCACAGGGATATTTTTTCCATAACACAGGATATAACTGGTTATGGCAAGTCAACTACCTCTAGAAACTAGAATTGTTGACAACCTTCTGCACCCCGAATGCTTTCTCTGGCTTCCACATTAGCTAATATATTTGTCTAGTGTAGATTCTTTAGATTCAATGTACATTTCCAATGTATAGCATATGGAGAGATACACAGATAGTTTAAATGCTGTAAAAGAGAAGAGTTAAGATACATCCAGCTAAACAGGAATAAACACACAGTCAAGGGGGAAAAAAAAGTGTGAAGAAAAATACATTAATATGAGAATGACAAAAGAGGTTTTCTGTAGAGACTATGTCCCACATCAAGGTGCACCCACAGAGCACTTGGGATACTTGACCACTCCCTAGAAGATGCTGGGTTCACCCTGAGAGGATGTCCCACGCCCCACAACCTGACTGCAGTGAGTGCACTGCTCCATGCAGGTGTTTTAGAGAGAGACTTTGGCTGATCCCCATCTGTCCCATCTCTTCAGCTGGAGAAGCAGACAGGGTGGTTTGCCCCTCCATAGATATAGGGGGAAAACTGCAAATCTCTGCTGGTTACATTTGGTTTTGTCTGAATTCCACCCAGATATTTATTTTCTCATCAGACACCCCTGAGCTTGATACAGCATGCCTCTTTTGTGGAGTTTAAGCCACAAAACAAATTACAACAGACCAAAAAAAACCCACTAAAGTTTTGTGTCCTTTGAGTACAAGGTTTTCAAAAGTGACTAGTGATTTTGAAAGGCTCCCATATGACACACACATGCCCAGCAGAGACCTCTTTAAAGTGTCCCAATTACAGAGGTCAGATAGTCCTCATTTCCTTAAAGTCTAGAGCTTTTCAAAGGCATTGAGATGAACATTCAAATGCTGAGAAACCTAAAATCACTTAATTGCTCTGGAAAAACTTGAGTTAAAATGTACCTAACTGCAAGAGATTGATTTCAGCTGCTTGACATCAAAACCCAACAGTTGCCTTTTCAGAGGCCAAGAGCAAGGCTTACTTTCTCTGATAAAGTGTTCTCCAAAAGGAACTCATTGCATCTGACGGAAAATTAACACAGGGCATAGAAGATCACAAAAGACTATGACCTTTCTCCTATATAAATATTTAATCAGGTACTTGACCTCACCGGATTACAAATTAACAGTAATTGGGACCCAAAAGGTTTCCTCCTCTTAACAATTTTTTTCAATTGAACATGTTATTAAATTGGTTCAACTATTTTTTTTTAGTAGAAGGGAATTTGTTACTTAAGAAAAATGTATTGAGGAACATTAGGAAGACTTCCGTGCCTCTTACCAGTTTTCTGTATCCATGTGTTCCTCTTCTTCCAGACAAAGAAAGCCACCCATCTTACCCAAGTTTCACCTGAAGAGGTTGTAGACACAGGGCACAATGCAGTTTGTCCTGGACCCCAAATCCCAGACAGCAGGTGAGATGCTTAGAGACTCCTGTTAATATCCTTTTTACCTTGTACATGTACGCAACAGAAACAAGGAAACTTCCACCAAAGCTTTTGATCATTTTTCAAAGCAGCAAAGGATGGATTTTGATCTAAGCTGGCACTTCAGTTCCATTTAGGACAATGATTTTCCAGCCTGGGAATTTTGTGTGCAACCATCCTATTAAATAACATGCACATGTCGTAAAAATTATATGGGCATGCCTGTCCACTCACAGAGCTCATGAGTCCATAATCTGCACTCAAGCAAAACTACCACTGAAGTTTCCAAGAAGATTTTCATTTGCCCCAGGCTTTCTGACTCTAAAAAAAAAATGTCTCTTTCTTTCTTCATTAGTGTAGCAGTCTCCACAACTTATGCTATATTTTTATCAACAATGCAATTATTCTCCCTGCATTTTCAAAAGTTCATAAAGCATACGGAAAAAATTCATATGAAAGGAAACAGCCAGCACATTTATGGGAGAGGACTTTTACTGGACATAAAATAATTTGGTTCAGCTGTGTGCAAGTTAAAAGAGAAGAAAAAACAAATATAGCAATTTTGTGGGATTCGTTGCTTTTTCTTTACATCTGTAATTCGAAAACAACTTTGAAATGACAACACTCTGCTAGCACAGATTTGTTCTTATCTGAAAAGGGCCATGGGCGTTTTTAATACCCTGTCCCACAGGAAAAATTCCCATGTCACAATGATCTCTGCCCTCCAGAACAAGAAGTGTCTCTTTGCTTGGGACTACACATGTGCATCCTCCATTTCAGCAGGCATCACAGTGCTCAACACAGCTCAGTTGCAACCTTTCAGGTCTAACAAAACTTGATTTGGATGGCCAGAGACTGCCATAGACACAGAACATGAGGAAGAAACCTGTGGAATGAAGAGCTCAGACTGAGCCTGCCAGTGGCAGCAGGAGACAGTTTTACATGAACCAGCCACAGCGTAAATGAAAGGAAAACTCAAAGAAATGACAGTGGGAAACAGGCCTTTAAATTAATCCAACTATTTGCAAAATTAATATCAGAGCTTACCTGTGACTTTGAGCCCAGCTTTGGCAGGTAAGTGCTGGTGATCAGAGACATCTTGTTCTTGAAGCTTTTTGGTTTGTCATGTCATGAGGACCAGGGTCATGCTGACCTTCACCCTGGCAGTAGCCAAAACCACATTAAACACCAGGCTCCTGCTACCCACAAGTGCTGCACCAGGCTTGTGCTGGGATGGCTAACCAGGGGAATACTCCAGCTCTTTCATACAGCGACCTTGTAGCTCTAATTTTAAAAAAGAACAGGGATATCAGCCAAATCCTAAAATTTAAATAAGTTTTCCTATAAGCCCAGTACTGAGATGATGCATTTGTCTGAGAAGTCCATTCACTGGCTCAAGTCCCAGAACGTAAACCAGGTGATGTATCTTCACTCCTTTTTTCTCAGCAGTAATCTTGCTGAGGTCTGTACTTCTGGGCTGTGGCAAACACCTGGTGGCTGTTACAGCTCTTTGTCCATTTTGACTTCTCTAGGCTGTTTGCCAAAAATCACAGTTATATGTTGTTCTTTGATTTAGGCTTGTTTCTATGTCTCAGGTACCTATGTACACTTGTATAGCTGACTTTCCTTTTTTTTTTTTTTTTTTTTTTTTTTTTCCCTCCCAGGATTCTCTTCTCCCACATGTTTCCTGAGCCAATTCTTCCTTATGGAGCGAGAGTGTGCTCTGGTCTGCCTCTGACATCCATGGTTAAAGAATTTCTGCAGCCTTTCTGGGTATATATGGGTACTTATGGGGTTTGAAATGCCCTAAAGTGTCCAGTTTTCACTGCAGCAATGCACAGGTCTCCTTTAAGCCCTGTATCACTCCTTGTGGATGTTTCAGGTATGTCTGTGCATCTTAAATGGAATAAGAAGCCTATACATGGGCGAATGAAGCAAGCCTTTGATGTCTTTTGTTAAAATGCATACGCTGTAGAAACATTTGGGAGTTCAGAATTTGTGAAGTATAATAATAACCATTCGCTTTCTTAACAGTTATGCATCAGTTGTAACACACTTGATCACAGCTAAACCTGTGGTCTTTTCAATTAGTGATATGCCTTGAGAGATGCTATGCTTATTCATATAAATCATGTTTCACTTCTGATTTTGGAACCTGGAACATATCAACAATATAGGCATTACATGCTAGCTTGATGCAGTTAAACCAGTCCTCAATTATGTTCACTATTTCTGATTTCTGCCTCATCTTTGAATAAAGTGTAACTTCATGGTTTTTGACTAGTCATTCCAAGGTATCCTTCTTGACGAACATCTTCCCTACATTTTACTTTGCCTTAGTGTGATAACTTCCATTCTTGTACTTCTTGTGACTGATCTCCAGATGATCCAATGTGAGCATGAGAAATGTTTTTGTTTCTTATCATTCTCTGCTTATAGTTCATATGACTGCTTGCATAACTCATCCCACATCTAGGGTAAATACAGAGCTTCATACATTTGCAGTAGTCATACACTGTGTTATAGCTCATTTTAGATCACCTGGTTGCTTACAATAATAGAGCATATTCACAGCCTTCTTTCAGCCTTTGGGAAAAAATCCAATAAGCTTGCTTGGTAATGTTTCAGTGAGTTCTTTCTTGTGTTTCATAAAAACTTTATCTATGCTTAATGTCTTGTCTTTTGATTCTAGACAAAATCACAGAACCTTTAAGGGCTCTAATCATTCTGTTTAGAAAATGCATTCATACATCTGTCCTGTGTCACTGTCATATCCCTTGAGGCCTCTGCTGTAGATGAATTAGGCATCACTTGTTTTGTGGTCTATTTCTCTTTATTAGCTTGAGATTGACAATTTGGGGTTGTTCAATTTGAGGATGCTTCTTCTTGTAATTTTTAGTGTTCTCCATAATCATTCCTGATGTTCAACAGTGGTGCTGACCATTTCTCTTGTGTCATTCACATGCATTTTCATCCCAGGGGAGACCTCCTGGTGTTTGGGATGTTTTTCTGCAATATGCTAAATGGATTCCAAAAGGCAATCTCAGGAAGCAGCATCTGCAAAATGATGATTTGAAAGCAAATTTTGAAGTGTTCAGTGTCCAGGGGAGCCTGCCAAAACCCTCCCTCTGTATCTAATATGCTGAAGAACTTGGCTTCTGCCATCTCAGCAAACATTTTGTTCCTTGAGAGTAAATGGAAATGTTTCCCTTTTTAAATGATCTTGTTCAGCATCTTGTGGTCACTGCAAAATCTAAGACCAATCCTTTTTGCTATTTTTCTCCACAGCTACAAAGAACGAGCCTGTTTTATTGCTCTGACTGATCCTGTGAATGAAGCCATCTGTTGTCATGTTTTGCTGCACTTTTATTAGTGCCACATGTAAGACATTCTGCGTGTTCCATTAACTGTACCTGGAATGTCACCAGGTGACCCCTTTTTTCTGCAAGCACCCTTCACTTCACGCATTGGCACATTCCTGTCTGGTTCAGGTTGTTCTGGGGCTATGAATCTGCTGGGCTTTGGCACACATTCCAGTGACCAGACCAAACTTCTGCCCATGGACTACTTGCTCTCCTTAATGTATTACCACAACGTCTTGTTTTACTCTTTGTGCCTTTGAACATCAGTGACACTTCACACTTGGCCAGGCCTGGAATTTGTCCCTTGCTTTCAGATTTCAGTCTCACCTTTGACTTCTCTAACTCCCTACTTTCTTTTGAACAAGTGTGTTTCAGTTTTTCTCACTTCTTTCATTTGTGCTCCTGGGCTTAATTTGTGCATCACATGGAGGCCATTTGTGCTTTGTTTTATTAGGCATTCTTTGGACTTTGCAGCATCTTTCTTTTCTGAGCAAATGCACAGCTCACCTCTGCACACTATTTATTCATTTCATTACCTGCTCTAGTCTGAGTGATTTTGCAAACACATGTCTTGTTTTCCTTTCTTGATATTGGCACGTATACTGGACTGGTTCATATTCATTTGCATCAGCTGAAAAAGCTACCTTTGTCCTTTTTTTTAAAGAAAAAGTACCTGTATTTCTCCTACAGACACATTTGACTGGTATTTGCAGACATAGGCTCAAGCATTTAGTATGAGAACTTTCTGCTGATTGACCTCAAAGTGTAGCTTTGAACAGCAACCCTTTTCATTGTCCTAAATTCACAAGGACTGGCGAGTTCTGAGTCTGTGCTAAGTTAGTATCTTGTTCTATCTATATTATTGATAGTATCTCTTCTAGATTATTTCTATCCCCTGATGGAACTTTGAAGACCAAATGCCCATTTCATTCATTTTGCCCTTGAGAAAAATGTGGTCCTTCTATTCACCAAACTTGGTCAAAAACTAGTCCCTTTTATGTTTTATTTGACTTTAGAGCATTCAAACAGCCTCTACACATCTGATCAAGCTTTCTCCTTACCTTTTCAGCATTCATCATCCTTTGAAAATATTGGAGAATTTTATCTACTCCAGGCACTGGTTCTTTAGCAGGGAGAAAAATAAATTTCTATTTTTCTGTTCAAGGAAAGCTTAGCTCCTGTTGGCTCTTCTTTTGTTTTTGTTTTTCTAAACCTTGAAATAGATCTTCTTGGTGGCCTGCTGACAAAATTGCTGAGCTACCACAATTGTGTCTCTCTGTGATGAAAGCAACATCTCCCATCCATAAGTCAGAAACAACCCCATAAGCAACCCTGTGAGCAATCACTGCATTTCCTGTCCTTATGTCTCTACAGGCAATCACAGAAGATTTGCAGATCTGCCAGCTCTCCATCAGTTTGTGAAAGTTAGTCCTAATGAGGACAGGGAAATGTCACACCAGATTACACTTCCCCGGATTTTTTGGCAAATCCAAAGCATTCTGTTTCACTTTCCTCTTCCTCTTCCCATTTGTTCTCTTTCTGGGACTCTCAGCACCCTGGTTTGTGATGTATTGCACAGGCAGACCTTCAGATTGGTGTGCCAGTACTAAATTTGGAGTTGTAGCTGTTATGGCAATGTCATACTGCAGGCATCACCTGTAACTTCCTACTTTCAGCAATGTATTTTCCAGGAAACCTGTGACATTATTTTATAAATCAAACAAAAATGGCCATGAAAAATGATGAATCTGTGTAACAGAAGATTTGAAAGACAAGCTAGCACATTTGCATCCAAATGATGGTCAGGTATTTAATATACTGCAGCTAACCTCAGCAAACCTAAAGGAGTTTTCTCTCTCCCTTTTTTCTGAACCTGCCTTTCCAACCTCCCTGCCAGGCTTTATGCAGAACTATTTTGAACAGAACAAAATTGTTTTGTCTCCTCTCCTAGGTAAGAAAGCACCTCAGTGACTGTCATCTCCATGAGCTATTTCTTGGAGATTTTCACTCACTTCTCACCATATGGATACGGAGTTTTGCCTCATATTTGCTCTTAGGACACAGATGGAAAGTTGCATAGGTGACCAGAAATAGTTGAGATGTTTGGGTTGGAGTTCTGGTTTTTTTTTCCCCCCATTTATTTCTTCCTTTTCTCTTTCAAATGGAAATATTGTTATGAAGGAGGTTAACTGTAGAGTTAACAAGCCTGGTGTAAGCACTCTGAAGTTCATTTAGATCAGAGTCCTTAGGACTAAATTGGGCCAATTAATCCTGGAGAGTAACTTGCCATGTAGCTTTGGGGCTTTAACTGTCATCATGTTTTTCAAAAAATGTAGCAGGCAACTGAGCACTAAGTATTCAGCCCTTTTTAAATTAGGTTGTACTGCTCATGCAAAAGTGAGCATGTCAAAGGGGTTATGTGGAGTGCTGTGGTGAGAGGGAGATAATGTTAGGACCATTGTATTCTATTTAGTTGAAACCTTACCCAAAATGCGAGGGATTTCTGGTCTGCAGATTGCTCTGAGGAATCACACTGATAATTTAAATATATATACATATATGTATATTTTTAAAACCCCAAATATACTTCAACATGTTTGAAAACATGCATGCAACAATAATCCCAAATGAAAATTCTGATGTACTCTAAGTCCCTTAGAGTGGTTTGCTCACTTATTTGCTTTTGGAAATGAAAGAAACACAATTCCATCTTTGTACATGAAAGACTGTATTGTCTTTAATGTTTAATTCTTTATTCTTGTGGTTTGACTTTATATTAAGAGTCAAATATTTGTGCTCAAGGAAAGGTATTAATCTCAAACCAGCCCAATTATGTATCTATGCTCAAACTCAAGGGAATTTCATTCTCATACAAAACCACCCAAATTACTAAGGTGCCTGCATGTATTCCCAAGATGGAATTGAAGGATTTTGGGATAAGGGAAGGATCTGGAAACCCATCCAAAAGAAGGTATCAAATTTAAATTTTTTTACTAGAGTCAAAGTCAAATTTATACTTACATTTCATTAATTGTAAATATTTTCAATTTAAAATATAACTGATAAGTGGGGATTTTCTCAAAGCCTATACCATCCAGCTGTTGTATCATTAGAAAAACTGGTAACTCACGAACCATATAAAAAGAATTAGAAGGGGAAATGTGTGATTAGCTGGCCATACATGTTATTCAATAAGGATGAAAAAACAAAAGCAACATAAATGGTGAAAATACATTTTCCCAACAATTTTTGCCTCACCTACTATATTTGAAAAATATTTTTTCATTTTGTACATCATTTTATCTGTGATAATTTTTCCATTAGAACAGTACCCACAGTCACACCCTTTATGGAAAAAATCCTGTTCCTTTGCATGAGCCTCTTCTGCTAAAGTAAAAATATGCCATTGCTATGCAAGCAGCCCATCCCACTGTGCATTTCATTTGTGCATTGAGTGTTCTCTGTAAATAAGAAGAAAAACCTACAAACTCTTAGCATCCAAACAATTGTTTCTTTGTATGTAGAAACCCAAGCTAAGGTCTAGAGTAGGCAGATATTAAACTTGATTAGTCTAAATATATGCCTAAGGACAGCTTTATGGTAATTCTATGTACCACCCCCTCCACAGTCCATTGAGTTAAAAGCAAAAGCACAGACATGAGGCAAACATGGAAAATGCCATTACTGTATTTTCAGAAAAGCAGCAACCTGGTGTCTATGAAAATTTAATAACCATTGACTTTTTTTTTTTTATTTCTTACCGCAAATCCAGGACAAACTTTTATTTGACAACCATATGTCCTTTAAAAGAGATCCATAAGTCTTCAAATAAACCAGACTGTTCTTCCCTCTCTCTTTCCCTCTCTCTCTCTCCCTCAATCCCTCTCTGTCTCCCCATTTTAATGCCCACATCTCCACTATCAGGAACAAATATGATTTCTGATTGAACATCACTTTATTTGCCAGTTCTGTGGTCTTTTCTTATCTTGTTCCACACTTCTCAGGCTTTGTGGTTAAATTATGTATTAAGGTCAATGTCAAAACACGGAAGATCTGTAATCTACAGGGAGCTCCCTTTTATTCGTTATTACAGTGAAGGCTGAGTGCAACTGTCAGGGAGCTTGGGATGTGCTCAGCATGGAGGCTTGCTACACAGCAGGGCTCTACAAAGCCTCTCTCCTTGTTCTCCCAGGACGAACCCTTGATAGATTTACCCAGATAACCCATCTCACTTTAAAGCTCTCTTGTCTCTGCTTCAATCTGAAAGCTGTCAAGTGCACCTATATAGTAATGTCATAAATCAAACGTAAAATGTGTACACTGGAGACACTGCAAGTGTCATGTATTCACTTGTACTTTGAGATCTTCTAAAGTAAAATGGTGTCAGAATAAGGGAGGCTGGGAGGAATGTTTTTTTCCTTAAAAACGACAGAATATTTGAAGAGGTTGGCTGTAAACTTTTTTTAAAAAAACTTCTGTTGTTATAAAGCCAGATTCTGGTTTATCCTAAATTAATCAGGGACAGCTATTTAATAAACAACAATAAAAAAAAAGTTTCAGGAGATCTATCTGTAAACAATGTGATTTAATGCAAGACTATGTATTGATTTTGTTTCTTTGGTTTTCTTCTTGACAAGCATTTGTCAACATGGATTTGTATTAGCTCCCAGGTTTGTTTATTAAAGACGCATCATTCTTCCCCTGAACTAGAAACAATTCTCTTGCAACAGGGGTACCACATCAGAGAGATCCTAAAACAAGATGCCAAGCATGACAAGAAAGAAAAGGAGCCCTCTATGCAGAACATGCCATACTGAACTTAATTTGTTTAATATCTTTAGATAAAGAGAATTTTAATTTCTTTATTGGCAGAAAAGGCTTGCTATTTCTTACTTAGTGTAGCCTGCACTTTATTTTTCTTACAGGAGGAAAGGGTTGCATTTGCAACATTCATGTTGCCTCAAAATCAGCTAACTCCTAGAAAAACGTCCTAAAAATTGGTTGTGCACTTCAGACTTTGTTGACTTTAAATTTTCTGTCTCAAAGCATATCTATTTTGAGGCCAGTATGCATATGACACACAAGGAAGGGAACCTGTGAATCATACTGTATTGGGAGGTCATTAATCTGTGTTCCACACTGTGTCTCAAACAAGTTTACATCATTAACCTGCAAAGAGCACTTAGCATTACTGTGAAAGAATCTCACCATTGAAGCCCTAAAAGAGGATTGTCTCTCCTTTTAAATCATCTGGAAGTGAAAAGTATCCAGTTCAGCTGGGATCCAGAGCGTGTGTGTTTTCTGGTGAAGGGCAAGGTGAGGCCCAAGAGGTGTTCAGCTCTGGAGACAGATGTGTGAGTCTGAGCTATAAACCAGCTGGTGCCAAAGGTCACCCCAGAGGGTGCCAGATTTTTTAGGCTGGGGAACCAGCCTGAACAGGATATGATACTAGCTTTTTCATCCCCCTTCTTAGTATGGATTGCAAGTCTCTCCAGCTCCTTCACCAAACATACCTCTGGTCTGCTTAGGTTCATGAAGGTACTTGGATCTCTTGAAGCTATAAAACCATTCATCTTTATTTCTAATGTTTCTGATATTACATCATGCAATATTTCAAAAGGTTTCAGGTACAGGCTGTGACTTTTCCTGTACTCCATACTACTGACAGAGTAGTATGTAGTAGTACTACATGAGGTGTTACTTTTGCAATTTTCTAATCAACATGCTTTGTCTTGTTTCCATTTAAAACAAAGGCCTTTCTGCATGGTAGTATCTGCTTCATCCTCTTTCAATTTGAAAAGGATACAGAAATGTTTAGCCATCAGGATCTCAATATGATCTATCTGGAGACATACTACAAGAATGTTAGAGTGACTATGCTGGGTCAGTTCACTGGGCACACTTTTTAGCAGTTTGCCCAAGATATGTAGAATGGAAAAAGAGCAGAGGAATGTCAAAAAGAACCTGATTTAAAGGAATGCAGGAAGCATTCAAGACTGTCTAGCCTTGTTGTCATCATCTGGAATCTTTTGATTTTTTCCAAGCAGGAGAGGACTTTGTGCTTTTTACTTTGAAGTGTAACTAGATCTACAGCTCTATTAGTGTTATTATGTAGAAAGACAAGACTTTATGAGGAGAGCAGTCCCAACCTCAGCGTCTCCTTTACCTTTACCTGTTCTGTCTTAAATATTTTATTCATCATTATTGAAGATGAGAATGTCTGAAAAAAAGTTTTTCCTGCCATTCTTCAGCCAGATTTCTTTGGAGTCATTTCCCAAGTAATGGCAATACTCTGTGTTACTGAAATTTAAAAGACTGTGACCTCACCAGTTGTATCTCTGTATTGTAGGCCTAAATTCACCTAAAGGAGGCATTGGCAATGACAGAGAAAATACCTTGGCTGAATGCTTCAGTGCATGGATTTTTGTGTACCTTTTCCTTCTCAGGTGAGTAACATTTTACTGAGACTGGTTATTACTAGAAATAAGGATTTTCACGTTGAGGATCGTAATTTTCTAGACTGTTGAAGAAAAGGTAAATAGAGCTGTGCTCTTAGATAAATGCACAGTCTAAGATACCTAGAGAAAATATATTTTTCTCTAAGAAAAATAGAAATGGAAATAATTTCACTTTCTTTAACTATACAAGATAAAAAGGCCAGTCTGTATTCAGTTTGTACTCAATCCTTCCTCACTTGTATTCTCAAAAGTATCTCTGGATTCCAAAGGTTCCTTGAACTTATCTGTTTAATGTAGCAACTATTCTAACACACTCTTTCCCCCCTTTTTTGTTTTTAAAAGCAGACAAGTAGGTTTGTTGTTCAATGTTCTTCTTTTTATAGGGGTCAGAGGGTATACCCTAGAAGCTGGTGGTTACATTATTATCATCAGTAGCTGATCAAAAGAGGAATGAGCATTCAGCAGTAAAAATCACATTATTATCCATATTTTGCATTTTTAAATTCTTTTCAGTGTCAACATTTCTAAGTTGCAACATTAAGGAAAGCAACAAGAAAAGTCACTGAAACCCTGCAGATTTTTTAACAGGACACTGTTAGGAGAGAACAAGTTTAGGGCTTTCTTAAATCCTTGCTTTTATATTCACAAGCGGTTGAGTGTCAGGCTCACCACTGCTCCACTTTACATGTATGCTTTCCACTTCAGAAGGAAAAGCCATGGTGCATCTGAAACAAACCCTATCTGAAGAGCCATGAAAATAACTTCTGACTACCAGGCCTAATTAATGCCTCCATGCTGACCTCTACATCCAGCCCATATCAAAAATGTTACAGCAGTGCTGATTCAACATGAACTCAAGATCAGGCAAGACCTGGTACTAATGAATACTAATGAACAGTAATTACTGGAACTCTGCCACAGAAACCCACTGCAGAGACATATGCTAATGGGCTTTACACAATCAGGCACAGGACTTCATATCCACTAAGAAACTTCTGCTAGACTGAAAGCAAAAGGAACCATATGTCACATGCAACTCTGTTTGCATCCATTTCTTCCCTTACTCCCTCGTACCTGGCATCCAGTTTCTGTCTCCCATACAGGCCAGCTCAAACCCAGCTCAGGTCTGGTTTCCCTAGCTGGCACACAGGGTCATTTGCATCAACCTGGTGACAGAGTTTGCTTTCCTGGTCTTGTTTCTCCCTCAAGATGAGCAAAACTCTCTCCCTCACGACTGACAACAATTGGGATTGTTAAGTTTGGAGAAGATACACCTCTGGGAAAATCCTATTGCAGCCTTCCAGTACTTGAAGGGGGCTATAAGAAAGAGAGGGGCAAATTTTCAGCAGGGCCTGTTATAGTAGGATAAGGAATAAAACGCTTTAAAATGGAGGATCCATTTATGTTAATTTTAAAAATAAGTCCTTTACAATGAGGGAAGTGAAACACTGGAATGGATTGTCCAAAGAGGGGGTGGATGCCCCATTTTTGGAAACCTTTAAGGTCAGGTTGGATGGGACTCTGAGCAACCTGATCTAGTTGAAGACATCCCTCTTCATTGCAGAGATGCTGGACTAGATAATGTTTAAAATGAGCCTTCCAACTTAAACCATTCCAATTCTATGCAAACATAACTTAAGAGAAAGGAATTTTAGAAAGATATATCTTTGTCTGTAACAATTGTGTAGATAATATTACTTGTTAGTGGGAAGGCAAAACGGGAATATAGATCAGCATGTATGACATCTGGATCTCCCCTGATACATATAACAAAAAAGTTATCTTCCAGAAGTGACACACAAAATATTTTCAAGTGTGAGGATGGCCAGTCTGACAAGCATTCTCCCTTCTGTAAAGTCCAATGTTGCTTCTGCCTTACTGAGAGGATACCCTGACCTCAGTGAAAACTGCTCCTGACATTACTCTCATTTTCTTTTACATTTCTGAAGCCTAATCCTTGCAACGAAGGAATTCAAAGGAATAAATGTAATCAAAGCCCCAAGTGAGATGTTTATGCAATAAACTTACTATTCTGAATTAATGCAAGAGGCAAAGTAATAAGTACATGAGTAAAGGAATCAGGCTTAGAGCTGAATCCAGCATCTAAGGTTCTGAGTGTGGGGCAACATAGAGTTAGAACATAGCAAAATGAAGATTGAAGAGGCATTATATACTCCTCCCTGGACTCACAGATATTTGAATCACACAAGCTCTATAGTATCTGTGTTTTCATTGAAGCCTCAGTTCCTTGAATTATATAATTAGAATCTCAGATTTCACTTCACTTTATAAGCCATTTTCTAAACTGGTGGGCATGGGCAAGAGTTTGAAAACACGACCTACATGGTCACTAATGGCTCCAAAAGAGAGTGTTAATTTCAAAAACCAAAACCAAAACCAAACCAAACCAAACCAAACCAAACAGAACCAGCAAAAACCCACTAGTATTCTTTGACTTGGTTTAACTATGTGATCTAAAATATCCTCCCCTTTGGAGTAGGTGTTCAATTACAACACTTGAAACTAAGGGCTGTGTACAGACTGTATAGAGATTATGCTGGGAGTGCTGCCTGCCAAAGGATTTGCACCCATCTTTGAGCACAATATTCAGTGACTGGCTCTAGTGGCTCCCACTGAAACCCTTCAGCTACCAGGATGTTTGCTGGTCATAGCTTGCTCAGGCTGTTTAACGTGCCCTGAATTTGCCATGTGCTAGTGCTAGCTTCTGTTCTGGTCCTCATGTTCATAAACATAGAAAGGAGCTTCAGGAAGGGAAAAATAACCAGCCTTGTCAATCTCCACAGGGACAGAAAGAAAAGAGAAACAAGGGCACAGAGCAGGTTTACTTCTTCAGGTGACTGCACGCTCCTACCCCTCCTCAAAAGATTTGTGAGAGTTCAGCTTTCCCCCTGCAAGAGATGACAGCACTTGTTTACCTGATACAAGAAAGAGAGATGACTGACATGACAAACAGCTGCATGTTGGGCCCTGTAGGGTCATGAACACTAAGGAACACAGGGATCTGTGGTTAGCACTGCCAGTACTCAGCCACTAGCTTAGCAGTGATTTAGCACTCTATCCATTCAGATTTGTTGTGCTCTGTGTCTTTTTGGTGCTTAGTTATTCCCCAAGGTATTTTCTGCCTCTGATCCTCGGTCCCTGTCTTTTACTTCTCCATTTGCCCCTACTGAATGTAGAGTTTTCCTAGTAACTCACACTTTCTCATAATTCATTCTTCCTCTGACTTTTAAGTTCACTGTTCGGTGAGCTGGGAGTGGAATTTTGTGTTTTGAGGCATTGCTTTAGCTGGTGTGTTCACTCAGAAAGAGTGATGACTGGACCTTTTTACATTTAAAGTTTATATCTTTTTGGCTAGAACAGAAATATTTCAGATTTTTCCCTTTAAATAAAAACCTAAACTCTACAGAATCTGAACCTACCACATCACCCAGAGAAAAGCATCAAACAATAAAGAACATCCCATGGATGAACGGTTTGACGTCTGGTCCTTACTTTGGTACTTCTGTACCTCTTCTCCAGCCTTCTCCCTTCTCTTATCCATGCTAGATTCATATCTTGCTAACTGAAATTGAACTCAACAGGACATCAGGATGAACCTGTAACAGTAAGCAGAACCAGGGGTGTACTTATCATCCCTACCATTTAGGAGAAACACACACCTGCCAGCTGAGAGACCTCGATACACTTGACTTTCAGTCTGAAAAAGGCAAGAAACAGAATTGTTTTGCTACTGCCCAGTCAATATATGAAAATCCATATTCCTTGTTCTCTAAGACATTAGTGAAGTTATCCCATTTCTAGAAGTAAAGCAATACTAAACTCTTCTTGCCTCCTGACCAGCAGTCTTCTGCCTAGCACTGCTGAACAGCTCTTGCTCATTTAAGTATCTCCTGAAATTCCCAGGGTTGCAGAGCTTACAGAAGGTTATATTCCTCCTTGTTACTTTTTTTTCCCAAGCAGGAATATTATTTTTTTTCTTCCTTGTGCATTGTCCAAAATTAAGAAATCAATTTAACTACAGGGGCCTGGAGCTGACTGCATTATTTCTGGAAATAGATCCACAGAATCTTTAATTAGTCACTACAAGCAGAAAGAAACAGATGTAATATCTGTCTGCTTTGTTTGTAAAACTGCTCCTCCTCATTTGTTCATCAGAACAAAAGGTTTTCTCTCAGTCAGCAATCAAGCTGCTAAACTAGAATTGGATTTTCTCAAATCAAGCATGTTTTGCAGAATTTAATACATTAACATTTTTGGTCATCTTCATCAATGCTTTTTTTTTCCCCCATGTTTTTCTCATACAATTTTCCTGTAGCTGATATAGCCAAATAAATTCTCCATGCTAATAGACCAGACTTTACTAACACAAAGGAGGTACACACTTTGCAAATGCTCTCAATTTGACCAGAAAACATTTAAGCATTCATTAACATTTTTCAAAATATTCAAGAGCAATCAGTGAGATACACCACCCAGTAAAATCAACATTAAAACACCTGCTGACTTCAGTGGAACCAGAAAGTATATCTGAAGGAAAGTGCTCCTGCCACCAAGCTCATTCACTCATCAGACATATAGTCCCACAGCTTTAGAGTTCATTAAGTCATAAAAACCAATTTTATGGCAACTTTGGCACCTGTATCCTTAAGTTCCCTTAAAAATATACAGTGCGAGTCTGGAGATGAAAAGATGTGAGTTCAATGCCTTGAATACTTTGATATCAACAGTGCAAGAGTCACATATGAGCAGAAATAGATCTGTTTTCACATTCAGCTATGAGCTTTGCCAGAAAGTTTCCCATCCCACCTGGTAGTCCTTTCTTACACCAGAAGACAAAAACATACCTCTTTTCTAACTTGTCCCGTGGAGAACAAGCTAAATTTGAGACACTTTTAAAAGCTGGCCTCTTTCAAAAGCTCAGCTTTGAGTTTACATGTGGTAAAACATTATGTGTAATTTTTGTGAAGTATTCCAGATTTCAAGGAGGCTTGGAATAGCTGTTGCTTCATTCCTAACAAAAAGTTTCTCTGAATGATTAGTAATCCATTGCTTTCTACTCATCCTGTTCATCACCATTTGGGCAGTCTGGTAAGTAGCTGAAATGCTTGAATGTTCTAAAATAGAGCATCTTTTTAGCCTAAGTGGTACTTAACTTCAGCCTTTAAAGTCAAAACAGACAACACTGGCAATATGTAGCATTACTCCCTCCTGAGCTTGCTTCCCATGTCATGTTTTCCAAATAGCTGCACAAATATTAAGAAAGTTCCCCACTTCTCTGTAAGACCAGATATCACTATGGACTTTTAAATTTGGTCGAACTCATGATGGATGAAAGAGTTAAGCAATTTTAATCACACAATACATCAATTCTAGACTAGGACTTGAGCATTTTAACTTTAAAGAATCAGGTTGCAAGTTGGCTGAACACATCACTGACAATCTTTAAAATATGTGGTAAGCATAAAAACTTCCCATGTCCCAGCAATGGAAACAACTCAGATGCTCAGTGAGCAGGATTTTACACAGTATTTGTCAAGAAGCACTTGAGGGATTCAAAGTTTAATGAAGGATGACAACAGGTCCTGTGTTTGCAACTGGAATCCTTAAAGACCAGTCCAAGGCTATCACAGGGGTCAAGTCAAGGCAAAAAAGCATAGATCTTGCAAGGCAAGTCACAAAGCACAGCGAAACTACAATCCAAAGCAGAGTAGAATAAAATATAAAGCATGCCAGATGGAGATATTTTTAAAAGCTAAGGAAAACTATGATCCTACAAATCTTTGGCTGACATCACTTCAAAACTAGTAGAATCCAACATACCCTTCCCATTACTAGCTGGTTATGGGAGCGTTAAGCTGTTAACAGTTATTACATCATCAAAGAAGACATAGCTTTAATATGCTGTCAGAACAACATGCACCCCTTAAATATTTCATAAAGAAATGAGAACACCACTGTGAGGGGAAGCAAATGGTGTTTTAACATACATCTTGATGGTATCCTTGTATTGCATCATTCAGGGCTCAGTGAGCAGGTGCTTAAATAACATATTGAATAACCAAAGTTTCTGGTCTGGAGGTGGACCAAAAGGAGTGTGTCATGAAATTGAATCGTTCATCCTTTATGCTTTATTGTAAATAGCAATGAAAAAGATCTGGATTTGATAATCAATGCTGAAAATATTCTATGAATTCTGCAGGTTTAGTGATTGGTAGGAATAGCTGCTCATCTTGGTGACTGCTGGAAGAGTGTTGTTACATACAGATGTTTGCCTGAGTTTTTTCACTGACTCCACTGCACCATTGAGCAGGTCCTATAGTGATGCAGTCTAATTTATTTACAGGCAGATTAGAGAGTTTTTATGCAAATCTTTAAAGACATGCTCACTCAGACTCAGTGTTCCCATGCATCTTCATTCAATCATAGCGTGGTACTATTGTTTTTTACCAATAGTAAAAATATATTTGATGTGAAATGTTATGAGAACATTTAAAAATATTTATAAAGGGTGGAATTAGGACCTTGTCTCCAAATTCATGCAAAGTTTGAATGTCCCACATATAAAAAAATCACCTTATTCTCCATTAAATCCCTCATCTTCTTTTATCCTTCTATTTATTTAATTGTAAATCTGTTGTGGGAAAAACCACTAGGCAAACCTCATCCTGAGTCACCTCATCATAATACATGCAGTAATTTGCCAAACAGATTTTTTCATACTGGTGGTAATTTCATTAAAGTTGTCATCCTACAGTGTTGGAGAAGTTTCCAAGCAGCTAAGTCACAGGACAGTAACTTTGCAAATAGTTATCTCAATAATGTGGGAGGAAGCTCAATCAAAAACTACCAGATTTTCAGTTTTGTGCAGGGAAAAGCTACTAAGCTTTTAAAAAGCTGCTAAGAGTGTTACTGTTGGACCAGGAAACTGCTGGATGTTGCAATACCTCTTAGAACCTTGCTCTCATCTTTAGGCCAGCTCCTTTGATAGACAGAACATTTCACAGAACACAACACAGGGATAGCCTCCAAAAATCTCCATGCTTCTGCACAGAAGACATGTATGTTGATTGTTGAAGGCTAATACTTGTTACTCATTCATCTTCACTCTAATGAGGATGGGCACTTGTCAACATTAGCAGAGGAACTGAATTGCATTCATACACCTGCACACCCTTATAGATATGGAGGTCCAGGCTTAAGACAAACTTGTTGAGGCAAATGGATAAAAATAAAAATCATGTGCATGTATGTGAATAATTATACTGCCAATGAACCAACTTTTGCTTATGTACTACCACAGAGCTACTTGAGGTTCTTCCTCTCTCCACCTTCTATAGTCAGCTCTACCAGTTATACTTCATTCTTTTGGACAAGCTGTCCAGCAGCAAAGCAAAAAGTTTCAAAATACCACAGATTTTTGCTTTCACTTCTCCCATCTCTGTTGGCATATTGGTGAGGTGAACAATTATATTACAGAATGTGAAGGGAAAAAATCCAACTCTTTAGTACTCTCTTTTACATACAAAAGCAGAATAATTTCACAGTGCTTTCCCCCCACTCCTCCAGCCTGTTAACATACTCAGCTCTGGAAAACATAATTGCCTGTTGCTCTTTCTGAAATTCCTCCATGAGATGCCCTTTTACTGAGAGCTGTGTGTACACACAACTGTCTTCTAAGAGTGGAAAAAAGCAAGCCACAGAAATGAGAGGCAAAATGAGACCTTCAGAGAGAACTTATGGCGAGACAATGACAAGAACTCTCCAGGAACTCTCATATCTCCAGGAGCTGGAGATATGAGATATCAAATTTATCTCTTGATAGCAGTGCTCAAGACACAAGCAGTACGTGATCAATAGCACCTCCATGTCTACAAAATAAAATTAAAGAAAAGGCAAAAGCTTTGGGAGAAGTCTGTCATTGCCAGTAACCCAAAGCCACAGAGGAGCAATATATTCCCTCTTTGGTTGTGGAGCTGCTCAGTCTTGTGCTCCCATTTTGATTTTTATTTCTCCATAATACTCCTACCCTGATCCACAATTGTTGTCACTCTGTGTAGAAAACAGAAATCTTCAGAGTTTTGCCACTGAAGTTCTAGGTAATGCCTCCCTTTATTTTGCCACTATGAGCCTTTTTGCATGCCGGTGCTGGGGAATAGGGCACAGACAGTGAAATCCTGCCACCCAAAACATAAAGGAGAAAGAGCAGAATTATAGTCAATCTCTGACTGTACTGTGTTGTCCCTGCAGATATCGTTCTGCTCTTTTCCCACTGTATCCACAGTGTCAAAAATAATAAGCCAAAAGCTTTTTTTATATAGCAGATTAGATATATTTCCCAAGTCTTTCAGATTTGATTGTACCATTTTTAATCACAGATGAGATTATTTTGAATATGCAAGCACTCTTCCTTCTAGATTATTTATTTTTTTATTGAACTACCATTTCTCAATTTTTCAATAGTTTCTTTTTACTCTTGACAAAATTCTCCTGATTCTTTCTGTTTCTTTTCTGAACTCAAATATTCTATCCAAATAAATTATCATCTTTATCCAGTATTTATCATGAAGCATCTCACTGTTTAATACATGGTCATGTATTTCTTCTGTTCAATGCTTAGTTTATTTTCAACTGTTTGTACCTCAAGAAAGATTCATATTTCACCAAAATGTCCAATAACAGATTAAACATATACCTCCTCTTACCTTCAAAAGATTATATCTAACCTCCTCTTAATGTGTTGATGTATGCAGCCTTCATCCAGTTTCTACTGAAAATAATGAAAATATAAATTTTGTCTTTAAAGCAGATAATTCAAGCCCTTGGAAAGCAACTACAGCAAATACAGGTAATAGCCAGAAGGAGACATTATTTCCATAAATGGAGGAAGACACCAGTCTTGAAACTGTAAGTCTCATGCTCACATGTGCTTAAAATCCATTAAAATACTCCTTTAAAAAATAGAGAAAAAAAAATCTCAGAATATCATATGATACAATATTACCTATCAGAGTAATAAATCAAAGATTCTGATCATGATTACAGATATTATCCCTTATTACCTGCAAAAGAAAACATAAGCCAGATATCCTATTTTGTATCCAGAATGTCTCTAGCGGCTTAGCAGCTTTCTAATGAATATCAGCTTAAAATAAGCTCATCTCCTTAGAGAACTGCTTCTGTGAAGACAATATTCCCAAAGAAAACCCATGACTGCTAAATAACCTTTGTTATACTCATATGGCAGTGATCTATTGGCCTAGGAAGCATGTACATTTTGTAATTCTCACTAAAAGGTATTTTTTTCCCTGGGAGGTTTTAAGAAAATATCCCTTTTAAATGTTGATGTAAAACTAATTCTCTTTCCTGACTGATTAACAAAAAAATATTGCTTCTGTGAAGGAGAAATGTCAATGAATGTGACAGCAACCCAGGCTGTAGAAGAAAGACAGCAGTAGAAGAAAGATAAAGCCTGTAAGAGAGCTAAATAAAGGTACTTTCAAAACAATTGACTCAGATGATGTGAAAGCTTTTAAAATCTCACATGTAAAAAATGATTTTTTGTCATTTATGTGTATTTCAATTTATATTGAAAAGAATCCTAGCAGGCTCATGATGTAATTCTTATTCATCCCATGAAAGCTATTGGAAAGTTATCACATAGCACCTTTTGCTAAATAAAGCAAATCAAAAGAAAACCTATTATTATTTGAATATGCTTCTCTGAGAGACATAGTGCAGTAATGGGGAAACTTTTTCAGCAGCTAATCTGTACCCAACATAATTACAGTATTTGATAGTTTAGTTTTGACATATTTGTTACTTACCTCATTATCTTCCTATAAACCTAGATCATCATATTTAATTATATTTTAAAAATCCTCCATCCATGCTGAAAAGTTTTAAGCAGTGTTCTTTCCTTGCTCTTTCAGTACTTCTGGAATATGTTGTTTGATTAGTGCATGCCCTTTCCTCATTTAAATATGCTAAAATACTCACCTCTTCTGATTAGCAGCCTGCCATGCAAAGCCTTTGTGTTGCACTTTCTACTGATTTGTACTGAATTTCACTGAGATCCAAGTATGTGTCTCCTCTTTTCTATTGAACTCATTTATCTTTGACGGTCAGCCTCACATGTGCATTTGGTGTCAAGTGCTGGAGAGAGGAGCAGTCATAGAAAGGCCTCTGCTCCTTACTCTTAATTTCAGTACTGAAGGGAATGTGGATTCGATGCCTAGCAATTGCCTTTCAAGTCAGCAGCAGAACCACAGATAATTATCAGAGTTTGGATTTGAAAATACTGTGCCAGACAAAAGGCTTCTTGACAAGTCTGCCTCTAGGGGATGGGAAAACGTAGCAGGATGAAAATCACAGTGGCCTAGTACAATGAGAAAGTAGTATACAACCAGTTCTTGGGTCAAGATCCCACTGTGGTTTCAACATATTTTTGGTACAATTCCCCATCAGAGCAGGGGAGAGTTGAATAGGTGTCCTGTGGATGGCTGTCTCGGTATTTCTAGAGCTTTTAATAGAACAGAAGTTCTCCTGGCCTTTTTCTTGCTGGGTATCTTTCATTTCAGCAGATTTTAATGCAAAGAAAGGGCCAATGCCGTAGTTACTCTACATTGCAAAAACAGGGTAAAACCTGGCTTAATGAGGCACTTGACAGCTCAGGTGGCAAAACTAAATCCTTCAGCATCCCTGTATCACTGGCACACCTTCTGGGCTAACTGGACAAATGTGGGAGCTCTGCACTGACCAAGGGGTCCCAGCAGGGAAGAGAAAGACTATGATCAAAATTATGCAATATGTATCTTCAAGTCTTTCAGGTATATCATGCAAATCTTTTGAAAAGCAGTTAATGTATCTTTACTGAGAGACAGTAGAGTTGAAATCACTCAGGTGTCAGCTCTGAAACTTTAGAATAAGTGTCTTTAACACCCTCACACAGGCACATCTAGCTTTTCAGCTATCAGTCTCTGCTTCGCTCAGATGAGCACTCATGGAACCATGTCCATTAACCCTGAAAGGTGCACAAGGCACACAGCACATCCTATGGTTCCAAAAGAGTCACACCAGCATCTCTGAGGTCAGAACTGAGCCTGTGGGCTTTAAAGCTCTGTCAACATTCGACAATAGCTGTTCAAACCACTTAGTTGCATTGAAAGCATATGTGAGCGCATCACATTGCAGCCAGCATAATCCATACAAAAAGCATACCATCTGCAGAGCACCCAAGCCCCAAATTCAGCTCTGCAGCTCCCTTACAACAAAGCCAGGAATGGGTATCTTCCTCTGGGATAGGTAGACAAGCTGCCTTTAACCTGCCCATATTGCTGGCAGCTTTCTTGTCCGTGTGGCTGCTTTTGTACTGCTCAGAACTTGGAACACTTACTCCCCAAAACACATCCAGGTGACACAGAGCAGGTAAAAAGCCCTATTCAATCCTTCCATCCCTAAATGGACAGTCAACTAGATGCAATTAAGAAGTGGGAATGATGAGCAGCAGAGGAGGAAATGCCACTCATAGCTCACCGATAATTCTGTGACAAATGAATGGACCAAATACTGGGAATTCTTCTCAGAGGAGAATGCTGGGATCCCATGAGGCAGAAAGGGACCTTTTGGAAGGAAAGTGTTGGCAGCCCAAGGACCCAAATGTTTCTATCTGAAGCTATAATTTTTCAATGTGCAAAAACAATGAAAAAAGAGGAATTAAAAGAAAACACTTTTCCCCTAGTAAGGAAGTCTGATAAAAAGCGTTCTTTCATCTAGCATTTGATACTCAAATGCACTTTCCCATTCACAGTTGGATGGAGATTTTTTTTCAAGTTCAACCCTAATTTATTTATCTTAAAGCAGGCAATGTACTGTAATTTTACAATAAAGGACTCCCAATCAAAGCTTACCTTATCCAGAGGTAATTAATACAAAGATTGTTGAATTAAAGATGTGAGTCTTGACACTTTGGCGGGGGGTAAGGGACATGGTCTCAAAGGCACAAATTATGCCTGAAACAGACCAATTAACACCATGTATCTTCTTTTATGTTAACTTCAATTAAGGTTTCTTAAAATTTTTAAAGTTATTTTCTTCTTTACAATCTCAGAATGTCAGAAATGTACATCAAAGAAAAACGCTTCAGTATGAACACCATAGGTAACGCTCATTTGCACACAAAATCTGCATATTGGAAAGGAGTTCAGAGCCCATTTTGCATGAATTATTGCCGGATGTGAGTCAATGAATTAAACAGCTAAAAAATAACAACCATCCAAGTGATTATAAGCTGCACCTACTTATGTTGACATAATGAATTTCAAAAAAAAGCACATCAGAATTTGAGTTAAGTTATAGTGGAAATAAATAGGTGATCTAAAATACAGTGCTAGTAAGGCCTGTATATTTTACAATACTTTTCAAATTCATTTTGCTTATCACGTTTCACATATCCTGCACAGGAAAAGGATATTTTTTTTTTTACCAGATGAAACAGAAATGGAAAAAAATTTCACACTCTCATGTCTCTTGGTTTTGACAGTAAATCCATTGACTTTTTTTTCAGTATGTCATCTATGTAGCTTTTATTCTGCAGGCACCCATCTGAAAGATCACTTTGCCCTTGTACAATTCCTCTTGCAAGCTGCCATCTCTTCATTTGCCAGTGATTTGCCAGAACCTCCTTCTTTTCCTTGTGCCAGTGTGCAAGCAACATATTCCCGAAAGTGTCACAGCAAAAAGAAATGTAGGATAGCATGACTACTGCAGAAATCGATTATTAAAGAAAGAGTTGATTCTTTGAAGGGTTAAATTTTAATCACAAATAAATAACCAATTAAGAAGCAGAAATCCAAAGGTTTTTAATACAAAGCCCTTTTTTTGAGTCAAGTTTACTCCTTCTAGGACCTGCATGCGGCTCCCCCTGTGTGCTCACTTCTAATCAGAATGGGCTGCAAACAATAGACTTCTGTGCTGGGGCCTTTTCTATCTCACAACTTCCCCACTCATGAAGGAAGATTTTTTTTTTTTTTGAGCTTGGATGCTATTTGTATTTGTTTTATTGATTGCTTTTATTAATATATTTGGGGTTACAGATTTTCCACCAGAATTCATAATGAGTGTTCCACAGGGCTTTTGCTATATGGAATTCAAACCCCAGATTGTGTGAGTAGTTATATATGTCAATTGGGATGTTGCTCCTCTCCTTCTTAGATGACATCCCTCTTGTAAGAAGAATGGTAGCTTGAGAAGTCTGAAGTTGACTGCATTTTTTGAAAACCAAGAAAAGGCTTTAAGAAGAAAGTGCTAAGTAGGGTTGCAAAAATTCTGATTGCACATAAGGGGAAACATTCCACAGTGAGAGTGGTTATGAAGGGAAACACGCTGCACAGAGAGCCTGTGCAATCTGTCTGTCCTTGGAGACATTCAAAATGTGACTGGAAAAGCTCTGAGCAGCTTGATCTCACTTGGAAGTTAGGTCTGCATGGAGCAGGGGGTTGGACCAACCATCCTCCAGAGGTCCCTGCTGACCTAAATCTGTGCATGGCTCTAATATGTGACTCTACAACCTCAATATTAATGGAAAAAGAAACTGACTGGGCCAAAAGCCTGATGTAGTTAACAGCAAAGGCTACATTTTCCTACGATATTCTTTCTGCTCTCCTAATAGCTGCCACACTCACTATGGTGCTTAAGCCAGTGACAATCCAGAACGCATGTCCAGAGCAGAACTTGAGTGTTTTGTGAGCAGCATGTCTGCTGTGGGTTGCACTTTTCTATAGGTTACAACATTTATTATAGTAATTATAGCAGCTTGTCCTTTAAAGAGCTTTAGGAGAAGTGGAGCATGACCCCAGCTTCCACTACATTAAAAATTACTTAATCATTCCCAACCACCACAAGAACAAGTAATGGTTAAGGTCAAATGCAGGTTTTGTATGTACTTTACTCTCTAAAGACCCTCAAGAGTTTGGTAGTTATAATAAATTTTGCACCTGTATTACCTCCATCTTTTTATGTTTGTGATCACAGGGCAAAAAGAAAAAAAAAAAGCGGGGGGGAGAAGAAAGAAAAAGCCAGATCAGCTTAAATTGTAAGGGCTCACATTCCATCTGTTTTAGCTCATTTTTTTTGTCTGAGATGTCAGTATATTTTAAAGACCAACTGTGATAAAACTTATCTTTGATCAACAATTCTGGAAACACTGGCCTTTGGCCAAAACTCATCTGTTTCTTCAGTTTGGGCTCAATTAGAAGACTCTACTTTTTCATGAACTCTGTCATGAGACTCCTAAAAAACTGCAGCTCCAATGGGAAGGAACCATTCTGTTGGGTTACTGGCAACTTGTGCTACCCCTGCTACCAAAGTTTGCCTTTTACTAAAACTAGTAACAGAGCTTGATCCTTCTGAGCATCCCAAACCATCACTGAGATGAAAGAAAATACTATTTGTATTAAGAGTGAATTTTGGCCTTAGTAAAGGAGACAACCCAATCTCTTTGGTTTTAAATCAGAAAAATTCTGCCTGTAATTCTGTCTGTTTTTTTCCTCAGCTGCAGATTGAGAAGAAAGACTATGGTAGCCCATGTTTAGCCAGCTAATGGGATTGCATCAGCAAACTGGTATTTTCCATGAAAAGCCTGTGTACAGACACTTATCTGCAAGAAATGCAGGTGATCTGTGTGCTGTTATAGGATTCACAGTGGGCCATTGTCCAAAAAGTGTGGAATCACTGCTTAAAGCAACCACCACTACTACTACTACAGAGAGAAGGGGTCATCCCTTTAGCACTTCTTCTGAAGAACACAAAGTCTGACCAGGATGCCCAGCCACTAGTGTTTTACCACCATAATACTGGACATGAGTCTAACTCCTGCTTGTTCAACCTCAACGAAACCAACAGAGATTGAATTAAAAAAAAACAAAACTAGTCTCTCCTTCTTATGCACTCTTGCTCTATCTGGACATAAATAGTAATGATTATCTATGCTGACATTGGTCATGTGCCAAAAAAAATTACTGAGACCATTGGGAAAGTAGGATAATTCCACACAATATTGTAGCAGGGCAGGGTAGTAGAGGAAGGGCTTGGTAACTGTGAGTATTCATATAGGGACAGGTTATTATGGCTATTTAAGCACCTAAACTCCCATTAGAAATAAGCTGTAAGGCACCTGAATTGGTATATTTGAACATCATGAAAACAGTGAATGCTTTAATCTATGGCCAACCCCTTACAAACAGAATTTCAGAATTCAGTCTGCAAACATCACCATGAACCAAACTACAGAATTCTCACAATTATTACTATTAGGCCAAGTAATCATCTCCAAAGGTATGTGATGAAAGTACTCTTACTTGAGTTACTTAAAGCTAGATTAGACAATTCTCCAGGGAATATTTTGGCAGGGGGATGTGAGGACTTCGTTATGATTAGACTGAGGTTATAAATAGGAAGATATTAATTCAGGGCAGCATTACTGAAACAGCAATGCTGTTTTATGGGGTTTTTATAATCTGAAACTAGGGACATTCTCACTTCCCACAGCAGTCTCTGCCATCCCCAATGGTTCCTATTACACTGATGACCAGCAATAGCATCTTGTGGCTTCTCTTTCATCTGCAGTGCTCAAACTTGTATCTTTCTTCTCATGACATGTCCGAAATAGGCAGATCTTGTGCCTTTTCCATGAGATTGTGTGTGGCTTTTGATTCCAAGGTTTACAGCCCACATGCATTTTGTCAATCCAGTAAGGCTTGGACTTTAAGAGCAGAAATCAGAGCAATATGGCCACAATAAGTGCATTTTGGCACATCTGGGCTTCAGAATGAGCTATGCATAAGACAGTTTCCAGTCTCCTCAACAAGGAACATGTAAAGATGTGTTACATATCCACCTAAAAGTAGACAGCCTTTCAGCCCATACTTACTAGGCTTTGGAAGGTGCCATGTTTTCTTCTGTGTGGCAACATGTATTTTGGTTCTATTAGCTGGAAAAATAAGTTCAAAGTTAACGAGATGGACACTTGGAAATAGTGGGATGTTTCCTCAGCCCCCTCCCATTGTAAGGATTTACTTGTATACAAGCGAGGGTAAAGCGAAGGTAGAAAACTTTTCTAGTTCAGAAAAATCTGTCCTTGTCCCCCCACCTAAATCTAAAGATATGCACCATTACAAAGGACAGAAAAGCCAACCACTTCAAGCAACATATGCTACCCACAAAGACAGAATTCCAAGGGAACCCCTAAAAACAGGAGAGTTTGGTGCTTTGAGAAACTGGGCCATCTACTTTTTAATGTTTCTCTCTTTGATTTGGGACGTCTCCTTCCTTCATCTGATTTTTGCTGGTTTGTTTCAAGAAGAATTGCTTCTGACTTGTCAGCTCAATCCAGAGGCAGTGAAAGTTGTGGCAGGTGCTTCTTCACCTGTTGGATTTCTAATTCTGACCTGTAACATTACATTACAGGTACCAACAGGCACCAATACACAGTACAGCTTCTCAATAAAACAAACTTTTTCTTCAAGTGCTTTCTTAAAATGAGGTTTATGTGCCTATCAACATGAGCCAGAGCAGTGCATATCTACACTTCTGAATTCACTGAGAAAATGGGATGTGATACCCAGCATTATGAGATATTCAATTACTTCCAACCCACCTGCACACTTGGCTTGTCAAGGCCATGTGATTGTGCTCCTTTCCAGCTTCTAACATCCCCACAAACATCCTCACTTGGCATGAGAGCTTACTTTTTTCTCTCAGTCTTTAGTGTGTAGGTTAAAGATGAAGCTGAGGAAAATGTTCCATAGGCACATGCACAAGAGCTGGGCAGATGGCTTCAGTAGGCTGGGTGGCATGCACACATGAAAGCAAATATGCACAAAGATGGGAAAATATTGTGCTGGCCTAATTCCCATCCTGCTCTCACCCATTGTTCTTGTTATGAAGGTCTGCTTGTCACATTTGCCTGCAGGAATAGCAGGTGAGTTGTGAGGACAGGTATAGGTATAATAGGTGAAATACAGGAGTGTTATCAAGAAAATCACTGTTCATGGAAATAAATAATAACAGCATTTCTGGTCTCCCCATGAATGCACAAGGGGACACATTGTGAGTCATGTCACACCATTTACTTATCCTTGCCTCACTTCTTGCCCTAAGTCCCCACTGCTACTTACTGAATACTAGTCCTTTCTAATAGTTAAAAAAATTCTTGATACTGTCACATTCCAGAAAGCACAAGCAAAGAATAGACCCCTCTTCTAGTGTAGCAAACATCTTTCTTCTGCCTGATCAATGGTATTTTGCTGCAGCTCACACAGAAGAAAAGCCCAGAATTACAACAAATAGACCTTCAGAGACCAAGGCTCACCCCTTCCTGCCATGCTGTGTGCAGTGTTCTGGCTTTCAAATGCTTTCCTCTTGCTGCAGTCACTGTATGTTTTAAGGCAGAATTTTGTGCTAGACTTTTTCAAGAAAAAACTGTTATTCTAAGTATTGTTTAGGCACCCAGGGTGAGGCAGAGTCTGTGCATGTGATGCTACAGAAATTACCACTGCCCTGTTTCAGCCTCTGGCAGACACTGCTTACAGAATTGCTTGTAGCATCTCAACAGAAAACAAGAAGCCAACAAACTGGCAAGGAGGAGAAATACAGACCCTTCTTTTTTTTCCATTCTAAAAGAAAACTTTTAAAATGAAGACCTGCATTTCACTCCCTCTCAGTCTCATACATCATCAAAGTTCTTTCAGTAACAGTAACTTGATTTTAAACATAAGAATGCACAGAGCACTCCTCCCCCAGCCCCAATCTGCACATACAGATATGCTACAAGACATTTTCCAAATCCCTCCTGCTGAACTTGTTTTAAAATCAACACACAAACAGCAGAACACAGGCTATGGTTGCTGTCCACATTAACAGGGTTTTTGTTGAAGACAGAATTAGCAGGAAGGCAAGTGGTAAAAAATCACTGTTGCATCATCTCCAACACTGACTCTGAAACACCGCTGTGTACCTCTGATCACTTTTATTTTAAGTGATTTATTTGGAGGATCTCTCAGTTTAGCCAAATACAGGTCCTCAGCATAAAGCAGCAGACTATATAAACAGCCAGTGAGTGCACTCTCATCCCTGCTTAGTCTTGCCAAATACATTCATTTTTCCATTTCCACTCAGCTTGATGGACACATATTGATTACTTCCCATCATTCTAATTAAATTTGTAGCATTGATATCTTCCAAGCCATGACTTCTTCCAGGACAATAATACAAGGAAAATGAAAGTCATGTGAATATTTAGGCTAAGAACATTTGACAATTCTCACAAGTAGTTATTTAGTGGTGAGCATTGCTGTCAGAGTTCTGTGTCATTGCTAGGCTAGGACTTTGATCCAGAAATGGTCTTACAGGAGGCTGCTGTTATCAGTATCTCATCATATGACCAATTTTAAAGGTGACCTTTGGAAGGCAAAGGTAGACTTCCAAAAGATCATGTTAGGAAATGGAAGCTCTTCCTGGAGACTGCCTAGCCTGTTTTATTGTACTGCTAACTCTCATCCCCCTCAGAGGATTTGCATGTGGCACTACTCAGCTATTCACTGCTTCTTATTGCACAATTCATGAATAAACCTGAAATTATAAAGTGGGGAAAAAAGTCTTGGGTTTATTTTGTAGTATTTGGGTGGATGGATTGTTTGTTGTTTTTTATGATACAGTGAAAACCTGACTCTTATGATAGAGCACTTCATTTTTTCACAGCGCTGAGCAACCTAGAAACAAATATCAGCTATATTAAAATATTAATTATTAGATTAATTAAGTAAACTCTAAAAGTCTTTTGGCTTTTGAAGTAAAATTTCTGCAAAAGTTGCATAGCAGAAGACAAACTAACCCTTTAACTCTTTGAGAAACAAGTCATTAAATAAGAGCAGAAGAGAATATTCTCATGACTCAGGTAAGGTTAAAAACAGTAGTATACTTTCAGTCTCCTTTTACACCAGTTTTCCAATGTTTCCTTGGCACGAATCTTTTCTGTACTGCAGCTATTTAAAAGGGAATCACCACTTCTTCCTCTCCTTCAGACAGTGATATCTGAAAAAAGCACCATTAAGCCAGAAGGACAACACACAGAGAAAATAACTACTGGAGATGCCAGGCAGCATTAACAGGAGCTCAGGGAGAGATTCAGAAATTAATTACATCTAAGTAATTAGGAATGTCTATTTCTTGCAAGTCTTGTCCTCTAGCACTTGCCCAGGACTTGTGGATAATACTTTTGCCCTTCCAGCTAATAGCATTTAGGGGAGAAAAAATTAAAGATAATTCCACATTTTGCTGAATTCCAGTGGGTTCTGACTGGATCCAGCGAAATAAATCTAGCAAACTGCTCGTGCAAAGAACAAGTTCAATATTATAATGTATTGAAATGCTGATTTAGGTATCATATCAGTAGATTATACTGTCATCTAGTGGCAACTACTTACCTTGCATTCCAAAATACTGGAGACTGCAGATTCCAAACAAGCAATTTTCCCTAGACCAGCTCTCAAAAACAGCCAAATGTTCCAGGAAACTTTCAAGGGCTTTCACCATAATAATGAAACACTCGGACATACATTGTGACCTTGATCTTCCTGCCCACTTTGAAAATAAAAACCTCTAAAAACTATCACAGAAGATGCATAACCCCCCTAAACTTATCCTACTTCCTGAATAGTGGAAGGCAAAAATCATGAGCTGAAAGTTAGAGAAAAGCCAGAGCCTGCTATCATGATGCAAACAAAAACACACTAGTCCCTAACACATCACATTCGGAACTATCTGGTACTATTCTACTCATTTTTATAGGAATGCATTTTACTTGGATGTCACTGACATAAGAAGTCAAATACTAACTTGGAAACAGATTAAGCAATAAAGTTGTTTTTTTCCCCCTCACAGGAACTTCCAGATGTTCAGAGAACAGGAGTAAATGGAAGGAAAAGGACAAAATCATTACTAGATGAATATGAGCAGTGGTTTAAGCATGATTAAGAAACCACAAGCTTGTTTAAGAGCTACAATTCTAAGTGTCCACCTCATTCTTACATAAAACTGCCCATAAAATAGTTGATTAAATGATTGTTAGAATCAATCCACTATTGAGAGAGCCAGACAGAAAGAGCACAGCGGCATTAAGCAGTTTGAGAAGCTAAAGTACTGACCAGTATGCTCAGAGAAAACCAGTAGTTTTCATTTTTCCTATGCCACCAGCCAAAGCATTTATTCTGGAGAATTCTGCTATCTTTTACCTTTCTGAAGGAAAATACAGATAGGAAATAGAGCTGAAAAAGAAGTCCAAGGCGAAGAAGAGAGAAAACAGCAAAGAAAGAGCAGATTGAGCAAACACTGAAGGATGGGCCCTAGGGAAAAATGTAAAAGACCTTTGGGGCCAGATGCTGACTGGAAGTGAGGAGTGTGGACACAGATGCTGTTACTGCTCTTTAATCATTCTGGTGTCCAGAGAGAGGCAGGAGTAAGACTTGGGGGAAGGGAAGATGCACAGCCCTGTCTGTGTCCTTGTCCTGCAGCCCAGACCCCCTGCATCCCTCTCCCATAGCTACAGCTGTATCTGCCCTAGGAAACAGATGTTTGCACACCCGTATCTGCACCCAAGAAACAGCTCTTTTTTTCTCTTTACAACACCACAGATTTAACTGTCCCTTTTGAATATGGGTCATTACAGTCAGGTTCTGCCTGCACACTGTGCCAGCATAACCACAGCTCACAGATAAGTCTGTGTAAGAGAAAGAAGGCATGAAAAGTAACTTCTAGCCTGCATCAAGAAGGTGGTTTTTTGGATAAGCTGCTGTTATTGGTAATTTTTTGTTGGGATTTTTTTCTGGGCAGATAGTTACACAGTTTATCCAAGCTATTTTATATTCCATTTCTCGCATATCCTGATATTTTGTTTGCTTTTGCAGATTGCTGTGGGAGAGATACTAATGTTTGCTGGACTAGACCTTTGGGTTGGACTTGTGCAGATGTCCTGGTTGTGAAATCCTGTGTTCTCCATTACCTATTATCTATCTCCCAAGCCATTCAGTTCTCCAGTGAATTCTCTTTTTATGGCTGTAATAAGTAAAGTTTTTGGCTTTCACAACTCATGACAAACTACAGTGTTCCATAATTTATTTATACATATATTTTTGCATTTTGCACAAATGAAATGATCTACAGGAAGGGATTTTCAGTAGTAAAAATACATGTTATCACAAAGAACGCATTTGTTCAAAGAAAAGCATTAAAGAAACTTCAAAACTAAAAAGCATTTTTATTGCAGCAGGCCATTTAACATGCATTTCCCTCACTGAAATTAAGCTACATTAGCTAATCAGTGAAGAAATAAGAGAAGCAATATATTGGTGTGAATTAACAATGCTGGCTCTGCAAGACAGTTAATTGAGATCTGAAACACAGGGAATTACAAACAAGGGACCAAAATATTCAGAACTAGAACACATTCTAAAGTTTGACAACACTCTTACTTAACAAAAAATTTCTTAACTTTTCATTAAAAAGGCATGACCAAAAAATCAAACACTAAGGGATGACAACTCATTCATCTAACATGTTTGTAGCTCAGGTTTGTAGAGAAGAAAACTGCAAAAGGAGGGGTAATTTTTTTTATCCTATGTTTGTAGACCTGTATTGTCATATGGTTACTGCTGCTGGTACTCACTGCCACAAAAGCAGCCTTGAACAAGAGACTCCTGTGCTAGGCACTGCACAGAAAGACACAGGCCTTCCTTGGATACTGCACAGGAGACAACAGATGGATGGAGATAGATCATATTCTGCAAGGACTTAAGGGCCAGGCAGGAGGGGCCAGTCCCAGAGCATGGGCAGCCCAGCTCCACTCTGTGCTTTGAGAACAGCATTTAATCAAGGATAATAACACCCTCCACAAGGGATAATATGATGAATTGTCTCAATTTCATAGATGGCAAGATGATATCAGCAAAAACACTCCTTGAACAAGCACAAGTTTTACACATACAGATGATGCTGGTGATGGTGCTGTACTGATACACATCAGGGAAGCCTGTAGTGCCCCACAAGCCTGCCTCAACTCTTTGGGTGTGGTGTCCAGGAACCAAAAGCCTTTCAGCATAAGCTGTTCACACAAACATCTCTTCCATGTTCTGTGCTCTGCCCAGCTCATGACAGAGCAGGGGCCTGGTTTGAGTGTGCCCATTCTCAGCCCCTTGACACTCCTAGTGAAGATGGCAGCCCTGCAACACAGCTTCTCTGCTATAAACTTATCATTTAAGACACACTACTAGATAACTTCAGTTTTAACTGCTGTAGCAGCACAAGAATTACATTCCTATGGACCAACCTAATGCTAATTTTTTACCCTCTTATAATCTTATACTGATTACACGTTTCACTTTTTCATTATCTTTTATAATTAACTCTCAATTGCCAGAGATTATTCTGGAGACAGAATAATCCAGATAAAGAAATAACATGGGTAATACAAAAAAGATGCATATTAGGTTGCAAGAATTAGAGTAAATATCTTTAATTTTGAAAAAGCTGATAAGAAGAATGATGCAGTACATATAATAAAAATGAAATGGCAGGTGGAAGTGGATAATCCACAACTCAATTTTCACACAGGTAAACAAAAGTTGATTGTCTGTGTTTATACCTGCAGTGAGCTCCAGCTGCTGATCTTCTGATCAAAAAATCCCAGTCCTTGGATTGTTTAGGCCTAAAACTATGGCAGCTAGTGTAAAAAATTGAAATCTGATCTGTCTTGGTAAAGGACATCTTGTCTCCCATGGATGTCATTCCTCAAATTGTAGTTAGTGAGGGTAGAAATCATGACTGGTACCTAATGCTTTGGAGGATATAAGAGTTCTAGCAGCCCACACACCTATGGAGATGGAAACTCATGGAAGGCAGCTCCCAGGCTGCACATACATGCTTCACTTTCTTCAAAGCATTCTCACCCATTGCTGCACTGAGACAAATGCTAGACTGGCTAAACAGTCATTTTTGGGGCACTTCTACAAAATCAGGCTGTGCTTTAGTCCCTCAGAAGTTGATAAGGAAAAATAAAATCAAAAGACTTTTAATTTTTCTGCCCCAGCAAACAATAAACATTGCCCCAACTCTTCACAATACAGGTAGCAGTTCCTCTGTCTTACTACTGCAGTCACAGAAGGGTTTGTTGTGCTCTGAATTTTATTCTAATAAAGTAGTAAAAGCAATAGAATCAGAGATGTCATGGAAATTTTGTGACATTTTGAAAGCTGCTCTGAAAATCTACCATTTTAAAAAGATATTATGTCCCATCCAAACTCTGGTCCCCAAGGCCAACCTCAGAAAACAAGGCCAATGAAGAAATTACTTAAGAACATAGTGCCTGTTTTCAATATTGACTGAGAGGGACAGGGAAAAAGTGCCACATGACCAGTGAGTCTGGAAGGTTTTAGAGTTTGAGGCTTTGTCTGCAACACAAAAACTTAATTCAAGAGCTGCTTCTGGTTTCTGAGCCTCCCCCCGCCCAAAAAAAAACCCAAAAAACAAGCCCCCCAACAAAAAAAAAAAAAAAAAAAAAAAAAAAAAAAAACCAAAAAAAAAAAAAAAACCCCACCAAACTTGTTTACTTCAAGAGTTTTTGGGTGTTCCCAAAGAATCAGATTTATTCATTTGCACCGCTCCAAAGAGCTTCAGAAGAAAAATGGAAATGTGCCTAGTGCTGGATATAATCTCAAAGAACTTACAATCAAAATGGATGAGACAAATGTATTCCAGTTTCACAAATCTGAAACCAAAGCCTCGAATTACACAGAAAACCCATTAGAGAGTTAGAAACTCAATTTACATTCCTGAACCTGATTTGAAGCCTTACCTACAAATATCTGTCTTTTAATTGCACAAATTTACTTTATAATTTGCCTCATTTACAAAGGTTGTTAATTTTGACACCTGAGTTCAAAATTTGACACAGTTTAAAGAATTAATAGGAGAACAAACAATGCAGTTCATGAGTCCAGTGCAGATTACAACAGCTGAACTTCTGCTGAAGTTCACCAGCACAGGAGTTCCACCAGTGCCAGCCAAGGGAAACTGAAGAGCACTCAGCTGGGATGAAACTCATGTGCCATAACTGTGTGCTAGTATATCAAGATTTTTCCTCATTTAGACAATCCCTCTTCCAAGAATGAATGATATTGAACAGCAATATCTTAGTTATGAGAGGATTGAGAAGTAGTGGCAGAGAAGAGGCAGAACCACACGTGGCATTAATACTGGCCATACATGTGGTGAAGCACTTTACCCTTGTTCTGTCACTTCCCCTACACTCTGGCCAGAGAAATGCAAATAACTTTCCTTTAAGTGCTCTTTAGGAACTATATTCTTCCACAGAGCAAGATCTTTTTGGCTGCCATGTCTCACATCAAGGGTGTAGGGCAGGTGTTTTGCATGGCTGATGGAGTTTCCCTTACTCTGCTATGTAATGTCACCCTGCTAATGAAAGAAAATGGAATAGCACTTTCTATTTAGAAATCCCAGACTGGTATGGCCATGAAAATCACAATGCTGCTTCATTTTATTCCCTACTCTGACTGCAATAAGTTTTATATTGTTCTAATAAATTACATATCTTTAAAGTGAGTGCTTGGAGTAGATTTAGATCCTAATGGTTAGTGCACTATTTTTCTCTTGATACACCAGGGAGACATGAAGTGATGTCCTCAATGGAAGTTTTGTCCTAACGAATTTCCAGACTTCAGCTAAGTGTATGTAAAGGATGGATCTCATCTGTTTGTTACTAACTGAAGATTGGTCCTGACTGTGAAGGATGTGAGCTTCCATTGGGCTGAACTTGCTGTTCAGTATGCTCAAAGGGATTTGTTCTTACTGCAGATCTCACAGATTAATCTGGTCCCTCTGAGGCAAGAAGTTTTGAGCCAGGCCCTTCTAGTCAAATAACCCATTCCACACTTACATATCTTCTATCAGTCCCCAAAATCATATCTCCTGCAGAATTGATCATATGTTCTAGTTTTAGGCAGTCCTGCAAAGAGCAGGGAGTCAGAATTGATGATCCTTATGGTACCTTCGAACTTTATTTTAATTACAAAAAAAGTACCTGATACATTTCCTTGCTTATGAACCAGCTCGTCTTTCTACTGATGTTTTTGTTCATAAATTGCTGCAAACAGCTTGGACAAACAGAAGTTGGTTTGCCTGGGTCATTTACTTTGAATATTTGACATTTGTAATTTACACTGGGTGATTCTTACCTTAGATCAATAGTCAGACATTTTTCCTTCTTGATTAGATGATAAAATTTAATGAGAGAAGATACAAATAGATAGTGAATAATAATAGCTCTTTACATTAATATTGTATTACACATTACTTAGCCCCAAACCCAGACATTAACAAATCCAATGTAGTTGACAAGCCACAGTTTAAGAGGCCAGGAGACATTGTCAAATGTAAGATGAGTGTAACCAAATTTCTTCCAAGCCCTTGCATTGCAGTATCCAGGCAGCTCTAACCTATATGGTTGTGGTGTCTCTAAAACCATAAGGTTATTTGTATACACAGTCGAGTTTTTTGTAAGGCACAGAGACACAGAATTGTAAGAGTTGCATTTTTCCTATCTCTTTTCCTTTCACCTAAAAACTACACTCATTCCGTATATTTATGCAGAAACTTCACTAAAGATTTTCCTTAAGTACCTTTTTGAATAAGGGCCAAAAATCATAAAATTAAGAACTTAGGACTACAGAAATAAAATTAATAAGCTAGTGTGCCTGGGGGAGCTTATAAGAAGCCACCATAAAATAATAACAACAGTAACGATCTCATAAGAAAAGAAGGAGTGGTGTGCACATTGTGTGTTTATGTTTATATTCAGTTACTCCTGGAAAAGTGTATTACACAACATAAGTCAGTAAAGCATTGTGTTGGTTTTGCATGTAAATTATTTCTAGAAGAGACAATAAAGACCATACCAAACATATTAATATAATAGCTGCCAGGAATAATTTCATGTATCAGTTACACTATTTCTCACATCATGCGTCCCGTGGCTTGCAGGACTAAACACCCAGGGCTATGAGGGAGATACTTGCTGTACAAAGGTACAATATGAAATCAACTCCACATTCCTCTGGAGCTGGTTAAAAACCTCTTACAGGGACACTTATTAGGACCTCTCTTATTCATAACATAAACTCACACATAAAAACTTTCAGGTTCATGATCCAGAGTCCCCCAAGACAGTGAAAATTTCCTTTTCTTTTGATGAGTGTGGCATTGCCTTTCCTTTTTTTTTTTCTTTTGTTTTTTGCTGATTTGTTACCTCAGTCAAAGTCCAGCTTAGACCTTCAAATGTAAGATGACCAACTGCAGCTTCATAAAACTTTTTCATGACTTCTAGAAATCAATTTTCTATCTAAAAATGGCAAGGCCTTGAAATAGTCACAACATGAGATGTTTGCATTCTGGTCTTTGGAGACCATAGATTTGAATGTATTTACATCCCAATTTTAAGTGTTTCCTTCATTCCTAAGACTTAAAAAATCATTCTGCTTTTGTTAATGAAAACAGGTTCTCTTGCACAGACACTTGCTCCAAGGATCTAAACCTTTAAGACAGACATATTTAATGAAAGTACAATGGTTAACTTGTGTTGTCTTTTAGTTAACTTTTGTTAACAATGTTAAATAAGGCTGAGTCATAGATCAGCAGGAAGTAGCATCACTAAAAAGTAAATTTGGCATAAACTGATCTTCTAAGGAGTAAGAATATTTGTCAAGTCAAATCAACTCTTACAGACTGTTTCAGATGCAAAAAAAATGAAGAAATGTCAGAAACGTCAAAACACTTCTCAATATTTTTTCAGAAACATTGATGCCTTGTAGCCTCATTTGCCAGATATGACACTGATATTTTCTATTTGGAAAGGCACTTTTTCCTTACAAATTGAACTGAGGTTCACAAAGGAGGTGTAAGAAGGGGTTAAATAAATTGACAATTAAACACAAGGAATTGCCTGAAGCCAGCTGGTTTTGGCATTGTTTTTCAAAACCAAAATCTTCAAATCTGTTATAACTAGCTTCAAGGAAATCCAGAGTTTCTTAGTTGGGTGTAGTTGAAATTATTAAGAAGGATTTGCCTCCCTAAAATTGATTGCCAGTTTTGACAACACTTCCTCAACGACTCAAGTACATCACTCAACAATCTGTGCTTCACCTTCTTTGTCTATATACCTGGATTTCACTTGGATTGTATTGAAATCATCTCATGTCAAGAATACCATTTACCAGCATGGATTGTCATTTACTTATCAGTTTATCTGTGACAAGGCTGCCCTGTAATGTCATTGTCATCTTACTAACTGGGAAAGTAGAGGCTTTACATGTATTTTGTATCCTGGTATGGATCACAGCAGCTTGGCTGGTGTGGTTATTTCCATTCCTCTAAATAATCAAGTGATTTTCCTAGTATCTTTGTAAGCATTCCTAAACTGTTCAGCTCACACTTGCCCCTTGTTTTCTTCAAAAATAATTTTATTTAACTGTGAAAAATAATAAGGAGAAAGGCTGTTGAATGCCTAGTGCAGCACATGATTCTTTCCCTGCTGGGGGAGGTTTCTTGCCCAACCTATTGCATTCTCATGCTTTTTGCTTTCCTCTCAAGGAAATTAAATGAGTTTCCACAACTGAGCTTTAACCACCAGTAAAACACCAACCCTCTGGCACAGGCCATTACCAGCAAGGCAAAGCAGCTCACACAGAAGCAGGTACTTGTGCCTAATCTGTGCTCTGGGACCTCTCAGAAGTTTTGCAATGTCAATTACTGGGGCTAAGCCATCAAGAAGGTATTTACACACAGCAAGTTTCCAAATTCACTTGCTTTGTATGACACTTGGTGGTCATATGGGCAGCCAGGTGGCACGGGACAACATGAGGCCACTGCTCCCAGGGGACCTGTGAGGGATGTGGCCTCACTGCAGGGCACAGCAGCAGCCACAAGTAGTGCAATTTCTCAAGCATTTGATGACAAAATCTCTCTCTTCCAGCAACAAGTAAGGAGCAAAAATACTGGACGATTCCCAGTATTTTTAAGTTTCATTTTATAGAAAATGGAAGAATTTGGCTCCTTTAGCATAAGAACCTGAACAAATGTGTTTATCTAAATTACACACAGATTATTTTGTACAATTCAAATGATGTCTTGCCATATTTGCACTGTTTCTAGGACCAGGACAACTGTCCTATCCTGTCCTGCCTCAACTCCTAAATAAAACAGGCCAGGGACTATTCTCTCTCACATCCCTACCATTAAGCTCTCCCCAAGCAGGATAGCCAAGTCCAAATCATCATATGGCAACAGCCCCAGGCAGACACTGGGCTGCCCAGCACAGCACCCAACTGCCCCAACCAAAACCCACACCCAGCCCCTTGCTCTGGCTCCAGTTCCTGTGCTGCTACTGGAACACCTTGGGGGCACCAACTTAGCTGGGAGGGAAAGAGAGAATGTCACTGCTACTGTCTCAAGGACGGGATGCTACTGCACATGCCCAAGGCTGCAGCCACTGCCTGTGGGAGGTGGACAGAGGGCCAGGGCACTGTCCAGCCACCTCAGTGCTTTTGCCACAATCTGTCTTCTGAAAATGAAGAGTCTCAGTACACATCCTACAGCCCCTCTGGAGTACAAAGCATGACAGCAATACTTCAAAAGCATGAAGGGGTAAATCTTCAGCTGATGTGAATTTAATCAAACTATGGCAACAAGTACCAGGAGAGGGTATTGACCACAGTCATAAGCACTCACACACGAATGAGAAACCAAGGTGAAACTCAGGTCACCTGCAGGACCTACCATCACTTCGTGGAAAGCAGAGCAGCTACTAGAGACTGGGTTTTGACAGGCGATTTCATAGTTCAAAGATCATCTGTTTCACAATTTTCCAGTTTGTGATAGCAACAAAGGGAAAAACACTTCTTCCAAGCAGAAGTATATATGTATTTTTGGGGATGTTACTTTTAAAATGCTTTAAATTAAATGATGTTTGGTCGAGGGTAACGGTTTATGTAACTCCATCATTTTTGTTCAATTCCAGCAATGATACCTCACAAATTCTTAACAGGACTCCAGTACAGGCTTAGCTGCTTTGCTGAACTGAAGTGGGATTTTATTTTCCACCCAAAGACAAGCAAATGACTGAATTTGAAAAGCAACTTTCTTGAATTCTTCCTGGAACAGAGGTCAGAAGAAGCATGAACTTCCTTTTCAATCTGAATCCATATTTCTTTTTTTTTTTTTTTTTAATTAGGACTAGATCCAGATTTTTCTGTTCTTTGCTGAAACAGTCACAGAATGTCTTCTATCATCTCATTCTCTTACAGAGGGAATAACTATGTTTAACTCCATAAAATATGTGTTTAGCATGAAAACCCATAAATTTGACTAGACATTGTTACATTTGTTAATACTTCTTTCAGTGAAGGACCATGACTGCGGATGAGAGAATTTCCCCGGGTTTCCAAACTATTAATACATATTTTCAACAGGGGATATTACTGTTTTATACAGACACTGTTTTGTAAGGTGATAACCTCTGCAATAGTCATATAAGCTTAAAGACACAAATTCAATTCCTGTTGAAATCTACAGCAAATTTGTGATTGAATTCTATGTTAAATGTTCAGCACGTCTCCCTTCACTGCATGCCAGTATGGACAGCCTTTCATTCATGTGCTTAACCTGTGTTTAGAAACTCCCATAAGAGTTCTGAAGATACCACAGAAGACTGATAATTAGTTCACATGCTACAGCTTTTCTTGGAACTCTACAGCTGCACATTAATATTTGCAAGCTTCTTGTTTGTCGCTGCTAGGTACTGCCACATCTGTCCTTATTCTTGCTGGATTCTTCCTGCTATTATGATATCCAGGTTTTTAACAAAAAAAAACAAAAAAAAACAAAAAAAACCCCTTTATTTTAAATAGATTAGAGGAAAACTTTTGATCAAAATACCAAGTTTTTTTATTGTACTTTCAATGAAATAAGTTAATTTGAAACATGAAGTAGCCCTAGTCTTCAGGAACTCAATTTCCTATGAAGGGGCATCTCCCAGAAGCAAATCTTCCATCATTTTTTATGATCTGTTCCAGGAAAAATTCCAAAGAATTTGGTGGAAAGTCATCTTTTTGGACTCTAAGGTTTGTCCTCTACTTATTCAATACTATGGCTGGTCAAGCTATCAGAGAGTCTGAGGAAACACACACATTTGCTGTGGCAGAATGGCACAAGCAAAACACATTAGCACCTATCCTGCCACTACTGTGCATAATCCAGGAGAAGATTCTTAAACAAAAGAGATTTTGCTTTGGAGATTTTATTTGTCTCAGGCTGTCTTAAAGAACATTTTCTCAGAGCATATGCCTCCTTTTATTCGTTTTTTAAATAGTCATTACCACAGCAATACCTCTGCAAGAAAAAGTACATTTAAAATTTTGTTTTCTTTAGAAATCTGGATTAAAAAACCCAAAACTGATAATGTTCTTGTTTGGTTTTTTAAATTTGTCTTGAGGAAGGACGGCTACATGCATTTTGACTGGTTAGAAAAACCAAGCAAGAATGACTGCCAGATATTTGAAATGCACATCTTTTCCATTAAACCAAGATGAATACTGCCCTCTGCTATAAATACAGGGTCTGGTAGCATTCCCATCAAAGTTAGGGGCAAATTTCCCATTGACTTTAACAGTGCAACAGAGGGCCTTTACAGAACAGACAGAGCACCTTTTTATTTCTGGATAGGAAATAGAAAAACCTGAGTACCAAAGTTTCTGATCAAAAAGAAAACAAACACACCTTATGGGCTTTTTAATAACTTTTTCCCCAATAAAAAGCGTAAAGTTGGTCTGAAATTATTATATGTTTGAACAGAAGGCATACTTTCTTTCTAGCTAGGCATTATATCATTCAATCTCTGAACACAGAGATGTAATATAAAGTAATAAAGAGGAAATACAACATAAAGTAAGATTCAGACATATTCAATTGCTTAATGAAAACACAAGAAAAATAGTGAGTAGAAAATACAGTTTCCTTTATTGAGAAAAATTCCCCTTCAAAAGCTTAATCAATAATAACATTCATATTTCCTGACTTATTTTTTACATTTATTTTTTCAGAAAATTAATAAATATCTTTAATGAAAATAGATTGTCATCTTTCTGCAGCCTGGCCAGGCAGCATCCTGGATAGATTTCTCCCTGCTTACTCTGTTTCCCCTATGATGCTGACTGTTCTAAGCAGCACGTTTCACAATTTCATTTCAGATCATTCTTGTCATTGACTTCTATCCAGTAAATGTAAATACATATTTGCAAACGTACCAGGGGAAAAGGAAATCCTGTAGGATGATCATGCTGCTGGTAATTTGGAGATAAGTCGAACACTTGTTAATGCCTAACATTTTCATACTTTTGTACTGCAGAGCAGATAGAGGCTATGAGAGTATTGTAGACAAACCACCTAGATTACTGTTTCCATATACTTTGACCCTAATCCAGTGTCCACAGGCTACTAAATATCTGGAGTGTAGTGACCAGGATGAGGTTCTGGGGATGAGGCTCTGGGCCCAGAGCAGGAAAGGTGCAGGTGGCTCTTAGCCATACAAAGATCTTCAAAAGTTTGACCACTCCCAGATTAGCCCATTTCTTCTCTATTTGTTCTATGCCCTGATATCAAGACAGCAATCCCTACATGTATGAGAGAATTGGTGTTTTGGACAGCAGATATCAAAAAAATGAGACCAGGGCCAGCAGACAAAACAGAAAACTTGTGGAAGTTGAAGGTCCTCCTGGACTATTACCTGATTTCTATCTGGAAGTCTTCCAGCAAGGCATCTATGCTTAGGTTATATACCTACTCTTTGGCAACTCGTCTCCAGCTGATTTTTTTTAAAAAAAGGCTTTCATGCTGACAAAAGCTTCCACAGGGTGTGTGATCTGCAAACAGCCAGATCTTCACATTTCCCCACCCCAAACCACTGGAGATATAAGCCAAAACTCTTCCTGGATGATACCCATCAGCATCTTTTGAGGGATTACTATAAATTAGTGTATATCATCTGAGGCTCCTTTAACTGCACAGGAAAACAACAGTGTGCAGAGCGCAGTGTCTGGTTTGAGCTTCACTCAGGGCTGGCTGAGCAGCAGCAGGCAAGTGAGGAGCTGGAGACCCCACATACCTCACATGCCACACAAAACCAGCTGCTGTAGGAGCAGCTTCTGGAGATGCTCTGGGTGCCTGTGCTGGTGTGAGGGAAGTCACAGAAGGGGGTCAGACATACAGTGAGTAAAACACCACAGAGTTCTGAAGTAATCTTATTTACATATCTGAGTTAAATCTGGCTAGTTTCTAGAGTATCAATATAGGCAGTGTGCACATATTACCTGGAGCATCATCTCCTTCCATTATAAACCTTTAGTGATGGTTTATAAACAGAAATGCGGTCAAGCCAGAAATAAGCTGTCACACAAAATGCTGACATCTCTAAATACCAAGAGTATCTGAGAGATATTTTATTCTCATTAAAAATATTGCATTTGTTTTTCTCAGAGGAAGTAGAAATCACAAGAAAAATCAACATTACATTACCTAATCTTTCTCATTTTCATTTTTAATTCCCTCAGCATGGGGCTGAGATAGCTCTGCTCCTTTGCACCGAGCGCCATGACAACCAACAGACCTACACAGTATCTGAACTGCCATTCAGCTTGTTACCTCGGGAAAAATGTACACACCAAATGCTCAAACTCTTTTTAAACCTATTAAATATAAATAACTAATATGATTTGACCTAGATAACTGAATGCAATGTACCATAACATTCCAACATAAAAAATAGACCTGTAGTGTAAATGCTTTTATAAACATTATGGAGACTAAGTAAAGTTGCTAAAATGAGTTCATCTGTTGTATTATAAGAGAAGTTTTCCTTAAACAAAATGTTTTCAATATCAAAAATGGGAGTGTAGCATTCAAGAACTTAGGTACTAATTGTGTGTGTGTGTGTATGCTATAATTACAAATTTCCATGAACAGTGCAGTTAAAGCATTTCATACATATGTACTTTTATAAATTATATACATCATAAATCTGGATAATTAATACCCCCAGAGAAGACGTGTATTTTAAGTTGCCCTTGGAACCTGAAATTCAGAGGTAAAACACCACAGCTTTTAGCAGTACTTATCAACGAAACAAGCTGCAGTTACATGCACAAATCAAACACAAATAAGCAAAATAAATATATATACTAGTTCCTTCCACTATCCATTACAAAAACATCACTTATGAAATAGGTGTATCCAACTCAACAATCAGCCTTGTGTTTCCTTTCATCTGGTAGTTTATCGATATGCTAGAAATCCCATGTGATGCCAAATGTCCAGTTTGCATTAAACGTGCAGATATGAACAATATATCCAGTTTTACTTCTTGTTCTTATACATTGTGCTACAATTTTCAGATAGTTTATTTAAATGTCCTACAGTTTTCCCTAAGAAGCCCTATCATTCTGGCAGCTGGACTTTGCAAGAGAATGTAAGATTCTCATCTGAAAAATTACAAAGGGCTGTTAGGATCAAGCTCACACTCTTCAGCTGATGCAAGGCATTCATTTAATTAGCACATCTTTACCTCTGCAAAATTTAAATGATTGCATCTCTTGTTGATACAGAAAAAATGCCTAGCACTTACACCCTTAACCTATAATTCCTTTAAAGATGAAGGGCTTGGAGTCGTCTGGCTGATCTCAACTTTATTCAGTTTAATTCTCATGTTCTCTAAACAGTATTTTCCCATTCTACTGAAGCTTTTTCTTCCAACATTTCTTCAGTCTTCTTCCTCTGTATCACTAAATTCCCAAAGCCTTTATTTTATATTTGATTTGATTTTTGTCCCTTAAATGTCTCTCTAAATACTTAATTGCTTTTTTAATTTCCCAGATAGCATCCAGAGACGTTCAGACATTAATGGCTTTGCTTCCAGCTACTGACCAGCCATATAAATCTGCTCACACACCACAACTCTCTGCATGAAAATTAGGTTCAACTCTGTCCTAAACTTCAATACAAAATCTGTTTGAAATCTGCTGATTTAAACCAGTGTGCCACAAAAAACCACAGTTGTCAATGCAAACCACCCACCTTCATGACCCTAATGTTTTGACACATTTGAATCTGTCAGGAAGTGCAAAACAAATGAATTTCATTTGTAGCTGGGAGACAAAATTATTTTGGGTGGAGCTTGCCCCATAAACCAATTCCACTAGATTCAGCATTGCCTTTCATCTGGTACCACATCCATTCATCTTTTGCTCAGAAACAGGAAGAGGAGGCTGCTGCTTCTGCCATTCTTGATTCAGACCACATGAGTTCCAGCTCAAAGAGGCACAAGATGGCTTGAGGCTGGAATTTGGTCCACAGGAGCTGGCAAAATCACTTTTTTCTCTGCTTGCGATAGAACTACTCCCATAGAAGTGCAGCAGAAAGAAGGACTGTAGGAAAACACAACTAAACTCCCTGTAACATGTTGTCCTCTGCAATGTTCTACAATCTATCATGTTCTTATTCCTCTCCTTCATGACAGTCTAACTGGGAAAAAAAAATATAAACATTTATCTAACATGTGAGGTCATCTCAATGATTTATTATTGGGACCTTTTTGTTTGTTTGTTTACAGTTGTTGCAAGAGAATTTCTTTCATTAAAGTATCACTTGGGTATGATTTCCAACAGAAAAGATATTAACTGGAATTAAGTAGGAAGACCACCAGGTATGCAGAACTATGCTACAGAAATGTATATCTGGTCACCTCCTGCATGTTACCCCATATTTTTAAAGTTTAAATGAGCATCTGAGAGAGGAAACTGAGGGTATAAGACCAAGTGGGAAAAATATGAAAAAAAACCAAAGTATCAAATAATCCCTGTTAAAGATATTTCCAAACAAAAAGATAACCAGCCACATATGTGGCTCAGAATTAATTGAACTTGACTATTTGTGAAATACATGTACATTTCTATGAACCTGAAGAGTGTTTTCAGCAAGGGAGGAAGACTGACTGAATGGCACACAAGCACTATTAGCCACAGCCCTTGAGGACCCAAACCAGACAGATCATTGCTCATATAAGAAGAAGAAGGTAAATAGGGTAGAAAATGTAAAAGTTTGACAAACTCCAGGGCTATGTTATGACACTGCAGAGGATAATAAGCAAAAGCAAAAAAGGTCAGTAAGTGATGTCAGTGGTAGATCAAATCAGCTGCATTACAGGCAGAGGTACATAGTTCTGGGAATTTCTTATTTTGAAATGAACAGTGAACTGTTTCTGCTGAACCAGTGGCTATCAGCTCTGGAACAGTGCTTCCTTTACAGGCAGGCAGTATTTCTGAACTGGGTTTCAACTGAGTGTCTTGGCAAAAACCAGTGTGGATAACATAGGCAGATCCATTCTGGATGTGTTTGTAGAAGCAAAGTATACCCAAATTTCCCAAATCTTTCAGACCCAGGCAGACATTGTAGGAATCCAGTGTGTGCCATGTTTGTATTTCGTTGTGTATCCTGCCCCTTTCTTCAGCAAATGCAACCCACAGGAAAACAAGATACTGACAGAGCTGTGTTCTTGCATTACAGCATGCTAGTGTTAGGGCTTGTTAGGGCTTCTCTGCCTCTCACTTCCAACAAAGTCTTGAGTCTATCAGTGGGAAACCCTGTTTGGGGTTCAAAAGAGGGGAAAAGGAGGCTTGGTATGGTATTTTCTATGTACAGTGTATGTGTGAGAAAGAAAAAGATTGTCAGTTTCTATAGCATTTAAGGGTAAACACTTCAGCATCTTTAATTTTCCTCCTCTCTCTCTCTCACCTCTATAAAGGCAAAGCTGCTTTTAAATGTATTTTTTTGTCTTGTTTTTTCTCCATTTTCCATGCACTATTCCTCTGTCATTCTCTCAGCCACAAAAATCAATAGATACTAATACCATTACATGAGCAAGGATCTTAGTTTTGCAATAACTTCTGGGCACATAGACATGCAGTTTATAATTTGTCATATATCTTTAACCAACTCTTTCCCCCTTTGCCCTCTTACATACCTCCGAGAGCCTCCTGCTAAGTCCAGATCGTGCTGAGATGCTATAATGCACATCGTTGTTTTATGTGAGTCAAGTAGTCAGGAAAATGTTTTCTGTTTATATAAATATAAAATCATCTTTGCTAAATATTACATTCACTAGTACAAGGCCTAGGAATAATAAAACTTCCTCCTTTGTTTGTGAGACAGATATATATAACAACATTTCTACTCAACATTCAACAACTAAACCCACTGTGACAGTAAGTTTTGCTGCATGGAAAATGGACTTCTTGTTTCATGGTATCTTTTCAGACTGCACTTCATATGCATTGCATTACAGGGAACAGTTGTGTTGCAAGAATATTGTAATACTCCCTTTTACAGCTATATTATGAAATAGCACAAAAGGAAAGGAAAATGCTTTTTCAGTAGACCACCAAGACAGTACTGCACTTCAAGAGACTATATAGTCCAGACCAATGCAGCATTCAAAAATCATTCCTCTGCACAGTCATGGGTTTTATTTAGAAATTCAAAGCAAGGAATATTCTGCTATAAGAGATATAGATACCACTAGTTACTGGGAAAGGAGTCTTTCATGAATGGTTTTTAAGACAGTTTTATGTGTCTCCTAACATATCATTGACCTGATTTGACATAAATACATTGCTGAACTACAGCAAATACATTTCAACTACCTTGAAAACAGTAACAAAACCCAACTCCACGGTTAGTCAGTCATGAAGATACCCACATTACTGCCTCACAAGTAGTTCAAGGCTGAAATTTCTATTAAAAGAGAAAATAATTAAAGCACTAGATGGAATTGCTCATTTTAATGCTGCCTAACCCATCACAAATGATACAAAAATTCTGTTGTGATTTTGAAATCACTGCACCTTTTAAGTGAATTAAACAGGAGGTGAAACATTACAAGGAAAAAGAGAGGTAGTGACCTGTCTTTTTATATGATAGGAGAGTATTTGTGCTATGTCATTCACATTTGAGAGGGAGATACCTATTTGATGCATTGGATTTGATAAGGAGGAGAGAGGCAATTCTTCCTTCAGTGAAGGAAGAATAGATTATATATATATACATACAGATTTTTCTTCACTTACAGCTACAAATATACTGCGTGTCTTCTCCTAATAGCTGGTGAAGCAGTTTACAAGCTTCACTTCAGAAAAAGCAAATCTAATGTCCCCAGCAAATGTTCAGGACTTTTGCAGTGCTGACGACACAATGTATCATGACACATGTGACCTAGAGGCACGGCAGCGTGACAGATACAGTATGTGCACGGCTTCTGGCACGTGCATGTGCCAAAGAGGAGAAGAAGCAAGAAAATCCTTTCCCTTTAGCATATTCGCATCATTCCCATTTCCTGAAAGCCAGGATAAACACATACACCAGCTCCTACAATGTAGAGAAACAAAAAGAGTCCTTTAGCTGTAGCAGTAATGGGAGACTCTCTATATTTTTCTTTGCTTCAGGATTTGGAAGAGCTGTCTTGCAACTGAGGTCAAGATTGTAAGCGAGGTTAATACAACTCTCCAACTGTTAAGAAGTGAAGACTCCTGGAATATGGAGAAGAACTTTCTCATACTCTTTCTTTCAAAATAAAATTCACCTGTGAGGCCTTTAGAGACTCTAGGGCTTCACTTCTTTAATATGGCTAGAAGTATTTCATCTTGTTTCTACAGAATGAAGAAGAACAGGTAGAGGTAACATACACAGATAGGTCCTTTACATCTCAAGTTATTTAGAATAGATGAATTTGAAGTTTCCTTATTCATCCTCAGAGGAGTTGTCTAAGGAGTTCAATATTCACAGTTATGTATTTTTAAGCAAAACACTTAAAATTATATCAGTAGCATACACACTGATGGGTGTTTTATGATCTGTTTATATAAAAGCTCATTCAAGTAACTGTGTTTCAGCCTTTGGGGATGGCAAGAAGAGAAGCTTTACTTGATGAACTGCACAGAGTTACCACTGAGGAGTCTCTGCACACATCTCTAGCAATATAATTTTCATGTTCTTTCTTCAGCAGACTGCAGCATGGTCATTAGAGAATACAAGAAGGAGTTTTCCAAAGCTTAATAGGCTTCTGCCTCCTACATCTATCAGTACCTTGCCCACAAGTACAAGCTTTTCTACTTGACTACGGACCCACCAGTAGTGGTTTGATCTACTCCAGGTTTTCTAGTTTTTCCCACCTCTCATGTCCGAAGAGGATGCTTTCAAAGTCCTATTCTGTACAGCATCACCTGGAGCTCAAAATTCAAAGAGTTTTCAGCTGGTGCTTATTTTTTCCCCTTTCACTTTTCCCATTCAGAATCCCCCTTCCCACTAGGCAAGGATGACAAGTCCATCATCATGCATATGTATTATCCTCAGCTGAATTCTGTCTCTGGCAATCAGACTGTGGTAAATAAAAGGTATGGCCTAAAGAGGATTCTGCTTGATTTCTTATTTGCTTGTAAAGCAGAGAAGAAAGAAAGGGATGGTTATTCTCTTTTTGTAAGAGATGTGTATCAAAAGAAATAATTTAGTGTGGAAAATTCTATAGCTACTGATCTGGTACCTTTTCTAAAACAGACTGTTCTGCAATACATTCATGTAACCCAATTATTTGATTAGTTTTATTTTTTATGTGCATTTCTTTCTTCCCGAGGCCAAACTAATCATTGGACTGTGTACTTGTGCAAAGCAACCTCTTGGACAAATTCTACTTGAGAGTTTTACCAAATTATAGCTGTATTTTAATAAGCCCACAATCCAACAGACAACAAAGTAAACAGGAAAAGCTCTGCTGGAGCCAGACTCTCTCTGGGCTTTTCAGCTGTTCTGTATGTAAAATGATTATTACATGTTTACATACTCATGCATGGGGGAGAACAAGTTCAGGTTTAACTGTCAATATGTGTATGTGCATACCACAGTACCCAATTTGTTGTTATTAAAAAACTAAAACAAGGCTTTGTGAGTTTACTTTTCATTAGAAAAGCTCAATAAACACAAGTACTGTACAAATACTTCTTCTGATCTGTTCTCAGCAAGTAACCTCAACATAACTTATTCTACCCAGTGAAAATTTTCAGTTTATCAGTTTAAAATTGATCCCTCTTTTCTTGTTTACTGTTGCAATAATGGATCTGCAGCCAAAAGAAATGAGGTTTATTCTTATAAATAAATAAAACACAGTCATATTCATGTTAACCTATTTCCCTGATATTGTAGAGTTGTAAAAACAGAGAAAAGGGGGAGGAGGTTGCCATTGTGCAAATTTCTATTAAATAGATGAAAAAGTCCATGAAGCATGGCTTCCAAATTCTGGTAGCTTCTGCCTGCCTTTATTCCACTTATATTTTACTGAGTAAAATTGTCTTCTATTATGCCTCTCTGTCTTGGTAGATCAATATTCTGCTGGTCAAAACATTAAGTATTGCTGAAGTCATTGGTATCTCAAGGTATTCAACATCTCATTTAGACTCTGATTCAAAGTATACTGTGGTAACTGATGCATTCCTCTTAACAGAGTACATTTCATATCACAACCACCTGGGCAGGCTTTCTCCACCAGGTATTCTGTAATGCAGTACACCATTTGCACTGAACTCAACTGGTCAGAAATCATGGTGCTGACATGTGGCTAGGAATTCCCTTATACCCAGGGACTTCACAGCTGCATACTGCTGGCTAAGGCCACGCACCCTTATAGTCAAAGATGACTCTTCCAGCAATATCAAGGGGAGCTGGAATGCTTCCTTTGGTCAGCATACCCTGGTCTGCAAAACCAAGAGTATCTGTAAGCTGCTAAAGTTGAAATGTTCAGAGGAAAAAAATATTTGTATCACATGTGCCAGCACAGTCATAACAAATTTTCACCTACTCAAGTGAGTTAAAAGTGTCTATCTCAAAAAATGTCCTTTCTATTCCTTGAGGACTTTTCTAAATATCTGGCTTATCTAAATTAACCACAGATAAAATCAAATTAAAGAACGGCATTAGAAAGGGATAGTTCCATCCTCTTAAGCATTGATACTTATTTTATGGAAGTCCAGCAGAGGTCATATGAGAAAGAGTGACTTCTTTTTATACTTTTATCCCTCCATTCTCTCCCTTCTCCAGGAGCTACATCGTCTCAGAGAAGGAAGGCTAGAGTTGGAATAGCTCTAAGGAGCCTGGCTCATTCCCTGGGCTGCAATCCATGATGTAGAATGGCCAAAAGCAATTGAATGAGCAACTTGTCTCTAATAATGCCCAGAACCTTGGGACAGGCAGTTCCACACAGACATGTTGGTGTCTATTAAAGTACTTTCCTCCTGCTCCATCTGTGTAATCTTTTCTGCATGGTGAAAAACAATAGGGCTGAGCTGTGCTTATTGCTTTACCCATTGGGAACTCCTGATTATTGAATGCCTGATATCACAACCCTAACATTGTGTGGAAAAGGATTTTTGATATTTAAAAAGTCTTCCCAAAGGTATTTGATTAAGTAGGTCACTCTCTTGCCTAGTCAACACAGCCCCTTCACTTTACTACAGAGCAGCCATTAGGCTGCACTTTCAAGCAGTGTTTCCCCATTCAAATTATCTGTCTGCATTAAGGTAACAAATAAATACATGTGGCCTTTTACATCATTGGTTTGGTGTTGGAAGTGCAAGTTGGTACTCAGCCTCAACTCCCACTGAGATCACCTGAGCTGAAGATCTCCAGCATCTTACAACATCTTGCAAATCATGCTTAGAGCCTTCATATAACCCTTTTCCTCCTTTGTTGCCTACATCTTCTGACCCATTTGTTTTTGAAGTGATACCTCTGAGGGGAAGTGAAGGTTTGCTATTACATCTTGCTTCTGCCTGGACTGCCACTTTACTGCATAACTTCTATTTTGCTGCAGTCTCCAGAAGTCCATAAAAGTTAGTTTAAAAAGGAAGCTCCTCTCTACAGTCCTGGTGGTTGACACTGGTTTTAGCTTCCTTTCCCATATCTCAGGATTTAATAATCAAATTTCTACAGAAGATTTATCCAACAGAACTTGATTCCCAAACATTGAGGCTTTAGTTTATTGTGAAAAATCAATTGCATTTTACATTTACTTTTATATTTTGGTATAATACCTTTTCATTCGAATAATCTTAGTTTAATTTTCTGCACTATATATATTCTTTTGTTTCCATCACCCAAGTAGCTGTTTAATGGTTAGCTACAAATTAGCATTTATTTGATCTCAGGTGTCTTTCTGCCTAAAGAATTAGTAGTGCTTTCAATAATATATACTCCAAAAGCATATTGTTTTGAACAACTCTTTTGACCTACTTGTTTCCATAATGGTTGAGGTTTCTGTCAATGTGATTTCTCTTTATCATTTTTCTTCCCTTCCCTTTACCAGAGGCTGATTTTCTTCTAACAACCTATTTCAATTCAGTAAAACTCCCTTTATTTTTTAATTTTCTTAGGTTATTGAAGTCCCCAGATTCCAAAAACATTAATTTTACATTTTGTCAAATAGAAGGAAGTTCAGTAGATTCAAACAGAACCAGACTGAATAATCTTACCTATGTAATGTCCTTTTTCCTTCACTTTGAAAAATTCAGCAACTGTAGATGAAATTCTTGTTCCTGTGACAGGCTAAAATGAAAATTATAGTAAGCCTTACTTCATTAGATATAAAATATAAAACTCTTTGTCACTTTAAAAAAATATTATTCATATCACGTTATGTAAGTAACATGCAGACAATCCTGATCCATCTAGTAGGCATTTTATTTTACAAAGACCCCAATCTTGCAATCCAATCTGAACAGAAGAGTCCTTTCATTTCCACTGAATGCCAGTGAATCTATTAGGCACTAGGCTTACAGAGGTGTTCTGGCACATTAAAATGCAGACAGGCTCATAACAAAATCTTTTAGAAATGTACGGAAAACAAATTCTCACTCCAGATCATTTCTGTGTCTATAACATAGCCCACTATACTTTAGATGAAACAGAGCAAAAAAAATTGAAACATAATTTTGGTTTACATTAAAAAAAAAAAAAAAAACAACAAAAATTGAAATTCCCATCTCATGGAACAAGAAAAGCAGAATTTAGAGAATGTTCAGGCATTTGTTTTAAAGACCTTTAAATTTGGGAGAAAACAATTCATCTCTCTGAAGTCTGCCATATGTTCAGAGATGTGGTGGGTACTGCATCCTTTCTAATTCCAAACAATACCAACTGCATATGCTCACAAAGAGGCAAAAGGCTTCATTTTGCATCTGCATGTACAAACCTTGCAGCAGTAGAGAACCAAGGCTGGAATTGTAGAGTTTAGTTTTTTAAAAGGAGACTATTTTGTTGAATAGCTTTGTAGTCAATATAACATGCTTTTAATCATAGAATCATAGAATGGCTTGGGTTGAAAGGGAACTGAAAGACCATCTGCCTGCCACAGGCAGAGACACCCTTTACCAGACCAGGTTACTCAGAGCTCCATCCAACCTGGCGCCAAACACTTCCAGACAGGGATAGGGCATTCACAACTTAATAATTATACAGTATTACAAAAACACCAAAAAGGCAGATTTGAGGTATTACACTGAGTTTGAAGATTTTCTTTCCAGGTTATTTCTCAGAGATGACTGCATTTGTCTTCTACTTTCAAATTACTTTTTATAGATTATGAGAAAAAACTTCATTAAGTTTTAGCCATCACTGGAGAAAACCCAAACTCAAAACTGGTACTTGCAATACGAATGAAAGGCTCCTTAGAATTAAAATATATTTGAATGTTTGGTGATATATGACACCATTTATTTTAACTAGAAAGACCATAAATGGGGACATAATCAAGACGTCCTACCCTGCAGACACAGCGCAGAGATACCAGTTGTGCAGCTGAGAACTGAACAATCACAGCAGCTCTTGGCTAAATCACTGCCTGTGTCTCTAATTGCTAGTGTTTCACAGGTTCCACACTGGGCAAGGTCTGGCTTATTTCATAACTGCTTGGTATCTACACTAAAATAAATAGAGATAAACTTCAAAATAAAGAGAAAAATAAGCATCTTTATGGCCTAATACTATTGTGTTTTACAATAATTTTGAGTATTTATCGTTTAAAATTAGGAATTAAAGAGGGAAAAGGACAGAAATTGTTATCACAAACTGTCTTAGAGAGGAAGCTGTTTACAAACATTTGAGAAGTCTTTCTGAACAAGACAATTTTAACCATACAATCTGTAATAATTAGATATTCATTACCTCTCCCCACCACTGATGAACAAGCTAAAACTGAAATCGTTAAGGCTATGAAGAATTGGCCATTCCATGTTCATATGGACTTTCACTATCTCTTTATAACTGATGGAGAATGTTTTCTGATTTATACTTAAAAAAAAAAAAAGTTTAAACTGCTTGACAAATATTTCATTGTCCCTATACAGCTCACTGCTGACACTTGTTTGGAAAAATGAAAGGTAAGTTGAAAAATGCACCTTTTCCATTTTCATCTCTAATTGAATTCTCTCTTGACCCCCTTATTCCCCATGGCTGTATTTCAGGTTTTGATGATAAGAAAAAGAATTTTGTATTTGGATAATACAATTTTCTCACTTGCCTTCAGCGACCTTCAGCTCAATTTCCTCTCCCCAGAGACACTGTATATTACAGAATTGAATCAAATTCCTTATTCATAGAAAAAAAGTTCCAATTTAATCTGAATATTCAGCATTTTACACTGGTCAGGGTGATGGATGGCAAATTGAAATGCTTTTGGTTCAGGTAATCAAATGGTAAAATTCAGACTGGTATTGAAAAAAATAATGAAGTCTATTCAATATTCTCATAAGGTGCAAAAAAATGCACATTACATGGTAGAACTCGGGTTTTTTCTTATTATCTAACCAATAACATCTCCACCGCAAAAGTATAGTAAAACATTAAGAATTTATGTAGGTTGGAACGTGTGAAAAGCAGCCACCTTTGGGGGAAAATGCAGGCATCGTTGTAAGAGTGCTCAGATGAACGAGTACAAAACTGGGCAAAAACAGACCTGCTCTCAGTATGTACCTGCAGTGTTCCATGGTGGGTTACTGAAGCCTTTTAATATGTTTTAAATGCTTTTTGAGAAAGAAACATAGCCCTTTTAATCACTTCAAGTTGTTTGATGTACTAAACCACTGCAATGTTTCACTTTCATCCCTGGAAATTTTGTCAAATAATGTAATCAGGTATCTCATTATTTCCAATGGACTACCATTTCATTTTGGAAAATCCTCTTGTTATCTCTGAAGTTTATAATCCCAAAACAACAATTAATTTGAACACCACCAGTTTGGCACCACACTATTGATGAAACTTTCTTGAACATTTGGGCTTAGACAAGATGTCTCCAGGAAAACAAGAACATAATGATGCTAAATAAATTTTGTTTGGTTTAAAAATTCCATCAATAGTTACTTTCCTCCCTTCTAGAGCTGCACGGAATTACGCTGTTTGATTTTCAAATACTGTATACCAGTTATTTCTTTTCTAATTATTTGGAGTATTTAAGCCACAACAAATGCCTGACTGTAGACACCACTAACAATTAAAAATATGATACAGCAACTTAAATTTTAAGGCACTGTGTTAAAAATAAGTCCTAAAACACACAAATATATCCATTTCAGTCAAGCCCCAGATTAAATTTTTTTTAAAACTGCATTTTTTCAACCTTTCCTGTAAGAGCAATTTAGGAACCAAACATTACATGCACCTCTGTAGGGTGTAAGGGTAGTTCTGCAATGGAAGCCATTAACAGTACACTAATGAACAAGAAAATAAGAGCCTAACTACTCTTCCCAGGTCCCTTACATCTTCAGGACTTGCAGGAATACATATAATTAAATAATAAAAATGCACTATTTTATAGGTTAAAGTGAATAGATACCAAATAGATACACAAAGTTTGGAGCATGTTATATAATCAGAAACACAAAAATTAACTTAAGGTGCCATAGAAGAGGATTTAAGCATGTGATTTTGAAGTAATTTAAGTAGAAGCTTGTTTTCTGTCCTGAATAGGAAGGAAAACAAGTACATAGCTCTGAACTAATCTATTATCTGCATTTCAAGGTCCAGAACACTAAGGATATTTGTTGCATGAGTTTACTTCTGCTGAGAGTTATTTGGAATGTCTTTTGTGAACACCTCTACGGTAATATTAGAAGTGTAAGACACATATGACAGCAATTTTTACTGCACAATAAAAAGGAAAACTAGAAAAATATTTTAATTTTATTGAAAAGTTGCATTACAATCTTGCTTCTTCCAGAAGAGTTCTTAGTACCAGTCCTTGTAGAAGGGCTAAGTACCAAGTCAGGACAGTCAAGCTATATGAGGAGGTGCTTAAAAGTCAGGAAACAGCAGCATTGAAATACTAATACAAGCTGGCTTCGTGTTACCATGGGGACTATTCCCAAAGGCCATATTAGCCTATGGTCACTGAGCCCCATAGGAGAACTTTCACAACCAAGGGATACCAACAAGCTCTTCTAGAGGGCAGTTCAGATCAGGCAACCAGCTCTAGCCCAGAGGAGTATGCATCACCCAGATAAATTCAGCCACTGTGAATACCCTTCATGCATTCAAATTACATTCTTTAGCTGCAATTATTTTGCCCAGGATCATGTGGAACATTATGCAAGCTTTGTCTTCTTCCAGTGTGCACTTTTCTCATTTCCATAATAGTCCCGTATTGGATCTATACCTTGGCAGTTGCTGACTGCTGTCACATTCACTTCTTTTTTCAGCTGGTAGTATTAAAGGCAAATGTTAATTACAGGGACTATTTCTCTAACCTTGTCTCTGGGATAGAATATTTAGTTGGGAACAGTATCATTCATCACAGCTGCAGCCTATTAGATAAATGCTTCTTAAAAGCCAGACTCCTTGTCTGCTGGATATGCTGCCTCGCTGAGGACTGGGAGAGTAACGCAGCTCAAGGTAGTCATTGTTAGTGCCTCTCCGTGCTCCTTTCAGGCCAAAGGACAAACATGGTTTGTGACAGTGTGCAAAATACTCTGGCCCAGCATTCAAGAGGCATTTGTTCTTGGTCTGTGTGCTAACCCCAGAGAGCAAGGAGAGAAGCAGAGGTTCCCATGTTAGCTGGCACAGCACGCAAGCTGCTGATACGCTCTGAATGTACGCCAGCTTGGGTAGCAATTTAATAAAGCAGCTGAAGCTAATGCCATTTTTTGGCACCACATAAAAGAGTTTGCTGTAAGGTCACATATATGCATATAAAGGGTCATGTACCAGCAAATTTTCAGGAAATAGTAGACATGCACATTATTAGACTGAATTGCTGTCTGGCTCCAATATCTAAAATATGTAGCCAACTCTTAACCCTACGTCTCAGCATTCTGATGCACTTAAATCAGAAAAACGTGTAGGGTTTCTGTGTCTTAAGTGAAGTTTCTAGAGTAGGAGAAGAATATCAAGAAAGTAGCACCAGACTCTATGCAGAAATACTTGACGAGCAATACTGCTGGAATTAGTGCCACTACTGACACAATACTTTGATAATTAAAGACTTTTCAAAATATGAGATTGCCTCTAAAATCTTGACTTTAAAGAGATTATTCTGGGGCTCTTTTTTTTTTTTAAATTAGGATTTTTGAACCAATAATTTTGTATTTCCAATACTTTCTTTGCAACTACAAGGACTCCCTTTAACATGCATGTCTAATGGAAGATAACATTAATTCATAATCATGGGACTCTGGAGTTTTATAAGAAAAACACTAAATCTTATTAAACTTGTGATAAAATTATTGGTGTTGGCAACCTTGCAGACATATGCCTAGAGCTGCACAGTGTTTTCCTCCTCTAACTACTGTGACTGAAAGGACTTTAATGAGAGTAAAAGAATGTGGCTCTGTCTGCCCAGAATCTTTTGGAATTTTCACTTTTCCCTAATGAAAATGAAAACAAATACTTTTCTTTTTTTTTCCTGTAAGCTTTTACGGACATCTGAACTGACTTTTGTAATGAAGAAGGATTAAACAAACTCAGGAAAATTATAAATGTGGTTTGTATTAGTGTACTAATTAGCTCATAAATTTAGAAATAGTTAATCTTTTAGTTTTGCTGAATGAAAATAGTGGTCAAATTGCAGATCAGATTTGTAAATGGAGTAATGCAGTGGAGAATTAAACCCCCCAGAGCATAGGTGTCTGATCTCATAGCACTCTGAAAACTGGAAATCTTGCTACTGGCTTTGAAGAGCACAAGGTGAATTTAGCCAAAGTTGTAAAGCATTACTCAAGCAGTCAGATACTTAGCAAATAATAATAAAAACAATGTGATTTATTAGGTGTGTACTTCTCATTGTATTGTAATCCAACAACTACCTATATTAATTATTTTTAGTTCCATGAGCTAATTAGAGCAGTGGTAGCTGGCAAAATTCTGTGGTTTACTGCAGTTTCTATTTAATATATGCATTTATGTACATGGATATTCAAAAGACCCTGCCCTAGAAATATACATGTTATTACGGAAACAATGTGGGTACCAAGTAATAAAAATATACTTCTCCATTACATGATTTACATTTCTTTACAACTGCCAAAGAAGAAAAAGAGTAGAGGTGCTGTTGTACACTGCCCCACTGATAATCTGATGAAGACTGCTCTGATGAAACAACGAAAGGTAGACTCTATCCCAAAACAAGTTTAGGTCTCAGTTCTTCAGACTGGGTCCTAGCCAGGTGATGGAGGTGCAAGAGCCAAGCACCTGGGCATGGTAGCAGACAAGTAGCTGGCAGACACTACAGGCTGTGGGAAACAAGAGCTCAGAGTCTTCTCTCCCCTTTAATGATTGCACCAGGACAAGGTTAGAAGAGAACTGGGCTCAGTAACACTCAACATGGAGAATGAATGGACTCCCATTCTCACACCCCATAAACATCCTCACGCACACCTTGTTAAACACCACCCCAGAGACTGCATTTCAAGCAGTTTTCCATAAACTCCATGTGACCTGGATACAATGCTAGATAAAACCATCGGATAAAATACAGCACTAGAAGTATGTGAACCTGGGATTAGAAGATCAGGGTGACTTAATGCGGAACCAGCCCTCACATCTGGGCTGCTGTAAACATCACTCAGTTCAAGGCCCCTATGGAAAAAAACCAACACACCAACAGTAATTCAGTAAAATGTATAAGAACTGCTCATTGCTAGAGCCCTGCAGTGATATGCAGCAGGAATTAATCTAAAAACATGATGGCAAACAACTGCTGAATCAATTTTCTTCTTTGGCTTGTAGTGCACCTGCTCTTACAGAATCTACATTTTATACTCTTTCTTTTTTTTCGTGCAGAGAGGTAATTATTCCTGCATTAAACCAACAGCTCAGGTAAGGAGAGAGCCAGTGACAAGGCATTATTCTAACTACATGGTGCATATGATAAGGAGGAAACAAAATGTGTCTGCAAGTACAGAATGTTTAAATGCCTCTACTCACAATGCAAGCTGGCAGGTTACAAAAGAATTTCTAATTATATCTCTGATTTGCTCTTAAGGAGTTGTGCACCAACAAGCTATTAACCAGATCCTATATTACTGCAGCATTCTACCTCAAGGTGGTAGGAGACAAAGAAAATTCAAGCCTCGCATCTCAATATTAGTCTCTTCTGGAGAGCATTGCTGGCTGCCAAACATGTGCACCAAGTCAGAATTGCTGACATACTTTTGCTGCTTATGATGCTACTTCTGGAGGCCATATGACCCCTAGTTCACCATCCCAGCTCTATTTTTGGTAAGCTGCTGCAAGAAAGGACAGAGTGGTATGCTTAGCTGGTATGAGTACATAGTTCAATGGATTACCAGTTACTACCATTTTCTTAACATTTATCTTCATTTTAAATTATGCAGCATAAGGCATGTGAAATCCTCTCCACATCCCCCCCAAATTAGTACCAGGACTAGCAATCTGAGTGACAATATGCTAGACTTTATCCTTTACTTAGTGGAAAGTAACGTTTATATACTCCTGAAGTCTCTCTGACCGCATACCATAAGCAGGTTTACAAGGAACATCACCTTGGCAGCACAACCTCAATGAACTAGTCTGGCCAAAATTTTCAATAACAACAATTTAAATAAAAGCGACCAGTTTGTCAGAGGCATTCAGCACACCTGCTTCCAACTAAGTACATCAGGAAAATCAGAACACAATTATTTTAGTGCTTATATATACAGTACTATAGGTTAGAACTGGACTTCAGATGTCTAAATTTCAAAGTTGTGAAATATGTCAGCAAAAGCATTATAAAAGCAAAAGCCTAATCAAAATGCAATATTGTCCTTAAGGCCTTCAAAAGAGGAACTGTAGTTGTGTTCCCTGAGTGACAGGCTTCATGGTTTAACCCCAGCCATCAACCAAATACCACACAGCTGCTCGCTCACTCACTCCACCACCAGCAGATCAGGGAGAAAATTGGAAGGGTAAAAGTAAGAAAACTCATGGATTGAGATAAGCGGAAAGACAAAAGCTATGCACACAAGCAGAACAAAACAATGAAGTTAATTCACTGCTTCCATGGGCAGGCAGGTGTTTAGTCATCTCCAGGAGAGCAGGGCTCCATCATACAGAACAGTGACTCTTCCTCCTTCTTCCCCCCACTGTATACACTGATCATGATGTCATATAGTCTGGAATATCTCTTTGGTCTGCTGAGATCAGCTGTCCTGGCTCACAATCCCCCGTGCATCCACAGTCTGTTCATCAACACGGCAGTGGGAGAACTAGAAAAGGCCTTGGCTCTGCTCAGCAATACCAAAAACATTTCTCCATTATCAACACTATGTCCAACACAAATCCAAAGCAAGCCCCATACCAGCTCCTGTGAAGAAAGTTAACCCTACCCTAGATAAAACCAGCACAAAGGCACACGAAAAGCTCCAGAACAAGGACTCAGAAAGATCCTGCAGTGAACTATTTTTTGATCTCAGGCACTTGTTCCACCTCAACCTGCCACTCTGTTTAAGGATGATGACTCTACTTCTGAGACTGGATGAGAGTACACCTGACACAGCCCTGTGCAAGCAAGTAAATATAATACTCCAAACACATGTATCCTACCTAAGTTTAGACTTCTAAAACGTGGTTTTGTATACCTCAAATACTAATATAGATTTTTATTAAGTAGTGGAGAGGAATACTTTTCAGTCATGTTACAGCTGATCTAGGTTAAATGTCTACCTCTGGATAACATTTATCAGGCCTTGGAAATGTTTTAGTACAGAAAAATTGGAGACATCTCTTTATTATCTGTATGTCTAAGTTGTACAGACCCAAAGTTATCAGGGAAGAAGCCCAGCTCTCACTGCAAAATGCTGATGAGGAATGGAAATATTCCTTATGAACACCACTGCTCTGTGTCACTGTACACAGTGACAAATAAAGGCAAAGGAAGACTGATATTTAGCCAGGAACATACACTGGCAGTACTGCTAACATCACACTTGCTGAGTCAAGACCAGTGAAGCAAGGAGAGAAAGGAGCTGCGGGTAGCAGAGCCAACAAGAGCTGGATGTGGCTCCTCAGTTTCTGCACTGGGGTTAGTAGCTCCATGCACAGTATGGAGGGAGGTACTGTGCTGCACAGGTACACCAGCATGATGTACTAACTCCACTGCCCTGGGTTCTTAGGCCCAAGTTATATCAATGCACCACTCTCTTGCACTTGTTTAATAAGTGCCTTACCTAAAGCATAGTCTGTCTTTTAGTGTGATGCCATCACTAAACCTTCAGGTATCAGTTGGATATTGTATGCTTGGCACTTCTATATTTAATAATTATTCAGTGGATTTTTAAAGGAGACCATCCTTAGGCCAGATGGATACATTTCAAAAAAATGGTAAGACACTAGAACAGATTTTTGTTTTCCATACTTTGAAAGCAACATAAAAAAGGTTTGGTTTCTGTACTTACCATGTCAAGCAAGAACAAGGATACAGCAGTCAAAAAGGATTTCAAGTTTCAATTCTCAGTGGAAGATCTGAACAAAGACATTCAGTTTAGGTATTTCTCCACTTTTGGCCAAGTTTGAGCCCCTGTATCTCTACAAACACATCCCTAACAGTAGACACACTGCTGAGTAGACCTGATTCATCCAGACACAAGTTCAAAACATCTGTCTCAACTGCCAGTACTGTACAACTTGATAAGGATGCCCAAATTGTATTCTGCCTAACAGAAGGCACATGGAATTGATTCCTCTCTCACACAAATGTTATCCATGACACAGCCTAATGAAGTCAGAGATAGAATTGCTTTGAATCTACACTAGCATGCATGAGACAACATTATGACTGTGTGCATCTCTCAGAGGTTTTTTTTTTCATCTCTTTTTTCTTATTTCTCATGTTCCTCTGGGAGAGCTCATTGCCAGTTTCAACAAAGGGCATCATCTCTTTGCAGATGATATCCAACTCTACAACTCTGTCAAGTCATTCTCTGATCCCCTTCTTGCCACCTGTCTTCAACATGTCAATCAACAGATGGCTACACCATCACTAAGGAATGCTTCAAAGGCATTCAAAATGTTTTAAAAGTCCTCTTTGTTCCATGTCTCTTGCTCTGCTATCAGTCTTCTTAATTCAGCCCTTCAGTTCTCAGCCAAAAATCTTGCTGCTATCCATAACACAGGGTTTTAAATTTCTTTTGCCCTCCTTAAAAGCTACTTCCATAATATTTACAGATTTATCCATACTTCAACATCTGCTTCCACTGTGTTATGTTGAATGTTTTACTTCAGTTTTAAAAATGCCATTTTGTCCACTTTGGCTTTGCAAAAACATATTTTCTAACTTCACCAACCAATGGGCAGGAAATAGAACACTACTTCAAAAAATGGAGACTCCCTCAAGAACTTGCAAGAGCAGAATCTCATTTTAAGACTTGTGAAAATATATTTCAGTATCTACAGCTGGAAGCTAAGCCTTCTGATATACTTTGAAGAGTAATACTGGGGTTTGCCAGATGACTGTTATTATCAAAATATCATTCTGGTATTACCTAAAGGTAATTGGGTTGGACTGTACCAGACTTCTTCTACAGCATCTCGGCCTTTGCTCCTCCTTAGCCCTTTCTTATCTCTGTGTCCTCTCTACAAGGTTCCAAAAATGAGAAAGCAAGCCCATTCCTTGACTTTACCCTATTTTACTCTAACCTGCATTTTCAAGTGTTCCCTTCAAACCACTGTATCATCTTTGGTATAGCTCCCATTTCTACAGCATTAATGTTCCAATAATTTGTAATAATAACCTGTCATAAATCTGGAGTGTCTCTGCTGGCAAACAAAGTGGCAGAATGTAAAATGGATTAACAAAAGTGAAGTGTAGTCACTGAGGAAAAATCAGTGCAGTGGAAGTAGGGAACCTGATGTAAAAATACCAATGAATCACTGATGTAAAAAAAAATCAAAGAAAAAAACTATATGGGCCAATGGGCAACCACCTAAACCCCACTGATAAGTGTACCCAGGGAGCCTCAAAGGAGTGCCCCTGAAGGCTGACAACCACAAAATGCCAGTGTATGTTTTCTAGTACAAAAAAGGGGCTGCAAATAGATTGGCACACATCATTCTCTTAGTAAGGGATCCTTCCTCCTTAGTAATCCTTCTATTTGTTACTGCCTGCACCTCATCTTTCATCCTATCATTTGCAATCCCTTAACACTAGTGGTAACCATAGCCACTGTGTAGAAAGAGCATTTAATGTTCTCCTTTTAACAGCATTTAGCAGATGGAATCAGCTCATTTTCACAAAAGCACAGAATGGATAAATTGCGTGGAAAGGATTCCAGTGGGTCATCTGATCCAACCTCTCTGCTTAGGCAGGGTCGTCCTAGAGCACATGGCACAGGAGTGCATCCACATGGTTCTTGTGTATCTCCAAGTGAGGGACACTCTGCAACCAATCTGGCAACCTGTCCCAGTGTGTGGCGTCACCTGCACAGTAAAGACATTCTTCTTCACATTCAGGTGGAGCTTCCTGTCCATCAGTTTCTGCCTCATGTCCTAGCAGTTGGCACCCCGAGATCCATCCCCTCAGCACTCTCCCTTTGGATATTTATACATATTAATAAGGTCCTCTCCTAGTCATGTCTCCTCAATACCGAACAGGCCCAGCTCCCTCTGCCTTTCCTCCTAAGAGAGATGCTCCAGTCACCTTATCCTCTTTGCCACCCTCTGCTGGACCCTCTCCAGGAGCTTCATGTCTCGGGCTGGGGACCCCAGAATGGGACATTCCAGATGTGCCTCACGAGGGCTGCGTAGAGGGGCAGGTCGGCCTGCTGACCTTCTTGTGCATGGCCGGACACGGCTGGCCGTGGCACAAGGACACACTGCTGGCTCAGGGACAGCTGGCTGTCCATCAGGATCCCCGGGGCTTCCCCACAGAGCGGCTCCCCAGCCCGTGCTGGTGCCCAGGGCTGTTCCTCCTCAGGCGCAGGACCCTGCATTTGCCTTTGCTGAATCCCAGACTCTTCTCTGACCCTCTCCTGAAGCTGTCGAGGTCCTTCTGAAGGGCTGCACAGCTCTCTGGGGTATCTGCCACTCTTCCCGGCCTTGTGTCATCAGCAGACTTGTTGAGGAGATACTCTCTCTGCCCCTCCATCCCTTTGCCAGTGAGAAGCAGCGCGCAGCAGCCCGCGAGACGCCGATGCCTTGTCAGAGCCCTAAGCTGTGCACGGGCGGCGGCGGCTCGGCAGGGCAGGGTAGGGCCGGGCAGGGCCGGGCAGGGCCGGGCAGGGCCGGGCAGGGCAGGCCCCGAGCGGCCGTCGCCATGGCGACCGGCGGGCGCGTCCCGCGGGCCGGGAGGCCGCGCTCTCGCGAGATGGCGGCGGCCGGGCCGGGCCGGGCCGGAAGGAGGCGCGCATTTGAAGGCGGCGGCGGCGGCGGCGGCGGCGGGCAGCGGGGGCGGCGGAGGCGGGACGGGAGCGGAGCAGGTGGGTGTGTTTGTCCCGCGGCACGCAGTCGTGTCGCTCTTGTGCCGCCGCTGCAGGGCGAAGCGCGGGGCTCGCCCCAGGGGAGCGAGCCTGTGGCTGTAACGCCGGCTGCCCGTGCTCGGGCGGCGCCGGGCTGGCCCTGCCCCTGCCCCGGGACCGTTTCTTTCAGGCGAATGGCGCTTGAGGGTGGCTGAGCGCAGCCGCCAGCGCCGTGAAGGTGTTGGGAGTAAAAAAGCAGGGAAGCGAGGGGACCCTCACTTTCGGAAACGGGATAACTCAGCTGCGAAGTTATAGCGGTTTGGAAAGTTTGAGTGATGCAGTGTTACAAGGCTTCTAGTTCTGCCATGGGACGAGGATGAGCTTTAAGTTTTAGGAGGATGTCTGTTTGCTAGGTGTTGTTCCTTTCCAAATTGAACTACTTGTTTTAAAGCTTGTTCAAGTATTTGTATATAGAATCATTTAGGTTGGAAGAAAAGTCTGAGATCACCTATCATATCTTATCATATGCTTTATGTGTATAGATCAAAATCTCTGAAGAACTTTAAAAAAGCACTAACATGAGGAGGTATAGATTTTATTTGAACTGTACCAAATAATGAAGTAATTGGATGCCAAAAATCTTGGTAGTAACTTTGGTGTGGTTCTCAGTATTTTATTCCAGTCCTGTGTCTCTCTAACACAAAAAAAAAAAACCCAAACAAACAAAAAAAAAAATCCACAAACACCTGTTTGTTTCAGATGAGTAACTGAACCTGAAATCACACTGTCACAGTTCTTGAGTTACATTGGTTTAGAGAAACTACAAAAGTGAATGTCAAATAAGAGGTTTTTAAAATATCAGATGACAGTGCTTTGGGAATCACTCACATAGGGGGGTGCAAGATTTTAAATCCATATCACAACCTCAGAATGGAAATTGAGCTTTCAGTCTCTTGCCTGAAAGGCTTGCATATTAAATGTTATTGTATGACCAGAGCTTAGCGTAAACTGCTTAGGTATTTAGTTCTTAGTATATTCAATTTTAAGTATTTTCAAGTCTTATTTTTCATGATACATGTGCCTTTAACACATATTCTTAAAGGATATTTGTAATATTTGTTAGCTATCTCTTTGAGAAAGCTCAAGTGCAGTTTCTTGTTCTCTAGTCTCCACCATTTACACAGTATGCTTTTAAAAGAAGTTTATCCATTATTTAAAAGAAGTTTTTTTGGATTGACTCTGGCTGATTTATGGCTTTCACTTATAAAATGTTGTTGAAGTCACGTGCTAAAATATAAGTCCCAACTTCTGTTGTTATATTGAGGGAATAAATATCAACACTTTGTTAACTTATGCCTGTGAAACACAAAGTCAAGTGGAATATTTATGTGATTGTCAAATATTTACTTTGAGTTTGAACCACCATAACAGGGAAACTGGCAGAATATGTCACCTGGAAAGGCTCTGCAACCTGCGGTGAAAATGAAGGTGGATGAACTCTTTTTGTGCTGGTTGAGTCAGCCTGCAACTCAGCTAATGCTAAAGGACTGCTTGAGAAGAATCAAGAGTAAGGAGAAAACAGAGTTTAACGCGGATTCAGGAAACAGTAAAAATGAGAGTTTCACCAGCAAAAATTCCAATTCCAAGCAGTACATATTAGGAGATGCCAGATTGCCTTTGTCTTTCAGTCCTCCTCAGCTTTCTACTACTCTTCCATTGGCGACTCCAGCTAGCTCAAGGAACTTTTCTAATGTTAGAGCAACACGTCGATCCTCAGGAACCAAAGAAGTAAGTTGGTTTCTTACTAAATTTATTTGTTTAAATAGAACTGACTTTTGTGTTTGTGATGTTAACAAATTATGCAAGTAAATAGTTTTCTCAGAGGAGGTATCAGGAGTGGAGTGAAGCAGCAGCACTGTACATAAAGTACCAATGTTTGTGCATCATTACTGTTAGTGGATAGGTAGCCAAGCTTCAATAAGATTATCTTGTCTCCTTGCCATCTACTAGTGGATAAATTTAAGTCCTTGTGTTTGTGTTCCTTTTATAACATACTGCCTTGACTGCAAAAATACTCCTTTGTCTAATGATACCAGGCACTGTTGTTAGTACAAAACTCAAATTTGTCTTCACTGAATCTACATATTAACAAAGTAATTGTTTTGGTACTGCATGGTACACTCAGCACTTCCTTCCTAATGAGCTCTTTATTTAGAGCAGACAATGCCCTCTATGCAAGGATGACAACCCTGGCCTCAACCTGAAATACTCTTTTTAAGTTTGCAGTTCAGTTCAGTCTAGTTTCTAGCCCTTTTCATAAATTGTAAAAACAAAACTGGATAGAAAGTGGTGTTGTGACTGACGGAGTTAATTGTTGCTTATGTATGATCAATGACTGTAGAATTACAGAATGGTTTGAACCATTCAAGAGACTTTCAACACCATCTAATTCCAACCACCCTGCCATGGACAGGGACACCTTCCATTACACCAGGTTGAACAAAGCCTCATCCAACCCGGCTTTGAGCACTCCCAGGGATGGGAGATGCACAATTTCTCTGGGCAACCTGTTTCAGTGTCTCACCATCCTCACAGTAAAGAATTTTAATTTCTTCCTAATATTTGATCTAAACCTACCCTTTCAGTTTAAAGCCATTTCCCTTGTCCTGTCACTACATGCCCTTGTACAAAGTCCCTCTCCAGCTCTCTCGTTGGTCCCCTTTAAGAACTGTAAGGCTGCTGTAAGTTCTACCTAGACCCAGGGGGAACAGCCTTAAGTCTCTCAACCTGTCTTTTTTGGCAAGGTACTGCAGCCCTGTGTTCATCTTTGTGACCCTCCTCTGGACTTGCTCCAGCAGATCCACATCCTCCTTATGCTGAGGACCCCAGAGCTGGGCACAGCACTCCTGCTGGGGTCTCACTGGAGCAGAGGGGCAGAATCACCAACCTTGTCCTGCTGGCCATGCTGATTTTGATGCAGCCCAGGACACAGTTGGCTTTCTGAGCTGCAAGTGCACATTGCTGGGTCATGTTGAGCTTTTCATCCAACAACATCCCCAAGTCCTCCACTTCAGAGCTCCTCTCAATCTATTTCCCACCCAGCCTGTTTTTGGCTTGGGATTTCCTCGTCCCAGATGCAGGACCTTCCACTTGACCTTGCTGAACTTCATGACATTCATAAGGACTTCAAAGAGTTATTGTGCTGTTTATTATGCAATAGGATTATAAATTCATATATTTTAATAATACTGGTATATTTTAAGAGGTTGTAACTCCCAATTGCTCTACATACTTTGATATCAAACTTATTACAGTGTCCAGACCTGGTATCCCAGGGAAGCCTGCTCAGTTGGGTAAGGGTAGAAAGGATAAAGCTGGAATGTTTAACAGTATCATTTATTTTTTGTTGTTGATATGCATTGAGTGTCTAGACTTACCCTTTAACTCACAGGAGTAACAGCATAACTCTTTTGCACTTAAGCATTTAATCTGAAGTCACCTCTTGGTTTCGTAAATACTAATTTTCAAATCTAGTTGTCAATTTCTTAGCTCCAAAACACCAGTCTAGTGTTTGTCTGGATTGACTTTACCATAGCAGGGACTTGTATTTATGCATAATAACCAGCCAGACAGCAGGGCATGACTATTGATTTACTTTTTTGTTGTTGTTCACAGTATTGTATTTCCTGTTCTAGTGAAATGCAGAAAGTCAGTCAGCAGATGCTCAGTTTATTCTTGTACTAGATAAAAACAAGCAAAGGAAGAGTTTCCATTAAAACCTAAGTTGTGTACTGTAATTTCCCTTCATATGCCTTGGTTGATTGCTTGAAGTAAATCCCATAAAGAAGAACTAGAAGACATAAATGAAGAGTAACATCCTTGACTTAATTGGAATTGTTTGTATAGTGCTTAGAGAGAACCTAGGGGGGTTACGTTGTTGGTTGCTTGATTTAGGTTGGGGAGGGGGAATTTCCAAGCAATGAGAAATTTATTTATAACTTTATATGAACTGAATCTTCATCCAAAAGTTTCTTAATATCTAAGTGTAAATTGCATTTGCAGCTGGCATCAAATCTTAAATACCACCAAGAATTGCGTGTTCTGCCATGACAGTGTATTTTCTCTTAGAAAGCACAATGTACCCCACTTTCTTCCACAAACTACCTCATGCAGTGTCAAAAACTAATGCATCTGTTGTGCATCTTACTGTGTTTCTCAGATCAAGCCACAATGTTTTTTCCTACCTCATATGAGTTTTAAGGAAATTTGAGGTCCTCATCCTGTTTCTGTAAGTGGAAGAAAATATTTCAGATACTGGACCTACAGTACAAGTTAATGCAGATTTAAATTCTAAATAGCTGTCCTAGAAAATGGTAAAAGTTAATGTGCTTAGCTCTGTGTGCATGAGGGTGTTATTAGTAAAAGGCTTTTACATCCAGCCATAAAGAGCTGGAGAATTATTTCTTTTTGGACTATATAGGTCAACTGAAGCATCTTATTAAACTTTTTCTTATTGTGCACTGGAAGTCTCATAAGGCAGCATACAGGCAGTTAACTTACTTTGGCATGATACATTTTCAGTATCACTCAGCTAAATCACTGCATTTGATTATGGGTAAGGCTGCTGTATGTATGCCTTTTTTCTGTTTCTTAAATGTTACTGCGACTTTTTTGAAGGACACCAAATAATAAAGCTGATAACAGCAAACCACCATCCTTAAGTAACTACCAGAAAGTAAATATGAACATGTAGGGAAACAGCATTATCATGCTACAGTATATTTCCTATACTTGTTAGGGAAACATGTTTTTCTGAATGGGAAGCATTCTTAATTAGGATCTAATTAGATACTTTAGGCAGTACCATATAAACAAAATAAGTTGGTGTGCTGATGGCAACCATTAAACAGCTTTAAAAGTGCTGTAGCTGTCAGCTATTGTATTCAAGGAGATCTTTTCTTTTTTCCAGAGATTAGCTTGTAATTGAAGCCTTCGAGTTATACTTCTATCCAAAATTCAGAAGTTGGCATCTATTTTGCTGAAACAGTAATGTCTTCTCAGAAGAGAATTTGCTGTCTTTCAAGATAGTTGAAGCCCTCCCCTGATGAGCAAGTCAAAAGTACTTATTCCAATAATGAAAGAACCTACATTGGTCTTAATGGATTTTTTTTTTTCATCTGGACAGGTCACTTAAAGCCATGTTAAGAGTAAACTGTTGACTTAGGCCAAATGCACATTTTAAAATTTATTCAGCTCTCTGACAGGAAAATTCATCTTTCAGTGCAAATGAAAACAAAACTGTTTGTTTAGGGATTGTTTTGGTTTCTTCCTTTAAGCAGGTAGTAAAGGAAATGCATGCTTTGCTTACATGGTCTCATTCACAGTGAGGTGGATATCTGACTGTACCCATTGTATAAGTGTGGTGATTGCAAAGTTCTGGTCACTTTGGTTATGTAATATGAAGTGCTTAATAGCACTTGGTTTTCTGCAAGTAGGCCTGTGATTTGTACGTGCTATATATACTTCAAATAACAAATTTAGAGATATAAAGGAATTTCAGCATTCGAGTCTCAAATATTTCCGAGTGTGTTGTTGAAGAAATTCTAGAGCTGTAACTTTCAAACTTGAAGGATAGGTATTGTAGATTATTTCTAACCCTTATCACTACTGTACATAGATTTAACAGTGTTTCTGGGACTCTAAATTATCCTAAACACATGGGGTATACACAATTGTACACTGTTCGTCACATTGTCAAAAATGCCAATCCTCAAGGCCTAAAAGGTGCCCCAGGCAAGATGTTTAATCCTAACCAGCTGGTGTGCAAGGCATTTGGGGAAACAGTTCGCAGAATTCCCTATGGGCATTTTGTGGGGTAGTGGTGCAGAAAGAATATGTTACAATCAGAAATATTTAAAAGTTATTTTCCATTTCTCTACAGGGTCGAACTTTGATAGAAAGGTGCTGTTCCTACTTGTTGTCCTGTGGCAAATAAAGCACATTTTCCTCTTATTTCTATAACTTGTAAATTTTTTTGCTTCTTTAATATATGGCTGCTTAGCTTTTTTTACCATTAATAACATTCTTGCTAAATTTTTGCAAGCAGTTACTTGGTTTAAACTTAATGGTACTGCTGGGATCCATTTTAGTTTACAGGGAGGCTAGATTGAAACCTTTTATCATTGACTGAAGCCTGCATAACACTTAACAGTTGCTTTTTGAAACAAATTAATTCTGAGGGCTTGAGGTAGAGGGTCGCTGTGCTGATACTATCATCTTGTGAGGTGTCTGCACCCGAATTGCTGCCTTGTACGCTTTCATGGCAGAAGCCCTGTTGTCTGCAGGCTGGGCTGTGTGAGCTGCGTTTGCATTGCTCTGCACACCAGGCTGCGCTGTGTGATCTGACACAGGCACTCCCTAGCTCTGTCATGCAAGGATCGTGTTAGTGGTGCCATGTCCTGTCACTAAGGGGGGAGGATGGTGGTCCTGGCTTTCAACTCAAGCCCGTGACTTAAAGGGAGACTGTAAATAACCTGGTATCAAACTGATGTACTTTTACAGTGATAACAGGGTACTATGAAAGATGTCAGCGTTAGTGTGATCTCAATAAAGCTCCTTCTATGGTGCCAACAAAGGAAGGGCAGCCAAAAGTTCATGTTAAGGTCTGGAAGAGTGCAGCTGTAGGTGTTCCTATAAAATCATTATTAGTTTTGAGTGGGGTGACATAACAGTAGACAGCATAAGCAGCACTGGTAGTATGTTGTTAGTCATCTTAAGCTTTGCTGAATAGCTTGGAATAGAAGAAGCATTATCCTGGCGAGAGAACTAACTGTTCTTTTTATTTATAATTGAGAAACTGAAAGTTTATTCACTGTTGTAGGGTTTTGATAATGCTCCTTATTCAAACTGTATCTTGTTGCCCTGGTATATAAATGTTACTTTTTTTAATGGTTGTATTGATTTTGTTCTCACTTTGTGCTTTATTAAAAGAAGTCGTGAGCTTTTGTCCTCTTTCAAAGTGACAGTTGCACTTGTGTCCTACTGGAAACTCATATTTTTTATGTGCTGCATCCAGTCTTAGGAGTTTTTGGCATTTCTAGTACTGAGAAATGGAGTTCAGAATTATGTGGCTTTTTTTCAAGTTTGAAGCTCACCTGAATCCTGACACAGGACAATTAAAATTAATTCAGTTTTGAATTATTACATTTATTAATCACAGTCACTCCCTTGCGAGTAACTGACACTTAAAAGCAAACCAGAAAAAGTTCAAAGCCGTGTAATCATAGCTTACTGGTTAGCTTAATCATAGCTTACTGGTTACTTCCAGTTGCTTCTCTGTCCAGTCTTTCAAAACAGGTAAACTTAATTATAGCTTTACATCAGTATTTAAACAGTGCATTTTTTTAAATGGGTGTTCAATCTGTGAGGAAATTAAGTATTGATATAGAGGGGATAGCATTTTCTTTTTTTTTATTATTCAGTGATCCTTGAGAACCTGTTTTATATTTTTTGAGGACTTCTTCATATGCCTTACACTTACTCTGTCAGCAATAAATAAACTTGAGGTCAAAAGTATGTATGGGCTTACTTCAGTAGAAAATCATAAACTCAGCTCATCCAGTGAACTTGTTTGTCCACTGTTGGACCTAGTCAATAGCTGCACAGGATTTTTCAGCAAGCTGTGTTATGAGAAAAATCTTCAAAATACCAGTGGTGGAATCAGATGACCAAGTCTTGGCAAATTGCACAATTGTCTTAAAGTTGCCTTGGTTTCATTGAATTTCAGTCGTTGCATTGATTCAAGAAGATACTAATTAAGCATACTCATTGTTTTTCACAGTCAGCAACAAATGGTTGCTAAATTTAGTGTTTTAAGTGTGGCCTAATGTGTAAATAACTCCTTTGTTTTGGCCTGTTAGTGTGGTGTTCTTGTCTTCCAGTTAACCACGTGGTGCCAATATCTTGGTAGCTAAGATTAATTTGTATTCTGCGAACAATAGATACAACTTTAAATGGGCCCATTGAAACCTACAATGACCAAGAGATGTGTTTTTTAAAAGTGTGTTCTAGTGCTTAATGTTAGATGTGCCCCTTTTGCATAGCAATCATGTAAAAAATAGCTGGAAACTGTAGAGCCACCCACATACTGCTTCTTGACCACAGGTATTGCAGGAATGATGAGCTCTTGGGATATGTATCCCATTAACTTTGTGCATGCTGTTCAGTTTCATTTCATATGGAACTAGCCTTGCATATTTGTTCTATGCAGATCTTCCTAGTAACTTTGGCTGATTTAGGGTTAAGTGAGATGAGCTGGAAGTCTGAAAGGAAAAGGTACATGAAGTGTACATGGGGAAAATGTAGGGGGAAACACTGAGTGGATGCTGAGGAAGTCATTGCCAAATGTTTGCAAGATGTGCCCAGTGTGAGTTAAGTTCAATCTGGCCTTCTTGACAAAACAAAGTTTGTGGAACTTATCAAATGGCATGACTTGATCAAGTTTTTTTGATTCAGCAGAACCAGGAAAACAGTTTCAAATGAGTTTTATTCCTTTAGAAGCTATATTTGTATTGATAAGCAATAAATAATCTTCTAAATTTTGTAAACATTTCTAATAGATACGATCAATACTGATATATTGTAAATAATAATCTTTGTGGCCTACTTTACCAAAATATAAAGCAAACTATTTGAAATTATGCACTTTTGAGAAAAATGATGAGCTAGATTATTATTCTACCTGCTGAATTTTGGTGAATAGGCATCATTTACAGCAAATACTGTAAGTCTCCTGTTGTAACATCAGATTTTAAACAAAAGATCACTAGTTTTTTTTCTTACTAGCTTTTAATACACTAAAAACATCACCTTAAATTTTGACTACTTTTTTATTTATCAAGTGACAAATTTAGCATTTTAGAAATATTTTTCTAGAATGCTTGAAAAATCTATGAAAACTCCATGTAAAGACTTACAGTAATGGAAATTGGAGGAAAATCAGGAGTGCTGTTCCTGTTCTGGAAATATATTTGTGGTGTTCTGCCTCTGTAAGCTGTCTAATTTATTGGGTCTTTTTTCTTTATGTATAATGATTGCCCTGTTAGTTATTCTGAAAGCTAAAGTTCATGTGGTTACCACTGACCACCTTCTTTCTTTGCTTTGTCCTTTGGCACTGTGCCCTGCAATTTAGTTTTATAGAAATCAGTATAGTTTCTGTTGCCTGCATTTCCTGTATCAGCAGTGATTTCAGACTGGTACAACAACACAGTAATATTAGGTTAAGAGTAAGTCTTCATAGAAGTTCTATCAGAAATCCTGGTTTTGGTTGGTAAATTAGCAATTTGTGATTTTACTGGCAGGCTTGTAGGACAAAGTCTGTGTCTTAAGCTTTCCCGATTTGTTGGTTTTGTGTTAAGATCTTCAGGGAGGGAAATCTCCAGCAAAGTCATAAGCAAGAAGCTGTCCTGTTACTGACTCAAAATTATTGTCTTGTGATTTCAGGGACTAAATTACATGTCAAGTTAGTCTCTGCTGGATTTAAAATAGTAGTTGTACTTTCACGCACCAATCATTCTAGTCTGGGAAAAGATGTTTTCGAAAGGATTAAGTGAAAAATTCAGTTAATGTCTAAACGATGGAAGTACTGAACAGCTTATACAATGTTTAAATAAATTGCTGGACAGCTATAAAATGTCATTCATGTTCTTATTATCAGACTATTTTGTCAGCTTCAAAATTAAGGTGACACAATGTAAATAATAACAATCTAGAAATGACTAAATATCCAAAATACCCAGTGTGACATTGAAAAGTTCCATACTGCATATCATTAGACTTGGTTGTGAAAGCTGCTGTCTCATGTAGGAAGACCTGTGGTATTCTGAATCAGCCTGAACTGAGTCTTCATTTCAACCTAATTCTACTATTCAGAGGCTTACATTGTTAAAGTTGCAAGTGCATGTGTTATGTACAGTAGTTTATCTGTGGATAGTCTCTGTAGCATCACAGTTCATCTAAAATGTAAAAACACAGCATCTTATTAGAGGAAATATGACTTTAATTTGTATAATCCATATGTACTATATGTTTTTGCATCCATCTTTCTCTCTTTAATACTCACCTCTTCAGTATCAATTTGGGTGGTCCTGGTTTTCATAATCTGAGGAATAAATAGGGTCATCTGAAGATTATGAATAGTAAATAGGCTCCATCTGCAGAACTATTCCAATGACCTTTTCCCCTTAAAATTTAGTTTATGCTGTACACAAATAAAATGTGAAATTACTTTTTTTTTTTAAGATTGCAGAGAACATGAGACTTGTTCTAAAGGTGTGTAAACTATTCCTTTATTGTCAGGCATTGGTTTTATAACTTCTAGTATTGGTGCTTGCTGAAGTTAGTTTGTTAGATGCAGTTAACAAACTGAAAAAAGGCCCTTGCTCTGTCTTTGGAGTCCAGGCTGTGTAATCATAGCAAGGTGATGTGTATCTTATCTTAGCTGTAATCTGATAATGGCCCATGCCTGGTGTTCATACATGGCTTTCTTATGGTAACGTGCAGAAAATCTAATCAGCCCCTCCCTCCTGGCCTACCAACATAACCACACATCTGGCATCTAACTGCTGTCTTTTTACTTACTCACTGTCTTGCCTCTTGAGAATTCTGGATTCTCTTAGCAGCTGTGGAAAGAACTGCCAGGCATTGTTCTGTCTAATCCAAGACTACTGGAAACTTTAAATAATCGTTCAAGAAGGCATTTACATGCAGGACTTCCCATTCTGATGGGGAGGCATTGCATCCTACAAGAAAAACATTATGTATCTAGACCCAGATGCACATTAACTCCTTTCCAAGGCCGAAGGATCAGTTTCTTCTTGTGAAGGTAGATTTCTTAACTGCACGGTGTCAACATCTAGCAGGTCATTGGTATGTCATACTCACTCCAGCAACATTGTCCATAACTTTAAAGCAATCAGTTTCCATGACTGGTTGTTGAATATGAGCCTAATAACTTGATTCCTTCTGCTATGTACACATTGTACGTGTTAGCTCCCTTGGGCTTTGTGAGTGTACTGCTAAAAAGGGATGACTCTCATCCAAAGCAGAGTTAGGGATGGATAGTAATACTTCATTACTCTGTTCAGCTCACAAGTACATTGTCCTCTTGTTCTCTTTTCATGCACAGCAGTTACAAATGGGAAGTTGCTAGCAAGAAGTTAGTTTCAGGATCTTTCAGTATAGCAAAGGCCGGGTGTGGACTATCTGGTTTAGAAATAATTCTTGATAGCTTTAAATAATGGTGATCGTCTTGTCACAGTGTTTTTTTGAGGGGGAAGAAAAAAGAACGTAACATTTCAGGGTTGTTTGGTTTGGGTTTGCTTGTTTTCTTAGCATAGCAACGATTTGCTTCTTTTGTTTGTCTTCTAGTATATTTATGTAATTCTTTGTATTTCCTGCCTCATTGTAGCTGTGTTTTAGCAAGCATTGTTAGCTGATTATCTTCTTGTATATCTTCCTAAATTATTTGTTTTTACTAGTGCTTTCTTTCCACTTTAAACCTTTGGAATATACCTTTAACACTACGTTAGTACTATGGTTCTGTGAGTTAGTCATGCTATTACATTTTTATTCCATATTGAAAAGGTGCCACCTTGCCTTATTTCTCTTAACTGCTGTGTTCTGCCCCTCACCATTAAGTTACTTCTCTAAAGGGTTGCACTATTTGCATAACAGCCCTTTACATTGGCTGATTTGGAGATTTCTTTCCACAGTTAACCCAGGAGCCGCTCCTAATTCCTGTGCCATCACAGGCTGAGGGATGCTGTTGGGTTCCATGCCATTGGGCTTGACTATTCAGCCTTATTTAAACTTCTGACAAAAGCCAAACAGGCTTTCTGTCATCTTGGTTTACATTTTACTGGGTTAAAGACTAGACTCCAGCAACTAAAGTTTTTATATGGCTGAAGATCATTTTCTTGGGGGCTTCCTGTAATGCTAGGATGCTTTTTCCAAAGACTTGAGGTTTCTTCCACTTAATCTCTTAAGATTTTGATATACTGTTGGTATATGCTTCTGACAAAAAATTCTGGTTTGATAGGCATATATTTAAGGGGTTTTTTAAAGTAGTCTTCAAGATTGTATGTTTGCAATACCCAAATATTATGTTATTTATGTTGTGTTAATCTTGTGTATGTTCAGATCTTTGTTAAAGTGGTAAACCCTTTGGCCACAGTCCCTTGAGTCCAGTCCATTCATAGTGTGTATCTTTAGCTTTGGAAGGAAGCTCTGAGCATGCATCTTCCTCTCTGTTTGTTTATCTAGCTAATAATAAGCTGCCAGGATACTTGAACAGCTTCATGGCAGGCACCCAGACCTTCACCCAGTAAAGGATTTTGCCTTAGCTTTCACTGGGGAGAAATCAGATTTAGAATAAATGTAACACTACACTTGAACATTTCCAGTTCAATTTGGATGAAAGCTGACTTTCCCTTTCCCCTGTGGTTAATTAACAACTGAAAAAGCTAAAACAGATCTTAGGGGGTTCATGACCATATTGCTTTATAAATGCTCAGTCTCCTTAAATGTGGCAATACAAACCCCTTTGCCATTTATATGATGAAAAGGATGTGATTAGTAGCTGCCAGTGTACTTAAGTGTATTCAATTGCATGTTCATATATTGCAACCTGTGAGCAACAAATATCCAGGTATATAAACAACCACTAGGTTGGAAACCATAGTGCTAAACTATGAGTTTGACTTGGAGCAGAAATTCAATTTTATTGAAGTAATATTATGATAAAGCAATGCAGAATATTCAAAATACTGAACCTGGTTTGCTGGTTAAGATATGATGGATTCTGAGTTCCATTTGAATAAAGGAGGAAAGTACTCTTTCCAAAATGGAATTCAGAACGTTTCTTTGTTACTGAGGCTCCTTCAGCAGGTTTAGGAGCTGCAGGCCTTTTACGTTCCAGACTGGCACTTCACTCTTTTACGTTAGTTGTCCATGTGACAGTCCATCTTGATGACGTAATACAGCCACATCAAATAAAACTGTGAATGTAGCAGCAAATGGTAGTGCATCACCTGGTTGAAAGGGATGAAAATAGAAAGCAATTTAAGTGAGAAGATGCCTTTCCTTACCTCAAGTAAGGCCTGTTCTGCCTAACCTGAAACACAATCTGCCTTGCAATACAACCTTCCTGACCTTCCACATTTTGGTCTGGAATGGTTATCTGTTGCCAGAGTAGGATTCCTCTCCTACTCTAACACCTCAGTCCTTCATCTCAGGTTCCAGGCATGCTACTGTTGTGTACTGCATGCCCAGTTTTCTGTTGACTTCCCTGTGGCCAAGATTTATCCCAGGTTAGTTGATTTAGTCTTCCTAAAAGACAGTGAGTGACAGCCAGATTTGCTCAATGCAGTTGGATAGTCTGGTCATGCCAACCACAACATGTCTGACTCTTGCCTTGTCAATTCCTTTCTTGTTCTCCCACTTCCGAAAGAAATAAATATCTTCATAACGAGTTGCAATAAAGAAGCAGGAGGTGGGGACAGGACTGGATACTAAATTAAAACCAAGAAAAGAAAACCGAAGGGGTTTTGTCATCATTTACTTTCTAGTAGTGTATGATAAACTAAGAAAGTCTCCGATTAAGACTAATCATGTTTCAGTAGCACTTTTTCATAGTTTCCTCTTCGTAATTGAACAAGAATATTTACTGTGGGGTTTTAATACAGTGTTATGTTATAGAATGGCTATGAATGGCTAAATAGGGCTAAAGATTATATGGGAGTAAAATAGTGCCATCCAGTAAAAAAAGTCTGACATAGGAGTGAAAGAGTTGTTTTGGGCTATTTACATCTTTGTGTAATCAGGAAAATGGCCTTACTTAAACCTACTTAAAGTAGGAAGGGTGAAATCAGAGTAGGATTGGCCAGGTCTTTCCTTTTACTCTGTTAGTAACTAAACTTGTGCATGACAAGGTACAGATAATAAATAGTCAACCCCTCTATCTTAAGAGAATTTGAAGGTACTAACAGTGTTCAGAGCTTGGAATAGTAAGAGTTGCCATACTCATAATTGTAATGGTGATATCTTGGGAAAAAAAATCAATCAAAATAGCAGCATTTCCTAAAGATTCCTATGATAAAGGTATACCATTTAAAATGCGAAAACTCCGCTAGTTAAAAGTCAATGTATCTAAAACTAAAAGGGAAGGAACTTCAATTTTCACAGAAGCTTATCAGATTTCTGTTTCCATGAAGAATATTGATGTGTACAAAGACTTGGCCTCACCACCCCCATAAAATGTATTTGAGATTCAATACACTGAAAACAGTGTGGTAGTGGAGTCTAATGCTAGTGAAATGTGACCGGTATGCAATCTAGTATGTAGATGTTAATGTTTGTAAAACTTTTTAAAAAGTAAAGTATCCTGACAATTTTTATCAAATTGTGTGACATCATTTATATTTCTAACATAACCTTTTGGTAAAACATGATTTAAAGCAGTATTTCCATGTGATAACATTAGCTTCATTTCTGCTATGGCTTTGGTTTTTAGATTCTTGCAATACAGTAACTTAGATATAGATTAATGTAAAAAAATATTTATTTATTATGTGAGCCATTCTGAAAGCCTGTCAAAAGCTTTTTCATTGCCTTCATTTTTCCAGTGTAATAAGGTTCCCACTAAAGGACGAAAGAGTTTAAAAGGAATTAATTGCTGTGTAATAAGCCTTATCCTTCACTGAGGTACTTCATTGAAGCTAGACAGTGAGTGTTTTGTGACAGAAGGGAAAGCTGAGGGGGATGGGAGGAGGAGGAAGCTAGAAAATAACCACAACTGGCCTCTCTGCATTCCTGTAGGGCTTGCCTTTTTTAAAATTGGAAGCTGCTTTTATAGAGCTCCTCCAAACACGGTTTTCATTTTCCATACTGTCCCATTTAGACTTTGGAATGCCTGGATGAAAGGGCAGGCCCCCAAAGTGACTTCCCAATCTGTTTTTGCAATTCCAGCCAAGTTCCCTTTAATGTATGGAGCGGGTGAAGTTGAGCTGACTCTTATAATATCACAGAACCGGGCGCAGCTGCTGCTTTAAGCGGCACTGTGTGACAATACAACAGCTCTGCTATTTACTGGGACTCAAGTGCCTGGACTGGCACACAGAGACATTATATGAAATCCGAAAGCATGAGGATAAAGGAGATTTCTTTGCGACAAGATCCTGATCTAAGGAAGGAGTTGGCATTGCTAGCTCGAGGATGTGATTTTGTTTTACCTTCTAGATTCAAGAAGAGACTGAAAGCTTTTCAGCAGGTTCAGGTTTGTCTTTCTGTTCTTACACAATTAAGTTATTGTTGTCAATTGTGCCTTCTCAACTGCTCAAACTGCAGGGAGTACATGGAAGCTGCTACTAAACTAGCAGTGTTTTGATAGTCTGTTCTTCCATATATGATGATTTCTTCTGTGTTTTATAAGACTGTGCAGGTAGTTGTGTGCAAAGAAAAGATGAGTTTGCTGAAGAACATAGCATAGCTAAAGTACAGTGTTTGAACAGAGGTATATGCAGTGGAAAGTTGGTGCATTTAATGCTATTAGACTTTTAAAAACTGTTTTCCTTAATCTGCATAATTGTAATCTACATGCATTTCCCTGGGGGGTTTAATTTTCCTCTTACCAGAACTGGTCATATAAAATATACTGAAATAGGCTGTAACTTTACTAGCTCAAACATAATATGGTAAAAAGTGTTTTCATACTTGCATGATGATCCTGAATTCCTTTAGATTGTTTATTTTCAACATTTTATCTGGATGCGATCAGTTGTTGCTGCTTGGTTCACACGTGTACTTCTGCTGTTTTGTAGCACTGAGTTAAAGCTACAATTTTAAGGTGTGCTTAAAATTGAGAGTAGAAGTATTTGACAAGTAAAATCAGAAGGAAAACTACTTATAGAGTAAATGTTCAAAGAGACTTGGTATCTCTTGGAGTGAGAAAGTATACAATGATTTTTGAGAAACTGAAATTTGGCATTTCTTTGAATGCCCTTTAAAACGTGCAGTGGTATTTTAAAGCATTTACTTTGACCTTACTTCACCCTCACTTCTAATTCATATACTAAAGGTGCATCAGTGAAGGCATGTGTAAATTTTTTTTCACCCTTTTTTAACTAAGGGAAGTTTAGCAATTGAAAAAAATTTACATTAACTTAAAATTTCTGACGTTGTTAGTTATTCTAAATATAGCTTGCTATTTAATTTAATTCAGTGCACTAGAGTCCCTTTCAGGTGACCTTCAAGAGAGGGACATAAAGCCCTATGACCCTAAGAATGTACTAGCCTTCTGTCTTCTATATGATTATTTAAGGTTTGTTTCAAGTGATCTTTATAAGCAATGTTTATTCCTTTGTGCAAAGCAGAGTGCCAGTGTTGACTGTGCTGGTTTATACCATTCAACATAGACATATGAGTGAAAGGATTTTTTTACTTGTGTCTTCTGTGCTAAACTGGAGACAGGTAAGAGAACTTGACTAGAGACAGCAAGAAAAGAAAATACTATGTTAATTACCCAAAAGCAGTGGTAGCAGTTAATATTTAGGCACCTCAGAGGAGGAGGCAAGATTAGTCTAGTCATGGCATCCTGTTGTAAACAAACACAGCATTACCTTGTGTGGTGCCCCTAAACTTGATCTGTCGTTCGAGCGATAGTTGGATCGCTTGTACTTTTACAGCGCCTTTTTATGTTGACCTAGAAAACATCTCAGTGTAGTATGGTTAAGCATACCTCTGAGCTACTAACAACTTTAGAAAACAGCTTGTCTAGTCTGTAGGGCTTTTTTTTCTCTTTTGGGATGCTGCTGGCTATAAACAGCTATAGTGGAGACAATGAGCAAATATTTTTCATTTTTAACCAGTCTTGCACTTCCTGGGTAAATGGCAACTGTAGAATAATGTATGATAAATGACTTAATTAAATTACAAAATTCTTTGGCAAAACAGAATTAATAGTAGTATAAAACTGGAATATGAGATCTGCCATTGCTCAGTTTGATATGCAGTGGTTTTTTTAGGTGGTGATTTGCTTTGACTTCATGATTTTAAGGAGACTTTTTTGGAAAGCAAAAACTAAATATGGGTGCAAGTAACTGTTGATACAGAAGATGGTTATTCTTTACCTGCTATTTTATGTTAATGTTAATTACAACTTGACTTCATAGGTTAGGTGCATTTCAAAGAATAGCTATTTATCAGCTACATAGTCATTGAAGAAATTTAATGTTAAAATTATAGACAGCTTAGAGATTTTTGTAGAATAACTTGGAACAAAACTTTACCATTTCAGTTGCTAAGATTTGCTTTTGGAATTTGCAACCTCCTGTTCCACTGTATAAGCTTTCAGTCACAACAGTTCATGAATATGATGTAAAATTAGAATGCTAAAGTCAAGCAGAAATGGAAGCCAATCTGTTCTTCCATATATGTGTTACACTTTTGTAATTTTATAATTTGTCAAACAAATGACAGATTCTCTTTAAGAGGTTTGTGCTATTAAAACTAGCATCTTAAAATAAAAAATGAGTAATGGTGGTGGATGGTGAAATAACATGTGGCTCTGAGGTGGGTTGGAATGACTGGGCCTTCTACAGGTTCCAAGAATTCTAGGGCAGTGGCTTTTCATATAGGGCCATGTAAGTAAATAATCTGTATAGGTAATCCCCTGTGGTTTAGAAGGGGTGGTCATTAGAACATAGCACATCAAGTTTCTTGAAAATCTTTAAATAGACCACCAGTAGTGAGGTGGGTTGTTCTGTAAAGTGGTAGAATAGGCTGTTCCTCAATTTTCATTTATTAATGAAGATTGAAAAAACATGAGCAAAGTAGGACTTTATGGAAAGATCTAATTCTCAAAAGAAAGATAAAACAATACATAAATGTTGAAATATTCTCTATTACCTTGGGGACCTAAATTTCTTAGTAGCTATCTGCATAAAATGAAGTAAAACTTCAATCCATCTTATCCTGATGTTGATCTTTCTCAAGTACTTAACACCTATGGGATATATTGAACTGGATATAATACATCCTATGGGATATATTGAAGAGTCACTGTGTCCACCTTGCTTGTCAATTTATCTGAAACTTTGGAGGGGGAGAAGAAGCTGTCACCTTGACAATTGTACTGGCAACTTAGATGTGAACTGAAAAGCTGAGTGCTGTGTTTTAGCCAACATCTAGTGACATCCCTATCTGTCAGAGTTGGAATATAAGGAGCACCATTATGCATGCTATGTGAGGAAAATATACCTGAAGTTTGAAACAAATTAGAATAAAATGCATGTGTATACAGTGACATGCTTATACATTTGTAACTCAGTGTTAGCTAAACTAGGAAAATGGGTATTTTTTGCTACTTAGAGGCCATATCATCTTACAAAACTATGGAGTTCTGACTTTAAAACTAGACTTTTTAAAAAGTCCAATAAATACATGTTGGATGTAATGATTTTTAAAAATGAGCTAAAAAAAAGTCTGGCTTAAGTTTTTAATTGATCTTCTCAATGGTAGTGACAGATCTGTGCTAGCATAATTTTTTTGTACTTTTAATGAATTATACCTTTATCTGCTGTGCCTACTGGGTGATTCCTTGGTGTGGTTGTATGCGTCACAACTCAGTGTGAAAATGGAGAGCTATTTGTTTCATGGCCACCTGTTAATGATACTAAATGCTGCTTACACATGCTATTTATGTCAGCTGTATGAGAACTATTTCTTCAGCTTCTGCAGTGCCTCACGAGATTGGCTTGCCTTCTGAGTGAAGTAACTTTAGACTTGATCATTTTTACATTCCTTTGTTACCAAAATGCTACATAAATGCTTGTGGCGTGTTCAAGACAGCAATGAGTACAGAGTCTGTAGGTGCTAATGTGTGCTGGGCTGGTGTATATTTGTGATGTGGTGATTCTTTTAGTCATGAAAATAAGTCTCATTTCTGAGGCAAAACTACTTTCAAAAAATTTAATTGAGGCTGTTGGGTTTACAGCTGTAGTCTCAGAAGAAGGTTCTGTAACAATTAGAGGCTTCGGGCATGAGAGCTTTCCTGTTAACATCAGTTTTCTAATTTAACATAATTTGTAGACCTTTTAACACCACAGGGGGAGGACTCAATATCATTTTTACATAATACTTTTACATTAGGCACACAAATGCCTTATTAAAGAACACAAGTGTTTGCTGAGAGGGCTGGAGATGGAATACAAATCTCATTCTGACTGTGGCTAATAGGTACGCTTGTTGCTAGCTTGCTGATAGAATGCCAGTTTTCCAGAGCAGATGCCAGAATGAAAATATGTAGGCTGCCCACTGAGACTTACTAGTTAAGATGAGGTTTTCCATAAATGGTTCACTGCTAGTGGATTACCAGATTTTAAGCTCTAGTCTCTTAAAAAGAAGCTGTAAGCAAACCGGTAGATTTTTACCACTTCTGTAATGGAGACTCCTGGTTCAAACATAAAATGTGATGGCAGCTTCTTTGCCTGCTCATGTCTGGTGATAAATCTGTTTTTTAAATTATTGTTACAGAAAAGGTGTACTATTTCTGTAGAAAAGCTAATATGGTGAAAGTTTGTTACAGCTTACTTGCATGTATGATTTAAGATGATTTCTAGATGTCAATTCCCTCTGCAGCTAAGTATTGTGATGCAGCAATTCATACATTGAAGAGTTCAGATGTGCTTATTTTTCTGTTGAAATAAAAGATTCACTATTCTTTTCTGTTTTAACTAATAAGTAGATGTTGTATGACTGTTGGTGGTAGTGCTAGACAGCCTGAAACAGTCCAGCACATCTTCATATAAAATGTCCTTCAACTTTTACAGGACAAGAGGGATAGGAGATTGTGTTCACAGTTGTCCAAATCAGATTTTTTCAGGGCATCAGCGGACAAGCAGTTGACAGAATACTTGCTCCAGCTGTTGACTTTGCAGCTCCGTAGCAAGACTGAACTTGGTGACATTTATTGTTTGAGAGGATTCTTCTTGAAGTCAATTTCATCCAGGGACTGAAAATTGCTTTTTTGTAAACATGAAAGGATAAAAAGTTATTGTAGAGTTTAAGTGGATGTCTGTCTTAGCTGTATGTGTAACTTTTGATGTTGAACTGATGGCCTGTCCTGACAAGGGCTGTTTTCTGTAGGCAAATGTCAGAGTTGCCTTGGGTGTACCTGTCAGTCCTTGGCTGTGTACAATCAAAATAATCATGTACTAGGAGGAACTTACTAGCTTGTGCCCTGGAAACAATTGGGGAACAGCATGGGAAGGAATAGAAGAACTGATTTAACCTGTGATCAGAGTATTTCTGAGGAAGCTGCAAACAGCATATATTAGAGACTGGAATACTTGACATAATTCATAAACTGTAGCCTGTGACAACAGCTCACAGCTCTAGCAGTCATACTAGCTAGCGGTGACTAAGATTTTTCCACTACTTTTGTCTTATCACAAAATGTAGAAGAAATTGTATTTCATGGATTTGATTTTTCTGAAAAATCTTGCTTTTTTATACTGGTTCCCCTTTTCCATTTTTAAATTAGTAGAGCATGTGAAAGAGATTAAAAATATCTTCACTGGATAAAAAATGTCATCACCAGTGGTGGCAAATCTCAGAGGAAGCCTCACTCTAGAAGCCTTTTATAGAAGTTTTGTCAGCAAATAAAGCAAGTTACCAATGGATGTGGATGTAATGTACAAAAGTCTTGTGTTCATGGCTTTGGGGGGCACAGGGAACTGCAATCTTCCATTTGGTCCCTACCCAAGTGTTTTCCAAATAAATCAATAAGCTCTTCATACTTTTGATATTGAAGGTCTATGTGACTGTACAAAGAAAAAAGTGTGCAGCCATGTTTGGAGGTGTTTCTATAGAATAATGCTTTTGCAATAGCATCTTCCATTTCCCAGCAGGACTGCATTATTTACCCATGATAGCTCTACCAAGCTGCAAACTGAGAGAATCCCAGTATTTCCAAAGCCAGAGTTGTAGAAGAACTTGAGTGAGACATCTGTTAGTGCAGCATATATATTACTGAAAGGGAGGAGATTGGTAACTGTGCTATAATGGTTAGGTGTCATGCAGAAAAATGCCAGGTTACCTCAACCTTTACAAACAAGTGAAAATCAGATTTTGACCATTTGAAAGTTTCCCAGTGCTACTTTTGTTTGTGTGATATAACTTGCCTATGGTGGCCATTCACAAATACTTTTAGTTGAATGTGGTTTTAAATTCAATACCCAAGATGGTATGTATGGAATGCATTTCATAGTTTCAGGTGGAAGCTTTTGCTGGATGCCACTGCCTACAGTCTCCTCCTACATTAGAACTAACATGCTTTCCCAGACAGATTTGTGTAGATGGTCTAAATGCTCTTTTGCATTCTCTGCTGCAGTGCTGGCACTCCAGTGGCTTTTTCTTGAGGGTCATTTTGGCTATTTCAGTTTGGTTTGGTTAAATTAAAGGGGAAAAGTTGGACCATAATTCTTTGACTTATAGTAAGACTTTCAAGACTATCCAGTGGTGGCCCTTAACAAAGCAATTTCATCCAAACTGGATGGTGGGGCAGGGGCTTCTTTCCAAGGCTATCACAAAATTGAATACTACTACCTACTCTGGTGTCTTAAGACTTAAAATAAGGGGATAAATTAGCTTCCTATAGCAAACAGCTTTAAAAAAGCCCATTTCATTTGTTTTACCTCAGAATCAGAAGTCTTCTTTAGACTTGATTTTTGCTGTTACTTAGGATCCTTCCTTATGTTACTCCTGACTGCTCTAAACATCACCCAATCACTTTTGAATTTGCTTATGGAATTGCTACATGCTGTAACGTGTCAGTGATCCCAAAATGGGACAGCACAGTGTACAGCTTCTTCTCTAGAGTAAAGTTGGTTTAGCATTGAGGATTAAGATTTGCACTGAACACAAGACCAGATTACCATGTACGTTTGTACAGAAATAGACTTGAGAGTAAATGGCCAAGAATATGCATAAATGAGATGAGAATGATAGTCCATTGGGTGCACAACCTGGTATGCAGGAAGGAGACTCTCACTATATTTTTCTGGTCAGAATTTGAGCACAGGATTGCTAACTGGAACATTGACTGCATTGGGAGAATTGCTGAACTCTGCTCTTGTGCGTTAACTCAGGTCACATGTGTAAAATTTGGAAACAGTGTAGGTTAAAGTATCTTTTTTCTTCTAATGGCATATTGCTAGAACTTTACAGGGAAGTATATTAATTTTTCCATTTCCTCCCCCTCATGTAGCACAAATATTGACAACAGACCAAACTAGATTAATGAAATTTTCAGAGTTAAGACTAACAGCAAAAGTAAGCTACTGTAAAACTGCAGAAGGGTTAAAATTAATGGATGTTTATCTCTTACTGTGGAAGGAAAGAGGAGCATGTATGATAAAATTAGTCTCTATCGCCCATCTAAAAACAGCTGCCAGACAGTGACTGAAGGATAGCAAGCTGAAGTCCAGGATAGAAGGAAACAACTGGGACTAAAATGATTGTTGCCAGAGAAAAGACTTTTATGTATATACTCTGATGACTGGTTTAGCATGGGTTCATTCTCTGTAGGTATCTCTCAGGGTTTGATCATGTTTTATATTTCTGACTAAGCTATGCAAAATGAATCACAATCTTAGCATGTTTTTAAGCCTAATGTAAGCTGATTTTAAACAATACTGCTGCAGTACTCCCTGATCTGCCTTATGTTAGCAGCAGAACCGTGTTGCTTCTAAGTGGCACCAACTGTGTGAGATTGGATCAACACAAATAGGAGGTTTTAATTCTGCTCTTTAGCTGTCTTGGTGACCTGAGGCAATTCACTATATTGCTTCACTGTCACTAGTGAAGCAAGTAAATTCTATGTGGGCATGGGGGAAGGGGAAGATGCAAAACTTCATTGTTAAAATTTCAGATAAACTTCCTGTTCTCAAGCTGAATTTGCAGTGCAATAATTTCATTTTAGAGTAATAGAACTTGGATGGGGGAAGAACTCAGAAATTTTCAAAGTTTTAAGTTGTCCAAGGATCATCTTTCACAGAGGAAAAAATATTGCTTAGTTCATCAAGCTGAACAGGAAGTGGTACAATCAGTGAACTCTTGCAGTAAAAAATCTCATTAGTTTGGCTGGAAAGCTGCTTATGAGGATGACACAGAAAGCAATAAAAAAGCATCACACTTCAACTTAAATAATTGTAAATGTAAATGTCTGCCACGAGGTCAAGAGAGCTTATGTTAGACATGTTTCTCTGGGCTTCTGAGGAAAGTTCTGGTAATAATTTTACTTTATCTTGAAACAGATTTTTGAAGGCACTTCAGCATGTTAAAGTATTCAATGTGTTAGAATAGTTTTTTCAAAACTGTTGCCTTTCTTCCAAATGAGAATGAACCCTTTTCTAAATAATAGTAGTGCAAGTCTTTTATGTGATGTTTTTGAGATTTAAGTTCCATAAAATTATTAATAATATCAATTGTTTATCCAGAGGGAAGTGCTGACTTTCACTTTGCAGTCAGTTAGATAGTAAGTTAAAAAGAAATATTTCTATGATTTTATTGGTCAGACTTAGATGGACAGCAATAACAGAGCAGAGGGATGGGAAAGGGGCTGGTCAGGTATTTCTTGTGAGCCTGCTTACTGTTAGCATCTTTATTACATTCACAATTACTGTTTGGCTGTATTCAACACCTTGTATTCATAAGAACTCACTGAATTTAATACAGGAAAGACTTGTACAAAAAATAATGCTACCCTTTGAATCCCCATGTTGGCTTCCATTTTCTGCTGTGTGTCAGGGAACTTCATGCATCTGTTTTCATTATTAGTGGTTGATGAGCTTTATATGCAGGTGGTTGCAGGGATGTTAGGTTTTAAAAGGCTGAATAGCATAGCTCTGCAGAAAATCCTCTTAGCTTATTATGCACTTCGGTTCTTCCAGGTAAGTTTAGCATAAAGTAGACTATATTAAGAATAGAAGACCTGTTGAAGAACTAGATTAGCTTACATATTGCACATCATAAACAATATTGCAACAGACCTTTTTTCTCTTAAGTTAATTAAAATTAATTAATTAATTAACCAGACTTTTATCTATTTGATAGGCAAATATCTCTTTATAGTATTTTCAGTATTTAATGCCTTTTTTAGTGGGGGAGATTGTGGTGCATCACTTAATAAAATTCTAATGTGCAGTTAGGTGTAAATGTGAGGTAGAATTTTGGGGGTCTTTTTTTAACCCTGTTGTATGCATTCCAATGACTTTTCTCTAGTATGGACATTATCATGGAAATTCCTGACACATACTACAGCAAGAGCTGACTCCAAACTCTGTAAATATTTTTAATGTTTAGGGTTGGGCTTTTTTTCAGAGAAACAGGCAGAAAAAATGTTGGTGTCATCAGTATTTCTGAATGAAGTTAGCTTATTCTGTAGTCCTGTCAAACAATGTAAATACCAATCAGTTCAATCCAGATAGTGGTAGGACAAGGGGGTAATGGATTTAAACTAAAATAAGAAAAATTCTTTACTATGAGAGTGGTGAGGCACTGGTACAGGCAGTCCAGAGAAGTTGTGGATCCAGCATCCCTGGAAGTGTTCAAGACCAGGTTGGATGGGACCCTGAGCAACCTGATCTAGTGGGTGGCATCCGTGCCCACAGCAGGAGGGGCTGGAGCTAGATGTCCCTTCCAACCCAAGTTCATGTCTTGATCTCAAAGATGTCTAAAAGATTATTACATTCACAAACATATTTACCTTGCTTCCTTTTCCAGCAAGTGAGGTTTAACTCACTTGCATTTGAATCCACATATTCAACCCCTTCACGGGGCTCAGTATTTCTGCTTGGCAGTTGCTACACACAAATGCTAGATCTAGACATTAGAGCACACATTATTAAAATACCTGGGAACAAGATTGTTACTTGTTATTTCAGAAATATATCTTGTAGTTGAATAATAGTATCATAACATCAGCTCTTAACAGTTACTAGAGAAGGAAAAGCCTACCCTTTTAAAATTCCCACTGTATTTTTGCTTAGAACAAAGTTAACTGCTGAATGCAACTCATTAGGTGGCAGATATAGGAAGACTCTAGCTTGAAGAATTAATTTCTCTCTTTGGAATACAGTATATCCATGTTCTCTGGTATATACTAATATATTACTGTATTATAATTATAATACTGATTTTATGCCATTACTATAAACAGCTGGTGAAAGAATGGTTGGAAAAGGATCTGGAAAGTTGGAAAATTAATATTAGAAGTTTTGCCCTTTGAACAGTGACTTCAATGGGATAAAAACTTCTATTTCCTCTGCTGTAAAAATCAAGGGCAAGTAATGCCTTTTTGGGTAGCTGTGGACAGTCCTTACAATTCTGTATGCCAAGAATGAAAACTGATTGTATATTAAAGGTTTTCTTGAATTCTCCCATAGACAAACGCCTTACAGAAGTTTGTTTACATTACTGCAAACAAGAAGTTTTCAAGGAATCCTCACTTCCAATCTGTTATATAAAACCTAAACTGCAGTGGCAACTTTGCAATTCCCTTACAGGTCCTGGGCTTTGTACATACTTATTGCCAAGGTTAATGTTCCCTTCAGTCCTGATACTGCAGCACACATCTGTTTGAGATATTTACGAGCTTATACAGCTGTTTTCCTTAATTCCAAGCATGCTGTTGTTGGTATTCTTTCTCAGCCTGTTGCAGGGAAAATTTTCACTGACCAAACGAGTCTCTTTTTTTGAGTTTAGTTTACTGGTACAAGTGTTAAAACTTTTAACTTAAAACCACAGGAAAATGTAGATCACTTTCTAAATGTTAAATTGACCCCTGAAATGGGGTAGTTCTACAAAAAGATTAATGAACTGTTCCTGCAAATTTTCCAGTCAAAGATTTGATATTAGCAGACTTCTGGCAGTTCTTGTTAATGAAGGAATTTCCCATCTAAAATTATAATTAATTTTAGAACAGCCTAATCTCACACAATTAGTACATTCTGATTGTCCTGAAATAACAGAACTGACTCCTTCATCGGCTATGCAATATGTGCCTCTACAGAAGTAGCTAGCACCTGAACAGAAAATAGTGAAGCTTTTAGAGCCCTTTCAGTATCACACATTCCTTCATTAGAGCACATACAGCAGCAGAGCAGCCTCAGTTGTAAAAGGAGCCTTTTGGAATTCAGACTGTGAGAAGAATCTTTGGCCCTTCTCAGGGAGGTGAGAAGAGGGAGGAGATGCAATATCAACTTTATAGTGCATTAGTTGGAGCTAATGATTTTGGACAACATGCTTCTTTCTTTGGTACAGCTCCTATCCCTGTGTTGACTGACATTAACAGCACAATTCAATTGTCCCATTCCAAGTTGCTGGTGGCATTTTAGAAGCATTAGCATGCTCAGAACCTCCACATGGCAGATGCAGTGAGAGCTGTGCTCAGAGCCTGCTGGATACCACAAGGAATGTTCAAGGGCATTTTGTTTCGTGCCCTAGATGGTATTCTCAACAGATATCTATATGTAGGCACCAAATAATTCCAGCAGAAATTATTGTGATCATAGAATGCAAATGAAGCCTTTTATAGTTTCTTGTTTTGCCAACTTTGAGAAACCGGCATGTAAAAAGAGACCCCTTTCAGTATAGGGAGAGTTAATCTGTCTTGCTATGACAGATTTGTAGTCTATATTTGGTCTTAGAATTGAATGAATATTCTTATAGATTAAATGTTATATATTTTTACAGTAAGCATGCTGAATTCAAATGTTTCAATATTATGTTTTATTTTAGAAAAATCATTTTTCTTCAACTATATGTTTGTCATAAGTTTTGAATCAGTTGCTGAACTTCTTCATTATAATCTTTGTCTGTTGTGGACATGTTCCAGACTATAACATGAAAAATAAATAAAAACACCCTTATTGTATAATTCTTTTAAATAACTTGTGCTTGGATGGGTTCTTACTACAATCCTGAATTGAGATTTCTGTTCGTGTTCAAGAACGGCTTTTAACCTGGACCAATGGAAATAATTTACTGTGTAACTGAGGTATCTAAATTAGCGGTTTCTGAAAAAATATAGTATCCAATGAACAGATGGTTTTGATGATAGCTTTTCTTTTTGTCTTGGAATCTTTTCCAGTGTAGTCTTCCCTCTGCTTCTACCTTTCCTTTTGAAAGAAATTTTTCAGTCTGAGGCTCTAAATTTCCCTAGCTGTGGATTTTAAATATACCTTGCCTGTCTGTACTAAGCTTCCTTAAAATGCTGATCTGCCTCATGTCATCTGCAACAGGAATGTTAGTAGTGTGTGATTTGCACTTTTCTCGGATGAGGCATTCCTCATCGGGCACCTCTGAAGAACTGAAACACCTGCTGCTTTATGGCCATTTGAGCAGCTCACATGGGAGTGGTTGTCACAGAATCACAGAATATTCTGGGGGATATTGGAAGGGATCCACAAGGAGCATCAAATCCAATGCTTAAATGAACGACCTGTACAGGGATAACACCATGACCTTGATGTTATTAGCACCATGCTCTGACCAACTGAGCTAATCTTATACCAGTCCAGGCAGTTCTTGGAAATGGGAAAAAAGGGAAATAGGGTAACTGCAAGGGCTCTTGTAAGGTGCTGATGGGTAGAGCTGGACTTTTAGAATGAAACAGTGTTCACCCCATTATAGATGTTATTTGTAGTGCTGGTGGTGATGTTACCTAGAGAATAAAACATTGCTGTCTTTATACTTCCTAAAATTTTGGAAGTCTGAAGTTGCACTTTTATTTTAAGCTGTCTCATCAGCTGGACTGCTAAATCAATGATAAGATATCGAAAGTTGTTACTTAACAGGATTCTTAGAAAGTGACAGACATTAACTCCTGGTGTCACAGATTCAAGGTAACTTTTTCCTCTATGAAATAAAACTTGTAGCATAGTTAAGGTAATTTTGCAGCTGTGGACAGGAATTCTGGCTCAAATGCAGAGGAAGAGAAGGAAAGGTTAGTTCAGGTGCACTTTTTTTGGCATATGTAGCATTCCAATGAAGGCTCGTGGGCTGGAACTCTGCAAATCAAAATCTGTTGACCATAAGCACCTAGTTCTTCCATTCACATAAGGAAGGAATTTAATTGTGGTAGAGCTGGGTATCTTTACAAGCATTTTGGTAAAGCTGATAAGGAGTAAAACAAGGGTTAGGGGGTTTGGAGGAATTTTGGGTCTATTTGCCCCCAGTTCTGGTTGAAAGTGAGAGATTAGATGCAGGGTCTTGAACACATTCCTCACTAGTACAAGTTGCCCTATAGCTATGTTTTTACATTTAAATAGTAGTATTGGCAATAAAGACTTTGATTTGGTTTAATTGCTAAGTTTGAGTAGTCTCCTAACTGTTGTTACTTCGCCTATTATCTTTGTTTCTCTGCCCTATTTGACATCCTTTTGGAAAACTGAGTACAAGGTAAATTCTTCTTTACTGAACCTAAATACTTTTAAATAAATGTCTCTTGTTATAGGTCATTTTGGAAGTTTTTTAGTAATATAGTGTATCACTTGAGTGTATTCTTGAGAAAAAGATTTCTAAGCTCTCATTTCATAATTGTATGTACTTCACCCAAAAAATTCCCTCTGCAGGCATTGTTTACTACCTTTATAAAATCTATGATTTTTTAGGGTAAAAAGTACCCTAACTTATTAACCATAACTTAATTAAATTGGTTGCTGGCTTTTAACAAAGTTATCATATTTATTTCAAAAGCTTGAAGCTGTAAAACTAGAAGTATTTCAAAAGCAAATTCTTTCATAATGTCTGTTAATATAGAGGTTGAAAGGTTTTTTTCTGAAACAGATAAGAGAACCTGAGTAATTTCAGATGTCCCCAAGAAGCTGTCCAATGTATCAGTCTTGAAACTTGATATGTCGAAGATTGAAGTTGTTTTTATTAAATATTTAACATCCTAGAAGTCTTTCTAAGTGATCTTTTTTGGAAATGCTCATTAATTTTTCCAGTGTGCTCTTATTCTGTAATACTTTATTCAATTTCTAATCTGAAGTGTTTTTGAAGGTGTGTTAAAACATAGAGTACCAAGAGATTTAAGTCATCTGTGGAGGACTATGTGATTTCATGGCACTTGACTGTCAAATGTGTATTTATCTATTTAGGTTCAAACAAAGAAGGAAGAAACTTTGCCACCATCACATAGTCAAAACATTCCAACTTTTTATTTTCCTCGAGGATGTCCTAAGGAAAAAGTGAATATAGATGCTGTGATTGCCAAAATTGAGAAAACTTTTTCTGAATTTCCAAATGAGAGGGCAACGTTGGAAGACATGGGTAAGGTTGCGAAGGTGAGAACTTGCTGGCCATCTTCTTTTCGTGCTGTACTCCTATGGAAATGAAAGATGTGTGCATGGTTTTCTTGCATTGTGTTTCCTTCTCACACACATTAGTATTTATTGATATTATACACTGTTGTTAGCACAGTTATGTGGAATTTTCTGCATAATGACCTTATAAAAAGAAACAAAACATTAAACCAAAACTTTGAACTACTTTTTTTTGCTGCATAAGCAGCCAAATACTAAAAACAATATTGTGTGCTGTTCTCCATTCCATATTGACCAAGAGACTTAAGGCAAAAGCATTGCTAATAGATGTTTTGTTTTCAGATGTTCACACAGGTTGGGGGTTTTTTCTCATTCTATTGAACCTCTGTTGTAAAGACACTGGTAAAGACAGAAATTTATTTTAACTAGCTTACTGTCTTTAAACTTACACACTTGCTGCTTTCTAAGCTAAGTATTTTGTCACTCTGCCATAACTCTAAATTAGCTCTTCAGGAATAACTTGAGAGCTACCATCTCAAGTTACCAAACCATTCTATTTTGTTATATTGAATCAATGCTTGAAATCTCACTGCAAGTCATGGTCTTGGTAATAAGTCTCAGGTTCTCATCTGTGTTCCTGTTGCTTTATCCAGGGTGTAGAAAATAGAAGCTGTGACTGCTCACAAGAGCAGGACTGGGGGTTTGCCTCACCAAACATGTTTTTACTGCTAAGCTGAATGATTGGATTCCACAGTTTCTTCTAACATAGAAGTGAAGATGTAGGGAAGAGACCCTTCTCTCTCAGCAAGGAAGGTGAATTCAATGATGAAAGATACCTTCCTGAAGAATACTGTCTGAGGACACTATTTATGAAAAAAACACTTTAAAATTTGATTGAAGTACTATTTAAACTATTGCCTGAGAAGTTAATTGTACTTTTGCTCCAGTGACCTTATACATCTTGTAGTAGTCAGTCTTTTTGGCAATCCTTGGGGATGCCAGCATGTCTGACTGCTCCCTGCTGGAGTCAGTTTTAGGCAAACTGGGCTCTTAGCTGTTATGGCTGTGGACAGTTGGACCTTAGGTGCATGTGTTGGCATTGGAGTTGGGAATGTGTAGCTGTTGAGTACCCTAGGGCAAGATACTGCTGTTTACGGCAGGCTGGCCTGCTACTTAAAACTGGCTAGAGGATGTGGATGCACATGCAAGGATGCAGATGAGTTGAGCCATCCTCTGAGCCAGACAAATGTTAATTTGCTCCAGTTCTGGTCTGTAAGTGTGCTGTCTTGAGCTTAGCTTAAAGATATCCAGTTCTTGAGCAGAGCTTAAGATGGACTCTGTTCAGCTGCTTGGAGCATGGACAGACAGACATGTGACTCATTACATTAGTCTATTAGGAATGCTACAATTTATCCCGTGTTTTGCTCTCCATTTTTGGATTTCAGCCTAAAGCAGTTGCTTTAAATGGATTGTTCCAGAAGGTGAAGCTGCTTTCAGAAACAGTTTTTTAGAAAATCTCTTTCCTAATGCTTTCTTCTTAACACTTGTAATTTTTGAAGGATCTGTAAATTAAGAGTAGCCCTCAGATAAGCAATCAATAAACTGACTTGGTGTATACTTTAATTGTAGGCTTGTGAATGCCCACTTTATTGGAAAGGTCCTTTGTTTTATTGTGCTGGAGGCGAACGAACAGGATACGTGTCAGTTCATAAATTTGTTGCAATGTGGCGGAAGTAAGTAGATTACAATTATTTATTTTTTTAGAAATACTACATTTTTCATTAAAATGTGATATTTTAAGCTCTGAATAAGATTTTGTCTGTAAAGGGGAATAAAATGCTTTCCCATAATCAACCATTGTCAGCAGACTTGTATATGGGAAAATGTAACTAAATAATATTTTAATACTTTAGTACAAATAAATCTTCATTTACAGGGTTTATAGATTTTAAAATGTTTGGTAAATGACTGACAGTTCATGAGAAATTAAAACCATGGCCCTTACTTGTAGATGCCAGTTCTGGACAAAAATGCTTTTCGTTTCTAGCTCTTCTCTAATTCTAATTTTAAATTGGCCTGTCATGTAATCGATTACATGATGTACCTGCCTCTAACATAAATTTAAGAGACACTACTTCTTTGATAAGTTCACTTGGAGCATGGTTTGACATTTGTAATGAACTTTTGAATAAGTATTGTTTCTTAGGCCTTTCTCTAGGATGCCTGCATGAGATAGCATGAGTAATTTTCTGTGTAGAATATTAAATGCAAACATTTACATTTCAGAGTACTTCAGACCTGCTATGATGATGCTGCGAAGTTTGTTCACCTTCTGATGAACCCTGGATGTAACTACTTGGTGCAAGAAGACTTCATTCCTTTTTTACAAGTAAATTGCAACTGAAACTATTTCTAGAAACACAACAAAATGATGAACTGGCAAAGGCCAGAGTTGTGTGAACTAAACATCCTTTTCCATGGTTATCATTAAAGGTTTATTGATAATATTTAGTGCAACTTACTTTGCATGGTCCACTAAGATGCTAGTGAGTGACTTGCTTTACAGTTAATTATTTTGTGTAAGGTGAGATCTTTTTTAAGCACCATGGTAAGATTTAAAATTGATTGTAGGAATAGCACGTATATTAGAATCTTTTGTGTTTCAAAAGGCAGTTAAAGTTGTTTAAGTCAGGATAGGCCTTTGGAGGGCAAAGGAGAAGTGGGATATGAATTCAAAGCCTAGTAGATCTTTGTTGGAAGAGCAGCAAACACTACCTACAGAAATGACTGAATAAAACCTAAATGGACTTTACTGAATCATAGCCACAGAATTACAGGCTATAACAGTCAGCAGTCAAAATCCTCAGCCTATCTAAAATATAGGAAAAAATACTATAATATTTCTAAAATATAGAAAAGCTTTTGTTGATCTGATTTATTTAAAAGATAATTTTATTTTTAAAAAGGTTGGTAGTGTTATTTGTCTGAAGCCTTGGTGAAAACAAATTTGTCATTAATGATTGTGGTAGTTAAATTGAACTGTTTTGGTTAAGGAAGCAGATGTGCTATTCCTTGCTAATTGTCTTATATGGTCATTAATGAATACTCCTTGAGATATTGTTATTCCTTTTTTTTTTTTTTTGTAGGATGTGGTGAATAGTCATCCAGGCCTTTCATTTTTAAAAGAAGCATCAGAATTCCATTCTCGGTATATTACAACAGTAAGTGATTTGTATCTGGAAAAGCTGTGTTTTGGTTAACTGGGAAAATCAAAATTAAGATTAGTCAATATGTCTAAGCATCTTTGACCCTTGGGAAGAGTAGAGTTAGAGAAGGCTGTCAGTCTTCATTTCTATATAACTAGAAACCTAGTGGAAAAAGAGTATTTCTTAAACATGATAGTTCTTAACATTTGTAAGGAATTGCTGAATTTAATACTAGTAAGAGAAACAGTGAACTGTAATAGCGTCAGATAAGTTAATGAACATTAAATGAAGAGCAGGGTGTTATCTTAAACACTAGATTGTGGCTGTAGACTGCATTCATTAGAATCTTGATCTTAGTCTGGGATTAATTAAATGAAATCTTGACTGAAACATCTATATTAATATGATTATGTTCTGTATTAAGTGAAATCATGATAATATTGAAGCTGCTTGCCACTTTTCTCTCTGGGGACTTTTCTTCCAAGGAAGGTTTTATACATGAAAAGTTTCATTTCTGTCTTTCCAGGGTTATGTGACTGAAGTATTTGTTCTGTACCCAAGGGAAAAATCAGTGACATTAAAGTTTCTCAGCTGTAGACTAGACAGTTGATTTCACTGAAGTCTCAAAAGATTAAAATTCTTCAGAATGACATTCACTTTCTTTGTGCATGTGAAAACTAGCTTAATGAATATTCTCAAAAAACCCCCAAAACATGCAGTGTTGATTATCTTTTATCCATCTTATACTTTGACCCAGGTTAAAATTGTGAAGGTTTTTTTTGAGAGCATTTGGGTTTTCTTTGTTACATCCTTCTTACAGAGACCTGCTGGCCTATCAAGTATGTCCTGCTGCATTAGGTTTTGCTTCTTGTTATAATGATTACCTGAGCTCACAGGACTTTGTTGTCAGTTGTGATTGAAGGAATTGTTCTGCCTGTGAGTTGATTTGTTTCTTAATGGATTCTTGGTCATATCAAAGCCTGCTCTGGTTAAAATTGTGAAAGCTTGCTGCCTGTCCTGAAAAACAGTAGGAAAGAAAAGGTCCTGCCATTTCCAGTTACTTTGGAGAAGCAGCTTATTTGAGTAGTTCTGAGCCTAGCAATATTGAATAAATTAGTACTGGAAGTATTTTATTGACAAAACTTAGTGTAGTCTTTAACAGAAATTGGTGCTTAATCAAAAATTTGGTGTTAAATCAAAGTAAACTAGTATGAAAAGATCAACAATATTTGGGATGCCGTTCTGCAGATTAAGAAATGCAAGAGCACTCTGCCTTTTTCTTGTCATATTTTAGGATGGCATAACATGTCATAGAATCACAGAATATCCTGAGTTGGAAGGGACCCACGTCCAACTCTTAAGTGAATGGTCCATATAGGGATCAAACCCACAACCTTGGCACTATTTACACCATGCTTTGACCAACGGAGCTTGTTACAGTCTTCTAAAATTCTGTCCTGCAAGTTAGTAATGATAATAGATTATTTTACCTATGATGAAAGAAGCCATTTCATACCTGTATTCAATTACCTTAACCTTGCTACATGAAGTTTTATCTAAAAGATACTTCCAGTTGCAAACCAAATGAACCATTCTTCTGCTGGGTTTTTGTATACACCTACAAATATGTATGTGTGTATGCATGTACATTACATACATCTCTTTAGCCATGAAAGCAATCTGTTCTGTCTGCTAAGATATGGTGTAGGTTTGTTGGTTAGTCTAGTGGTCAGGTGAGTTATATATGGCCAAGATAGGGCAGCACTCTGCAGAATAGTAAAGGCAATTCTCTTGACAATTTGCTTATACTCTGCATCAGTTGACTTTAGAAAACAGTTTCTGTTCCCAGTTGTCTTTACCAAACATTCAATTTTGTTTTTATTTTTAGACCAGTTAAATGTATAACAGATGAGATAATGACATGCAGATGGATTAAGTTGCAAAGCCAAGGCAAAAACGTTTTTAGAAAAAATTGCTTTGTAGTATAAGCCAAAAATGGGTCTTCCCTAAACTCACAATTAGAATTAATTAAGTTTCAGAAGCAGGGTAATCTATTCTTCTGTCTGCAGTCATTGAACCAGCTGTTCTTGTTTGAAGTAAGAACTGAGGAGCTTGCTGCTCTACAGTTTAAACTTTCTTTCAAAACTTCATCAGTACATTACTCTTCTATTTGTAATTTTAAAATGACTGGCTAAATTAAACTATTGATTTACTGCAATTAAAGTCTGAAGTGATAAAAGTTTACCCTGTAGTTGGGAGGACATATTAATTGTGGGAAAGGGGTTCCTAAAGAGATGGGGATTTTAGTTAGCAACTGCTCTCTTGCAAATGAAACACTGCACATGCAATACTGAGTCTTGCCAATTAGCAGATAGAATCAATCACCAGTTGAGCAGTTATAGTTCATAATATGTTTAAGTTTTTTAGTCTGGATTTTTTTTGTTTTGTTTTTTGCTTTGTTTTTGGTTTGTTTAGTGGTGAATGACTGATTTGAAATGTACATCCGGTTGTCTTAAGTCAAACTAATTGAGGTGAATACTGAATTCAGTTAAGTAGCAGAAAAACCATATTTTAAAGTCTTATTTAAAGTCTTTAGTTTGTAAATGAAACCCAAGAAAATTATACTGAATACATGAGTTGTCCAAAATAGCCATAGAACCATTAGTTTGGAAAAGACCTATAAGATCATAGAGCTGATGTACGTGTAAAATTTATTTAAACAAAAGTGAGTACTCAACTGGATGTTTCTGGTTCCAGTATTAGTCATGGCACAAGAACTAGGCATCTTTCTTGCATAGATTTTTTTTTCCTTCACTTGGAAAATATCAAGGTACTACTTTTAATGCTATTAACAGGGTTATTTTGCAAGGAACTTCCAAACAGAGTGAAATTAAGTGGGGAAAAACCTTCTCTTTCCACCTGCAAGAAGTATTTCTCTCAGATGTATATTTGTTGTGTTTATAGACTTTAGAAGCAACATCTGCTTCAACAGTCCCAGTTCTATTTCTGTAAATTCAATTATGAAGTAAAACAGTCTTATAGGAAATTCAGGTCTTTAAATCTGAATAATAAGATACATTAATGGGTTCATTAGATTATATCTGGAAGACTTGAGGTAGTGAAATTGCCACTATACATATTTTGAATAGCATATGAGTATTCTGAGCATTACTGAGTGAGAGGTACTGGAGCATTGAAATAAAACTTATCTAGATGAGTTTAGATGTAAATTTAGAAATGGTTTGGATAGTGGATAATATGATACAAGAGAAGTTCTAACTGATGAGAACAATAGAAATATGGGAAAAATGGAGCTCTCTAATGCAGCTGTACTAAGACATCTTTGAGAAATATTTGGACAGATATTTAATTACCATAGCTAAAGTTTTTTTCCATTCTGTTTCTTGCAGGTCATACAGAGAATATTTTATACTGTAAATAGGTCCTGGTCTGGGAAAATAACTTGTAATGAGCTCAGGAAAAGCAACTTTTTGCAGGTATGTAATATCTAAAATTTTGCAAGACAGATATTTCTAGAAGTTTTACAACTGCATTAACTAAAGGCTTAAGGGAGTAACATAAATAGCATTTCTTCCTTTTCAAAAAGTAATGAAGACCCAATTGCATTAATTCTTATATATTAGAATATGTTTAAATGTAACTTTTTGTATCTAGAGCTGTATACATGTAAAGGTGTGTAGAAGTTGGTCGCATCTACTCATTCTTCTGTGAATGCATTCATGTTCTGCTGTGTGTGTTCAGTTTCGCTGTCACACTGTATGGTGTGCATTGTCCCTGAAAACAAAAATTGTTCCACTGAAATAGCATTAGGTATTAACATGGTTGAGAACCCAGATCATTCAACAAATATTCTTTATGTGTTCTGTTTATCCTTCTGATAATAGAATGTGGCATTATTGGAAGAGGAACCTGATATTAACCAGCTGACAGAGTACTTCTCATATGAACACTTTTATGTTATCTATTGCAAATTTTGGGAGCTGGATACCGACCATGACCTGTATATTGATCGGAAGGATTTAGCGCGACATAATGATTATGGTATGACAAATGAGGCACCTTTGTTTGCATGTATGAAATGACCTGTCAGCTTTGAGCTGAGAAATTGGTTTAATGCCAAGGCCAGTTTCATGAGTCTGTTGGTGTAACTGGTCCTGCCAACTTGGTGAACTAAAGCAGGACAAATCATCTGTGATGCTACTTTGCATCTACAAATACCTCCTTTGAGGAAAATTCTGATCTTGACAAAGTAGAGGAAATATCACTTAAGTGTTGGTGTATTATAAATGGTTTTATTTGGCAATTTTGGGTAGTTATCTTGGGCACAATCCATTTTACTGATATTATTCACGTAGCATTACTTTTTATGGCAAAGTATGGAAAGAGTAGAAAAGACAAACATACCTTCAGGTACCTGGCTTATTTTGGAGTTTTGCTAACTCAGCTGCAGTGTGGTTAGTACTATTTACCACTAGTTAGCAGGTTTACATTTGCTGCATGTATAATCTGCAATGACTGTGATTCTTAGTCTTGTATGCTTGTTCCTATTTTAAATATTCTTGTAGCTTGTATAGAACTTTAGGAGCTCTTTGTAGATGCCTCATGCCCATCTTAATAGTGTTCCTTTCAGGACTGGAAAGCTTACTTAAGCACAAAGTGATTATGGAGTATTATCCCATGTTAAAAAGAATAAACACAATTAATTCTGATTGCTTTTGAAAATTTGCCTGCTAAAGTTTGACTATGCTTTAGGACAACGAGAAAGGAAAACTGCTTTCATTTAAGTGGCTGCTCAATTAAGTTAATACATTTTAGAAAGCACAACTAATACAGTGCCATCTGCAATTCAGTTTTGCAAATTCTTAAGAATAAATTGAATATCCTCTACAAAGGTAGTGCTCAGTTCAGACATGTCTCTAAAATCCCTGAAATGCTTTCAAAATAGAAGCATGGGTCAAAACCATGTCAAAAATAGACCCCTGTCAGAATCAGTAAGGTATGTTTATTATGTATGATTGTACTAGTTCTGTTTTGGCTCTTTGCCAAGGTCATGTAAAACTTAATGCCACTGGAAAACATGGTTTACTTGTCAAAGAAGTGGGAAATGCAGTTTTATTAATCAGCCAACTTTATTACTTGTATTGCAGTTTTATTGCTATTTCTGCATTAAGTTTGAATTCAAAGCTGGATGGTTCTAGTTTTGCTTTGGAGATTTTGTGTTAAGTGATCCTCTCTAAAAAGACTCATAGGGATTAATGAGCACTATACTTGATCTGTAAATATAAGAGGAGAGTTCCAGTAACCTCTTCAACAACACAATACAAAGCAAAAATAACTTGCTTAGAGTTGACACTGTTTCAAACCTTTCTTCACAGCAATTTCAAATAGGATGATTGAGCGCATCTTCTCAGGAGCAGTAACAAGGTACTTACTTTGTATGCTGATCTAAGTCCAATTTAATTTATTTGTTTAATTGTGTAGTACTCCAGGGGTAAAAGATGGCTCCCCTTCACAAAGGAGCAGCCAATTTCAGGATTTAGTATAGTAGTTTAAACTCTAGTAGTATTAGAGTGGTCTTGGAACCTTTGGCACACTTCAAGTTCTTCATTCTCTTTACCCATATGAACATTGGCCACTGGATATTGTATGACTTAGCAGGACTGGGAATGAAGAAGGAAGAGATGTTAGTAGCATTCTTTTTCCATCCCTGTAAACCTGTAAAATGTTCAAGGAGAACTGAGCTTTTAAGTGCTAACTGTAAAATCAATGCTTATTGCATCAATAAATTTACAAAAATGCCTCCAGTTAATTCACATTTTTGACAGTCATTCTTCATTCCTCCCCTTGGGATTGACTTCCTCTTTTGTATTTCTGACATTTTATTAATTTTTGAAATGCTTCCTAGCGCAGTATCTGAGATAGAAAGCAACTGATAAACAGAAATAAAATCAGAAATTAGAGACTTAGCAGGCATTTGTCTAGAGCTTACTCCTTTATCTGTGTTTCATGGGCAAGACAAAACATATCGTATATTATCCCAGTCATCTTGAAGATAAAACAGCAAAATATGATTTTCATTATTGAAATGTAATATGTCTAGGAACTGCCTACCTGACTTTTAACTAGACAGGTTGACTATGTGCAATTTGCTCAGTTGCTGCAGTTATGAGACTAAAACAGATAATTATGTTTCTGCCATGGACACTTCCTGAATATTTCTATTTCATTTTTATCTTCATATTTTCATTCAAAAACTTTTAGCTAGTGGAGTTCTGTAAAGCTTTTAAGTTCTCATCACTTCTTCCTGAATAGAAATTCCAAAAAGCATATGTACTTGTATATATCATCAAAAATTATTTGAGATGGCTCTTCTGTTAACAGTTAAGCACTTTATGAACACTGGATTGTTTAGGAGTAAATAGTTAAGACCAACAAGGAAACAATCCTTAATTTTGGTTAGTAAAAGCTATGTGTTGTAAAATAAATTTTCTATCTTTTTCCTCATTGGCCTTCAAGAGGGAGAAAAGCACAAAAAGATGGGAAGATTAGCTATGCTGATTTTGTCTGGTTTTTGATATCTGAAGAGGACAAGAAAACACCAACTAGGTAAGAATGAATTTGTTTCAGCAGAAATAAAGACTGACTTTGTTTTTCCAGTCCTTAAATGGGGACCACTGATGAACAGCTGCAACTCTAATGGAAGAAGCTAAACTATAAAAACATGAGTGGAAAACTGGCCCAGTTCTTTGCAATGTCCTTGTTTATCAGTGTCTCCTGTTGTTGTAGCTGTAGAAGTCTATTTTAATGACTTTTAAAAGGCTAATTCAATGTGATTGTTTCATAAATTGTGTGTGGCCTATTTATGAACAGAGCCATATATTAAGGACGTTGCAGCTGTTTCTTGATGCCAGTGCCTTTGGGAAGCTGTGCAGCTACTATTAGCTGTATGGTACTGATAAGAAACCATCATGTGGCATGTCACTAGCTTGTTCAGTATGGGAACATACCCAAAATACTGAAGATTTCATGTACAATTCAATCTTTCATTGTCTCCCTTCAATTTTTTTTTTAATGTAAGACCATGTGTTTTAGTCTTCTCCTTCACACATTAACAAATGTTTTCAAATGCAATAATGACTGGCCTAACAAATACCATCAAGTCTTACCACATTAAGTGGTGTTTAATGACTTTCCATGAATTAGTGGAATGTACTCTTAAGTCTAGTTTTGCCTTTGAAATGGGCAACATGAATTCTTGAAATTCTGTAGTAAGTTTATCTCTCTGGTGTTAATGACTGAATTTCAGCATTGAATACTGGTTCCGCTGCATGGATCTTGATGGGGATGGTGCTTTGTCTATGTATGAATTGGAATATTTTTATGAAGAACAGTGCCAAAAATTAGATAACATGGCCATAGAACCTTTGCCATTTGAAGACTGTCTGTGCCAGATGCTGGATCTTGTAAAGCCACAACATGAAGGTAATAAACTCCTTTTCCATCTATAACTTCTGTTTCTCTGGATTTAGGAGTTAGTACAGCCTTAAGAGCACTTGGTTGGACATACAAATAAAATGCCTTGAGGTTGTCTTTTCACTGAAGTCTGTTAAAGCTTAATAATCTGTCTTCCAACAGCAGGCAGGCGTTCTTTCCATACTAAAATGTAATATGCTGTTTTGAAATTCCTTGTCAGCTTTCATTTTGTGCTTGTTGCCACATTTAGTAAAGTGAAACCTTGTCACTATCTAGCTGAGGTGAGGGTCTCAGGAAAACCTCTTGATGGTTCACCCATTTCTCACCTCTTCCAGTGCTCATTTGAGTTTCTCTGGAGGGAACAGTTTCTAAACAGTGTTTCTCTTATACTAATATTGACTTATTTTACATTAGAAGCCTAAGCTGCCCTTAGGAAATTTATGACAAGAGGCGTAAAATTAACAGATTAATAACCTGTTCTGAGTTTTTGGCTATTTTTTATACCCATTTGAACTTTTCCTGGACCTGCATTCTACTCTCCTGTATTTGACATTGTATCATCTTTAGCTGATGAAACTTCAGTTTACATTTTATACCTGAAAAAACCTTAAGAAGTGAGCATGATGCTCTATACAATTATGGTTAGACAACCAAGTAGTAAATGCTTATTTCCCACTTTCTTTCTAGTATTAAGAATATTTAAATTACAAGAAACTTAATTTTAAGACACTTGTCATTTATTGAGATGAGGTTTTTGCATGCTGATAGAATTGAAATGTCTCAAAATTAGAACTTGCTAGTTCTAAAGCTTGATATTCTTATTTAAACAAGTTGAAATGGATTTACTTAGTGAAAACTCATCTCTAAAGGCAGATTGAAAAAGGAATATTAAGTGTGATTCATCTGATAGCTCCATCCCTGCTATCAGTGGAATGAAGTCATAGACTAACATTGTGTAATGCATGGGGGCTAGGGGCATTTAAAATGAAGCGAGGCAAGCTTTGAGAAGCACATTTCTGTTAAATGGTTGCTCACAATCACCTCCTGAGCTCAGCAGTTCCCTTCTAGTCCTATGTTATGCTTCTGAAAGGCATTTATAATAATACTTCTGCATTTAAAATGAAACAAGATTGATGTATCTCCTCTATATCATGAGGATGATAAAAGAAGGGTATCAAACATAACCAAGATGAGTTATTCAGGGTAACAAAAAGCCAGTTGAGAAGGGTTGATTTTTGTTTTTTAGTAAAAACTGAATTCTGTTTAAAAGGTGGATCAAGAAAAATCTTTTTTTCTAATACAAAAAAACTAGCAATGTAAACTGATGTTTCACTTTGTCACTTTGAAACAAAAGAAGACAATTCCATAAAGTCATGGTCAAACTGTGATACAGTTTCTATAGAATGCTCTGTGTACAAAAAAGCAGACTTTAATTTCTGGATACCTGAATTAATTACTTAAATTTTAGACCCATTTTGTTGGCATTTGAGAGACAGTGGTAGTCACCTACATGAGCATTACGTGTCTAAGCTCCCATTGCAATAAAGTGAAACTGGAGAGCCAATCAATGAACCAAATATAGGAGTTTAAGTTAAACTGAGAGCTTATGTAACTAGGATTCAAATCATTTGCTTGGTTGTGGAGGAGAGCTGCTGCCACTTGAAATGGCGCCCTGCACCAGACATCTGTGTGGGTCTGACAGATACAGCACAGGTGCCACGGGGGATTTGTGTCCTGGAGCACCAGCTACGAGCCAGGCACAACACACTGGGGCCCTTCATGACAGATGCAAGTGTGGCAACCACGTACAAATGGGATTTGGATTTTGCTTCCCTGTGATGTCCTTGAGTTACTTTGTTAGAGGCTGGGACAGTATGCTGTTCCAAGTCTGGCTTTTATTGAACTTTTCCACAACATCTTCAGTTAGCTCCTATTTGATTAGCAATGGAAGATTCTCTATTCCAGGTGAATCAATAAAGGGAAGTTTTAAGGAAAGTCATCTGTCTTCCCTTGTGTATCTCATATTTTTTAGCCTTTCTGCAGAAGCTTCAATATTTAGCTTTGAAATAGGGTAACATTTCTGAGCAACCTGACAAATACTTCTAATGCTTAACACATCCATTGATTTGAGTCTTTAAAGTATCACACTATAAAAATCAAACAAAACACCTCTGAGCATTTAGCTTTCCTCTCAAGCAGTAAATATTGATCAGACTGGACAAGTGTAGCAACCTTGACTGTATGAAAAATTCATCTGTATGAAGCATAGTCACACACTGTCATCTGTCATATATTTGTCTGCTCAAGTCAGGGAAGAAAGTGCTGCTGCCATAGGAGATTCCTACCTGCTACCCAAGCACTCCATGGGAAGGAATGGCTAACTCACTGGAGACTTCTATCTGTTGAGGAAGCTTAAACTAATACCCTAAATGATTTTTTAATAGCTAAGGGAGGTAGACTGCATCTCACTCAGACATACTGACAGGCTGTGGGATATGACTACCACAGCAAGGAAAAAAATCTGAACCAGTTGAAAGTTTTGTACACTTTGAAGGACACATCTCTAGACCTGTATTTCATCTGTTTGCATCTACCCCATTGCATTGAGGATCAGTGACAAATGTTGTTGAGCAGCGATAATTGAGTAATGATAATGTATCTTTTGGTTCCTCCAGTTTTGAGAAGTTAATTTCAGCTCTAATAATTTTATCTCTAATTATCTTATAATCTTCTTTACAGGAAAAATTACTCTGCATGATTTAAAGCGATGTAAGTTGACAAATGTGTTCTTTGATACTTTTTTCAACATTGAAAAATACCTTGACCATGAACAGAAGGATCAGTTTTCTATGTTGCGGGTGAGTATGAAGCTTTAAAAGCTTTTATAGCTACGTGCTTAGCAATTAATACTGTTTTGTATAACATGCAATGTGATTGTTTAGGATGGTGAAGGTGAAAGTCAAGAAGTCTCTGACTGGGAGAAATATGCTGCTGAAGAGTATGATATCTTGGTAGCAGAAGAGGCAGCAAGTGACCAGTGGAATGACGGGTAAGAATGCAGCAAGGCAGTTGATATTTATCTTCTCTACTAAAGTAGAGCCTCACCACTGCTATAATTCATTTAAACAGAATAAACACATCCTTCTCAAAAATATGCAATTAATGGTGTATGAGACTACCAAGTACACGTGTGAAACTCTTATTCTAGAATATGCATCTCTTTTTACAAGCCCTTGTTTTTAAATCTGTAACTTAGTGAATTGAACCTTCAGATGACTTTTGTTTTCTGTTTAGATCAAGGGTGAACTCATGGGAGAAACACAAATATTTTTGTGTTCATAGTGGATTCTTAGTATTTAACTCTTCCCTATGCCTTTCTCTGAAAGGAGCACATAATTCCTTTATGTTTAAAGCAGTTTTAAAGAACAAGAACTGCAGTATCTAAAGCTCATTCTCTGCACAATCTGTTAAGTAGATGGAAAAAAATGTGTGATGAAATTCAGTAGTGTTTGGGAAGACATGCATGAACCTGAGTCACCCTAACCCAGGAAATGGTCAGTTTTGTACTCTGCTACCATAAATCTCCACAGATACTTCATGGGTTTTTAAAAAGCTATGAATTATAGATTGATCCCACCTAAAGTGTTGAAGCTAACCTTTTTTGAATATCAGCCTTCACTGGCTTGCATTAGTAATGAAATTTACATTTCATTAGCTATCTATTCATCTGTATCAGCAGCAGGTGGTTATCAATAATTTCTGGGTTAACAGCTGGGTTTTGCTTTCCAGCATCTGCTTAAAAGCATAGTTGCCATCACTTCCCAGGGCTTGTGCACATGTCAGTAAGACCCTCAATCCAGTATCCCTTCTTTTATCATACCTACTGCAGTTGTATTTTGTTCTTCCTAACTAAGCCTGTCTTCAGCTTTCTTGAAAAGAACTTGAAAGGTTTCTGGCCAGTACTTAGTCTTGCATTTGACTATTTCTAGCCTATAAGTACTCCACTGGAGCAGTGTGTGCTTTGAATCCTTTTGGTAGAGCTGCATTTCACACTGGAAAAGTTTCACACTGGAACGTGATAGGAGAGTAAGCTAACTTAAATTCAGGGAATTATTAGGGAACCCTGGTGCTGTTCTGGTTATGTTTCTTTATTATAAAATATTGGAAAGTATGCTCTTCCTGCAGCTGCCTTGTTTAGGCACTCCCTGGTATTGTTAGACTCTAATTTTCTTTTTCTTCTTTTTTTTTTTGTCTGCTTCTAGGTATGAAGCAGAACTGAATCCTGTAGACCATCAGAAGGCCAGTATTCTAAAGTATCAAATGGAGAAAAGACCATTTTTTGAAATGCCTTCCCATCTGGCTGATGTAGACTTGGATGAATATGACTATGATGAGGTTTTTGAGTAGAGATTACTTATGATCAGAGAAGGGACAGTCTGCAGCAGGTCTGCTACACACTGATATGTTTCAGTGGTGTTTGTTTCCAGGAAGTCAGCTTAGTTTTGTGCTAAAAATATCTAATCACTACACTACCTTTTAAGTAAAAGAAATGCATTTATATGGAATGATGAGATTTTTGTATTTATTCAATAGTTTATCGTTTGTAAAATAGATTAAAATATTTATTTACAGATGTTGCATAATTCCTTTTTGGAAGAATAACAATATTTGACTTAAGAGAAAAATAATCTACTGTTTTTAAGAGAACTGTATAATTCTCTTGATGTGTGGTGCACTGACCATCTCCATCTCACCTGTGAACAGGTATTTTTGTCCTGGTATGGGAGATAGAGACAATTTATACCTGCAGTGTGCTCATGCTCACAGATGGCCCTCTTTCAGGTTTTATGCCTTGGCAAGGAAGAGATATGACAATGAGTGCACAGTTCAGCACTAATTTACAAGCAGAGTTTTGTTTGACAAACTGTGCATATCAGTAAAATACACTAAAGTCAACCCCCAAGACAAGTTGTTTTTCTTCTCTGTGTAGTCCTTGTTTGCCCCAACTTTAATTTTGCATGCCCTTTTAAACTTCAGTCTTTTCGTTGATGTTAATCATAAAAAAGATTATGAATGAAGTCTGAGTGTTCATACTTGATCCAAAATGGGTGTGTTAATTCATGCAGAAGGAACCAATTTTTTTTAAAATCCTTTGTATAAATGTTACTTGGTCAGTAATGTGCACTAATTTGTTGTGGGCATTCAGTGCTTTTGTCTGTCCTCCCCTTTGCTTGTTTGCTATTGACACATTCCATGGATATTCATCAGTGTCACAGCAGCTTGAAATTGTTGCCTCACTCTTAACTGTTAAGCAGGTTTTGTTGGGAAAAAATGTACAAAAAGATGTAAGTTATTTTTTTGGTTGCAGTGTAGATCTTTTAAAATGTTTAAAAAAACATGTTTGTATTTTCAAATAAAGATTTTCATACATGTAATTTAACATGTTCTAATTTTTACACACTGCACACAATTCATGTCTTACTACTGAAGAACAGTTCACCATAGGATGGGTTACACAGGTATGCAGTCTGGTTGGGTTATTACAACAAGCTGCATCTGCAAAGCAGTCAGCTTCTAGCAGGTTTTCTTTACACAAGAGTGCCCCATTCCAGGCAGGGGCAGTTACTAATGGAACCTAGACCCACATTATGTGGGGAGTGGTACCTCCCTTGTGTCAGCCTGCACACACCCAACTATCACAAGGAAAATCATGGATTCACTGTGGCCACTTCCCTGTACCCAAGACCTGGGCAGGAGTCATGGCTTTCACTTCCATCTTCGTAGGAACTCCCACTCAGCCTGTGGAATAACACAAGTGCAAAGGTCAGCGCACACTGCTGCCCTTCTTTCTCCAGACACGGTGTGGGAGCATCACTTACACAGTTACCAATGGATAGCAAGAGTTCTGTAGTTTATTTTACACAGTTACAATCCAAAATATATATATGTATATATATATAAAAAATAAAGCTGATATGATTACTGAAATGTACAATTCCAGGGAGCAGTGAGAAGGGTCAGTGAAAGCAGCCCGCACTCCCCAGCCTCCTGCCACTGAAACACTGTTGAGTGAAGATCATTTGCAAATTCTTAATGCAAAAAAACCCCTATTTTTGAATGGCCATATTTACAGTCTATTTACATTGTTTTTCCAGGCTTTTTCTAAGTAAACCCTACATGATCACTGTATGAAAAGGACTTCTTCCAGAGGAAAATAGTCAGCTGGTCCACTCTTTCTTTCTTTGTTACTTTGAGGCCTTGACACAAGTTTCCCAGGAACATGTCCTGATGCTTACAGACCTCTAACCACATTTCTCTAAGTGATGGAATTTAGAATTACTTTCAGTTGATTGATCCAGGTTTTCCCATTTAATGGGCAGGAAATGGCACTTGCCATCATCCAGCAGGTGCCAATATTCACAGCTGAGCCAGGCTCCATTCTCCCCTGCGCTGGGTGCAAGGAAACTCACAGATCTCCATATGGTTATCTCAAGTGGTAAAGAACACAGGCAGCAGAGCACTGCCCTCACATGCTTCAAACAAGCTTGTCTTGTCTCACCTGGTTTACAGTGTCTTTGACTCAGTGTTTGTCAACACCCTGATTCCAGTTCTTCAGCTGCGAGCTTTTCCAAGGCAGCATCAAGAACCAGGATGCAGGTGAGTAACGATGCTCAGAATGCCCAGCCCTAGAACTGCAGCAGCCACCAGTAACACCCACAGCCAGCAATGGTGAGCCACAGTGCTACAAACTGGTCCTGGGTGGTTGCCCATGGGCACAGAGACAACTGGATCCGTGTCTCCTGCCATCTCAGCTGATGCTCTCACACCACATTGACAAGTTAAATCATTTGCAGAAAAAACGTAGCTTGTGCTTCACTTCTGTTCATCCTCTCAGTGCCTTAACTGTCCTACATCACAAGAAAAAAAGAGGTTAAGTCAGTTCTCTACTATGAAGGACACACCATGTAAGAGCTCCTAAGGAAGGAATCTGAGAAACAGTGTAGCATCTAACCGTTCAGTAGCTTAGCCATAGAGCTAGCTCTTACAAAGAACTACAGCTTCCACTAAAGGAAAGAAGCATTTCCATACCCTAAAAAGCCCAGAACAGGCACTAAAGGGAAAGGCACCATACTGCATAAGTAGTGTAATTTCTGTATTGCTTTGATCTTTGCCCATGGAGTTAAATTCTTCTATTATCTATCTTCAGTAGGAGCTGCTTTAAGGACAAGGCCAAACTGTTTACATTTTAACATGCATAAGACTGAAAGAAAAGGTAGAAGTACCTTTTATTTTCCTTCTAGTCTTCTTTAAAAATAAAAGCCCACCATATGTGTGGCTGAACTTTATAGCAAGAACTCATTTAAAAAGACAAAAATCATGCAAAGTCTGAATGTGGTTGTTGGATCCCAGATAACCAGAGTCACTGGAAATCAAGGGGTTGCCTAACTCACTGCAAAAATACTGTCTGCCAAACACTGAGTTATGTTCTGAAGTGCAGGGAGAAATACAGGAGAAAAACCTGAAGGAACTTCTCAGCCCCATGTAGTGGCTGACACAGAAACCTTGACGGGGCGGAAGGGTTGAGATTAGCTGCAGCACAGGAAAAATCAGGGCCTTTCTTTCCCCTCCACCCCTTTCCTTATACAGTCATTCCACAAGACCCTGCTGTACAACATCCTGTCTGAGTCTTGGCACTCCAGTGGCCCAAAGGGCTAAAAGTCCTTCCCTGCTGCAAGGATCCAGTCCAGGGCTGAGCTGAGACCCAGGCAGACAACTGCAGCTCTGCCAAACTCGGATTCCAAAGGTAATCAGTGCCCATGAGACAATCCCCTGGCTATGCTGGTTGCCACTCCAAGCCCACAATGGTCTCATGCTTCCCTTCAAATCCCCAGTTTGTTTGGGGACAATTTGATCTGCCCAACAGCCTTGACTGGAAAAGGGCAGGAAGCATGGGATACTCCAGCAAGAGCCCAGGGCTGTCCAGTGATCAAACAGATTCTGAGTCTTTCAATCCAAAGATCATAATGCAAATACCATTTCTGAAGCAGATATACCCTGCAGGCCATGCAGCAGTGCCATCTCTGCAATGTGTCAGTAACACAAAGCAACTGCAGCAAGTAGCTTTTAATAAGGAAGCTTCACAGTATGGGAAAAAAGAAAGGGGATCCTCCTCCTAATGCATCCTAAGTGACATTCAATCCTTATGACTGACCTAAGGAAGTCTAGATGCTACAATAAGGATTGCCTCTAAAATGCAGATTGAGCTGAAGGAGGAAATTACAGTTGCATCTGGAAAGGGAAGATGGCATCCCTCTTTTCTCATCCTGAAAAGGACCACCAAAGAGCAACCTCCTTTGCTGCAACATAGCTACCCAGGAGACTGACCTGACATTCACCCACCTCAACTAGAGCTGTCCTCAGAGCTGGAAAACCAGCCAGAATTACCTGGTCTGTACCAACAACATCTACATCTTCAATTGTGTCTTCTGCTGGACCCTCCTCAGAGATATCTTCTGTCTTAACTTCATCTTTGCTGGAAACAAAAAACAAACCAAAAACTAGCTAAGTCTTGAGAAATGTCATAACAGAGGCTGCATGTGGCACAACTGTGCTTCAGGCAGTGTATTTCACATAGTAAGATCTGCTGCTGATATCCATGTAAGGTAGCCTAAAGTTACTGGCCCAGAATTTCCCAGTATGAGGAATTTTCAATAAAGCAGTTCAGAAACAAAACACTGATTTAAGCAGGGGCTACCTTCATGTTTAATAAATTTTTGTTCTATTTTACTTGTATTCACCAGGTCCATTTAACAAGAGTCCCAAAACCTGGAAAAGTATGCATCTTCCCAGGATTTGTGTTTCACCTTTTAACCTACTAATAGGGGAAATGGCACCTAACACCTCAATAAATTACCTGAAATAAAGGAAAACACTGCAACTTAGAACTTTGCTCAAAAGTAGACTCCACATTCCCTATTTCTGCAACACCTCTCTCACACCGAAGTTGTGTGGGGTTTCACTTGGACATGTCTGCATGCTGCACACCAAAACTTCTCTAAAAGAATGCCACCTAGTAGTTAATAGCAGATCTGCAGAGACAAGAAGCTTCTTTCATTTCCAGAGATGCAGAAAACACTTATTGTCTGGCTGCAGCAAACTGCCTGAGTGTAGCCAACACCACAGATCTCCAGTCTGGACACAGGAAGTGGGACAGGGAATTTTCCTCCATCCTCATCTTTTTTTCTGCGCACTTGATATTACTCCAAGAAGGCACAGAAACCCTGTGACAGTGGCAGGAGAAAGCAGCAAATGTAGACATTGGACTAAAGAAACAAAAAACCCCAACCTGTTCTTGGGACACAGCCCATAAGAAAGACAGGAGGGGCACACACCCTTAGCTCATGAAGTATTACAAAAATCAGAGGGTGGATAGAGAGACCACAAGTGTCAATGCCAGAACTGGTGAAGGAGCTTGGAAGACACTAAACTCTCACCAGTATTTTCTACGCAGCCCTCCTGGAGAAAGGAATGGCAAATGTTCCTGCAAGCACATCTCTTGAGATTTCAGCCTCTTTCTGCTTTTCCCTACTGCAGAGGGAAGCTGGGAAGCACACTGCTGTTCTGGGGCTTTGCTTGCTCCTTCAGTCTGGCTGGTTTCAGGCAAAGACCCTGCAACAGAGAGGGAACACAGTCATTCTTCAGCCTCACCCTCAGAGGTCTTGAGATGGACATTTCCAGTATGCTCCCCACAGCAGTGAAACAATCGGGCCAACCTCAAAAGGACATCTGGAGCAAAGCATTCCTTTATTGAAGGAGACAGCTGAAAGCCACTTAAAAGAAAATCCATTTAATTTGCCCACTGGTCATTTTTGCAATCTAGATTTATGAACCTGGCCCTGGTCCATAACTGCTATCAGTACTGCTGAGTCTATATAATGCTCAAGAAAGGAGGGCCTTTGGGGACACAAAGGAACAAGCTCTCTGAAAGCAAGTCACTGAAAAGAAGATTTATAAGAAAGAAACTAAAGGACACTGTGGAAAAATTTCCTTTCCTCCACATACAACTGCACATGTCCTTAACACTTAGCATTTTTATTAGTAATTGTTTTCATAATGGCTTTATTACATTTTAACTAAATCCCACCATATCCATGCAGTGAATACTTCATTATAGATTGTCAGTCCATGGATGCTGCCAAAGCCTGGTTGCAGCCCATCTAAGCATAATTATTTAAGGTAGGAGTATAATCTTACAGGCTCCCTAGAAATGCAACAGAGAGAAAAACCCTAGAAGATGATTTGGCCCAAATAATTTGGCCTGAAGATCTGAATCAACTTCTGGAAATATCTCTCCTGTCTCAATTATCTACAAGGCCTACAGCAACAATGCCATTAAGTCAACAATTAAAAGCAATCAACCAAGTCTCAGTGGCTCAGACAAATGCCAGATGTTACTACACAGCAGAATTCAGATAATCTTGAACTCTCCTCACTCGGAGTCCTCAGCCCAACCGTGCTGCTATTGAGTGATCAAGGGACCTTTAACAACAACAAAGCTGAAGGCAAAAACCCCAGTTCAAACTGGGAAGTCCACAACATCCAACACGCCATGGTGCTGTACTGCTAGTGCAAAGCATGAAATACATTTTAGCACCTGCAAATTTGCTACAGCAAAGCAAAATAGCAAATAGAGCAGTTTTGCCAGACAGACAGACAAAGAAAACACAGCAGATCAAGAACTGGAAAGTTTTCATACCATTAGATAATTTCCTTTTAAAAGAAGGTGTCTTAGATGAACCCATGGGGGGCCACTCTCCCAAACTGCCACGGACAGAGGTCTCCTCATCTTCATTTGCCAATAAAGAGTTTCTGTACCAGACCAAGGGTTGCCATTCATCTCCTCTGCAGGACAGTGGCTCTGTTATGTACCTCTGTAAGTAACTGTACCTGGGACAAAAACAAAAGCAAGCATAAGGAAACTCACTATCCTTCCCTTCAATATCTGGGGCAGGCATTGCAAGAAAGGATTTTCACTTTACTCTCCAAAGGTGAAAACAGAACTGTTGAAGAGAAGGCACTTTTTTTCTCTGAAATACCTGACACCTCCAAAATATCTGTTTAAAATGCAAAAATCTTCAAAGCTAAAAGAGTGCTTGAATTTTTACCACTAGAAACAACACAAGATCCACAGAAATTTAAAAATTACATCAGCTTCTACGAAGAGTTTCATGTGGAGGGAAAGTCTGCCAATTACTGCTGCCAGTAGCAACCTGAACAGAGCAGAATTCTGTGAGGATTCATCTCTCCTGGTGGCCTTTTCTGCCTCATGGACTGCAACACAAAGAAGATCTCAGGCAAGAGATGCTCCCTGTGATTCAGTAGTACAGAAAACCGTACAGGTCAGGCAATGGGGGTTTTATACTATGAATGCCTGTTCTGCCAAAAAACAAGAACAACAAATTAAACCATTTTTCTATATTATCAGCTCAAACTCAATCCAATTCTCTCACTAAAATGTCTAGCGTGTGCAAGAAACAGTTAACTGCTCTGCAGTTGTGACAACACATGGGATGTGGGAAACATTGTCTCAAATCCCTGTTCTGTCTGATTCAGTCCAGAGATTTGACATTGGGCTTTCCTAAATCCCAGGTGAAGCTACCAACCTTTCCTGGAGCAAAAATGTCTTCTTCTAACACTATTTGAAAAACAAGACACTTCCAACAAAGTCTTTCTGACCCATTCGTACTTAATAACCATAAGAAAAGAAAACCAAAGTCTGACTCAGGATTAGAAACTCGATATTCACCACATTTCAGCTACAGTTCATCACTTTAAAATCAATCCCAGTGTTGTTAAAACAGACCTCACCTTAGCAAATACCAGGAGTGACAGTTTTAACACCAGACCGTGCAACTTTTTCTTCTTTTTTTTTTCTTTTTTATTATGAGAGTGGCCTGGAAAATATCAGACATTTCATTTGCGTTGCAAAACAAGAAAACCAGTGCTGAGAGGAGGTCAGGGTGAGCACTGACTCTGAAACAATTAGAGTCCTGGACTCTGGGGGCCCCAGGGATCAAGAAACCCTGGTAATGGAATTTGTTGGTTTCAAACAAGCACGTATTGTAACTACAGTTTCAGGATCTAGCTGCTATCAATGTCAATGGAAAGACTCCTACTGACTCAGGAATCAGGCCCTTCATGCTGCTTGCTATTCAGCAATTCATTTCTTCTGTGCATTTTGTGGCACAGAGCAATTGACAAGCCAGGTATTTTACTGCTACAGCCTGGGAAATTACAGGGGAGAGGGTAAAGTCCATATACTTTGATGGTGTTGAAATATAGTCCTTTCCAACAAATGCCCATATTCTGCATCTCATCTGTTACAGGTACGTTCACATATGTTAACATACAGACCTGGACATCAATCCCATGATTAATAAGAAAAATGAAAATAACCAGATGTTTGTTTCTCAAAGTTCATGTTGACCTAAAACATTCCATCCAATAATTTATGATGGAGTTAAATCTAAATATTTCTAAGAGGAAATATAATCTCCAGCCTCTGCAAGGCACTTTAGGCCTCCCAGAATAGAAACTGTTATTCTAGAAACATAGTATGAACATACTTGTGGATAAATTGCAATTTCCCTTCTAGTGAATTTTATTGTTTCCCATTTGTTCCCAGCAGCAGAGGGAAGGCCCAAAGCAGTAAGAACTGAAGTCAAGTGCATTCCTTGCTAAGTTCTGTTATTTCCCACAAAACTTTTCCATTAATAAACCTACCTGAACGTATTGAATGTATCTGATACATTCAGGAATATACTTCCAAAATATATCCTCTGATCAAGAGGTTTTAATATAGTCCTAGGAAAAATAACAGGATTTTGCTTTGATCTGCCCCATCAACAATTAAATATTTTCCTCTTAATTTTAGCTTAATTAAAACTAAAATTAAGCTTAATTAAGTTTACAAGCAAGTTTAGTTTAATTAAAAACTACTCCCAGGAGGTAAAAGAAAGGACAGTTATTCAAGGATGGTTTAACAGAGAACTAATTCTTGCATGGGTATCAGTACAGATGCTTACAGCTCTTTAAAATACAGACAACATGGACAGAGTTATGCTGTCCAAACTGGGGCCTGGAGCCCTCTCCCTATGAAGACAGGCTGAGGGAGTTGGGATTATTCAGCCTGGAGAAGAGAAGGCTCTGGGGAGGACTTAGTGCACCTTCAAGAGAGCTGGAGAGGGACTTTCTATAAGGGTGTGTAGAGATAGGACCAAGCTTTAAATGGCTTTAAACTGAGCGTGAGTTTAGATTAGATATTAGGAAGAAATTCTTGACTGTGACCATGGTGATGCACTGGAACAGACTGCCCACAGCAGCTGTGGACTCCCCATCCCTGGAAGTGTTCAAGGCCAGGTTGGATGAGGCTTTGAGCAACCCGGTCTAGTAGAAAGTGTTCCTCCCCATGGCAGGGGGGCTGGAACTAGATGATCCTTGAGGTCCTATGGATTCTGTGGAAACCAATTTTAGTAGCAGATCTCGAAGATTTTCATCTGAGAAAAATGCAAGAATAGCAAATGAAGTTATCCATACCTATAGATTATCCACTTTAGGTTTCTCAGGGTCTGTAATCAGTGCATGCTATTTTTCTTCTCCATTTTGCATTCCAACTTTGAAACAATTTTTAAAATTAATTGTCTGTGTTGATGGCAATCATTCATAAATTGTGTCATGTGAAGTAACAGGAAAATAGACGTTTTACTATTCTTGACCCATGTTACATAAAACCCAATGATTCTCATGAAAGCTATTCTCCAATTTAAGACAAAGTGACATGGGAACAAGCAAGTTATGCAGAGCTCAGAAAGATGTGACAGTTGGTTCTCTTCCATTTCTGCTGACCTCCTCTCAAAAGTAAAACTTTTCTTGTTGTGTACTGATTTGCTCAGAAATGCAAAAAGGCAGACATGTCTTACTGTCCTATGTCTTCAAATAGGCTTTCAGAAAAATGGAAATAACTTTAAGAAGTATCTGTAGCTAAAATACTGAAGTGCAGAGATCCAGATATAAAATGAACAGCACTGACTAAGGAAGTAATGCTAAAGGGCAAATAGAAGGAAGAATGTAACTTCTGTCTCAAAAATGATCAGAGCTGAGGCAGGTGAAGAAGGGAATAGATACACACTCACACATCTCTCCATTCAGGTGCATAATACCTCACTGATGCCAAAAGAAGGCTATCACTCTCAAAGCATCAAATGCAAATATTTAAACCACTGTAAAAACATGGGCCCACTGGATCAGGGCATAATTCAGTGTAAATAGTAAATTCCTGGATTTAAATATCTATATTATGAAGAGTGTCACATTCATTTCTATTACATATATTTTCCATGGAATCCACAAAATTGAGGCCTGAAGCTGTGGAAATAGATAATTACAAAATAATTATCTGCGCATTATTTCTTCCACAATCTTGATTTACTTTTCTGTTCAGAAAAGCATTCCAGCCACTCCACTAACCAGTCAAGTCACAAATCTCTTCCACAAAATTAACAGCCATTCCTTTAGAAGAATTGCCATATGTGGCCACAACTATGTGTAAGAAAAATCTAGAATGCTTATTGCACATACAATCTGAAATAGCTACTACTACAACATTCAACAAGGGTGTCTCAAACTAACAGCCTCAGGGGCAGACTGATTTCAGAGGTTCTCTGAAGAGCCTTTGAGCAAATTCTGCCACACTGAAGTTCAAGTGTCCTTTGTACAGGGATACACAAATCACAAACTGTGTCTGATGGTGTACAAGAACTTAACTTACACTAGTCTTTTGTCTGGCTTTAGCAGCTTGTTGGAAAATTCATTGATGATTAACAGAAAGCTCAAGTTAGGAGGCAAGCATTTTCCATCTACTCCAGTAGCTCCTTGAAAAGCAAATTCAATCCCTTCCCTATTGAAAGAAAAACAGAAAAGAACAGAGTAATAAAACAGATAAAACAGACACCTAACAAAAGCTGTGACCATGGACAACATGATGTTACACGGCACATACTTGTGTATCATGGCTATAGATTCTCTAGATTTCACTTGGTCCCAACCAAATGTTAGCGAAAAGCGACGAGCAAGTTCTTTGATGTCTGCAAAGGAAGGAGAGGAGAAGTCCACACCACTACTGCTGTCTTGGCTTTCTGCATGTGTCTGAAACAGCTGCAAGAGAAGTCTCAGGTAAGCAAACACAGGTAATCCTACAGGCAAACAAAGCACCAGGTGCACAGATACAGGCACAGCAAGCAACAGTCACCTCACACAGACAAGCCTTACAAAAGAGCAGGTAAGTCATGTGCTTCTAAAGCACTCATGGAACAACAAAGAACTGGCACAAAGGACACTGCTGTGCTCGTAAGACAGGCACAAATCAAAAAATAAAAATAAAAAATGATGAGAACTGATTCGTGAAGATGATGGTCCCTCTGACCTCATCTTCTCTTGGGTCTTCTGAACCAAGCCCCAGAGGCCCAGTTTGCCTGAGATGCTTTCAGAGTAGCACAGTGCAGATACAAAGCTGCAAGTCTGGCAGCACCATAGTCCAATTTCGGAGAGTACAGGTAGGTCAGAAACACATCTTGAGCACAATTAACTGTGCTCTGGGGTTTTTTTTCTAATAGAATATGGAAGTAGCTTGTTCTCGTCAACCTGTTAACTTTCAAGGTCAAGCAAAGGCCAAAAAGGGCCTGTTGTCTATGTGATACCTAAACACAAAGTCCTGACTATGTCAGCAGAATATATGTAGCCAAATGCTGCTTGGACTCATCTAAGCTCAGATTTCAAGGGCTGGTTCACAGATCTAAGCCCCCGGCAATGTGTGTGAAATAAGCAAAGCTCATGTGTCAGTATCCCCGGGAGGAGCCTGCTCTCTGGATTACAGCAGGACTCCAGGCTAGAAGCAGCTCTGGCCACTGGCAGAGCTGGCAAAAGCAGCTGCTAAAATAGCTAACTGGCTATCAGTCAGCAGCTGCAAGCCCCAGTAACTGAGACCCTTCAGAAGAGATGCAACCCACTTTCCTCCTGAAAAAAAAAAAAAAAAAAGCTGAAAATAGAGGGGGTTGGAACTGACCAGACACAGGCACAACTACGGTTCCTCAGATTCAGAAGGAATTAAGATAGTTCATAAAACATAGCATAATATCCTTAACATTTGTTAAGCTTAAGAGACTCTGTGTCCCAAGAAACACTTCATAATCTCACCTCAGTTCTAACATACTGTGTACTTGAAGATTAAAAACACCAAAAAATTGTGGACAAAAACATCTTTTAAAATAAATGTAATGATTTGACAGGAGTTTTAATTATGACATGTAGAAACAGCAAACATATAGAAAGTGCAGGAAAGGAAGTAATTTCTGTCACTAGGTTTTCTAATGATTTTGAATAATTATGGCACGGGAGGTAAAAATCTTCACTGTGAATACAGCTACCATAAGAGCCCCTAGCCTCTTGCTTTAATCTTAACCTTACCTGCTGCAGACAGAGAATCAATGCCTTGGCACTCTGAATTTTGTTGTTGTACCTCGTCTTGCTTAACGTTTCTTTAATTATGTCTCCAAAATCATTGTAGGTCTATTAACAGCAACAAAACAATTGAGAGTTATCATTCCCCTTCTTTAGCACTGGGAGTACACAAACCACATGACTGTTCAAGTGATACAAAAAATTCCTAAAACACTCCCAATATCAGAACATGCAAGTTAAAAGATGAAAACTGCACCTTTTATAATACTTAGTATGTAAAGCAATGGTATGCTCCTTTAAGAGTAATGTGAGGATCAAAGTCACACTGAAATTATCAAGTATTAGCAGCTAATTTATTGTCAATTCTTAATTCATAATTAACTGTAATTCTTTAAAAAGAGCAAAGCCTCATCAGAAGACAAATAGAGTTTTCTGTACTATACCAGTGCTTGTCAATGAAGCAAAGAACAAGGTTCATATTCAGGTACTTCCAAAGTTGACTCAAGGAAACTGTCTTCTCTGATGTTCATGGCCCTCCTGAAACCCCCTTCAGAGTGCCTGAAGCTCTACTAAATCCTGGTCATCTAAACCCTGGGACTCATTTGAAATGCATGCACCTGCATACACACTGTGTGAGCTGCATGAATTAAGCCAACCACTTCAGTGTGAGAACCTCAGTGGATGAATCACTCTCCAGCCATAAACTACTGCTCTGCAGTGGCCTCTCTGGAGAAGCTGAGGAGCAGATGTCCAGACAGACATGTCCTCTCCTCAACTTTCAGCTGCTTTGTAAGCTTCAGCAGTAAGATACCTCTGTGGAACCATGAGACCTGCCCCACTCATGCTTGATTTTATAACCTTTTTGTGATGATTCCAGGACTCTGAGCCATAACACTATTAACACCCTATATTTCACAAACACTGGAGACACTTCCACTTTCAAAAACTAAAATGCACTGATAGGAAAAACAACCTTATCTAAAACATTACCTTCACATAATACTTATAGATTTCAGCGGCTGCAGTCATCTCTACCACATTATACACTATTAACTTGCAATAGGCTGCCAGAAGACTCCGCTTTTTGTGCAAGTCATCAAGTTTGCACGTTTCATCCTTTCCCTCTTCTGTCAGATCTAGGGAAACAAAAGCATTGAAGCTTTGTTCTGTTACTTTATTCAAGGTATCTCACTTTAAATGACCAACTTTCACCTAAATAGCACAGACTCAGCTGTTCAGTAACAGATGCCAGTGCTCATTGCTATGTACATCAGAAAAAACAGGTTTATTCCCATTTCAAAGCTGCAGTTCATAACAGTGTAAACAGTCTTTTTCCACAGTCTCCCACTCAGATCTTTATAGGACTTTGGCATTTCTACTAGTAAGAATCTCCAAATACAACACTGCTCAGAGCTACAGAAAAGAAACAGCAAGTAGAATAAAAGGCACAAACACACCAAATGGAAGGGACCAGAAAAACTGTAACCACATTTTTTTTCTAGAATAAAACAGACAGTAGAAAAGTAGCACACAACTCATCGGAGACCCTACAAAAGTTGTCACACACAGTCAGCAAGAGTTCAAATGAAATTCTCCAAGTGCTTATCAACAAGAGTGAAAGGAAGAAAAGTCACTTAATAGCATTAAGAACATATTAAGCGTCTGGAACGTGAGTTAGTTACTAGCTGGATAACTCATGGAAACAGATACTCTTAAGAGTATTCCAACAGTGTTACAAAGGTGCTTGGGGAGAGTTTCTTGCAGCAGGAGAGCAAAGACACACTCTTTCCTGCTGCACATGCAAGCTATCAGCTACCAAAAGACTTCAGTCTCTGACTTATAATTTTGATGTGAACTGTTTCTTCTTCTAGAATGATTGTGGGCCTGGAAACAAACATAAGGCAAATGACTGATCAGAAGTATCTGAAAGTTAGAGTTTGAAATGAAACAGCTGCCAGCTGTGCACACAGACAAGCACATATTGCATCACAAAATCACTTGTTCAAGAAGGAATCTGCAACAGGATGACAGGGATCCTTTGTGGGGAGAACTGAGAATTTGAAGGTATCACAGAATAAAGGTTTGAAACAAATCTCAGGCCATCTAAGCCAAGACTCAATTTTATCAGTTTCAGATACATAACATAAACAACGTGAAACATAACCTGCTTCAATAACTCCCACAACTAGGATACTACAACCTACTTGTGCAATCCTTTTTACTGTATCTTTACTAATTCAGATTCTCTTATTGTCTCCCTGTTTCAATTCTGACCGTGCAACGTTGCCCATCAGTGGTTCTTGCATATACACCATGATGTAAGGAAGTGTGGTGCCCAAAACTGAACAGAGAACTCCATCTGAACAGCTGAAGGACAAGAGTCAGACAAATCTAGAACAATGCTTGCATTTTCAAAGCATGGCCTTTGAACTTGTCCTCAGAACCACAATCAACCATCTATTTTCAAAACACTCCCAAGAGAAACCAGCCTTCATAATTACAACCTCAGTACAGCATCCAAATGTGTTTGAAAAAAGGCAGTAGAGCAACAAATACTATTTCCCAGTGGACTGAGAGCAGCTCCGAGTAAAAGGACTTGGGGGTGTTGGCTGATGAGAAGCTCAGCAACACCCAGCAATGTGTGCTCACAGCCCAAAAAAGCCAGCTGTGTCCTGGGGTGCATCCAAACCAGCATGCGCAGCAGGGCAAGGCTGGTGATTCTGCCCCTCTCCTCTGCTCTGGTGAGACCTCAGCAGGAGTGCTGTGCCCAGCCCTGGGGTCCTCAGCATAAAAAGGATGTGGATCTGCTGGAGTGAGTCCCAGAGGAGGGCCATGAAGATTCTCAGAGGGCTGGAGCACCTTGCCTATGAAAACAGGTGGAGAGAGTTGGGGTTCTTCCACCTGGAGAAGGGAAGGTTCTGAGGAGACCCTGTAGCACTTCAAGTACCTAACAGGGCCAACAAGAGAAGTGGAAAGGGACTTCTTGCAACAGCATGTAGTGATACAAAGGGGAATGGCTTTAAACTGACAGAGGGCAGATTTATTTCTTAGACCTATGGAAGAAATTCTTGACTGTGGTGATGGTGAGACACTGAAACAGGTTGCCCAGAGAAGCTGTGGATGCCCCATTCTGTGTTCAAAGCCAGGCTGCATGGGGCTTTGGGCAACCTGGTCTAGTGGAAGGTGTCTCTGTCCATGGCACAGGTGCTTGGAACTATTATGATCATTGAAGTCCCTTCCAACCCAAACCAGTCTATAATTCTGTGAAATCTGGCCCACAGCACCAGAAGCAAAATCCACTAGTTCTTTACTTTGATGGTTTAGAAGAGTCAATGCACTGAAACACTGCAACATTGCAAGGCCTTTCTCTAATACCATCATCTGGACCACAGAAGTTAGTCCACCAAACACTTTTACTCACCCAGCCCTGCTTTACTTCAGCCCTTTTCATCATACAGGTAAATTGGCATCTGTATTCTGTGGTTAATCTGCAGTTCTTACAGATCAAAGAATTACAGGTTTTTTGTGGCCCAACCAGAAAAAAAACAAAGCAACTCACAAAAGAAAGGCCAGTCCTTTTTTCTGATACACTGCAGATGACAAATGATACAAAAATGGTAGATTGTTTCTCCAGTGATGAAGACAACTAACCTTTTTTTTCCTCTTCCTCGTCCATGAAAACGTGTTCCTTGATAAACGAAAACATTTTTTCCTGAAGTGGTGTGTTAGGAAGATAACCTAGAAGTCCAACTGCTTCTTCATTATTATTTGAATCCAGGTGACTCAAAATCAGCAACCAGTCACAGAGTATCATGAAGGCCTGTACCAAGCAAAGAAGGATTTAGAGACCATGTTATTTTTCGTGCCAATTCTACTTTCCATTTCCATCAAACACAAGCAATTTTCCATCCCACTTCTTCCTTGCAAACTAAGTACTTCTCTTTGTCTCAGCTGTGGTGAAATGCCCCAACTAAATCCTTAAAAACCTTGTACGTTAGGATGCAGTGTATACAAGTATCATGCATGAATACCACCTAAAGATTTCTGTGGGCAAGAAGAAGAACTGTATTATGTTGAAATACTCTTCTTCTAACACATGAACCACTGGACAATTTCTCCATTTCTTTAAGTAATATTCATAGCAAAACATTAATGAAGCAGTGATAGCAACCAGTACACTGACAAGTCTAATCAGAAAACACAATGATTTTCATTCAGATTGAGGCCTTGATTCTGCAGATGGGCTCATGTAGACACAAATCTATGCTTGACTAAAGCACTAACTTGTAGCATTTTAACTAACATAACTTTAGTTTCTATTTAAAATAAATAGTTGAAGACTGGGGTGGTTTTTGTCTTATTTATCTGCCAAGAAACAAAAACATAGCAAAAATTTAATAGTATGAAACACCAGTATGAAAAAAAACACAGGCATTTAAATGATAGAAAAACACAAACCTTTTCTCTTACATCTTTTTCCTTATGGTGAAGGAAGCATGTGCAAATCTGATTGAAACGTCTCAGCTCCCTTCTTAGTGGAAAAAGAGTCTCCTAAAAACACATTTAGGAAAAACAAAAGGACCAATATGTTAGAGACTATAATTCAACACAGAATTACATAAAAAACAACAGTTGCATCCTTCTTCTACTCATATTATTCATTTAAGATAGCACAGCTGATGACATGATGAAAGAAGCTGGCATTTCACAGAACAGCTTACTAGCCATAAACAACTGCATCTGTCACAGCTGCTGATGCCAGTGGAATTCAGCAAGTCACAAACTCTTTGTTTCTCCATCTGTAGGGAGGGCAGCATGTATTCTCTCATCCACTTCATCTTATCTGTATAAAGCAGTGATAACAATGGAAGTAGAGTCATAGAAACCTCTGGTTCATCCCACCTAAAGTTCAGTGTGCACTGCCTTCAACAGTTGGCTTTTTCGCTTCTTCCCCTAATGATTACAAATGGAACAGAGTTCACATTTGGCACTCAGAAACTTAAGACACCACTCTTTGTTAAGATGAATCCAGCATGGGAGACTATTTGATTTGCTCACAACCACACAAAAGATTTTCTGATCCTCCACCAGGTCCCAGCTGCACTGCACTGAGCTCTGAGCCATCAGTGTAAAAGGAATGCTCTTACAAGAGAGCCAAATTTCATGCTATGCTGCTCTACGTTTATAAGAAAAGGGATCCATCTCAGGACTTGCTGAGGAGAACCAGGTGAGGGGCAGTACACTGCCTTAACACTGCTAGCGGAGGAGCAAGGGGGAAACAACAGAGCTGCTGTCCAGGATTTATTTTTTTTCTTTTTGCTCTTGGAACTTCTTTATCTGCCAACATCCAGATTTGGCCCTGCAGAGTGGGCCGTCACATCTGCATCCAATCAAAATCTGCTCCCATATGAAAGGCCAAATTAAAAAATGCGCTGCCCCATTACCAAGTCAAGCTAACTGTGTCTGGAATGAGAGGCAGAACACGTTAGAGCAGTGAGAGATGTGGACATCCACGCGGGCATGGAATGGGACGGGAACAGGCAGTGAATCAGTGGCCAAATGGGTAACTCCCAGCTAGCATTTCTCACACAAATGTCCATGTCAGCACCCTGTCCTGCATGCACAGCACCAGGGAAGGGGACAGAATGACAAAGCAGCACTCAGTGGAGTTAGAAACCATCATGAAGAGGAGCCCCACAGGGTACACATTCACACATGAAACAAAACATAAAAGAGTTTTCCCTTCTGCTGTCTTAAAATAGACTTTCTTCTGAAATACCTGCTAGAGCATGGTACTTTACAAATTATGAAAGTAAATAGTCAATCAATGAGAAAATTACCACTTTCCTCAACCTTTCTGACACTAATATGTAGGTAAATCAAGAATATAAAAAAAGAAACAGAGCTACAGAATGCCCTGGAGTTTCCATTGAATATTCTTTGTTGCTTAAAACAAGAAAACAACAAACTCTTTGGCAGTGAGACAAGCTCCTTATCTCCATCAAGCCCTAGGAATTTGATGCACATGTTTTGCAGTAAAAATAGCAGTGAACCATTGTTCCTGCAGACTGGAAAGCACACAGAGTTTAAAAGAAAAAAAAAAAGAGAAGGTAGAGAGAAAATGCCTCAATTCAATTCAGTTTCCTCAAGAAAACAGACAAATCATCTTCTTATAAGCTTGCTTTTTCAAGAAATCTCAGAACAGGAAAATTAGCTTCAACTTCTATAAGCACAACTCTGGTTTTCAAAATTATATCTGTGACTAACCTTGGGAGAATTTTCTGAAACTGCAGCTAGTTGCCACAGGAGAGAAAAATATGTGCACTGGAGAGATGGTAGGATAATCTGCAAATAAAAACACATGTCCTTTATTTACATGAAAGGCTCAGCAGCAAAAAGCTTAGGACTTAAACAAAGCATTCAAGCCTGACATTCTGCATGCTGCTTGCCTGAACGTTTCCCAATTGTATTTAGATCCTTAAAATAAATTTAACAGGTTTACATTTACAAGCAAGCATTGCCCCCTGAGAAACTTCATCACTAAGGTGCTGCTTCTGCAGAACTTCTCCGACATCTTGATGAGTTCAAAGGAAAGCAATCCACATATCAAAAAGTGTGTTCCCACAGGCTCACTTTAGCCTAGCTCCTTGGGATTTCTTTGAAGCCCTTGATGAAAGGCAGACTCCTCCAGAGGCCAGTTCAGAGTAGAAGCCAAACCCTGGTGCTCTGATGCTCCATCTAAAGGAGTCCACGTCTGCCCACTGGCTGCAGGCTCTCTCTACTCAGCTAAACTTCACTCCTTGCCAAAAAACTCCCCAAATTCTCTCCTGCAAACAGGGGCTGGTTAGCATTCATAACTGCTGAAGTATTTCACCTTGCAATCCTAGAATACACAATTCCTTCTTCACACAATGTTTGAGGTGAGGCAACCAGATAACCAAAAGGCTGCAGATGAGATACCTGGTAATTATAAACTGTTACAACAAGAGTCAACATGTAAGCAACAGATCCAAAGTATTCCAATTTCTGCTTACATGCATTCTAAAAGGTGTTCCTCATGGTCCCAACAATTTCAGATGTACTGATACTGAGACTGTGCAATCACAGGAAGTACTTGTGCTTTCATCAAGAAAAACATCTTTCAATGTTAATTATTAGCTACTCACCAAAACAGGTAAACTGCCATGTTCCATTTCAAACATCAGGAACCTTAAAGTCTTCTCATACAGATTCCACTTGGTGAGATCATGGGCACTGAAGATGAAAAAGAAATAATAATGATACACTAAGCAAGAAATGAAGACTCACCTGATCAAACAGTTTAAATGTATCCTATTTTTGCCCTCATATGACGTATAGCAATAACATTAAACAACTAAATATTAATTATAAGGGGGAAAAATTAGCTTTTCGTCATCTAACACGGCAATCTTTAGACCACAGCTTTACAGTCTGCATTCCTACCACAAAACTGCAGTGCCATGAGGAGAGGAAAAAGAAGCTTAAGTTCTGTATTTTTTGCTATACTTCATGCATACTCTTTAAATGCCCAAAAAGGTCTAAAGAACAATTTCCTCAGCCCATTCTAAGAGACTGTTTCTAATAGTCTTGAGTATTCTCAACTCAAGAACACTTGAGTATTCTCTCTGCAAAACCAGAGTAGCCCCAGCACACTGGACAGGTAAAAGACATACTGAGAAGGTGGCCCAATTCCCCTAACCTCTGTAGTATCTTGCATGACAATTTACCAATTGGAGAACCAAGGTTTTGAGAAATCATGTCCTAACAAAAGACAATCAGATAAACTAAAAATAAAAAGCTCATTACACCTGCTGCAAAGAATGACTGCATTCACTATACCCTGCTCAGACTGACCACCAGTATTGTCAGTAAGGCTGTGGAAAAAACCAGCTAGGACAGAGGCACCACAGAGGGGATCTCTGAGTCCACTCTGACATCTCAGTTCTGTATCATACACTTCTCAGCCACATTAGGGCTGATGCTCAGTAATGAGTCCCAAAATAATTCCATACCCAAGAGTACAGTTCTATTAAGAAGAAACTAAACCTTGTAGCACCTCCCATAGGGATCATTTTCATTCTCTTGTGAAAAACCCCTCTAAACCCACCAAGCAATTCTCACTCTGCATGGGTAAGGCTGACACTTTAAGTACACAGGAACATGAACTGTAAATAAACATCTCACTTATGAAAAGCCGCTACTCTTCTCAAAGCAGAGTGCATCCGGGAAATTTCTCCTGCGTCCGTACAAAATCCTCCTTCCTAAATCATGGAAGTTTGAGAAAGAGAAAGGAATTAGCCAATGTGGGCTTCTCTACTGTGCTCTTTTCCCAACCAACCCACAAGCCTGGATCACTCTCCTCCAGCCCTCCTTTAATCTTTATCTTTAACCACGCTACTCATGTTTTGCTCTACAGTCAAAAGAAAACAACATAACTGCACAGAAATTTTGTGTAAGGGAAAATCACTGTCATTTATAAACCAATGGCAGCCCCCCTAGACTGCAGAATTGCTAACACAGAGTAAAAAGTAGCAATTAGTCTAACGTGGTCCCTCACACAGTTGTTAAGGATCTCTGGAAAGCTAAGTGTTCACATGGTGCTGACCTTCCTTGCTTCCAGCTGCCAGATCACATTCAAAGATAGCTAAAAATATATTAAATACTTTCCCATAGATGCAATTGCTGTAGTTTCCACAAGTATACTATGTGATTCTGGGGGACGAAATATACAACCAGGAATTAGAAGGGAGGAGTTCCAAGAGAAAAATCTCTTTATTTAGATATAGATCACACTACAGAGGAGTCGAAGAATCCCTGGTCTTGCACTTATCTTGTTTCTCATAAGTACACATTCTCCCACATTGACATAGATCTCTATTTAAGACCAATAAAATTAATCCAATCTGAGGTTAGGGGATTTTTTGGCTTGACACATTTTGCAATATCCCTGTGTCCAATAAAAACCTGCCAGTGTTAACTCTCATACCATGGCATGACACCTGTTCATGACGGCACAGTTGATCAGATCAGCTGAAGGCTTCTGTTGTTCAGCTCAGCCAGCAAGCTATTCATATCCCCACCAGCTGTTTCTGCTTTTTAGACCTAATGAAAAGCTTTGAGGGAGACTGCTGTCCTCTTTCAAGGGGAAAGTCATTATTTCAAAGACCCTCAAAGGTATACAATCTGCATTGCAGACTGATATTTTCTGTTTTTTTCCGCTACATCCAAAGTGACAGCACAAAGGGCATCCTGTATACAGTCAAATATGGAGAACTACAGAACTGTACCTTTTTGAGAAGAGCCTCATCACATGTACATTGACAGCACTTACTAGCTGATTTTGCACATAGTATCTTTGGCACAGTGCTGGACTACAGCAATTACAGACCTCAGGTCCAGAATATCTGGTATAGCAATTTTGTTCCTCACAAATACACTCTCTCCCACACTGGCAGAGATCAACAAAATAATTCCAGTCTGAGGTTAGGGGACCTTTTGGCTTGATACATTTTACAACGTGAGCATCCAATAAAAGCCTGCCAGAAGACATACAATGCCCTGTTGGTGGTGTGAACTACCTTGTTTACTATTTTCCTAACTCTATTCCTGCCAAAATATACTGCCAAAATAAATCTGCTTCATTAAAATGCGAAGAACAATTCTTTTCAGAGATGCAAATCCATCTTTCAGAGTTCTACCTCCTTCAAGAAGAAACGGTAGGCAAAGAATAGTTCCATATTCCCCTTGATTTTCTTTGTCTTTCCTTTTTTTTCCTAGGGAAACAGTCTGCTTACGCCTCAACGAGTCACACTCACCTTTTGCCAGAAGCAATCTAGTAGCTGGTTAAGCTGTTTGATCAACTCATCTATCATTTGAGTTCGAGCACAATCCACCTGGCTATAGATGGCAATTTCTTCATGGCAGAGGATATAATAAGTCCTGGAGGAAGCCTCGAGGACAGACATGTCAGAGTGTTTGGCCACAATGTCTTTTATCTCTCTCAGCAAAGCATCCAAATGCTGCAGGTAATAAAAGGAGTATTTATAGGTAAATTGTACTAAAATCCTCTTGCACTTCAAATAATTTCTATAGGCCCCATATATCCCTATGGGTCATATAAACAAAATTAAACAAATGCAAGTCTAAGGAGAAGAGTGGTAGGATCAGAGGACACAACTTTTTTTTTTCTGTGTTTACAGCTCTCTTTCATCATTATGTCTCTGGATCTTCCTAAATAAAGAAGCAACTGCTTTAAGTTCTACTTTAGCAATACACGTCTAGTACTACATAGGGAATAAAAGATGCCTTCCTAAAGGACAGGTCAGTCTTCAAACAATGGAAGTTGTCTTCTCCAGCTCTGAAGAATGTTTTGGATCATATCAGTGACTGGGTCTTCAATCTCAGTGGGAGGAGGTAACTTGTGCCATTCTGCTGACTCGCTCTCTTCCAGTTCAAGATTTGGGCTGAAATTAACCTCAGTGCTTGCCTAACACTGCCTCCCTGTAAACACCCCTGCTTAAGAATATGCTGAGCTATTTTGAGGATTTCATCTATCTGTTTCTGACCATCCCTTTCCCATCAGCAGATATACTATCTCCATTCTTATCTTTCAGTTACTGTCATTCCCCAGCAGCTGGGAGTCAGCCTTCACAGAAAATGAAACCTATTCTGTAGTAAACTCCTGGGAGACACCAACTTAAGACACATGGCATAACCCACCCTCCCTCCAGCCAGGAATGAAAAAACTCAGGGCTGGGTCTAACACACAAAACCACTAATTGTTACCCACCAAGGCCAGACACATCATATCAGAACTGACAAGCACTAAGGCTTTTCTTTGCAGCTCCAAATTAAAAAGTAAAGCCTGAATAAGACCACTCTCATTAAGGTATGAGACCATTTCATCATATTTCAGCAATTTTCTACTTGTTCCAATTCCCATTAAACTCCCCACATTGTCACATAAACTTAGTATATTCCACATGAACCGATTACCCCAATTCCTATTCACCTTCTCTAGATGTCCTGTTCTGTAAACATCTAAATTGTAATACTGAGGAATCTGCAGAAGATTTGCCACTTTTTGTGCATCTGTTGAATACTGCAGAGAAAAAACAGGATATTAGTACATTGCTGGAATTTTAATGAAATATTTAACATGCATTCACAGAGCAGCTGTTAGTTACCTTTGCCAAGAGCTGAGGAAGCACCATAATAAAGTGTTCAGTAATTTTGGTACAATCTTCCAATTGGATTTTCTTCTCTTTTACTGACAAAATCTGCAGATAAAGCATTTGGTTTCAATTATAAAATCTCTGGGATTTGAGTGGAATCTTACATGTAACCCAAGCTTAACTCATTGCATTGTCTCAAGCATATTGAGCTAAGATAGAGACACTTTTCCATGAAGAAAACCAGATGCCTTTTTTTTTGTTAACTTTAAATTAGACGCAAATTACTGAACAGATAAATGTCATGGATAAAATGCTCATAATTTGTCAATAACGTGCCTCAAGTGGCTCTCCTCTAACGGTCATCTCCTTCAACATCCACTTCTAATAGGATCTAGAGGTGAAAAGACACTGCAACATTAAAATAAGCTATTTTATTTCCTACAATACATCTGCAACTAGGAACAAGCTGTCTGGCAAAGTACATAAGGCAAAGATAATGTGATGACAGGACAATAAATAAGACCAAAATGCACTGACTTTTTTGGCTGCACCTCTGCCCACTGGAGGATGACCTTCAGCTGCTTCTCTGACTGCTGCGACGATGATTTCAATGAGAGCGCTTTCCTGGGCATCACTCAGTGCTGGAATTAAATCAGTCTCAGCATCAGACAAAAGAAAAGTGAAGATGCAGCAACAACTGATGTAAAGCCTACTCATTTACCTGAGGAACTGTGGAAGGACATTAAAGAATGGGAGATGCAGTGCTGCTAAATAAACAGCTAGAGAATGTTTGACTTCATTTGAAGGAAGTTATTTTCTACATTTACTGAGTACCACAAATCCCTTAAAGGCTAAACTTTTTGGGCCAGTTGGGCTTGCAAAAACACAGGCAGTTTTAATGAGGTCTCCTACTGACTAGTGTCTCATTTAGGACAAATCTTCTTTGAGTACCAAAATGCTCTAATTCACTGGATCTACAAATTGACTTTAATCACACAACCAACTCCAGTTCTACTACAACAACTATTCATAGAATCCTATGGTTTGGGCTGGAAAGGAATTTTAAAGATTTTTTTTGAAGGGACTTTAAAGATTTATTTAAGTTCACTTCAAAATAATTCTACCAAAAAAACCCTCTTGTGTTAGATATCAGTGAACCCAACACATTACTTGTTTTCTTTTGAGGTAAGAATAAAAGTCTGATAAAAACTGCTTTTCAATCTATTCATACTTTTAGATTCAAAAGTTTTGGACAAACAAAGTGAACACTACATAACCATTATGGCTTAATTACACAAGTATTTATTGCACAGGTTCTAAACTAACATTACATAAATACAGAATACTGAATAAAACAAGTATGTTGATATAAATATTACACTAGCAGTGCATTGAGTTGCATCTGCTTTATGACACTTGGAGAAATGATCCTAAACTACCTAAAGCAAGGTTCAAAAAATAGCATGGGGAGATTCATTCAGACAAAACTAAATTCTTTGCTTACCCACCTTCTCCAGCTTCTTCAGCATTTTTTAATAGAAGAGTGGTCATGCACTCCCAGTCCTTCAGGAATTTGCCTGCCCAGTCCCACAAGCTGTCTACTAGGTATGCAACATGTTTGTGTAGCTAGGGATTAAAAACACAAGTTTATAAAAGTAAACACATCACTAAGGGAAATACGGCTTCCTCATATGTTCCTCTCCCTGTGTCCAGTGACAAAGCTCTGTCATTCACACATATAACCATATGCAGTATTCCAACATATTTAGTTCAAGGCCTATCAACATTTAAACAGCATGTCTTCAATCTAATACAAAGGAGGAAAGTGGCGTGAAAAAGCAGGAAAGGCAAGTAAAAAACACTTAATTTTCTCTTTTTTAAATACAAATTTAAATTTAAATTAAATAATCTCTGAAACTAGCTTCTGTATTGCTTTATATTGCTGATTGTAACAGCCAAAAATCCAGTCACAGGACTAGAAACAAGTCATCTATCCAATTCTATGCAGAAAGATTCAAAACTGCTGTGTCTGAGACACTTTGGCCAGACAGAGGTCTGCACCACCGCAAAAGCTACACCATGAACTGTTTATCAGCACTTAAGGTGATGAAACTCAATAAAACTACAGTTTTTGGTCAGCATGGAGCCATGGTACAGCAACCCACATATGCCTCCAGAAAGACATGGACATGAATCAAAAAACCCTCACTTGTGGCAGTAGTCTTTCAGGTTGTTTCCAGAAACTGCCTCAGCACTGATTCTCTCCATTAGCACACTTGTAAATTAGTTTTAATACAACAGAACAGAAATGGCTTTATTAAAAAGTTAACCTAGAGAGTAAAAACATTTTGAACACCACATATTTCAGAGCTCACCAACAGAAATTGCTTTCAAAAGCAAGAAGGTAATTGATTTAACATGCAACACTGGATTTAAAAGGCTTACTGCAGAGGCTGTTCTTACCTCACTCCCCAGGAAAAACTGTATTAATCTTTTCAATTGGTCAGTGCTCGCCCCAAACTTTCCTCCTCCTTTGGGCTGAAGTTCTTTATCTCCCTCATGACTAAGCAGCCTGCCAAAAGAAAAGCAAGTCAGTCCAGTTCTGCCACATTCTCCTCACACTCATTTACCAATGTAACACTAATTCAGTCAAGATCTAGATCACAAGGACTGTATTTCACTTAAGTGTCCACTTATTTACTCCAAATCTCATTAGACTTTTTAATAAGATGAAAGGAAAAAATATTGTTTTCCATTATGAGAGATATGCTCTCCCTGTGGATGCAGACTATTTCTGACAGTTTCACGGGTACCCTGCCATCTTTGTGGATGATGAATGCAGATTCCACAGAACTGATCATACAATGAGGCAGGCATTTACTCATGGTTGAAAAGAGGCTTGCTCTAGGCCAAATTTAAACCTTAACAACACAGCAGACATATTACTACACAGCCACTATTCACATCACAGTGCATCTTGGAACTGCAGCTCCTTAAGGAAAGCACAGCATCCTGTTATTATAAGAGGCAATTAACGTCACAAATACAGTGGAAAATCTGCTCTTCCTCTTCTGTCTGAAGTATGAAGCACAGTATGACACTTCCATTTTCATTTCCCCCTTTATCCAAAATAACTCTGACTACTACCCACAAAAAGTGGGTAGCACAAAAAGTGCTAAACCCAAGATAAATACAGGAACGCCATTCCTGCAGATTAATATAAGGCCCAAACAGCTTGGATTTAAGAGCTGGATCACACTACTAAATGTCAGCAAATGCTTGTGCATTCAGGAAGAGCTTCTGCTGGTATAATTTATGCCAGATAAGTAACCTAAGATAAAATATGCAGACATGGAGGAAATTTTGTGCAAACCAAGAAAAAGGGGCAGCAGGGGTGGAAAGCATAAGCATTTCTACTAAAACTTAGCAGCATAACCAAGGAAACATCTCTTATCATCTCACTCCAAAACAAACATTCCATACTGGAAAACGTGCTGGAGAGAAGCACTGGGCAAACAAGAACAAGGATCAGATTTACAGGGTCAAGGTGTCCACAAGGCATTGAGAAGCTGGGTAGAAAAAGTGAAGTTACCAGGGCAATCACTTTGGTAGCAAAATGCAGCTGAGTTTTGAGAGGAGAAACATCTAATTTATGAGAGGGTATCAGGACCAACATAAAAGACTAAGTCTAGCAGATATAATAGCAGACTCATCAAAACAGAAGTTTCTCTTAATTTGTCTTTCTGCTGGACTTAGCACCACAAATTCCAGAATACCAACATTTCAGTTAGACAGAAAAAGACAAGATTTTGTATGTGTGGAAACACTATTATTATTTCTGAATCTTCCCTCACAAAATCCTTGCCTAAATATTTTTATTTTCATTACTTTTTGTAAGTCAAGATTATTTCTCTCAGCCATAGAGACAGAATATTTGTCACTTCCCTTTTTAGCATGCCAACTCCATTCAACTTCATGCAACTTCAATTGTTTTAAGAAGCCCATTTATAGGAATTACTCCAGGGGAAGATAAAATTTGTATTTCATTAACCTGACAGGAAATTAGGAGGGCTTTTTAATCCGCTGCATCTCTCATTATTCAAAGCCTTTACAATGTATAAGGAAACTTCCAAAGGGAGAAGAGGAGGCCATTTTTGTGATTAATCACCAAACTATGGAAACCCAGCAGGTGCCAGGTGACATATTAGCTTGTAAGAAGCAAAGCAATAGGAAAAGAAAATAGAGAAAGAGGGCATGTTCTCAACATAGCATGGTACTTGTGGATCAATCAGTTTTCTATTCCCTATGTTAGTCTTGCAACTTTTCTCACACCTATTGTTTCAGGTCTGTGCAGGAAAACATGCAATTACCCCCAGACACACTTCTCTTTTGATTCACCAGAAGAAAGTTGGCATATACTTTCATCAGGAAACTTAATGCTTAATGTCCCCCTTAAAGAAATCCACCTTCATTCCAAAACAAATGAGACTAGGCAAGAAGTAGGCAGGCAGAGATACCACCTTTTGTAGAGGAATTCCCCAGCTGCTGCAGCAAGCGGACGGTGAGTGGTATACACAAACTGGTATAACATTTCACAGTCTTCAGCTGATAACACATCCTCACAGTTCCTAGGCAAAAATAACAATGGAAGTTATAGTCCAGGTTTATCTGCAAAGAATAGTATCAATGCTATGTCCAGCTTTTACTAGACTTGATTCTCCATAACCAGGCAACTTGTTTACACATCCATGTGCAAATTTTTGTAGGGCATTTCTAAAAATGCTCTCAAACAAAATTGGCAGTGTTCTTTTACTCACTGTGTAGAGCAACAGAGGTCTGTGTAAGCCATGACAAATCAGGCCCACTGCATTATGACAGGAACATTAATTTAAAGTATAATTATGGTTGATTAGTGATCACAGTGAAAAGAGCAATAGTAATAAAACAGGAAAATCATGCCTTTACTTTATGCTTAGATGTTCACCATAGAAGATAAGAAATAACAAGAAACCTTCATTCTGTAGTACAAATTATTTTAAAGTTATTTATTCCAGTATTTTAAAACCTACTTTCTATCACACTAGAGTCCCATGTAAAAAGAAATCAAAATACATGCTTGATGGCACACTGTGAGCTCCCTGCACAAACACATTCAAAGTCATGACTTTTTTCATTCATACACATCTTGAGAACACCACATGCCTACTAGTAAACCTTGAATGCTCTCTGAGAGGTAGAAATGGTATTGACATCAAATATTTACAGAAAACAAACTGAAGCATCAAAGTTGAGCAACCCAATGAAGAGATACCAGAGCAGTGAAGTCCAAAGCAAGGATTACAGTTTCCAAATACCTGCTTCTTACTGCCACAACAATGTCACTGGACTAGGCTACTTCAGAGAATAAAAGAGCAACATATTAGATCCTTATACTTACTACACCTAGGTGAGAGGAAAGGGTTTTTATTGATCACTGCATTCAATCCTCGAGTAGTAACATTTTAAAATCATCTACAGCTGTGGTCCAACACCCTCTCTACAACTGAGGATCCTTCCTATGCTTGCCCATTTGTCTCCAACCCATCACATCCTTTAGCATCCTCACAAGTCACAAAGCCCCAAAATATCCTCCAACCTGACTGAAAAAGAAGTGAGCTCACATTAGATGAGAGTATCACTGGAGCATCAATTAAAATAAAAGTGCTAGTGGTACATCTCCAAAAGTGATGAATCAGTCTCACAAGATAATGTGAAATAAAAGCTGCCTTACATACTTAAAGCAGGTTTTGGTGGACTCTTTAAACATGCAACTACCTTGACCATATATTTGCAGTGACAGAATGTACAGGAAGTGCAAAGGAATACATATCAAGAAATCAGCATAAAGGAAAATATTTATGTCACTCATTTAACTATCTACAGAACTGGGAAAGTAGAGTAAAAATGTGTTTACTGATGTTAAACAAAATGAAAGAAGTAAAATGGTTTCGTGGTGTAAATGAATAAGCAGTGGTGTGTCCTGTGCAGCCACGAATGATCAAATTTATTAAACGTCTACAAATTTAACAAGTGAGAGTAAAACAAAAATGACAACAAAGAGCACTTACAGAATAAAAGACATGATATAATAAGTATTAAAAGGCTATGGGGAATTTATAGAAAAAAAACCAATAGTCTGACAATGTTTCTTTCATGTTTTTTAATGTCAATCTATTATTCAGTTCCTTCACTAGTTTCCATTAAGATGTCTTTGTCATTTTTTCTCTATACATATATTTTTTCCAAACCAGTGGACAGCTTAGAATATAAGAAATTTCACAAACATATGGTGATCTAGACTGAACCACTCAGTCTAGATTGATTCATAGAATCACAGAGCACTGATGATGGTCAGCACCTCTGCAGATCATCTGGTCCAACCCCCTGCTCACAAGAGGATCAGCTACAGCAGATTGATGTGTCCAATCTATGAAGTCAAAGACTCTACAACATCTCTGGCAATGTGTTCCAGTATTGAATCAGTCCCACAGTGAAAAACCTTTTTCTTATGCTTAAATGGAATTTCCTGCATGAACACGCCAGGCAAGTACACACATTTTTTTAGATTTAATTTTTTTCTTTTTTATATTTCAGGTTTCCTCTCTAGCACATTCATAGAAATCATGATTGCAATACCTGAATGTTTCTATTTTAAAAGAGCTCCTTGACTAAAATTGTTCAGATAGCTTGAAGAGCTCAGCAACACCTATTTTTCTGGATAGAAATTAAGGAGACTTCCATTTCAGTACTAATGAAACTACTTTTCCATAGGTATTTTCTATCCTTAGGAGAAAGAACCTAGGAGGGAGGTTGGGACTGTTCAGCCTGGAGGAATGAAAGTTCAGGGGCATCTTAGCAAAGTGTGTAAGTACCTGGCAGTGGGAGTAAGAAGACAGAGACAAGCTCCTGCTCCTGGTGCCCAGGACCAGAAGCAACAGGCACAAACTGAAACACAGGAGGCTCCTGAACATCAGGAAGCATGTTTTTACTGTGAGGGTGATGGAGTACTGGCACAGGCTGCCAAGGGAGGCTGTGGAGTCCATTGCTGGAGACACTCAAAAGCCATATGGGTGCAGTCCTGGGCAATGTGCTCTACATGACTGTTCCTGAGAGGGGGTTGGACCAGACCAACTTTCTAACTTCAGCCGTTCTGTGATTCTCAAAATCCCAACCTCCTCGTTTTTGTCTTCCAAGAGGTTGGGAATTTACCTGTTACATTAACCTAGTGCAGTGTTATTTCCTCCCTCCTCGAGACATGAGTAGGTGAGATGCTGCTCCAGCTATGAATGAAGCACCTCCAAGCAGCAGAGAAGCAAAGGAAGAGAGAAGAATCCATTTCTTTCAAGCTGACAGACACTCCTGACACCACTTGAGCCCCTGATCTTTTGGTTTTTTTCTTTCTTGAGTGGGAGAGAATACCTGTGTGTACTACTACTACTATTACTGCTCAACCACTACTCTCTGAGCCATGATGAGATTTAGGCTCATAACTCCCTCTGAAATGAGTGCTCAGGTGCTCTACCTCTGCAAGCAGCAGCACTTGACTACACCTGCTACCACCAGCACTAACACTACCACACTAAAAGGTGCCTTTCTTTTTTACATCCATAAGGCAATCATCAACCACACAAAGAATACTTCAAATACAGCAGTAATACTGCTGCAAATTTACAGCCCTCAGAATGCCAAGCAACAGATAAAGGTTAAGCCTGAAGTGCCTGCCAGTGCTTAGGTGCCTAAAAATAAACAGGCAAGGCTCTCCACATACCAATCTCATGACATACCCTTTTCTCTACACTTCAGTGTGAACATATCACAAAGAAGAAACTGGGACATTCTAGAGGGAGATCACAGACCCATTTTGTTCTGCATATGGCACCAGTTGAAAGATTTCATATCTTGCTTTTTGTTTCATTTTGTTGCATGCAAGAGGTATGATTTGGATTAATTCAGGAGTTGCTTGACTTGGTCTGTTGCTCATACCAAGGATAACCATCAAAATCACAACAGTAAAATAAAAACACACCTGACACACCTTACAGAGTTTTACACCAGTCCTTGCTTTTTAGTGGCTGTGCAGGGTAATATCTGGTACACATTATGGTGATGACAATCCAAGGTATAGCATCTCAGTCAAAAAATAATCTGTTCACTTTGCATTTAAAATTAAGTCAAGTTAAACATCCAAATCTGCAGATGTATTGTAAAAGCAGTATTTGTGCACAGAGCACTATCAACCAAAAAAAAAAGTATGTTGAAAGTATTCTGATGCCTGCAATAAAAAATTCAAGTACAAAAACCATGTACTACTAAACTCTTCTGTAATCTCACTCTCGCTCCTCATTGCAGATATTTCAAGACACTCTTTGGAGTTCAGCAAAATGAAAACATGGGGTCCATTAAAATGTAACAATAGTCCTTTCCCACCCACTGTACAATGGGATTAGCATGTTGCAATACACTGTGATTATGCTGTGGCAGACCAAAGTGTTTTGTGTTTAAAACTCAGTTTAATTTCTAGTTACGTTTAACTAAAGTAAATCAAAGTCGTTTTCCCCTGGGCTATTTACATATTCAAGCTAATTGTAGATTTGTGCCCCTACCCACACCACCTGGAACCTTTCCCTATGCATCTACTGCAGTTAACTAATTACTTTTACTGCTCTTTTCCAAAATCCCTCTACGCTTTTAGGTAGTTAAGCACACAAAAATTAACAGATTTGTCTAGCAGTAGGTACACTAAACTAATTTGCCTCCTAAAAGTCTATGTTTTTTTTATCTGGGTCTCTGATTGTCACTCATGTTTTCTCCCTCTTTATTTCCTTCCTAGTTCTATTCCCTGTCAGATCCTTTGCAACATTAATGCTAACAATTATGCATAATTCAGTACCATTAATAATTTCTATTATGCTAAATCTCATAGGCTCATTTCAGTTTCAGGATCATATCATGCTGTGTAAAAACAGAAATCTACTAGCCCAAACACTGGCATTCAATTGAGACAATATGCAACAAACAAGAAGGAAAAAAAATCTCAGCTCACAGAGATACACAAGAAGAAAAAATACAAATATGGATTTGAAAAAAAAATAAGTATATGCATAGCAAGTGAGCTCTGAATCAGCACTGGGATTTTTTTTAATAATGTAACACATATAAGTGAATTGAAAAGATCAGTGTTTTCACTGCCTCTCTAGCTATCAAGAGAGAGAATGCAAAGGCACAGCAGCTTTATGGGGCAGTAGTGCACAGAGTAGTGTACATTCCACAGGACTGGAATGCAGTGATGGTTGAGAGATGGTCAAACCTGTTACTAACATACATGGAGCACAGCCCTGCTTCCACTGTAAAACATCACAAAAATAGTCAATTAGCAACAAGGTCTTGCTGCTATGCTCACCCTATGAGGGTGGACACAGTTGACAACTATGGAAGTCAGTCAAAGGAAGTTACTGACATAACATTTTTCCCAAGAAAAATTACCCAACAGAGTATATGGAAGAAAAAAAGCTATTCCTGGGCCCTGCTTCTCGATGACTCGTGTCATGACATGACAACAAAATATTTATTCCAATATTAGAGACACGTTCTGAAGGTCAGTACCTCACCAGTAAAGACTATTTTTTTTAAAATTAATTACTTCAGATCAAATATAGGAAATTCAGATAGAGATTCTTGCCAGCAGCTTTAAAAATAGAAAGGTATCTAAAAGGTATGTCACATCTCAGTAAAACTGCAAGTTGGCCACTTGAATTCAGTTGCCAAATTTGCAGATGACAAAAATTAGTCATTCAAAGAGAAGCCAAGACAGCATGACAAAAGTGGCAAAAATTTTATTACACCAATGCATACTAGTAACCATGCCATTTATACAAGCTGTCATTTATTACTCTATTATCCCCTTTAAGGGGAGTTGCTGTCCCCAACTCCATTTCATGCTTTACAGCATGTATCAAGCAGCACTACTGCTCAATATTCAGACAGGGATTTTGAGCTATGAGCCACACCAACTTGAGACACATTAGCCCTGCAGGTCTTTGCTTCTGCAGTGCCAGCAGAAAGTCCTTTCTGCCACTACTGTAGGTACTAAGGCATCAGCTTCTCCCCTGCTAGAAAAGGATCTTTTGATGCAAGCTCTTATTAAGAAGTCTGAACGTGTGACTGGCTAGATTATCTGCATTCTCTTCACACAGAGCTACAGACTGGTCAGCACTACTCTTAGCAAAGAGAAGAGCTGTTGTTGAATTTGCTTATTGAGTCCCCAACTCACACTTTCACCACTTCAATAATTTAAGCCAAATCAGCAGGGCTCAGAGCAACTGGGAGGGTACAATGGAAGAAATCAGGATGGCTATGCAACAGATGACCAAAAAGAAAGAAAAGAATGTATTTTTTAGGTCTCTACATGGTTTAATTAAAAATAATTTCATAATGTATTAATTTTACTTCTGAAACTTGCATCTTATGATGGAAAAAATATCACTCAGAAAACTTTAGAAGGCATTTATTCTCACTGGAAACCATATTTAAGCAAAATTCAGAAAAAATTGCTTCAGGGAAAAAGAAACATTGATCAAACTTTTATAGCTGCAGCTTGCATTAATGAGAACATGATCGCTTATAATAAAGCCAGAGATGATAAACAGCTGCAGTGCCAATATAGCTCTTGTTAATTCAGATACTGAACAAGTGGAGCCATAACTGGTGTATGGAATCTTTGTACTTCAACAATGGTGAGCTGCTCCTCCTAGCACAGGGACATGTTATCCATGGACACAGCATTGTGCTTTGTTCCAACAGCTAGGCACCACGGGGAACCAAGGGATGTAGAAATGGACATTGTGAACACAGGAAACAATACAACCCTGGCTACTACTACTGGGGGCCAAACAATGGCACTACCTTCAGAAGAGGGTGCAGTGTTCACAGCATCATATGCTGTTCTGATGTGCCTATTGAAGGAGGCCTGGAATGCCATTCAAACTAGAGGAATGTGAAGCAAGACAGGAGACTATAAAGCAGCACCTCAATATACAAACATACTTGAAATTCAATGTAAATATCTACAGCACCATATTAGTTGGACCATTAAGGTCTACATGCTCCTCTAGCAATGACCAATACTTCTGGCTTAAACAGAGAAGCAAATCCAACAAGGCTATTCAATAATGTGTCATGCTGTACATAGAAATAAGCATCTGCATCACCAAAATTCAACTTACACTCTCAGAGGAGACACTGAGTCCTAATATCTCAACTGTATTACCAATGGAATGCAGTGCAGCTTTTATTCCCATTTTGCTTTGAAAAAGAGGGACAAAAAGTTTATTCTACATGCATTTTGCAAATAAAGACATTTCTAAAATAAACATTCTGCTCAAGGATGTATCAGAGTACGATTTATATACTTCTGTAATACTAAGTCTAATTCTTCCCCACACTTCCAGCTTGTCATTGTCCTACCAAATCTATGGCTGGCAGGTAAACTTTCCAAGAAAACAACCCTTCTGTTAGTTTTCTACCTCAGCAAAATCACACACTTGCTCATTTCCTGTCAGTCAGTCTGCTATGTGCTCAAAGGCTACCAGATTCTCTGCCCTGGAGGCAAGAATCTCAAAGCACAAATTCTAGCAACAGCTTCGAAGCTCAAGGCTTCCTGCATCAGGTGCAGAGACAGGGAAGATGGCAGAGTTCTCCAAGCTCCCGGTCAAGGCCTGGCAATCCTGGGACAGAAGATGGGGTGGGAACACCATCTTCAGTGGGAACTTCCCCCAAGACAATCATATGCTCTTTTTGAGAAAAGCCAAAATTAAAAAAGGTAGAATCTCCTTTCAGAGAGAAATATAAAAATATAAAAACATAGTTTTCAGATTGAATCTCAGCACAAGAGTTTTCTTAACATTGGCATTTCCCACAAAAGAAAATATCATGTCTTGAGAGGCTTTAACTGTAACTCATATCCTGCCAGAAGCAACTGTTTCCCAACAAGTAACTGATTACAGGAGGATTCATCAGGTTTGTACCTGGATCTTGTTGCCATTAAAACAATACAGTAAATTAAAAAAGAAATTATTTACTGTGACATAAGCATCAAGAGTTTCATGGCTTGAACTGCTACTTCATGGTCCTTGTCCAGAGGCATGGACACAATTCGATCCTAATGGATGTAAAATGACAATAAAAAGATGTAACATGGTTTGTTCTCAATAAACATGTATTTTTGCTACAGCTAGATCATCTACACTAGTACAGCAGAGATTTATTTTTATTTCAGCAGCTATTTCCTAAGAGACATAAGGCAACTTGATTACTACCAAGTAGTTCCCCAGCCCCTGAAAATTAACAGCATGTTAATTTTTTAACTGAATTAATCATGCAGTAATATGATATTTTTTATAGATGTAATGTATGCGTTCACAAGAAATTAACTACACACTACAAATTAAAAATGACTGACAACTTGTTTCTAAGATGTTACTACTGGCACTTCTGTATGTTAAATGAAGGTAAGCCTCAAATTACAAGCATTATCTAATCAGTTTCTCCCACTAACAATAAAGTGCCTGCACCTACACATTACAGAAGTCAGTGCCTTGCTGAGAAGACAGTCAAAGTCATAAAGATACCTCATGGCATAGCAGCAATGTTGCTGACCTCCAGAATTACAATATTGTAACTTAGTACGCATGCAAATGGCTCAGAAACCCGGAAAACTTCCCATCCCATGAAAGCAGGAACTTGCACACCTCAGTGTGGCCTACATCTTTAAGAAACATCACACACTTAGACTTGCTTGACTTGGCACTAACAGTTTTCCCTTTTAACATATGGTTTCTAAATCTCTACATTCATTTTTCTTTGTACCTTCCTTCTTCTCACAATCCAGTTGGAAGGTGACTAAATTCACAAATCCTGAGTTTGAACACTCAAGGGTAACGGAGGGAGCATGAGTCACTCCCTTTTACAGGAAATGGATTGATGATTAAATGATTATACTCCCATCACTCAGAAAGCATAATTTAAACTTTGAAACTGGTATTTTGTGTGTAGTTGTTTGGATTTTTTTTTGTCTAGAGGGGAAGGAATTGTTTTTGGTTGGGGGTTTTTTGACTGGGGGATGGAGTTTGCAATAATCCATTTACACTGCATCCTCCACACAGGGAGATTGCAGCACAAACAGCCTGGAGCTATTTCATCAGTCTTTATTGAATACCAATCCTGCATTTGGTTGCACAGCTTACAGTAGACAAAAAGATAAGGGACTACCACATAATCATTTAAAACAGAGGTCAATCTTAGATAGATAGAGTTTAATTCTGAATAATTTACTACTAAGATACCAATATTAAAGTATTTCATGCTATTTGAGGGTATGTGATAGGCATTTTTCACTATCAGCAACTGCTTTGATACATAGGTAAGCTCTGTATCGTTTGCAAAAAGACCATGGATTGCCACCACATGCAGGCATTGATTTGTCCTGACATTGAATCATGTCCTGATTCACAGGGCCTGAGATATCAATCACATCATCCTGAGCTTTCTTATACAAATACTGAGAAGTGTAAGAGCACTGCTGCTAGTGTAAGCAGCTGACAAAACCCTCAGCAGGGCCAGGGTTAAAAAAAGTGAAGGGCTTACTTCTTAAATGAGTCAGGATACTGGAATATGATAAAGGCAGAATACAGGGTCAGTGAAGCCACAAAACAGGCTCTCAAAACTACAGTGTATCACCTGATTTGTTCAAAAAGTAAATAAGGGATCCTTCTTCAAGATTTCTACTGACATGGTATATCTAGAGAGAGCCATTCCCACATCAGTGTGATACATGGACAGCCAGACCACTATCTACAAGGTTAACCTATTATCAGGGGCAGCAAAAAGAGGATCTTTAGCACATGAAATTCTTTGTCATCTGCCAAAGATCCTGAAAAAAAAAACTGGGCCAATCTGGATAAATGGTGGAGATAACTGACCACAGTGCATGCTAACACCATTTTGTGTGAACTAAAGTGAAATGGAAGACTTCATAGAAACAGAGAGAAACATCCCTGCAAAACTTCTTCATCTATTTAGTCAACAAGGCTGTTTCTGCAGGAGTCTAAGATCCTCTCAGTCAAGAAAGTGGGGAGATCAGCTCTGATCAAAACATCAGGCCCTGTGTATACACCCAACCTACACTTAAAAAACCAGCAAACAGTAATATTTACCTTGAATCTGCTAGTAAAGAGATCCATCCTGGAAGCAAGTTCTTTTCTGCTATAAATTCCCTGCAGTCCCAGAAGACACTTCAACCGCACTTCAGCTTGCTGCAAAACAAAGAGAAACTGGCTAACAGTAAAATACATGTATCTTTGTTAGTCACTATCAGCATTTATATCATGTAAATAAGAGCTCTTTGTGGGTGCCTACAGCAGACTATCCAAATGCTACCTTGTCTTCTTTGTAAGTGACATCAGTACCAGTTTGTTTGTGTGTACACACACTCATCTCTCTCTCACACACACAGAGGAAGCCTGCAGTGAGCCAAACTTAAAGGTAACATCAAAGTTTGTGTTAGGCTCCCTAAGAGTCAAAGAAACTCTCACAGACCTCACAGTTAATAAAAGCAACAGAATGCAAAAGATACAGAGATTGTGCTATTCATCTGTTAAAGATGCACAGACAGGAGTATGGATGGCATACTTAGTACAACCAGCACTCTCCCATACATCAGACTTTGCTTGCTTCTTATCAACATTTGACTGGGACAATTGTTAAACACAGACAGGGAGTCTAAGAAATTACAGATTTCTCTAGGTTCCCAGAGGAAGAGGTACAATTTAGAAATGTACTGGCTTCTCATTGTGGATTCTTACTGGGTTAAGTATCATGCCTTCTCCCTATTTTTGTTTTACACTAGAACGGTAGAATGGTATTTTAAGTATTCTAAGAAAAGGATTGCTCTGAATTCAGCCTAATTAGTTAATTTAGGCAAAATATATTTATCCATACAAGGTGTTATTTCATTCTATTAATATTGCTGCTTCACAGATGCCCCAAAAAGAAGTATTTTCCTTAGCCAGCTTTTCAATTATCTCATGCATACTGTTACATCATTCAAAGGACAAAGCTTTAAATGGCATTAGGAAAGTGATTTTGATGATCCAACACAGAAAAATCATGTGTTCTGTAAATTTATAATGCCAAGCATATCAGCAGAGACACTACGAGGAACTGCAGGCTTTGAATCAGTCTCTTCATAGTTCTTTTTTAATTCCTCTTCCTAACAATAGCAGTAAGAATAAACATGGAAATCGAAGAAAGGAGACTACACACAGGCTATCCATTGCTAAAAGTTCCTGTTCACTTGCTTAGATGGAAAGCCAAGGATGATACCCAGTGGCAGGCTTTGCTTAAGATAGGTTTTTGCTAGAAATATAAAATGAAAGATCAACAGGTAACAACATACACTGCTCTCTAATCTGCCCACAACACACCAGTAGTATTTATTCTACACTGTACTTTAAAATTAAAGTCTCTGAGGAAGAGACTGTTGCCCACACCTGCTGCTTCCTACTGCCACAAGGGCTGCACAGCACAGAACTCACTCACAGACAGCCCCAAGGTGGCACCCATCACTGCACACTGGCACAAACTCAGCTCAGCCAATGTACTGCAAAACCGGCTCCAGCTGTCCCTGGCTCTTTTTCACAACACTCTGCTTGTGAATAGGGACTGAATTTGTGTGTGGGGAAAGGGACAACAGCGTGCACTGGTTTGAGGAGTGGTCACAGCTCTTGGCATGTGCCTGGTAATGTCATTTGTCAGTCAGGTGGAGTCAAGCATAGGTCTGTAAACACAAATTTTAATACATTAAAGTGTACCACCTCCCTTCTGAGGTATCCTTTTCCCACCCAAAAGCTCTCAGTCACAACCCCACACATGCATGTTTCTTTAACTGCTGAGAAAATTAACTCTAGTAAACAGAAACAAATAATTATTTCTATGACTACTTCTGTTATTTGTCTATGTTTTCATCCGCATTTTCTCCTTTTCAACCACCTCCTCTTTTCTAAATTCAACATTCCCCATAGTTGTGGAAGGATGTGAAGTAATGTTGAATGATCAAGAATATCTCACTACCTTCAAGTTCTTGTAACAGCAGCATGAGCAAACACAAACACCCAGCCACTTACTCCCCTTATCAGAACTACCATTCTGATCTCGACAAAAAACCTGCCTGTTTGAAGGCTTCAAAGCTGTGACAGAGTGAAGGGGAATTATGTAAGCACATTTTCAGGATACTCTGAACATACACACTGTCCCTCAGCTGTATCATAGCGTATTTTGATCCTGACCTGATGACAGAAAACATCAGTGAAGTGGTGGGCAGCTCTAGTGACCTCAGAGATCTCTGCACAGGCTCCAGCACTGCTTGAACGCTTTCAGTTATGAGATTTCAGCCCCACCACTATCACACAGATGGGGCCATGCAATAAACCTTAAAATACAGACTAGGAGCTGGGTCAACGCTCCCCAGGTTATGAACTGGGAAGGTCTACTTCTGAGTTACTCCTGAATAGCAAAGACAACTCAACTGCCTTTCGAGGCAAAACAATTTTAAAATTCTCTCCCTCCCCTGTCCCCCTCAAAAAATTCCAAGAAAGTATATAAAAACACTGCAAGCCCTGTTGGTGCTCTCATTTTGAAATCAGGAAATTTGACAATGGTTGCAAATCACAAAGCACAACCAGGACAGCAGCTACCAGCAGTGGCACACTATCAGGTCTCAGCCAAATGTAGAATATGGAAGACACCTCACTTTATCTCACTCTGCTGCATCTGCATGGTTCAGATAAAAAAAGTGCTAGGAAAAATACAACTATTTCCAGTTTCCAGTAAATGGCACTGGATGAGCTCTGTGCATTAATCAGAGACGCCAGCTGCTAATCTTCACCACAGCGTACTGTAAATGAAGACACATCGCCTTCAAAAAAAAAGACTTTTTCTTCTGAGAATTCTCCAAACTGAACACGTACTGAAAGGATACTGTGATCAGATAAAAGGTTTGCAGGAACAAACGCCAGCTCTTGGCAGATTTGCCGCCCCACAAACCCAGCGCCGCCTGCAGAGCGACGGCGGCAGCGGGAGCCTGGCGCGCCCCCTGCCGGCGCCCCGGCACAGCACAGCCTGAGCGCCAGCACCAACAGCGCCCGCAGCCCAACAAACCCGGGATGCTCGGCATGGGCACGGGACACACAGACACCCTCCAAGGCGGCCTGCACAAGTACAGCGTGCCGATTTCCCTAATCTGCCGTTCCCCGTAAATATTCCTAGCCCCCTGAAGTCCCTCATGCGTTTTCAAAGCAAAAAAAAAAGTGCATTTTCACAGAAGCGCAGAACGGGTCAGGGATGGAAGGACGACGGGATCATCTGGTCCAACCTCACTGCTCAAGCAGGGTCATCCTAGCACAGCAGTGTGTCCAGACAGTTCTGAATATCCCCAGACAGGGAGACTCCACAACCTCTCTGAGCAATGTTCTCTAGGAAACAGTGACCCACACAGTGAAGAAGCTCCTCATGCCCCAGTGCAACTTCCTAGGTATCAGTTTTTGCCCATTGCCTCTTGTTCTACTGCTTGGGGTTTTGGACTTACTGACTTCTTCAGGTTTTTTAGCTTGTTTGTTTTGATGGTATTTGGAGGTTTTTCTAAAATGCCTCTACACAAAAGAAAAAACAAACAATAAGGAAAAGGAGAAAGCCCTCTGGGAAATGGCTGGACTCCCTATAAATATTTTCTGTATCTAACTCCAGATGAGAAATGCAATAGTGAAGACTATTCTACTACAGGCAATATTTATTTGCATTTTTTATAAATCTAAACAAAATTTTAAATGTCCACCAAGCCTAAAAGCAGAATTTCCTCAAGATTTAACCCTCTCAAAGGATATAAGCCCTTTTAGAGTTCAGAAATAACTGCCAATTCAGTGACATATAAACATAATTGTGATTCACACAGAACTGGAGAAAATGTTCTCTGTTATTTAGCGTTAAAATGGCTTTTAAAATAAAACCTGAAATGGGGAAGAAAGCAACTTATTTATATACCATCACAGTCTTAAACATCTACTCTCAAGAATTTAAATGTTAGGATTCCTTAAAAAATTTTAAAGCAAAAAGCCTAAAGTACTGCCCAAGCAAAAAAAAAATTAAACTTTACCTTATCATACAGCATCCACCCAACATATTTTAAGTAGCTATCGTTCAAAAATGCATCTGGGTATGTTTTAATCCAGCTGCCAATTTCTTCAATGCAAGTTGCTCTGATCTCAGGGATAACATCACTGTGAAAATATAAAACCATAATATTAATACATTAAAAATTAAACCAATTATACTATGTGCAATATTTTTATGCTCAGGAATTTCAAAAGCATGTATAATTAAAAATATTCCAAGTATCTTCATATTAATATTGTAAGTTATTCTTCAATCAATACTCAGACCACTTTTAGCCACAAACTATTTTGCAATTCTGGACATCTTCTAAATCACAAATGTACTGCTCTACAGCCAGCAGGAAGAACTGAAAGAATACACTCTAGAGGCCCTTTTGAAAGCCCAGATTCTTAAAAAAAATTTAACTGCTACACTTTCCTTGACACCACCAGTGCCTCCAGGATGTTTGACTTGATTCTCGTATCTGTACAATCTGAACAAGAGTTTCTGGGGAATGCAGGTAGGTACACGTCACAGCTTTATTTTTACTCTTACCGGTAACGGTTTAGAAACGTCCCTTTGAAAATAGCATTCATCATGTTCTGTATCTCTAGAAGCTTGTGCTCATACTGAAACACAAAGAGAACTGAATGTTAATATTGCTCCCACAATTCACTACACATGAAAAATTTGCATCAGGGCCCTCGGAATACTACTGTGATGCAAACTGCTGGTGTTTACAGATGGTACCAACATAAAATGAGTGGTCTGTAACTGCACTAGCAACTGGCCTTTTTGTGGCTACATCCTGAGGAAAGCTTTATTGGATACCAGCTGCTAGCCTTGGGAAACAAGGTATTTGATTGATACAGTGAGTCTTGATCTATCAGGAATCACACAGAAAGATACAGCACAACTATTAAATAATCCTCACATACAGTTCCAAATTGTCTTTTCATGTACTTGAACAGAGATGGAGAAAAGGCAGACAAAGGAATTTTCAAAATACACAACAAGCGTGTCAAAAACCTGAATTCTGAAAATGTAGGTAGGAGTTTCTGAAAATCCAAGTCACCTAATAAAAATATTCTCTCATCAACAGCATCAGGAAGGGTGATGAGTTTGGGTTTTCCCTCCAACACCCCCATTTCCTCTGTCTTTCCCATAAGACCAGACTTACAATGATACTAAAATGTCCTGTCTCACCCAAACACTCCTCCCCACAAAAAGGGCATTGTCTCTGTAACAGAGAAGCCCACAGACATCTAAAATTCAGAACAGAGATAAGTGATTCTAAGGTCAGGAGACAAGGAACTACACCTGATGCTCATTCATCAAGTCACCTTCTCCCTCAAGCCAGAGTTTTTTTTGCAGTTATAGCTCTGCCTCTAGGAGTTGAAAAGGAGCTGTCTTTAAGCGGGGAAGAAACAACAGAAACTCAAAAGCAAAAATTATACAGCACATCCCTGAAGTTCAATCCATTTTTATAATGCATTACTTGCAGAGACATGACACTTAGCCTGGGTCCTTTTTGAGTCATCATTAAAATTTGGGCTTGCAATTTGTACAAAGATATACAGAACTGCACTACCAAAACACCAGAGCTACTGAGACAATTAAATTTGTGTGTAAATTCATATTTGTGTAAAGATCAAGGGCTAAGGATGCCAATTTAGAAAAGCAACCAGTAGGACAGACATCACAGGTTAACAGTAGATAGGGCAGTTATTACCTTGCTCTTGTTTGTACCACTTAATCCAGCCAGTCACACCTGCTCTTCACCATGCATTGAACATATGAACCTCAAAGAATTGCAGGGACCCAAAAGCAAGCAAACAGCAATCCTCTTACACTTTCACAAATCTCCCATACAAGACACTTCCCTAACCTCTTTTCTTTTTCTCTCTAGCTGATCAAGTCTGTAACTGGTCCTCTTGCCACTTAGCCTCTTCTTCTCCACCTCATACAATCTTTGAGCATTGTGCTTGTTGACATCAAGGTTCAGATGGATGCTTACAACTGCTGTCAGAAGTTTCATTGCTAAAAAAGAAACAAACCCAGCACAATTAGCTTAGCTCAGAGATATGCAGCATAAATATATTCACCACTTCACCACAAAAAGGATATGGTTAGCCAAATCCAGTTTATATTGAAAATATGAACACTACTAGATTATAGTAACTTGTTTTAAAATACAGTATTTATTTTAAAGGCACACAATGATCAAAAAGGGAAAATTAGCTTCTATTTCTGGTGATTTACAACTTTTGGTCAGAGTTCTGATCAGAGAAATAATGTACTGGGCAACTCTCTTGTAAGTTTACGTAATTCTGACTTTTCTCCAAAAGAATCTAGTATTGAGGAACAGCTGATTGTCGGTAACCAAAAAAAAAGAAAAAACAGTGAATCTGGCTCAGAAATGGCAGGGAATCTTAATATACTACTGGAATAGAAAAAAATTCACATTCCTCTAAGGATTGCTGGATGGTTTGAACAGATTTCAAGTCAGTTTTTTGCGCCCTCAAAGCAAACAGAGTACTTTAGAATAAATTATATTTTAAGTGCTCTTTGCATGGAAAAAGAGGGTATTTATTGGTTTAAGGGGAAAAAAGTAGTAACTTTAGTATCCTCCACTGCATGAAACAAAAATGTGTAACAAGCAATGTTCTTTTTAGGACAGACACCACAAGAATAGCAGTTCTCCAAAGGAAGCTTCTTAAGGTGAAGCAAACCTCATCCCATTAGTTAGTAAAGGGAGAAAAACAACAAATTAGAAAACTGTGAAAAATCAGTTACTGAAAAATATAATAGTCAGAACAGCAAAATTCTGAAGTTAGTTATGTCAGGCATTAAAGAAGATTTATTTATAAAGAAGTTGTGTTAGATCTATCATATCTAAGGCATTCAAATTCAATTCAGATACACATGGGAACAGTTTATATTACAGACATTTATATATCACACACTAGGAGGAAGATACTCTCAGTGCAAAGAGAACCGCTCCAGTAAAGTTTTACAGTTTAGAGCAGTTTTCTTAGTACACAAGTCAATAAAACTCAGCACCTCTACAGCAACCCTGCAAGTGATTTTACCTGCCAAAGTGCTTGTGTGCCTGAATGCTCTGACCATGGAATCTGCTAAACCTGTAAGCAGTGAGATGATGGTGTCCATCAAGTAGTTATCATACAGGATGCTGCACTGGCACTGCTGGACAAGCACTGCAATGAATTCACAGAAATTGGCCTTGAACTTCTTCCAATAGGGTCCTGTTCTGATCAGCGGGTAGTCTTCATTGTCCTGCACAAGAAAGACAAGTTGAGAGAAAACACACTAATTAGTTCTGCTTGTGCATTCACATCTCTCCTACTGAGCATCAGAGAGAGTTTTGCTGACGGTCAGTTTCACTTCATCCTCTGTAACTTTTTTCAAGGTCAGTATTCCAAAGTAGGGATAAGCAACTAGGATACAAGCAAGAAGAGAGACAAAATAGCTTTATTAGAGCTACACTGTCATAACAGCTCACATTTGAAAGCAATGTATGCAAGGTAGCTGTGAACAGACAAGAGAGAGAAAGCCTGTGAAGGCAGAGCAGAGTAAGTAACTTTCACTGGCATATACCATGTGCACTACTGGCTTTTTCTACTTTCTCACAGGTAGCAATGCTTCACCACTTGCCTATCCTTCCTCCTCCTGCAAAAGCATGGTAAAATCCAGGCAGAAAATGAAGTAAGTGAAAAGTGGAGACAAACAACTATGGTGTGAATAGGATAAGACTGTTCTCCTCAGCAGCACTGCCAGTTTGAGCAGTTTATCAGGCTAGAGCTTAATGCCAAATACTCGGTCATTCATCTATACCACCTCACCTGGGTCTCCAAAAACCCCCACAGAAACAGTGAGTGGGCAATACCTTTGACATCATGCAAAAAGCAAGTTACAATAAAAACATAAGTGTCCACAGTATGATTGATACTGCCAGGAGGAAAGTCTATTTCCTCCTGGCAGAAAAGGAGAAAGACAGACGGAAGTTTAGATGAATTCTCACACAAAGTAGTGGAAAGTGCACTAGACAGACTTTGTAAATGGCAATCTCAGACAGTGTGAACATTATTTCATGTACACCTCACAGATCCCAGGAATGGCTCAGAATATGAATTTGCATCTTCATAGTTTCCAGGTGTCAGTGGAGTCAAGGAACTCCAAAACTTCACTCACTATGGAAATACCTTTTCCTGAAGACAGGCCACTGCTCAGCTAGTCCTTCATCACCGGGCAAAAACCTTCTCAGCCACATTCTAACACAGCCACACCCAGCATAACCTCCCGCGCTTATAAAGTACACTTCATGCCCTTGTCTTGTAACCTATGTTTCCAAAGCATACGGGCTGCTGCTTTCTTTAAAGAGAAATGCAAATACATACCGATCACAGGGCTGGCTGCAACCCAAAGCACATTGGAAATCTGGAATATGTTCCTGACCAGCCTGTAAGAGTCAGGTCAGAGCCTAATAGCAGCAACAAGTGCCAAAACAGAAAGGGAAGTTTCCAACAAGTCTCATTTAATGCTCCTTGATCATGATATGGACAGTAGAAAGACTATCTACAACTTCAGGAAATACCTACTTTATCACCATAGCTTACTCCTCAATCTGAAAAGCAGCACAAAATAAACAAAGACCTCTCACCTTTCAAGAGCATTTCTACTGTCCATGTTTATCACACTGGGATACCCGTTAATGGTAACATGCACACTATATATATATATATATATACATATATATATATATATATATATATATATATATATATATATATATATATATATATATATATATATATATACACAACATGAAGGGCACACCACCTAAATTTAGGCACCCAACTCGGGATTCTCTTAGATTCCTTTCATAACCACAAGAGAAATAACTCTGCTTCCAGAAATTAAGCCAGATGAGGCCCTCAACACAGGTTCTTCCAGAGAATTATTCAAATCACTCAACAGAGTGATGTGAACTCCTGCTCTGACTCAACCTGGAAATGTTTCCTTCTTTCATACAGAATCTACAGAAAGAGAAGAAAGTCAAAATGAAGTGCCAACAAGGAATTTAGATAAATTTCCTACAGAAAAAGCTATACTACAGTTGTGGAAAAGTACAACAGCCCTACCATGTCCACCGGCCAAGTAACTGTCAGGATCCAAGGATAGGCCATGAATTTCTTATACTGTAACCCAGTTTCCTGTAATGCAGGGGACAAAATTTTGAAAGCTTGTTAATAAAATGGCACAGATAATCCATAGACAAAAGCATTACATAACATGCAACATATTTCAAAGGCCATTAGAACTTCAGCCAACGTGTGTTACAGGTGGCCAAGAAAAACCAAAATATTAGATAAAACCTAAATGCTTCTCATCCAAGTTTTGGGTTATTTTTTTTAACCAATGATAGAAGAAAGACACACTTTTATATAAAACCTGAGTTGTTTTGTTACTAATAGCAGACAACTTATTTCCAAACTTTAAAAGCAAACATATACAAAGTATAACACGCATTTTTAATTCTAAGGCATGGCTCTTCAGCAAGTCTAAGTATATATCCCTTTCCAATGTTTGGTACCTAAACCCTAAAAAAAAAAAACATTCTGAGCTTTTCAAATTAGAGAGATGTTTTCAGCACTAATGTGACTTGATTCAAAGACATTTTCTCAACTCTGCAATTATTCCAAAACAAAAGGCATTAAAGCTAGAGTTCTTTATCAGGTTCAGTGAAGCACAAGTATTTCTATCCCCATCCAGCTGTACAGTTATGCACCAAAGTTAACTCTTCCCTTCCTAAATGTTTGAGGAACAAAATGGGAAAAGGAAGAAAAACTATGTAAGAACAAAGAACTGCAAGAAGTAAATGTCACAACTAGGAACAAAAGCAGAAGAGAGCAACACAGTAACTTAAAATAGAAGAAAAACAAAAAAAAAATGTACAGACAAGACTGCTTCATCACTGAGGAATACCACAGCTCACAAATATAAAATAAATGCCTCAATGACCATATTAAAGCCATTTTCTGCTTCCAGTATCAGTACAAGTTTTCACTGAATTACAGAAAGACTGAAACTGTGAATCTACTCAGCAACAGCAAATATCTGACAATATTTTCCACTTTCATTACTACTTTCACTATTACTGTCATTAGTTTTCAAAAAAAAAATGTTTTTGAAATCACAGTAGTCTCATATGGCACTACTTCTCAGCTAACTATAACTCACTACCTTACATTTCCATCTCATTTATGAAAAAGATAAGAGAGGAGTTACTTTCTTTACAGAGCATGGAGAATACAGCTTCTAAGGCAATTGCAGAACCTGCCTTTTTACCCCCCAGGACACATGAAAAGGTTACAGAGCTGTAATATTTCCAGGCTGATGGTAACAATAATCACATCCTTGTATCTGCCAGAGTGCCTTCACTATCACGAGGGCTATTCAGGGCTAATTTAGCTGGCAAAGAAGTGCCAGACTAATAATTCATATGGCCAGACACATATAGGTTCATTTCTGTCAAAAAATTAGCCCAAGTGCTACTACACTTCTAAAATGAAGAAAACATGTTGGCAAATTTATCCTCTGTGGGAATTTCTACAGCAGCTGGTCTTTGAGAGATGCTCAATTAAAACAAGGCTGATGGCTGCTGCTTGACAAATCAATTCAGAGGTGACAAATATGGGGAAAAAAGCACAGAAGCAACTGTGAGAGCACTGCAGAAAATTTAATGTTGCCATAATTAGTCAAGGAGCAGTCAAGTATTGTAAAGCTAAGTGCTTTGCTTAACAATCCACAAGAAATGAGATACTACTGTTTCAACAATTATCTAAAAACGTGTAATGTGTTTTTCTTCTTCCATATGACATAATACAGTTATTACAAATCAAAATTGTCAGTAAAGCAGAAAGAACAATCAAATATCAGCTAAAAACGTCTTTGAATTAACTCATCACAAATCCATGAGTATTTTTTAAAGGACCTATCAACCAAACACCAAAGGAACCATTTATCTGCTGCACTGGTGGGTTATATTTACTCTATAAAGTCAAAAGAACTCCTAAGAGAAAGATTCAGGAAAGCTGCAGTCAGACAGTCCTAATAAAAATCTCAAAATAAAAGTCACTTAAAAAAAACATACCCTGCTTCTACTGAAATGGGTCATTACGACACCAAATTTCTCTTGCAAATAAACAGGTTTATTTTCCTAAATTTATAAAGTGGTACAGAGCTCCTGATAAGCAACAGGAATTCCATCCAGGTTGAGCCTATTGTTTATATAAAAAAGGCATGCAAAATCAAAGCTGTGCCTACCTTATCAAAGGTCTCTGTCATTTTTCGCATGACATCCTTCTTATATAAACTCTGAAACATCTCTGCTGTTACCATGCCTAAAAAAGTAGTGTTTTAAAAATAATTACTGACAACTCTACAACATTAATCAAGTCCAAATCACAGTAAGGACTTTATTAAATCTAGAAACACTGAAGAAAGGGGAATTCTGTTTTATGTGTGTACAGGCAACATATACATAAAGCGACACGTAAATTAATTGGTAGGAAAAAGTACAGATGAACCAAAACTGAAATTCCCATTAGAGAAGTCTACTCTGTGCTGTCTGGAAAGGTTATTTTCTCTGTTCATTCATTTACTTCAAGGACTAAAATTCTGCCCACTTCTAGTCAAAAACCCCCAAGTATTTCCCATAAGAGAAGGCATATTAGTCAAAGACCTAGGGGAAAAAAAAGAAAAAGTGTAAGAAGTACATTTCTAGCTGCTTAAATACATTTAGAAGTTTCAAACGAACAGGACAGTCTTCTTAAAACTCTTACTTGCCATCCTGAAGCATTTCACTAGCAGACTGTCCCCAGAAGTCAGTGCTTCAAAGTTTGTTATGAAACAGAGAGCTTCACAACTCTTTAGTAAAAGCAACTGCAATGAGGCAAGAGACTGCTTTTCTAGCTACCAAAGCAGGGAACTGAATTTGCTAGCTGCTTATTTTCAAACAAGGATACTAGCAAAACAAAAGATACCAGGAAATATAAAACAAATGGCAACTGAAACACTGGATTTTAATTAGAACACTCATCAAGAGCACTGTCTCTATGTGGGGATTCTGCAAAGCAATGAGACATGCCACTTCAGAAACCTGACCTGCAAACCTTGTTCAAATACAACTCTCAGAGCTGGAATGCTGCAAGCACAAACAATTTAACCAGCAGCATTCTTTTCTGTTTTGCCTGTCCATCTGGAGTTCATCTTAATGAACAGCACAGATTTTAAGTACATGATTTACTGGAAGGAAAAACTCCATTTCAGAAAGCACACTTCAGAATCCTCTCACACATACATAGTGGAAAGGGCTACAAAGAAGGTAAATTACCTTGACAGCCTGAGCACTGAATGAAGAAGTTGATGAGATCCAGAAGTGCCACATTCCTGTCTTGTTTATAAGCTTCAACCCAGTCAACCACTACAGACTAGAACAGATTAAAGAAGCTCATTAGTCAAGAGATTAATACAGTTTGCTGCACTCCACTGAGGATGCCCACAATAAAGACAAAAACTGTCTGACTGTCAGACTGACACTGTTCCATTTCCATTAAATTACAAAACTGAGAATAAACTCCAAGCAATTCTCTTCCATTTCTAATAGTTCTAAAATACTCTTTCAAGTCTTTAGACAATGTTGCCTTTCACAGATGCTTTGCTTCCTGTTAACAGGGAAAATTACCACAGTTTTAATAAATGCAATATTCAAAAAAAAAAAATAAAGCTGTTGTCATGAGTTCTTGATAGCAATGAGGTAACAATTTAACTTAAAAACAAAGAAATAAACACAAAAAACAAAAAATCCACACATACATTTAGCCTCTGCACCATCTAATAATTGGAATTAAATTATACTAGCAATTTACCCTGGAAGTTCTCTTTTTGTCTAGCACTTGATTTGTGCAGTAGGTTTGAAACAGTTCACATACTACACATAAGCCAAAAAAACAACTTCAAATTTCATTTCTAGGGCAGTACAGCCTACAGCCTGTAAGTGACATGGGTCTCCTAGGACAAGCCATCAACCCATCAGTAGTTCCACAAAGGCCTAATAAATCCTAGCAGCAACAGAACTCAAGCTCAGCTGCTTTTCCAAGACCTCCCCATGATGGTTAGCACAGCAGAAGCCAAGCCCTTCAGGGAACTCTGCTGAAGTTACCACAGCTGTAACATGACAAAAGCCATACACACAAGTATCTTGGAAAAACAAAGGTTTCACATCCAAAATATAAACATACTTTTCATGCATGTGCACACACACACACGCACACACACACTTTCCTTACAGACACTATACACTACAGACATATCTGTAACTCTACATAAAAATATTTGGGGCTCCAGATTTTCATACACATATACAAAGATTATATATATGTGCTCACATAATATGGGGAGGTGGGCTTTCTCACACTGAAGAAAATTGCTAACTATATAGATGAATAGGGAATCTGGCTATTATGCAGGCTGCTGTCAAACTGTGTTGGAATGAAGGTAAAAGATTAATAGTACAAGGCAAGGACAGGGGAGGAAAAAAGGAAAAAAATAAAAGAAAGAAGAGAAAACATTGATTTCTCAGAATTCTGGAGAACTAAAACTTGCTATTGGTGGATCTTTTTCACATTTTTTTAAATAATTATCTTTTTGTATGTTAAGGCATTGTTTTAGGAAGACCAGTTTAGGTAAATTTCCTTCCTCTTTTTAAATATCTAAGAGCTACCTCTTCACTAATTTCTTGAAGCTGCAAGATGCTCTTTCCAAGAGCCATAGTCACAGCAGTTTTTCAATCAAACATGTTTCTTCCCCACCTAAGTCAAAATTTAAATGTTCCACAGTACAAATAATGGAAATGACCACTGTTTATTCATCTTGCCTCCACCAAGTGCTTTCAGAACTCAGTGCTAGGAATACCTGCATGGCCTGCTTCCCCATGCTAACCACTTCAAACAAGGTAACTGCCTCAACCACTTCGCCATTCTGCAGCTGGCTCACTCGTCTGCTACCGGCAGAATTCCTCCTGATGTTCTCACACTGCTCTCGGACCTTCCGCTTCTCTCTCTGAAACGAGTCAAGGAAACACAGTATGTGAGAAAACACAACACACAACAGACATTCACAGATACAAGTTCATTTTACTCTTACTGTAAGCACTTCCCCAGGCTGGTCAGTTTTATGCCCCAAGGACCCCAACAATTCCTTATCATGTATGACCATACTAAAAGGGGATGAAAGAAAGGATTTACCAGTGTGAATTTTACTCTTAGCAATGAATCATAAACATAGGAAGGTATAGCAGGAAAGAAGTTTTTTTTACAGTTGCACACTACCCAGAAGGCAGTTTTCAGAGGCAGCTGTCATTTCTGAAGAATAGAAGGCGAGCACAGAAGCTCTTCTACATCTTTTCACCCACAGGTTAAGATCACTACCTGCAAATTAACATCAGCTGCACACAAAGCACAGAAAGGAAAAGCACACGTTAAAATGAACCGACTGTTCAAAAGCCAGCATTGAGGCTCTGCTGCCAATGGAATTTGAGGGTCAAGCTGAATCCAGTGACCAGCTTTTAGATGCACTGTGATTGCTGTAAGCAACACTCAATTTTGTAGCAACTGAATGAGACACAAAATAAACTCCACAATTTAAAAGAATTAAAACGTTTAAAAGCTTTAAAAAAAACTTACTGGTGTTTTCAGGTTGCCATTTCTCACACAGGTACCATTCTGTGAAGCAGTCTCGGGCACAGCCTCATCATGAACAGCATTCTCTCTAAGGTGCAAAAAACATGTTGAAGGGGTTAGCAGTGAGCACTCAGAGCTACACACTTCAGGACAAAACCAGAAGAAAATAAAAGCAAGTATATCTATTTTAGTATTTTTAATTCCTTGTTTGGAAGTGGTGACATTTTGTCACTAAAAGCCAAACAGGTAACTTTAAAAGTACAACAGAAATTTGGGGCCTTTTACAGACTATCGGCTTTCCTGCAAGCTATGGAGATAATCAGAAAACTAGCAAAGTTATCAAAGGTACCAAGGAAGCATAAAGTAAGTAAATGAAACAGAAACTGATGTTGACTTAATGCAGCCTTTGTTGACTTAAGAGTTTAGTACCATGAACCAATAACACAGGCATTCACTCTGTGGGTGCCCTAAGCTAAACAAGGGAGAAACAATTGATGGGTCTACATTTTAAAATGAGAGGAAGAAATTGATTTACTTTGTTTATAAAACATGCTGAAGAAAAAGGACACATTAAAAACTTCATTTTCAGGTCATTGCTAATATCATAGAGGAATAATTTTATAAAGAAAGATGCACCTTCTGGGAGATCTGAAGCCATACATTTATCTGCAATGAAACTATGCCATTTTTCATCATTCCCAGTGCTAACAATGTGCTTTGCCAAAGGTCATGTTTGAGTAGACGAGCTGGATCCCACTTGTGCAGCAGGTCCAGTACTGGAAGCTGGCTGCAATGGCCTCCTTTAAACTACAGTGGCCAGGACATGAAGCCAGTTGACTTGTACTACAGGAAGGTACAAAAAGAAAGTAAATATGAGAGTGTACAATTACTTCTATTTTCATGGTACTACTGCAACAAGAGAGTGTACTAACACAAATGACCACTTTACAAACAAAAAGCCAGTGTGTTACACTATCACATACAGTCAAGTATCCAGTATCCAGTGCTGGCTGATGGACAATTAACAGTTCTATGGATGCAGAGCCAGCTCAAGTCCACCTAGGTTTATCAGTGCCAGATAAGTATTTTTATCATTCTTCTGCCCAAGATTTTTTTGCAAAGCAAATTTTGAGACTGAATAGCATCAACCGCAGGACCAAGGTCCTGATATTATTTTGTTGGCAAGAGCAGACACGTTTTATATAAACCTGTCTCTGTTTACTTTTTTGATCTATTGAGACACTTCAAGAAATGATGCAGAATGAGGCTTACAAAGACTTCTATAAAAATGCTATATAAATATAAAATTGCACAAAAATATATAAAATTTTAAATACAATTTTGCATATGCTGACCTTCCCTACAGAGAAATGTTCCATGAAAGTTAAATTCCATTAATTACTTGTTATAGAACAGTTCAAAATGTGCCACAGTGTTTGATAGATGGAAACAAAGAAAATTATTCAGGATGAACCAACCATATGAGCTGTCTGGACATCTGCATGTGAAGAGTGGGATAAACTACAGCTCCCAGATGAGTCATTCACAATAGTTTTCAATTGTCTTGTTTGATTTAAAACTGTGAGCCACAGAGATTAAGTATCCCAAGTACCACCAGAGACTTCCCAACTGAAAAGAACAAACAGCAAGGGACAGCAATATGTATTGCTTTTCTGATGCCAGTTTGCTCTTCTCAGATTCTTCTACAGACCACAAAACCAAAAAGAATCCAAACATGTCTGTCAAGGAGCTGTTTCTCCTATGTGATTAAATCCTTTCACTCTTGATTTCAAAGCAGAATGCATCACTGTGGGGCTGGACTAACAGGTTCTTACTTGCACTGTTCCACTGGAACTGCAACTCAGCTGCCAGCCAACACAACAGTAACATGGGTTACCAGTTTCTGCATTATACCTCAACAAACACTCAACACACCTTCAAAACCTTTTCTGAATCGCTTACAAGTACTATTTAGCAACTTATTCCACTCCATAATGAAGATAAATGCACTGCATTTGATTATAGCAACTGTATTTTAGTCCAAGTTGGTTTAAAACACTTAAATAATTCAAAAATCAGAACTGCCACAGGAGAGCTCCACCAAGGATTTGTCTGATCACGTACTGCTTTTAGTATCTCTGTCTAGAACATAGTTCTTTGAAGGTTTAATTCATGCCTCTTTCCCAAAAACATCCTGAAGGACAGCACTCTGAACAATATCTACTGGCTACTTGTTTAGTCTCTTATGCCAGACAAAAGGAGCCCAACAAACTAAGGAAATGCCTGGCATATGGAACAGCACATTAACAAAGCTCAGCAAAACCTCCAAGAGAGGGAAGACCACAGATCTACAGCTCCCTCATGCTGGGCGAAATAAACACCAAATGTAATGTATCAGGAGTGAAACCTGTTCGAGTAACTGTTACACATGCAACTAAATACCCATCTTAAGCACTCAACAAACTTAACTAAGCATGAAATACTAATATTAAAAAGCCATTTCATTTCTGAAGTGTTTTGTTTATCAGTGCATCACAGCACACTGCTATGCCTTGTAAAGCACTGGGCAGCAAAAGACAACTTACACAAAAGAAGAGGATTTTTTTTTAAATCCAGATACTACTAATATTCATGTTTCTCCTTTCTCTCTCTCTTTGTTTTTTTGGGGTTTTTTTTTCTGGTAGCCTTTAATACTGATGTTTCCAGTAAGGCTATTCATAAGGCAGGTACAAACATTTGTAGAAACTAGACCAACACTTGCAAACTGAACCCCATGAAATCACTGAACAATTAAATGAGATACTTAAATGGAATTTTCATTTGCCCAACTACATTTCTGTTGAAGAAACTGTTAAAAGAATTAAGACATCCTCCTATCTTCTTAAGCAAAATAGTAATTACTGTACCTACATATCTCCACTTAACACTATATTTTCAACTCTAGGAGTGCAACAAATTTTGAACTAGCTGGTATTTTTTTTTCCTCCCCTTGTTATTCTACACCATGTTGAGCATTTCTGCATGCATACATTCACTGCTTCACGCACTGGAAGAAACAGGTCTCAGCCAGTTAGCTTGCCTCCATCAGTCACTAGTAAGAAAGCATAAGCAGAATGCCACTTCTATTTCCACCTTTATACCCTGTTACATATGGCTCAGAGACTCATTTTTACCTTGTGTTCCTGCCACAATACTGTCCTTCCACTAGCACTTGAAGAATTACTGATAAGATAAAACACTTGAAGTACGAAGGAAGTCAAGTCCCACATCTAATCCTCAGACACAATACTACTGTGATAACCTCTGAATTCAGTTTGCTTATCTTAATAAACATTTATAACAGATTTGGTGACTCACACTTGAAAACTACCTCTTTACCAAGGAGGCAATATACTCATTTTGCTGTGTAAAAGGAACAATTATTCCATGAAGCTGAAAGAATCCTACCTGTAAATTTTTAAAATTATAAATCTCCAAACAACTGGTTCACCTTTTAGAAGCAATTTAAGAAGCTCCACTAAGCATCTGCCTAACACTTCTGAAGGTGAAAGGCTGGTTTCAGATGAAATATATTGGAATTGACATATGGGAACCTATACATGTCATCATGGGCTACAACTCTCTCAGCTTTCATTAGAGCACAGTGAAGCAAAATACATGGAGCAAACGGGCCAGAAGGTGACAGGGTCAGCAAAGACTGGGCTGCAATGATTTCAAAGCACACAACAGTGGACATCTAAGAAGTTTAGAAGTCTTTGAAACCAAACAATAAATGCCTAAATGTTTTAACTTTACATTCTTTTTATATTTATTCTAGTAGTACTTCTAATTACCATCGTGTTAACAATGATATGAATACTTCAGCTCATCTCAACAGATGACTAAAAATGTATTACAAAAGGGAGAAGATATGATGGATCCCCGATAAAAATAATACAATATATATATAAGCAATGCTCCATTAAGACCTACAGGGAGTCTACAGATTACTTAGCATTCTTCCCACTCAGCATCCCCAAATGCTCCAATGAAGGGAACAATGCTGACAATGAATCTGCCCTTTTTTTCCTAAGGTAGGGTGCACATTTGCGCTGTGGTGGATAAGGCACAGAAAAGCTTGCAAAGCCAAGGTCCCTGACAAACAGCATAAAACACTTCATTAAGAAGAGGCTAAATAGTACACGAAAGGAAACAGAAGGAAGATATTAGTAACAAAGCACAATGCACAGCAAACCCCGTTTTTTCCCCTTTCCCCTAAGATGACACACTACAGACTGCGGCACAAACCCAAGGGACAGCACCCTAATTTACCAAGAGATCTTACAGGCAACCTGTGCCAGGTCTTACTTCAGGCTGGGAAGGTTGCTGGCTGCGTTGGGCTCGGCTATCATTTCCGCTACATCATCTCAGCAGCACAAACAAGCTGACACGACCTCCTGAGGGAACTTCACCGAAAACGAAAGTCTTAAAAACTTAACAACCCTTCGGCTTTTGCGGGCGGAACAGCGGCCGACAACTGTCAAGAAAGGCACACAAAGAGATTTAATTCCAGGCAAACCAGGGCAGAAACAGGCCCCCCTCCACCACACCCCCTCGGCAGCAGAAGAGGATGAAACAAAGAAATTAAGCCTACCGGAACCCCGCGGTGCCCCCCGGGCGCGCTCCGGCCCGGGCCCGGCTCAATCACGGCGGCCGCTGGGCCCGGCAGGGCGGGCAGCGCTGTCACATGGGCGGCGGCGGCGCTTCCGCAGCGGCCGGAAAGACGCGGCCCCGCCGGTCCCTCCCCGCCGCCCCGGCCCGGCGGTGCCGATGGGCCCCGGCCGCCTCTCCTGCTCGCTGCTGCTGCGCTGCCGGCGGGCGGCGGCGGCTCTGGGCGCGCCCCGCTGCCGCCCGCTGCCCGCCCGCCCGCTCAGCGCCGCCGCCCCGCTCCGGGCCCCGCTGCGTCCGCCGGGCACGGGCGGCGGAGCGCCGGGGAACGGGGCGGCGGGCGCCGGCGGGGGTGAAGGAGCAGAAGAGGAGGATGAGGCGGCGCTGGAGGAGCTGCTGGGCCCGTCTCCGCTGGCGCCAGGGCCCGGCGCCCAGCGCGTCGCCATCGTGCACCCCGCGGTGAAGTGGGGCCCGCGGAAGGCGCCGCACACCACGGGTGCGGGCTGAGGGGCGGGCGGGCTGCGGAGCGCTGGGGAGGATACGTGCGGCGGCTCGGAGGGGGCTGCCCGGGAGGTGGCTGAGTCGCTGCTCCTGCTCGTGTGTGAGGAAAGACTGATAGTAGCGCTGACACTGACAGTATTGGCGTGGTGGTGTTGGGTTGGACTCGATGATCTCGGAGGTGTTTTCCAACCCGATTGATGCTGTGGCTGTGCCGCTAGTGTGAGGTGCGCAGTGAAACCGCGGCGTGCGGCTTGCACATGACGCGCTTGGATGGAAGGTCTCGGTCGCGCTTTCCTTCTTTGACAATTTTTTTAAAAGACAAGGAGCTGTTAGTGAGTGTTGGCAGGTCTGTACGTTGACTTGCAAACCATGCTAATTGTATTTTGGACGGCAGAACGCCTCAGTGCGGGTTGGTCAGGGAAACAGTCGGGTGTCCCCGTTACTAGCACAATGTTAATTGTCCTCAGCCCTCAACCGTGCCCAGGTGGACTGGAGTCCTCTGGCCTTGGGCTTGCCCCGAAGTTGGCTGAAGAGCAGCAATCCCTCCTGTCCAGAGAAGACAGTGCAGTAAAGATGAAGTCTTGTATAAATCCTCTCCGAGATTTTAGTAGTTTTATGCAATTACTGAGTGATGCAGTCACTGATAATTCCTCTGTAAGGACTTTTTTTAGGACTACTATTAGGTTTCTCTTAGAAATTGTTATAACTAGCTAATATATAAGCATTCATCACACACAATTAAGATACATTATGAACTTGATGCTTCTCTGTGAACACTTCTCTAATTAGGCTGCATAGTAAAGGATTGAAGCATCTTGTAAGTTAGCTTTTTATGTATAGAATCATAGAATGGTTTGGCTTGGAGGGAGCCTTTAATGGTCATCTAGTTTGACCCCCCTGCAATGAGCCAGGACATCTTCCACCGGACCAGGTTGTTCAGAGCCCTGTCTAATCTGGCCTTGAATATTCACAGGGAATGTTTATAGGACCACCACCTCTCTGGGCAATCTGCTCAGTTTTTCACCACTCATTGTCAAAAAATTTCTTTATATCAAATCTCTTGGTTTAAAGCCACTGCCCAGTTTTATTGCACCAGTCTCTCTTCATCTTTCTTAAAAGCTCCTTTTATGTACTAAAAGGCTGTAAAAAGGTCTTCCCAGGAGCCTTCTCCAAACTGGGCAACACCAACTCTCCCAGACTTTTGTCATAGGTGCTGTTCCACTTGTGTGATCATCTTAAATGGCACACCTCTGGACCTGCTCCACATCTGTCCTGTGCTGGGGTCCCCAGAGCTGGATGCAGCACTGCAGGTGGGGTCTCACCAGGGCAGAGCAGTGGGGCAGAATCCCCCCAGGGTGCTGCTCCTGCTGCTTTGGATGCAGCCCAGGACATGTTTGGCTCTCTGGGCTGCAAGCACAGAGTGATGGGTCATGTCCAGCTTCTTGTCCACCCCGAGTCCTTCTCAGCAGGGCTGCTCTCCATCTGTCCATCCCCCAGCCTCTATCACTATACTGGGGCATGGCCCTACCCAGATGCAGGACCTTGCACTTGTTGATCCTCACTGTTTTTCTGTATGCCCACTGTCTTGAGCCTGTCCATGTCCCTCTGGGTGGCAAGAGACAGTTTATATATACTTATTCTTTCATTCCAATTTATTACGTCATGAACCTAAATCATGTCGAGTTTTATTAGCGCTGGTAATTCTAACAAATTGTCACTTTGCAGAATAAAGTTTTTAACCTTTTCAGAATTGATGTGACATAATTTTACAACTGAAAAGTAGGTAAACTTTCTGTCCAAACATACAGAAAAATAGCAGTGGTCCCTTTCCATTTATTTAGGCCCTCCAAATGAAGAGCCTGAAGTCTGAACAAATGTTTTGGAATGATTTTTGAAGCACTACAAATACAACAGGAAATCTGTATTTTACAAGAAACATGAAAAATATGAGGAAAAATTGATCATCTGTTACTTTGTTGACCAATGTAAACTATTTGGTATATAGATTGTGTTTTGCTGTCTAGAGAAACTTGACTTATTTGTTCTGAAGAGGAAAAGTTTGGCATATCAAAAGTAGAATTGCTGATTTGATATTCTTGTGTAGTCTTTGTGATTTCACAAAGTCATCAAAAATCATTGCTTTGCAGTGTAGATGTTAAAAACTCAAAAGTAATTGATGAACCAGGATACAGGATTCAAATCTGCTGGTTTTAGCAAGTCACAAACCAGTTCAGGTCCCTTATGAATAAATGGCTGTGAAGTTAGCAGCATCATATGCCATATTGTTAATTCCCAAATTATTGCTGCAAAACACCCAAGTGCTAACAGATTTTCCAGCTAGTTATTAATTTCCCTTGTTGAGGAAAAAAGCTTGGTGATTTCTTTCCTGACAATACAATTAAAATACTCTCCTAAGCCAAGAACCACAGGAGTAATTTATACTGTCAGATGTTTTGTGTGATAAAATTGCATCAAACTGTTCAATTACTCTGATTAGAGGTAAGACACTTTGTTCCTTGTGCTAGAGGTTAAAAGAATTTCAGTGTTGCTTAGTCTTTCCATGTTCATGCATGTACTGTAGTTGTTGAGATCTGAGCAAAGTTATGATGGTACATTATAATATTTATTTCTTTTTTCTATTGTGTTCCTGTAGCTGAATTACAGATTGCAGAAGCCGTTGCTCTTGTAGATACTCTTCAGAACTGGACAGTTTTAGATAAAATAATTCTTCCTACAAGAAATCCCAGCAAGAAGTTTGTTTTTGGCAAAGGAAACTTTCAGGTTTTGACAGGTAAGGACTGAGATCTTTCAGTACTGCATCACTCTAAATGGAAGACTTTTGCAGCCAAGCTGTTCAAGGATAGGTGTGAAAGCTGAAGAGAGGGAGAAGAATTTTGTTTATCTATCCTGCAGATTTGCATAATTGTGAAAGAATTGTTAAGGTTACAAAAGCAATGCAGAATAGACATAACCCCTCGTCACTGAAAATGTGTGAGGCAACTTAATTTTTAAGTGTGTGAGGCAACTTATAACTTTATGTGATTGACATAAGTGAAACTGATGCTGTTCTTGGCACAGTACTAAATTAGCAATTACAGCTGCTCTGTGAACAAAGAATATGGTGCCATTTGATGTTTTATGAGTATTGTGCTCAGTGCAAAATGGTTTATAGTCTGGGCATTTTAATAGGAGAATTGACATTTAACACTCTATTTTGCAACCATTATCCATCTTTTAGAAAAGATTAAAAAATTGCCCAATGTGACAGCTGTCTTCTTGAATGTGGAAAGAATATCTTCACTAACAAAGGTAATTAAATATAATATCAAATCATATTCTTTGCATCAGTAGTGTTTGGAAGCTATTGATGTTAGGAGAAGTGGTCAGTTAAGATTCTGAATTTGCAAATGTTAATATATGAAGCGCTAGGACTGAGTTTTGTTGAAAATAATTTTAATGCCAATTGCATGTGTCCAGTTGATACGTGTTTGCAGCACTTGTGCATAAAATTCTCCAGCAGTTAAGTATTTTGTTAATTTGTTATAGACTTTGCTCCCACATTTGACACTGGCCCTATTTAAAATGTTGAAAAAGTTATTCAAAGTAGTTTTTGCAAAATGATGGTGTTAACACAGCTCTTGCTATGAAGAATGTCAACATTTGGGATTAGCTATATGTGCAAGTTTGCTATATTTATAATGGATAGCATATTTTTCCTTATGCTGTGGATGCTGAATTGTATTTTGAATATGAGGTGTAAATTCAGAGCAAGCTTAGAGTTGAATGTCTCAAATACTTAAACTTTCATTCCTAACCCTTAAAAAGAAGCATTGAGGGGTGCAGCATACATCAGTATTTTAACACTGGCAGTAAAACAACTGGTACCTGAACTACAGATACTCTTGGACAAACTAAAATAAAAAATTTTGGGCGTTTTTAGTATGTGCAGCATCATGCAGGGTGTAAAGTGTATGCAAACTCTGCAAGCAAACATTAATGCTTTGCTGGTACTTTTGAATGGTTTCTCTGATTATAAAATGAAGAGATGACTAATACCTCTAACAGACAGTTATTCAAGTGCTTCCATTTGTTGATGAAAGGGATGTTGAAAATGTTTCATTTCAATTTTCTATTTTTAGTAAAACACTTTATTTTATAGTATGAGTTCTTTTAGTACTAGATTTGCTTAAAATTGTTTTCACAAATATAGATCTTGAGAGGAATAAAACAGGGTTGACTCAAGAAAGTGTTTGAGAACATGTATACAAGCATTCTGGATTTTAGAGATGGCATAAGGGAACTACTGCATGTTTTAAGTGTCTTTTGCTGAATTATGGCAAAGATGAGGGGTTTTGGTTGGTTGGAGATTTATTAAGTATTTCATTAAAAGGTCGCTATTAAATAATTTTCCTGCATTCCTCTCAATTTGTTTGCAAGGTTCAGTAATCTTTTTTCCTTTCCTATGTTATCCCCAGCCTTTCCCATTCCAGTATTTCATAATTATTTTTTACAAGGATTTGACCACTGACTTAATGATTCTGAGATATGCTGTATGATTTGTTGCAAGAATCCATAAAGGGCAGTGAAAGGATTCTCATTGAATTTGATGGGCCTAGACATAAACTTTTACTTTCTAAACTCTCTTTAGCTCCTCTCTTTCTGGTCAACCAAATTGTGACTTTGCATACTCATAATGATTGCCCATCCATTGCAGTGGAATCCTGAGATTCTCTGAGTTCAGGTGTCCATCAGCTAACTAACTGTACTTGCTGTGTAGGAATTGATACTGTGATACTGTGGGGGACAAAAGACATCTCAATTATTTTGTCTCACATGGCTAAAGAAAGAACTAGAAGGTGCCTGGGGCGTGCAAGTCTTTGACAGATACACCGTGGTACTTCACATTTTTCGCTGTAATGCCCGGACGAAGGAAGCAAAACTGCAGATAGCATTGGCTGAAATTCCACTTCTCAGGTACCTGGGGCTGTGCAAATCACATATCTACATATTTTAGTGACTATTTCTTTACAAAAACAAAGTAACAAAACCGCAGCAATATTTACTGTAAAGAAAAAATACATAGGGTGTTCAATGATTGATTAGAGCACAAAATTGTTTACTATAACATCATTATTTTAAGCTTCTGCACTGCTGACAGGCAAAACCAGAATGTGTTCAATAATCTTACAAAATGTATTTTTCATGAAAAGTTCCCGGCTCTTTCTAAGACACAAGATGGATTGCAAGGGTATGTAGGAATTGGATATGTATATCCCATAAAAAAATGTTGAGTTTAATAAGGGAAGCTATAAACAAGGAAGATTAATTTGTATTTAAATTTTCTATATTTCTGCATTATGGGGCATAGAAATGTGTACATGGCAGTTGGGGTGAGTTATGTGGATGTTTTAGAGGTACGTTTGGCTCTCTGAAATTTCAGAATAGCAATTATAATTTACCAAGAGAATTGTATGCTTTTTCAAGCATATAAGTTGAGCCAGAAGAATCTGGATTTTTTTCTCCAGGCTTCTTGCCATGAGCAGGATTTATTTACAACTCAGTCATTTAGTGGTTTTATTTGTACTGTCAGAATTTCACTACTGCTTCCCAATTTTTAGGTATTTTGGAATAACTGGATTAAAGAAAATTGCTTCTATTTAACTGTTATTCTGCCGCCAGGTCAAATCTGAGAAATGAGGCGTCTCAGCGAGATCAGCAGAGAGGTGGTTCAAGATACATCATGGGCTCAGGTAAAGTCTAAATAGTCTCCTTAATTAGAGGATATTTTTTCCCCATAGCTTTTAAACAAATTTTGTTGCATCTTATTTTATTTGGAGGAGATCAGAAGGAAAAACAGTGTTCTGCATCTAATTAAACAAATGTACAAAAATGTTTCGGAAAGTAAGTTAAGTAATAAGATTTGGGTCTATACTGGTCAAGTTTTTTGGTCAGTAAGTGGTCAAGGATAAAGTATTTGCCTGCCACAGGGATTTTTCATAAGTGTACATGGATATTTTAGAGTGGTTAGCATATGATTTATAATTATTCATTTTCTTAGGCAAGAATACATGGGTTTAGTTGCTTATTTTTGACTTCACAAGCTAGGAAGTGCTAACTCACTTGATTTCCAATTACATCACTTGCTTTACAGTTTCTCTTGTAAACTATTCTGCCAGTTATTCATTGTATTTTTCAGGTGAAACATTTCTAGAAACACAGAGTCGTGTCTTGAAAGAAAGAGAACTTAAAATTAGGAATGCCCTGGAGAAACTAAGGAGGAAAAGGGCTTTACTTAGGACTCAGCGCAGAAAATGCGAGTTCCCGATGGTCTCAGTAATGGGCTATACCAACTGTGGTAAGAAAAACCTCCTGAAATCATAGCACAAAAGAACTTATATTATCTAATTTTTAATTAGAAACTCTAGCCAGATTCTCATTTGTGTGTGTATAGGCTTTGTAGTTTTAATTAGTTTTTTTAATTGTGTAATGAATATTTGTCAGGATGTAGTTAGGAAAGCAAATTAAGCTGCTTGGCTTTTTTTCAGTCTCAAAGACATATTTTGGAGAAATGCCTAGCACCTATTGTGCCAAAAAGATTTTATCTACAGTGCTGAAGACTGCACTGTTAATGTCCATTTGTATGAATCTCTACTACTTGATCAGAATGGGTACAGAAAAGGTGCTCAGATCACTGTGAGGACTCAAGGCATAGGAAGACTATTGAGAGTTGGCTGTTGATCTCTGAGAAACCTGCATAAGAAGCACTGTAGCTTTTCATGGATTATGTGTAGCATTCTGAGATGTGTTCCTAGAAGAATCTAAATAAAGCTAAAATGGTTTTTTCCTGCTTTTTTTTGGTTTGGTTTTTTTACTTTATACAAGTGAATTATTATTCAAGGCATAAATAGACTTTGGACTAGACACTTTTTTCAGGTTAGATTATCTTAAAGCAATTTCGTTTTCTTATTCAACTTCTTTAAAAAACCAAGCCTATCTTGCACTAATTTTATTATGACTTGTACAGTCAAAGGTTTGGATTATACTGTATGTTTTTCTTAAATGTCATACTTCCAAACTTTTCAAACTGAAGATTCAAATATATAGATACAGATATAAAACAGTTTTGTATACACATAATTGAAATACTGTAATTAGGCTATATACTGAGCACTTTAATGACTAATTATGTGAAATATTCATAGAGTCAAATAAATGTCTCTAGTATTATGTTCATGAGGAAATGCTCAATAAAGGCTTCAGCCTAATAAGGTGTATATTACTAGCACTTCCCTATATTTTCTCTATTTAGCAAGTAAATTATTTCATTTGACAACAGAAGCACTGAGGGGTGTGTAAGTGCATGATTCCTAATGCTGTCATGGCAGTGCTCTTCAGAGAGCCTTACAGGTGAGAGATGTGAGTAGGTCACTTTGCAGGTAGAATCAGTCTTTGATCATCTTGAGATTTCACAGCACAGCTGTAGATACCAGTATGTGATAACATGTGACCTTAAAACCAATTCCAAGTTACGTAAATTCCAATTCCAAAATGCAAGACTGTCTTGGGCTATCCTAACATCATATAGATAACTGGTCACAAGTTACAATTAAACAACTCAGATGTAAAAATATATGTTACATCACATATTTCACCTCAGACTTGCAAATTAAATTTTACTTGGAACAAGCCTGTAAAATCTTGTCCTTTTTTTATTTAATTAGGAAAAACTACTTTGATCAAAGCCTTGACTGGGGAAGCAGGAATTCAACCCAAGGATCAGCTATTTGCCACTCTGGATATTACAGCCCATGCTGGCTATCTGCCCTCACATATGGCAGTTATTTATGTTGACACCATTGGGTTTCTGACTGATCTTCCACATAATCTGGTTGAGTCATTTTCAGCTACACTAGAAGAAGTGGCTTATTCAGTAAGTAGTCAACTATAAAAATTGAGAAATCAAATTAATTTCCTTGTAAATTAATCCTCATCCCTTCAAAACAGAGGAAGTTAATTGACATGCTGTTCTTACCAAAGTATCTGGCTGACTATAGTAAATTGAGATAATGATGTATATATCTTACAATATCTTAATTTTCTGATACTTTTTTATGCAGAACATACAGTTATGAAGGGATTTCAGAAAGGGCTTATTTGGAGTATATGTGTCCATCTCCATGATACTTAAACCAGATAAACCAGATTTTTCTGATAAAATATCTGAACAGTGCATCTAAGTGAGTCAAGGCTAGCTTTCCTGGAAGTTAAAAATTAAATAAAGCATCTGAAATTACCTCATTTTAACTTAAGGTTTCCTTTAGAGCTATAAGTGGGTGATTTTGATGTGATGCAGGCAGCATGTAATAAATATAAATGTACTTTAGCAATTATTTTCTCATTAAAGTTGTTTCCCTGTGCTATAACGAAGTGTAAAGCTGCATACATACACAGACATTCAAACAAAAACCCTGTATTATGAAAGGCAATAAAATTCAGTGGTAGCTAGATCACAGAATTCTGCTAAAGATTGGACTTCACCATGTAATAGCAGAGCTTTCAAAAGCTGACTGAAACCATCCTGTTTATCACTTACTTCTAATTATTTTTCAAAGGTTTAAAGTGATGTCTTGAGCAAAGATGATGAAACAATTTGAATGCAAATGTTGCATTTGGTTGTTTGGTTTTTATCATGGCAAACATTATATCTATATACTTGAAACTGGTAATTTTTGTATAAAGCTTTTTAGTGAAAGATCAATAATAGTATCCTGGGAGCTAAGCATAAGGATAATCTATATTTTGAATGTAAAAATAGAATTACAAGTTACATGGAGGTCTGCTTTTGAAACAGTTTTGCAGCCATTGCTCTTCTAAAAGCTTTTTTTAAGAGATCACTCTTTTTAATCTGTTTTTGAAGCCTTATTGTTACAAAGCCTTGGCTTTGAAGAAAATGGATTAGTTATTATTTGAAATCTGATTCTGTAACTAGCTTGATTGACAACATTTTCTTCAGGGTTGTGGGAGGCAATTTGTACTCACTAGAAGTGGAAGACTAAGCTGCTGCAGATTTTCTTCCATCATGATCTAAGAAACAGTAGTTTAATACTGTTTTAGTAGTTAATTTTACAGTGCTAATCTGCCAGTGTATTATCAAATAGGAAAGTATTTTACATTAAATATCAATGCAAAAATGGTATGCTGTCTCTACAACCTGGTAACAGATGTTGTATATTGATCTTTGCTAGGATCTGATAGTTCATGTGAGGGATATAACTCATCCAGAAACCATCCTCCAGAAAGCAACTGTTCTGTCAGTTCTGAGGAATCTTAATCTTCCTAGCCATTTACTGGACTCAATGGTAGAAGTTCATAACAAAGTGGATTTGATAGAAAGGTAAGCAAGAGATGCTAAGTGTACTTAAACATTTCTTATGTTCTGGAAGACTTTTTAATTCTTAGCCTAGAAAAGAGATCCCACACTTCAGAATATATTTAATAGTTTCTCAATCTTTTACATATGTAACTGTGGTCTGAAAAAGAATTAATTATATTTTAATTACAAAAGAAATCACTTGAGTCATACAAGAAGTGGCCTCTGTAGAAGATGTCAGTACAAAGTAACTCAGTTAAATTGTCCGTGCTTGGAATATTTTCACAACCTAATCTTCATGAACAAATGTGCTGGCAATTAATTTTCTTTCAGGTATAAACCTGCTGAAGAAAATGCTTTAGCTGTTTCTGCTCTGCATGGGCATGGTTTAGAAGAACTGAAACAAGAAATAGAGAAAAAAATACTGGCAGCAACAGGGAAGAAGATTCTAACAGTTAACATCAATTTAGAGGGACCTCAGCTAAGGTAAATAATTCTGAATCATAAGAAGGACTTGGAGAATATGAAACACTCAACCATTCACGTCTTAAACTTTTCAAATCATATTATACTAATTTTAATCTGCATTAAACATAACAGAGATAATTATCAATGTATTGCGACCTATTGACAAATAAATAACCCCATTAGAGAAGTGAAGCAAAGCACTTAATCTTTTAAAGTGTTACCTAGATAGGAACCTTCTGACCTAGAGCAAAGATCACATTTTGTGCAGTGTGTTATACTTTTAAGATGCTAATATGCTTTTACATTTACAGTTGGCTCTATAAAGAAGCAACAGTTCAGGAAGTAGAGGTCATGCCTGAAGAGGGCACAGCCAGGGTGAAGGTGATAATTGGCAGTTCTGCTTTTGGCAGATACAAAAACCTCTTTCCCAGCAGCAAGATTTCCATGTCATGAAACTGCATCCTGATCTAGGAGAAAAAGCTGATCTCCTCAAGAAGATGTGAAATGAAGTGAACGACCTGTTAGTCTCACTGCTGAATAGTTTATTTTTCCTCCCCACGTGATGTTTTTGGCACATTTTAGAAATGGACACTGTTTCAGAAAACTGCTGTATGGAAACAATGAGTGCTTTGAGCTTAATTTTGTCAGCAAGTACCAGGACAGCACTAAATTTTTTATGTTAAACCTGTTGCTGGCTATAAACTAAGGACCTCAAACACTTGGAATGGCATCTGACTTAACCTTCAAAAAAGTACCAAGTTTCTTGTATCATATAAATAAAGCTTTTTATTGTCTTTTTCAGAAGAAAATAGTATTTATTATAGTTCAGGTGTTTTAGATGGTCTTTGGAAAGTGAAAGGAGAACAAAATGTTGTTGGTCATATATAAATAATGAAGATAAATATGTGCTCAAGCAGAATGCTTGAATGTAAGTAAAAATAACTGCCACGTCTTGTTGCAGTGAAGAAAAAAAATCAATCAAGGCATTAAATAAAGTTAGCTGAGAACATCTTTTGCCCATATAGTTTTCTTGCCTACAGTAATTTATTCACAATACCTACTACTTTGTCAGTTCTTGGAGAAAACGTTTAAGGTACAGCAAACCTTTTCACAGAGGAAAACAAAAGGAAAAAAACCACAACCATGACAGATCCATTTCTTAAGTTATGAATTATTACTGAGAACCAATAAAACAATATCACATAAAGGAGAAACCAAACTATATCATTCCATATTACAGAGAGATATCAAGTTTTATTAGAATGACAAGGGTACAAAAGAGGGTACAAAAGATAGGCAGAAAAACTTCTGCAAACATAAGCAGACATCTGAATTTAGCTTTTGCATATAAAGTGCATCTAAAAAGTGAGGTATACAGAAGAAGTTGCATAGTGAACTTTCCACAATAATTGGTTTTGTTTTAGTCCTGATGCTTGACATTTCTCTTACCTTCATGACGATTTGTTATTCCACAGTTCATTTAGAAAAACAGAATTAGTATGCGATGGGAAATAGCATAAACCTCTTAGTTTTCACATATGCAAAAACTACTTAGTGAGAGGAAAAATAATTACAGAGCTACTAAAATAGCTAAATAGAAGACCAGGTGTGAAACCCTAAATGAGCATGATAGAAGCCCAGAATTTGTATTTCTAGGGCAGTTTAAGTTAAGATCAGGAATTTATTTCCTCTGTGTTTATTTTCAATGTAAGGCATACTTAGGCAACACCTAGTAAAATGTTTAACTGCCACAGACAAACTGCGTAAGGGCCTCATTTTGCTATCTTTATCCCAGCACAACTGGCATGATTAAGTGCAAATTCAATTACCTCTTAAAAATTCCAAATAATTTTGAGGCTACCTTGTTTGTAAGGTAGCACACAACTGATACTCAGCACATTGGTGTATACATAAAATCATTTCACACTGGATTGTCAGTGCAGTACCTCTGATAACTCAAAAATATTTTTTAACTGTTCCTTTTGTTTATTTAACAAACTATGAAAACAGGCAAGTCCATTTCAAACTGATATATACGAGTAAGAATTTGGGTTGCAAGTAGTGCAGAATATCCTTAAAATTATAAGAAAGATAAAAGCTTTAAAGATAAATTATGCAGCTACTGACATTTCCTCCTTCTTAGTCCTATGAAAAATAAGTTTGAGCTTTTCAGAGTTTCAGTATTGCCAATTGCTACAGAATCAAAGCATCTCCAAAAAAATTGTAGAGACTACAGTAAGGTGCACCTGCTCTTTTCAGTCCAAAGGCCTCAAAACCTGATGATGTTGAGAGACCTTTTCCTACTGAGTCGTGAAAGCATTCCTGGTTTAAGTTAATTGGACCTTTATGGGATTCAGGATGTTTACACCAGGGCACAATAAATTCAGACAAAGCCTTTTCAACTTTTCATAGATTAGGAAGCTGAGAATCAAATGCTATTTGTTCCACTTCACTTTGACAGTGCAATGGAGGATTAATTTTTGTGTTAAGTTCTATCACATCTTTGGACAAAATCATTGTTTCCTATAAAGTCTCCAGCAATTATGTTAATACATTTTTTTTTTGGTCCTGGATACTGCTGCTTTATCCAAATTTTCAAGCATGGAAGACTCTGGAGTGTCATTTTCTTCAGTGATCCAAAGGGGTGTACGAGAATATACCTTAAATTTTCAGTCAGGTTAATCCCTGCCACAAAGAATTTTCCTGAAACAAAAATCAGAAAGTGACACATTAAATGTTCTTTTTAGGAGAAGAGAAACTTCTCAGTATTGCATTACCTTCACATCTCATTCCAGTGGGGATCATTAAAATACTAACTTCACACTCTCTCTGTATTGTTTCATGTCCCTACAACTGATTCCCCTTGTTGCAACTGCACGCTGTAAACAATTCCTGAACCACGCTCGGTTATCCAAACATTCCAGTTTAGCTAAATTTGTCTAGTTATGCAGTGTAAAGGTTCTCCACTGGCTATTCCTCCTCTGTAAATTATGTTTGTTTCTGTGAGGGTTGCATCCAAATGCTAAGCCTTCCTCTGCAATGGATGGGAATGCAGGGTGCACCCACCCAGGGCAGGGGGAGTGCATTTCTGCGCGGCTGCCCCGTCAGCACCCTGTGCATTCCCTTCAAAAGCTGTGTCAGAGGTTCTGAACTGAGCCTCTGTCAGATTACACCACACCAGCATGCTTGAGTGCTGCTGCTTAATGTGCAGCTTACGCCCTTCTCGTACTGCTCTTGTGTCACAGAGTCATTAAGGTTGGAAAGGCCTCCAAGATCGAGTCCAACATTAGACCAAACACCGCCACGACAACTAAACCACGGCACCAAGTGCCACATCCAGTTGTTTCTTGAACACCTCCAGGGACAGTGACTCCACCACCTCCCTGGGCAGCCCATTCCAGTGCTTAACCATCTTTCCAGTGAAGAAATCCTTCCTGATTTCCAACCTCAACATCCCCTGGCAGAGCCTGAGGCCATTTCCTCTTGCTGGTTGCCTGCGTGAGGAGGCCAATTTCCACCTTGCCACAACCTCCTTTTGAGCAGCTGTAGAGAGTGATAAGGGCTTCCCTGAGAGAAACCTTGTAGGGGTTTCCTTTCACACCAAGGCTAGTGGAATGCACTTCTCTCACCATCTGAGCTGCCTAAAGCACTGGGCTGAGGAAGCAGCCACGAGCCAGCTGGTCTGCACTGAGGGCTCCCTTTCTGTGGGTCACACGGGCCAGGTGGCTGCCACCATCTCTGCAGTCTGTGTGTGCAAGGACAACGTCACGCTCACCCAGGGATAGGCAGAGCACACACAGGGTGGTTACATCCCATAAAACAACAATTGCCCAACTTCCTACTAGTTCTGCACTGCTGTGAGTGCCCCTTCTCTCCTCTGAGCGAACTCCCTGTGCCTACCTGGGCGGCCCATCCGCTTCATGCGCTCCAAATACCGGATCAGGGCACGAGTGGACGTTTTGTTTCCCCACCAGTATGGGATGGGGGGCCACAGCTCACAGTGCTTCCCCAGTTGCACCTCCTCTTCGTACGAGACTATTACCTGATGGCCGAGGTGCCACATGGTCCGCAGTGTTGGCTCCACCTGAAAGGAAGCACGCCCAGGTTGAAGTCAGCAACACAGCAGCATTCCCAAAGTCCAAATATTGATGTGTGACATCACCTTGGCACAGATTCAGTTCAGACAAAGCTTTTCAATGAGCAGCCCAGTAGGTGATGGAGTGGTTTACAAGATGCAGGGCAATAGAACCCTGGGAGCTTCAGCAAATTCCTCCTTTCCTTAAACAATTCAACTATGATCATGTACATAACTCAAGGTCTTACACCTGTGTAATAGGAAATCATCCCTGTGTCAGCCCTCATGCACAAGCCACTGCTGAAGGTTCCTTAGGGGAGGAAGATACAGATCATCTGCTGCAGGAATGCATAGAGAAGCAGGAATCATTTTGGCAGATTCCACACACTGACGCAAATTTGGAGCAGTAACCATCAAAGAAAACTGAACTGCTTAAAACTTGGTAAGATTAAATGTGAATCACCAAGAGCTACATTAATTCTTGTTTCTCTAAGTGGAAAGTTTATGAAATTGGGATATTCCAGACATTTTTAATTGAGAGAGAGGAAGACCTGAGTCAGACATTTTCTCTATCAGATAGATGGGCTAAAATAACTGTTAAAGTTAAGTGTCTCAATATGAAATTACATTTTCCAGCCTCAGAAGTTACCATTGGAGAAAACTGAGGCCCTCTGACTAGTTTTATTTGCAAAACAAACATATTTAACAGGCATTGTTTTTTCTGAGAATGCTGTAATTTAAAACTACATTTGCTGCTTGTGAAAAAGAAATTGTGGCTTTTTGATGTTCCTATTAGCTTATTAATTTAAATAAAAGCCAAAGGCACTTGAAAATTAATAATGTAAATATTTGAAGAAAGCTGAGGTTTGAATGAATCCCTCTCAGTTCATCCACAAAAGAGAGAATGCAAGCTCCCATTAAGGCACAAGCTACTTAAACTACAAAACTTTGTGGTTGACTGAAGCCTTTGCTTTATCTTAGCTGCCTTTTAAAGCTGGAACCTCTTAAACAAACAAGCAAAGATGTGCAATAAAAGCCAAAAAAAAAGCTACCAGAGATGTGCATATGAACACAGGTGTTTATTTTGCAAACAAAGCAGTAATGAAAGTCTAACAAGGGATTTTTAAACCCTAGTAATCCAGATCAAAGGAAGACACCTTGAATAGTTAAGACAATTAAAATTATAAATGCAGTGTAATATTGTCACTCAGTGGCCTGTGCCAGTACTACATACAGACCTTGCCTGAGCAGCTGCTTCATAAACACTTTGACACTTAATTCTGTACAACAACAGAGATGCAGTCTTGAAAGACAGTAGGTAGCAGTTTATTTTAGAATAAACCAGCAAGCACTTGGATATTTGATGGCAAAACTAAATCTGTGATCCTGAAAAATCCCACAGGTGCCTAATCTGCAATGGTACCACTAGCAAAAATGGTGAGATCCATTGTTCTGGTCACAGACCCCATAGGTACAAAGTTTTCCTACTCAAGGGAAGCATTTGGTTTTTCTTTTCTCCAGTTCACTCCCTCTGTGCTCCTGGGCACAACTCAGAAATATTCCTTCTTCAGTGCAGTGATCTCAGACCATTCTTTCAATACCTTCATTCAACAAATGGTCATCAGCAACTCTCCCCTTTTGCAGTTAATAACTTTCTATTTTTTAAGAGCTGGCCATGTGTCTGAAAGCAAATTTGACCACCTTCTGCTGTATCTCTGCTCATCGACAACTTACACACTCAAGATAACTGGGGAAACAATAAAACAGTGTCACTCAGGTCTTCAGTTATTCAGCTGAGGCCTGAATATTCAGAATCCCCTAGTTTTGCTGAGAATTGTTCTATTTTAACTCGGCTGTACAAAATGCTTTGAAATGGTAATACTCACACGTTACTGATACACCAGCTTCAAAGGCTGAATTTGAATCATGAACAGGGTCATCATTCTCCTGTATCACTCACAGCTCCAGGGAAAACCCTCTGTTCCTGTGCATCTTTGAAATGTTAATTGTTTAACTACTAAAAGCTCCCACACCTTGTAAAAGAGGGAGCTAAAAGTCTCAACTTCTAAAATCGAGCAATCAAATATTTTCTGATTATTTAAATTAAGGCTTTTCTGGAGGTTTCCATAACTGTAAGACTGGTTAGGAGGTCAGCTCCAGGAAAGTCAATGCCACCAGAAATGCATTGAGGGGAGAGGTGCTATATTAAGAGGGACCTCAAGACCTGACAGAAAGCTCATGAAGCTCAGCAAAAGCAAAGTCCTGAACAGATTAACCCCACACACCAGGACAGACTGGTGGAAGCTGGCAAGAAAAGGACCTGAAGATTCTCGTAGACATCAAGTTGCACACGAGCCCACCTGGCAAAGGTCAATTGTGAACTGGGCTGTATTAGCAAAGGCACAGGCAGCAAATCAAGAACAGGGATCTTCCCTTCTATTCAGCAGTTGTGGGACTGCAGCTCAAGCATTGTTTGCAGCTGGGGCTTCCCTAGTACAAAGAAGTCACTGATGAGCTGGAGTGAATCCAGCAGCACACAACCAGAGTGAGCAGAGGCTGGAGCATGACATACAGGGACAGGCTGAGGGAACTGAGTCTGTCCAGCATGAAAAGAGAAGACTGGACAGGTCCTGCTGCTGTCTGCAAATGCCTAATGAGAACATGTACAGAAGACTCCTCAGATATGCACAGCAAAGGATGGAAGGCAGCAGAGACAAGAGAGATTCTGGTCAGATAGAGAAGGAAAACACAGTTACTGAGGGAGTGGTCAAATTTTGCATAGAAAGGTTGTGAAATCTCCATCCTTGGAGATAATCAAGAATGAACAGGAGCAGCCCAACATAGCTTTGGACCTGCTTTGCATGGTGATGTTGGACCTCCAGAGGTCAATTCCAACCTAAACTATTTTACAAAGAAAAAAATTAATTTATAATTATTGCTGTGAAAAGGCAGAAAATAGGTTCTTTAAATTCTATGAATATGTAAGATGCATAACTTTTCCTTTCTTTTTTCTTTCATTTTCCTTTATTTTCCTCTCTTTTCTCTCTTCTGTTCCCTTTCCAAGAAAACTCAGACAGGACAATGGATGAGAGTTGTCTCTACCATTGTCCCACAACTCAACAGATATAGAGTCAAATTTTAATTCTCTCCTCCACATTGTATGTATGAATGTAGGTTTGCTTGATCTCCTCAGTTCTATTAGGTAATGGCCTATCTCTGATGCAGCAAATGGTACCTTTCTGAGGTTAAAAACACAGTGAAAGTAGAATACATCTAAAAATTTGGAATCAAAGATCTCACTGTGATGCATGATTCTTTTAAAAATGAGGAAAAAAGGGTCTCATACTTACATATCTAGGACACAGTTTACACTGGAAAATCTCTTTTATACAGGCAACAAGATGATTATGAAGTCTCTTGTTTAATCCATCAAAATTCCTGCAGGCTATGATAACAACTTCATGAGGATGAGTTTCTAACCACCTCAATATTTCCCACAGAATATCCTACAAGAAAGAAGTATGGCATCTTAGAAAGTTATCTGTGCTATGCAGGGGAAAGGACATTCAATCAACAGAGCAGTGATGGTGGAGTAGACTCACAATCACAATAATGAAAAAATGTGGTTTCTCAAAAAAAAAAGTGTTTCTGTAATTATATAGGGCTATTAGTGCCTTCTTCCCTTTAACAACTTCTTTTCTTACCAGAGAAACAGGAATGCCCTGTGTATCATCCTGGGACAATACATGATAAACCCCAGAACACTGGGCATGTGGTAGGGGATTGGCAGTGGAGAGCAGACACAAAGAGTTTGATTATGAGGAAAAAATTGATGCTCCAGTATCAGCTGCTGAATCTAACTTCCAGATCTTCTGATTTTCTCTAGTTTGAAGTCCTCACAAAAAAATCCCAAATAATCTACTCAGAAGACCTTGAGCCAGCATTTTTGGATTATGATGCTCCTTAAATGAAGGAAATGGCACTGGGTTTATAGCCATCACAAAGGTAAGGAAAATACCTGCACAGTAACAGTTGTGTAAACCATATGCACAAAGTACAAATTCATAGAGGGATCATTAGCCTTGTGGGCAATCCTGAAATCCAGGTATCTAACTCCAGCCTCAAGCTGCTCTGTCACAGTCAGGACCTGAAAGATGAAACAGAAGACAAAGGTCCTGAGAGCTTGAAAGAGGTTTCTTTGGTTAGTCCAAAGTTAGTCCTATGGCATTTTTCACAGATCTTTCATCTTTAAAATGTCACTATATGGCACCAAATTGCAAGCTGGAAGCATTTTGCTCTCTGACAAGAGGGATTCCAATTTCCCTGTGGCATAAACTGCAAGTACAGATTAGATTAGTTTCAGACAGTTGCCCTTGTTGTGTTCTGAAAGTCAAAGATCAATTAACCTGTGCATAAAAACATGATTGCTCTTCACACAACTATTCATTTAAAAAACAATTGCAGGATCAGCACCTTAGAAGTGCCGTATTTATTTTATTAGATCAAAGACTTTACTGTGGTTGTCTCTGTGGACCTCACACATCCTCAACAGAAGGAAAAAAACAAAAATAGAAAAATCTACTGGCTATTGTTCTTTTTCAAGATAAAGTTTGAATTAATCTGTAGAAGTCCTAGAAAACAGAGGCACTCTTCTAGATCCACTTCCCTCAAAGCACTTCCACTGGATTTGAGGGCTGAATAGAATTGATGATAAAAGTGTTTCTGAGGCAAAAAGTTCCAAATGATATGTCTCTTCCTTATATCAGGACTCTCTTGGCATAAGAAAATAGAATCAATTGAATTAAATGTGCTTAAACACTAACTTGTCTCAGTTCAACCTGCTAGGGATAAAATTTAGGCTTCAGAAACCACACGTGGTACTGAAGTCAGGATTCAACAAAAGCTAAATCAGTACAAGGCATTGCTCTCCAATATCCAAATTTGTAGCTTTAGCACTGAGGCAGAGCTAAAGACACATGGCAGGATGCTCACCTTGCCTAGTTTAACCCCCTAACTTCCTATTCTTTGGACATCAATTTAGCCTCCCCAGGCTGTGCCCCAAGGTTCAGGGGTGCAGTGGCTCTGGCCAACAGCTCCTCCTGTGCCTGCTTGGTCTCCACCAGGCTGAAGCAGTGGAAGTGATGATCCAGACCCCTTTGCTTGGAGTATGTTGGAAACAGGAGTGTACATGGCTGTAGGTCATTTATAACCTTTGTGGCCAGAAAAAGCACCAAAGGAAATAACTTCTCTGAGCTGCCCTTCAGATTAATTCATTTCTTATCTGTTTGACTACATGGGAAAATGAGGCAAATTAGGCCCTCTAATTAGTTACCTGGGTTTGGATACTGAATTAGGCAGTGTGAATATTGCCTCCCTAAAGGGCAAAATTTTAAAGGAAGCCCTGAGGAGCAATGCTGCTCAGTGCTTCAATCTCACACCAGGCATCCAGGGCACGACTGGGAGTTAATGGCCATTACACAGGGAACATTTGGGGCTCCAGACTGACAACCACAGCAGCTGGGCTCAAGAAGACAACTCCCAGTCACTGGGGCACCCAGGAACTTGTGGATCCTATCACCAGCAGGGCTCCATGGTGTCTGTTCTGGATGCCAATGGGTGGAGTCATCTCCCCACACAGATAACTGGAGCAGGCAGAGCTAAGGAGGGGCAGGATTGTAGCTGTGCCTCTTCCCTATCAGCACTGGGCCACTTCCTGCTTGTCACACTGGGTTTGGACCAGAAAATTACTATAATGATGTTAAGAGATTGTTTGTCACCAACAGGGTCACTTTGCCAGCCAGAAACCCACAAGCTAGGAGGTACCTAAATCTTTCACTGGCTGAAGTCCCCCCCAGAAAAAGCAGCTCAAGATAAACAATGATCTGTGCTAAGCAAGTGCCCTTCAACATCAGCTCATCATTGCTGGTTCATGTGTGATACCTGGTAGTGTCTAAGATTCCAGTTTGCCAGAGCTGCTCAAACACAACAAAAGAAACCTTGGCATGCTCATTGCTATTTATCAATTATTCTGTTTTAATTCCTTAATAATGAACTACTCCTTCAATAAAAACAAAATAGATTTCTGGTACCTCTTTGATGTCAGGAAAGTTTGGTTTTTGGAATAATCTTCAAAAGCTGCAACTTAAATCAAGATCCCCAATTTTGTCTTTAAAATACATTTGTGAGGAACAAAGAGATAACTACTAGCTTAATATTTGCACATTTTAAAAAATTAACTAAACCTTATGTGCTGAACCACACCTTCACTCTCAATCTTTATGGGAAAAAAAATCCCTACAACAAGGGATTCTTCTGTTTCTGCTGCTGGTGAAATACCCAGTATAGGTGGGGAACACAACTGACATCTCACACAACAGTGATAGCAAAAATGGCAAGAAGTACCTTCCAAACAAAGTGCAAGAGAAATAAAACCTTAATTAATTAATAAAATTAATTACATTAATATTACATGTTATGCCTCACCTGCATGCTTTTTCCCCAGAAAAGATGATCAGGTATGTATGGCTCCTATCTCATGCTGCAAAGTGCTGGATTTAGATAGGAAAGAGTGATTTTCTTCATATTAGCTGGAATGGGACTGTGGTTTGGATTTGTGCTGGAAACAGCATTGATTACACAGGGATGTTTTTGCTGTTGCTGAGAAGTGCTTACAGAGTCAGGGCCTTTTCTGCCTCTCACCCCTCCCTTCCAGTGAGGAGGCTGGGGGTGCACAAGGAGCTGGGAGGGGACACAGCAGGACAGCTGACCCCAACTGACCACAGGGATATCCCACATCATAAGGAGTCACGCTCAGCACATGAAGCTGGGGGAAGAAGAGGGGGAAGGTTCAGAGTGATGGTGTTTGTCATGCTAAGACACCATTACACATGATGGAGCCTGGCTTTCTTGGAGATGACTGAACACCTGCACGTCCATGGGAAGTGGTGAATTAGTTCCTTATTTTGCTTTGCTTGTACATATGGCCTTTTGCTTTACCTATTACACAGTCTGTATCTCAACCCACAAGTTCTCCAGCTTGTATCCTTCAATTCCCTCCCCTATCTCACCCAGGGGCAGCGAGAAGCAGCAGTGCAGGGCTGAGTTGCTGGCTGGGGTTAAACCACAGCACCCAAAGCATGGAATCTCATGAGAGCACAGAGCAGCAGGCTGTTCTGTCATTGTGCACTCTCAGCCCTGCAGCACAAGCTTCAGCTTTGCCAAGGCAAGAAGAGAACACCAGCTAATGGTTACCTGTGTTATAGACCACTTCATGATAATGGGGTGCACAATGCAGGGCAGACATTTGCTCAAAAACTTCACCAGCTTGGACTCGTTGCCACTAACAGCAGAGCTTTTATCCAAACAGTAGGTCATAGTGTCATGACTCCCTGCAGAATACAAAAATAAATGTACAGAAAATCTGTAGCCACATTCCATGGCTACATTTCATGTGCACACTTGATAGGCCACCACATTTGCAAGCCACACACCTGTATTGTCTGAGAGCCTCTGTAGTTATGGCAAAAATGTGGAATTGTCTACAGAGGCTGCTCACCTAACATTAACAAGCTTAGTGTGAAATCCTTGTGGAGGGAAGGCACTGACACTTTTCAATAAAGCAGTCCCCATCTAAACTACACATCATTGCTGTTTGCCCCAAACCACAATAAAATGGTCTGTTTCAAATGGTGTCTTCCCTCAAAATAATTATCTTGATGTGAAAACATTTTTTTTTTCAGGGAATAAACAGCTGAAGGCTGAATTTATCTAGAATTTGTCCTGTTTTCAGAGTTTTCCAAATGCAGGATTTCATTGTCCAAGACCTTCATCTCTGCACAGGAAAATATGACTGAATTCAGAAATTCATGTTCTTACACCTTTGGCTGGACCAACACTTACCTTGGCACTTTAATCACCTATATCTTAAAATATGTGCTAAAAATGTCCTCCTGAACTAAACCCCCACATCCCCTACAGAAACAACAAAGATGGGTGCTTGAAGGTTTCTGAGGCAAATCCAAGTCCAAGTTTATGAGTGAAAGATGAACAAGATCCTCATTTGATGGACTTCAAAAACTACCTGACTCTTTCCAGCACAGGGAATTACGCAGGCATCAGAGCCAAGAACAGTCTGCCCAAATATTTTATCTCCTGGAAGTCTTAATAAATCTGACACATCACTTGCATCATGTTTAGATGAAACTATTGCAGCTAACCATTTCATTGGGACAGGGAGCAGTGATTTTGCTAGTTTTTCTGTTCCATTGTTTCTTCCAGTTTTATAAAGACAAGTTGACAACTTAGTGAAGTTGCTTGAATCTTAACAGAGTGTCTGCAAAGAATTTGCTTATCATTTTATCATTCAATTAATAGTTGAACTGGTGTTAGAAGCTGCTTTCTTGAATTGGCAGTCTTACTGGTGCCAGTGGTAGTATTTCTAGTAAACAAAGTAAAAAGGATTGATTTGGAAATAAAAATTCTTTGTAACTGTCAATATTAGTTTGATATCTCACTCCATTTTTTCACCTTCTAAAAGCCTTTTTTGATCAATTTTACTGCTTTTAACACCCAACCACACTCGATTGCAGATGGAAGATCAATAGAGGGCATGCAATAAAAGAATTGTGTTAAAAGATGTAAGAGGCAAACTATAAATACCCATGGACCAAATCCAAGTCTGAGGGAGATGAGCAGGATTCCATTGATGGGTGTTGCATCCATGGATGCCAACCAGCAAATGGATAGTAATCTTTTACTCACGAGCCTTTTGTGATGTCATGAGTTACAGTAATGAAAGGAAGATGGGTACATCCATGACACAACACATGTGATGCAAAGATAGTGAGCTAGCACCAAGCCAAGTAGCTCCAGACCTTGAATCCACACTTGCCCAGCAGCACTGTGCTGGATCTGGTGCAAGCACAACACTAATTAATGAGATGTGCCACTGTCTCCTCATCATGCTTTCAGAATCCACTCTGTCATGTTTCTTGCATGCCTCCTATGAGATAAACTTCCACTTCCAAACTGGGTTTCCTCCCTCTGGAAGCCTGCCAGAGCTGTCTTGACCTGGTTGGTCTTGATCTGTTTGTGTTCTGACTTGGGCTAGATCACCTTTGTAGTCAGCTGGACAGACACCAAAATATTCCAAGCTAATAGCCTGCAATGCTCTCTAAAAGTCCTCTAATGTTTGCTGAAATGGACTTGCCTTCAGCTGTTCTTCATGCCTGTTCTCCCTGCAGGCATATTCACAAGAACAACAAACATTTTCAAGAATAACAAGGTCACCCTTAAGAGGAGAGCCAGGAAGGCAAACAAACCCATCAGCAGGTTCTCTACTTTCTATGATGGCCACGAAAGACAGGTGAAAGTCTTATAGAAACAACATGGCTCCTTTCCCAGCAAAACAAAATCCCACTGAGTGTGCCACTGACTTGTGAAAGGTTTTTGCAATAGGAACAAAAACAGAAAAAGAGATGACTATTACCTTCTTTCTTCACCCATAAGGCAGATACCTATTTTCTTTTTTCCTCTCTTGATGGTTAAATAAGAAATCTAGAGTTTTTTTTTTCATGGCACCTGTCCTAGTCCTGTTACATAGGCTTTATAGGCTCTTTATAGGTTTAGCACATCCTAAATAGAGATGTATTTGTTTTGAAGTTAGCATCAATTCAAATTACATTTTCTAAGAAGCCTCCATGAAATAAGTTTCTGAGTTTCAATTTTAATTGGAACTCCACACTCCATCAGTTCACAATGGGAAGAAAAAAGACAAAACACTACAATTCTTGGGGTCTCCCAGGGCTCTACTCACTGAAGACAAGATTTCACACCATCTCTAAATTTATGCTTTTCCTAAAATTAGTCTATGATCCTGTGGCCTATAAAACATTCATCTACACGCTGTGCTGCTTTCCCCCCAAAACTACCTGTCACATCTACAGGTGTGAGAGAAAATGTGGGCTAGACTTTTCTTTAGTACCATTTTTGGTACTAAATGTGTCAGTGAAATCACATTATACCATTAATTTTTTTGACAGAATGGGGAGGGGAAATCAAGGCAGCAGAAAGAAACAATAATGTGACCAAAGAAAGGTTAATAATACACAGGTATCACTTAAATGCATTTATAACACGATAAATCCAGTTTTTATAAAATCAAGTAGAAAAATAACAGTCTACATTAATAAAATCATGTTAATTACAAGTCTCAATTCTCCTTTTTCTGCAACTTCACAGCTTCTTTTAGAAAGTATAAAGAAACAAATAAGACAGTAAAATACTAATTCCCCCCTCCTGGAAAAATTTTATTATATAGGAAGTCACAAGAATTAATTAGGAAAATTTCACCATTGCCCAAATAAGTTAATCCTTAGATTAATAATAGTATCTGACAAGATAATGCAAAGTGCCTCTTTCTTTTCATTTCTAAAAAACAATAAAAAATTCCTTTGTTACCCCTCCCCTCTAAGAAACCCCAAACATTACAGACCAACATTATTCACATAACATCACACAAACCCTCCCCCACACACTGACCCAAATAATAAACATAGCCATCCTGAAATGGAACAAACAGGATATTCCAATGTTTAAATGGCAAGCTAACAAAACAGTGGAGAACAAAAGTTAATCTTTACCTGGGAGAGCTAAGTTATAGAGGGGAATATCCCAGAGTTTCTCTGGTAACTGTGACATCCACTGACCATTTTCATGGCACACATGAACGAAGGTTTGCAAAGGGCCTTCCATTGGTATCTGCTCTGGGACTTCATAGGGTGTTCTGGGAGGGAAAAAGAAAAGAAAAACAATAAACCATTCCATATACTGCGGTTGAATTAATGACGTTGCACCTGTGTAGGATGGATTTATAAATATTTAAAAATGCCAACCCTTCTCTCAAGTAGTTGCAGCAAAATGTCAAGAGCTTATCAGCCACGACCCATGCTGCTTTTGATAACACTGTCTCCCAGCACAATGCCAAAGGGTGGGTTCCACCTTCAGGCTTGCAAAGTGACCAAGTGAAAGAAAACACCTAGCCAAGACAAATATACACAGTTTCATTGGTATGGAGAAATGACTGTTATATTGGCTATTGTGAAATCACAAGGAGTACCTCTCTCCAGTGTGAAACTGTGTCCATTCCTTCACCCTTTGCAGTCCCAGGAGCACAGCAAGGGGACTGATGGCAGGGCTGGGACAGGGGCTAGGTCTGCTACCCTCAGGTCCCTAGAGAACACTCACATTGAAGGATCAAATCAGGTGCCACAGGAGTACATCTATAAAAAGTCTTTACAGAGATGTCAGGACACTGGATTTGCAGGTCATGCCAGCATCTGGGGTCAAAGAGGAAAACTTTCTTCTCCTTATTCCTGCTTTGGAGAGCACCAAAGATGTTTTTATCACCCCTACAAATCCATGATCATAAGTATTTCAGTTTGCTCTGAGCTTCCTGAAACTATTCTGGAACTGTTCTTGTCTGGGATCTTCTGCACAATTTGCAGTGGTCATGCAGGAGTGCCAGTGGATGAAACCCATTTGAGAAATCATGGCATCACCAGGGCCTGCTAGAGTTATCCTGTTCATTTTTCATTTATGATCTCCTGGATTGCGCAGAACACAAAATAAGCTCTCCTTGTTTTTGAGGGTTTTTTTCCAAGGATGTTCCTAGTTCAGGTGGTGGTCTGGGGATTAGAGCCTTCCCTCTTTTCATTGCTTTCAAGGCTTTATTTTGTCATAGCTAGTGTTAGATCATGGCACAGTGACTGCCATCATTAATATCACAGCTTCCTTTTTAATACTTTTTAAAAAGTTGTTAATGTAAATGATTCCTTCTTGTCTGCTACAGCAATCGCAGTCAGATACATATTTTTGAGGTTTTGTACTCTGCAAACACCCTCACTGGTCCCTTTCACTGCATCTTAGCACATTCATTCAAGATTGTTTCTCCTAGGAGGTAGTTGGTTTTCCCTTATATACTGGAGAGCCACAGTGCTTATATGAAGAATATTTGCTTAAACATAGTGCAATAAATTTTTTTTGCCTTTGACAGTAACATAGGGTCATCTGAAAGGCAACTTTAGGAATTGCATACCTAAGTTTTATGTCCATACCACACAAAAAGATACAATCTACTTTTATACTGGCCAATGCACAAAGCATCACCTGCCTAGCCTGCCTTGCTGTACCTTCAGTGCATCCTTGAGCTGAAAGAAACAAATGGTCTCCAGATGCTGCATTAGCTATTCTTATTCTTGGAAAAATACTCAGATCTCAGGCAGATCAACTCACCCTTTGCTGAGCAGTACAAGAGACTCCTTGGCACTGCCCAGCCAAAGCCCATGGGCAGCAGGTTCTCAGCCTGGCACAAGCTGCCATCAATGCCTCCCCCTCTGCAGGACCAGGACACTTCACAAAGACTGTCCTGCTGGGCCTGAGGAAAGCCAGTAGAGAGCAGAAACAGCAAGACCAAGACACACTCACTGCAGTCCTGCAAACACAGACATGTGAGAGATGCACATGTCATTCTCCTCTTCCTCTTCTTCCACAGTACCCTGAGACTGGGGATGGCAGCCACTGGCAGTGCATGGCACGAGCTGCACCATGGCCATCTGCTGATCGAGTCCTGTACAAAAGTGACTGGACCAAGTCTTGTCCTGCTCCCCCATGCAGTGCAAAGCCCTAGATGTTCACACTGCCACCTCCAAACTCAGCTGCTGCCTTGTGTTGGAGGGGCAACCTTTGGGGAGAAACCAAGGCTTGCCTGGAGAAACGAAACTGCAACCATTAGCTGCTGCCTCTCACGATTAAATTCTAAACTTCACAAATGAGAACTGTTTATTTATTCCCCTTTTCCAGACAGGTAAGTCCATCCTACACACAGTGTGATAAACTACTACGTTGGGTTTGCATGGCAAGATTTTGGTGGTGGAGGAGTCTACAGAGCTGATTTCTGTGAGGAGCTGCCAGAAGCTTTCCCTATGTAGAACAGAGCCAATGGCAGCTGCCTCCAAGGCGGGCCTGATGCTGGCCAAGGCTGAGCCCATCAACAACAGTGATAGGAGCCTCTGGGGCAACAGATTCAAGAAGGGGGAAAAAGTTGCTGTGCAAGAGCAGCCAGGAAAAGAGGAGTAAGAATGTGTGAGAGAGACAACTCTGCAGACACCAGAGCCAGTGTAGAATGAGGGGCAAGAGGTGCTCCAGGCACTGGAGCAGAGATTTGCCTGCAGCCCATGGTGAAGACCATGGTGAGGCAGCTGTGCCCCAGCAGCTCATGAGATCCATCCTGGAGCAGAGTCCTCCACCTGCAGCCTGTGGAGGGTCCCACACTAGAGCTGGTGAATGCCCAAAGGGGGCTGTGACCCCATGGGAAGCCCATGTGGGAGCAGGCTCCTGGCAGGACCTGTGGTCTCATGAAGAGAGGAGCTCACACTGGAGCAGATTTGCTGGCAGGACTTGTGACCCCATGGAAAGGACCCACACTGGAGCAAATCACAAAGGACTGGAGCTCTTGGAAAGGACTGATTGGAGAAATTTGTGGAGGACTGTTTCCCATAGGAGGGACCCCACATTGGAGCAGAAGAGTATGAGGGGTCCTTCCCCTGAGGAGGGAGGATTAGCAGACACAATATTTTATGAACTGACCTTGGTTCCCATTCCACATCCCCCTGTGCCACTGCAGGCAAGGGAGGTAGAGGAAATCAGAAGTGAAGATGCACCCTGGAAGAATGGAGGGGTGGGAGGTAGATGTTCTAAGATTTGATGGTTATTTCTCATTATCTTACTCTGATTTCATTGGTAATGAATTCAATATTTTCCCAAAGTCGAGTCTGCTTTGCCTGTGACAGTACCTGGTGAATGATCTCTCCCCTGTCCCTATCTTGGCCTAAAGCCTTTCATTACATTCTTCTCTCCCCCTGCTGAGCAGGAGAGTGATAGAGAGACTCTGGTGGGCACTCGGCTTCCAGTCAGGATCAACCCACCCCACCTACCTTCGCTCCGTTTGCTCAGTCCAGCTGTCTGACCCTCCGTGGGTGCTCTTCATACAGGCAGCAATTACATTTTGAGGATTTCACCGGGACACTAAACAAGCAATAAAACATGCAGACGTGTAAAGCCGCTAGAGATCACCATCCTCCAGCCCAGGACGCTGGGAGCACCCCGGGGCTGACCGTCCCGGGGCTGACCGTCCCCGGGGCTGACCGTCCCCAGGGCTGACCGTCCCGGGGCTGACCGTCCCGGGGCTGACCGTCCCCAGGGCTGACCGTCCCGGGGCTGACCCTCCCGGGGCTGACCGTCCCCAGGCTGATCATCCCCGGGGCTGACCGTCCCCAGGCTGATCATCCCCGGGACTGACCGTCCCCGCGGCTGACCGTCCCGGGGCTGACCGTCCCCGGGGCTGACCCTCCCGGGGCTGACCGTCCCCGGGGCTGACCGTCCCGGGGCTGACCGTCCCGGGGCTGACCGTCCCGGGGCTGACCGTCCCGGGGCTGACCGTCCCCGGGGCTGACCCTCCCGGGGCTGACCGTCCCCAGGCTGATCATCCCCGGGACTGACCGTCCCCGCGGCTGACCGTCCCGGGGCTGACCGTCCCCGGGGCTGACCGTCCCCGGGACTGACCGTCCCCGCGGCTGACCGTCCCGGGGCTGACCGTCCCCGGGGCTGATCATCCCCGGGACTGACCGTCCCCGCGGCTGACCGTCCCGGGGCTGACCGTCCCCGGGCTGACCGTCCCCGGGACTGACCGTCCCCGGGGCTGACCGTCCCGGGGCTGACCGTCCCCGGGCTGATCATCCCCGGGACTGACCGTCCCCGCGGCTGACCCTCCCGGGGCTGACCGTCCCGGGGCTGACCGTCCCGGGGCTGACCGTCCCTCGCCCCGGCTCCCCCTCCGGTCTCGCACAGCCCCGCTGGACACGGCCAAACCCCGGCCAACACAGCTCCGGGAGGGAGGTATAATTAAAGAGCGATTCATTATGACACAATAAAACACACGCTGCAGCCGACCCAGAAGCCAAAAAAGCCCTCACGGGGGTTTGTAGGAAGCCCTGCGAGGAGCAGCACCGAGCAGCCCCGGCGAGCAGGGGCCGCCAGCCCCGGGGGCTTTGGGGACCAGGGCTCCGCCAGCATCCCTCCCTCCCTCCCTCCCCCTCGTCCTCGGCAAGTGCTTTGCTCACCCCGAGGCAGGACTCGCTGTCCATGCCGGCTCCGGGCAGCCGTGCGCACCGCAGCCCGCCCGGCCCCGCCCGCCTCCAGCGGCCGCAGGGTCGGGGAAGGTGAAGAAGGGGCGGGAGGGATGAAGAGGAGGAGGAGAAGTGGTTCTGGTGAGCCGCTCTCTGGACTGACGGGGCATTGCTGCAGGAGGAGCCTGCGGGCACGGGCGGGCGGGGGAAGCGCTGGGGAGCAGCGTGTGCCACGCTTCTGCTGCATCTGAAATCTATTAGTGCAAGAAGGCTCAAAATAAATATTTACAAACATGTCTAGGCATAAAAGTACCTTAATTTCCTGCTGTGTCTGTGCAGCAAAGCTTGTCGGGCCCTCAGCTGTGGTGTAACACGCTTATGATGCCACCCGGCAGAAATTTTGGCAAGCTCTTCAAAAAGCTTTTCCGCGTAAAGAGGCGGGAGGTAAATAGATGAGTGAATGGCATGTAGAGGCAAACAGGCAAATCCTCGGTGCAGTTCTTGAAGCAGGGTGTGTTCTCAGCCTTCCCAGAGAGATGGAGAAAGGATCTCACCTATCCTTTAGTATTCCAAAAGCACACTAAAAGACACAGTTGCCTAAGTGAAAAATAGTGAGCTGAAACTCCCACTGGAAGAGTGGATAGAGAAGATTAGCTCCCCTTTCTCCATAGGGCAGCATTCCTAGAGGGTCAGCTACAGGGGAACTGGGATCTAACTGCTCTGGGATCATACTGCAGTCGGGATTAGCAATAATTCGGGCTGCTGCAGTGCTTCTTAAAGCAAAGGATGTATTTTACAGATAGGCCTTTTTCACTAACTCATTTTTGCATGAAGCAGAGCAGTGTATAGAGCAAAACTTGCTGTGGTATCAACAGCAGCAAGATCAGGTTAACATTCAGCTAAATCATTCATTGGAATCACAATGGGCAAGGCTGCCTGGGCTTCAGGGTGATGCTTACACATCAGTTATATGTATCAGTTCAGGCTGCTGTTTATACATCAGCTCTTACAGAGTATCACAAAGCTAGCTGTGGGTAGAAGCAGAATAGATGTGCACCAAGCTGTAGCACTAGGCACAAAAAGGATGAAAAGCCAAAAGGAATGAAGTAAATAGGAAAGTATTTCAATCAGAAAAGGCTAGGAGTAAAAATCAAAGTCAACTTTAATTTGTCATTTGCTTAGAGAGTTAGGACTATGAAGGTGTGACACAACAACAGTCAGGCAGTCTCTGGATACTACCATGATGAATACAGTACAGCCAGATATGGTTCCAGTCTTGTGAAACAAACCTGTATGAAATTGCTTGGACTAAAAGGCAAAACATTACTGTGGAAAGAAAAAATTAAAAGCTATTTTGGCATGGATTTGAAATGAGTAACAGAAAACTCAAAAATAACCATGAGACTGTAATCCCACATTTTGTTCTGAGGGCCTTAACACAGGACTTTACACCCTAGTAATGTCAAGTGTCTGCTGAGTGATGTGGAAATGATCTTGCAGGTCTCACCTCCACAGAAATAGTCCATCAGGAAATCTTAAGCCCTGTACAAACCCTTCTAATTCCCAACCTTTCAAGTCTGAGTTCGTGTCTCAGTTCTTCTTTGTTTGCACTGGAATTAATAGAGATGTCAAGAGAGTTGCTCTTGGTTTAGTTCTGAGATCACAATCTCTCAGGAGGGATTTAGGAATTCCATAAACCAATGAATGACTGGAAGTTAATCAGCAAATGATTAAAGCCCTGAATAAGCATGTCTTCTGAGGAGCAGTCAAGGCAAGGATAACTTCTAGCAGTATTTGCAGAAATAATGATAAGCAAATTTCAAGATGAGGCAGCAGGGGCATGAAAAAGCCCAAGATTTACCCTCTTCACAAAATAAATGTCTGCATTAAAAAGTCAGGACACAGCTCAAAAGACAAGGAACTTACCCAGAAGGAGCTTAGCAGGTTTTGAAGCACTCAGTACTGAAGAGGTTTGAAGCTTGTAGCATCTGAGTGAGTCAAAACAGGCAGATACATCAGTGTGGGGACTGATGGAAGTGCAGGTCTGATTTACAGCTGTGGATCAGAGTGAAATCTCTGGTTTGTTAGTCACAGAGGCAGCAGTCATAGAGCCTTAAACTTGACTTTATATATTTAAACAGTTTGGCATACCAAAATATGATACTCTCAGTCTGAGAGAAAACAGCTCATTTGTCCAGATAAATTAAAGGCTTATGACATTTTTTTGAAAATGTACATTATTTGAGATGTTGCCTGAGACTTTTGTCTTCCAACCTATTTCTTTATTTTCAGATATGGAAACATCTGAAATATGCTGTAATGTACAGAAATACCACTAAGCATTTAAACAGCCTTAACTGAATTCCCTGGGTTTGGAGTGTTTGTTTTGAGGATGTTTGCCACACCCTGGGCAATGTGTGTATTTGTCCATGTCCTGACTTACTGATAAGTCCTCTCAACCTTCACCTAATTTCTGGCTTTGGAACAAACAGGCTGCTTAATATTTCTGAGAAGAGGTTGTATATCCAGGGGCAGCAGGGTAATCATCCAGGAGGCAGCTTGCAGCACCAGGGATGTTGTTCTAGGTAATAAGACCTGGGAAGAAAAATGCAGCCCAGACCTGCTGAGAGCTTGAAACTGCTTCTAGAGACCACAATGGCTACTCAACTTGCAGTGCTGTGGGCAGGATGTAAAGAGGATGGGAGGCAGTCTGGAGCCCTTCTTTGCACTTGGTCCCTGTGAGTGGAGCTGCCTATCAGTGATGAGCCCCTGACAAGCTGGCACCAGCTGGCAGGAAATCTGGGGTGGGATTTAGGTTGCCCAAACACATTGCAGCATGCCAATTCTACCATGAAGAAACAGCCCTGGTTTTATTTGCAACAAAGCTAGTGATAAAATTCAGTGGCTGGTAAAAATGCCACTGGGGTGGTCAGACATAGGGTACAGTGTTGCTGAGAGGAAAAAATAGAGTTGAATTTTATTAAGGAAAATTTTTACTGAAATTTTTATAACAGAAAAACGTGGGGAAAAAATCCTCAAATTCTTCATTTTGGTCCATTCCCACCAATATAAGAGAGACTTGAGTGGGCATGGATCAAGGTGCAGGCAAAATAATCTTCCTTTCAAACAGAAGCAAGATTTTAATTTCAAGAACTACACCATTATTAACAGGAAGAGTTTAAATGCCCTAAAATACTTTAGGTACAGCCAGCTTACTTCATGTCTGGCAATAACAGTATCTAAAACAAGAAAATAAAAGCCCTTCCAATGTGCACAGGAGAGCTGCTCACAATGTCCCACTAGGAAGAGAAACTTAAGGGAGAGATAAACAAAACTCTCTCCTGAGACCCAGCATCTGAGAAAACACGAGCAGGAGGAGAACTGGGCTTTGTTGCTAGAACCTAACAGAGAAGCTGGGGAGACACAAAAAATAAAATGCATTCCTGTCAACTAGAAAGGATTTCAAGTTATAGGTAGAAGGGAAGACTCCTCATTCCTCCTTTTGCCATTAGTTTGTTATCTAGCCCTTCAAATTTGTGGGAATTCCCTGCCCTGCATGAATCTCAGTCTTTTTTTCCTAATTGAACAGGTCAGAAACAAAGCCCTCTATTCTGCTGTCCCAATCCCTGGAGAAGCTGAAGCATCTATAGACACAATTTTCAGTTCTCAGCTCTCAGTTCAGCATCAGAGGCAGCTGCCTGGGCAGGATGAGGCTGAAACATTGCCCTGAGAAAAGCAGGACCATCAAGACATCGTGCCCTGCCCATGTCTTTCCTGTGTGCAGCTTCTGACTTGGTGACACATGATGGGGAGGAGGAGGAGAAAGGACTCTTTTCGTGCTTAAATTCATCACTTTGATGAAGCTGTGTCCTTCAACACCACAAATAGCATCCCACTTTCTTCCTGTGATCAGCTGTGAAAATTAGGCTCCTGTGTCCTTGGGAGCAAATTTCCAGTACTGGGCAAAGGTTGAAGGTAACAGTGTCTGGGTGTTTAAGCCATCCAGACTTTAACACCTGTGGTCCTCATGTTGGTTAAGTCTTGGTGACCTTGGGTTGATAATGGCTTGCTGGGAAATAACAGAATATTCTTCTAATGCTGGTGAGTCCTTTTTCCTGCATGCATTGCTGATTTGTACTGTCAACCATAACCTGCCACGGAGCAAGACCTTTTAAAGCCCGTGCTTCAGCAGCAAAGATGACTTACAGGCTGATGCAGGTCAGATAAACTGGATCCTCAGTGCAGAGCCAGTCCTGTTCTGTGCCCTGCAGAGCTGTATCTGTTGCAATTTCATAGACTTGGTGCTTCTTTTTGGCCTCTACCTGCATTTCACACCTATTGGGGCACAATAGCAAAAGCAGGCAAGGATGGATGTCTTGGGCAGTGCAGGCATGACCTGCAGTGATCTGCAGTAAAAGTTCATCTTCCAACAGAGCTTCACACTGCAAACAGCACAAATCATCCGTGGCAGAGGATGGAGGTGCAGGGCTGGCAGAAGCTGAGCTCAGGATGCCAGTCTGGGTCAAACACTGCTAATATTAGATGCTAAAATCTACAACAGAAAGACAGTATATTTCCCAAGGGGACAGATAAAGTACTTCATCTCTTATTACATGTACTTATTTTATTGCAGGGTAACAAAGCACCATGTTGACCTCCCACACTACCACAGGGCAGTAATTAATAGCAGACTCATTTATAAAATACTTGATACATATTACTAGGCCTCTTTTTTGTCTATCTACATCTTCTAAATCCCACTGTCCATTGGTAGATTGTTTTCCACAGGTACTTGTGCCAGGAATGTGGAAGTGAAAAATTGCACAATTACAGTTTTGCTGGAAGAGACTGTACAAACATTCCAGTTAACATTTCCCACCAACAGTTTTTGTTATGGGGTTTTTTGCCTGAGCTAATTAATCAGTATTCAGACATACACTAAATATGCCCACCTTCAAACTTTATAATAGTATAATAAGTACACTTCAAGCTGTTACCTAACATTTTTATTTAGGGGGTGTTGCTATCACTGTGTGGAACATGCAGCCTGCAATGTTGTCTGGCCATAAAAGCAGATTTGCCAAGCCCCAAAATGTTAACAAACCACCTTCTGCTAAAAGCAGTGGTAAGAAGCCATTCCAATGCACTGGAAGCTCAGCAGCTGTCTACATGAATGTCACAAGCAAGACACAGAGAAGCTGCTCGAGCAGTGACCAATCCAAACCTGACTGTAGTTGTTTTCATGGTTCATTTTCCATGGCAATTTTCTTTCTGTTGGACTCCAGATGCACTAAGACTCTTGTAAGCATGCCATGTCTTACCAGGGAAAAAAAATCCACTGCCTCTTATAAACAAAACAAATCCTGCATAAGACTTAAGTGTGAAGACTGTTTTGACAATTGGCTTTTCCGTGGATTAGGATGTTCCTGATAGACAGGTTTTTCTGTAAAAACAAAGCTGGATTTTTTTTTTCTTTCAGTTATATACCTCCGTATCTATCTTACCTGAAATTATCATGGCAAGGGCAACTGATTAATTTATAATAATAAAGCTGATGAATAGATCTCCCTTACAGGAGCATATAAACACATTTTTTACAGCACACATGTTAGAAGCTACAGGAAGCAAAGACATATGTGGCAAGTTGAAATGCAAGTTTTTCCTGTTCCCTGGTTACAAGTGAAGAACATGATGTCACGCCCACTGTTCTTTGTTGCACTTGTTGACTTTTTTATATGAGCAGCTGTGCTAGAAAGATGAAAGAATTTCACTAAGTTCATGGGTGTGATAGGAACCATCAACTAAATATTCAGATATTGCTCTAAATATATTTGAAACATTTCTGATCCTGAAATGGTCCTCAGGTCCTCTGATATAGACAAAACTTCGGTTTGACCCATATTTTCAATCTCTGCACCAAATTGAAAAGAAGGTCAGGGCTCCACCTCAGCTGGGAAAGGAGCTTAACACAAAACCAAGCAATTGATGGTTTATAGGAAATAGAACTTGGCAACTAGGAGAGTTATTTCTTTTTTGTTATTTTTTTCTTTTTTGGTTTTGTTTTGGTGTTTTTATAAGGGGAAGAGGTTTTTTTTAGGGAAATGAGATTTATGCAGTTGCCTAATCTGGTACAGTTTTTCTTCCTATTTTCTTACCCATAGCACTTTTTAAACCACAAGCTGAATTGAAGAAAAATCTTATCAACTATATCATGACGTTCTTGAAAACAGCATCTTTTCAATGTTTTGATAACCTGTCTAACAGACCCTTGGGTTTTAGGCCAAATGCAAAGGAGTGGACATTGCTTGCCTCTTGTGGAGCTCACATAGAATCCTAAAATCATTAAGGTTGGGGAAGCAACCTCTAAGATCATTGAGTCCAGCCTTTAGCCCAGCAACACCATGTTTACCTCTAAACCATGTCTCCCAGGTGCCACATCCACAGACCAAAGGGCAGAAGGTTCAAGAAGGGGGATGTTTTTTCACATTCTTCCTACTGCCATAGCTAGAGGGGGCTGATATCCCTTGCAGAGGGCTGTACACTGTAGGGTGTACTTGCTGCTCCTGACCTTGCCTAAGAGGGTCCTGGTGATTCACCTTTAAACATCTACAGGTCTTTACATCTAAAACCCTGCTGCACCTCCTCATGTAGTTGTGTTGCAGCACGAAGTGCACTAAGCCCTGAGCATCCCATCCCATGCCATCCCATGCCATCCCATCCCATCCCATGCCATCCCATGCCATCCCATCCCATCCCATCCCATCCCATCCCATCCCATCCCATCCCATCCCATCCCATCCCATCCCTGCCTGGCTTTGGCAGGAGGTTGAAAAGGAGACCCCTGCAAGGGCTCTTGCAGCCCCAGCAGGGCTTTGAGGCTGCAGCCACACTGCAGACCAGGAGATGTGACTGGAAATACAGAATTAGGAGGAGACTAACATAGAGTCAAACAATCCTAGCCTTGTGGAACATACAGTTAGCCAGACTAACATGATTTTGTAAATGGGGCTTCTTTTGCAGCCACACTGACGCACACCTGCTTCTCCTCCCATCTTATCTTCTCTTTCTTCTCAGCTGATTCTGGATACAAGCTAACAGTCCTCTAAAGTCAGCAGGGGGAAAGAAGCACATCTAGCATGCCCATCATCCAACCTCCTTCAGAGCGGCTCAGAGTCATACTGCCACCGAGGTTTTCTGGTTGGTTTCGTTACTAAAGACTCACATTTCAGGTGCCCTTACTTTTTCAGTGGTGTGACCATAGTCTCCAGCCCTGCTTTTCTTCCTGCTGCTTGTCCCTTTCCTTTTCATTGACCATCATCTCAGCAAGGAAACTCAGTCATCTTTCCTTGATGCTTTCCTTGGTACAGTCAACCAAGGGATGCAGGAAGCTCTGCCTCATACATGTCAGGTTGCTCCTTTCCAAACCTGCTTTCTCCCACTGGATCCCATGATCTGCAAGGACCATGCCTACAGCTTGGGGAACAGAGCTATTTCTCAGCTCTGATGTTGAGGAGCACAACAGGGAGTGTTCCAGACCAGTCTCATGCTTCTCATTTCATTCTGTGCTTCTCATTTCTGTACAAGGGGCTTAAGCAGGTTCCTCAGTTTGGGCAACCAGAAGTGAAGAACCTCATGACAGAGCAGCCAAAGACATTGAAATTTTTTTTGCTTGTGAGAGGAAGTATGATAAATTTGAAATTGTCACCCACAGTTGCTCACAGTAGCACTGTAAAGGAACTGTGAGGAAAAGAGGCCACAAGATACCACCCTGCAAGAGCCAAAAGTCAGCAGCTGGAGAGCAAGTGGGCAGCTAAAAGAGGAACACAGTTCTGCTGACTCTGCATTCATATTTTACCCACTAAGTGTACTGCTGAGAAAGGAAAGTGCTGGTGCCACATTCCTACTATTGCAGCTTGAAAAGAGATGGTGACATTATTTAGCTAAAAATAATAAATCACTGCAGGGCTGACTGACGGGGAAAACAGTGGTCCTAAAAGGATACATTTTTTCTGAGAACATATCCATAAGGCATCAAAATATGTGAAATTCACTCTTCACCCAATAGCCCTCAGCTGTTGTGTAAGCAAAAAGTCTCCAAATTATTTCAGGCTTGCAGCTATTAGCACGAGGTTGAGAAATGCAAGTTTGTTTGCTCTTTTGGTCTCAACTCCCTTTGCTCTAGTAGCCAGAGTTTAGGAGAGGGTAATTTAAAGGAAATATAGGATACATTTATACAGAGATTTGTGATTTTTTTCATTGCCCTCCTTACTGGAGTGTGACACCCTAGAGAGCCAAAACCAGTGATATGCTTGTGTCAAAATGTTTGTGCACGGCAGGAGAATGGTGTCCTTGCAGGTTATCTTTGCTCAGTATGTGCTCTGTGTACCACCCAGGTTCACCCTGGTGGTAAGCATTGGTGGTCAGGGATGTGGCTCTTTCCTCAGGTCCTCCTGTGTGGGCTTTCTACCAATGTTTTTAAAGAAAAGCCAACCAACAGTGATGCAGGCAGACAGACAGACATACAGAACTGCTATCTTAATGTCACAGGTTAGAGGAGCCACCCCAGCCACAGAAGTCCCCAGTTTGCACAAGGCCTTGGCATGATAATCATGGCTAAGAGAAGTATTTGCACAATCTCCAGTTACTATTTAATCCAACACCTAGGGCAAAATGTCAGGCTATTGTCTTGCAAAAGTGCAGAGTGATGTCATGGGCTGTAAAATTTCTTATACAAGCTTTCTCAATTCAGGCTCAGAAAAACACAAATAAAAACATGAGTCATATTCTGACAGAGCAGCTGAAGCTCAGCCTCCACTTTGAGCAGTGCCTGAGCAGGCATGTCCCTTCATATTCCTCCTGTCCCTCCCATCTTGATTAGGCAGGTCTCCTTCCAAAACAAAAGCCAACCACTTTGCTCACTAGGTAAGAAACAAGGGCTGGGGAACCTGTTTCTTTCCTCCACTCTACTTTAAAACTTATCTCCACAGGTTAGCCCACAGGCAACAGGCACAGCTTCATTTGAATTGTGTGCAGACTGACAGGAGTACAAACAAAATATGGATTCATGGATTTACCTACAGTTATTCAGTAAGCCTAGAAGTCTCCAGGGAATTTAATAAATACACACAAGTTGTGTGTGCAGATGCCCCCAGGGGACAGGAAAAGAATACAGATATCTCCTAGACCTCAGTAAATTCTGAGGTATTTAGTCCTTGTACGGGCAAACTGCAAAGGAAAGCTCCTTGTACTAGGACAGCCATAGCTCACAATAATCACCTCCCACTGTCATTCCTCCCTGCACACAGTCCTCAGTTTCCTGAGGGTATTATACTCCTTAGCAGCATTTTAATTCCTTTACCCATCAGCTCTTTACATCACCTGGAGTTTCAGGTGAACCAAACATGGCTTGCACCTGGAGTCATTCCCATCAGAAGAGGATCAGAGCCACAGAGCAGAGGCTATGGTAGAGAGCAATTTCTAGAGAGTCATTTCAGCCCAAACTAAAATCAGAGAGACTACAGCCTTGAAATTGCCATTTTTCTCCACCAGCTTCCTTTAATGCTTCTGGCAACTAGCACCCCATCTCAAGGAGACAAACAGCTCTAATGGGAGCTAATTGGTCACAGTTGCTTCGGGGCTTTGTGGAGAAGTTCCTGACACAGGCCAGCACTGCATGAGCAGACGTGCCTGAGGTTCATATTGGCTCAGGAGGATGTGGCAGTGCAGAGCAGCTGGAGTCAGCAGGGGCACACAGCTCACCACTAGCCAGACCTCTGACAGAGACATTGCACGCACTTCTTCTTTACATCCCAGCATTATGTTCCCACAGAAGGACAGACAGACAATACCTGGTCCAACTCAGAGCCTGCTGGTAGAAAAGAAATCATCCAGCTCTTATGGCATATTTAAAACATATTATTGAGGGTTTCTTTAGGAAATCAACACCGTGTGTCATTATGCCCAACAACTGTGGATAGGTTGAAGAGTCACAGTCAGATTTAATGTAGCATTAGAATATGGCTTCATCATGAACTGATTCTGCCTCAGGTCTTGTCTCAGATGCATCTTTTTTTTTCCAGAGTATCAAATGCAGCATTTAAAAAGAGTTTCAGTAAGAAAGGATGATGCCAGCAGAGGTCAGTGCATCACCGTTCCCAACCTCTTCTATCTTATCTAGTGAAAAAAATTCAACTTGCAGATCATGGGGCTTTTTTAAGGGGGAAGTGATTTTAAAAATATTAATAAGCAACGTGTTTGAAGAGGAATCATCCTAGTCACTAGCTCATCCTGAGAACTGTAATAGAGGAAGAATGAACAAAAAAACTCCCTACTTTAAAAAAAAAGAAAAAACTTTTATGAGTCTTGCACTTTTTGACATCAGTTTCTCCCTCACCCCTCAAGTACACAAACATTGAAAGTGATGTTGAAAATAGATGCTGACAATAAATGAGAAGTTTATATAATTATCCTATGTGGTTTTAATTATAAGAAAAGTTACTAATATGACAGGAGATGTCCCTTATGAACTACAGTTCACCCTAAGATACTCTTTGAATTAACAATCTGTATGTGGGAATAGTGGTTGAAATGGATAAAGCCAATTGTTAAACAGGAAGTTTGCTATCTGCCCTATTGGGAAGTCCCTAGTGACAGATTGTAGGAATTGCAACTCGTTCTCAGTGACCTGCTTCTTATGGAAAACCAAGAGCAAATTCCTAGGATAGCCACCCTGAAACCGCCCTGGCAGCTTTGATGCCTGCATGCCAAGCAGAGATCACCTACACTGAAGAAGTGGTGAGGAGCTGACTCATGTTACTCCCACTCACTCTTGTGAAAGTGGATGCAAACAGACCTCATTGGCATTGGCAGAGAGTGGGAGAATGCAGCAACAGCAGCAGCAGCCAGAGCAGGAAAGATGGAGTCTGAAGGGCTTGCTATCAGCTCTCCTGAGCACTAACTTTTGCCTTCCCCTCTCTCAGCAGTTACTCCCACTAATTCCAATTACTGCAATACCCATGTCACCAAAACCCACCAGGTGTTACTGGAGTAGGAGGCAGCAGATGGGGTTCTGCTGGGGCTCTTCAAATCTGCTAGAGAGTTCTTAAACAATCTGGTGTGTGCATCAGTTACCCGAGAGTTTTGAGATGATAAGGCTGATATCTCTCCAGCTCTTCCAGGAAGGTGGCCCTTGTGTATCTGTACAAAGTTTTCTCTAGCAGGGTGTGCTCTGGGAAGTTGTGGTGATAGGACAAGGAGTAAGTGGTACAAATTGAAAGAGGGGGAAATTAGGTTAGATATTAAGAAATTCTTTATCATTAATGTGGTGAGACACTGGAACAGGTTGCCCACAGGGGAGGCTGTGAATGTCCCAACACTGTCAGTGCTCAAGTCCAAATTGAATAAAGCCTTGGGCAACCTGGTCTAATGGAAGGTGTTCATGCCCATGGCAGGAGGGGGTCAGATTAGATCGTTTTTATGATCCCTTCCAACCATTAACATTCTATGGTTCTGTGATAAGTTGTGGATGCCCCATCCCTTGCACTGTTCAAGGCCAGGCTGGATGGGGCTTGGAAAGTGTCCCTGCCCATGGCAAGGGAGGTGGAACTAGATGATCTTTAAGGTGCTTTTCAACCCAAACCTTTTCATAATTCTCATACCAAGTGTCCTTGGTGTTCTTTAGAGCCCACTCTCAAGCCAGCAGTGTAAGGGACATCACAAGCTGCAGAGGGGGTTATTGATTGTGAAAAAGGAAGCTCTTATCAAATGAGGGGAAACAAAATTAGCAATGTCAGGCTCCAGCATCCCTTAACAGAGATGATTACTGAGACAAACTACATAAATTTCCACCTGAGAACAGAACTTGAAGAAGCCCTCCAATCCCTGGGAAGGTAAAAGTGACCACTGCCACTGCACAGCCTCATTGCCCAAAGGCTCCAGCCTATGACATCACTCAGTGATCTCACAGGTAACATGTTGGCCTTTTGACCAATGCTGCCAACATTTGAGGGGCAAGTCCAGGTCACCAGAACACAGAAGAGGGATTCAGCTCAATCAGCTTCACAGATATCTGCAGCAGAGACATCTACAGATGCACTACCCAGCTAAGCACTACACAGATAAGATGCCCTTGTGAAATCAAAGGGAGCAATTAATTAAAAGTGTGCAATTAATCAGCCTCTAAAATCAGTCTGCTGAGTTACACTCTAAAGCTGCCTGTTTCTCTCGACCACATAGTGAAGAATCTGTTGGTTTCAAAGCAATAACCTTTCATTGAAGGTTATCAAGATTTGGAATTGTGTCTCCCAGTGAAAAGAGCTCTGGCCCAGGTTGAAGACTGGCAGAGGCAACAAGAGCACACTGCTTTGGGTAGTCACTCCAGGACTGCAAAGTGTTAAGAGATCCCAGACTGGAAGACACAATTCCAGATGCCAGGTTGTTCAAGGCCAGCAAAAGTACAACCTTCCCTAGACCAAGACACACAGTCAAGTGTGTCCATGGTACTCTTTTTAAAGCCAAAGTTAGTCTGCCTGTTCCCTGCTGTGCAGAATCTGACAAAGCATTTGGGAGGTAGCCCAAAAACCACCCACCCATTTACAGCTTGCATGAGTCTTGTTTTGGTGCAGGAGGAGAACACGACATCAACACCAAATGTTTCTTGACTTTCAGGTATTGACTTGTCAATACTGCAGCACACAGCACAAACTCAATAAACTGGTGCTTTATCCAGCTCAAACAAGCAACAATCTTAGAAAAATTTAATCTACAGCTCTTTCAAATGGTACCTGCTGGGGAAGAGCAGGTCCCTGGCAGAATAAAGGTAGCTGCCTTACTGACATGACATGGCATTGCAATTTTCAAATCCTGTTCTGTTGTAGGAAGAAATTACATGGATTTGGATAATTTCTTATTGGCTGCTGCTCACATCCTTGTTTTCTTTCAATACTAACAAATAATTTGTTTTATCAGTTTTTTAAACATTTCCTGAAAGCAGAAATTAAGCTAGTGGCTGAATCATACCCTAATCTTCCTTTCTCCTTATTTAAAGACAATCACTATCTCTGTCTTCATAAACCTTTCAAGACATTACCTGCCTATAACATGTTCTCAGGTAAAACATTATTATCCAATATTCCTTGTGAAGTTCTTTAATACCTTCATGAGGAAACTCATGAAAATATTAAATCCCTCATTGACTTGAAAAACTCTTAATTTTTCTTTTCCCATTCAAGGTTAACATCTTTACTTAGAGAGTTGATATGGACTGCAATATCCTTCAATTGAAATTGATCATTCTTCTAAAGACAGAGGCAAAAATGTTATTACAGAAATTTACCATCTGAGTATCATCTAGAAATGTATTTTCTTCTCTTCTGAACAGCTGACTAATTCATCCTTGCCTTCACCTTCCCTCTGTTATGACTGCACTTCTAAAGTTATTTATACCTCTTGGCAGATGCATCTTGTTTTGAGCTTTTATTTTTTAAAAGTTTGTTCCTCTATCTTCATGTTATATTTATCACTTATCCTCAGTAGTCTGACCTAGTTTCTGCTTCCAACTTGATCCTTTCTTGTATCTAAGGTTCATGCACAGTTCATGCTTTAATCAAGCTGATATCTTACTGCACTTTCTCTCTTTTTTCACAGTGGGGCTGTATATGCCTGTGGATGGATATTGTGTTATTGTGTGTATTTTTTGTAAAGCACTAACCCTTCAACAGCTTTTATTGAAGTCTACCTTGCATCACTCAGCTGCTATTCCTCCATCTTTGTTCTGGAATAATCATTAATCCTTTTTCTAATGGCCACTCTTCAACAGACCTTCCAGCCTCAAATTCTCATCCATTCCTCACAATTGTCAGTGAATATACAAAAATCTTTCCTTTACTTGCTCACTTTATTTCTTGAATCAGAAACATTTTTCCAGACTAAAGCAAAATTTTCCAAGCAATCTCCTGTATTTCTTTCCCAGCAGATATTCTTCATCATCCCCAGTAACCTTCTGCATCTTTTTCCCCCTGCAGTTATTTTCTGTTTATGCTACAAATCTTGAGAATAAGATGCAATTTAAAGTTCTGTCTTGCATTCAAAGGCCAAATTTTGCAAGATTTATAGCTAGCACATGTTTTGTTTGATAAGAACACAGAAGTGCATTTCAGGATAGCTTCAGTCATCAACAGCACAACCCAGAGATCTTGAGATCTTGCAAGTAAGGTCATTCTGAGGAGACCTCTTACAGTAAAAGCACACCTTTTTCAACACAGCTGGACATTCCCCTGAAAATATGACATTTCTTTTATATCAAATTCCCCAAATACACCAAATCTAGGTAATTATGCTAGTTTCAGTGCCATGAGCAGAAAGAACATTAAATATTTATATATATACACACACACAATGTAAAAATAAGGTAATTCTATAACACTAAATGCAAACTTCATTTTATTTAAGCAAGCATGGAGATTTTTATAGTTCATAAAAATACAGCATAAGAATAAAATAGTAATATTGCAATATTATATTTTTGTTGTGTACCAGCACACAGGCCAAATACCCATAGAAGAGGCAGATATGGAATTTGTCACTTTAAATAATTACTAGTCAAACATAATGCAAATGTTAAAAAAGTAAAGCTTGCAAGTTAAAGTTATATCGTAGACAGACTTCAAAATTCTAGGTGTTCTTTAAACAGAACACAAGGAAGAAGAGTCTTCTTCCCTACTGTGTATGTATCACAAATGGGTTTTATAGCAGAGCTCAGAAAATGCTTTATTCTTCATCAAGTCATATATGGGGTTTGGGATCGTATCTTAGCATTTGGGCTTTCATTCTACAACAAAGTGCTTAGGCATTCTGAATATTTGATGTAATCAACATCTTGATTTCTGTCTACATCTGTAAAGATCCAGAATGAAGAGACTTGGAAAGCAGAAAATCGCCCCTATGTCATTATGAGGTCTTCTTTTCAGGATTGGTAAATCCATCATTTTAACCTTCTAAGTTTTAGATAAAGTGAAGAAGATTTTCAAGTTCTAGATACCTTTAGGGCCATAGAACTTAAGAGCATATAGCCACCTGCACCACAAATCATGGCCTCACCAGCTGACTCTTTAGAGTAAACACTTTTTGCAGGACACAGAGCAATAGGAAGGATGTAGGAGATGAGCAAGTGTTTTCCAGAAACTATTTAAACCAGCTCAACAGGGAATAACAGGTATCTGCACTTGTCTTAGGGATGTGAAGATGGGCTTAGTGCTAAAGGAATAGAACACTTCAAATTAAATGGCTCCTTCTGTACTAAACACAGAGAAACCTCTCCTTGAAAGTGCCATCAGGAATTCATAAGAACTTAAGAGTTATCTTAGACTTAACTAAGTTAGCTGAAGTTCAGAAAGAATCTCCTTCCTTTAATTGTGCTGATACCTTAAATGTTGTGTTATTTTTCATTTGCCTGCTGTATTGTGTGGCAAAGACTCTATGAACATTTTGCCTGGCTGGGTCACGGACACATGGTGTCTCTGATTTCTGATTCTCTGATGGCCAGAGTGCAGGATTATAGAATTTATCAGAGTGACTGCTGGGAAATGGCAGGTTTACCGAGACTGTCTTTGCTGCATGTGTGAGAGGAGTACACCACAAGGATGCAGTGGGACTTAGCACAGGCAGCTTTATGTTACTGAGGTGAGGGTGGCTTGCCTGTCCTCCTGGAGCACCCCCGGTCCTGTTGTCAGGTGAAGCAATGCCTGTGAAACTGGTGCCTTTACAACAGGCAATAAATCCTTCATCACAGTTTATTCTTTTGAATAGGAGCTGGTTAGACAATTAAATCTCTTTTGGAACCAATTTTAATTGTGAGCACAGAGCACGGCTTAATTCTGAGCCATTGTTGAAAGGCTCTGAAAGTGCTGAAAAGTGGTCTTATCACATAGTTCATGCTTTGGAAGACCTGTAGCATATTTGGTTTTTTGCTTTTTAAGTAAAGCTTCCAGAATCCCACCCTGAGATTAGATTAGTTCCTGAGATTAGATTCCTTCAGGTGATTCACTGATAAGTAAATTTCCCATCTCCATTGCCATTTCTAAGCACCTCCGTAACTTTCTTTTATTGATTTATTTATTTAAAAGACTATAAAGTCCTTTAGTGCCAAGAGTAGAAAGTAGAAGAGCAAAATGGCTTTAAAACAGGTTTAAACTGAAAGACTGTGGGTTTACATTGGACCTTAGGAAGAAATTCTTTACTGTGAGGGTGGTGAGGCACTGGAACAGGTTGCCCAGAGATGCTGTGGATACCCCTTCCCTGGAAGTGCTCAAGGCCAGTGGATGGAGCTCTGAGCAGCCTGGTTTAGTTGAAGGTGTCCCTGCCCATGGCAGGAGAGCTGGAACTAGATGGTCTCAAAGATCCCTTCCAACCCAAACCATTTTATGCTTCTATGGTTTGATATGTGACTATCTAACCAGAGAATTAACAAGCAGAATTGCCTTATAAAGCCATTTGGGGATTTGGTTGTGTCTAATGGTCAAGCATCTACATGTTGGACCGGTCTTCCTCAAGTAAATTAGTCAGCAAATAAAGGAAGAAGGTGTTTTGAAGATGTCCAAAAAAACTCCAATTTGCCAGAAGTAAGCACTTAGTTATTGACATTACAAAGTTTAAACATTCATTTTAGTTGGAGAAGATTTCCCAATGGAGGCCCTTCAAAAGCATCTAACATTACTCCTACATCTAGGAAGGGAATTTAGCTCTTTATTATTAAAAATAGATTTAGTTATATTTTTTTAATTTATTTATTTGCATATATAGAGAGTTATTGGGAGAACCATCAGGCACCCAGGATGAAGATACAAGTGCTGGAGCTATATAAATAGGTCTCCATGCACTATCCTTCCTTTGTGAAAGCAGAATTAGGGAAAGGTTTTTAAGAGAAAATGAAAACAGCAAGTTAGCACCATTGCAGAACAAAATAATTCTCCATTATTCTATTTCTAATCTTTCTTGAAAGAAAGGTCATAGAAATATTGGTAAGAAAGCAAAAACTGAAAGTTAAATAAATATCTTTCCAATGTTAAAGACTAAAATTGAAATCCTTAATAAAGATTTTACATCTTCTTATTTACATATTCTTTATCTGAGGACTTGCAAAACTTCTCATCTCCATGTAAGAAAGAGAGCACCCTAAATTTTTTCCTAACAATTTCCCAAAGATTTTTGTTAATGTTTGTGTAGTTTTGTGCTAATGTTATAATACAAAACAGAAAGGCAACTATTTCATCAGGCCAGTGAACACCAGCAAAGGAAGAGCTGGAAAAATACCACTGAGCCTTGAGGCAGTCTCTGTGGTGGAAAATAAATGCTTGGCCTGAACACAACTATACAGATTTAATGCCAAAAAATGAAGTAACTCCTCTCTTTAAAGCCCCAGAGAGTCATTGGAAAGCTTCCCCAAATTTCAGATTACACTGTAATTTAATTTATTTTTCATGAGTCTGTAGTGGGTAAATTGCTGAACTGACATTGAGGAAATGGATTTGGTTTCCTGCTCCTGATCCAGATTATCTGCAAGACTCTGGATCAGTCACAGTGCAGTAACCAGGAGCAGCCCTGCCAAGAAGGCCTTGAGGCTGCTGCTGGATGAGAGGCTGGACATGGGCTGGCAATGAGTTCTCACAGCCCAGAAAGCCAGCTGTATTATGGACTGCATCAAAGGCTGCCTATCACAATCTGTATAAATCAAAAGCTTTGAAGTCCAAATTCTGCACTTATTTCTATTCCACCTGTTTGCTGCACTTCAAAAACAGAGTTAACCAATGCCTGGTTACTAAGAGGGAGCTCAGACCAACTTCTGCTGCAGCCAGAGAGAATTTTACCAAAGCAGTCAGTCACCAGCACATTTTTTATATGCTTCACAAGGTAAGCACTTAACCATGGAATGGCCACCTTAAAATGCTACTAGTTTAATATCATCCAGTGTGGTATACAGGTTAAATATGAATAAAACATAACAAATACTTGTAAAAGGCAGGGTGTACAGAACAATCTCTTAAAACAGAAGCCAGTTCCCATCAGTCTGTGTCATATTGTTGACTAGCTGGTTTATTTTCTGTAGAAAATAAAAATTTTCTGGTCACGCTCGTCAATACATGGGGGTCACCCACAAAAATCAAGTACTCAGCCACCCAGTAACCACCTCAGAGTGTATCCTCAGCAAGGACTATGGATGCCACACTGCTCCCAAATGCACAAAAGGAATGAACCCAGTCCTGTACCCTCTTCCTTCATGCCTTCATCCTTTGCCTCAATGCACAGGGTCTTCTCCTCATGTTGGTGAACTGAGGTTGGAGAAAAGCCCCAACATGGTTTTCAATTACCACTTTTGTTTTAGAAAGCAAAATCACAAAACAGCAACTTCTGAAATCTGAAAAGAAGGAAAGCAGTGGACCTTTGGGTAACAGAGAGAAACTCATCTTCAAGCTTTTCTTGATTTGAGAAGCTGTGCTACAAAGAGAGAGTTCCCAAAGCCACTCAGACCATGGAATCTGAGAGCAGCATGCACCAAGTCTCCCTTTACAAATGGAGGAAGGAGTGGCTGGAGAATAACAAACCAGCAACCCCATCTTACACACCTGGGAAAGCTCTAGCAAAAAATAAAAAAAATGCGGGGGGGTGGGGTGGGTAATAGCAAGTATTTCTCAGATGTAAATTGTTTCAAAATTATCTACTTTGCTTTTCTGGCAGAGCAAAGGACCTAGTAGGAAGGCAATTTTGCAAATAACTGGGTATTTTTTGTTAAATAAAGTATCCACACTCACTTCCTATATTTTTTTTTAAATTAAAGGTTGGGACACTCCAAACACCCTGCCGTCACATTCCTCTCCAGATGGGGTAAACAGGAAATCTTGCATAATTGTCCATGTTCCTTATACCAGTTTGGCATTGACGTGGTGCCAAAGGGCATTTAGCACCTTTGCTCTTAAGAACCCCCAGCAGTTTAATTACCACTGGAATTATGACTTAGGAAGAAAAACAACAGCCTATTTGTTGAGCAAACATTACAATAAGCTGAATGTTTTATTTCTCAATCAAGTTGTCTCTGTGCAGCTTGATAGACTCACCTCCCTTCCAGGGGCAAAAGGTAGGAGTGATAGGTCAAGCCCCTTTATCCTATTAAACAAATTATAACAGGATAAAAATTTCAGAAAACCTTTACAAACCACCACATTTGGTCAAGTAGCACAGGAGCAAAGTGCTTGCTAATGACCTTAAGTAACCATCTACAAGAAGTGTCTGAAAAAAACCTAAAGTGGGGTTTAGAGTAGGCTTCAGGTAACTGCATTGAAAACAGTTCACTTTGGAAAATCCTGTTGGTGGCCAAGTATATTCAATAGTACTTAGTGAATAAAGCTCCCTTCCTGGTCCTCTGGATCTCAGATTCCTTTCCAGACTGTGGTTCAGTTCAACTGAGGGGCCAAATACACCACCCAACCTTCCCCTGTCACACCCACATTTGAAACAGGTAGGACATTTTCCTAGGACATGTGGCTTGACCTACCTCTGCCTGATCAGATCTCAGCACCAGATCTCCTACTTGCCAGCAGGCCAGAAGGATACCACACAGGAGAGCTGGGCAACGTGGGTATTTTTAAAGGAAAAAGCCCAGCTTAGTTCTTTCAAAACTGTTGTGAGGGACCCCTGGCTAGGAGAGGGATGCTGGGTTTGGACAAAACAGCTTTTTCTGGAGGCAATCTGCATACAGCCCATGGAAACTGTGTTTAACATTTCTGCACTGCTCACCACAGTTCCTCTGCTCCTCCATGCATGGGTTATTGGGGGAGATTATCCTCATGGGGCATTGTGTACTTTCTCCCTACTCATAGTGTCTGGGGGCTTTGAATAGGAGTAAAAAGGTCAAATGCCTCAGAGGAAGGCACTGAAATGTGTGATCTGGTACATGATGGGTATTATTGCCTTCTTTGCAACATTATGAAGTGTCAGCATTAAAGATCTGAAAATGTATTATGTGCTGTTTATCTTTGCAGGCAGCAAAAAATAGCAAACTCAATTCAAAGGCAAGACTTCATTGCATATCTACATGTCTGGAGCATTCTGAAATCCTGAAAGGATCACGGTGGCTCAGTGAGTCCAGGGTAGTGCTGGGTCGTTATTTAAACAGCCTCTAAAAGTACACCTTGATGTTGTGCTTTCAGGAGGAGAAGGGAGGGGAGGATCTAAAGGGAAAAAGGCAGAAAACATCTGAAACGGGTGGATGAGCACCAGAAGAAGGGGAACAAGATGCTGCATACATTAAGATGTGTGAAGCAAAGGGAAATTCATGTGTGTGGGTGCAAATATCACCCCTGAAAGGACAACTTGTTTGGTATCCCAGGCTGTCCTGGTGGTTCACAGCCTGTGTGTGCACTGTGTGTGATCAGTCAGTGTTTTCATGGTCACATCTGAATGCAAAGAAAAAACATCTGTAAGCATTTCTTTAAATATGGTTGAGTAGTTTATTTTCAGCAGCCTAAGTCGTGTCCTAAAGACAGGACAGCCTGGAAAAGGGCTAATGAGGATGTAAAAGTGGAACCTGGATACTACAAATATGTCTGATAAAAAAAAAAAAAAAAAAAAAACAAAAACACTTTAGGGGAATCCTGCAGCAGAGGAACAGTCCAGTTCAAGACACCATTCTTAAAATGTTTATTAAAATCTGCCTTATCATTGCTGGTGCATCACTGTAACATGAGGAGTCAGATTCTGCTTTGGGAACTGCACAGACTTGAAAATCCAGAGCTGGTCATCAGAAAGTTCAGCGAAACTATGCTTGAGCATTTAGAGGTTTATGGAAAGCCACAAAAGCTACCAAGGTGTAACATAGATTAACTTTACCTCTCTAACCTACTGCATCAAGCCACAGGCCCACAGAAGAAGAAATATCTTCAACTCCAAACAAGCACACTCACAAATGTGGGCTTAGAAATCTTCACACAAATAAATTCTGTAGTTCATTTGACTTCTTCCAGTCAGAGCTGCTACAAGATGGAAGCCTTTCTTCTTTGCTGTTTAATGTCCAGGTTCAAGCAGCATAGAAATTCTGTGGGATCCCTTTCACACCCAGGCCTGTTATCTGTTTTAAAAAATGAAAAATTAAAAGATAAAAGAAAGGAAACAGATAAATCTCCAACTGAGTGTAATGAAAACACTCAAACATTGTAGAACAAATATCATAGCAACAGACTACTACGTGGAGGGTCCCCTGCTTCAAAAGGAGCCCAAAAGGAGTCATTGCTTGGAGCTCTTTCAAACTCTTCAAGATCACTAAGATTATCAAGCACTACTCAATACTTTTGCTAATTTAAATGTTATCTGTGGCCCTTACATGTAGTCCTTATCTTCAAAACAATTAATAGTAATTTTTAACATGCTTTGCCCTTGCAAGACAAATGTGAGTTTGGAAAGCACCAATTCCTTTGTGGAACTGGAGAACTCAAGAACAAAACCTAAAAAGACATTTGTTTAATCCTCCTGTGGGCTTCTAAACTGTGCTGCTTGAATATATCAGTTCTCAGCCATGAGAAATCTGCTCTAAGCACTGCTTTCAACAGGAGTGTCCCACATCCCAGAATAGATCTCCATCCCTCCTGTAACATGTCTTCATCCTGTGGCCAAACCGATAAAAGAGTTTGGTTTGGGCTGATGGCAATTGCTGAGTAAGAGCTGCACTTTATCCTCCTGATGTGCTTTTTGCTAATAGAGAAAAAAAAATTAAGAGAGCAACAGGTTTCAGAATCAAGAGCTCCGGACAAAAATGTTTTTTAAAAAGTAGCAATCATATTTAACAGAAAAAAAAATCCTAAAACTTTTTGGATCGAGAAGCAAAATTGTGCTTTGGTAAATTTAAACATTTAATTTTTAAAGGGGAAATATGTCCTGTAAGCATTTCCATTTCCTGGCACAACTAAAAACTGAGACGTAAGAGAATGAAATTTCCAAAAGTGAATAAGATATGGCAAGAGACAAAAGCCATTCTTTGCAATGTGTTACAGAATATATTATCCATATGGCAGATCCATACCCACTGAGAGGAGAGGGAGAGGGAGAGGGAGAGGGAGAGGGAGAGGGAGAGGGAGAGGGAGAGGGAGAGGGAGAGGGAGAGGGAGAGGGAGAGGGAGAGGGAGAGGGAGAGGGAGAGGAGAGGGGAGGAGAGGAGAGGAGAGGAGAGGTCTGCTCACCTTGAAAATCTCTCCCGCATGAGGTTCCTTGGCTAAGGTGGCCTCGTCCAGTCCATCATATGCAGAAGTCACATACATTTCTGAGTAGTCTTTTCCACCAAAGCAGCAAGAGGTGATCCTTGGAGTAGGCAGCCTCACAGTTTGGATTCTTTTTCCTGGGAAAAATGTGCAATTGTTTTCTAATGTTCATTTTTTAGGAAGCATGTAATTATGCATGTGCTATTAGTGCACATGGCACGGATGTGACATTTACTCAGAAGGCACCTCCTCTTCAGACAGAGACCGTATCCTAAAGGACAGCTTGTGGCCAAATCAAATTTCATTATTCATTATTTCATCTGTCTCACCTCTAACTATTTTTCGGGCTCTCCCCCACATCTGTGAGGCTTCATTTGCTTTTCTGAAAATGAAGCAGCACTGTGTGTGAGGTCAGGAAGGGCAGGGACACCTGGCCAGGGATGGATGCTGTTCCTTATAGCATTTTCCAGTTAAACATTTCAACCCTGAGAAAATTTATATGCAGCATTTTGTGGAGGTTTTTTGATAGTGGTATTATTAAAAGAGTGTGCAGTTCATCAGGGGTACCTGACTCTGGGAGGCAGCACAGGGAGCTGTGCTCTTCACATGATCACAGCCTAAGCCAGCAATGCTCTTGGCAACTCATGGGGCAGAAATGAGCAATACATTCCACCTTATCTCACCTACAGACCATTCCTCCTGCTGCCATTCCCTCCCTTCCACATGCACAAACTGGTGGAGCCTTACCTGTCTCTGGGTCAATGCGGATGACTCTGCCGCCATCAATACAGGCCACCCAGAGCTTCCCTTCTGTGTCTATGCACATCCCATCAGGCATTTGCTCCTCCTTTTCTAGATGGTACAAAAGCTTGGGGCAGGCTGCAGGAAGAGTTACAAAGCTGATGTCATGTGGGCTGCTACCCATTCTGTATCAGACCCCAGTCTAACATCTTCCATGCTCTTGCAAATAGCTACGTTCATTTTCTGTGGGAGAGACATGCTGCAAAATGTACATCACACCCACATTCTGCAGATGTGTTAAAAGCCTAATTCAGCCTGAGACAAATCCCCAGCACAGCCATTGCAGTATGGGACTGCACCAAATTAGTGTTTCTGTTATTTTACCAAGAGAAGAGAACAAAATGCCCCCATCTCTCTTGTTAAGCCACCTGCTGCCTGCCATAACACAACTGCTGCAAATGCAATAACTTTTCCTGGACTTTCATTGGTCATGACAGCTGGATATATCACATAAATTATTACCTGAGTTTAAACATTGGTGATAAACAATCTCTCCTAGCTGAAGATCAAAACCTTTTTAATGGCCAACCAAGCAACCAGTTTTGATTAAGCCTGGAGCCAACTGCTCATGGTCTAGGATGCAGTGCAAATGTGCTGATGAGCACATCTGGTCCACAGAGCAGGGCCCATGGGCCATGGACCACCTGCTCTGACCCACTCAGCACCTTCTGGTCATTACACTCCCCAAGAATAGACAGCTGAGAGCATAAAGCCAAGCCTAGGAAGCTGAAACATACTACTTTTTTGTATGTGCAGGGGGACAAGTTGCATTATATCTTCGTTTGAAATCTTATATTCTAAAATCTGTAGAAAGGGATGTTCTCAACAAAATGAAATCTGAGTGAGTGTAATTACTTTGTGTGATTACCCCAAGTCTGCACTCTTTAAAGTACAAAGGCAGTTCAGCCATTTAAATTCCTGTGGAGTATATCAGGCTGATACAGCATGAAAACATTTCAAAGAGTTTTGAAATTAGGTTAGTTGCTTACACTTAAATTTTCTTCCTTGCAGATAGAATAAAAATATTTATAAAATTAATTTAAGTTAAATTTGAAAACATAATAATTTCAGAAATTTGGTTGGGAAACCTCTGTCACAATGACAGCTTGATCCTCCGAATACCTTTCTGTGAAAGACATACATGCACATTCTCCACTTGTATTTATGGAGCTAGTACAATCAAAGCAAGTCCAGTAGATGGCAGTCAAGAATAAATACCATTCTAAAAGCTCTTTCTCATTCTGCAGTATAAATGACTTCTTCCCTGCAACTCCTTGGACAGGTCTAAGTATGAGCCATGTCTCCAGATGAAAGTAAGATGAAAGACTGTCAAAAGTTTGTTCACCAAGTACATCTGGTGAGTAACTAAGTTTGAGATATTTCTCTCACAGTCAGCTGACAAGCTGTAACCAGAAGAGATGAGATCTGTCAAATAAATCACTGCATCTCACAGGCCCAGCTCTTGCTGCAGACAGAGCAGTAGCACTACTTGTCACCAAATTCAAGAGCATGTGTGTACCAATCTTTCCAGTGTGCACATCATAGCTGAAGGCATGGACAGCATATGACAGGCTGTCGATGTGGAAGAAGGTCCTGTGGTCCAGGGACCAATCCAGGCCATTGGAGATGTCCAGCTGGTCTAACTGTTTTATTACTGAGTGGTCAGGGAAGAGGGTGTAGAGAGCTCCTTGCCGCCGCGCTCGGACCCCTGGTGCTGTCTCTTCAGCCATCGTACCTGAAATGGAAGGGGAGCACTGGTTAGAAAGGCAGAAGCTTGCTCCTCATGTTTGATCAAAAACCTCCTCTAGGTGTTACCAAGAGGCCCTAGGGAGAAATCACAGGATTGTAATTTTTTTTTCTATCTTTCCTAAAAAAGAAAGATTTTTAGGAAGAAATTCTTTGCTGTGAGGGTGGTGAGGCACAGGAATAGGTTGCCAAGAGAAGTTGTGGATGCCCCATGCTTGGAAGTGTTCAAGGCCATGTTGGATGGAGCTTTGAGCAACCTGGTCTAGTGGAAGGTGTCTCTGCCCATGGCAGGGAGGCTGGAACTAGATGGTCTTAAGGGTCCCTTCCAACCCAAACCATTCTGTGATTCTACAATTCTACAATCCTATGGTAAAAGGGACTAGTAAGTCCTGTCAGATTGATAAGAAAGAGCAAAAGGAGCAGATCCTGGGCAATGAAAGGATGTTTCTGCATCACAATGAAGTTTAAGTCAGAGACATCAAAGACCCAAAGGACCACCAGGACATGCCCACAGTGAAAGTTGAGATGCAGACAGGCACCATATGCTGTTTTTGTTGTTGCTCTTTGTAGGCTACTTTCATTATTTAAATGGGCTGTGACCTTAAAAAACAGATGGACACCATGTGCCTGACAGCATTGTTCAAACAATTCTTGGACTTTATCAGGTTTGGTGCCATGACCTCTTCCCTGGGGAGCCTGTTCCAGTGCCTGACCACCATGTGGGTGAAGACCTTTTACATAATACTCAACCTAAACCTCCTTCTTCCCTTCAGGAGGCTGAGAATTTTCCCCCATATCCTTGTTTTTCACAGGCTAAGCAAGAGAAGCTGCAAATAAAGGGTGCAAACTGCAGCTCATCTTCTGCTCTAGAAGCTTCATCCTTTTCTACATCTCCAGAAAAAATCCCACCTACATGAGCCCTTCACCGGCTTTTCCATGAAGGCAGTTGTTTGAAAAACACCATCCACCAAGTAGGAGAGCCCTCCTGTCAGATGGCCCTTGTCAACACCATCTGTCCTCATCTAGGTCAGAAGATGTGGAGTCCCCTCTCCTCCTCCACTGGGCAGTAACCAAGCAGACAAGACAGGGAATAAAATGCCTTATATCAGGCACAACTGTAATTAGTCTCCCTTGGCTCCAGGGTAAATTTCTGCCAGGAACTTACCAGCAAAAAACCTCCCCTTTGGATCCACTTTCCCGTCGTTGAACCTGTTGTTGGGTTTGTCCTGCTCCAGCTCGACGATGGTGGTGACTGCCTGTGTGTCCCAGTCCAGGAAGGCAAACGTGGTGCCCAGGGCGACGACGTAGCCCCCGCCCTGCCGCAGAGCCACCGAGCCAACGCGGGCATCTGTGGGGGAGAGACAGCAGGGAGGAAGGAGGCTCTGGGGCCACCTCTCAGCCCTCACTGAGGCATCTGGGCTGGGCTGGGCCATCCCTGGCCAGGAAAGGCTGAGCTGATGCTAGGATCCTTCTCCCCTGGATTGTTAGCACATCTCACTGGCTCTGCATTCCAAGAATTTCCACAGCCATTAGGACTGTACCTCTTCCTCTGCAGGTCCCAAATGAAACACAAATTCCCATTTAGGCTTACCAGGGACAACATGTGCATGGCCTCTCTGCTTGGCTGGCTTAGGCCACCCTGCGCTCAGCAGCACATTGTGGGAAGACAGGGTGTGCAATCCCACGGAAAGTGAGAGAGACCACCAACCTGCAGGACTCCTACCAGGAGGGGTGGGTGGGCCAGACAGAGAAGACTCCCAGGATGAAGCAGTGAGTACAGACTCTTACCCACAGACACGCTCTGCACCTCGTTGGTGACCGGGCTCCAGCGGCAAACTTTCTGTGAGTTGATATCTACATAGACAAGTGCATTCTCCCTTTCTTCCCACACTGGGCACTCTCCCATCCGGTTCTTCTCCTTCACAACAGACTCAATTTTGATGGAGGAAGACATGGTCTGAGGGGAAGTTAATAATGGATGTAATTTAAAGTTCTCATGTGGATTTTTTTCATGCTTACATTGTTTAAAAGCAGAGATTGTAAACAGCAAAGCACCCCAAATTCTGCATTATAAAGTAATTTGGGAGGTTCTTATGATATTTCCATGGCCTCATGGCTGGAACTGAACTTGAGGTGCCAAAGCTTCTCCTTACCAAAACTTTCCTAAACCACAGCTGCTGATGAGGCACCTGCCTCCAGGCACAGGAGTGCTGGGGCTATGGCTCTGAGCTGGAACCAAGCTGCTGTCTGGGGATCTGTGAACCTAAGGGTCCCCCAGACCACAGGAAGGGGTCAGAAGGCAGCAGCAGTAATGAGTCAGAAATCTTTTTGTGGAAAAACAAGGCTCTGCCCTATTAACACCTGTGCATTGACTTCCTCCATAGGAAGACATTTACACACCCACAGCATTGACTCTACTTCCCCACAGAGGCCACTGCACAACAAATGCCTGTTCCCACATCAAGTCAGTGAGAATATGCAAATACTGAGGAAGGCTCTTGTCTTTGAAATTCTACTGCTTTGTTTTCCCTCTAAGCATTTCCTCTTCATCAGCCCCCTCACTGCCCCAACGTCATCTTCAACCTCTGCTGCTCACTCCGAATTTTGCCCAATGCCAGTCTGTGGGGTGCAATTACCCCACTTGCTGTTTGGGGGACTGAAGCCATTAGTGAAGTTCCCATTCCATTTGACTGCTCCTGCCAGAAGTTGTTCATTCTATCCTGTGCCCATTGCAGCAGGGTGCTGGCAGGGACATCAGTCAGTCAGCCACAGCTGACTGCACCCACACAGGGTGCACAGTCCATCAGGTTTGTGTCCAGTACCCACTGATGTCCTCCCAAGCACAGATCCTGGGCCTGCCCTGACCTTGCTGTGGGGTAGGATATGAGCAATAACCTCCACCATTCAGCTCTTACAAAAGAAAGAGGCCCACTCACTGCCTCAGCCACCCCTAATGGAGCCGCCTCCACTGCTGCACCCACTGACCTCAGCACATTTTTTTCACAGATTGGAAGATAATTCTTGGGAGGCAGCCAATCCCTGACATAACCATCAGTTCTGGGGATTACTGTCTTCAAGTGGGTATTGTTTCCTAGTAGGTGAGCTGGTGATAAAGTTTACAGATAATTAATTAGCATTAATGCGCTTCAAAATATCGTGGGAAGAGCCAATCACTGTGAGTGGAAATGCCAGGGCTGAGGGACATGGGATCTTTCCTGCAATGAGTCACACCACCAGGGTAAGTTTCAAACAACCCATCTATCAAATATATCCTTCTCCCTTCCAAAAAACACTGGCCACAAGAGGCTGGGCAGCAAGGCAAAATATCATCTAAAGAGACAAAGGCCAGCAAATAGCACCTAAGGCGTAAATGAGGATGCACAGCAAGATGCCAAGTTTTAACCTCCAGAAACCTGTCAAACAGTGCTGGAGCTGGAGGAGTGAGTTTCTTGTGGGTTAAAGCTTTGTGTCATGTGGCTGCCATATGTGGGATCCCAGGCTTGGAGGCACAATGCTCACTTTATTGTATCATGGTCTGGAAAGCACAGAGCTGCTCTCAGCCCTCTGGGAAAACAAGAGCTCGGCAGCAGCCTGGCAGCAGTGTGGCTCCTGCAGAGGCAGAAAGCCTCCAGACCTGCAGCAGCCAGTGTGTATTAGTCTTCTCAGTGGTTCCATTGACCCAACCAAACCTTATTAAAGCTTTCTTTTCCCACCAGCCTCTGTTTCATTTACATCCCCCTTGTCCAACTTCTGTGACACAAAAACAGGGGCCTGGCAGATAAGCCATGGTGAAATACTGATTCACAGACCCACCCCTCGTGCCACATGAGGAGTACACAATCACACTATTGCCAGATGTTTCACAAGGCATAGGCGGGGAGAAACCATCCTGCCTGCACCAGCTGCCTGCTTCCCCCTCCCCTCTCCCCCAGTGATGCTGCAGAGACCTGCCCTGTCCCATGCACCCTCAGTGTACATCTGCCTCCCTGACTGCACATTCAGCCACAGCACCCATCCTCTCTGCCAAAGAAATAACTCCTGTATGTCACTCCAGCTGTGGAGGTTTCCATACTGGTGAATATTGTGCCTCAAATCATCATCCCCCCCTCCCTGTTTTTTAAGAAGAGGGCAATTAGAAGGGAAGTTCTGTGTTTTGCTAGCTGATTTTTACTACTAATTTTTACAAGCAGATGAAAATGGAAACTTTTAACAGGAAGGAAGGACCATCCAACCCTAGAGTGGCAGCACTGCCCTCCAAAAGAGTCCCCAAGCTGTGAGGGACTCAGCCCTGGTCCTGTCCAGTTCATGTCCCCCTCTGCTCAGTGCTCTGCTCATTCCCTGCCATGCTCTCCCTGCTGACACCCCATGGAGCTATGCAGCAGTAACATTTCACCAAATGCAGTATCTCAGAGAGAAAAATGAAGAAATTACCCCCAAAAACCTGATTCAAAATATCCCAGCATAATCAGTCCCCAGGCATCCTGCCACCTGGCACCTTTATCTGTGGCACCTTGCACCCTGCTTGGTACAGCACTGACCCATCAGAGATGAGCATGCAAGAAAAGATGAGAAATTCCAAGTAAAAATCACCAAATACTTCTGCATTCTCCAAAAGCAAAATCTCTGCAGAAAAAAAATCATCACATGCATCCTGCCTGTAGCCTCTTGCCAGCATTTTGTTGGTTTTGTAGCCTCCTGGACTCATCCTCAAACCCCCTTATGGAGACTAAGGGATGGACAGGTGTCACCAAACATTTTCCAAGTTAAACTGTTTAACTGGTAAAAGTTACCAGAATTTGGAGAGCATTAAGAAAATTTTCCCATTAGGAATAAAAAACTAATGTAAAAACATCCTGTCTTCTCCAGAAACTAAACCCTCTTTCTGGTAGCTATTTGAAAATAGCCTTTCTAGACCTTTGTCTACATTCCTCTTCAAATCACCTGGACAAAAGTTGGCCATTTCAGCACCCCTAAAAAGATACAGGTAAAATACAAATCAGTGACTGGCCTTAAAAGTTTTCTTTGCTGCTTCCCTCCCTCGCTCCCTCCTGTGCAAACACGTAATTTCATTTTTGATGTCAAACTGAACCTTCAAATAAGCAGGCAGACAGCTAAAACTTTTAATATACAGTCAAGCAACCATCTGCATGAACCAAAGAATTTTAAGAACCCCTTTTCCCCTCAGTCAAACATCTTTACCCAGCTGGAGGACACCTATGCAAAACTCTGCAGCTCATCACATCAACGCACCTGCTGAGGAAAATATTGCAAGACCTGGGTTGGTGACTCTTTTCCAGCACTGGTCCAATGAATCTGGCTGCTGTTTCCAGCGACGGTTAAAAATGTGCACCAGTTGATGTTATCTGCATGGAGCAGGTAACCTTTTACATTTTGTATTCAGTCAGCAGTCACATGAATGATGAGGCAGGGACCAAAGCCTTTCTGAATGGTCTGGTTTGCAGTGCCAGCAGCAGGACATGTGATAGAGAAAATTCCTTGCTCAGTGTTTTTCTCATGTCAGGAGAGTGTGAGAGGGAAACTGAGGCGTTGCACCATTCGGTCGCCCCAAGGGCTAGCCCAGTCTTCCAAAATTTAGGGTGTTGAAAAGGGAAGGTTGATGAAAGATGCAAGGCAGGTTTTTGTAGTACTCTGATAAGGAAAAAAATATTGTTTTGATTAAGGCTTATTATCATCTTTAAGACTTGGCTCCTACTCCCAGCTGAGCCACAGCCTTCTTGTGTGTGAAGCCACAGGGCTCCTCACCTCGAGGATGCAAAGCCTGATCCCTCTTTGGCAAAGAGCCCCAAGCTGTTGCCTGTAGCACACACAGGGAAGGACTTTTACCAGGGAGTCTCAGCAATTGCCACAGATGCTGCAGGATGGAGATGTCTTGCCTGACTTTTATTTTCTTCCTTCTTTGGCATTTGCCTTCTTTTTTCGTGTGTGGGAGGCAAAGGTGGAAGGTGCCAAGTGCCTTCTCCCAGCCAGCCCTGCTCAGCAGAGGCAGTGATGGCAGGGCCAGCAAGGTGGGACAGGGCAGGCTTGCCATGGGGACAGAGTCCAAGCTGGGCAGTGAGCCAGAGCAGCCACCAGAGTTTTGGTGACAGGACCACACTCAGTGAGGGCAGAAGCCACTTGGGAGGTAGCCCCAATCCAGCATGCAGGAGCAATGTATTTTTTTTCTCATGAAAGACTTTAATGAACTTTTAAATTTGATGTTCAAATTATTCACAGGATGAACATGTTTTCCCTGATAGACATATTATCCTACCATAGTCACCATCAATCCACATCCACAGGTTAAAAAATTACAGCCCTAAGACAGAGATAAATTCAAACTTTTTTAGGGGAAAAAAGCCAGTAATATTTCCAAGTCAAAGCTCCTTCCAAAATCACTGTATTACAGACAAGGTGATTCCAGGTGCCTTGAGGACCATTCTGAGATTTCCCTGGCTTCCAATGGCTCCATCCCATCTCAGCACAAACCCTCAGTCTCTGTTTGCTCTCACAAAAATTATCATGTTACTCTCTGCTTTCTTTTTTATAACCCAGATGATAACTTTGAAAGGAGGTTCAAGTAGAACAATATGCTTTTTTTTTCAACAGCATTTTCTGATGAAAGACACATTCAAAAGGAAATATTTGGCTTATGATAATTTTCACCAAAAATTGAGTTTCAGATTAAAAAAAAAAAAAGACTGAAAAATATAAGTTATCTTGTTTTCTGCAAAATATTTCCCAAAGCATTTCCTCTAAATGGATTTTGGAGGAGAAAACCACATTTTCCACTCAGCTCTTCACTTCTGGTGACCTGATTAACTTCTCTATAATAGGCTGCAGCAAAGTAAAACCAAGTCAGGCAGGATGAGAAAGAATTCACCTTACTACAACTGAAAGCACCAAACATGTAACTTTCTGGGTTAGCAGCTCAGATGCTGGATCATTGGTGGCACAGGAGAGACAGCAGCTGGGAAAATTGTACCAGAACACCTCTCTAATTTATTCATGTGGCTGCAAATGCCCTGGGGATGCCCCTGCCACATTTTGCACCATCTCTTATTCCTACCCTGGCCACTTCTAGGCTACCAACTCAAACACCATGCCTCCCACTCTGCCATCTCAACATCCCTGGTGTGTGCCTTTCCAGAAGTTGGTCACTTCAGGAAGAGACACATCTCAAAGCTTTTGTGGCTGCTGTTGATGAGTGGTGCAACTCTGCAGTAGCAGGTGCATGTATTTGCCAGCCAGCCAGCTATTCTTTTAATTGTTTCCACAACATAAAGAGCCTGGCCCTGCCATGCACTCTCTTGCTTTCTAATATTGCTGGGTAGCAAAGCAGAAGTTTCTAGTGAAGTTGGCCAAAGGCAGCCATGCACCCCTCTACCTCTGGCTGACACCCAACCACTTGTCTTTTTCTGATGTGGCTTTCCCTCTCCCACTGCTTTGGTATCCTCTGATGCAACTCTTACTGTTTATTTTTATAGTCCCTGGGTTTTATCAACATAGAGTAGTCAGGAGAGTATCAAGTATCACATCACATAGCATGGTACTTAAATAATTGCACTTCTGTTCTTACAGGCATGTGCTCAGACAATAGCTCAGAATTTGTTCTTGCGGCTTTGCAAATATTTAGCAAATCCATCACTTCCCTTTTTTCCCCCACAACTCCCCAAAATATACTTATTCCCCTTGAGGGCCCATCCCATCATTCATTGCTCTAAGAAGCCAGCTTTGCTTCTTATTTGGTTGTCTGGATCTATTAAAACTTTTTATGCATCCTCTGCAGGAGAGGAGGGAGACCCTTCCTTCTAACAGGCATGGCTAGAGTTAACAAAGACACAGGTATTAAAAACCCCGGGCAGATACAGTATAGCTACTCACCCCAGCGATGTCCAAAAGTGAAGCCCAAGCTTATCTTTTCGTGGCTTCACCCTTTTGTAGGAAGGGCTGGTCCCTCCCTTGTGCTCGAGATGGGAAGATCTGGAGCTCCCCAGGCAGGCAGTGCCGCCTGCTTTTATTTCAGTGGAGCTATTTTGCCAGCAAAGGATTACAAGAGCTTTCTCCAGCTCGGTTGGGAACAACTACGCTTCACCTATGACTATGGATTTTGGTCATGAGGGTGAAGAAACCCTTCGGGGCACAGCAGCTGCTCCTCCTGATACAGCCCTTCCTGTCACTGGGTTCTTGCTCAACCCTAATTGAAATCAGTGCTGATCTCTGATCAAAGAGGTGAGCGCCATTAATAAGCGAGGGATTAAACAAAAGTCAGGAAGCCTTCCTAATTGAGGGAACGGGCACCGGCTCAGCTCCAGTTTGCCAGACCCAGCTCTGTCACGGGACTGGAGTCAGACTCCGCCGGCAGCACCAGTCTGGGCTCCGGGCTGGGGCGCAGCCGCCGCTCCGCACTGGAGGTGCAGAGGCGCCTCTCGGCAGGCTGGAAACAGCTCTCCTGGCACAGTGGGCTCTTCCTGCTCATGTGGAGGCCACGAAACCTGCGTAGCAAAGCTGAGCAGGTGCTTTCACAGAAGGGGGAGGTGCCATTCATTTGTAAAATGTCTGCAGCCGCTTATTTTACCTGCCTCTGCCCTCACGCTCACAAGCACAAAGAAATGCGTTATTCAGACATTTGCCCAGTGCCACCCATGCACGGCGTGGAGGAAGAGCAGCCATGGCCTCCTCCCTGTGTCTCGTGGGTGCCTCCTGGCCAGCTCTGATAAAATAATCTTTGACCCAATTTTTCATGCCTGTACAAGCTATTGCTCTTAATTTTCTAGTGCAGCAACAACATAAAAAAGATCAGCTTGTTTTTTTGTGTTGTGCTGACAATCACCCAACTGCTGGTGTAGTGGTGTGAGGGTGAGCACAGGTAGAAAACCTCAACAGCAATGGCAGAGAGAGCTTATCTGTGTTTATGCCCACTTATTTTCTGCTGGACCTCTGGATCTCCACTAGTGATCAACCGCAGCAGCCCAACAGCACAGTTCCTGAGCTGCAGGTATCACCAGGTCTGTGACTTGAGTGAGATCAGAGCCCTCAACTTGCCACATTCACCATCTCCCTCAACCCAAGCTGTACCTTGAGAAGATTTTAGATTGTGCCTTTCGATTGTGCCCTTTAGATTGCACAAAGTAAATGAAGGATGTGGACACTCCAAAGGAACAAGGCCCAGCTTCCTTCACTGCCTCATGCTCATCCATACCAAAGTGGGGCTGCTTAAATCACCTTTTCTGTCCAGCTGCCAAGACAGATCCCTGCATGATTTAAAGAGAGGAAACAGTAATGTGCACAAAATAATCTTTGAACCCTAGGATCAAAGCAGCACCCAGGCCTTGGTGGGCAGCTGAGTCACCCCCTGCACACTCGAGAGCACAGCCAACACAAGATCCATCAGAAACTCACTGCAACGAGCCTGCAGGAATGGGAAACCATTATGTGCTGATTCTTGGAGCTTTGGAGAGAGAATGCACAGCCACAGGCTCACTCAGCAGTCGCTTGGTGGGTTACCCTGACACAGCAGGATGGGGACACACAGCTACTCCACCTGCAGATGGAGGTGCACTAACATGGGAACATGTAGCATTCCAACAGCAAAATCTGCTGTTTAAAATCCAGCTAAGATACATCACAGTCCTTGCAGCACATACAAAAGCCTGAAGTTAAAAGCAAAAATGCAATCCAGTGAGGGAATTTTCATTTACAACAAGTGGTGTGAATAAATTGCAGTAGATCTTGAGAACATCACAGGACAAAGAAAGTTACAGTTAAAACAGTGGTAAGACCACCAAAAGGCATTTTATGAGGAACTTTGAAAATATGTAAAAGAGACAGTGCAAGTAGTTTAATGAGTAAAACAATATAACATAAGTCACAAATGAGACAGAAGAATACTCAATAAAAAGTTATTAAAATATTATTTAATCATAAAATAGAATTACAACAATAGTTTATTAGGATGAGAATCTTTTTAGCACAACAGAAAGAAGTACCATCATATATTTAAGGTAAGTTTAAAGGGAGAGAAAAGATCAGTTTTAAAATATTCCATGTATTTCAGTAGTTTTTGCATCCTTTCCTGATGAAATATTATAATGGTCTTATGGTTTCAAAGCAAAAGATGCTGAACACCAGAATAAGACCTTCTGACTTGTCTTGCTTAAATCAGCCCTCTCTAATCCATTCTGAAGAGTGTATTTAACCTGCAAATGGATATGGTGGAACTCCTTTCACCCCCAGTCCTGTTATCTGTTAAAACACAAAGAAAAAAAAAACCATAAATTAGAGCGATAATTCACCATTATCAGACATTTGATTACACAGCTAGACATGCTTTAATTTAGAAAAGGACTGTGTCCTCCAATTTGACATCCTACTATATTTTGCACCCATCAGCTCATCACAGGCTGGAATTTCAATGCATGCTCTTTCTCTAAAGCTCAGTAATCACAGGCCAGAGTCCATTCCCCAAAAGCCTCTTCTCTTAGATACTGCTAAGCCTTAATTCTGCAGCTCACAATGTAACCTTCGGCATGCATACACAAAGAGCAGGGCTTTAAAACAAATCCCAGTGGAACAATTTTTTAAAGAGATAACCTTGTGATAATTAACTAGAATGTAAATAAAAGCAGATGCTTTTATCTGCCACTGATTAAGACATATATTTACTCCATCCTTTCCATAAATAGAAAATGCAAACAGCATTGGGAGAGGGAGAAGTGTAAAGAGATGATTGCACAGAAAATTTGACTATCAGCATTGGTACAAAGTTTAAACCCTGGAATATCTTCAAATCTCTAAATGCATTTAACTTTCTGCAATAGGAACAAAAAATGCAAACAGCTTAACATATATGGTCAATGTTCTAACAACTTTTTCCAGCTTCCCACCACTGCCAACTGGAGTTTTGTTACCTGAAAAAAATCAGGAATGAAAAAGTGGCTTTCAAAAATGAAAGGAGAAAGTATCATTCACCTTGAAAACCCCACCAGCCTGTGGTTGCCGTGAAAGCCACTCTTTATCCATCCCATCACTGGCAGAAGTCACATACATTTCTGAATAATCCTTTCCACCAAAACAGCAGGAAGTTGTTTTGTCTACGGGAAGTTTCACAGTCTGGAGTCTTTTTCCTGGAGGAAAACATGCATGAGGTTTCCTGTTTGACTACTTAGAATAAGAAATTTAAACAAATTATCACAAATAACCGTTGTGGAGCCAAGTGCTCTGCCAAAGTGGGAACCAGGGCTGGGGGAGGTTGCATCCTGACTGATGAGCACAATAACAAGGAGAAACCAGACTTCTGTGAACCCTGTTATTGATGATGTATCATTTGACAAGTTTCAGTTTCAGGTATCACCAACAAATCCCACTTCAATCCCAGCTTGCCCTCTAATTAAATGCTAACATCCACGGCACAAACACGTATCTGAGCTTGTCATCTAGGCTGCCCATGGAGTCAATGGAAATGGGATAGAATTCCTCTCTAAAACAGTCACATGAATCACGCCCTAGACCTGCTGACTTTTCTACTTTTAACTACAAAGGCAGCCTGGAGCGAGCAGACCTCGTGCAGCGTTACGGAGGCGTACCTCCTGCTACACCTCTGCTGCCTGCAGTTAAGGAAGATTAATTCCTAGAAGCTTTTCCTGAAATTTCAATAGCCTTTCAAATCAAGCTGGCATAAAATAGGGATCATGGGACAATGTCTGGTGCTTATAAAAAACTAGCACTACCATAAATAGTACTATGCATTTATTGTGCCAACAAATAACTACGGACTTAATGATGGTGGCGAGCAGATCCCCTCTAGCCCTAACCAGAAGGCTGTCAAGATATCTTGCAGCAGGTTTTTCCAAAATTTCTGCTAATCCTGGGCAATAACAGCCTGTTCCCATTATGCCTATTTTATGGATCTACAAGTGAATTTCTCTTTCTAGAAATATGCTAAAGCACATGAATTTCCTTACAAAATGTGTAACTTCTCTGAACTCCCAACTGCATGTGTAAATGGCTTGGTCCCCCTAGTGATGTGTTAAAATAGTAGTAAAGTAATTTTGATGTAGAAACTGACTGACACCAAGTCTGGGAGAAAATGAGTGGGAAGGGCATTCAAAAGGAAAAACATGGACTGTAGGAAAAGAGGCACAAGCCCCAAGACAAGGGGATAGACCCTGGTTGCAGTTGTAGAATGCTCTCAGTGGATAACAGCCTGGAAGATATAATTTACAATTATATGTGAAGTGTCTCCCTGTGTGTCTCTCAAGTTTCAAGAAAATCTGCACCCTGATGCTCTACAATCTCTCTGAAGTATTACTCTGTGCTTGGTCTCTACAGAAGAGACAAATGTTGCAAATCTTGATGTTATAAAAGTCGAAGGATATTAAAAACAATCATTAGGAAGAACTATAAAATATTCAATTGCAGTCTAGATTGGACATTAGGAAAAATTTCTTCACTGAAAGGGTTGTCAAGCATTAGAACAGGCTGTCCAAGGAGGTGGTAGAATCACCATCCCTGGAAGTATTTAAAAACCATGTAGATGTGGTACTTAAAGACATGGTTTAGGGGTGGGCTTAGCAGTGCTGGTTGATGGTTTGACTTGATTGATCATGGAAGTCTTTTCCAGCCTTGATTGTTCTAGGATTTCAATTTAAAGAATAAAACTAGCAGGTCACTGAGTGACCAGAAGCTATGACAAGACTTGGTAACATGTAAGTTAACATCCTTGAGTCCTTTGCAAACCCTGTGGGACAAGCCACCAGCCTTTCCCTGTAGCACAACCTAATCTTTCCTCAATCTAAAGGCAGCAGCTACCTCTGCTAAAGAAACCTTGACCAAAAAATCTGCTTCACCCTGGACCCCAAAACCTTCACTTAGGAAAGATGCCAAACAAACAAGTTTCCTCATCCCATTGCCCTAGAAACAAAGTCCAGGCTTTGTTATCACTGAAACCTGGAAATCCCTCACATGCTTTAGATGAGCTCTTTATCAGCAGATGTATCTGCAACGGGCTGACAGCCATTCAAGCCACACTTAATGGCTAGGGTGCATTAAAAGAGGATTTCACAGAATTCTCTTCAAACCTGTCTGGGTTATCTCCCTAAAGAATTACAATCCACTCAGAATTCAGCAAATTTCAGATTTTAGATATTACTTTAAAATGATAGCATGAGAGAGCAATTAAGCATGAGGTTTTTTTCCACAAAAAGCAGGTGGCTCCTTTTGACAGGGACACTTACTCTGTGAAACTTCCTAACACTGCTCCCTGCAGGTGCTATGACGTGGATGAGGGGGAGAGAGAACAGGTTCATGGAAGAAAAATGCACTACCAACACATCAGTACCTCATCCATCTGTAAGCATACTTAAAGACTGGGAGTGCATTAGGGACATATACTCTGCCATCAATAGCCTTACTATCCCTATGCATCTGCTTATAGCCACTACTCCTTCTAGCTTTCTCGTATGAAAACACCTCCAAAAGGGAGAAGGAAAAGGAAAACAAGTAAAAAAAGTAAGGAAAAAAAAGGTCAGGGAGAAAAAAAAAAAAGGCCAGGCAGGAAAAAGGTAGAAATAATGAACGAGGGAGGAAAAATTATTAAATCTACTATCCCAGGAGGGTATTCAGAGGGCTGGTGGATGTCACCAAGGAGTGTTCTGCCCACCAGAGTGAGAGGATGTGGGTGCAAAAATAAGTCCCAGCATTGCTGGCATCTCCTAACTGGAGCTTCCTTCTCCTCGTGCTGGGGTGCAGAGTCTGCAGAAATTCCACAGGTTGGCAAGACTTTGGATGGGTACAGATCAAAAGGTGAGGGGGAAAGCACAGCCTGAGCCTCAAGCAAAGGTTACCAGCAGAGTCAGAGGCAAGGCTGGTGCACATGTGCCAGGGTCTGCTGTGTGCTGCAGTCAAGGCACTGGAGTCCCTGAATCCACACTCCCACAAAACCCCAAGCCCTCTACTAGGCTCCAGATGTATCCCTGTGCATTGCTCTTCTGCTGCATGATGCAAACTTGTGCTGTCTGGGATCTGACAGAATCATGCTCCCATTCTCACCAGTGGCCCCTTGCAGCCAGTGTGGTTCAGTTTCCCTTGAGTGCCTTACATGTGTTTTCTGCCCAGAGTAAATCATCCCTGGCACTTCACTAGAGTCCAAATGAGAGCAGCAATGAACAACAGACTCAGACAATGGGCACACCCAAGACATTACTGTGGGAATGATAAAACGCTGTGGAATTCATTAAACATTTTTCAATTATTTCATTGCAAAATCGATCGTGCAAATAACTTCTAACAATAAAAAAGATGTTGCTGGCATTAGTGTCCTGTGGGACTTGTAATAAAATCAAGTAGGCTGCCAAAAATTATACACTAAATGAAGAAACAAGACTCAAAAATGGTTTAAGTCATCTTTCCCATTTATCAATGAGATAAACACTGGTCTTAATTTTGGAGGATGCAAGAGGATGCTAACTCAAACAATTCACAAGTAGACTCCTTAGCAACTTTATCTTTTCCAACACAACAGATGCTGGGTTCAAAGGAGACTTATTTATAAAGGTAATTTTTGAGAGTATGGACATAAAATTGTTTGAAATAATAATAATGATTTTTAAAAAAGCAAAGTTTTTAAAAAAAAGCAGATATACCATTTCTGTGAGGTGAAAAAACCCCACCTCTCACTCTGTTTTTATTTCTTCATTTTGTTTTGTATAACACAAAATTCCAGTCTAACTTTTGCAAGGACTTACCTGTCTCAGGATCAAGGCGAATCACTCTCCCACCATCATAACAAGCCACCCAGAGTTTGCCTTCTGTGTCAATGCACATCCCATCTGGAATGCTCTCCTCTTTTTCCAGTTTGTATATACTCCTACGGTTGCCTGCAGGGTAGAAAAACCACAGAACTGAGTGACACAGTTGTTAAAATTTTTATCAGTCACAGCCCAGCAGAGTTATTTGTACTATTATTTCCAAAAGCTGTGCTGAGGCCCTGAGTTTTTTCCCCATGAAAGAAATAGATTGTGTCTGCTGCCCTGTTTGTTTCCCGAGACAGTTGTTTCTCAGCATGAAAGCCTGTGGCTCAGTTTCTATCCATTGAAAGTATAATCCTTCTTTCTGGCATTCATTTCTACTGCACCACTCGTTGTTCCCTACTTACAATATTAAATGAGTAACTGAATAAATTAATATTAGATATATTCATAAAATTAATTACTTGTTCTAAAAGCAGTTTGAATAATTTCAAGTGTGGGCTGCTCCAGCTGGAGACTTTTCAAACAGTTTGCTGGAACGTGCCAATAATCACTGTTCCAACACAAAACTGACCTTCAGATCTATAAACTGAGAGCCTACATAAACACAGAGTTAGGAAAAGCATCAATTTCAAAGGCACACTATCGACCTAAAAACAAACAACTTTTATCCACTGTTATTAAAGAAAATTAAACCGAACTTCCCAACATTGTTTATTTTATGCTCTGACAGCTTCAATGTTTCTCATATGCAGCAATATTTTTAATGAGTTTCCCTTTTGCTCCTGGGGATTGTCAGACTGCCCACAGAAAGAATGAGCAAGAAGTGAGAGAGAGAAGTACCTTATTGCCCAAGGAAAAATTCAGCTGTAAACCATAGCAGAGAGACATTAGGACAAGGTGCTAAATCCAAAATTACTTTAAATTCAGAGGTTTAAAACTAAATATCAAATTGGCTTCTTTTAAAGCAAAATATTACAGCCCATACAGTCAAAAGCAAATTACTAGTCCAAGTCACCGGAATTTTTCTTTTGCCCAAGCTTGTAGAAGCCCTCAAGGCGTTGTTTTGTTTTAAATTAATGAAGGAAGCTTTGAGTTACTGCTACCGTTTTTGCCTTGTTCTTTCTGCAGAATCTTCATTTAGTAGCTTGTATTTTAAAACACAAAACAGGGTGAAGAGTGAAAAAAATATGCAGGGAAACTGGCAGAGGTTTTGCACAAGACTACACGCTTGCTGTCACTTTGCCTGTGCTGCCAGTAACAAGAAACACACAGCCATGGGAAGAGACAGATGAGATACACTTTGTCCTTTTTGCTGGAAGATCAGATATGCCTCGTGTTTAGTAACAGTAGTACAGATTACTACTCAAACTGCCAGGCAATTTAAATACTTTATAGCATTACCAAACGACCCTGACTGGTTTGAGCCAGGAGCCTACGCAGACAGATGTTAACATGGCTTCTGTTGTTCTGCTCCAAGGAGGTTTCTGGGTAATTGCTCCCAAAGCTCTGATCATCTCTGTGCAATAACCAGAGCCGAAACAAACATCACAATCTTTAGGCACAAACAGTTTAGAATGCAGCCATTCATACCAATTTTTCCAGTTTGGAGGTCATAATCAAAGGCATCCACCGAGTAGGACAAGCTGTCAATGTAAAAGAAGGTTCTGTGATCCAGTGACCAGTCCAGCCCATTAGAAATGTCCACCTGGTCAAAGTGCTTCACCACTGAGAGGTCGGGGAAGAGTGTGTACAGAGAGCCCTGGTGCCTCTCCAGCACTGCAGGACGGATCTCCTCTGCCATTGTACCTGTGCAGAGCCAAAGAGAAAGCAGGCTCACAGTAAATGGATCCTCCTCCAGGTTCAGGGGCAGCCTCTCACTATGATGCTGATCACACTGCCAGTGTAGGATGGGGCTGTGCAGGGGGCTTCTGAAATTTGAGGAAGAAACTGAGCTAAAAGCAAAAGGGAAAGGTGTGCTTCCAAAGTGCTTGCTTTTAGCAGAAGGTGGCAAAACACAGCCTTTGTTCTTTTGTTGGACATTTCTGGGGCAGAAATGGTGTGCAGAATGATTCCTGAAAAAAGTTTTATTCAGTCATTCATATATTAAAACAGGTGTGGTTGGCATTTAACTTACAATAAATCCTAATGTCTTATAGAGCTGAGAGAGTGGAAAAAAATTACCTCCTCCGTCAGAATGAGTCTTACATTAAAGCCTCTTTTAAAGCAAATCTCATCTTTGGAGGTTAAAGTTGGCAGCTGAGACTGGCTCTTGAGAGGCTGGATAAAGGCAGATTAAGGGTGGCCTTGGGACTGAACAACAAGCAGAAGCACAGTTTTAAAGTTTTAAAACACAGGAGGACAGGATCACAGCTGAGGCTGGAGGACACCTCTGGACATCATCCAGGATCACCCCCTGCTCAGAGCAGGGTCAAACACTGCAGGTTCCTCCCACCAGTGCTGGGTGTTGAAGATCTCCATGGATCTCCACACTCTCTCTGGACAACCTGTTCCACTGTTTGATCATCCTCAGTAAAAGAGTTTTCTTATGTTCATACAGAATTGGCTGAGTTTCAGTTTGTGCCCACTCCTTCTGATCTTTCAGTGGGTATCACTGAGCAGAGGCTGGCCTCTATCTCTTTTACTCCCTCCCCAGTCAGGTACTTATACATACAGGTGGGATAACCTGAGCCTTCTCATCTCCAGGATGAATAGTCCCTTAGCTTTTAGAGATTCTGAGTAACAGAGAACAAACCACACAATATAATAAATTTCTCAATGAAAAGGTATTTTCTTCTGGCACCCTTCCAGTATTCAAAACAAGCAGCTGACAGGGAAGAGGCAAAGCCAGTATCTTAAACCAGGCAGGCTCTGAGTAGTTGGACTCTTTTTAATGAAATAGTCCAGATTAGATAGTACCTAGCTGATATAAACAGATTTGTAAATGGGTTGAAACTCTGTTTGAAGACAACAAAAAAAATCCCCACCATTTAACCATGAAGGAAAGCTTGCTGCATCTACAGCTGATCATTGCATTTTATCACCAAAAGCCAGCAAGCACCAGAGGGAAGAAAGAGACTGCAGCATACCTGCGAAATACCTCCCTGCAGGATCCACCTTCCCATCATTGAATCGGGTATTTACTTTATCCTTGTCCACTTGAGTAATGCTGGTTACCAGCTGCTCTTTCCATTTCAAAGCTGCAAATCTGGTTCCTAGGGTGATGACATAATCCCCAGACTGCCGGAGAGCCACGGAGCTCACAGGAGCATCTGGAAACGGGGTGAAATTGAAAAGTGAGATGTGCTATGAGGAGACATTTCTTTTCTGTCCACTTCAGACATGCCAACTGAACTCAGCAAAACCTCAGCAAGAGAAACAACCTACTTTTCTACCAACAAAATTGATGTTTAAATAGAAACAGATTAGTCACATGAACTTGAGTATTACCACTACTACCAGGAGCTATAATCATTACCAGCACCTAGTTGTGTGATATGTGCTTTATTTTAAAAAAATAAGTTTATAAAGGGGTGACTGGAACATGTGTTTTTTCCAATAGCTTATTGTGTGGGTTCCCCAAGGGAAAAATCAATTGCCTATAGCTGTAGAGCAACCATGTTTATTTAGCACAGCTGCTGTGTAAATGAACCCTGCAGTGATGGAGGCAGAGTATCTCTGCACTGGGGCAGGTCACATTGGGCAGGAGAGACACTCCCCACACCACACTCTGCCACAAACCTCCAGAAGCACCAAAAACACACCAAGGAGTGGCAGAGCTTCCCAAGAGCTAAAGCAAAACAGAAAACTAAAATGCTCCATGATTAGTTTACACTCACTTGAGCTATTATGCATAAGACCTCAATTGCAGGTTATTATACATGAATTAGTAAAAAAAAAACCAGTGACTGTGAAGACAACATTTCTGTAAAAGCCTACAATCAGATGCAATCCAAGGAATAATAACTTTAGGCAGGTCAACAAAGTCTGGGACAAATGGGACAAATCACTAATTTTCTAATTCAAAACTGAAACATTTCTTGTGTTTATGGCTTTGCAGGGTTATAATTAGGTAATACTTCCACAAACACTTATAATCACCACCAGCCACCACTGGGTGACAAGAGGAACTGCTCCTTTCCAGCTGTTTGCTCGTGGCTGAGGATGTCCCTTCCCTTTGGAGCCCTGGCAGCAGTGCCACCATGACAGAAATCTGAACGCTATTTGCCCCCAGCACTGGGGATGAGCCTGACTGCAAACTCAGCTTTAGCTGAGGTCTGCTGGTGGTCTGGGGCTCATTGACACTGGGGTGCCACTCCTTGTTCCCATGCCAGCACAGAGGGCAGCACAGTCCCCTCAGCACCTGCCACACGTAGCAATTTCGCTGCCCTTCAGTTTGCCAGTAGCCACACTAATAAAAGTGGTTTTCTGCCTGTATCAGCAGCAGTGGCTTTCCTAGCACGGCATGGGATTGCAAGTCTACTTTTACTCTTCCAGGAAAAGGCTTGGGGCCATGGCTTAGAGAAGTCCTTCCTCCTGGGCAGCACCCAGAGCATTCCTCTGACCCTGGGGGGAGCAGCTCCCGAGCACAGCTGCCACTGGAGGTGTTGGACATCCAGGTGCCCCTACAGCCACAACAACAGCTCCACACCTTCCTGACAAAGCACCTCAGAGCAAAGGGTGCATGAGGACACAGCCACCCTACCATTCACTGCACAAACTCTGCCTTCACGTCTCCAGAGAGGCTACAAGTAAAAGACTACACCTTTGAGAATAGATCAGTTTGGGGGGAAAGGCAGGGAGAAGCACATTCCCTCAGCTAAGCTAAGAGGAATTAAGTCTGGGAAGCAACACTTCCAAAATTAGTATCAGGCCTTCTCTCATCTTGAAATTGGCAACTACAGTAATTTGAAAGGCAGATAAGCCCAGATCAGTTTCTAGTGAATAATGAGAACAGCTTATAGGTAGGCAAAATTGATTTTCACCAAGTGTTATTGAACATGAGAAAATAATCAATTGTACTGACAGCACTTAAGGAGCTCTCTCCCAACACAAATATTTACTTTATCACATCCAGCAGTAAATCTGCAGTCCTTTTTCCATGTGAGTTAGCATATCTCTTCCTTTATAGAAATAATACTTGAACCACTGAGACTCTAGCTGGTGACACCACTACCTTAAATAAGTATCAGCTTTTTAAACCGTTACTGGAAATCTTCTCTCAATAGAGAAAATGTTATGGGCATTGATCATTCACATCAGAGCTACAGCAGACACCAACAGAAGTGGGACAAAGTGGGAACAAAAGAGAAAGAAAAAGGGAAAAGAAATAGATTAAACATAACCCGCTAGCAGAACGTCGTAAGGAAAGGACTAGGTCTGGTCTGTATGTAGTTTCCCAATGTGCTGGCACGGAGGAAACAGCCCAGGCTGCCGGGAAGGTGTCCCGCTGAGCGCACCGCGCCGAGGGCACAGCCCGAGCCCCGCACACGGAGCCGGCGGCTCCGGCGCTCCTTACCCACGGGAACGGCCTCCGTCCGCCCGGGCACCGGGCTCCAGCGGCACACCTTCCTGCCCGTGATGTCCACGAACAGCAGCGCGCCCTCCCTCTGGTCCCACACGGGCGACTCGCCGATCCCGCAGCGCTCCTTGGCCACGCACTCGATCCTGACGGACGACATGGCCTGCGGGGGAATCGGCACCGCGCGTTACACCCCGAGCGACGAACCGGGGAGGGGTAAAAAAAGAGGGGGTTATAATAAAAGTAAAAGGAGGGGGAAATGAAATGGCAGGCCGCCCCGCTCCGCTCGCGGCGGGCCCGCCCCCGCACGCCCGGCTGCCGGCGCACCGCGTGTGCCGCCGTGTCTGTAACACACGTGTGTGTGTGTGTGTGTGTGCGTGGGTGTGTGTGTCTCTGTGCCTACGTACCTGCCTGTGAACGGGACAGAACTGCAGCAATAACAGCAATAACCAGCAGCAAGCAGCCCCGAGCACGGCCCGGCCGCTCCCGCCGCCGCTCTTATAGCGGGCTGGGAGGCGAAGCGGCCGCGCCTCGGGTGCCCCGGCCGGGCCGGCCCCTCCGGGATCCTCCTCGGGGCACGGCCAGCGCCGGCAGCCCGCGCTGGAGGCTCTCCAGGCCTTCCGAGAGCTGCGGGGAGGGAAGGGAGGGAGAGGAGCTTTCCCAGCGCAGTGGCCAGGTTTCTCAGCCCCTGGGTTTCCCCTGCCTTCTTGCTCTGGTGTAACTGGCCCACAGGGACTCTGCCCTGACTTTCAGCACCGTGGATCCTTCACAGCTCCTGCAGCAGCACCTTGGTTATCCAGAAATCCCGGGCCTTCAGGGTGTCCTGTCCTCTTTGACTCCCCGTGCTGTATAGTCTCAAAAGCTTCCAAAGGCACAAGGAAAACAGCTGGCATCGAAATTTTTGGATACAGTTGACTGTTGGACCTGCTTATCTCTGTGCTGTAGCCACTACATCTCCACGGCACGAAATCTCAAAGCAGTGGGTATTTTTTACATCCCAGGTCTCCTCTTCAGCACCCCATGCCATACTTATATATATATAACATGGCCTTTTGACTTGGAGCTGGTGATCCCCCGTTGGGATCAGTGACAGCAAATGGCTTCACTCTGACTGCTCCGTGCCTTGTGTGTCTCCTCCTGGAAACTCAGGAGCACAAGGCAGGCACAGGCTGGCTTGCTGCTGTGTCCCCACAAACCAGAATTAACTCAGCTGCTTCAAAACTCACCCCTTCCCCATCCAAACTCTGGTTTCCACCAACTGGCTCGTGTAGCAGTCACATTACTCAAGGGTCACTGCACCCAGCAGGGTCTTTCAGGAGATAGTTTCCACACAGCTTCTCTTAGACATTTTATCTGTTCCTTATCATACATTCTCCTCCAGGCAATTATTTTCTGTTGAATATTTCTATTTGGTTGCCTTTATTCATAAAACAGGTGGTCACAGCCCAGGCTTCACTTGGTCACATTTTATATATATATGGTATATTTGTAAAGTTCACGGGCTACATGACCTTACCAACACGTTTCATGTAGGCTTCTTCTGATCATGTAGGCTTCTTTTGATAGAGTACTGATGTGATAATTTATTGTCACCATATCTGAGCAGTTAGACTTCTATTTTACAGACTTCCATGATATTCCTTCAGTGCTTAGAACTGAATTTCTCTTTGTCCTGCTGCATGTACAACAAACGGCAGGATTTCATCTCAGACCTGAGGCAAGCAAATTATTAGCAACAACCAACACAGAGAAACATCCAGAAAAGAGTGCCACATCTCCCTCTTTTTTTCTATACATTTTACAACATGGAAAGAAGATGAAGAAATAAAATTAAAAAAAAAAACACACGCAAAGAATTCATTAAGTATAATGAAGAACAATTATCGCTTCTTACAAAGCTTAGCCACATTTACTGCTCTCCCATTGTCCTTGCACACTACAAGGCCATTTGGGATACAATGAAAGAGCTTACTGAATCCAGCAGCAACAGGAGATACACCCTCAAATCACCTGGCCAGTCTCTCTGTTCGTTGCTGACTTAAGCATTTGCCAGCATGGTTTGGAGGCATCAAAACAAGCTGTGTGCTGGCACGCACCTTGGGAGAAAATAAACAGCTTCTGTAAGCACTAGGTTACCACACAAACTCCGTGCCACGTACTTAGAGCTTGGATCTCTAGTTACATGGGACAGCACCCCTGCTTTGTCTTCTCTGGAAGCAGGGAAGTGGAATTCATACTTATCTACAACTATGAAGAACACAACAAGGAGATCTGTGATGCAGGAGGCCTTGCAGGGTGAAGCCACAGCTCTCCCCCAGCCTGCAGGCTCCCTGAGCCTGCCAGAAGCCATTACCCTTCTTGCCAGTCAGCTCTGGAGAACAGCCCAGAGCACCACAGAGCTGGAAAAATCCCACCACCCTCAATGACTCCAGGCAAGAAAAGGTGCTGGACTATTTCAAGTGCTACAGAGACTGGGCTTTACTTCTGCTCATTCCTGGAGTTGGTCTCTCCTTTTATGAGCCTGATAATTCTTCATCTTTGGAGCAATCATTGTCTTTTTTCCTTCACCTGTAGTCTTTACTACTGTTAGTCCTCTTTCCTGCTTGAAGGTGGGAAGGCTCTAGGCCTTACCCATGGCTGGTATGAAGTGCAAATGCTGTGTATCAGCTGTCTGTGTCCCAAGAGCTGCCTCTGAGTATGGAGCTGTCAGGCCTCCCCGGCAGATGGGCAAGGTGCAGCCGAGAGCAGGGACTGTGCCAAGGGCAGAGGAGCCCAAGGAGCCACTACCTCAGTGTAAACCTATTAAATCCATTAGGGCAACCAGAGTGGCCATGTGGGAATTCTCCACTAGCAGATAATACTGCATTTGGGGGTGTGTGGATACTGGTGAAGATTCAGGGAAAGGTGCAGTTTGCATTTTCCCAAGCTGCTCAAAGAAAACAGAAGGGACGGAATTAATGACAGAGATAGGCACCTGGTGTTGATCACAGAACAGTGCGTGAGCTACGTGCTGCTTTGGTAAAAGCACGTTTTCAAGAGGTGCTGCCTTTCATGGACCAATGAGCTTTTTCTATCCTGTGTTCCACCATCTATCCTATAAAAGTGCAGTTGCTTTTTAATAAACAGCTTTTCAGCCTCGGAAGGAAGTGCGTGTTGCTATATCATTCACCGTCCCTAGTCTGATAGAGACAGGGGTGCACAGATGGGGGACAAGCAAAAAACACTGAGGAGGAGCAGAGGCAGAAACATTAAATCAGTCACTGCAATCAGCTCGCTGGAAAACAAGAGTTGGCACTGCCACGTACTTGTTTGCTGCCAAGTATAGTTCTTGGAATTGGTTTGTGTATCCAGGTCAAGTTATACTTGTTAGCAAACAAGAAGTAACTCCAGGAGAGATCAAACTACTGAGAAGTTTTAATTGTTTACTAGTCTGAATGATCACAGTTGTGTATTTAAAGGTAATAAACATTTGCCAAAGTACTCCATTTTCCTGTTTGCAAATGTCTGCTTGGAAGAAGGTGGCACCAGCAGATTTGTGCCCATTGACTAATTTATGTGTCTAACACTTACCACTGTCACACAAGTTAATGCAGAATGGATTAAGAATCTCAGACAGGGAATCTTTTCTACAAAGGATTGAACCAAATCACCATGAGGTCACACTGAAGTATTTAGCCTTTAAAGATCAGTTTTCACAAAAATTACAATTGTCCCCTGTACTTATTACAGTTTATTACACAGACTTCTTTCAGCACAATTCCTTTTGTACTGGCCACATGCTCATGAAAAAGCATCTCTTACTTAGGAATACAATGTTTAAGTAAATGTGTGACCCTTCCCACTGCAGCCAGTCTCCTCAGTGCTTCATGAGCACCCTCACACTGTCACACACACACCTCCAACCTGTCATGGGAGCACCAACCAGTGAAAGTTTCTGCTGCCTTAAGATGCCTCACAAATCTGGAGCTCCCAGCCTGTGCCTCTCCAGACCTCTGCTCTGTACTGGGAGCAGTTGGGCAACAGGGTGCTTCAGAAAGCATTCTTCAGTGGAGCACAGCCAAGACATTTTTCATTAATGCCTTACTTTTCTGGTCTTTGTACCCCACGTGACCTGGATTTGCATTTTGCTTGCCTCAGGATAAAAAAAAGAGCATTGATATGTGCTACAGCAGCTGCAAAATTATAGTCACAGCAGAGGTCATGCAACAGAGCCAGGACTTCAGGGAAGGGCAGCATCTTTCATTCAAATAACTGATTTAGCAACAGTGCTTTCAGTGTTTGCAGCTTGCAGGCATGCAAATCTTTATTCTGGCCAAATCAAAAATAAATTTCAAATTAACTACAGATTTAGGGTGACTTCACAGAGCTTTAATTTAAAGTGTTCCACCAGACAATTTGAGGAGTCTGGTTGATATACTCACCATTTGTGACAAGTGTAAACTACAACTTGTTTATTATTATCTGCATCACCTGGCTCATCCAGTTTCTAGGTCTCTGTGCTTCCTTTAACTAGGAGAGATGTCTGGTTAGCTGTATAATGATTAATCAGGAAAAAGATGAAACAATGCCCCTACATCATTTTAGAGGAGACAGGAGAACAATAGCTGAGCCAGTTTTAAGGAGGGAAAGCACTTTGCTCAGGTTCCATTCAACCATATGCAAATGGAGCCTAAAATGCCAGTGACAGAGGTTCCCCAACTACTCAGCACCACCCTTCTGAGATAAGGAACTACAAAGGAATGCAGCCAGACACTGTGGTTTCAGGTGAAGTGGGTGGCCGGTTTTAGAGGTGCTTTTCCCCCTCAGCTGACTCATTCCTTCACTAGGGCCTGCACTTCCTGAGGTATAACCAGAGTCACTTTCCCAAAAGACGTAAAAAGCTTTTTCTTTTTATAGGTACTACTCTTGAAGTGTGTCACAAGCTCAAGAGCTCTCAGATGACCAGGAGATTTCCTGATGGCACCTTCCTTTTATGTTGCTGTTGTGCTAAGTTTTAAATTCTTCCTCAGGACACTGGCCCACCGATTTGGTGAGCAGAAAAATTCTGGAATTGTTATGGGACTGTCAAAATACAACTTGTGTCCTGCTCCTCAGTGCTCTCTCCTTGGGTTAACATAGATGGGGGCAGCACCTGAGGAAAAACAACAGAAACCTGAAAAAATGTCTTCAGGATGTTTAAGCCAAAAGAAACCATAAAGGTGTCATTATGGAGCCTACCCAGAGATTTAAAACAATGTATATCAGATAAAGCAGCCAAGGCGAGGCAGACACCCAGCTCCAAGGCTGCTGAGAAAGCAATGGAAGGCAGGGAGAGTCTGCCCAGCCTGAAACAAAAGAATCCCAGAAAAAGGGCAGGGCAAGGTGGATCCAGGAGGTTGTCCCAGACAAAAGAAGCTACTGAAAAAAGAAAGATTATCTGGAAGCTGCATACAGAGGCAGGGAATCTAATGAGCAAATATCCAAGGCTGCTTCTCCTTCTACAATCACGTGGTCACACAAATTTATCCAAGCTCTCTGCAGAGGGGTGAACTTGAGGAACAGAAATAGGCATGCACATTCGCTATTTTCAAACAACTTACCCAACTGCTATGTAAGATTTTCTTTCACAAGTCTGTGCCTGCAGTCACTTTCATGCAGCTGTCACATCCCACTAGATGCGTTGACTTGGGTAGGAGCAGAACCTGGCAGCAGTTATCCCAGGATCATCTCTGCAAGGGGGACATATCGCAGTTTCACCTCAGGAGTGGCAGAAGTGTTCACCCATGAAGCTGGTGTAAAAGGAAGGTTCAGAAGCAGCAGTAGCAGGGCATCTCTCATGAAACCAGAGCCCAGAAGTCTGTGTGTCTTCGCTTCTTCCTAAGGAAGCTGCTTTGAGGCACTCCATTGTTTTCCATCTCTGCCCTTCCCCGGTATTTTTCCCTTGCATGCCAAGCTCCCTGGTTGTGCAAGCAGCTTTTGTTCTTTAATTCGCATCAAAAGCATATTTTCCTAATAGATGTGTCAATTCCCTGCAGTGCTAAACCTTTACAAGTACTGGGATCATCCAAATTCCCAACGATCAAAATGAGTGGTTGAGTGGTTTCGCTGGATTATCTTCGCAGCTCACAGAGGTAGGCTTTGAAGGCTGGGTCCCTCCCAGGTATCAGATCCACATCATGAGTCTGCAGTACAGCCTGTACATCCAGGCCAGGCCACCAGAGGTACCACATCAAAATCAAGGGAATGTTTCAGGCTTACATTTAATTGCCAAACATTTGTAATTTCTCCTTCAATCGTTTGGGATTCTTGGTGCAAAGAAAACATTCCATGAGTGACACACACAAGTTATAACTGAGAAACACTTCTTTTAGGGCAGAAACGTAAATGCAGAAATGATGGTGCTCAGAACCACTGTGCAACCCCTTTAGTCCTTGGCCCATGTTACCATCAACAAGCAAGCACACGTAGTTATTTGAAAAGACCCTACAAACCAAGAGCAGCTGCTTCTAAATTAATGGGGACACCAATCTCCTTCCTTGGCCCTGTCTTTCCTCACATCCCAGCCACAAGCAGACTGAATGCAGAGAGGGAATTAGAATCCACCTGTCAAAAGGACACAATAGGGAAGTCTGTTGCTGGTATCTGTTGCAAGATACCTTTAGGGAAGAAGAAATCCTGGTCCTGAAAAAACAACTGACAGTCCAACACTTCTTCCTAGTGCTGATTTTTCTTCCCTTCTGTCTGCACCTTTGTGGCCTTTCCCCATTTTTTTACCTGTTTGCTTTTCAGCTGAGAGATTTGGGCTCCACTTCACCCAAGCTTTCTCCAGCTTCATTCCAGCCCACCTAGGGCCACCTGCTCAGTCACTCCAGTCCTTAAGCCAGTGCACAAGTGTGTTGCTGGCTGCTCAGCCCTGACTCCCTCTGCTGCTGCCAGACCCATTGCAGGCAGGAGGGTCACTGCTGCCTGCAACACCCACATTGCAGATCCCATCCTCATTGCAGGCTGCCAGCTGCAGAGCCGGCCAGAGCAGGAGAGATGCTATGGGATCTGTTGTGCAGCTCGCCCAGCACCTTCCCCTCCACCTTCTCGTTTTTCCTTCTTGCCTGCCCAGGGAGCAGCTCCTCTGTGCCAGCAAGGCACCTCACAGCACCGGCCTGTGGGAGCAGGGGGAACTACAGGAACAGGTCAGGCAAAAGTGATGAGCCCAGGAACGTGCTGCCCCACTTTGTCCTGTGCACGGACTGGTGAGTGCTCAGCTGCGCACGGCTGCGGGCTACAAGAAGAGGGATCAGACAGAAGGCCTGGCTACGGCTCTTCCTCTGTACCTCACTTTGTCCGACCAGGGAAAACCAGCCATACTACAGCATAAGCAAATACATTGAAAAGTGAGGCCAGGGCAGCAAATGGTCTGTTACATTTGCTCAGCTAGGCAGAAACAAAAGCCAGGCTTGCACTATTTGCCATACACAGCAAATTAGAGATCAGCGACTCTTTTTTGGGAGGCTGAAGGGGAAGGGTTTTCCTGGATACTTAACTTGTTAAAGTATTGCCAAATCTGCAGAAATAATTTACTCCTGATGGACACAGTACTCATGAGTTTTACAACCTGCCAGACACAGAGGGTAAAGCCCTGAATAAATCACAACAAATGAAAATATTGTTAGCAGTTTCATAATTTAATGAAAAAGTACTTGTAAAAAGGGGACATCTGAAAAAGACCGAGTCCATCTTGGAAAATTGAATATATATATATTTATATATATAAAACAAAATGCAAAAACACAACAAAAAATTGACAAATAAGGTTAAGAGGTAATACTTCAAACAGTTAGCCACCGAACGCACAATAAAAACTAGCAAATGCACTTTGGGGACAATACTTGAGAACTACATAACCAAGGGCTCCTTCATATGTCTATTAAAATCATGTAAAAATTAGCAAAACCATTGCCCAGACTGGAAACAACTGAATTGATAACCCCAGAAGAGCAGAAATGCTGAGTTTTGCTGAAGCACCATTTTCCCTCTCTTCTGTCATATGCTTCCAGCCACAAAATACATGAACACTCTGCTGACCTCCCAGATAAGTGTTCCCAATAAAAGCTTCATAAAATTTCATGGCCAGTGAGAGAGGATTACTAATAAATATTGAAGGAGAACTAACAGAATCAGAACCAGAATACAAATGAACAGACATTTGTTTACTTATTCTGAATGACCCATGGCTTAGAACACAAAGCATTTCCCATAAAAATAAAATATGTGGAAACCTAAATTGCTACAGCATATTTACACCAAAAGAAATAATTCTGAAGATACAGCTCTAGAAAGATCAATTACACAAATATACATAAAATCAAGAAATAAAAAAAAAATGAAAATTAAGATGCATGAAGCAAACAGAGCAGATTGGCCAAGTATACTTTTTATGTTATTTCACTACTGAAGAGTCCTCCAGCACCTGACCTGCTTGTCCTATTGCAACTAGAGAGACTTCAAAGTTTAAAATGAATCTGAAAATGTCATTGCCATTTCCCAACCTAAAAGCAATAAATTAAATCTATGAAGCGAAACGAGCTGCTGCATATTCAGATCCTGCATAGACATCTTCATGCTGTGTGGGGAACACCTCTTTGTTTGTAGACAAAACTGAACCCTCAACAGAGCTGTACAACACGTCCTACACAACCTATGGGTCGTTTCAGCCAGTGATGGGAGGACAGAGGATGCTGTGTGTGTATGAAATGTACAGCATTTCAGACAAAAACAGTGCAGTCGGTTTGAGGATCAACACAACACCATCTGTAAAACAAGAAGTCAGTTTGGATTCAAACAAAAAATCCCTTGTCTTTGAAAGGAACAGAAAGGTACTCATTGCCTTCTCAAGTCCTCTATCAGTACTGGCTGAAATTTAATCACTATGTAACAACTGCTGATTTTAAAGGACTTACAAAAAATGTGTTAGACTGGGAAACAGCAACTAATCCAGAGGTTGAAAAGCAGCGTAATAAAATAGATTTTCAGCAATTAAAAAAAAACATTTTTAATTAAACCATCATACTCTAAATGATGACTGGCTAAAATTTTACAGACCTAGATGCCAGAAAACTCCTATGCCTGTGTTCAGGCAACTAGGGTTGAAAATTTGCACCTGAAAAAAAAATTCAGCTAAAATAATTTCTAATTCAGCTGACTTTAAAAATACCAGGTAAAAACACCTCTGGATATGAAATCTCAGTTTCAAGAGGAACCTGGCATCACCGGTGATTGCCTAAATGTAAGTGTCAAATAGCATTTTTCTTTGAAGTAGTACATCTACTTTTGTAAACACTATCCACAAAATTAGCCATCTGTACTTGTTAGCTGGGTAAAATATTTACAAGTGCATCCCACAACAAGCATCTATGTACAGAGATTAAAAAAACTGAAGTACTACAAGTCGTATATTTACAAAATAAGCGAATTATTGAGAAGAGAAACACGACCTTCAGCAAAAGCAGGGAATGGGGGCACGTCTAGAGGTCAGTGAGTTTGGCAGCGCCAGCGACGCCTGCTTCCGCCCTCCGCAGGGAGCCCGCAAGCGCCACGGCAGCTCAAAGCCTCCTGCGGAAGGGGATCGTCACTTAGTAGTCACTTTGGGCCCGATCCAGCAGAGCACACCGGCATGTGCTGGGATATCTGAGCACAAACGCTCCCGGGGGAAACCAGCAGGACTTCTCACGTGCTTAGCTTCCTAACACATCCGCGAGTGCGCTGCTGGATCTAAGCCATACTGCAGGTGCCCTAACAACGCAGCTTCAGTGTCTCCGTTTGCAGTCTCTTGCAACACAGAGCAATGCAAGGACTTCTTTAAAACCCGTCCACCACCACGAGACTGCTTCCACATGCACACGGTGCCTTGCACTTAAGCTGGCAAGGGGGAAGCGGTTTCCTGAATTTTTTGCACGATTAACCGCTTTGTGCTCTCCCAGATGTTACCCTCCGATAAAACACACGATTTCCATGTGACTTTGTGGATAACTGAGCTAACCTTGCAAAGACTGCAAACCAATTCACAGTTGAGCAAAACTCCTCTGATTTCTCTCCCCTCCCCCATCCCTTACTGCAGCTCTTCCTAAATAGGTCCTAGATTATTTTCTGGAACCTTTTGATGCTGAGCTTTGCACTGGTACACTGGAATACATAAAGGCTGAATTACCCCGTGGGGGCTTCTAATCACCTTTGTACTGAGCTGTGAGATATCATATTCTTTTTGTTTCTATTGTGACAGTCTCTTCCAAAGTCCTTACTTGGGCTTTCTCTCTCTGAACTACTTCGTCTTAACCTCACTTGCTCTTTGTTTTCATCACTTTCTGCTTCAGAGTCACTCAGCTCTAAGTCAGGACAGTACCCATCGTTGTCCTGGTACGGAGCACCTTCAAGTGTCTGCTTGCTCCACAAGCGATCTTTTGTTGCAAGTCTCCTTGTTGGCTTTTCACAGCACCGGAGATCTTCCGTGGTCCTCACCAGACTGTTGGTAGCCTCTTTAAAGGACCGGCTGAAATGTTCTATGGTGGATTTTCGGAATCCACTCTGGCTGGCTAAGTGAGCCGTGAGCACGGACTCTTGTTCGTAGGACGTCTGGCTGGAGCTGTCTCTCTGGCTCACATCTCCAGCCCTGCCGATCAGACCATTGGATTTGGACACCAGCCTCGAGTTCTCCTGCTGCACCCGCCCATTTCCGATGGAAGCCTGTCCATGCAAAGCGGCCTGGAGCGCTAAAGGCTTCCCGGATGGCTGGCCCCGGTGAAACTCCATCAGCTGTGTGGGGCCAGAATCCTTGGCCTCACCCCGAGGCTTGCCAATCCCTGCCAGCAACCCGTTACTTCTGCTGTCGTGCTGATACCTGGCATAAGATTTTGCTTTAATTTCAAACGATTCCTTTGACATTGGCACACTTCGCTTGCTGTAAACAGTGCTGTTGTTGTCAGGAGAAAGCGGTCTGTTGCCAGGCTTCAGCGAGTTATTTTTGCAGTCTCCTAATGCTGATTTGGGCATTTTTAACTTCAGGGTGATCCTGGGAGGTGGGTAGAACAGTGTGTTCTCTAGTGCACTTGTCAGGGTATGGCCTACAGGAGAAAGAGGCAAGGAAGCGGAAGAAAAAGAAAAAGGCTTTTGAAAAAAGGGTAATTTCTTTTGTCATCCATAACAAGTTTTATAGTCCATTATACGGTCATGCAACAGTAAGAAGCATTTGCAAATAATCAGTGTGAAATTATTTTAGGACACTAAGGAGAAGTTGGGATAACCAAACTGTTCCAAATTATCCACCGCTTTGGAATTTAGGTAAGCATTTAAATATTTCCATTAAAAACAACAATGTGCCCTTTTTTTACAGGGCTTTAAGCCAGTGAATTGAACCAGTTCTGAGATATGATTGAAGTTGTTCCAACAAAGCCGTAAAAAAGGCTCATATTCAGTTTTGGATGAAGAAAAAACAATGCTTCAAACTGAGTTTCAATTTGGACTTAGTTCAACTCTCTGCTTTGTATTATAAAATTCTCTAGGCTTTAAAAGTCTTTTTACCTCAACATATGAGATTTTTATGGTGATACATCCATGCAGCACCCACTGCATGTATCAAGCTATTATAATAAGTACTTGTATTTGTAAAGACATTAAATAAACTTAGTAGACATTTCTAAAAAAATGCATTTACACAAAAGCAAGGAGTTTCAGAGTGCCGCTGCTTCCATGAAGTACTAATCTGATCTAAAGCAGTTTAAAAAAAGAAAACACCTTATCAGTACTAACAAAACCTATCCATGTTTCAGGGGCAGAGAAAAAAAACCATGAAGACTTCACCTTGAACTGGTGAAGTATGTATCTTGAAAGACCAGAGACCTTAATTTCACATAGAAAAATAGCAGCCTTTCCTATTAAAAAAATCCCACTGGTATGCATGCACTCTTCCTCTTTCCAAATACTGTGTTCCTTATTTTAAAAACTTGCTGTAAATGTGAAGAGCAGAGTGGAGTTTGGCACCTCAGCATTCCTAAACAGTTACTAGTCCCTATTAATAACCAGAGTACTTAAACTCCTTTTGAAGGAAGGAGAGCAACTGCAGATGGCAAGCTAAGAAATCTGCACTGCTCATGATGTGCACACGGCACATGAGAACAGCAGCAATTCCCATCAGTCACTCTTTCCCTTGCCTGAGGGAACTGACTACTGACAGCAAGCAAAAAAGTCTTTTCAGCTGGAGAACCAACCAGAGGGGTAGAGCTTCCTGTGTGGATCCAGTGCCATGGACCAGCAACCCAACAGTGCAGTAACTTAGAGATCACCACCAGCGCATTTCTGCTATCTGGATGTCACAGTGATAAGCAATAGGCATATACCAGAAACAGCCATAAAATAAAGAACTATTCAAGGAAATATTTTAAGCAATGATAGAGTTCTCTCTGTGTTGCTACTTTGATTGACTATGTACTTAAAGAAAATTCTTAAAGGCATTTTTACATGTTAAAAGCACTAACCAGAAACATAAAGAGAATACACTGCTTTAGTTCAAATACAGGCAGGATTTATAAATATTTTACATTTATATTATTACCTGCAGCAATTTCCTGATTAATGAGTTGGACTTGCAAGTTGAAGACCTGTTCATGTACTTTACTGTGGGACAATTTCAGTTTCTCTCTCCTGCTTACCATGTAGCAGAGATTTCTTACCTGTGGAGGAATAACAGGAGACTTAACAGGCAATAAGAAAATAAATCCAGACGTAGCTTAAAAAGTGTATCAACAACAGAATCAAAACAACATTACATGCAAAATCCCTTGGTAAAACACTTCTGAATATTACTGAACAAACCTCACTATGCATTAAAAAAAGTTCAACCTCAAGAAGAGAAGGCTCTGGAGAGAGACCTCACTGCAGTTTTTCCTTATATGAAAAGGGGTTATAAGAAAGACAGAGACCAGAGACTGTAGTGACAGTAAAAGAGGTAATGCTTTAGAACTGAAGGAGGATAAGTTTACATTGGCCTAAGGAAGACATTGTTAACAGCGAGACACTGCAACAGACTGCCCATAGAAATTGTGGAGGCCCCATCCCTGAAGTGTTCAAGGCCAGATTGGATGGGGCTTTGAGCAAGCTGGTCTCATGGAAGGTGTCCCTGTCCACAGCAGGAGCACTAGAACTAGATTGTGTTTAAGGTCCCTTCCAACCCAAACCACCCTGATTCAGTTCCACAGAATTCTACTTTTACTACTTGAGTTAATAGCAACATTTCCACCTAAGGCAATAGAATAAGAAGAGCCACCGAAAGTTCTTGATAAACACCTAAAAGTGCTTTTAACACACAGAAACAGCATAGGGGCTGGTTGAAAGGTATCTGCCAAACACACTTTCACCAGCACTCAGCTCCATCTGTTCAGAACTGGAATCTCTTTACCTATAAACAAAATTTTAAGATTCCCAAATTTATATTTATCCAAGATACAACAGAGTAGAATAACGAACAAGAAGTTCAGAAACTTGGAGACAGGCATTTCAAATTATGAATCACCTCCACTAAGAGTAAGTATATCAATTTCAACAAAATTTGGTGCAAACCAAACATTTATCAAACAAAAAGCTTGACATGGTCTCTTGAAAAATAAAAAACAACCCAACACCAAATACCAACCCTCCATCTGAGGCATGTTATGGGTTTGAAATTTTTTTTTAAAGTAAGCTACCATATCAAAAGCAGTCCTGGAAAAGATCTCAGATTGATTATGATAGATTTAAGACAACAGTTACACTGACAAGTGCAAATCTTGGCTCCAACAATCTCTCTGTATTTTCATGTTGATCTCTCCCCAATATTGTTTCCTCTTTTCTTACAACACTGTTACCTCTCTTCTGCTTTTACTTCCCCTCTCCTCATCACATCTATTTTATTTTATTACTTTTTTTTACATTCACTACCTACCTTTAAGCATTTGAAAATCGCAGGCCAACCTAATGGGCAGCCTCCAAGTGGTAACAAGCCTTAATCTTGTTTTTTGTTTAGTAAAAGTAACACTTTTTTCTCATTTAATCTGTATCACTTTATTTGACCACTACAGTGGATCAAATAAATTTCTTCACTTTTTAAAACATTTATTCAACTGAAGCTGAAGTCAGAGAGTCAATTACCAAATATGTCCATTGTGCATAGAAATAAGCATCTTTAAACACATAAAAAAATAAACTTTAAGTCAGGAAGCACTGCTTTCTTTCACATTGGATCTTTCACTGGACTGAGAGGGCAGCTCCTGAAAGTCTCTGCAGCAGACAATGCAGCATATCAAAAGACTGGAGTTAAAGTCCTTGCTTTTTTTTTATTTTCTAAATTATTATTTTTAAAATCATCTTGCTTTGCTTTCTCACTTTCATCCACAAAGACAGACCTCGCTCACCCACAAATAGTTTTTCAAAACTTTATAAGTTAATTCTTACCCTCTCTAGGTCCTGCCTTAAATGCATGAACATCCTCATACGAGTGTGAATGCTATCTTCTTTTGGCTGCACCAAGCCATTTTCTTCATCCTCCTTGGGAGGAAACAATGGTTTGTTAAAGTTACTTTTTCGCTTTAATTTCCAGTAATTGTAGATGAAGTCCACAGCAAGTTTAGGAAGGCCCAGCTCTGCTGCAACATCCTCCACTTTTACTAGTGAGTAAAACTCTTCTTCCAGCTCTCGGAGTTTTTGGGCTCGTAGGCTCGTTTTCTCACTCTCTGTTTGCTCTGACACACTCTTGGGGTGCTCCTCAACATCAGGCAGGGAATTCTGTTTGTTCTTGCTGTGCTTTAAACAATAAGACTTGAACTTGACCTCATCCCCATCATCCAGGATAGTCTTCATCTCTAAGCTATGCTCAAAGGCACAGGTGACATGAAAGGCAGTGATGCAGCTTTTCACGGAGCACTACAGACAAAATAAAACAAAAAGCCTCAATTGCTAACAGTAGCAGCAAAACAGAATAAAAGGACATAATTACCTCAACTAGATGAAAATCCATCCCTACCAAAACCACTTTCCTACACATTCTTAAAAATATTGATCCCTCTGACATTGGTATTACCCAATATAGTATTTTCTTGTCTGCAAAGAGTGTTCAATGGAAGGAGTTTTCTGTCCATCTTTCATACATATAGTAGTATGTACAGTAGTAGCTCTTAGACACCTCAGCTTTATTCAAAAGGCAGCAACCTAGACTAATTAATAAATCTGTGTCTAGTTAATTAATTTGATAGCAAATGGCTATGAAGAAGCAGAAAACTATCCCAGTCATCTTCATTGTAAAGCACCTCTGAACACAGGAAGAACAAAATGCAAAACTAAAATGGCCCCTCTGACAGATTCACCCCTGCAGTCGCTATGGGACAAGTACATACCTGAATGCAAGCACCAGTTTTCAGTTTGCATAAACTACACACTAGAGCCCATCGACTTGGTGGGATGTGAGACACCTTTGTGATTGGCTCCATCCTTTCTGGGCAAGCAATACTAACCTGCAAAGAAAAAAAGCAGTGTAGAAAACAGTTATCAAAGGAAAAAAAAACAAAACCCAAGCTCTCCAATTAAATCAGAATAAGAAAACTATTCATCTCTCTTCCTGCAAGATCTCCATGTGCTCATACTTTTCAGAAAGGGAGCCCAAAAGATCACACATGCAGACAATAGTCTGGAATACTATCAGTTTAACCTGGTGACTCAAAGTTGCAATTATTCAAAACATTAGAGGCACCTACAGCATGCCCTTGTTATGAACCAGTGTCCTGGTCCCAGCGAGGACAGGGTTAATTTTTGCAGTAGCCAGGAGGGAGCATGGCTAGGACCCAAGAGGTTATTCTATACCAGCTCATATCATTTTCTGAGAGTGGGGGAAAGGGCTCTCTTTTGGTCAGGTAAGTGTGGTGTGAAGCCAGTGGTCAGATAGTGCTGGCTCCTTCTGTTACTGATAGTGCAGCTCCTACTGTTTGTTTTTCTTTGTTTTTCTTATTTCATTGCTGCTTCCAGTAAATTGTTCTTATCTCAATCCACAACCCTTACCATTTGTGCCTCCAAATCCCCTCTCCAGCCTAGCTGCAAGGGAAGGGGAGTGGTGCATGGTTTGAAGTGCTTCAGTGGGAACACTAAATTGGGGAACACCATTCCTCAACCACTACCAGTTGAGAGACTGCAGCAAGTGACACTTAAATTCATTTCCATTCCCTTGCGGTTTGTTGGGTTTTTTTTCTCTCTGAGCTGCTTTCACACATCTAACTTTAAAAGTGCCAAAATACAAGCCCCTCAGAACAAAACAGGAACAAGAACTTTTCCTGAAAAGTTCCTTCTATAAAATTCCTAGATCTGCTACCATATCTATTTCTGTCAACTCAAGATTTGGGACAGAACCAGATCTACCAGTCAGCAGCCAGGAGAAGCCTTGCTTGCCAGCTCTGCCTCTCCACTGAGAACTCCTACTGCAAGAGATAATCCTAATACACTTTTCTAACTATGGATTGTATCCAATATAATTTGAGAAAAAATACAATAAACTTCACTTATTGCAAAGCAGGATATATTGTCTTGTGCCAGTTTTCACAGACTTAGTCTGGACAAGCAATTTGTCTCTGCTAGACCATATTATAGGTATTACTAAAAGAAAGAAAAAAAACACAGGTATAGACAAATAGCTTTTCCTATTCTTCGTTATATTAACTTCAACTTATCCACTGTGATAGAAGTTTCTCAGTTGACTGTTGTCTATACAGGGAAATGAGAACCTTCCTCTATGAGTTGGAAACTAAAACAGATATGTCTATACCTGTAGGCATCTCTGAGCCACTCCTGATAGGATTTATCCAAGCACAGCAACAAAAACTTGGCCAGCTCTGAATGACTAACATGCAAAACCAGGCCAGTATGAGAATAGCACATGGCAGAAGATTTCAGTGGGATAACTATCCCAAGAACATCAGCCTCCAAAAGCTTGGATTTTGACACTTCTACAACACTTTCTGAATTCAGCAGTTGTGTGTCTTGGAGGGCTACCTGGCTGAACCAAAACCACAATGCTGATACTAGCTAGGAAGCTCTCCACACTTTCTAAAAACAATTCATCTGAATAGAGCAGATCTGTATTTCCTGTGATAGGAATATGGGCTTCTTCTCAAAGGGGTAAAACCCAAGAATTCAAAGAAAGGAGGTTCCTGAGGCACCGGAAGAAAGATGATGGCCTAAAAAAGCATTTAAGGACAAGAACTGAACAATTATTTTGTTTTTGTAGAAAACTTTAAGAGCATTAATTTACAGTAATTTTCATAGATTAACTCCACGGTAAGAGACACCCAGGAAAATTTGGGTTGTATGAATTAGTTTATCATGTGATAATTAAACTGGCAACTTTACAAGAGCCAGTAGACAAAGCTGAATTTCCTAGCTTCCCTTTGGGAAGTACATCATCAATCACTTGATGCAGATATTAATTTTAAAACCTGTTTAACCCCTTAGGATGAAAAGCTTTGCTTCAGCAAGCCTTAGTGAGATAGACTTACCCAAAGATAGCAGTGCTAAGTCACAGTTGCTATGCTCAGAATATTTTTGCTACTCTCTCCTAATTACACATTACTTTAAGGATCATTTAAGTACGTGGAAAAAACAGCTTTGCAAGAGATTACTCAGTTCATCATTTCCACATTAGGAAAAAAATAGTTCATGAATTAATGACATAAATTGACTCAAGATAATCTTTGTTACAGTACTTCCCTCTCTGATCTGCCAAGTGCAAGCCCAAATCTGGAATACTCTGATGTCAACCGGCTGCACGGCAATTCCAAAAATCTTCATTAGGAAGACACTGAGATGCTTCAGAAGGTTCAGGTTTTAAAGAAGAACAGTTAGACCACATATGATGCACTCATGACATAGATGTGCCTAACAATTTAACCTCTTGTGGCCTTCCTATAAATTGGTGGAAAAGTGACAAGACTACCCCTGGAATGCCCAAGTAGTTCAACAAAATCATGGTAATGCACTTGGATATCATCACTTGTAAGCTTATTGCTTCCAAAAGGAAAGAGCCTTTCATAAACCTAACTTGACCATGCTCAAAAACAGCTGGTTACAAGTTTCACAGGTATTTCTGAAACAATATTCTACAAAGATTCACTGTTACCACTACACTGAGAGACACGGCTTCCCTTAGGAATTAAGAGATTGCATCAATGTCTAAGGTTGTCTACATTCTTTTCAAAAAGAAACCAGACTCTGCAATTACTTTTTTTCTGGAGATTGAGTAGAATCAGCTTTCCAGTGGGCTTCCCAGCAGGAGCTGGGAATTGACATAGACCTTTTCCCTGTCCTTCTCTGTCCCCTTAAACGTTCTCCCTGCTCCTTCCCCAGAGGAGACTCATAAGGTCAGGAAACATTTATATTGGAAAAGCTGTTCATTCAGCTTGTTATGCTCACTGTTGCTATTACCCCACTTTGTAAAAGCACAAAGAGGCACTTACAGAGTCAGGTACAATTGATTTATACTGGCCTTGTGCCACCTGCATGTTCCTGCAGAGAAGAGTCAAGGCAAAGCCCATTTGAACTTTGCTGCTCCCTAGGGATCGAGAGAGCAGAGTCCAACCTTTTCAACCCCCAAGAACTCCCATCCCAAGGCAGAAATGATCCATCTGCCATAATATGTAGCAATTTTCTCCATTTATTCACCCTGCATCAGGTTACATCTTGACTGCTATACTCTAAAAAGAAGTTCTAGGAGACAGAGAGTGAAGATAATGGGCTGCTGAAGCGTATTATCTGCAACTGTTATGCACATGATCAATCTCCCTGCTGTCCTCTGCTTCCCTGCTAACTGTACCACCAACAGCTGCACCAAGCACACAAGGATCTGCATCAGTGGTTGGGAAGGGCAGCCCAGTGACTTGGGCACAGCCACTCACAACAGCTGCTCAGTACAGTCAATTTTATCTTTCCTTTACAGCCAGGGGGGATTTTACTGCTTTCTGCTTCAGCTAACACTACATTGACTGGCAGAGGACATACCTGTAATAGGTTATCTAAGGCAGAGAAACACCTTGAATTTCAAAACACTCAATATAGGTTTTCTGGTATCAGTGTTTCCTTTTTGATATTTTTAAAATTTAAAAAAAAAAATTTTAAAAAACCATGAAACAGACCATACATTTACACTAAAGTAAAGGCAGAAGAAAAAAAGGATATAAATCAATGAGTACACTTTGGGAAGTAAAAACCTTCAATCATCTCAATCAGTCAAGGGAGCAAAAAAACGCCTTTAAGCGGCATTAACTCACAAGAAAGGCAGGGAAGAAAAAAAGATTTCACACAGTGCTAAATGAATCAATGCAGGAGAATACCTGGCACAACTGACTGCAGCAATGCTAGACTACACTTGGTGACTCATGAAACCTCTTTGAACCTTTTGCCACAAGACACAGACATGTTTATAGCCCCTTCCTCCCTGCTTTCTGCCTTGCTCCACTTTGTTAGGGCCATAAGAGGAAATACCAGTGACTTTAAAATTAATGTTTCTTTTAGGGACTTCCAGCATGCTAGTACCTTGGAAGAAAAAAGATAGATATATGAGAATATACATTCTGCCCCTAAAGCATCCATCCCTGGGTCTTTAAACTCTGTTTTTCTTGCTCCCTGCAGAACATAAAGGGCACTCCAGATGGGAACTGACCTGGTATTTTAGTGAGAGATTTACAAAGGATTTTCCTAGCTTCTCTGGTAACTGAATTGTTTTACAAGTGACTACACACAAGTCTGAGAGAATGGATCCAAGAGGTGCCACCTCTTCACTATGCCTGACACACTTGGCATTGGTGTGGAGAGGAAGAGGCGTCCTGGAATCACTGAATGGGCTGTGGAAACAGCTGGATTCAAGCTTTCCCATCCTGGGTGTCCCCCAGCAGCTTCTCTTCCTTAGCCAGAGGGAGATGGGCAGACAGGAAGCCAAGGGTGTGCTTCCTGCTCAGCCATCACCTCCTTCCCAAACCTCACTGTTCCTCTTTTGCTGATGAGAACAGCAAGGCAACCAGGTGCAGAATGGGCCTCTTAAAAAAAACCAGTCAACTCAGAGCCAGGAGAGCTTCCAGTCAAGACACTTCATAAGCATAAATGGAGAAGTGATTTTTTTTTAAAAAAAATAGATTTGTTTTTTTCTCAATTCCTCTCCCCTCAAAGGTACAAGAGATGACAGAAACTACAAGTAAGTCTGAAAGGAAAAATGCAACTGCAAAGATAATCTCCTTAAGAAGTAGATATATATACCTGAGACAACCAAGAATTACACATTATATCTGGTTGCTAAGTCAAAAAACCCCCAAAAACTTAACGTCTTCCTCATAGTTGTGCATACATCAGGCCTGTCTGCACTTGGGAGCATAAGATTCAGAAAATACTGTATCCTTGATTTCATGGTGCTGACAGATCTGGCTACTGTGTCACATTAAACCACCCACCATAATGGATTTGTGAGTCTTACCAGAAATAAAACATAAATATTCCAAGTGGAAAATTAAACACAAACTCCATCTATACCTAAGTGAACCTTGTGTTTTACAGAACTACACTGTGATGTTAAACTCGATTTAAAATGGAGGAGGAAGTGTAAAACCTCATTATGAAACCCTCCACATAAGTTATGCACAGACATATCAAAAAAAGCCTTTGCTTATAAGGTATATATTACATGGTGATAAAAATTCTCATCTCCTCACCATACAAATCTCAGCATACAACCTATAAAAATAATGCAGTGCAGGCGACCTTTAAACAAATGTAACTCTGAAAAAAGTGGCAGTACTAATTTAAATTACACATGTATCTGAGCACACATATTCTTCAGAAAATATGAGAGACAATGAAGCTGCAGCTGAAAGATACAACTTATATCAGTCACCCTTTCCAGCAGGTCACAGATACCATAATGACACCAAGAAATGATTGCTGAGTAAATGGAGGTGACAAAGTGACTCATTAATAGATACAAGTTGGACTCTCTCCCAGACTTTACAGGCCTATCAGAATAAAGCCCAGTATTACATCAAAGACCTTAAATCATGAGAATGTAAAAAGGCAGAGGATGGAACAAGAAGGAGGAGGACAGGAGAGAAATTAGGGTTTTACCTCTGGAATCCAAAGAGCACAGCTCACATGTGCCCACTTGGTCCCTGTCCTTGTGGCTTTCATGGCACCTCCTCTTTTGGGACAGAGGAGGCACTGAGGATGTATTCCCAGGACACAGGTGCGACACAGCCAGCTCCCTTCAGGTACTTTTAAGATTCCATAGCAAGCCTTGGAGAAAAACAGGTATTGGAATCACGGCGCTGAAATTATTTCACACACAAGTATTTATATTCCCACAGAGCAAAGCTTTCAAAAAGCAAAGGTACAATCTGGCCTTCTCTTTATCTCTCTGTGATTTCTTTACCTTAAAATAAGTCAAGTAATCCAAGAGAGAAAGAGTCTCAAAGCAATACTTTCTACACCTTTTATAAAACATATCCATTGGGACTGCACAACAGCACCCATGTTGCAAACCTTCAGCTTTGCTCTTAGTGACATTTAAATTTCTGAAGTAAACAACATGGATATTCCTTTAAATTATCTTCTGTACTTAATACTTTCTAAAATCACCATTTCCTACTGAAAACCTAACGCTCCAACATAACTCTATTTAGATGTGAAGGGATATAAGCTGTTTGACTGAAAATCATTTCCTGCAATGTTTGTGGTTACAGTTCTGTGTACTTTTTTTTTCTTTAAATATTTATATAATATTGCAACAAATATTACAGCATATACTGGAATTACAAGTATTTTATGCCTATTTCCCAAATATTTCACTTAACCACATGGAAAATGAGAGATTTCTTAAGTTTTGCTAGGTTTGAGAATTAAAATTAAAAGAGGAAAATAAATAGTTTGATTTCAAATTCAAATTCCTCATGGTTCTTAATGGAACCAAGGTGAATCCTGCTGTACATACACATCCCCACTATCTCCATGAAGCTGAGTGTATCTGAAATTACCAGCTGCCACCAAAGTCTAATTTCACTCAACCACTCCAATAAAAGTTTCATCAAAAGGGTGGATATCACAGGAAATCTCAATTTCTAACACTATCTCTGGTAATGCAACATTAAAAGACTCTAAAGAATGGGATCATTAGTTATAACCATTCTTTCAGATTAAATCTAGTATAAAATTCCCACACTTGCCTTCCCAGCCTTCTGGTTATAAGATCTCAGTACTAATATTAAACAATATCATAAAACACTGCATATTTATGTCAGGCTTGTAGGGAGGGGGATTTTCCTGAATTAAATGCAGCAAGACTGACTAACTTAAATGTTTTTTTTACGATGTGACAATTCCTGCAAAAACTCCAACAGGGGGAGCCGCAATCCAAATTTTACAAGCGTTCTTTTCCTCCTCTGTGGCATATTCCCATCAGAGTTCTTTCTGTTACTACAGCAGAAGTGATCTAAGATCATATCTAGAGAGCTGGAAATGGACTGAAACTATTTTCTAATTTTAACTGATAAGCAAAGGATGCCTAGACTACTAAAACAGTAATTTCACAAAGTGTTTGAGCCAGCACGACAAGGTACCATGAAAGAGTAATTTTCTCACACTCCTCCTCCCCTCCACCTCCAAACTGTGTGATGACAAACAGACCTGAGGCTACTTGTTGAACCAAAGCTGATCCAGATTAAAAATGAAACAAGTTGTAGTTATAGTTAGGATTAGCTCTAGCCCAGACACACTCTCCAGTGTGCTCCAGGCAGATCCAGCACAGGGAAGAGTGAGGGGCAAGGAGGCAACAGACCATCAACTCAAGCTCAGCTGTCAGCAGACAACCATGAGCCTTTGACTGCAAATCCATCATTACTCTTTAACAGGCAGCCCAGCTGCCAGCCATATTCCTGTCACTAGCCACCTTACTGCCAACTCAGGCTCACAGACTGCTTCAAACAGGGACTCAGGTAAGGAAAGCAGCCGAGCTGGAAGCCAGCCCACTGTGAGCAGGGAGATGACAGGTCTTTTTTCAGCCAGATATGTTTTCCAAATATTACTTACAGTCAGTACAAAAATACATTTTAAAAAAGGAGCTTGCTTGGTCTCCCTTCAATTTATATTAAAACTCCCTTCTAGAATAGGATGCACAGAAACCACAGGATTCATATCCCTTTTCTGATTATAAGGATTTACATGACTATGCTGAGCTCAGGCAACATAAAGCCTTGGCTACATGTGAAACACTATAAACATGAGTACCATTCAGACTGAGACCATGGTTTCTGCAGGTGCTGATGGCTTCTGAAAAAAAAATCACTGTTTAAGTGCCTACATGTGGTTCCAGATGGCTAAATTTGAACAGTCTATGTCTGACTAAATAACCAGTCAGTAAAGGAAAAAAAAAGTAGCTCTGAAACAAATCATCTTTAGATTTCTCACAAACAGGCAAGCCAGTATTTCCCATCCTGTTTATCTTCAAAAGCAGATTTAGTTATAGGGGAAAAAATTATTTACAGTCACAGAGGAAATACTTTCATGTCCCAAAAACACACTGTGCATTCCTGTTAGACTGTAGCTGTCCACTTATTAACTAATGCTAGGCCACTTAATCTACTGCAATTGTTAAGAGTCCCAAAATTCACCTCAGTATTACACCACCTTTCATATGTAGAAAACCACAAAGTCCTCCTTAACATTTAATCAAAACTTAACATTTAATAACTGTTCAAATTCCACACCTGCCTGGGTAAACTTAGACCACAGCAGAGTGTAAACACTTCTGCAGGCACTAACCTGATGGACACAAATGTTACACTTGTCACAGAACACCATGTCATTCCCATCTTCACTGTCCGGGGACCGGCACACATCGCAGATGACGTCCTCATCATACTCGATCCCCAGCCCCTCCTCAGTCTCGATGGCGTGATTCATGTTCTCATGGCAGTGCCGCTCCAGCACTTCAATCGTCTTTTCCATCGTGTTTTCATCCAGGAGCCCACATCCTACAACACAAAAAGGGAAGGGCAATTAGAGGACAGTCAGATGCTTCTGACTGAGTCAGAGAAGCAGGAAGAGAAAAAAGACAACTTCTAGCAACTAATGCAGCAGATACAGCATCTAAAAATAAAATTAAAATAGACAACATTTTTCACTCACGGACTAATTATAACATTGTTTTATAAATACAAGCAGAACTACTACTTAAGTAAAAATTTTACACAAACCACAAGGTTGCACCTGGAAGAAAACACTGCAGCATAAGACAGTAGTTGTTGTAACTGCTGGCTGCTCTTATATAACCCTTCCTGCACCACCGTTATTTTACAAAACACTAATGAAACATAAAAATCACACACTGTGTTCTTCTGAAGACTAATGTCCTAGGAAATAAAACTTACCAAGAATACTTCATATCTTACAATGATACAGAAGTTGCATCACCCAGTACTTCTAAGTCCATTGTGATGGAATAATCAAAGCACGATAATTATAAAAAGTGCTTTTATTTTTCTGTTTTTTTAAAATAAAATAGTAGATAAATATACTGTTGCAATCCATACTGCCTGTTCACCTGAACACAACACACACTATATATACTCACCACTACTCAAACTTAGCATAAACACTTAAAAAGTATTTGCTATGAGACTGGCCCTCAGCTAGCAGCTTCAGGACATGCCTAAGAAACCCTATGATGTTCACAGCTACAAGACATCTCCAAACTGCATGTCATCAAATTCCTTGCTCAAATGATGTTCACAGCTTGCATTTACTCAGGCCTTCAAATGCTGGGATATTCATGTAACATTAATTGTAGAGGCTAGTGTTTTACCTAAGGTTACTAATTTTGTGACTCCTTGTTACAAACAACAAACAGAGTTAAAGTGCTCTCTCCCATGCCCTAATACTTTCTCATTGCCTGAATTAAAAGAATTACTGAATCACTCAGGTAGGAAGGGTCCTACAGGCTCCAAACAGTCAATAGGAAATCCAGATAAGGCTGTTGCTCAAGAGGTACATGTAGTCATATCTTGAAAATCTCCATGGATGGAGATCTTCCCCCTAGAAAAGCTAACAGTTTTGTTAACAGCATTTCTGTATGCCTGGGAAGTTATTGTCCTTGTTTCTACTTATAAGCATCCTTTGTCAGAGCTCAGTCATGAACTCCCCACTTCACCAAACCAGTCTCCCAACAAGTCTGCTCATTTTCCTGAATGTATCATTGGAACTTTCTTGTGCTTGGAGGACAGTGTTCTTAAAGTCCTGCTACTCTCTTCAGTGATTCCACACTTCTGAGCTGCCTCCCAGATCCCACCCAGTTACCTACAAAGAAACGTGCTGTCCTGATGTCCAGGACCAGAAAAACTACTTCTTCTCCTCACTTCCCTCCAGATCACAGTCACCACTATTTCATGGCTGTCACAGACAATGCTGCCATTGACTATCACTTCTCTACAGGATCTTCATATTTTATTAACAGCAAATCCAGGAGATGCCAACTCGTCTTTCTAAAAGACCTACAATCACCAATGGAAGAATACTAGCCACACAGGCTATTCCACTACAATTCAGTTATTCCAGTGATAATTCCAATATTATTTTCCATAGCTCACTCCTGCTTATAGACCTCTATACCCACAACTTGCATGGCAAAATAAAGTTTACTTAGCTGATTTTGCATGGGCTAACATATGTGAAACTTAATAACTTTGAGAACCCAGCATGCAAGCTCCTCAGAACTCTGAATTTGTAGATATGTTCCAAGTTCAAGAAATGGTAACATCTGCTTTCTCTACATAAAATCTTTGTCTTTTGAAGTCCTAAAATTAATTCCGCCTGGGATGGGCTTTTTCTCTCCTGCCTCAGTCTGCAGAAGTTGCAGATTATTTTGAATGTCAAGAAATTTTTAGGCACAACAGGTAAAATATAAAACATTAACAGATCAAGAAAGTAATTACTTTTTTTAGTTCCTGTTTATCTTAGCATTTCCATTCAATTCTCATCTAGCAATCTTTCAGAGACCTTACCCAGCAGACTACAACTCAAAAAACAGAAATTAAGTGCAGCTTTTAAAATGAGAACAAGTTGTGGAATTACCCATTTCTGTAAGCTCTTCATTTAGCTCCTGGAGCCAAAAGATGTCCATGTCATCCAAGTCATAGCGACACACAGATTCTGCTAGTTCCAAAATATTGATGTAACCTGGCTCTGTGGGTTCTTGGCTGGAACAGTGGATGTATTTCCTGGGTCGTGTATACAGTACTTCTTTTACTTTTTCTGCTACAACCCTGTGAGTGAAAAGACAAAAACAAGAAAATCTTACAGTTTTTTTAAGATTCATCCTTGAAAGACATAAAATATTTGCTGTAAGTGCAAAGAAATCTGGGGTTTCACAGATTTTAAACTTGCCAGTAAGTATAGTCCTAGGGAGACAGGATTCTGTAAATGTCATTTTTTCACCCAAAATGTTCCAAGCTTTACTACATATACAGAATCCTTTTTAAAATGTAAGCCTGTCCATATGATTTCCATTTAACAAATGCTACTAGTACGACAAAGCAACTGTTACTGAAACCTGCAGAAAGTACTGTGCACAAAACCAATACAGTCTTTGTCCTATATTTTTCCTAAATGATATAAGGAAATCCTGCCAACCAATCTCTTGAATATACCAGCTTTTTCACAAAAGCTTACTTTATTCTACTGTAGTGTCTGTGTGTGTGCGAAAAATCCTTGCTCTCCATTTGGGATACTCAATTTACCCTTATTTTGTAAATTACACCTTATCCACATTACAGAATATATTATTTATGTTATGCAAGAAACATTCTGATGCCAAGCAAAAACATAAAGAGGAAAAGTCATCCAAAAAGCAAGGGAAAAAAAGATTTGTGTTCTCAACCTTTTAAGTATTTTCAGAGATAAAACCCAGTATTTGATTTGTTTGATTTTGGAATGGAAAGAATAATCTTAACTAGATAAAGTACAATCTTTCTCTGAATTCAATGGAAAAAGCCCTACATGTGGAAGAAAGCCAGAGAGATACAGAATGGAACAGTGCCATGCATGAGCAGCTCTACGTGCTTTCTGGACCTTCCACAGGACAAGGAAAAGATAAAAACTCTGGAAAATAAGGCAGCAAAGAAGGAGGAGGCAGCTGTCAAGCTGTATCTCACATAATTCTGACTGGACAATGTAGATTATCAATGTTAACACAATGTTCTTCTGCCATTCTTCATCCTCCTTCACCCTGCTCATTTTTTCCTCTAATTCCCTTGTGAGCTTTTCTTTTCTCTGGTCCAGCCAAATCTATAGCATTTCTTTTCTCTAATATAATACTGCTGGTATGAGTTGCAATATACTTATTTTTAATAACTGGGTACTGGCAATAGCCTCAGTGGAAATCAAATTATGCTGGCTCAGCACTTTCACCAGACAATTCATTTATCTTCATCTTGAAGACCATGCTTGCATTAACCTTCTCTGTTGAAACATGCTTTGTTTCCACCAGGAAGGGCTGCAGGACTACAGTGCTATGTTTCCCTAGTCTAAACACAGTGGGAGAGAACAGAAGATTCTTTATCTATCTCCAGAATCTCAGATCACTGAACTTCTATAATGTTAAGCAGCCAACTGTGGTGACAGAAGGTAGAAAGGGTTAAAACATTGAGAATAACCAAAATTAGATTATATAAACAAATGAGTAATTTTACAAGGCACCAGTGATTACTGCATGCCTAGTGCTCTATATCATCATGCTGTGTAGGGAAACTTTTCAAATAATATGCATAGGATATGGGTTTATTTTTAATTTATTCAACTCCCCACACTCAAATAAAAACCAGCTTTTAATCCATAGCACCATGTGACTGAGGGGAAAAAATATTTTTTGACACTCACAATGTAGATACTGTAACAGCGCTGCAGACAGCATGCGATCTGGACTGAAGTGCCACAGAAATGTTTTCCAAATTGGCACTTGTGTGGTTTAAGAACATGTCTGAAGGCTGCTACACTGAAGATTTAAACATACCAACAGAGAAAAGCTGACTGCACTTAAACAACTTGGGTTTGAGAGACCATCTTTTCTGAGTTGCCATTTTGTGCACATGATCCATGTCTGATGACCAATACCTGAGAGAAGGCTGTGGAATAGTTTCTGGACTGGCTGGAACCTGAACCCCTTTCTCCCATTCTTGTTTCCACGTGTCTGCAAAGACGTAATACTCATCAGGGTTGACGTGGTGAGAATCTGGGAGTTTCATGGCACTAATGAGATCCTTGCGGAACACCTGCAGCAAACAGAGAGTGCAAAGATGGACGTGAGAAAGAGCATTGAGTTAGAGAATGTGACAGGTACTTTTCTTCTCTACAACGCAGATACATTGGTAACTTTTTTAGAGTACCAACACAAATCATTTGAAACTACCCAGATGATTAAATTTTAGTGCATTGATAAGAAGCTTACACTAATTCAAAACCATGCTGCTGTCCAATGGCTAACCAGAGGGAAGAAGGAGGTAACAGGTAACAGAGAGAAGAGAAAGGACACCTGCATCTGATTCAAGACTCTTCACCATATTTTCAATCAGCTTATTGCCAGTCTGTAGGCTGTACCCTAACTTAGACACAAGGTAGGATATCCTTTTCTTTCACTGAGTTCAGCTACTTTAAACTGTTGTATTCATCATGGGCTACAAACAGTTGCCATGGCAAAACTGATGGATAGGCACTTGCTCATTTATTAAAACCACTTCAAGTTTTATTGGTTAGGATCTCTGAGATCGAAGATGAACAGCTGCCTTTACTGGAACACAAGACCTCTGTTGCTCTGTGTCTAAGCTGTGATGGACAAAATCCAGCTCCAGCATCTTTTAGCAAACCTATACAATGAAACACCACCCTCATACAAAGCAAACCATAGTGGCCAATCTCCAGACATAATGCTTGGCTCCAGAGAGTTAAGTTTTTACAAGCACGTAAACATGATCTACAGACATCTCAAATCTTACTTAATGTCAGTATCTGTCAACTACAGGTGTGTACAATTTACATAAAGGGCATATGTATCCTCCATGGGTTTTTCCCTCCACTGCTACACTGCACCAGCTTAATGCTCAGTAAAGCAAAACAGAGACTGTGACTTGGTTTTAGGGAGACATTGCAACTAATTAGCTGTATTATTGTAATGAGATACCAAATCCTCAAAGGGCAATAAAATGAAATGGAAAATATCTCTGCAATAAGTTGTGACAGGTTGAACTCTCTTCTTACTAATTCAGTTTTATAACCAGAAAAGTAATAAAACTATTGCAGAGCCCAATATCTTCATGTATCTTTTTCAATTTGACAGTACCAGACCAGTTTATGCCTACTGCAAAAATTCTCAGCTGTTCTTGGAAATCATCAAGTAAACATTATTTAAAAAAATCTCTGTGCTAAAAAGGTATTGAAATAGCTGCTGGTGACCTGGAACATCATCATTACTTCATTATGTTGTACAACTGCATCTCACACAGACAGCCAGGAGACCAAGCTGACCGAGGATACTCAAACTCACAGACTCAAGGGTCTTGTATTTGCTATTAATGTGTTATCTGCCTTGGTTCAGAACATACTGTTCACTGCTGCCTTCTGTATAAAACTCCTCAGGTACCTAACAGGCCTATATTGAAATCTGAATGTCAAGAGTGAAAGCATTGAAACTGCAAGCATCCGTTTTTTTTGTACACACCAAAATTAAAATGTAAAATTATTTATGCCACTTAAAAGGCATTTTAGTTTTCTGTGTTACAGGTACAGAGCCAGGATTATGAGAAGCACTTACAGGGCACAATTCCAAAGAACACCAGAAGGAAAAAGGATGATATAAGAGATGGGCAATGGCTGCTTTAATTATTAGAAAATGTATTTCTCAAATCTTATCTGAGATAAGTGCTTTACAAACTGCCTTTTAAGCCACTGACAGCATATAAAAAAAAGTGAGGTACTTCATATCAAACCCACTATTTCTTAACGACTAGATGAAAAATGCTATTAAAGACATCAGTATTCTAACTACATTGCTTAGTAGCAAATCTTCTGATCATCTGTCATATATGCAAACTGTATCTCTATTTTTAGAGCACAAATCCCCTGGAGCATGAATTTCTTCTGGGTTTCTTTTGACTGTTGTAAGTACTGACCACCACCACACCATAAAATTAGGTTCTCTGCCTCAGATTTCTACAATTTACAGTACAGGTACCACTGAATGCCAAAAATTTAATCAATGGAAAGATAACTGTTGAAACCTTAAGGGACTCCAAAACTCAACTAAGACTTCCTAAGACTTGTCTGTTCATACTTATGCAAGTATGTGCATTTGAGGATTTCCTGAAGACACTTGGAATCACTACAATCTTTAGCCCTAGTCATTCTTTATTTCTCCACGTGTGGCAAAGCAGGGTCTTCCAACAGTAAAATACTGTCAGAGGGCAACATATGAGAACACTCAATCTGTATTTCCTTTGTTGTGGAAGTAAACCAAAACACCCAGGGGACCCAGAGAGAGTTTTCTGACAAATTGAGGAAATTCTACATCAGCAGTCAGCCTCGACACTATGAACTAAGCCATCTACACACAGAGCAGCACACACACCTTCAGGATTTAGATACCCAGCTTCTCCTCATGGCTGTTTGCTTTCCAACATTTCTTTGAAAAACAATGCTGCTCCTTTACTAACTGTGTCTCTAGAACAAGAGCTAGTCTGCTCCACAGCACTGCCCTCTTGGCAAGAGCCACTGCACTTCCAGTTAGCCCATGAAGCACAGTGGTCATCTTTCAATCTCCCCATAGTAGTTCTACTTCTTACCTTATATAAAGCACAACCCCTCAACTTTATTTTGACCTGTAATATCATACATATTGAAAATACCTGAAAAATGAGCATGCCAAGGCTAGGCTTATAAGGTGTTCCCATCACTCCCTCACAACCAGACTCAGCTGGTACCGAGTGCCTTTAGCACACAACAGAACAAGCCTTTGCAGAGCTGAGCTGTAACCAAGTGCAGTTCCCAGAGCCAGCTGCGTACACACAGAATTGGGAAACTCCCCAGCACTCAGAGCATTCCACAGTAGTTACTGCATGACTCTGGGAATTTTAAAAAAATATTTTTTAGCAAAGAGAGCATGAAATCACAAACAATTTTCAGCCTTGCCATGCAAGACTGCTTGGTCTAAACTTAAAATTTCATTTTGCTGCCAGGAATTTTTAGCTTCAACCACAAACAGTGTAGCACTTTGAGTAAATTATATCAATGAAATGTGTCTGCTTATGTCACCACTGTCTCATAATCTAATTGTTACCATTTCATTGAGAACTTCTATTACATATTTAATGTTTTAGAACTGGGGCTTAAATCTACAACAAAAGACCTTGCTCTTTAGACATGTTGTGGTTTTAAGCCCAGCTGGAAATGAAACACTACTCAGCCACTCACTCAACTCCTCCCCTGCATTTCACCCACAAATCTGGAGGAATGGGGAGGAGAATCAAAGTAAAACTTGTATGTTGAGATAAGAACAGTTTAATAATTGAAAATAAAGTAAAATACATAATAATAGTAAATAATAGTAACAATCATGATAATAAAAAAGAAAAACCCCAAACAAGTGATGCACAATACAGGTGCTCACCACCCACTGACCAATGCCAGACCCCACTTCCCAAACCCAGACCAGCTTCCCTTCTGGGTAACTCCCCAGGTCTATACAATAATTCTATGGTGTGGAATATCCCTTTGGTCAGTTTGGGTCACCTGTCCCAGTTATGCTCCCTCCCAGTCTTTTTGGTTTTGTGGTTTATTTTTTATTGCATACCTCCTCACTGACAGAGCATGAAACATGTAAAAAAAGAAAAGTCCTTGACTTGGGATAAACAGGAATTACCAAATAACCAAAGCATCAGTGTGTTACCAACACCATATTAATCCCAAATCCAAAACACAGCACTGCAACAGCTATTGAGAAGAAATTAACTCTACCTTAGCTGAAACCAGGACAGGTCAATATTAGTGTTTTGCTCCACAGTAGAAGTCTGCATGAGAACCTCCTAGCCAGCTCTGCAGACACACTGCCATTTATAATGCCTTTAAAAGCTAAATTCTACAAAAAGTCTTGAGAAATATGGATGCTCTGCTCCCCCAAAGCACTAATAAACCAAGAAACAATGATATCAAAGATATGGTTTGTATATTATACTTGTTTTTCAGATTTCTGAGTTCTATTTGGAAATTATGTTAGAAGAGTATGTCCAAGGAAAATTAACTTCTTAGAATTTATTTTAAAACGTGTCACCAAAAGCCATCTATGATTTGAGCCCAAACTCCTTCTGGAAGCACTCCATGGAAATGCAATATATAATCGTCCTTACTGGACCCTGCTGTGCTTACTCTAATAAATAAATAATTTATATAATATACATATATATAAAATAAATCAGGCTCTGAAACAAAAATACGATTTTGTATGAAGTATCCTAATCCATTAAAGATATCAGGGAGAATACAAGTAATGCTATAGAGAATTGCAGTAAAATACTAGCATTGAAAACAGAGAATGGTCTCAACAATGAAATGGCTTTCTACAAACCCTATCTTTGATGAACAATTCAAACTGAGATCTGCACAGACTGTCAGGCACCTTCTGTTCCTGACCACTGCAATCCTAAAACCACACTAAGAAAAGAAAAAAATGAGCGAAACACCTTTCCCAGTACTCCTCTGCAAGCTGCTACTGAAGTTGACTGATGCCACTGCTCATTCACCATGCCTTGCCCAAATGCATGCATGAGGAAAACTACAGGGATTGTGCCATCTCTTAAAAATGAAATGAAAGTCAGTACTACTCCTTGTGACAGTCTCCATGCTTTCAGGTACTTTGATCATCTGCTTACAAACTCCCAACACAAGTAAGTCACTTGTCACAGGCATCTAGGCCATAACTGGGAACCATAACTCCAAGGCTTAAGTAACTTATGGGTTAACTGCTCTTGTTACAATCAAAACCCACTTTATGCTGGATTGCATATAATTGGTTCAGTCCTGAGGCTTCCCCTGCACCCAGCAGAACTCAGCAACAGGCTTTTCAGCTCACACCCATCACCTAGGGAGTCTTCTGACTCTCACTGCTTAGAAACATAGCCAAGATTTTTTAAAAAGATGGGAGCTACTATGTCCTGTCTTCCTGCAAAAGTAAAATGAAATATTTTACAACAAATAGCATGGAACGAGGACCAGCATTCTCTCTAACTAGACAACAGCTAGCATTTCCCTAAATTTTTGGTGTCCCTCCCAACCCATCTTGAAGGCCAAGCTTGAAATTCCATTATCAAACTTGAGTTTATTTGAAATGTAAATTACACAAGAATTTTTCCATCATGTTGAGGGTCAAATCATCTTTCTTTATTCTCCTTTGAAAGGATCTAATAACTTTTATTCCCATTAGCACCCAAAAGCATTAAGGCTTACTCTACTATGTAGCTCTCATGTACAGGCCCTCAGCAAACACAAAGCAGCAGGTTTACACCTAAATTCACCTCATAAATAATAAAACAAAATTTACATTCGAATATGACCTATTACAAATGTAATACAACCACATAATATCTGAGAATAGTTTATCTTTGTATGAATGTTTGACAGTATGTGCAAAAGACTGCCCATTTACAGGAGATGAAGCACCAAGAACAGAATTTGGTGGGCTCATCCTGAAAAGGTAGAATTTTTATGTTAATACATTGCAACCTGGGCATGAAGCTTCTGAACTAAGAAAGTTACCTTACAGAGAAATGTAGAAACTTAAGGTAAGTTTGCTTTGGGTTTTGGTTGGTTGAGGGATTTTGGCAGCAAAGTAAATAAAATGGCAACACAAATTCCAAATGGAAATGAAACTACAGCTCCAGGCACATATACCAACTGGACTGAGAAACTTAAAATGTTAAAAATGCTGTGATAGACAGGAATATATGCAGAATTAAATTTGTAGTTCTCAAACATCCACACAATTTGGACAAGCAAGGCAGTAAATCCTAACGTTAAAACTCCCTACTCCCTAAAACTATTTTAATGAATTATCCAGGATTCAAGCAAATTAAATATTGTACTTGTCATTCAAGTAGTCATGAATCTTCCTAGCCTCCTTTTACAAGCATGTATAGGAAAAGCCAGGAAATTGGATCCTAAATCAACGCTACCTAACATCATGTCTCTGACAGTATCTTATGTGCCAGAAGAATGTGCAAGAACATGTCAAGTTTCCTTCTGGTTGCTAATCAGACATAAGCTTTGGATTCTGGGGTTAATCCCAACAATCAATTTTTAAAGTGGTATTAATTTATACAGATACTTTAAAAAATCTGTACTTGCTATCATCTGTCCAATTCCTCTTTTAATCTTGTTTAATTCTCAGTCTCAACAACTTCCTGTAGCAGATGAGCTTCCCAGCCTGACTGCATGAAAAGGATATCCTTTTAATTGCTACAGATTTTCTAACTTTTGGCTTCATTTTTCAATGCTCATGGCTGCCTCTTCTTTCCAGTTCTCCCATCACAAGGACAGGAGGGACTGAAGAACTCTAGCTCTGCTATTTCCGACCATTCATACTTTACTGTTATGACTGTTCATTCACTTCAAAAATAAAAAAAATAGTTCAGCCCTTCTTACAAACAAGCTCTTTCACACCTTTCTGCATTTGGGTCAACTCTTCCTAAAGAGTTCAAATAGCTTAAGATAGTGTCTCAAAGAAAAAAAAAAACATTATAGAAGTAACTGATGAGTTTGCATCTCCAACCTCTTTTTTTTTTTTTTTTTTTAAAATCAACTAACCCAGGCAGGCTAAAAAGTAGCTCGTGGATAACACATGTTTGCCAGAGGTCTTGAAAAACTTGTACACATGTCCCAAATAATTCAGAATTTTCTAAGGCAAGCATGCACATAATAGTGCTGGTTTCTTATTACACATGGTGCATGCAAAGCAATATAGTTTAACCACGTTGCCCATTCATTCACAGAACAAAATTAAGCACTTTCAAACTGCAAAAAGAGTTAATTTGCTGCCAAGAGTCTAGTCTTACAGGGTCCTTCTCAGGATCAAGACCTACAATTTATGTGACAGTTAAATGCCAGTAAAAAGAGTTTCACGTAGTCAAGTAATGAATGAAGACCATTTACTTTTGCAAGATAAGCTGCATTTCGCATGATAATACAGCTGTCATAATCAGCAATGAGGGATTAAAAACTACTCTTGCTGTGAGATTCAAAACCCTATTTGCAAAGAAAAGTAAAATACTACCAAGTTATATGGAAAGGGTTTAAAAAAAATCACAATGCTAACTTAAATTCTTTGCAGTTTCAAGAGGGAGACAGGATTGAAAAAAGATATACATAAATTTGAGTGTCATAAAGATCTCTTAGGCTCTTTTGTTACCCTACAAGCATAAGGGAAAAGACATGGTCAGTCATTCAGGACAGTCCAGCTAATGGGTTTTCCCTGCAAAAATGATTCTCACTACTCTGCCATCATTTTCTGCCCCAGCTTTCACGGAGACAGGAAACTGCCAAGTACAGGCTTCATGCTGAGCCAGACATCCAAATGTCTCCTATCCTGCTGCTCCCACACAGCCTACTGCAGAGGGCTGTGAGTCCCTCCTGTCTATGTTTAAATCCACTGAGGGGCAACACCACAAATGGTATGTGGCCAGCAACATCATAAAAGTCTCCAAACTGATGCCTTAAGATCCGAGTTTTCTGTTCTGCTTGGGTATGCTTTCCATTGTGCTTTAGGGTGATAAAGGCAAAATAGTCCAATACCAGCTATGGACTCAAGGACAGTTTCTTCAGACTCCAGGCCCAAAGTATAAACAACATGAGGAGGGCAGGCCAGCCAGGAGAAGAGGAGGAGGGCACCTTACAATTTGAGACTATTAATTGGATGGTTGACTCCTGTATGTAAATGGACTGAAGTCTATAAAAATGTGAAATCATGTGACTAAGCCCTCTTTTACTTCATCTTGGAGCCACTCAGGAAGGGCAGGGGCCACACTGTGGCACTGTTGCTGCCAGGGTGTGGCCTTTGAAGGCCTTTCAATAAATACCCATTTATTTCTCCTAACTCTGTGTGATCCCTGTTCCAGCTCCTAAAGGCAACAAAACCAGCTATGACTTTGTATTACTGGTGTGCCTCTAACCTCAACACAGCTAATTTATTCACAGTAAATGCTAAAGATAATTGGAAAACAGCATTTTTAAGTCACCATTTCAGTAGTCTGTGACAGATCATAATCCAGAAGGGAAGCAGCAAGAAAGAGACATGGCCTTGCTTCTGACATTACATACAGAAGCACCACGGTCTGAAGAAGCATCTTACAGGCTTCCCTTGTTCTCACCTTCTACGCCAAAGAGGAGACTGGAGTAGGTCCAACCCAGTAACATCCCTTTGGGATTGATACAGGCTTTGGAAAGGGGCTTGGCATTTGCACTGTAACATGATACCTCTTTGCCTGGCAGTATCACCAGGCTGAGGCCATCCCCAAATCCACCTGGATTCTAAAGCACCTGAAAGGCAATTCAAGGCAGAGCAGTCCTCAGAAGCACCCACTCATCACCTTTCACAGGCAACCTCAGAGGACACTGGAATATTTAGGTTAGTCCTGAACTGGCAAATAAACTCACTACTTGTTTATTGGAGTACCAAAACCAAGCCTTTATTTGGAGAGGACACAGGTACTCAGGTAGGGCTGGTGATGGTAGAGGAAGGGGAAGAAAGCCTTGGTATTCACATGCAATTTATTTGAAAAACTGAGGCTTACTGGCATGAAAGAAAAATTAATGCATGAAGACCATGAACAAAAATATTCCCAAACAGCTATTTATAGCTTTGACCTTCTAGATTTTCTGCATCACTAACTCAAGAAACAGCCTGCTGCCTGGCAAGCAGAGGTGAATGAGAGGAGAGCAATGACAACTTGTTACAGAGAGGCCTTGCTAAAGAGATGCTGTCAGCCTGAAAATTTACATTTCTATCCAATAGATATTAGACAACTATTGCTACAAAAAGCTTGTAAGAGTACAACATGGTTTTTGGAAGGGTGTATAGTGGGGTCCCTTTTCAGTGTTTGCTTTGCACCGTTGTCACCACTTGATGCATAAATAATCAATTTCAATGCTCTGCTGACAAAAGCATTTCATATAATACACTTCCCAGCATATGCTTTTCAAGGGGTCAGAGGGAGCACTTGCTTTTAGCAGAACAAAAGCAAAAATGTAAAGAATAGAGAGAAGTCTTAAGTACAAGAGGTACATGCTACTGTCACCTTACACTTCCATTCTCTTTCCAGAAGAACTTAATTTGTTTTAGGGATCTTTTAAATATTGTACTCAGGACATTCCTTTCAAAGAGGATATATTCTAAAGTGTGGGATTTCTTTTTTTTTGCCCCCTTCCTTTTTTCCTCCCAGGAGGATTAAATCAAACACGACAAAGAAATTTCAGTATTACTAGAAGGATTACATTATGAAATAGACTTTTTAAATTTCAAGTGTATATTCCAGATTTTGTTCTTCAAAGTTCCAGATTTTCAAACATTAAAGGAATCAAGATTTTGCCTTGGAATTGGTAAAAGGCAGCAAAGATGATCTCAAAAGGAGGAACTGAAAACACTGCTCATTGTAACTCCTAGAAGTTATGTAAACAGAACACTTGTATGCTACATAGCTGGACCACATCTTCATAATTATTGTTTTATTGTACATATGCACATAGAGAAAGAATGTAGAAAACTCAAAGAAGGCTGTAATAGGGCAATCCCTAAGATGAAGAGATCCAAGAAGAAAACTGGATGGCTGGGCAGAAAGAAGGGATTGGTAAGGGGCTAGCACTGAGGTGTATCTGAAACAGCAACAAGCTGGGCAATGCATGGGCTTCAGCTCCCATGTGCACAGCTTGACTGGTAACAAAGCTACTTCCTAAGCACACAGGAGCAACACTTACAAGACCTCAGTAGCCACAAACTGTTTTAAAATTTAAATTCTTACAGAACTATAATCATCACAACATGTTAAAGCATAAAGCATAATGGGCTTTTCTTAATCTTCTTGGTAGCTGCAAATAAAACACTATGTAGCTAGTTCTAGCCAATTTTACTTTTTTGAACTTTTTTTTCATTTTCTTTTAGAAATGAGTGAGTTTTCTTGAATTGACTGCAATAAGAATTAAGCTTCCAAAGAAATGACACATCCTGTATCATTTACCTGGTTCTTACCACATCAAAACCACCTAGTTAGTAGCACTCAGAAAAGAAGCATGAAGCATGTTTGCTGAATAGCTTAAGCTGTAGGAGCACAATCTACATATTTTACATAACCCTGCACAGCAGTAACCACTCAGGTAAAAAGCTGCTGGTATAATGAACAACTTTTGGGACATAACTTTAAATTCTATAGAAATAAAGTGGGGTTTGTCAGTCCTTTTTCAGCAGTCATACTAAAATTCTGAAGGACTCATTCAGAGGCAACATGATAACAAGTAAGAGGAATTAGCAACAAGAAATATTTCTCCAATTTTCAGTTAGAATCTGACTTCAGCCCTTAAGAAAGCAAGCATAAAATCTGGAAAAGACAGCCAACAAATCTTCCACTAAGAGGGGCTACCAACGGAATGGCTGACAAGATGGCTTTGGGCACTGGATTGTGCATAAATGTCAATTTATTAAATGGGCCAGTACAAGTCCAATGACAGTGGTGATAGGTGTTGAGGTTCTAACAGGTGGAGATGTCAGAGTAAACAAAAAAGCTACATTGACAGTAAAAAGCCAAGAGTAACAAACTAGCAGAGCAAACACTGCATACACACATCCTACCCACTTAAATGTCCCACTGTTTCATTATGAAGCAGAAAGACAGTAACCTTCCCAAACAAAGATATTAACCACTTTTCTGTGCTATGCTCTCAAATCATAAGACCACTCCAGCTCTGGCCAATTTCAAAATGATATTAAAATTCCAGGGAAAGAGCAAACTGCATGATACCATCTGCAAATGTCATAAGTCATTTTGGTCCATCAAACACCAGAGTTGCTATAACACTCACACAGTGAGGAAAATGCTGGTTCACAGAGAATTTGACAGGTGACAAAAGGACTCACCGGCACTAGATTCATAGCTCACTTCTTCAAGTCTTAGAAACATGAAAACTGTATGAAAGAAAACTACCAGCGACCAACCCAGTTCTTACCTCAGCAGGCTTCTTTTGTTCATTTGCTGGTGTTTTTGACTTGCTCCTGTATTTAGAACAAGAAGAAAAGGAAGTGGAAGGACCTGTTTAAAAAAAAAAAGAAAAGACATTAAAAAGGATCATTATAGCTCAGTTCAATTCATTTAACTTTTCCAGTAAAACACAAGGCACTCCAATCTCTTGAATTGTAATTTTTGACAAGATGTGGGCAAAAAAAACCTGTTAGGCAGTCTGTAGGCTTAATTTCAGCTCCTCCCGTTCCACTAGTTCTTTATAAAACCACAGCACACCAAGTTTATGGGTACATTATGCTCTGCCCAATACAAGCAGAAGTAAACAGAAACAAGCAGATAGACTGCTTTCCTTCATTTAGTTCCCTTCTAACAAAGTGGAAGGAAGAATAAAACAGAATTTGAAAATTCTTGAAAAAAACCCCAAAAAACAAAAACCAAAGAACAAAGCAATGATACTAGAATGTGCTAACAAGAGATGCAAAAACCCCATAGCGTGATCTTAGCTGTTTCTAGCAAAACATTATTTCATCAGAGCAAATTCATCAATGACTTGCAGTGATTATGACAGCGAATCATTATTATGTATAGTGCTATAGATAGGCACAGGTTTATAAGAAACAAACAAGACCCTGCCACACAGAGTTGTTCTGTTTTGGGTTTCTTGTAGATAAGATGGGAAGATATTCAGTAGATGTCTGCCAAGGAACATTTAAAATGTAACTTTACTAAATTGCTGAACAGACCACAGTGGAGTAGATCAAGAACCAGTATCAGACAACTGAACTATCAATATAATGATTATAATTCTAACACATTAATGCTCAAATAACTTGCCACCCCCAACTACCTTAACTTTGAAGGTCTGCATACCATGAGACAATAGGATTCTTTTTTAAAAAAGAATCACAGAATAGAACCCTGGGCAGTAAAATTTCTCTTGATTTACAAATTTCTTCTTGCCACCTATGAACGAGAAAGATATGTAAGTCTCTCTTGAAATTCTAAGTATACTCAAAACTCCCCTTATAAGATCCTTTGCCTTATTTTCCTCCTGTAATGTGATTCAGAACACCAAAGACCACAAATGCAAAAATCAATCAATCAAGAAACCTTTTCTTAAGAATTTTAAGAGGTGAAATGGTTTGCCCTCAAACCACAGAAGAAAACCACAAGGGGGTGATAGACCAAAGAAAAACTAGCAGGTATTACTTACTCTCATTGTCTGAACTGTCACTGGTGCTTAGATGCCTGTGGCGTTTCATCCTGACGCATCCTAAAGAGAAAAAAAAAAAAAGTTGTCGGCAACCGTTCTACCAGAAAATCACCGGCTGCTGGCTGATGCCAAGTTCTTCACACTCAAGGCAAAGCTCCTCTCAAGAGGTCTCAGGCGTAGAAATAATCCCAGTTCAGTCACTATCTTTTATTTCTGCAAGCAACTATTAGATCACAGTACTGTTTGTGAAACTGAGCACCCTCAAAACCAGCATGCCTCTGCTGGGCAGAGCTTGCTTTTAATTTGCAGAAAGAAGTGCAACCTGCCAGCTGATTCCCGGCAGGGCATGAGTGGTGCACTGCTCGACTCAATGTCCCATCTGTTCCGCTGGAGGAAGAGTTGCCATGGTGGCAGTAGCTAGCTGAGAGGCAAGCAGAGGCCAGGAAATAAGGTGGATGCACAGCAAGGCAAGGATTTAGAAATATAACACCTTAAAAAACAAACAAACAAACAAGCACAAAGAAACCTTAAGGCATCCATGCAAAGCAAAAGGCAGATTTTTAAATAGCGACAATCATAGAAAGCAGTGACTGATGTCATTTAAGTCATTTGATCACCATTTATTTCACAAGCAATGTGGTTTTCAGAAGTTTGAGAAAGCGATCAAGAGTATCACTAAGAAATACTTCAGTGGCACTGCACAGTCACATAAAAAAATGTATTGAAATTTTTGAAATTAATTTTTGAACATGTCATGCTACAGAGAGAGGGGAAGAACTTTCTGCGTTTCTACTTAATAAAAAGAAAAATCAAAACAGTTATCAGCTATATACTCTAAACAAGTGCCAAGAAAAATCTATATACATTCTTATTAGTCCTGCCACTCTATAACATTCAGTGTTAGTTATGTTTCTTAACTAAGGTTCAATAACAGTTTACAATTAATAGCAGTAAATAAAAATCCCTATGTTCATAATGGATTGAATGAGAAAAATCGATAGAGAAAAGAAGTAAAAAAAGTAATTCTGCAAGAATATACAAGAACTTTTTTTTTTGCTTGTTTTTAAGCAGAAGATACACTCAAGTAGCTTACAGATAGCTGAACCTGAAATGCTTGCAACACTCCAGCTTGACTACACCTGAAATGTAAGCAGTTTCATTGCTTAAACATAACCACATGCTATTTAAAAAAACCAACACAGCTGAATATCCCATTTGATAAGCACTCCACATTAGTTACTGTACAATGGGTCTTGAGATTATCCAAATACCACAGGATAAACAAGATCTCCAGATAAGAGAAGCCAGCCCAAAGGCTTTGAAGAGATTGAAATTGAATTGTTTGCAGCACAAGTGTTTAATTTAGTGGAAAATTTCAGCAGTCTTTGTATTTAAGAGAGTGAGTTTACTGAATCTAAATGCAGTGATCAGTTGAAGTTGAAATCAATCCTTTCAACCTGTTATAAAAAAAGACATTGCCCACACTCCTGAAAGCTGACAAAGGAAGCAATGCTTCCAGTTTTCAAGAAAGCAGACACAGAACTTCTGAGTCAGGTATTTAACCTGGGGGGGAAGACAGAAAGACAGAGGCCAAAGGTCATTTGCATCATCACTTAAACAAGGTATAAAATTCAATTACATAACAAATAATTTCACATTAATTCACCTTCTCCCAGCTCAGGCAACATAGGGGAGACAAGGCAGCCACGCTATATGTGCAGACCAGTCTCCAAGAAAAGAGCAATATCAAAAATTGAATACCCAAAACAGCACAGGGCTTTGCTTTCAGTGAGCAATGCAAAGTAGCTTGTAAAGATGAAGAAACTTCCACGAAGCTCTTGGACAAAAGCTGTTTGACATGTAGAAGGCACTTGGGTCAGGGGGACTTGTCTTTTTACATGTTTTGGGGGCACCAGACTTGAGTTTGCTGCAGGGTATTGAAGGCAGGTCTAGGAGTCTACTTTCATATTGCCATCTTGCAAAATTTAAAGGCATGGATTTTAATCAAGAGCCTGTTTGAGAGCTTGCACTCCAGGCTAAAACCCAGCCCCTCAGAGTGTGCAGGTCTCCCTAAAAAACGCAGGTTCTGCCCATGACAACTTATCTGCTGGCAGGCTTCATTGCCAAACAACCTGGCTTAAAGACCATCAGGTACGTTATCTGACCTTGTGAGACAACAAGGAAGCATCTAGGCGAGCTGAGCAGTATTCCAGAGCTTCCTACTTGCCTTGGTTTTATAGTCAGGTGAATTTTTGAGCAATTGTTAAAAGGTGATGAAAGCTTATAGCAGGCGATTCCCATCTCTTAAGAGTCTATACAAACATGCAGCAATAAAACCTTTTCACTCTGTTCTAAGGACAGCTATCTGCAGTGCATAACATAAGCAACCAATTAAAGTAAGGTCAAATATCAGATTGGGAGAGACAACTACAGGACAGAACACCCAAGAAGCCTGGACTTCTGCCTGGGCAACTGGGAAAGAAGAGCAGAGATGCCTAGCTTCAAAGACAGCTTACAGAGAAATGGCAAGTGTAACAAAAACTTTAGAACAGAACCTGTGCCAACAACTCCATGAGGGTAGAAAAACAAACACACGCACTAAACAAAAGTAGCAAGCTGTTATTTGAGAACTGGGTTTGTAGCAGCTCAGGAAAGAGATTTACACCTCCATGATAGCATACAGAAACAGAAAAAGTAGTCACTGAGGGCAAAAAGCCCTGAATAGTAATAGTACTGGATTCCTGCCTGATTTTTTCGGCAATATTAACCACATCAACAGTGTATCAAAATCGACAGTTGCAATAAATTACAGGTGTGCTGTGTTTGGTACATCAGATAATTTAAGTGCTTAACAGGCTAGAAATTCAACCTATGTCCCCATATGAAGAAGAAGGAGACCCAGAGCCTCAGCACCATTCAACAGAGACCGCATTTCACTTTTCTCTTTTAATACAGAACTTGTCCACAAAACTTCTAGCTCACTTCCATCCCAAAGCATGAGGGCTCATCAGAAAAGCTCCCTGATTATGATGCTTCCATTCCCAAGACACTAGAGAAGCATCTTAAAGTAACATCCATTTAGTGGGAAAGCTCCTGCCTCACTTCACCTGCCTTTGAAGAATGGCAGAATCAGAAGCTGCTCAATTCAGAGAAATATGGGACATCCCCACCTCCCCCCCCTCCCATGAAAATTGATGTCAACCTTTCCCAGCTTCAGCTCAAAATCCCCAAAACAGACTGGCACCCTTCAGTCTGTCCTGGCATTTTGCAGATGGGCATCCTGAACTTCTTGATTGAACAGACTTAAGTCTTAACAGTCACACTCTCCAGCAGTTTCAATGTACAAGATAAGGGAGTGTAAAGCAACTTAAGATTGAAAGGCTGTTGCAGAGCAAAAGAGATGTGGCTCCACACCCTCCCTCCCCCCAAATGCCGGGAGAAAATCCTTGTTTCACAGTCACTGGATCATGATTTCTACTTTAGAAAGTAAGTAGGGGTGCTTTGGCTATGGACTTGAAGAGTGCACAGGCATTATAGACAAGCATAGATTACCTCAAAAATGATCATTAAAAATGCAAACATAATATACTAAGTGTTTTTGCCCCTCTTTTTTTAATCCACAGAGGCACTAACTTCTTATTAATCACCTGTATGACAATGTGTACAAATTCTAAAGATGCCTACCTTTAGGGATCTTCTAAATGAAAACTGAAAAACAGAAGCACCAGTAAGAAAACATCATGTCACAAGGAAAAAGATGTTCAACTCTCCAAGCAACTACTGCAATGAAACATTTGCTGGCATTGTTTTTAATGCTAGAGTTATTCCTAAACTTGAACCACATTCTGCACCTGTTGTACTTCTCTGATTTGCCAAGCCATGGCTGCACGTTTATGCCCAATCTACTTGAAACAGCTGAAGACATGAACTGTAACTTTAAAAAAGAGAAATCAGCCTCATTGCCTGCTGTCACTTTAACAACTGAACACAGGTCAAGATGCCCTGAACCTTTTTGTGTGTTTCAACAGAAAACAACCCCAGGAAAACCTCAGCCACAGACAGGAACATTGTGCTGCCAGCTTTCCCTGGCTTCCAGAAGGCTGCTGTACATAGTGGGAATTTTGCCCTGGAGACAGAGCTGATGATTGTATCCAACACATCACTGCACTTTTAAGGAAAGCCAGGAAAAAGCCACCCTGCATGCACCTGGCTGAAATTAAAACATGGATCCTAAGCTAAGAGGAATCAACATCTCAGCCAGCACGTGCGAAACTCTTAAGAGAGTAACACTGATATTTTCAAAATCCAACGGATATGTTTTGTAATTAATGATTTCCTAATTACGTTTGCTCCTTTTTGTTTATTCCAAGTATCTGCACTGCTAAAGTGAACAAGAAGCAACTACTTGCCTCTACCACCACTCTCTCCAGCCCCTGAGGAAAATCAATGTTCTGCAGACTTAAGGCACTTCCCTCTTTCAGAAAGCTAGCTACCATGGATTACTCAAAAAAATCACTCAAGCAGCACATGTAACTAGCAGACAGGTAACAAAATTTCAGAGTCTTATCCAAAACAAAAGCCATTTCAAATACCTGCAGAAACAAGACCAATATTTTTTCATTTTCAATTTATATCAGTATAAACAACTAAATTTACCAAAGACACTATTACATTTAGTCTCTTTTTCTAGTGCATTCCTCTGAATAGTTCATTAGTAACAGCAGACACAAGAATGAGATATCATATTGAGTCTGTATTTGTGCAGCATATTAGGCAAGACATCAATGACAAGAGCACAAAATGAATCCTTAAAGCCAGCCAAGATTTCTGAACAAAACAGTATCTCCATGGAATAGCAGTGCTTCCTGGCTTCAGTCTGTTGCAGACAAAGGTTAAACACATCCATACCCTACCCAGTACCTGCTAGGACCTATAGAGATGGAAAAAACAGAACCAGAAAATTCAAGAAACTGTTAAGTAAACATACCTTAGACCTGTGAGATTTTACTTCTGCACATCTTAAAATAGCCTGACAAAAATGGAATTGGCCACGACACTATGGAAATTTTCAAGTGGGACAAAAAGTAACCTACCTTATTTTATTAAAAAGAAAAACAGCATCTTTGTATGAAAACCCAATGACAGGCTACATGCAAATTTCAGATTAGAATTCTGTACTTGCATTTTTACAATATGGCTTATCTACAGAAAGAAAAAAAAAGGCAGAGGCAGTAGGTAGCAATTTCCAAGTCTCCAAAATGTGGTTTATGTAACTGTTAAATTTAGATTAGGAAGCAAATTATCTTGAAAGGTCTCCAGGAAATGTAGTACAGTAAAACCATTTAAATAGGTCAGATTTCATAGTCAACTGCCAGGGAAATTATGAAATATGAATAGAATTAATACAACCTTTCAAATAACTAGAGGAAGAGCGATCACTTTTGTTTGGGTTTATTATTATTATTATTTTTAATATCCTACCCAATCTCACAGAAAGGCTATAGTAACTGGAAAAAAATACTCACTTAGAACCCAGTGTAGCAATATTTGCTACACTGAAAAGGTTTGAAAGGTTAAATAATTCACAGAAGAGAATGTTCAGCAAACAAAGTAACAGCCTTAACAATTCTGTGATTGCTTTTTTATTTCACTCTAACCAGAAAATTCTTAAAAATTTGTAGTATACTCCTACTCTACTCAAGAAGTCCATAATAGAGTGACCACATCTATCCTAGCCTCTCCTAACTAATTTATTTAACTTCATCATAAAATAATGAATTATTTTGGGAAGATTATTCTGGGCCCACCACAAAATAAAATTTTTCTTGCTACTATTTCATACTAAGTCTTGATTAACATAAGAGTATGTAATTCAACAAAGGTGGAATGCACCAGCATTCTAATAAGAATGCACTTTTTAGAAGCAGCAGTACCAGCATGTGCTTAGTCATTAGGCAATAAATACTTGTAGCAAGCAAGGAAGTGCACATTACAGGAATCTAGCTAATAACATGGGTCTATATAAAATGCAGTAGCAACAAGATAGTCTCAAACTCTGTCTTCCTTGTACATTACCTCTTTATAGAAAGTAATTTGGCAGCTGCCTCAAAGGTACTATAGGTTTAAAAATGAGAAGAAAAAAAAGAAGCCCAAAATATCATATTTCAACATGACTTCTCTCCTGAAATATTTTTTTTAATTGTTAAATTCTGGACTGAAGTCATCTGATAGATCATTAAAACTAGGATGAAGAAACCCCAAATATAATCACACACACACATTCATTATGGATTATGGGCCAAAAGGGAACCCTGACATAATTTCATGTGCTCTTCTACCATGATGACCCATCATTCAGTCTAGTGCAAAGTATTTAATGACCACCAATTTGCCTTCCAAGTATAAAAAGAGGGTAAGCGATGCTACTTCATATTTATAACACACTCTGATGACATAATAAAATACAGCACACTCCAAGTACCTTTCCTACCTTGAAAAGAGAAGTACAGTTTTTCATTTCTGGTACCATATCCATGCATTGATCCACTGCGGGGAGAGGGGAGCAGATTTACACCAGAGGCCTTCTAAATTGCCTCACATCAAACAGCTTGTTAAAAACCAGAAATCCTCAGAAGAACAAATCACCAGCAACATATGCAGTGTCACCATTACCTCAGTAGAAACTCTCCAAGTGGCTACAAAGAAATTAAACTGCACTGTCTTCCCAGTGCTTTCCTGACACTCAGCAGTGACTGAGCAGCCTTACTTGCATCTTTGAGGCAAGCTACGCGTGTTGGCCTGTACACAGAACAGCCAGGTGGGCCAGGCTGACATTTCTGTCCGTTAAACGCACAGTTTTAGCACTAGCATCCTGAAGACAATACTGATCTGGGCAGAGTCAATTAAAACAAAAATATACAACATCAGACTGTCATTAATTCAAGCAAATACACTACTGTGTATGTGGTTCTGAGATACTCTCTGCTTCAGTCCTCATTATCAGTTTTCTACTCCTGAACACAACACTGGTTTAATACCAGCTGTTTATTAACAGGACTATCATTTTCCTAAAGCAGCAGCACAGATTTGGACACACAAAATTATTTCCTTCAAAACACCATATTGTATTTGAATGCAAGTCTGCTTTTAATATAAAATAAAAAAAGAAACTAGTCACTTTCTTCCCTAGAACCACAGCCAGTCTGGTGCTGCCTGGCATCACCACACTTACATGCCTGAAGTGTGTCTGCCTGGCTGCAGCCTGGTACAACTCCTCACACCCACCTCCCATCTCCTCTCACCCTCCTCCTGGCATCACTCTCAGGCAGGGAAAAGGCTAAAATAAGAGTACATCCCTCAGAAAGGGAGTCATGGCCCTCAGCAGGGTTCTGTGCCTGCCCACCCCAGCCAGGTCCATCTCACTGCTGTAGGTCCCTCCCTGGGGTAGTAAGGAAGTCCCCAGCATGCTGAAATGAGGAACAAGTTCCCAACAAGGAAAGTCACAGTGATATTGAACACAAGCAACACCTGCTGAGGTATCCAGCAGGACATTGTCAACAGAGGGATGCCACTATAGCTCTCACTTTCTCTGCTCAGCATCACATAAGCTGTCTCGTGGAAAGAACACAGCAGCTAATTGATCCCCAAAGGAAACACCCAGGAGGCAAGGGCCAGCTCACATACAGCCTTTTAACTGCACCTGCACCAAGTGCCATGGAAAGCACCGACCCCAGTTACTCATGGTCAGGAAGCTCATCAGCTCAGAAGAGCCCTCAGCTGGGGAGATGCAGTTATCGATCACGTTCTGTCTGCTTTATAGGGCTTCCTCAGAAGAAACTCATACCTGACTTAACACTAAAACATTCAAGAACCAAAGGACAAAAGAAGAAAAGAAAACCCCACAAAGCCCACTGAACAAAGCTAAGAACAATGTCTGCTTTGAAGAAAGACTGATGTGGACGAACTGCTACAAAACCAGACTGGAATAGGTCATCCTATCCACCCCATGCTAAGCTGGGCACACAAGGGGCTGGCTGCCCAGGAGGTTTGACACCCAAAGACTGCCTCATGCCCTGTGTCTGCAAGGAGACAGCAGTCACGGGCATGCCAAGCACGGGTGAGAAACAGGAGCAGCACACGCTTCACCAATATGACTGAGCAGACAAACCTCTGAGCGCTTAGCTGGGCTTTCTATTTTAAGAACTGGTATGATTCACGTTACCTTGGCTCTAAGTGTTTTTCAGTCTTCACCATATCTACCCTCATGATAAGCTGATATTAAGCAAGCACTGAAAGCCCTGACATTTCAGAGCTGCAGTGCAGAGCAGCCATACATCATGCTGGAGCCTCCGGCATCAGCAGGCAGCTGCACCCAGGTCTCCCAAGCACATATGCTGTGACCTTGCCACTCACTGCCCTTCCTGCTGATGCACATGGGGAAACAGAAAAAAAAAATCAGAATAATCCCTGTGATGCACTATGTATTGTTCTGCTGTTGCACAGTGATGAAACTGCAGGGAGGAGGGAGATGGGGACCAAAAACCCCCATAGAAATGTCACTGCTTAATCAAAAAATTAAGCAATAACCAGTATTAGACTAGTTCAAGTGAAGCCACACTTTGCACCATCTGCCTGATGTTGCCAGCAGTTGCCCACTTGTATCTTTTTCTGTACTTCAGCAGTACTAATGCATGCTTTCATAACAAAATACAGGTGCAGGAACTAGTATTGCAGCTAGGATACTATCAAAGAAGGAAGGATCTAGAAATGTATGTACTATTTGGGATTATGAAAAACAACTTTTGAATTAATAGCATAGGCAAAAGTTCTTATATCCTACAAAACACTCGCTTAAAATAATAATTTAATTGTTTTGTACTTGCTAATAAATATATTAAAGTAGGTTTCACTGTTCTTGCTTTGTTCTTTTCAAATCTCAAATAAAAGAATCAACAACAGCAGCCTGCATTAAATATTTTATCTGTTTTGACTCGTTTCTTCCTTGCTTATAGTGCTTTGAAGAAGCTAACCAAATTTTGCATCACCAACAAATCTTGAAGGGTTGTAAAATGCAGAAAACACCAATATGCATCTTCATATCCTAGTCAAAGAAAGCAAGAACACAAATATTTTCCTGCAGGAAACATTAGGTTGATAATTTCTTTCCTTATCTGACAAGAAATGGCTGTCATTTACAAGCTGAAATAAACAATTTGGATGCTAAAGTTTTCTTCAAATATAAAGAGTGCACTGTGGATCATTGGTTAGGAACAATTAAAGGGAATGTACTGTCACAGTCAGAACTCTAAATAGTATTTGGAATATTGCAAATCTCTGGTTGAATACTAACTTTCTACTACATTTTTTATCATTTCATACAATATGTATATATGCAATTGCATTATTATTTTGATTCTCCATGTTAAAACATCACGGCATTAGAAAATAGCTAATATAAGGTTTCTTAAAATACTTTTTAGTTTAAAGAACCTTTTGAAGAGACAAAAAAAAAATCTGTCTTAATAGGTAATGATTTTAAATTAATTTTAATGTCTGGTAATTAAATTAATGTTATGTACTACAACCTATAAAATACAGCACGTCAAAGGACACAGAGGGTCTTTCAGTCAAAGAGATATTTAAAATAGATTTATAAAAATAAATACCATTCCAGGTTTCGCTATATCACCAAACTGAGCTGGGGAAAAAACATTATGAAAGAGATACTGTGGTCAACTGATGTTAGTCCATTTTTATGTACAAAGTAGAGGCAAAAAAAAGGATTTTTTCTCTGTCACAACATGAGTTGCAGCGATAACTAAATAAATAAGACTTGTCCACTGGGGCTGATGCTACCCTGAAAATAGGAAAGGATGATTCTACTTGCCCAAGGTTTCAAAAATGTCACATCTTGTTTGGGAAAACAGTCAAGAAATGCATCCTGAAAACCAGGTAAGGTTCAATTTCACATCAAATGGCCAAACTGAAGCCAAAATACTTTTATATCTTTTTTTAATGAGGGGACACACTGATCAGGACTGAGCATTAACAGTCCTCTAAATTCCTCCTTCCTCTTCTGTCCTGTGGAAATAAAGAGGATTTAAAGGAGTAAGACTAGACCATCAGTATTCTACTGTTCCTAAGTAGAAAACATGTCCTTCTCAAGCTGTGCTGAAGCCGAGCTGATGCAGATGGCTTTTTTGGCACAGGAGAAAAGGTGCCAACCCTCAAGGTGGTTCACAAAGAACATGGGGACTTGAATGGGTGGACTCTGAAAGCAGAGAACACTTCATTCCCTGAGGATAAGGAACTATCACAGCTGACCTTCCAAAGCTGCCAAGGTATGAGGTAATGAGTCTTCCTCCAAAACAGGTCTCTTGTCCACTCTGCACTCCTCTACTGGCAAGAATGAAAATGTCTACAAGCCATGGAAGTAGGAAGGTGTTTCACCACATTTATTTATATGGTAAGAGCTACAAAATGCTGCAGCTGCTGCAATTGAATCCCATGCTGTCAAGAGCAGTATTGAAATCTCTGCTGAGGAATAGGAAAAGAGGTTCCAACTGAAAGTACAACTATGAAACTGAACAAAACAAACCAAACCACCTTCACAGCGGCATCACTCTTAAGACTCCATGATGCAATGTAAAACCAGCAGCTGTTACGTTCTGTACATGCAACTCCACCGGGTCAGGGAGGTTTTCACAGTCCTGTAAAGAAGCTGCCTTCTCTGCAGGCTCTTACCTCGCCCAGCTGCAGGACATGGGGCAGACTGCAGCTGTACCAGTTACCAGGGGCTCTGCAAAGGAGAGAAGGCACAATCAAGCCTGCACTTGGACTGGGGCAGAATAAAGCCACCCCAGACTCTGGCCATCCACCTCCCCAGCTCTGCAACACCAAAAGTGACTGGCTCTTCACACAGGAGCTGTGATCTGGGAGCAAATCACAGATCAGGCATGTGAAGCTGCTCCCTCAGACACCCCTGCTAGTGAGTCAGAGTGCTGCTGGCCTATCCCAGCATCAACTATGGTTTCCAGTCAATACATATACAGTCACACCACAGCACCTGTGAGACACTTCTAGGTCTGAAGACAATGAAAACACACACATTAATTGAATGTCTTTTAAAATACCATATTTGGACATTCCCAAACCACCTGTAGCAAAGTAGTGTAGGAGGAGAACAGCACATTGATGAAAGAGAAGCATCTTTCTGGGAAGGCCCAAGAGCAGCAGTGACAAGCACTGACACAAGCCTGTCTGGTTTCATTTGCTACACCCACTCAGCGATACAGGGAAAGCTTTATGGATGAGCAACATTAGTGGATCACTCATTCAGGCTAAGTGCAAGGCAGTATCTTCCAGCTCCCTCAAGACCATGGGAGAAGTATTTGCAGAATGCAAACCCCCAACTACAGCTCTAAGGAAAGTTTGCCATGGCTTTAGGGTAAGAGACGAAACAGACTGAAACTATCTGTGAAAGGAGGATAAAGAAGAGGGGAGATCTGTTTTAAGTGGCAAAGAGAAGTAACAGAATGAAGCAACTACTCATAGCCTCTCATGGCCCAGGAGACAAGGAAAACAAAAAGTTAAAAAGAAACTTATTAAGTGAAGAAAAAAAAAAACCTCATTATGTACAAAATGACTTTGAGAAACTCCACACCATGGCATATTGCAGAGGTTGAAAAGCAAACATATTAAAGAAAATTAATAGCCCTTGTATTTTGTCTAAACACAATGTCATGTCAATCTGCAGGAAATTCCAAAATCAAAATTTTACAAGAAACAGAGTCAGTAGAATTTCATAATGCTTTCTTTCCCTAGGTGTCCACTGCTGACCATTATCAGAGACAGCAACTGCCCTAATTGACTAAGGTAAATAATCTAAAAATCACACATACTCATAGCCTATTAATTCCTCTTTGTGCTATGGATTTCATTGTTTTTTAATTCATTACTTTCTAAACTGACGTGTGTGGACTACAGATCAGATGGGTGTCTATAGGGCTGTGATAAATACCGAAATGTTTATCAGATAAGATTTTGATTGTGATGAACACAACCACCAGAGATTCTGACACTTGATATACTGTTGCCCTTAAAGTTTGTTGATTGCAGTTTACAGAACTATTCTGGTCAAAATTATTAAGTAAAGACTAGATTATTCCTAGTATATTTGAGTTGTTGATTTTTAGTTTTTCTTCTTTAAGAAGAAATTAAATAAAGAGTTGTACATATACAGCCACCTTTGGGCCCTATTCACTTGGGATTTTCTTTTGGGTTTTCTTCTGTTCTGCAGATATCAAACTCCTTTAATAATCCAATTCCATGTCTCAAGTTTAAGAATCCACAACACTTTCACTTATTCTTACAGTTTTCCAAATCTGGATAACTAACAGTGCTCTCATGTGATTCTTACAGGTTTATTATCTCAAACCTTTCCAAGATAAACATCTGAAGTTATTCTGTCTCTCTCCTCCCTCATAAGGAAGTAACCCAAAACCTCCAGCCAGCACTGTATTGCTGCACGCTTGAATTCTGCAAGCTAAATGCTTTAAAACTTACTTAAACTACTCAGAAAAATGTAAGCATGCTTATTTGCCTGTAAAGCCCAAACATGATAGTGATCCATCTCATCTGAGCCATTAACTTCATTGGTGAAATCTGTCTGAGGTCATCTTTTCCAACTGCAATGGCAAAGCACAATGCATTGTAGCTCTGCTAACAGTACAGAATCAGGTGGGAGGAGAGGCTGATGCTGGTTTTGTGTAGAAAAGAATTGCTAAGCCCTGACCCCTCGAAGACAAAGCAATGGTGCAAGAGTAGTCAAGGCCAAAGCTCTATTTGCAGAAAATCAATGGGTTATACACAATAGCAGCTGCACTCAGATGTTCACAGCTCAGTTGGAGTCTGTAGATCTGGCCTCTAAATTCAGAGTATTTAACGTTGAAAATGAGAAAAAAACCCCCAAAAACAGTTCTCCCCTTCCCCCTCTTTTAAAAAAAATTAAACAGTCTAAAACAGAAGCAAGCTTTGAACTAAAATTCTTAAAATTGAGATAAGTGAATCCCTTCTCTTTGCCACTCCTTATGAGCCAGCCAAATGGCTCAGCCTAGCTTCACTTTCCACATCAGTCCAAAAGTTGAATAAGTAATAAAACTTGCATGAGGAGAGGGCTTTATAATCACATTAGAGACATGCAAGGGAGACCGGTTACCTCGGTTCACCGGACAGCTTGAACAAGGCTTCATAATGAGGGACAGGTGTTGGCACCAATTAGGAACACTCAGCTCACTGCTGACATTGGCCCCTCAAAGCATTGACTGCACTTTAATCCTCTAAGCCACATAAAAGAAAAGCAGAATGGGCAGACAAAAAAAAATCTAAAAATGCCTCTGCAGAGGATTGGAATATTTTTGCTTACTTGAGGGAATAAAATAGAAGTGTCACAAAGCTGCAGAAAGTACACTATGAAGTATCTTGAGAATATCAAGAATCTAAATCATCTGCAAAATCAGAGTATTTAATTTTAGGAAGGATATCACCATGTATAGTATGCATCCATCACAACTACCAGAATTTATATCCAGAAAAGAAGCACGGAAGAAAAAGGAGTAGAAGCAGCACATGTAAATATTGAGGTAAGGTAAAATTATTCCATCTATGCCTACCAGCATTTTAAGCATTATGGGATACATAAGAGAGATTTTAACTGAGATTATTAAGGAATCCTGCAGGCTGAAATGTTACTGTTAACAGCTTCTTTTATGACTTCCTCCCCTTTAAAAGACTTTATATTCCTTTAAAATTCAGAAAGCTTTCATTTAAAAGGTGATATCTGAAAGTTGAAGGTATATAGATTCAATTTACACATTGTAAACACCAACACACACATTTATTTATTTATTTTTAAGTATCAGTTCCTCCTTCACTTACATGCCAGGTCATGAGGTAGATGTTTTCGCTTCAGCTGATCACATCACAAGCTCCTAAAAAAATGAAAGGTAGAAGGAGTGACATCAGGCATTTCATGTTTGAGCTACAAGTTTAATTTTTGGCAAGTAAGTGAAGGTTGTATTTTATTTTTATTGCAACTTTCCCAAGCAAATGATATGCCCAGAATATAAAGCCTTAAATTCCACAATTCTCATTTGATACATGGAAAAATGAAATGTATCAGCTATATGTCCACATACTATGATAGAAATGCAATAAGTACTACAGCTAAAAACAAATTCATAAGAATATTCTCCAAGTTGATTTTGCTATCCTCTTAATATGAATGGGAACCAACTATACCAATATCAACAAAATGAAATTTTAATTAGTACTTTCTCTATCCTGTTTTGGAATAAAAACACTTCAACAAACATATTCAGATAGATGCACACTTATTCAACTGGCTTAAGGTGTTGATTTCTCCTTATACACTGATGCTTTCTTCATTCAAGAGGGTCTTCTTCTATGAACCACACATGCTTAGAAATTCATAGGAGGGCAAACAAAATAAGCATAGAGGGAAAGCTCCATGTGGCTCCTGCTTTAATTCCTCACGACATTCCTCCAGACCTCTCCTTGACAATCCTGAATAGCTTAGCTTCCCTGGCAGGGATTCTGCTTACTCGCCCTTTTTAATCTAGTCCTGAGCCTTGAGCAATATTAAATATGGGAATTGAAGGAATTTTTTCCCTCCACCAACTGCCCACATTCCCCTCCTGCAGGATCATGCACATGTATGTTTTGTGCCCTATTGTACTGCACATGGCAAAGGCATTAGAGCTGTCACACCCAAGAGATGAGTTGCAGCACTCCTCAGAGATGTCAGCAGCCCGAGCAGGGGCTGTCCCAGCAGGCAGTCTTGCCCCATGCCTCGGAGCAGAAAGTTAACAAAACAGGACAGCTATGAGCTGTGGAAGAAAGTATTAGAGAGCAAAAATGCCTGCAAAACCCAAGGAAGTGATAACTGCAGACCCTGCAAGAAGAAAAATTTAAAGGGGGGATATGACAATGTTTTTCTAACTGAAATAAGGCAGTTTCTGGCCAAAGTGTCAGCACCATACTCAAGCATCTGCACTCCTCCACCCATCTGGAGTACAAGAAAAAGATACAACCACCCATCCACTGAGGAGTGGCACAGATCCCATTACTTATTACAACTATTGTTGCTCAACTTAGGCTGTGGCATCAAAGGAAAACATTTCCTTACAATCTGGGGGGGAGAGGGGGAAGAAGGGGAACACATAATATATTACAGCTTCTGTATGCTGACTATGCAAAATTTTGAAGTTTTGGCTCTACTAATTCTCTTTGATTTAAAGTTTCATTTTTGGGCATTTTTTGTTTTTGTGTGTTTGGTGTTTTGTTTGTTTGTTGGGTTTTGTTGGGTTTTTTTCCGGGGGAGCTTGGTTGGTTGGGGGTTTGTTTTGTTGTTTTTTTTTTTTTAAATCTTCCTATGTTCCTCTTCCCGTTTTCCTGACATTCTCTGGCTATACCCCACATTAAGCAATTAACTTTGAACAACACAAGAATATCTGTAGATCAAAACAGTACCAGAGCCAAGGTTGTTGAAACATGAATCACACTACGTGGGTTGGGTTTTTAACTTGAGATAAGCAGACACACTCTGCCACCACCACCACCAACCACCACACACATGGCCCGGAGCAATCCACAGGGTCTGTGCAGGAGATTCCTGACTCCATCCAGAGGAACCCAGCTCAGGGGCAGCAGAAACACCTGGCACACAAGGAGTGGGGGTGACCAGAGGGGCTCCCTTTAACAGCCCCCTGCTGCTCTGCCTGGTACTACCCCACCTGGCACTCTGCCTCTACCCGCCAGCTAAGAAATGCCAAGAGCCTCACCCACAAAATGCACTGGGGGAGGGAGGGCAAGTGAAGAAAATTAGTAAATAATTAATAAATGGCTGGCTAAGCTTTCCAAACAAGACTTTGAATGAATTTTTCTTATGACATATTTCATTATGGGATAATTCTTTAATGTCCCGGTTGAACCCATTTAACATAAGTTTTCCATAGAAACACAAGCAAAGCCCTGGTTGTGGCAGCTCAAATGGCATCATTAAAATGCAACACAGCCTACAACTTTTAAGTGTGAACAAAACCACAGCTTTTGCCTCCCAGCTGAACCACAAAACTAATATATTTTTGAACTCTTCATTAAAAACACATTTATTTGCTCAGTCAAATGCCAAGATGAACTCTAAAATGCTGGAAGGTTCAACTAAAATTTTTTTCTTTCTCTAATCCTTACAGTATACAGCCATAATCCTCACTCCCAGCTTTACCTATTTCACAATCATGAACAAATACACTAAATGGGATGAAAAATACAGTTTCTCCCACAAAATACTATTTCTCCCCTCCTTGTTCTAAGAGTGGTCTTAACATATTGATTGAGAAACACTAAATTAAGTCACCTCAAATTAATGATCAGGGGTTCTTCCTTAGTAGATTAAAAAAATGGAAGAATACCAACCTCCCTGTGAGCAGCAAATTCAGGAGCAAGGTAAAGAATGCACAGAAGATGCTCACCCTCCCCTCCACACAGACTGCCAACAGACTTAACTCTTACTCTCCAGGGGCATTTGAAAAAGTAATGGGCCACCAAACAGAAATGGCATGAAAAAACAGAAAAAAATTATAAGAACTAAAGGACAGTGTAGACACAGAAAACAAACTTAGAAATGCACAGTAGCTTTTCATAAATACTGCCTGGAAACTAAGCGTCACCAGGGAAAAAAGCATCAGCAAGATTTATTTCTTAAAATACAACTTATAACAACAGAAGGCCACTTAGAACACAGATCTATTTTTGTAGTTATCACTACTGTTATACTATTGCTGTCTCTGTAATTTACCACAGTGCTTACCAACAGCCAAGCCACCAAAACAAGAATTGGACTGGTTGAAAATAGACCTTCGTGCTTTTCTCATCAACCATCCCACATGCTGCACTGCCATTTGCAAAAAGAGAGACGGTCACAGGAAAAAGATCTGCCAGGTCCTGAAAAAGGACAGCCAGGTAAGACCAAGAACTTAGACTCTGCATAGCAGATGCTCCTCAGTCTCTCCAGGGAAGCCCCTTCCATGCTGTGTGACCCTTATTGCCACCAAGTTTATCCCAGCACTTCAAGCACATCTTTCCCCATGCTGCTCACGCCTTTACCAGGTCTCTCCCAGCACTGGACCCTGATGATCTCATCTCTTTCTTCTTGACACAGTTTGAACACCACCTTAGCTCTCTTGTCAGTAGGTCCTTGTCTTTTCTCCAGACTAAATAAACCCTGTTCTTTCACCCTCTGCTTATAGGATATTGTCTACATTTCTGATTCTTCTAATTGCTGATGTCCACCACCCCTTCCAGGGCTGACACATAAAACCAGTATAAAGCTGTGATGTCCTGGACAAAGCCTCCCATATGACTCTTTCCCTACACAGAAAAAGATATTCTCTCTTTACAGAAAAATATCCTTTACTGTCACATGAGTTGCAGATAATAACCCTACATATAAACTCCAGTGCATTTGCTTTTGCATTATCATGATTGCTGTCTCAAAGTCCTGGCTGTGAGCAGTTATTGATGCTGGGACCCATTGCTCCCAGCCTGCAGGCATGCAGCCAAACCTGTATGCCACAGAGCTGCCTCCATGCCCTACTCAGCCCTATGCAACTTCCAGACTCCTTCTCTGATCTGTCAAAGTAACTCTGAGTTCAAAGCATCTTCTCAAGTAGACATGCAGCTCCACCCAGCTTGATTCTAGTATTGAATGGTGTCCTTCACCCATATCATTAATTGCAATTATTTATTCACCTGTCTTGTTTGAAACTAATTAGCAATTATCCTCTCAGTTTTCTCAGCAGCTACAAACATTGCTGTGAGCATTTCAGCTAATCCATGCTTCCTTAGGTAGCTTCTGATAATATGGATTGCCTAATAACTTGCATCAGCACAAATTACTTTCAAAACTGAATTAGAAAGCTGGTCTTGTGATGCTTCACATCTCCTCCATAAATAATCCCAGGGATATAACACTGCTTAGGTGGGAAAGGTATTAGAAAATAATTTTATAATTTCCTGGGGATTTTTTTTACAGACTGTTTCATATATCTAGCACATACAGACAGCTCCCCATGGACTACCAGTAAAGCATCACACAGACCTCTTACAAAATACTACCAAGACAGCAAAAGAAAAAAGCCAATAGTCTTTAAGATTATAAATAGAGTATGAAACAGGAAAGTAATGGTACTTTCTCCCTTATAGTTCTGAAAAAATCATAACAGAACAGTATCCATCATATTTAACTGAAGAGCTACTTTGAGGCAATACTTACCCTACAAGGATTAGAGGTAGAAAAGAAAGAGTCAGTAAGCTTTAAGAAAAAGTCCTGTAAAATCCCTACAAAGTCTTTGTACAAACAGTGTTAGATTTTTGCTTGTAATAAACTCATTTGTTATTCTTCTTCACAAGCTTCTAAACAGTCCTGACTATAGTGAGTACTCTGCAGCTTCTTGATTTTTATCTCTCTTCCACATTGGCTTAGCCAACAAAGTAATTCAGTATAAATTCAAAATTTCATTATAAAAATCAAAAGATGGCCCATCTCACCTTAAGATAGATCAGACATTGAAAGCATTTAGTATAGCCTGCAACTCTCTAGCACCTTCACTTCTTTCCACTGTCACAAAACTATTTCATGACACCTTTACGCACCAACAAACCTATTCTTAATAACAGCCAGTGATTTAGTAATTCCCAGCAACCAATTAAAACTTGCTGGGAAAACAATTTCCCACAGCGGCTTACCCCACTTTCAGACAAACAATGCAGCAGGATGTCTAGAAGGATAGGTTTCATAAGACAACTAACAAGTAACATCAAGACATTTTATGAAATGCTCTGAAGTCCTGGGCCCCAGGCACTCAGATGGTGACCCAACACAGCAACTATTTGGCTTGTGTGTAATGCCAACCATTCTGCAAAACACTCAACATCCCATCGATTACTTAAAAATAATTGCTATACAATTTAAGTAACATATACATGCAAAAAACTGAGTCATACTGAAAAAATTCCCCTTACAGGGAAAACCTACTAATACCAACAAAAACAAACACCTACTTTAAGATGCAAAGTTGTTTACATTCTTCATATACAGGTAGCAGACCAGAATTAGTCAAACGAAAGTCTGGGTCTGTAAGAAACGAAATGTAATGGGATAAATTTAAGAAAAAAACCAAAAAGTTTAGGCTTAGTATTAAGGAAACATCCTGAGAGTCAGAACTACTGACCCATGTCCCCAGGGGGAGGATTGGAGGCTGCAGCTCTTGACTGCAAACAAAGATTGGACAAGAGTCCTGGCTGCTGCACTGCCAACACAACATGCTCAGCAGAGCTCAGCTCTTCTCAACCCAGCTGGAGGGCAAGGCAACAATAAATGGGACTTGAGTATAAAGAGCACTGCACAAAGAGGTTTGTTGGGACTGTCTGCACTGAAGACTGCACCTCACCATGAAGACTGTGGAGCAGCAAGTACTGTGCATCGGCTACTCCACAGAATGCACACGTATTGCTACATGCTGGTGAGAGCTAAGCAATCCCAGGCAGCTATTCCACCAGTCCATCTCTCTTCCCTATACCAGAGACTGAGGGATACAAATATACATATATTTTCCTGACACATGCTATGCTGTACAGCTGCATGCAAGGACAGTTAGTGCACAGCAGCTCAGATCCTTGCTCCTCTTTTGCGGGATGAAATGTTAAGGAGATGTGTTACTTCAGCCTGGTGCAGGATGCACCTCTCTCTCTGAAGAGTGGGTATTCCCTGCAGCAGGATGGCACCTCAACACAGAGGAATGTAGCAGAAAGAGAATACAAATGCATGGGGCAGAAGGCTGCAGTACAAGATCTAAACTGAGATAAAAACATAGGAAACTGGCAGGAGGCTTCCTGATCCACGAAGCCTGGAATCAGGTACAGTCAGAAATAACAAAAGTAATTTGGCACTTCCAACTACCAGGAACTTAAAAACAGGTCTATGAGACACAGAGCAACAAAAACAAGCTATTTATGAGGATCTGGAGCAAAACAAAACAGACGCAGTTCTTGAGGAAGGAGAACATTGCATGTCCTGCTGTTAGCCACAGCCACATGCTGGCCAGTCGGGTTTTAAGTATCAACCCACGTCATTTGACTTCTACCTCCTGTACCTAACAGGTGTGATCGTGTGCATTTCCTGTAGCTGAGTGATGGCTGTACAGTTCCATGCTATTTTCTGAAGGGAGGTTCAATCAAACATTTCAGAAGCAATAATCTAGATGACCTAGAAACATCTTTTTCCATAGCCAAATCTACTATTTAATGCAACTATATTTGTACACAGCTAGAGACCTTTAGTGGAGAGCTTAAAATAAAAAATAAAACTATTTAAGTGTGAGAACTTCTAAAGTACAGTAATTCTGATGGCACAGCTATGTCACTTCAATATTCTCCACAGCAAGTCCCATGACCCCACCACATACACAGGAGAGTCACAAATGCTAAAAGCAGTGTGTGGATCCTCCACAGAATGACTATAAAATATGAAGGGACGTACTTAAACTTTGGACCGAAGTAATACCGAACTGTGCACTCCAGTGCATTTAAGCTAGAGCTCTGGAAAAAGAAACAGCAAATCCCACAAGGTTTTAACTCCCCATGCAGCAAATAGAAAGGTCTTTACAGTGGGCTTCAAAGTGTCCAGCATGTTCAAGACAGCCAGTTCACACACCAACTAGGGAATGATGCCAGAAATCTCGCTTCTCACAGATTCAACTACTGATTTGCAGTCCTGTAAATGGATACCTTCAGGAATCAGATACATGCTTGGACCTTTCTTCCTCCTCTCCTCACATGCACTCCTCAAGCATCAAATTCAGCATCACATAAAGTGTCAGAAGTTGCAACACCTGCAAAAGCTGTCCTTAGTTTATTCCCAGCCCGTCTCTCCTGTCCACCAAGAGTCTGCCCCACTGCTTTCTCCCTTTTCCTCAAACCCCTTTCCACTGCACAACTCTGCTGCTGCCTACCTAAAGCACTTAAGCACCTATGGTCATTCTCATCACTTCACCACAAGACCACTCTGTGCAAATATTTCCTATCCATGCTGTGATATTTTGCTTTAACCATTTACTTACAGGATGACCAACCACCAGTTGCTGGGGAGTATCAGGAGGAATTCGCAGCTCAAACCACCACCCGCTTTTACACAACAAATGAGCCTGCTGAGCCTCTGTTACAATCCTAGTCAATGCAAAAAGAAAAAAAAAAGGAACTACAAACAAAAAGAGTGAGAATAATTTATGCCTGGATTACAGGAGGAAAGCTATCTCACAACTGGATGACAGCAAGAAAAGATTGTCTCTCCTTTTCTGGATACATTAAGTTGTGATGCTCACCAGTGTACAACACAGGGATTCAGAAAGGCTACAGAGCACACTCTTGCGAGTTTCTTCAACTACTCCAGCTATGTGGAATTTGAGTAACGAGTAGTATAGATATACTGAATATTCCTGGCCCTTAAGGGGGGAGGTGGGGTGTGTCTCAGTGGCCACAGACAAATAACCCTCAAACAGATCACCTCACATAAAATCATTTAGTCAGTATTTAACTGAATGACAGCTCCCAGAGAAAAAGGGGGTAAGAAAAAGTAACAGTGTTAACTTCACTTGATTATTACAATGATTTAAAGTACTTCTGACATCCTTTATAAAATTTGGGACATTGGTATTTGTGACTTTTCATAAGGAAAGTCTCTTTGTTCTTTCATAGTCAGACATCACACCAGCACTTAAACTGCCACCTTCCCCTGCAAAGAAACTGCATAAATAAATAAAGCACCCAAGCTTTGCACTTAGACCACAAAAACACAAGGCTTGGAGCACGATCAAGTGGCGATTAATGAAGCAGCAGACACTAAAACACAGTAAACAAGTCTTCATCAACTTGATCCTCGGTGGCTGCAAATCCCACAGCAGCCACCAAATACGCCTTCTTCCTTGAAGATGATCTTTAATGGTTGGAAAGGGTTGTGTTGGGGTTTTTTTTTTTACTGCTATGAAGAAGAAACTTGTGTCAATCCTTTTCCAAAGTCATTCTCACGCAGACAAAACACATGACAAGCTCTGAGAAACAAGCAGGGAAACTTTGGTCTTGGTGGAGTCAGTGGGAATTAAAGACAGTACCAAAACAAAGCTAGAAATTAGCAAACATTTATCTGATGAATTTGTGAGCAAAATTCCTAAATGACAAAACTGAGTTTATTTCTTCTTAAAATCTTCTGATGCAAATATATTGACAAAGGGTGAGGGATTGCAAGACCAAGTTGTAATGCAAGAAAACTATTTTTTTTATAGCACCCACTGTCAGAAAAACTTACTATCAAAAAGAAAAACCTTTAATAAAATTGTCTAAAATATTTAGACCTTTCTGATTTCTTGTAGTTTATTAGCATAAGATTTCCACTATACAAAGCTGTTGCCTTTATGGAGGCAAAACTTCTGATATTATTTAACAAGGGATAAAACTAGACTTGATAATCTCCCATCTCATGCCATTATGCTTGGGCTTCCACTAGTTTCAAAAACAACAGGTAACACTGCCCTTCACAATACACTGGCACTTTAAAAAAAAATAAAAGAGAAAACTTGCCTTAATAGGTTTCCTCACTTAGAGTTTTACATTACTTCTGCTTACCTGAAGCACAAAAACCTCTATAACTCTGCCAGACCTGGAAAGCTCAAAAGCAGAAGTAAAGGAGTTGAGTTTTTTCTCCTTTGAGAATTGTCATCATGCAGTTAAATCCACAATTCTGACTGATTAAATCCCTATGAACCTATAAGAGACCACAAACAGGGAGAGGTGACAGAGTACCCTAATGTGACATTAAAACCTCTAAAAGATAGATCTAAAGACACTTTGTTATGGCCTAAGGAATCTGGTACAGGAGTGAATGTGGTGCAAATCGTACAGCCCTTGTGCAAAGGCTGACACTAATACTACTTCAGAATCAGGTGTACATGGCCAGCTAGATGATTATAAGAGCTCACTAGAGCAAAACCTTCAAATCATTATGAAAGCTGACTTCTTTGATAGAATGAGCTTAGGATAGATTCCCAGAAATTATTTAAAGGGGTAAAAAAAAGCATTTTGACAAAAAAATTACCTTAGGGTAGCAAATGCTACCTTTTAAAAAAGGGTTTGATACAAGCAGCCATGATGAATTCAAATGTTTTAAAAGTTACTCCACTAAATCAATGCTTTGCCACTGTCTCACTTTTTCTAGCAGTTCCTCCCTATATAAAAGCAAGCTTGTTTCAAAACACTCTTATTATCTGTACCAAAGTAAGTCCAATTGCTGATGTGTGTTTTAAGTAAACGTACAGATTTAACCTCCTTAACCGAGCAAAATTTACTTACCAGGATAACACAGAAGGGTTTTTTGTTAAACACTAGCTAAACAGTCATCACACCAATATCAGCATTCACCAGGAAAAAAGTTTTATATCACAAACACTTCTTTTAATGAATTTTTAAAAATACAGCTTGAATTTGCAGTGCATGATGCTTTTTTACGATACACATATATAAACTCCCACAAATGTACCAACCACAAAAAATAAAACCTCACAAAAAAACATTGATGAAGGAAAAGGCCCCTTTTATCAAACTGAGCGAACTTACACCAAAAAAAAAACAAACCAACAAGTCTGCCAAAATACTTTCAGGTTGATTGCAAATAGTATGGAAGTTCATACTGTCGGTAGTCTGGTAAAGGGGACAAATTTAATTTTACCTAGGTGATTTATAGGGTCCCAAAAAGACTGTGAGACACCTGCTGGAAACACTTTTCTCCAGTAATAAGGAAAAGGTTGGGAAGTTAAGTCAAAAAGAAGAAGGGACAGCCAAAGGGAGACTACAAAGGCATCAAAGACATGGATGGCTGAGAGAGAAGTAAGAACTACAAATCACATTCAAGATCTCATCTGCAATTGAGGCTTCACTTTTACCCTTAAGTTTCTTCAGACTTTTTTCTCCAACTTATAACCCATTCATACTTCAAAAATGGACTAATTCAAATGTAGAAGTCAAGCACACAGAAGTGAACACAGAACAAAAATAGTTCAATAATCTTAAGAGAACGAAATGGCACCTGAAAAAGCTACTAGATTTCAGTAACCTAAATTAATGCACATCCCTGTTTGCTGTTACACACAGAGGCTTCTGAAAATCTAGAACAAGTACACAGAAGATGCCAAACAAAGGATCTAAGACAGCACTTAAGCCAGATTAATCCACGTAATAGGAGTCACAGGGTTCTGACTGATACTGAGCTGATTGGCAGCAGTGTAAGCTTTCTAATAACTTATGTTCCACCTTCTGAAGTTTCATGGCATTTACAGAGGAAGAAAAATGAAAACATCATGCATCAGATCCATATGTATTCAGTTTTAAGCAACAGAGAAAGACTACTATGAATACTAAGTACTGACACAAAGTTTAACCTCCTTTTTCATGGAGCTCAGGGCAGAGTTTCATTTTCTACAGTATTACACCACAGATATTCCATCTCTGTATAGGTGTATACAACCAAATAAGGCAAGTCAGATCTCCATCAAAAGTGCAGAAACACACATGAATGTAACCTGCCAGTCACTGGCAAAGTCTCATTCATTTGCCATTTTAAATAAACTCTTTGTACATTAGCTATATACGTATTTGAATCAAAAATATGTTTACTACTAACTTCAGCAAACTTAGGCATCTGAAAAATACCTGAATAAAGAACAAGTTTCACAATTTTCATAAAATATCACTGGAAATTACAGTATGATACATTGAAAAGTACAAAACTACAAAAATGAAAATGAAACCACCTGAATTTATGGATACCAGTTGCAAAGGGCATACAAAATAATTTTGCATCTTTTCTACTTATATAAAAATATGGAATTATTTCATCCCACAGGTTTTTTTCATCTTTTTCCTTTTTGGCCCAAAAAAGTGAACAAGCATTAACCAAAGAAAGTGAAGAAAATTAGTATTTGTTATACAGGCATAATATTTTGAAAAAATAATATATTCCAAAAAAGAATCTGTACCAGAAGAAATGGTGAATTTTACTTCCTAGGTATGCCAACACCCATTACAATATTGTTGTTCATAAACATGTACCTTATATTAAGATCAACTTTTTGGTTCTTCCCTCACTCTTAGCACGTTCTGTTGCAGAGCTGCAAGTTCAAATTTGTCAAGCAAAATGCTTCACTTACTTCTTAAGATTGCTCATTTCATGCTACAATGGAAATGATTACATTGTTAACATAAGGAAGACTGCAACTTCATTATCAGGTTTAAGTATCACCCTTTCAGTTACTTAAATGACAGGCAATTTGATTTTTGTAAAAGAACACAACTGTTCTTGAATTAGGCCCAAGCCAAAGAGTTGCTAGAACTCTCATAAACAAGGTTAACGATGTCAAAGGGTAGCAGCAACACTGAACCAGCACCCCCTCCTTTTTCAGAGCTCCAGTCAGCAGATCTTGAAAAAAAAACACAAAAAAAAACCCCCTCAAATGAAAAGCTAACATAAAAAGCTGTTATCTGTGAATATAACTTGAAATGAGCATTTTTTCCCTCCCTCCTATCAAACAACATCCAACAAGTTTACATTGCACTGCAGAGTAATCACTCGTTATCACTATTTCAGTCACTATTTTCCTGCTGGGAAAAGAGTCTATTAGCATGAAAGCAGGAAGAGGAGCACCACTTTATTACTGCTCTTTCTATCTAAGTATTAATAAAAGTGGGAGAGGTATTAGTCTTACCTCTCTGCTGAGGCTCCTCCTGGCCAGATAATTGCTGTGCCTAACATTTTCCTGCATGTCTCTAATGCACTCACACACTGAGTATTTCAGCTCCACAAGGTCTTGGGTTGGCTTGTTTTTTTTATTAAGGCCAAAAACTGGGCAGGACAAGGGCACTACCTCCTATGACAAGTCCTCTACAGTCACTTTAATATCAAAGCTGCATATTAACACTGAGAGAATATTAAATAAATATAAGCAGTTAAGAGCAGAACAAATGAAGAGAATTGAACTACACAAGGAGTCCCACTAGGGACATTTGTTTCCTCCTTTGACAGGGTACACATTTCTCCTATACACTTGTGTATCCAGTGGCTCAAGATGTCAGGTTTTCTGACATGTCAACAGATAGAAAATGCTACCATTTTATTCTGCTATATTTGATATGCAGGGGAAGATTTAAATATTTGCACACTAAAAGTAATAATTTGCTCAATACCACCACAGTCTATAGAAACTTAAAAACTTGGTTTGTTAAACCAAGACTTACATATTTAAGTGGTATGAATGAAAGCTTATAGTTTCATTACGGTTTTCAAAGGCTTGTGAACAGCCATGTCACTGTAACTCTTGTCAAACACTTGTAGCAAATCCATGATTTATCTACAGATTTAAAGAATTTCGTAATTCAGTATTACATGATAAATTATATAGCACAGTTAAAAGACAGCACCCAGGCAGAACTTCTCCCATGCAGTTCTCCTCTCACTATTGTCATCAACCCAACAGCAAGAACTACCTGAAAATATAAAACGCAGCTAGGAAAACTCTTCATAACACAGTCACACAAAATTAACTACTTGCAATAATGTTCCTGGTCAGTTGTTTCACTTTGCAGCCTGGTGTGTGGGGTATCACCCCTCCCTTTGGATGATCGCAGGAATCCCAGTCTCTATTCACCCACTGCACTGTGCTAACCCTTGGAAGCTGTTGGACCTGCTGTGCACCAAGCCACTTGTACAGGCATGAAACTGTTCTCCAGGACACGAACAAGAGCCTGAGCTTTTCACCAACAAAGGCTATCAACAGTCAGGAGCTTTAAGCAGATAAGACAGACCCTCAGAAAATATTCAAGCAAGAACTTTTTAGAACAAGGTGGGAAAAATGGAAAAAGGAAAGAAAGGAGGCTGGGGGAAGCCCAGACCAGTAGATTAGCAAAATAATACATAATTCCCTCAAGACTGTCTGACAAGCATATTCAGTTTAGCAACCAGTCAGGCATGTGTATAAACCTGTTTTTTAACATCTCCTAGAGCTCTAATTAAAACACAAAGAGACATTAACGACACGATATGTTATGTTCACCATTGAATTCAATAATCAAGCAACACAGCTCTTATGCTGTAACAGGTGTACTTTGAAGAAGAATAGCACTCCAAAGTTTTCAAACAAAGTTTAACAAGCTAAGGGAAGCATCCCAGTATTGAACCCAGGAGAAAGTTAAAATAAATAGCATCAGCAGTCACGAGCTTATCCTCCCACCTTCTCCTGCTTCTCTGAAGAGGGCGACTAAGCAAGTGCCAGTGGAGCCTCCGCAGTCATGCTCACAGCTCGGGGTCTCTTCCACTCCCTTAAATCCAAGTAAAGCCTCATTACAGCTCTGCGAGTGCAGCAGCTTTCCTTAGGTCCAAGATCACGCATCGCAGACTGCTCTAATCCCCAAATTCTTGGTCTCCTACACACTGAAATACCATATTAAATGTTGGAAAAGTTCAGATGTCAAGTACCTGGAGAAGGGTAATCTGGAAGCAAACGAATAAGAAAGTGTGAACAGCCCAGGAAAACAGGGAGGTGCTTGGTAATTACACCGGCATCTCTCCACAGAGGGCAACACCCGGTTTGTCACATCGTATTTCTGAAACTTCTTTTCCAGATACCTTCTTGCAGTCAAAACAAGTTAAATATCACTAAAATAGTATCTATAGACACAATTTTTAGGGGTTCTGAACATCAGACGTGTAGTTGTAGCTAGAAAATAACATAAAGAAATCTACTTTTGAAGTGGCAGGTGTAATTGTTCATTTAACACGAATAAATATAAAAGAAATCAATTCTCAAATCAAAACTCTGTTCTTTTTATTAGCAGCATTAGATTAAAGTAAGCTATGTGCTAAAATGCAAGATTTCGTACAGTTATCTCACTTTTCAGAGGTGCCATCAAGCCCTCCAAATCTCCAGCATCTCCCACTCCCACCTGACCCAGCCTCCACCAGCACAAAACCTGCCAGGGCCTTGACATAATATTTTGTACATCAGCTCTTCAAGATGCAAATAGCATCTGTTGGCTTCCATTACATAAATACCCTCGATAAGAGCTATTATTAACTTGTTAGTTTCCATTTTAAGTAAAGTATGTAAAAATTGTATTTATGTCTCCAATTACATGAAGCCTCGAGTGTTAAAGGCACTTCAAATCTTCAGAAAAGAGAAACACCACACAATTTCAGAGGTTCCCCTCTCCATAGAATTCAAAAGCCCCCAAGTCCCCTTAGCTATAGCTCCCACAAAAATTGTGGGAGTGGAGAGATTAAGCAGCATGTGCAAACAGCAAGTTCTGCCACCATCCATTTATGTCCATAAATGAAAGAAGTCACCAACCAAAACATAACACTACCACTGATCTAGACAAAACAGTAAATTTTTCGTTATAAAATGCATTGAGAGAATGATACCTATACTTAACTTTTTAACTAAAAAGTTAAATATTAGCTTTTAAATTTCAGTTGAATGCAACATTATTTGCTATGAAATTGCCTGATATTTTTGAAGAGTGGGCACAACACTGCACCATCAAACCCATCCAAGTAATAGCCCCTCCAAAGCACATACCAATTTCTGAATAAGACTTTCTAGGGACTTAATGAGAAAGATAAACCACAGAAACAGATATTTACATCACATTGCCATCCATGGATGATAAAAGATGCACTACAGAAATGGGTGCACATTCCTTCTCCAGATGCAGCCCATGTCTTGCTAAGCTAATAAAAAATATGCAGGCACCATGCCTCCTCACCCACTGGGGCATGACAGTGAGAAATTAATTACAAAGATTGAAATAAGCTACCTAAATAGACCACAGAGAACACTGTAGGAGTGTCTCAAACTCAAGTCAGCTTGTACAGGGTTTAGCTTCACTTCTCCCCACCAGATCTAATAAATCCAGCCATGTTTACCATGGTGTTGGACACCTGCCAATACACAAGCCAGGAGCTGAGGTCACCAGTCAAGACATCCCCCAGGCCAGCTGCAGCAAGCTCTTGGGGAAAATGCCCTACAGCACGTGGTAGCTACCCATGTCTATATACATATAAAACTGTACAGGTAAAAATAATACTCAACTGTAGATAAGAAGACATCATATAAGTTCTTCTCCATAAGTAAATCATCCAGGTCTATAAAAAGTATGTATATTTTAAAAACCAAAACAAAAAGCCCACAACAATCCCAGGTATCCCAATAAATCCCAAACACAAACTTCCTGATTGTCAGCCATTGAGAGGAAGTCCATAGAATCAGAGAGGAAAACAGCTGGGTTTATTCTAACACTACACTAAGATCTATCTATCTATCCCATGCTCTTATATCGACAGAGGATTTTCATGGTTTTAATGAGATCCCAAATGAACATACATCCTTGCCAATAAATGCCACTGCATATGTTCCTAGATCAGCTCCCTAGCAAACCTTTGCGGGTATCTGCTACATGCACGTAATGCAAATATAACAAAAAAAACCCCTACAGTCAGACCCAACTCAGAGGAATTTTTCTCACTGGGGGAGGGAGGCTTCTCCTGTAAAAGGAACCTAGAAAGAGGAAACATCAAAGGAGGGACAGGTAACAGAAACAGTTCTTTGATTACTTTTACTGAATCTAAAGTCCAAGCTTTGCAAATAAAGCTTTCTTCTCCTCCTCTCTGCAATAAAAACAAGGCATGTCATGTCTAGTCTGAAAAGAGGTCAGAAGTTCAGTTAAGAAAGAAAAACCAAACAACACAAACTTTAGATCCTAGAAGTACTAATTTGCTTTTACTTTGAAAAGGTACATTCTTAACTAAAGAGACTCCAAATTGCATTTTCTCCTATTGGTAAGTGCAGGTAAAGACTTTTCTGATGTCTCCTTAAGGAACTCTGTGGCAAGCTTGAAAGTTATGCAAACATGCCATCATCCAGGTCGACCTTTCCAGCCTAAGGCTCTCACATTTTCAAGCCAGCTCTCTAACCATCACTAAGATTCAGTCTCACTGTGCAGAGACAGGCAGGTGTGCTCGAGATGCTGCACAGAACAGCCCACAACAAGCACCAACCTGATGTAAAAAGTCAGCTGCTGATTAAGCATCTTGTAAACACCACGAAAAAATATATTTCTCTTAATATATTCTCTTATTTTTTTTAGTTTTAGTGCAAAGGCTCTTTAACAGAGGCACACAACAGCTTTCAAGTATCTAGCGTGTACTAATTGAAGGTTTTCTAATCACACTTGGATGTTGTCCTTACCATCCCTTTTCTCCCGAACAGGAAAAAACCACAGGGCTTAGAAGTACAGCACAAATTTAGTGATATTTTAATAAAAATACACAGGTGTTCATTAAAATTTGCAAACAATAGCTGAACTCCTCAAGTAACTACAAATGCTTTTTATAAAATAACTCTAGTTAAAAGACAGAAAAAAGTGGCGGTTATTTGCCTGTTAAGATGCATTTTAGGGTTCCCTGTACCAAATTCTGCCATTAAGCATCCCATTATTGTTATTTGCAAGTGTTACTTTTTCTACATCCCCAGCCGCTAACCACGCCGGTCGCGGTACACCGTAGAACGAAGCCATGCCTTCGCAGAACGATGAACAGCACTAGAGCAAACAGCCCGCCAGGAGGAAGGTTTGATCGGGAGAAGTGAAGTCGGGACCTTGCCGCTCCTCTGCCCAGAGGCACAGGGGGCACTGGGGCGCCATCCGCCCCCGCCGCTCAGGAAAAAACTTACCTCGGCGGCGCGGCCGGGCAGGCGGGAGGGCTGCGCTAGCGCTTCATTGTCAAACTCAGTTCTAGCAAGTTCCTCGACATACCGGCGGAGCGGTGCTCGGCGGCGGACAAGCGCCCGGCTGTCTGTCTGTCTGTCTGCCCGCCCGCCAGCCACGCCCAGCCGCGCTCCGCAGGGCCCCGCCGGCTCGGGCACCGCCGGGTCGCCGCCTCTCCGGGCTGCGGCGAACAAAAGGGCGCTTGGCCGGGGGTCGCCCGGCCCCTGCCGCCCGCCGCGGGCGCAGCTCCCGCCCGGCTCCGGAGCCGCCGCAACTTTTCCCTCCGGACGCGGCCGGGGCCGCAGCGCCCGCAGCGGACGGGCTGCCCGCCCGCCGCCCCCGGCGCGGCTCCGCGCGCTCTCCGCCGCTGCCCCACGTACCCGCAGCGCCCGCCGCCTCCCCGCGCTCGCCGCCGCTTCCTCCTCCTCCTCCCTCCCTCCTGCCCGGCCTTGGCGCCAAACGCCGCCGCCGCAGGCCCGGCGCCTCCCCCGCACAGGCCCGGCGCGGCGGCCCCGGCGCCCGCCCCCCGCCCCGCCTCCATGCGGGCAGCCCGGGCCGAGCTCACCTCCCGCCGCCGGCCCGGCCCGGCGCGCCGCCGCCGCCTCTCCTCCTCCTCCTGCCCTGCTCGCTGCCGTGGGCGGCCGCGGCCGTCAGGGCTGGCGCTCCCGCCGCGGCGGCGGCTCCTGCTGCGGGTGCTGCTGGTGCCGTCCCGCGCCGGCGCGCATCGCCCCCGCCTGCCCGGGCCCGTGGCCGGCGGCGGCTCCCGCCCTGCGTGCCGGCTGCTCGGCGCGCCCGCAGCCCGGCCCGCTCCGCTCCTCCTCCGGCGGCGGCGGCCGCACAAGAGCCCTATTGTATTATTGACACTGCTGGGCTCCAGGCCCCGCCTCTTCCCCTTCCCTCCCTGCCCGCGCCGGGCCTTCCTGCCAGCTGCGCCGGCAGAGCCGCCCCCCGCCCGGAGAGCGAGCGGGAAGCGGGCGGCGGGGCTGGTGGAGGTGCGCAGCGCATGGCCTGTGAGGAGCGGCCGAGGGAGCTGGCTTGTTCAGCCTGGACAAGAGGAGGCTCAGGGGTGACCTTACCGCTATCTACAACCAGGAAAGGAAGCTGTAGCCAGGTGAGGGTCGACCTTCTCTAGGCTACCAGTGACAGGACAAGAGGACACAGTCTAAAACTATGATGGGAGATTTAGGTCGGACATGAGGAGTAATTTTTGCAAAGAAAGGGCGATTAGACATTGGACTGGGCTGCCCAGGGAGGTGGTGCAGTCACCATCCCTGCAGGTGTTTAAGGAAAGGCTGGTCGTGGCACTCAGTGCCATGGTCTAGTTGAGAGGGTGATGTTTGGTCATGGGTTGGACTCGACGCTCCCAGGGGTCTTTCCAACCTAATTCATTCTGTGATTCTCTGAAGGTCACAGTGTCAGCCCTTCCAGAGGGTGTCAGGGGCTGAGAGCAGAGAACCGTACCTGAAACCAGAGACAAGAGCTGGCCCTTGCCACTCCCGTGTGTTATTCTTCCCTTGAGCCAAGGGGCAATGCCTGGTCTGCATCCCTGAAGCCACTGGCTACCGACACTCAACTTTGGACTCGTGGCAGGGACAGAGTTAGCCAGGCACCTCACCACATCCCTCTTACCTTCCAGCAGTTTCTGAGGGCACAGTGCATCCATCTCAGCCCAGTCCAGCGTTAATCTGAGAACATGTTGCCTAAGTGGCACAATTTGTAAAACAATGAGCATAAAGTTTACCTTAGGGCAGCTTTTAGCCAGCTATCAGTGTTAATCATTCAGCCCATGACAATGAAACAACATTAGACAGAAAGCACAGTAGGACGCATAAGAATAAAGGAAACAGTGACAAAAATTCAGCAAACCTCCTCCGTTGTTACGCCCCATACCCACACTCATTTCCCATACTGCTATTACCAAGTATTGCTTGCGTCAAACCCTCTGGAAACCCCTTTTGCCTTCCTTACCAGAAGGACTGCTGCAAAGAGACTTAGCTGCAGATCATTCTTCAGCTGCTGCCCATGCACACAGTAACTGAGGCATGAAAGGGCTATGGAAACTCAGCAGAGGAAGAAATGGAACCTGGGGTCTCAAATCTGAGGTATAGGCCTTCTCTTGAGGCCAGGCACAGAGAAGAAACAGCAAGATTATAATACGGAGTACAAAGGAGAAAAAGGGAGAGATAAGCAGCAAGCATGGAAAGGATAGTTTGGCATGCCTGAGCTGTATTTCTGCAGTGTTTCCTGACAGCAGCAGAAAGATGAAGAGAAACAGTTCATAAGAAAGGAGACACTTTTTCAGCCAAATGTTCCATCTAGCTCAGCCTAGCCTCCCACTTGCTCTACCAAGTCACGGGCACCTCGCACTGACTTCCTCTTGGCCCATGTGGGCATCCACAGTAAGATACTTCCCCCGAGTATTCTCCAAGCTTTCAAGTACTTAATCACATTTCCCAAGCAGTATGTGGAGCGTCTGTTTAGTAACCCTCAACAAATCACTTCTCCAAGTACTTGTCCAAGTCAGCTCTCACTGAATTCTTGTAAGCTTCTGAGTGTAAATCACTGCTGGCAAGGACTTCCATGCATCTACTACCTGCTGCAAAATGAAAAAAAAAAAATAGACTTTTTCCTTTGGAATAAGTAGTTCATACTCTGAGTGTAATATGAGGCATAGCTTTCTACAAATGTAATTAGACTGCAACTAAACAGCAGTGCTGATACACATGACTTCCTTCACACACCAGCAATTACCTCATTTGCCTTCAGTTCATTTACCTGCCAGAAAAGCACTCTGAGCAGCTTGAGAAAACCACAATATCGAGTAAAACACCAAGAATGCTGCCCCTACCACTGCCACTTGTGGAATCCTCTATATCAAACTAGGTATGGATATAGTGGACCAGGCAGCAGGGCAGGCAATATTGAATTTAAGACAAGAGATTTGAAGACCCAAATAAAGGGAATTTAGAGTGATAAAACCAAGTTTATGAACTAAAGACCTGTTTTCTAGTCATAAAAGAAATAAAGTGTGGTTGAATTAAACTAAACAAAAACCATTTTCAAGTACCAGTATCTTCATTAGGATTTCAGAACAATTTCTATTTTTTGTATGTCCGTGAAACCTGCTTAGTAGAGTATATATACATACACACACACACACACATATAGTGTTTAAAGCATCCATCATTATGAAGAACAATAAAGAGTGTATATTCCAATCAGTGAAGGAAACATCCCCACAAGAAGTTTCCTGCCGGATTACTTTATATATGAATGATCTCATCAGGAGCAGATGCACCCAACCCAGGAAAGGTGTTTAGCAGCTATCTTCATTTCCCGTGTCTGGAATCACACACACCTCCCTACACTGGCTGTCACATGTCAGGAGAAAATGACATCCAAGCTTCTACTTCTATGTACATGGTGGGCTCACAGCCAAAAGATATATGATGTAGGAAAACCCATATCAGAAAGTCTGTGGGGCTACAAATTTAATCAATGCTTTACATTCACTGTTTATTTCTATAGGAACACCAAGCAAGATAAATAGGAAGCATATTGTACACTTTTGTTCTTTTTGAAGACATATGCAGCACAGTTTCTACATTTGCTCTCAAAAGGATGAGCTACAGATGCTCTTATGCACCTAGAGTATATAAGGAATTTACAAAACCAGATGTTAACATGTTGATAAAATGTAGCACAAACAGGAAGTCTTCCCAAGGGCAGAATGATCTGGAAACTAGAAGAGGTATTATCAGGGTAAAATAAAGTATGCACGTACACCATACCCATATTGAACCAAGTCCTAACTCAGCTGTACAAAAGCTGCCTGTGGTGTATTAGGATATTAAGAAAGTTAAGCTGGAAGTAGTGTTTAATGTTTGAGAAGATGGTCACGCAGAGTTTAACATGGATCTGAGCCACAAAAGAAGCACCTCTAACTGAAATACCTAGAAGCACTCCAGTGAGTTTCAAGAACAATAAAAAGTTTGGGTTTTTTATACTGCATCTGCTATCGCTGATCAGATGCCAGAGAAGAAAAAAACAACAAGGATGTCACAGAGGAGTAGTCAGGGGAAATAAGCATTGGAAAGGCCTGGTAAGTTAATTCAAACCCCTTACCTCCAAGTCGTTGTGGCATTCCTAGCCTGCACCTAGAATCCTCCATGGCCAGAAATTCTAGTTGATTAAAGAAATACACAGATACCAAAGGCTGGTATACTGCTTTTCTTTGAAATGCATAGGTGCTGCATAAAACTCCCTTAATATCAGCAGAGCAGATACCATTGATGAAACCTTGGTACAATGTCCTTGAAACCAGAGCAAGCATTGGCAGTTACTGGCAAGAGACAGGAAAGCTTAACTCCTTTATTTTCCTTTCACAGTGAGCAAAATTATTGAACTGTTACCATAAAGCACAAACATGCACCTGCAAATAAGCATTAATTATGACTGCGGAGAAACTTTCATTCTTCTGTGGAAAAAAATGCAAAGCAGAATCTCAGATAAGGATGGCTAGCCATCTTTAAACCCCTGTGACTAAAAATGTTTCTGATACTCACTAGTAGAAACAGAAGCAAAGAACACTCAGAGCTTCAAAAGATATTCTTTAAACACTGAATCTAATCCTGTAGTACTTGTTGGTGCAGCTATCAAAAGATGCCCTCAGGTCATAGTACAGCCCTTCCATTTTATCTCCAGGACCCTATAAAGTGTTGGGGTTTTTTGTGGAGGGACTTTAGAAATAAGATCTCCCTTCATAAAAAGATCAGCACATTCAGACAAAAAAAATAGTACTTTCACAATCATGAACCTTTTACTCTCTTAAGAGCAAAATGTGCCAGCTTCACTTCCCAGGAACTGACAAGTTCAAAGTTCTGTGCTTAGGGAGATCTTTGATTTATCTTTCTCCTTCTAAGACAGTAGCACAGAATGGAGAGGGCTGCCAGTAGCTTTCAAAACCGATTAGTATTATAGTTCCATACCTTAAATGCATGGAAGTAAGTACCTAATGAAAAAGAATCAAAGAATACATCTTATGCTTGTGTTAGGAAATAAAATTGTCTAAAAGACCTGGAAAGTTAGCTGCCTCTCTGGTGATGTACATCAGTTTGGGGGAAATCTCACCACAGCAGACACATGTAAGCCCCTGTGTAAGTAGGGGACAGCAGGGCTGCTGCTCCCTTCAGTGCTCAGAAATCACAGCTCTGTGGTCACCCCACCTTCCCATATCTCCCAAAAGGTCTATTTTTTTTTTTGAGAGACATGAATTTAATGGCTTAAACAGGAAAAAAAAAAAAAAGACAAACCAAAATAAAGAAACAAACTCAAGCTTTCCAAGTTTTTTTCCCTATGACAAAAAGTTCCTAAAAATAAAAGTATAGATTCTCTCACTACTCTATGACAACTGTGACTTCACTACCACAATACTTGTGATAAAATTAAGGTAGAAAAGCAGAAAGATACATAGCACTGTCATCTAGGTACAGTCTTCTGAGCTCCCTGTACTGTACAGGTGCTTTGCCTTAAATTTAGCTTCATCATTTGGGTAGAACCTTTGCAGTTTGGGAACATCAGACAAACACTCACTTAAACACTGTTCAACAGCCTTTCAACATCACTGTAATTTCCTGTCTATCAACTTTACCTGTTGTTTGAAGGACAAACTTTCTACAGGTGTTTAAGCAAAAGGATACAAGCAAAATCCACTCTATTTGCAAGATCTCCTAGACCGTTGCAGCACTGGCAATTTTAAAGCCTTGAGCAATTGGAAAGAAGGTGACTTGTACTTGACAGATGCTGGTCACATTGCTTAATATACATTCTGGGAAAATACGCAGATACTCTGGCCACAAAATTGTACATAGCTGGGGATTATCACTAAATTCATTTAAAAAAAAAAAAAAAAAAAAGAGCAGTTGCACATTTTTCTTTCTATACTCAGAAAACTTCAGAGTTTTTTTAAAAGCTTCTCTCACTTCCCCCTCCTTTTCTTCTCTCTTACTCATAAGCAGTGATGACTGTATGTGCCTCAGGAAGACTCTGACCACAAACATTACCAGCAACAGTCTTACAGCAACTGGGTATTCTGAAAAGGTTAAAGCAGTAAAAAGCATTCTTCTATCAAACTGGACACCAAGATATTTGTATCTGGACTGTTAACACTCCATGACTCCCAGGCATTCAGCTAATCCTCCTGCACATCCTGTTTCTACCAGGTTTGATGTTTGCAAGGTTTGCCATATGTAGATGGTTGTGTTGAGAGACAGAGCTCAGAATAAACAGCTTTAAGAAAAACATCCAGGAGGGCAATACAGCAAAGGATTACTTTTCAGAAATTGTTGTCCTCAGCAAATTCCTATAGCTCATACTGCAAGCCCTGCAATCAATGCCCAGGGAATGGGGTAGAATCCCAGAGCCCTTCCAACATTTACTGCAGCAAAATGCAGAGCTACAACACACACCTTCAGGAAGTGTTACAGCCAGTTGCACCATCCCACTCAAATCCATGGATGCTAGAGACAATTCTTGCAATCTTATTCATAGTTTTTTTAACTGTTGGACTAGAATTTACATGTTTTTATCAGATTTAAACATGCCTTGGAAGAGATGTTCCTGCAGACCTCCAAAGACCTGTCACCCTTGTGGGTTCAGGAAGCTTACTCATTAATTCAGAAAAGAAATGGCACAGAGGTCCCAATGAGTCAACAAGGAACTTGATAGCAAAAAACCTAGAGTTTAGGAACTAATCAGGCAGGCAACTGGGCTGCTCCTAGATATTAAAAGATTTATTTCACTATATCCTGCATTAAATTTTTAGGAAAACAGCCTGTGAAATCAACATCTTTTGGAAGATAGTATTATCAATGCTGATTTAAATTTGTGCAGAACACCGAATTCTGTATTAATGAAACCTAAATACTTAAACCTAAAGCCAGCATTTAAATAAGAAAATATTCAGCTACAGAGTTTTACTCATGCTTAAGTCAGTATAACTTTTTTTTTCCCCCCATATTAGTCAGAATGACTTAAGCATATATTTTGTAATAAAAGGTTAAGACTGCTTTATGAAATGGAAAAAAAATCTGTCCAAGTTATGTAAGTGCAGCCTGGTATGTGGATTAAAGTCATGCAGAAAATGCATGTATATTAGATATGACAAAAGAAAGTGGGTGATCTTCTAGCAATTGGGGCACAGATACTTCTCCATGTTCGTATTTGAGGATGTGTGGTAAAAATGGTGAAAATACTTAAGGGAAGCTTTGCTATGACTCAGACACTACATAAAAAAATATTATTAGGCAACTTGGATCCAACTAGAGTAGCAAGATGGTTTTTAAACTGTAAAATTGTACAATAATAGCTAAAGGTAAACCAAAAGCTTTGATACTTTAAAGCTTCACAATTTTATTCAATATATTGAAAAGACTATTGATACAGTACTTTATGTTCTTTCCAAACATTTATGCTTAGTGAGAGTACCTTAGACCATCTCTGCTTGGAAGAGTCACGTTTCTGACCAGTTTAAAGCCACGTTTGGAAATTTATTAAATGTTTACCTATTTTCAGGAGGATTTTACCGGTTTTCAGATATTAAATGGACCTGCTTTCTAAATTACTATAACCACCACAATCTCTGACTGAGGAAAATTCTCTGCTGTCAAAAAAATCACCTTTTTCAGAGGACGAATGCCTAGAGAGTCAATGCTTATTTTTGATTAGCTATGAGTATCTATTTCAAATATATGTCCCTGTTTAAACATGGAAATCAGTTTTTATGCCTAATGAAATGTAATTATATTTTTTCAATATACTATAATTTTAAAAAGTCTTCAGAGTCCAGAGTTCAAATATTTCAAATGTTTATTATGAATCACATTCACTGTGGAATACAAATTACATTAAAAGCTACACAAGAAATGTACAAAGAATACATGAAACACGTACCATTCTGTAATGCAAAGAATTCCTGACTCTTAAGCTAGAAGTTAGCTTCTTAAGCTTCTGTTAGCAAGAAATGGAAATCAAAAGATAGATAAATAATTGTATTGAAAAGTTCCTTCATTTTTTAGGGATTGTTTAATTAAAAATTCTTGATGTCGGTAAACAGACTATCCCTGTTAAAAACAAAAAGCAACACTGCACTTTCCCAGCATGTAGAAAAGTTATTCCACTGTTTCAAGCCTAGATTAATTTTCAATTAATCATCCTGTCCTCCAGCAAAAGGAGCCACAAAAGTCCATTTAGCACTTTGTTTCCAGAGCAGATTGATGATACAAAAAATAAGCTATAAACATACACATAATCAGGTGTCAGCATGTAACTTTGGAAATATTATATGTAAAAGTTTAGAGACCAAGGTAGTTTGGTATATATTATATTGCTGATACAAATCACACAATGATGGCTCTGAAGTACATTATACAATTTCAATGTACTGTCCATACCAAAAGAATACATTTACTGTACTTGTCTAGATTAATTCCTGTAAATGTTGACTGATGAGTTGTGGTAGTACTTTGGAAAGCAAGATTAAAAATTTTAGTTCTTTTTACAATCTCGCTTCACACTTACCCAAAAAAACCCCAAAAAAACCAAAAAACCAATCCTTCCTGGCTAAGTACAAGTAAGTGGTAATTTCTGCTACCAGTTGGATTCTGGTACTGGCTTGATTTTCTTTCACTTTGTCAAATAAAAACATTTCAAAGAAGTAGAAATTTTCTTACCTCCAGTACACCTATGGTTTTGTTTATTCAGGAGATATTCTTCCATATTTAATCTATGCATACTACAACAAGAAGTCCTAAGAACATATTCTCTAGTTTAAACTAACGGCAAGCATTTGCCCAGTAGCAACAAAATGACAGTTTAGAACCTCTCTTGGGCATTACAGAATTATGCATTTCAGAAGAAGAGATTCTCTCATGTGCTAACTCAAAAAAAAGATTAGAGATGTGTTTTTAGCCACCCACTTTGGAGCTCCAGAGCCGTGAAACTGATGAGTCAAGACTCATTTTCAGTTAAGATTTGCAAGATCTTCCCTTTTGATGGATGACCATAATGAGGAAATTGCTTTAGCACCTCAACACATGCCCAATCCATTCAATGAATTGTAAAGGCTATGCAAACTGGCAAGCCATGTTTTAATTATGAAATTTGGTTTTGTGTATCTGCATGCACAATTGGTTCAAGTATTACAGAGGGCTTGTAAACCTGGACTTAAGCTCTATGTTCATGTAGAAAAATCAGTAAGGACACAATATGCAAATATAAATCAATCATGTATTTAAATACCCATTTAATTCTAAAAAATACACATTATTTAGCAATAAGCATTATTAGTGAACACTATTCAAATGAATCTCACAAAATGCTGGTAGCACTTCTTCAGTCTGTCTTTAGAATTAATACAAATTAAATCCTATGGCAGTGTCTAGCACTTTACAGCACTCTCTTTATTACTTCTGCATATAAAAGCCTTTTCCTGGGGTCTAGCAAGGAAGAAGGGGGTTTTAATGCCATCAAAGTCTTTCTCTGACTGCTGGCTATGTCCCTTCTAGCAAACAACAATATGCCAGAGGTTTAATGCTCCAAGTGCAAAGAAACCTCCCCATGTGTGAGCTGGCAATGCCAGAGGCAGCTGTATTGCCAAAGAACCTGAGCAGACCTTAGAGTAGCTTCAGCGGAGCACTCATGCTCAAGATTCACCTCAGAGCAGAAAAGCCTGGCAAGTGCTCACTTACCAGAATGCTGCTGTGACAACTCTTACCATAAGTGCTGCTGCAAACAACTTTATTCAAAAAGTGTGCTGAAGCAGAGTAAGCCAAAGTCACAAACTGCTTTTGAAAGCATGCTACAAGGAAAATTCATTTCAGACTAAGCTTTCAGAAAAAGTCAACGACTACAGCTTCCTTTCTGGACCCCCAGTGAAGACAAATTTGCATGTCAGAAAATTTTGAAGGGCAAGTTTCACATAAATACACTTTCTAAACAATATGTCTGAGTGAGAGGTAACAATTACTACTGCATGGAACTTGGATCAGCATTGCACTTTTAAAATATGTATAACCATTAGATGTCAAGAAACATTCAAGTGTCAATAGATGTTTAGAAATAACTGTAAAAAAGTTAGTAGAAAAGGTCAACTGTTTTTGAAGTTAAACTTAAATTTCAAACACAATGCACATGGCTACCTATGCAGTTTACTCCAGTTCAGTTAATGTGATATTAAAAAACACAAGTGGCTTTATAAAAGGGATATATGAGAAATACAAAACTAAATGACAAAGCTGTGATACTCAAGCCAAGTGACATCCAAGTGCTGAGACAAACCGTATGTGAGCACCTTCATGCTAAACTTCACATTCTCATCTGCATGTCAGCAAAATTGTAGAAATTGTCTACATCTTGAGATGCTGAAGCTTTGCTTTCCGATACAAAAACCTGTTTTGTTAAATGAGAAAATAGTTCTGCATCAGTAAAAGCAGTCGTGCTCATTTGGAATCAGTAATGCTTATTTTTAGTTTTGCATTTCATGAGAAACAACTCTGTTGGTTCCCACTGTGTTACAGAACACATCCTAGTATTCTCTCAGTCCTGATGCATCCACCATTTGTTATTTTCACCCTTTCATAGCACACATGCTGGCTGCATTAACCCTTGCCTTCAGGATCAGGAGTTTGGGACTTCAACATTCCAGGGTCACAGCTTCAGTTAGTGTCTATTTAGATGTATTTTGATTGGTAAAGTCAACTCTCTCCAGGAGAGTGGGGGAAAAATAAATACACAAAACCCTTTCCTTTAACAGAAAAGGAGAGTTTGTAAGAAAGATTTCTATGTGCTTTATTACCCTCAAAAAAACTTCATTGCTTCTCCAGCAGCTGACTATTTATTAAAAAGTTACTTCAATTACTTTTGCATTCTTCAAAATTTATCCATCTGTGTTAAAGCCCAAGCTCCAGGACAGCCTCCTTTGAAAGCTTTCAGCAGATGAACAACAACTGTGTTAGGAAATACTCAAACAGTTGAGTGTAACAGAGAACTCTGTGGCTGTTCACCCATCTTAGCATGCAAGCATTAGCCTCAATCAAAAAATTAAACGAGATGACTTATTACAAGATGACTGTGTTCCAGCAGTTGGGCAGTCTAGCTCCAAGCAAGTCTTTTTAAAGGAACTGAAAGACAGCAAGGAGCTGCATGGATGCTATGTCTCAGAGACACTCTAGTCTTCTTTGAACAGCTGCCTGAAAGCACAGGGTTTGTCACTAGGAGTGCTCTAAATGTTCATAAATTTTCTCAAAATCATTGCCATTTAGAGAAAGGGAACAGCAAGGAAAGAGGAGGTGTAGTGTAAGGAAGCTAAAGTGAAAGAAACTGACAGAAGAAAAAAGAACACTGTCTGTGAAGGAAGGCATTCTGTGGTATCCTACACAGCAAAAGTAAACACGGAAAAAAGATGAAATCCCATATTATCTTTGTCATGGTTTAACAGACAGGAGGCCACAAAGTTAAGTGGCTAAATCCAAGACTTGAAGTGAAACTTTTTTGTATTATAATTACAGAACTTGATTTTGCTATTATGTGAAATAACAGTTTTAAGTGGAAATATTGTATTCTTCAGTGGATATGGGGATTCAGAACTTTCTTTCCTAGGACAATTTTCTTGTAACTAGCAAGTATCTCATGTTTTGAGTACAAAAAACCAAAACAACAAAAGCATATTCCAGTTTTACTATCCATGAACCTAACAAGATTGTGTAGTATGTCAACCCTGTATCTTGACCATGAAATAGCTCAGACATTCTGTAATATTTGCTGTGAATAAAGCAATACACCAGCTTACCTTGGTCCCACTAAAAACTTCCTTTATAGTGCTTTGACATTGTTCTACAGTACCATCTCCGTTGAATTCCAAAGCAACCACTGGACCTAGAAAATAGTTTCATCTAAAATCAATAGTGCTTTTAAGCTTGGCATTGAAACAGTAGATTTCTCAACCCATAGGGAATTGTGAAGCTTGCAAGAAGCGTATTTTTTTTTGCTTGAGCAGCCCCATAACAGCAGATAAAGAATTAAAAAGACTTAAATCTCTTAAAAAAAACCAAAAAAATGCTAAGGAGCGCAAGGCGTCATGGAAGTGAGTCAGACTAGGCTGCTCAAATAGTGAGCCATTTCAGAGACATCTGGAGTGGGACTGAGTCATTCAAGCATTTTTGCCTCAGTCCCAAGATAGCGAATTGCCTGATTTTTAGACTTGTTCTCACCCACCATTTGCAGATCTGCTTTCTCTGGTTTCATTCTGAACATGGTATTTCTTCCCACATGACTGCAATATAACCCATAAGCTAGACTATCATCTTTTAAGTGCAATAACTTTTGTCCTGTTCTTACAAAGAGCATCACAGACCTCTCATGTCACCATGAAAAATCCTGCATGTTGCTACCAAGTTTGGGAACGTGTAGTGAGCTTTAGCATATAATAGATAACAAGATGTCAGTACTTCTGCAACAAGATACAAAACCCAACGGTGGTCATATCAATAGAAAGACTTTTGAAATACTCTGGCAGTACACAAGTTATAAACAAGAATTTTAAACACTTGTCTGCTTTATGTACATCTATACTGATTTGCTTAAATAATTTATACAGAAACACTGAACAGCTCAGTGATTGAGCAGCACTGGTGACAAGTTAGAAATAGTCTAAAAGCATGAGCTTTTTTTGACCAGTCCAGGCAGATCTGCATGTGCCACTGCTCCTGAGCTATGCAGTTGGACCACTAGAGGGGGAGCAGAAACACAAAATACATGTGAAATAACTCGTTTCTGATGCCTTCAGGAGTTTTGGCTGGTTTAGGGCCTCACTGAGACTTCCAAAGCTCATCTCAACAGGTTTTACACTATGCCCTTGAAATACAAATTTGTTTTTCATTCCTCTTCTCCAGAACTCTCGAGTGACAGATTTCTATATCAAGAGGAGAAAGAAAACACAAACTCACCTTTTTCCAGCAGTGGAATGAATTCTAATGCACTCTGCTGGAAAACTCTGTGAGCATCCTCTGCCTGCATTAAGACTTCTTTAGTCTGTACCAGCTGAAAACCTTTACTAGTCATCTGTTAACAGAGAAAGAATTCATGTTAAAAATGCTTCCAAGGCAGAGTTCAACTTGAATATCCAGATTACACTGTCATAGACTTATTTTTTGCATATGAATTAAGTCTCAGAGCAAAGGGACCCTTTCTGCCCTTTTCAGAAAAAATTTGCTTTTTCTACACTTCTGTTTATTTTCATTCCATTCATCCAAATTTTCTCCTCTGCCCTAGTGCACCTAGAGGAATAAATGTGCATGTTTTTGTTTTATACATTAGGGCCCAGGGTTATATGTTTTTCCTTGCAATCCCTCACATGCAGAAACTAATGGGAGTTAAAGGCATTCAGCATCTGGAAACAAGCAGTCAGTTCTCTTTAGTCTGCAATAGTCTAAATAGTTCAGTCAAGCATTAGCTCAAACTCTCATCCCTCCACTGCTGAAGTTTTCAGTTTTGGAACAACAGTTAACAACGTTTGAAAACACATATACACATCCCACCCCCACATTTTTACTCCAATTCTAATATGAAAGTAAAAGCATGTGGGAAAGGAGCAAATACATTTTTACTTCCAAAACATTCCTTAATCTACAGAGCAGCTAGATTTCCACAGAAACTCACTAACTAGTCCTTTGGCATCTTCTTAACTCCAACTTCTAAATGACTACTAACAGAGGAGAACACATCTATTACCCTCCTCCTGTAGCTATTCCTTCATCAGAAAAGAAACCACTCACAAGTATCATTATTTCCCTTCACCCAAGTAACTCAGTAGCACAGTCCCATCGAAAAGTCCAGCTGGGCAGTGGGGAGGCAAGGGGACACCCTAGAGCTTTCTTTTCTTGCAGATAAAAACCCAAGGGAAAGAGCTCCACCACATGTTTAGTTGATTACAGAACACTGTGATCAGCAGCTTTTGCAGATACCACTCTCAGACGCTGTAGCCCATGGCTACTGGCTCTGCTCTGTGACATCCTTGGCACTTCAGGATGGTGAAAGCAGCCAGCCACTCCCAAGTTCTAGACCCAGGAAAGTACAAACTCAGCCAAGCTTGGAAGCTGCTGTCTCACAGGACGGGGAAAAAAAAAAAGAAAAGACAAAGAAGAAAAAAAAAAGACCAATAAAAAAAGCTGTCTAAGTCATTGAAGACACCTGACCATCCATGACAAACATTCACTGCTCCTTTCAGAAAAAAAAATCCAACATCAGATGACACAGGGGATATACATTTTAACATCTTTTTTTTTTTTTTTTTTAGAGTCTCTGTTAGTACTGGAGAAACTTTCAGGACAGACTTTTGTTAGCTGAGACTTTCAGGACAATAAGCTAACAAGTTAATCTGTTATGTCCTTTTCACAAGCATTGCCAGTCACTTACTCTATATTTGACCAAGTTCATCAAATCAACTGCACATTTTCTTCAGAGCATCGCTTTGCTGTGCCATGATGGAAAAGTACACTGGAACTGTTAGAGCATAGATGTGCCACTCACTCAACTGTAAAGCAACTGATTAATCAAATGAGATTCAGTCTCCTATCCTGCTTTGAGGTTTTAAACAATGCAGTTGATCAGTATGATCAGTAGACAAACAGAGCCTCTATATTCCCCTTCAGGGAGAATCAGAGGCTGTCCAGAGGAAAGTTTAATTAGGAGTTGAAAAACCTGAATGAAGGCAAAGGTTGCTTACCTCATCAATTAACTTCCTGGCATTTGCAGTTGTGTAGTCACCAGCAAAAAACACAGCCAAACATGATTCATCGCTGTTTTTCTGTCTCTGCCCTCGAGTTATTGGTATTATGCTCTTCGCAGCATCAGTAGAAACCCTGACGGCTTTCAGCTCCTCAGAGCTGGGCAGAGGAACATAATCTTGGACTACAGCAGTTTCAGGCAAAAGGCCCCAGTTATTTTCTCCAGACACAGGGGTAAAGTCGTGGATGTTGCTCCATGTGTTATTGAAGATACTCAGACCAGCATCTTTAAATTGTAAAGCAAGCTCGGGATAATAGTACTGGAAACATCCAAATTTCATACCTGTGGAGGACTCGATAATGGGCTGGGTGGCACAGCACAAGAACACCTCCAGCTTTCTGCAGTCCCGCGTGCGGAACTGTTGGCAGGCAACCACACATTTACAGTCTTTGCAGTCACGGAAAAACACGCTGCCTTTTATTGGTCCCAAAAAGATTTGGCAATTGACACAGTCGTCAATGGTGATTGTAGCAGAATGGTCAAATATGTAGATTTTGCAGTCCTCGCAGTCCTGGATGACAAATTGTTGCCCTGCTACTTTTCCAGGCAGTCGACCCACAGTTTCATTTTTAAGTCCAGAGAAAGTGTAATCTTTGGGATCAATCTGAAGGAAGAATAAAATTTGAAAAAAAAGGTTAAAGTCTTCAAATGCAGAGAATATTATAATGCTAAATGCCCATTGATTTGCACTGATTGAAGTATCACTGAATTATACAAAAAATACTGCCACAAGAGTCTTAAAGGAGTGATGAAAGATCAGAAGCAACTCTTTTAGTTACACTACCAAATACACAGTACTCAGATGCAACTAAAAAGTGAGACTACACTTCTGAGACGCTCCACAGGAATTTAAAAAAAAAAAAAAAACAACTCAGCTTGTCCTTTAATCAAGGGGCAAGGAGAGCTAGTTTAACTGTGGACTCTGAACTGTTTCAACAAGGATGAAGGTTCTGGGTAGAGTAGTAACTGCGATAAATAAATTGTTCAACATACTTAAAGAATCATAAAGCTAGAGATACACAGTATTTCCTTTTTGAGTAGCTTTCTTGGTCATATTTTACCATACCTCAAGGCCTTGCAAGGAAACCTTGTTGCTGTCAAGCAGTATCTTCTCTACTATGTTTGCAAACTACAGAGAGCTCATTACTTTGTGCCACAGCATTATCTCGTGCTAACAATGACAAGATTTTTGTGCTAACAAAACATAAAAGATTGTTTTAGCTATGTCCAAGAAGCAAAAACTAGCAGTGGTGGTACAGGGGACATGATTGCAGATCTCCTGCACACTCCAGCATCCCTCTCACTGGGGCAGAATACTTGAAGGAGGCTGCAGCTTTCCCTGGGACTTTCCTTTAGGCAGCAGCAACTCATGAGCCACACAGCACCTAGGATGGATATAATACAGGTGGAAAGCATGAATAATATGGCCCATGCTGTCCTAAAACCAAAGGAATCTGAGCTGGCTTATTTCTAGATATAAGTTAAGTCTCAAGCCAACTACAATTCCTGGAGCAAATTCTACTCTGCCCTCTTGTGAAAGCTCATTGAAATAGCACTTTGAAGTGTATGAGTGAATGACTAACACAAGACCAATTCACCAACCTGCTGTTTGATTATCAGCCTTGAGGCTCCTAAAATTTGCTGTAATGGTTACCATGCATTACCACAGTTTCAGTGCAGTCTAATTTCTCAGAATGCTTCTTCCTAGCATGTCAAACGTTGACACAATATTTAGAGACCAGCAAAAGGCATAAACCAGAACAGGCTAGCACCAGACATTCATGAAAGCAGTCTAGGTAGCTTTTGGCTGGAACAGCCAAAGGAAACTAAAAATCTCTACCAGCTGATAAAATGTATTCCATTCTATGCAATATATATGAGATTCAGACAAGAAAGATTTGCAGCTGATGAATCTTCCAAATAAAATGGAAGTTGAGGCAATGAAGATGGCTTCCTAGAATTCTCTCATCAATCGTATTTAACAGTACACATCCAGGAAAGTTAGCTGGAAGTGTAACAAATGAAATTGGGAGACTCAAAAGATAAGGAACACCTCATGGAGAATCAGTCACACAGCATGCTTTGGATTCAAACTCTCCAAGGTCGTTAGTCTCAAGTAATGTTACATATTTGATCCATACACAAGTTATTTACTCTCATATTCTCTCTTACTTGAGAGTATAAGTATTAAAATTGCATTTGGATATATTCTTGCCAGGCATCTCCTAGAACATTAATGTGTGTTTGTGTATTTCTGCATGTTAGGTCTTGGAGTTTTTTAAATAACCATGGGAGACATTTTCTGCTTTCAAAAGACACACATAGAGGAACAGTTACTTCTCTTAGGAATGAGAAGTTCAGTGTTTCCAGAACTTACAGCTTTTTTTAAACTTGGAACCTAAGCACATCTTTCTGAATTGCTCTGCTCTACAAAGCCTCTGAAGCAGCACTAGCTCATCCTACCCAGTGGTCTTTGCAAGGATGTGTGAAACTTTACTTCGCAATTTTATTTAGGCCTTGGTGAAAAACACTGGTCAGCAAACTCACAGCTTATAGACAGGTCCAAGTGAGAGTTTTTGAGTAAGAACAGTAACCAAGTAAAATATAAAAGTTGAGTTTATTATCAGATTCCTCTTTATTTGCCTATTTTCCACAACTAACACTTCCACCCTGACACAGCTTTTACTTCTCAGTTTGTTGGCCATGCCAGGGAATTTGCATATTTCCTTTAATTTTTTGCAGATATCCTTTTAAAGACTAGGAGTATTTATTGATTAACACTGCAGTATAGACTGGAGAGACTACATGAAATAGATTTGATACTCTCTCTCCCCACTGGGTTATTGGACCTGAAAGGAGGGAATAGAAGACTATAGCAGATATAAATATTTCAGTTCTCCTGGGTGAAAGAAACACACCAGAGAAACAGGCCTGAAGGTGGGACTATGATTTTGAGGATGCATCCAACAGCACTTTATATGCTCATAGGATTACAGAATAGTTTAAATTGGAAAAGACCTCTGAGTCCATCAAGTGCAACCATTAACCTGACTCTGCCAAATCCACCACTAAACCATGTCTCCAGCTGCCACATCTACACATCTTTTAAATACCTCCAGGGATGGTGACTCAACCACTTCCCTGGGATGCCTGTTCCAACTCCTTCCATTAAGAAATTTTTCCTAATGTCCAATCTAAGCCTTCCCTGGAGCAACTTGAGGCCTTTTCATCTTGTCCTATCACTAGGCACTTGGGAAAAGAGACCAACCCTGACCTCCTTCAGCCTCTTTTCAGGTGGCTTTAGAGAGCAATAAGGTCTCCCCTGAGCCTCCTTTTCTCCCAACTCAACAGCCACAGCTCCTCAGCTGCTTCTCATCAGACTTGTGCTCCAGACCCTTCACCAGTTCCATTGGCTTCTCTGGACATGCTCCAGCATTTCAGTGTCTTTCTTGAAGTGAGCAATCCAGAATCAAATACAGGATTTGAGGTACAACCTCAAGTGCCCAGTACAGGTCATGGCCCTAGTCCTGCTGGCTGCACTACTTTTGATACAAGCCAGGATGCCATCAGCCTTCTTAGTTCATATTCACCATCTCTGAAGTTTTCAGGTATCATCAACAGGTTAATATTAAATCACTGCAACCACCTTCCCTCCCCTAAGAGTGAACACCAACTGGTTCTTAAGCTCTGTCTTGGCAACATAGCAAAAAAAGCAGGCTAGGAAAGCCAAAAGAAACAGAAGAAAGTAACATCTGCAGTCTTGTAGAACCATAACCAAGGCTATGTACATTTCTCTGCCCATTCATTTGGTGCTCCATTGGTTATAAAATCTTAAGCACGTGGCAGGTCAGGAAAACTCAACTGTTTGATAACTCATCTACTTGTCCTTTGTATTTGGATAAAGTTTAAAAAACTTTTTCCAAATCCACCCATCTCACCCAGACACTTTACTCTCTAGCCTCTAACAGGTTTTTTTAATGTTGTTTTTTTTCCCCAGGCAGATATAAGCTCAAAAGGTGACAATTTAAAGAGTTTTTAAAATAGATAAGAGTCATACATCAATAGATATTAGCACAGCTGAGGAGTTGAAACCTTCTAACTGAAGTGGCTATGTGCACGTTCAGGAATTACTCCATAGAATGACCTAAAAATAACCAGATGTGATGATGAAAAAGCCCTTCTAGCAGGGCTAATATTTTTTTTCTTCTCAAAACAGGCACAGAAGCCTAATCTTGGGTTATTAGCAATTACAGTGGTGAGGAGTCTGTTACAAAGGGCTAGAGGACAAATTGTAAGGAGCAAGGATTTTAAAAGAACAAACAAAAGGAGAGAAGTGAAGGCAAACGAGTTTGTCATGGCTGTTTACAGCTCTAGGACATCCTGTTACAACTGCAAGGTGCATTAAGCAGCTTTCCTTCCTGCTTGTCCTGCAAGAAGGTCAGAGGCTACGTGAAAGCTGCACATGACGTTCCTCTCTTCAGCCACTGTTATCCGGTTTACTGGCACCAAAACTGAGCAGCTCCCATTTGGAAAGACTTGGAAGTACTAGACCTTCACAGTTATTAGTGATAACTGTACCCAGAATCATAAAGGAGCTCAACATCTTGAAGTGTTTCTGGTATGAGTTCATGTCGTAGCAGGACTTTTTCACAGGGTCCATTGGGGAAGGAGTTTCAGTCAACACTGACATGCCCCTACAAATATGAGAAGTTACTGCTGTTCTTAACAGGTTACAGTTCTCCTCCAGTTACCCATGTCTAGGCTGCTGAGCAAACAGTTTATAAAATGTTTCTAAATCACTTACACTAAGGCCTTCTCTTTTAAATATAATTCTCAAAAAATCATCCCCTATCTCTCTAAGCTACTAAAGATGGCATTTCAGAAATGAACTTATATGTAGCTGATGACATACAAAAGTTGGCTGCTGACCCAGTGACATTAAAAGCTGCAGCTATAGGGTAAGCATGTCAACTTAAGAAGCTTTAAGCACTATTTTTGTCAGCAGGGGAATTAACATAAGGGAAATAAGAAAGAAAAGTGTATTCCCAAGCCTAGACACTTCTGCATATTCATACTTGCATGGGTTTGGTGCCCTCAAGTAATGAGTTGCAACATCCTCTGGAGATTGCTTGTTGAAGTTACTCAGCCACTGGTAGATTTCAAGATTCTTGCACAAGAAAAAGTGGAAAGAGTAGTGCAGGTTCCTGTCACTAGCAAACAGTTTTTCATTTTGGAATACCTCCTGCACACCCTGACTTTAAAAGTGGCCAATACCATAGTCTGGATGCTCATTTCATTCTATTCTTCATGCTTTTCCACAATGCCCATAACAGCATAAAATGGTTATTCACATTCAGCAAACCACTGCCAAATACTGCATACAGAAAAAGTGAAAGAAGAAAGGAACCTGACACAGACCTGTATTTTATCTAACTGGAAATATGGTTTAACATCAACCTTCTGACTGTTTCTCAGCTGATCTGACCACATTTTGAGAAATACAGCAGTAGTGTATCAGGAAGCATAAGGGAGATACATTGGATTTAAAGACAAAAGAATTCATTTTTCAAATAAAAAAGTTATTTTATTAATATTCCAAAATAAAATACAAAATGGGCTAGCTAAACAAGATCTAGGCAATTCAAGATACCCAAGTCAGCTCAGACCATTCAGGAGGAATCCTCAAATGGAAGGTAACTAACAAAAGACTATGATTTAGGCAAAAAGTTAAACCTCTTGAGGCTGTTTAACTGCTTAAATACAGCTACACAGCACAATAACAATGATCACTGCATGTTTCCTATCAACTAAACCAGTAAAGTTGCAAGTCAGTTGACCTAAAACAAAACTTTACTTGTTCCTCCTAAAAGTAAAAAAAAATATCTGGGAAGGAAAGTCCCTCTAAGCTCTAAATGTCACTGTGATCAAAATTAATCTAATCCTACTTACTTGAACATGAGACAACAGCAAAAAAAGATGATGCAGCTATTTTGTTTCTTCTCCTGGGGAGGTCATGAGTGTATCTGCCATCACAAGACACAGAAGCCCCAGTTCCTGTCTGTACATACCCACATGCAGTTACTGCTGTCAGCCATACAGTGGGAAAGAAAAACAATCCACGTGGAAAGCTAGCTGAAGAAGGCTGAGAAGGACTGAGCACCACCAAGCTCCTCTCCCACAGTCAGTCAGAAAGAGACTCTCATGAAATCCCAAAGACATCAAAAGACATAATAAGTCCTCAGGATGCAATGCAGTAATATCAGACTCTGAAATAAACTGTGCTCTACTTACACTCCTGGATTGAGAATCCCAGAGCAGCAACAAACTGAATAGTCATCCTTCTCCTTTCTATTTTCAAGATAATCTCATCTTTTGGTTCTTCTATCATGCCATCAGCAAGCTTCACACAGTTCTCTGAACCCAAGGCTCAGTAAGTATTACAGAGACTCCACCAGATTTACAATGCACTCTAAATTTGATTAAATTCTGCATACCTTAAAACTTCTGTCATCACTTGATAAAGCCACACAGAAATTTGAAAAGGCTCCTCAAATTCATATACTTTCCTTAATTTCAATTCAACTATCAGCATCTTATAATATTTTCAATTTAGGATTTTCTACCACATGGTCCATTTTTGGGACTATTACACAAGAGTTACATGGTGACTGGGATATCATCATATTACACTTTGTCTAGAGCCACACTAGCAGGCAGTATCAATACTAATCATCTTTTGCCATCAGAACATGATTAAAATAGGCTCAACTAGTAATGATGTCCTTCAGAAGCAGAAGAAATAGTTTTGTTGGAGGAACTCATCAGGTTCAGCCACCCCTCTACACATCCCAAATCACACAAATATGCACCCAACCGTGCCTACATTTTTCTGCCATGTCAGCATGGCATTAGTTTACAGGAAGACAGCTGGAGTGTCTGAGCAGCAAGACATAGTCCCCTGTAAGAATATACAGAACATAGTTTACAAAAACTACAGAAAATTGCCAAACCTGCTTGAAAGAGTGCACTATATAACCACAACTGCATCACTAAGCAGGAGAGCCTAAAATTAGAAACACATCCCCAACCCAAAAAACATCAAAAAACAACTTAGCACATCTGTTGACAGAGTTGAGGTTTTCAGAGTTTAGAATATGATTCAATGCACTTGATAAAAAAAAGGAATCTTGATGCCACAAGTTTTCCAACTGACTTCCATTTAACTTTGTGTACAAACACAAACTGTGAAATAAATAAATGTATATGAAGCATCAGAAATGAGAAAGCAATAGACAACAGGACAAGGTATCACAAACAACATTTCAAGTTACTACATTAACACTGACAGGGCATCAGCTAATACAAACTGGGATCAACAAATATAGTGCACTAAGTGCTCTGTACTCCTTCACCTAAGTTAAGGTCACTCTGGGTGCTTTCCTGATTTAATGTATTAATCTTGCACCCAAAAAGCCCGATGAAAACTAAGGCTGCAAAGAGCAAGAAAAATTAACTTAGATATTAGATAGCCATTCTTAGGCTGTACAGTACAAAACAAAGCAGCTAATTTGATGGTTCACTAGCACAGCCCAAATTCACTGATTCTTCTGGTTTCAAAGAGTCTTTTATAGGAAGGGAGGAAGTTTTACATGCAATACATGACTCTGGCTTTTTTTACTGCACAGAGATAGATTGTTGGTGCTATAACAGTTTCATATGTTAGCTTAAGCCTACTTCCAGCAAGTTAACAACAATCATCTCCTTAGCAACAAGACCAGCTATTCTCTGAATCAAGTCTTTCTATACCCTAACTTTCCTTCTTTTACTTTTCAAAGTTGGCTGTATATAAGTAGATGGGGGTAAGAAAAAAAAAATCTCATACCTGTTGAGCTTTAACTGGTGAATTTGCTCTAAAATTAAAAAATATTATTCCAAAGGCTGATTTAGCAATTTACTTTTAGACAAAGTTTTGTTCTGTCACTCCAGAATATGGCGTCACTACAGCCCCTCCTGCTGTGAGAACAGTCTCCATATAAGTGACAGGCTGTTATCCTCCCCTTCTCTGCTCCCTAAATATCCAGTCACAGCAACAAGCCCAACACAGATTGCTCATCTTTATCCTCTAGGAACTGATTCCTCCAGGCCATGCACACACTCTCTAGCTCATCTCCATCTTAATCTACTTGGAAGACTTACGGGACACCCTAGAGCACCTGGCCAAGTTTAAAAAGCAAGTAAGCTAAACATTCAAATAAGTTCACACATTTTCTTTTCCATATTTGTAAAGCATGGCCTAAAGGTTTGAAGATTTTGTTTGTTGAAACCACATCAATTGAGTTTATCGCCCCAGTTTCTGCTTCCCCCACCCGAAGGCAGCTGGAGAGGAGAGGAAGAGAGGCCTAGTAGAGCTACAATGTCATTAAACATTTGGGAAGTGACACTTGAAATAAGGCTAGGAAGAAATACATTTTATCCAGCATTTAAATGCTTTTCCATTTGAGTCCTCCAGGAGCTCTGGAAACAGTATGGGGAAGGGTTTGTCTTCATCTGGTATTTTAAGGGCTAACAAGCTAGTTTTACTTCCTCTTAAAGAAAAAAAAAAATAGCGCAAACACCCAAGCAGGAAGAATCAATATAGAGAGTCAGGACACACCGCACGCGTTTTGCGCCTCCGCGGCAATGCCAGGTGCGGGGACTCGCCCGGGCACACATCCCCAGCCATTAATCCCAGTTTGCTCCAGTGAGGCGCGCACCCAGGGGACCCCGCGCTGTACCAGGAATCCCACAGCAGGCAGACACCCGTGGGGACTGCCACAGCCCAGCTGCTTGCCCACAGGGCGCTGTCCCACGGGAGCAGCCCCGCACCGGGGACCGACGCTCGCAGCGCAGGCAGCCGCGGCACCCAGCGCGCCGCCCTCTCCGCTTGCACAATCTGAGACAGCCTGGTAAAATCCTTAGGCTAAACACTTTTTAATTGCTCAAATAAACGCACTGAACCGCGCGGACCGGGGAGGGCGTGCTCCCTGCCGGAGCACACACCCCGCTTACACCCCGGGCGGCAGGAGGGGGCGATACCCCAGCCCCAGCCGGGGCGGTACCTTGGCTCGCAAGTCCCAGCTGTACTGCGGCGCCTTCTGCTCGCCGGCCGCCGCATCCTGCGCGGCTCCCTGCAGCTGCTGCTGGCCGCCCTGGGCCGGCTTCCTGCGGCGGGAGAAGAAGCAGCCCATGGCGCTGCTGCCGCCGCCCGGCGGGGAGAGGCTGGCGGCGGGGAAGGGCTCGCCAGCGCCGCGCCGCCCCGCCCCGCCGGCTTCCGGTTTTCCCCCGTCTCCCGGGGCGACCGCGGCATTTCCCCCCGCCTTTCCCTTCCCCTTCCCCGCCCAGCCCCGCTCCAGCCACCGCCTCCGGCCCGCGGAGGCGCCTGGACCGGGCGGTGCCCGGCAGCGGGCGGGGCGGCGCCGGAGGCAGCGGGGCTGGGAGCCGGGAGCGGCGCGGGGAGTCTGTGACCGCCCCGCGGGGCTCCGTGACCAGCATCGCTCCCTCGCCCCGCGGGGTTCCGTGACCAGCATCGCTCCCTCGCCCCGCGGGGTTCTCCGTGACCAGCATCGCTCCCTCGCCCCGCGGGGCTCCGTGACCAGCATCGCTCCCTCGCCCCGCGGGGTTCCGTGTCCGCCACCGCTCCCTCGCCCCGCGGGGTTCCGTGACCAGCCACCGCTCCCTCGCCCCGCGGGGCTCCGTGACCAGCACCGCTCCCTCGCCCCGCGGGGTTCCGTGTCCGCCACCGCTCCCTCGCCCCGCGGAGGGCTCTCCCCAGCCCGTCCCGCCGGAGCGGCTCGGCTGCTCCCGGGCCCAGCGCTCCTCCGAGGTGAAACCTGTGTCCCGCCCGGAGCCGTGCGCGCGTTCAGCTGTGGAAGTCGGAGGCAAAACGCCTGGTACGGCGTGTAAATACAAACCCACTAATCCTGAATCGTGTCGTTTTCTTATGGATACACAGGCGCGGTCCCCTCGGGAGGGCTCCGAGCGCTGAAAGGGCTGCCCCAGAACACCAGGCTTCCTGCAAGTGTTCCAGAGCAGCAGAAGCAGCAAGCGGCGGCAAGAGAACCCCCAGCGTTCTGCTGCTTTGTGCCTCCCTTTGCAAATAGTCGGGCTTCCTCTGTTAGCTTGTGGTTTGTGAGTTTGTTATTTGGCTTGGTTTTCTTTGGCTGGTTTTTTTCCCCAGAGGAAAAACCCACACTTTTTTTTAATCAGACTGTCTCACCAGTCATAAACATTTTTCCCGAGATTTTGCAGATTTGATTTCTGTGGTTGAGGCGAAATACTTCAAAAATGTCTCTAATGCTTTCTTCAGTTCCTTCAGAAAGTACCCACCTGCTCTATTGTGGGTCTCTCACGGGCCATACTGTGAATATTTGCACCCACTGTGGTCCTTTACATGTGCCACAGAGAAATCCTTGCTCCAGCACTTGCAGCACCTCCATCTCCCCCTCCTTTTTTGACCTTGCTGTTCACAAAGGTATTCCCCACTTTCTTCTCCTCACTCCTCTCTCCCTCACTGGTGCACAGTGGTTTTGCCCTTCCTTAAATATGTTTTCCTGGAGGTGCCACTGGTGTTTCCAGTGGGGCTCAGCCATTCCCGTGGTGGCTCTGTTGGAGCTGTGTGGAAGGGACTGTGTCCAGCATGGGACAGCCCTGTTTCCTCACAGAGACCACCTGTGCAGCCAGCACCTGCCACCTACACCCAGCCCATACCCACTAACAAAACTTCAGAGACGTTTTGCGTTAAACAAAGGGTGACATTCCTGCTGTAGGAACAGAAGAGATGAGAAATGTGGCAGAGCAGTGCCCTGCCAGTGGAGCAAGCTGAAAGGCTTGTCCACCTCAGGGTCCTGAGGACAGCAGGAAGGAGGAAGTGAAACCAACTGCTCATAAATAGTTGCTAAAGAGGAGGGGTGACTGACACTCTTTTTGACATCATCTGTACCACAAAACCATATGCCTGGGCAGTAGTGAAGCCTCATCTGAGCTTTTGAAGGTACAGTTCAAGACAATAGCTGCCCTCAACACCATCAAACACAGTTTTATGTCTCAGTTGAAAAGCGGATTTGCTCCATGAGCCATTTTCCTGGGTTACTTAGGCAGTGTTTTCTGATCTTCATCTAATCCTCTGTGCATCAGCTCTTTCCTCCCAAATTTTGTCTCAAACCAGGAGACATGGTGTGTCCAATGCAGACAGTTTGAGGATGTTTGTGAATGCAGGAGTCTAGCTCACTCTCTGGATGTCTAACAGTCCTCCCAGACCCCTGTATTTAATACAGATTAGCAAAATTGTGCAGCCTTTAGCAACCAGATTCCTCTTTCTGTGCATCCATTAAAAAAAAAAAGAAGGAATAAAAAGCAACATTAGATAATTTTTTGTTAAAAAAACTAAAATACCATTTAATTAATCTAAAACTAACAAAACCTAAAGCTATGTTACCAGAACATTGTTATCTCACATCAATTACTGGGTTGCCTGTTGTATCAGAAAACTTTGTAGTCTGTGTGTGTAAAGAGACTTCCTTCCCTGCTGAGATGCACTCAGCTCTGTAATGGAAGCATCTCACCACTGCTGTAGTAATGCTTCAGAAATATATTCAAATGCAAGAAAAATGGAGTTACTTTTGCATTTCTAATGAGAAGATACAAAGCAAATGCAACTTTCCGAGTTGGGATTTTCCCATGTTTGCACGGCTAATGTAGTAATCCTGCAAAATTATCAGTCCCACAAAAATACAGGATTTTTTCTATAACTACAGCTGATCAGGAGAGGCTGTAGGTTTTATTTCTCTGGCATAACACAACCTCTCATGCTCTAGGGTGTTTCCTGACACTAAAGCCCCAGAGTACTTATTCCTGAGCAAATTAAAATGACTTATGGTTTATAAGCACATAGCTTCTTAAGAAATCGCAAATGTGTAGTTCAGTTCTTCATTGTCTGTTCATCTGCCCTCAGACCCAACCCTCTTGGCTTCTGAGATTTGATACAATCATAGCCTGAAGTGTAGTAATGCAAGATTGCAATAGTATCATAGTTACTACCAGCCATGACTACACTCACCTTAATTTCAACAAACTGCTGTAATTAGTGATTTCCCTCATGGGGATGTTGTGAAATACATCTAATTACAACCTAATACAAAGTTTTGTTATCTCCAGAAGTGGTATCTAGGTAACTGAAAAGTAAAGCCATTTTCTTTGTAAAGGTTATATTCTAAGGTATTTGGTGAAAGAGACTTGTTGTATCAATAACTGCTGGGCACACGCAGCTCACAAGGAGCCTTTCAGATCCCTGCTGTCCTTCCCAGGGGGGCAGTGATGCCGTTCTCAGGCAGATGGGCAAAGCATGGGCTGTGTCTCTGGATGCTGGCTCTCATCCCCACATTGCTCAGTAGTGCTTCCAGGCCACAGACAAGACTCTAACTCCTTTCCTCCTTTTGTTTGACACTCTTCTGCATTGCCCAAAAGCACAGAGGGGGAGTTCTCAGTAAACATCAGGACCTGGAAACCTGCCCAGGTCTTGAGCAGGTATCTTAAGGAAGCAAGAGCTCACTGCGTGCACATCTGCACTTCTCCTGTTGTGGGTTTGAATCTGTCTTGGTGGTATTGGAAGCTTGACAAAACACACAAAGCCAAACTTTCACAGCCTTCTTCCTAATGAGATTCACTGTATTGTCTGTGTGTCTCTCAAAGCTTTTGTAATCATACTTTTGTGACAAAATTGAAGTGTATCTCATTTAAAGCAGGATTTTAATCCTGTTGGTTATAGAGAAGATCTTGAAAATATCATTTCTAAGACAAGAAAATAAAAAGAACAAAAGAACTTAAATACTATTGCTTTCTAAAAGCTCCTTTAATGTTTGCTGTCAGGAAAGATTATAAATCCCATGTTTGGGATCCTAGAAACTTATTTAAAATTGGTATAAAGCTTTGAAAACGGTTCCTAGTTAAGATTAGGTTAACCTATACTAATACAAAATTGTGAATAATAGATGAATCCTTCCACATTGTTCAATTCCTAACATAGTATCCAACAGAAGGAAGGGAAGGATACTTTACTGCTGGGTTCACTTTCTGAGGCTATGTTTCCATACACATTTAAGACAGAACTGTCACGGAAAGCATCCCTTGCCTCCAGCAACTTATTTAAATCCCCAGCCACCTATGCAGTGGGACAGCACAAATGTTTGCACAGACTTGGTAAACTGTGTTGGGAAACAGATTAATGTGTAAAACAACCATTTCAATCAGGCATCTGTGCATTTCTGCATTTCAGACTCATATACTTTTTTCTTTTTTTTCCAGAAGCAGATGATGAATATACAGATTAGGATTTTAACACAGAGTCATCACATACCATGAGATCATATTGGTCTTTTTTGGTCTCTGTAGCAGATTCTCTACTGCTGGAGATTCTTGCCAGGCTGAACACCAAGAGAAGTTAGTCTGCAACTTGAGATCAGGTAAAAAAAAATACAGCTAATTTTGTGACAACATGTACTAGAATCTGTTTTGCATTGATAATAGTAATTTTGGACTAATGTCCTTCCCATTTTCAAGCAATATATGGCTTTTCAGCATCTCCTTGCCTACAAAAATTATCCCTGGTCACCACTAAGTTTGGTGAATCACATTACTGCTGGTCAACAAGGAAATGCACTCTTTTTTTGTAGTTTTTTTGGGTAGCATAGAGTCTGTGATACGCAGCTTTAATGCTGGGGCTCTTTAAGTGGGAAGGATGGATAGGTGTGGCTGTGTCCCAGGTTACTGTGAACTTACCTGATAGGACAAGGAAAAGCACAAGCAGCTGAATTGAATAATTCATTAATTGCTAGTTGCTGAGTTGTTAAGCTGTTTGTTCAAAAATTACCTTCCACAATCTTCCAACAAAAATTACCTTCTCTGTAAGAAATTACATCTTGTCTACTCACCTTTTCCTGTCACTGGCGTTCAGAATCAAAATGAGAGAGATCTGGTTTTGGGAGATGAAGAGAGCTACCATAATGAGGGTATTGCCCAGCATTCAGGCTGCCAGAAAGCAACCTGTGTTCCATCTGAGCCTCTACCTGAAGCTGATAGACCCTTCAGTTTAATGTCAAATGCAAATGCAATGTAGTTATATTAGAGTTTATGAAGTATATCTCTTTAGTTCATGTTTAATAAGGCAGTAATTCAGATAACAAGCTGCAGTGCTGATTCAGCAAAGTATGCATGCACGTGCTAAAACCTACAGATTTCAGTGGGATTTGAGGGACTGCAGAAAGTTAGACATTATAGCCCAGCAGCCCTTAAATTTTTCTCAAGCTCAAAGTCCTATTTTTTTTTGTGTGTGTGGTAAAAGTGAGACATGCTCTGATTCCCCATGTACCTGAGTTAAAATTGACAAAATCATCTGCCAGCATCTGTCTCCAGTTACATCTCTTTATCCTTTATCCAGGTCTCTAGCATCTGACATTGGGGTGCTCAGAGGAGCCTTGTTGCAAAGGTAGGGTCATCAAAAGTTTCCCTCTGTCACAATCCTAATGCAGGAAAGTTGAGAAAACACTGGGTATAAAGGTGGCTTGCTCTTATGACTTGGCATTTTAGAGCCTTTTTGACTGTACATTCTATTTCTTTGGGGATGGTTTTCTTGCTTAGTGTCTGACATAATACCAATCCTTTCACTATTGGTTTCAGCTGCTGCTGTGGCACAGAAAAAGGGTTGCTGAGACCTGAGGTAGAGACTGTCCTTCTAATTCTGGTGCAGCAAACCATGACAAATGGGCAATTGGAGGTGGCAATGTGTTAATTTGCTATTGCACAATTAATCATAATTTGTCTATCTGAAGTTTCATTTCACATTGTTGCACAGTTTATTGATGCTCTTCCAATCTGAAGCTCTTAACATTAGTTTTGTGGGATGTCTTTATCCACGGCGCCAACCTGCCTCTGCATATTGTTCTTGTGGGTGTGAACAGTGGATGCCTGATGCTCCCAGTGAGACTGGCAAAAAGTGAGAAAAGTGGGATCCTCAACAAAAGTGTAGATGACATCACTGATCTGAACCTTGTAATCCTGCCAAAATATACTGAAGGGCTGCAGTAAGGCAGTACTCTGCCTATAGTAATGAGCCAGTGAATCAAATCTAAACTGCACATTTAAATATTCAGTGTTAACTGTGAAAAAATCCTGCTGTTTAAGTAAACAAACACAGGATTCTATTTGTTTTACCTTTTCTTCCCTTTCTCTCCTTCAGCAGAATGTGCAGTAAACATTGTAGATAATGTTTTTGGAAATAGTGCTATGTCACTGTAAGACTCTAAGGAATAAATTAGTTAAACTGTTGATAATACAAAACAGCAAGGGATACTGAAGAGACAACAGATGGAAAGAAAATACTGAAGTAATTATTATTGGGAAGAGATAAACTCTAGAGCTTGCTTGGCTATTAGGAAGACTCAGACTAAGACTAGTTTTCAAATAATGTATTTTGCACTGAAGGAGCAAGAATGTTCAGTGTAGAAATAAGTGAATAAAATGCTCAGACACAGAGGAACTGGAGTAGAATGAAAGATATGTTCTCTTGCAAAATAGACTCATTCACTAGAGAGAAATATGAATTCCAATACAGTAGGGTGAAATCCCAAAGGAATCCTGTGATCATAAACAGGGTTAAGTACACTACACATGACCTGCATGTAGTTAGGCAAATTGGTCAAGTTAAAAGTCAAAAGAGGGGAAGCACAGCCAAGCCAAGAGAAACTGATGCAGAGCTGGCCACTGAGCAATGTGAAAATGGGGAATGTCTTTGATTTTAGGCAAATTAAGTATTTTCTCATTCAACCTTTTGCTGTTTTGATGATTTTCAATCCTTCTCGTTTCAGGAGCTCAGGAGTTATTCAAACTGCTGTAACCTCTCCAAAAATTTTCATCCAGAGAGGCATAAGGACAAAGCAAAATAAATTTTAAAAAGAACCAAAATCTAAAAATGATAACTGAGTTTGGGGCTCACACTTTACTCAGTTTCAGACCTATTAAGCAGGACCTGTGTACACAGAAAAACAATCTGATATCTGTCTCTGGTTTTAATAATATAAGGAAAAACCTGTCTCTGCTGTACTTCTCTTAGTGGCTGAACATCTTCAGTACAGGCAAGTGATCAAAAAGTGCCTTTTTTTTTATTTTTTCAGTTCACAGTACTTGCTGGAATCCCTTGTTGCCAAACAAACTAGAGTTCTGAGTAGACTTCCTCAGCCATATGATAGCTCTACTATGATATGGAGCTCTGAGTTTGCAATCTTTTTGTAGGCCATGTTAAAAAATGTGGGCTGGCAATTCATCTCAGATAAGCACCTTTGGGTGGCAGCTAACCAGACCTATCTCAACATCCAATTTTTCTTTCTTAGTGAAGCAAACAAAGAGTGATGAACACAGACATAGACACCAAAACTTCAGGCAAGGCTGTTTTAGGTAAATAACATTTCTTATGTTCAGTTGTTTGTCATTGATCATTTCCAGGAGTTCTCTCTAAGTTATAGGTACTATACAAAATTGAAACCACAGTCCATGCCAGAAATGGCTTACCTCTGGGAAGCAGCTAATTCAAATCAAGCTCACAGCCACAATAAAATGTCAAATCAATTCACACACACATTAAAGAGGTGCCTGCTATAATAACTCTCCTTTAAACAACTGGTTAAATCATACTCACTTGTTATTTATGAAAGGGACATACCTATTGAGATAAATATAGTGAGTAAATAATCACAGATCATACTCTGAAACAAATCCATTTAAGATCTTATTCAGACTTACAAAAAATGTTGGAATTTAAATGAGTTATGGTAAACACAATATCAATTTTCTGGATTAAACTGGCTTGAGGTCAATTTTTTTCATCGCCTATTTAAAATTATTTCTTTTAAACATAATCTGCTTTGAAGTCCCTCTCTCTATTTACACACCAAAGGACTAAAGAGTAAATAGTAGAAAGCAACAGGAATGTAATTAGAAAATATCCTGGTGCCATGAATGTAGAAGAAATGTTCAGTGTCTTCTGTTGCCACATGTGTTGCCAGTTCTGCCTCTGCATGTCAGTAGTTCCCTTCTGGCAGACCTGGTCCTACCTCTCCCTGCTGCTGAAGTTGATACCCAAGGCAGCAAATAATTTCTAGCTTCTTTTTCAAGATGTGTGGATTCCAGACCCTCTGAGAGGATGTCAGCAATGACAGCTGCACCTCTTCAACAAAACAGAACCCACAAAGACAGGGAATCAGAACATTGTTCTTCTGCTGATGTTAACAGAAATTCTTACTTCTCTTTGACTTCCTGAGTCACTGCAGAGAAAAGCACTGACAATTTTACCTCCTGGTTCTCATTGTCTTTCCTTCTTACACTGGTGTTTCCATGTTCCTTATTTCTCTACAAGAAGATAATAGCACGTGGGCTGGTTTGGGCCAGGATAGAGTTAATTTTCTTCATAGTAGCTTGTGTGGGGCTGTGTTTTGCATTTGTGCTGGAAACAGTGTTGATAGCACAGGGATATTTTCCTTTTATTGCTCAGCAGGGCTTGCACAGTCAGGGCCTTTTCTGCTCCTCATCCCACCAGGGAGGAGGCTGGGGGTGGACAAGGAGCTGTGAGAGGTCACAGCTGGGACAGCTGACCCAGCTGGCCACAGGGATTCTCCACACCATATGGTTACATTCTCAGCACATACAGCTGGGAGGAACTTAAAAAAGAGGGGGAACTAAAAAATTCAGAGTGGTGGCATTTGTCTTCCCAAGTCACTGTTATGTGTCATGGACCCCAACTTCCCTGGAGATGACTGAACACCTGCCTCTCCATGGGAAGCAGTGAATTAACTCCGTGTTTTGCATGGTCTTTGCTTTCCCTATTAAACTTTGTCTCAATCCAAGAGTTTTTTCACTTTTACCCTTCTGATTCTCTTCTCCATCCCACTGTGGAAGAAGTGAGCAAGTGGCTGGGTCAGGCTGAGCTGCTGTCTGGGGTTAAACCATGACACCAAGAAAGATTAATGACAATGTGTTATTAGTTGACAATGAAAACATTGGTGCAAGACATTCGCTCTGCTGAGTGTTTGGAATTTTTGCTGAATTAAAAACTTTTCTCAGTCTTACCCAGGCAATGGGACAAAATTGGGGCTGCCATAAATCTGGCAGTAAGGTGGGGTACACCAGCACAGAACTATCACATATGTGATAGTTCCTCTGTGACCTTGGCTTTTCCCCAGCAGCATGAAACTGCTAGGAGTGACTTTGACAGTGCCTTGGGCTTAATACCACTAGAGGTCATGCGATGTACTTGTTATCTAAGCTGCTTTTGAAAAATGCTCTAATAGCCACATCTAGTAGATGTATTTGTACTGATGGTATCTGCAGAAGCTGCTCTGGCCTCTAGATGTCCCAGCTTTGTATGTAAGTTTACCCCATCTATTTTACTGCCCAAACCTGGAATTTATCTCCATTAGCACACAACAGGGGAAGCATGAGGAACTGGGAATATGCGAATAATATTAACACGAAAAACCTTATTTAAAGAACGAAGTGTTCTATTTACTAAAATAAGGAATGCATACAGTGCAGTAAAATGTCAAATCCTTGCTTAGAACACTGTAGGTGGCCTCTGTTCCTACAATACAAATTATGTCTGACCTGACCATTGTGATGCTGATTCCACTAACACACATCTGTCCTGGATGTTTCCTTATCTTGGGGTTACAGCCTGCAATTATATTGATTGCACCTCCAAGCAGCTGACAACTATTCTCTGTCTTTCGATTTCAGTCTTTTGTATCTTTCCCCTCATTTGCCTTTGGCCAGCAGCCTGGCAATCAACCAAATAAAAAACACCCCTATCTGCACCATCCATGTGAAAGCTCCATGTGCAATAAGCATGTTTTAGGGAGCTGTCAGACTTCTCATTCTGTCACAACTTGGCCCAAACCTATTAGGATAATTTTTCCAATAGATGAAGATCAGTGGTGAGAGGGTCCAACTGTTGTAGCCAGCATGTTTCCCTTTAGAGCTTTCCACTGGTACTAACCAGGGTCCACCAGAAGCTACACTTGCACTGCCTGCACCAACCCAGATTTCTTGGAAAAGAAAATCGGACCCCAGTACTGGCATCACCTGGTCTTGTTTAGAATTTACGTCTAATCCTCATCTTTCAGCTAGGCAGTCACTTCTGCCTCCCTGACTCAGGATTGTCCCCTTTTTGGAGTGGAACTCAAAATGAGCAGGTATTAGTCAATTGGTTTTTTAGTTTCCACAGTAATAAAAATTTACAATTAAATTTGGTTTTGAAACACCACTCTCAGACTTTTGCCAATACGGAAAGCTCTAGAAATAAATATTGTTGCTAAATTCACAACCTCATAATTGATAATCTAATCTCATTTTATCATCTATTGATAATTTCATTAAGGTCTATTAAGTGTCTGAAGAGAAGTCCTAAAGAAGATGGAGCCAGGCTGTTCTCAGTTGCAGGACCAGAGGAAACGGATACAAACTGAAACAGAAGGTTCCCTCTGACCATCAGAACACAGTTTTTACTCTGAAGGTGACTGAGCACTGGCTCAGGTTGCCCAGAGAGGTTGTGGAGTCTCCATCCTTGGAATTGTTTAAAGGCTGCATGGACATGGTCCTGGCCAACCAGCTCTATGTGTTTTGACTTAATCAGGGGGGTTGGGCAAGATGGACTACAGAGATCCCTTCCAACCTTAGCCATCCTATGCTTTCTGGCCAGTTAGCTGACATTCTGTCTCTCCCTTAGTAAGTTATTTCTATTTGTGCAGAAAATTGCTTCAATTATATGAATTATATATATATGTCATGTACAGTCTTACATATTACATATATATTATATGACTGTATTAGTATACTGTTAATAATTCAGCTCTTTCAGCAGAAGTAGAGCCTATGCCAGCCAAATTGTAGCTTCTTACCTCTAGTTATACCTCAAATCTCTAGGCTTCTTTCAAAACTCCAGAGCAGTTGCTGCCCAGCATGATGGGAGTCATTTATCCATGGGTGTTTTAGGATCTCGTGTTTCTAAGAAAACTTGTTCTCCTGTAGGAGAAACTAGTTTATGTTTGATCACTTCTATCCAGAGCAAGAGCAAAAATAAGAACCTTCAGACATAACTTCTCAAGACAGATCTAACCTTTTTCTGTCCAATGTCTTACCATGCCTCTGGGCTGCCTAATTCAGATGAAGCCAATAGACTTAGCATAACTTTACTAAGATTCATTTTCTAGCCTGTGCTATGCCTACAGGCATACATATTGTGCATAGTCAAGATTCAATGAAGCATACTTTTGATTTTCTGTTCATCAAGAAGAGAACAGAGGGTTTTGGGGTTTTTTGTCACAAGGTTTGATACAATAGTGTAAATATGGAAGAGAAATATTTTACAGCAAATTAGAATGCCACAAAACTGCACCCACATTTTTCACAATCTTTCCTCCTTTATGCTTCAGAGCTGCATTCAGTGAAACATTTCACAGACACCATTTCTGGTAGTGGTCAACTGACAGCTGTCACTAATAGAGCATCTATGTGCCTTCTTGCAGTTTCAAATGTTCACATAATAAATGTTCCTTTGTGCACGAGGTCAAATCATAATTCACTATCCTCAACTGAGGCTCACTTACTCTTTTCTGGAATGTTTTTTCATGCTCTCCTGGCACAAGTTGAGTTGTGGCACTTGCTGAGCTGTGATATTCACTTGTTTTAATATTTATGGGGGGCATGGTGGAATGTGAAGAGTGATGAGAAGAATGATTGCATAACTTCTTTGAGTGATTACAACTTTGAGGGTCATAACCGTGATGTGCATCTGCAAAAGGTAATGAACTGCCTTCTTCTGAGGAATGAGAGACAGCTTGCTTTGCCACTAGTAGAATGACTCTTGCTGATATCACATACAGCTAGAAGGGGAAATAAATCTGTTTGGCTACAAGGAAGATGACAGAGCACTCTTACATAGATAAACTTTCTAGTCATATCCCTCTCAGACACTTTGAAAGTTTACCATGACTCAAAAGCTGTGAGATGTGGCTGCACAGTGAGTGACTATCACACCTTGCAAATAACATAAAACAGCTTTTACTCTAGCTAGACTTTTGTCTACTGGAAAGGCTAATTATGATTTCTGCACTTGCATTGATGGAAAATGGCAGTTCTGACATTTTCTCAGCTATATGACACCTCTGCAGAACTGGTACAAGTAGAGAAATGTGTCACAATTGTTAGCACTTCCAGCATGCTGGAGATTTGAAAAGAAATGATTTTCAGTAAAAACATGATATGTTCTTCAGAACACTTAGTTGTCTTTAACCCTCACATGTCAATAGGGTGTGTTTTATGGGATCTTGTGGTATATGGATATCTTACATGGACACAGGAGAGTTGCCCACAAGATGATGCCACTGGTGCCAGATGTTAGCTCTAGGTTCAAAATGGGTTGTCATTTTAAAGCACAGTGATGGTAGAGTTTGGCTTAAAAGGAAGAAAGGAGAAAAAACAGGGAGAAAGGAGTGTGGCTGACATGGCAGCTGCTCTACAAGGCTGACCTGACAGCTAATCAACTTGCTACTGCATTCTGGATTAACGTGCTAAAAAATGTGAGAGTGCAAAGGCAGTTGCATAAACATGCCATGTGTGAAGATAAGGATTTGTTTGATTTTCCATTTTTTTATAAGCCCAAGCAACAACGAGACCTTTCTGTACCAGAATCAGTCCTACAACATGTTAGATCAGTGAAAATCTCAAAACTGCTTTCAGCAGCACAAAGGGCCAGTCTCAAGAGACTTGCATAACACAGAAAATGTCTCAACAGAGCACCAGTTCTCCAGTGTGATTGACAAGGAGTGGATGATGTTACCACCAACAGTTGGAGAAATGAGCAATTGAAAATAGGACCTGGCATTATTCAACTCTGGGAATAAGAATAAACCCAAAGTGTGTATCAGTTCATGTGATAACAATTACTTTCTTAACAAACAAGGCTATAAAATGCTGAATGGACTCTTTGATGGTTCCTCTGGCAGAAAGAATATTTTAATTAGACAGGACTGGTAGGCAAAGGGTAGGCTGAACCATATCAGTCTCTGTGGTGTTTTGGCCAGACTCCTGTGACTCAATCCTGGGAGTCAATTACCAACTATGTGCAAATGTAAATATTTATTAGCATTTAATACAAAAATCCTCCTGCAACCCTCCAAGTATGGCTGAACTTTGTTGAATGGCTATATTTTATCCTCTGACCTATTTCACTGCCATATCATAGTTCAGTTTGAAGCTTTTTATACCTCTGTTGTTACCTATCTGGCCTTACATCTCCCAAAGCACACCTCATTGTTTCTGCCTCAAGCAGGGCCTCTCAAACAGCAAGCAGATCAAAGACCTCTGTCTGGGTCTGGATCAAAATTAACAAATGGAAAGAAACCAGGAATAGGATCAAATGACAGTTCTGCTAAGCAGGCAGGCTGACTTCTGCAACATATGTGGTGGTTGTCAGGCAGAGGTCCCACCTGTAGAGTACTGAAGTTTTAGTGCAGAACAGCTTGGGAAGGAAGGTGGAGGCCTGCCAAAAAAAGTCTGGAACAAAAACTGTAACTGCAGGGCTATTACAGTGTTGGAGGTGCTCCATGAGGTGAGATTACTGATGCTCCTAATGGACTGAAAATAGCATGGAGACCTTGGAGTTACACCACTGCAAGAAACTGAGCTGTGAAAACATGGCTCTCTTACAAGGATTGTAAGCAGCCTGGTTTACAGAGATGTATAAATAAGCTCAACTTGATACCTTTTTTCCTTAGTGGGTAGCATACACTCTAGATGATGTTGTTTGAATCAGTTTAAGTATTTATGCAATGATACCAATCCATGAGTGTAAAGAGACAGCAAGTTTTGGCCTGTACAAACCAAATACACTCTGCATACCAAGTTCCCTGGCAACAACTTATTAGATGGAACACTGAGCTGAAGAGAAGTCAATTACATCACTATTAAACTTTGATGCTCTACACAGATAGAAACAATCATGCTCCCATCACCATTTGACATACAGGATTTAGTTACACCCACACAGTCCAGGGAAAGAGTAAGCTGTATTCACTTTCACACACAACAATAGTGAACATTATATTTTTAATTTGATAAAAATAATTGGGGAAAGAGTCCTAGGACAAGGTGATACCTGTACAAGGCTCAGGGGCAGGACAGCAATGAAAAAGCCTGGTAAATGTGAATGTGGGAGTTCAAGGCTTGAGCTGATGGTAGCATTGACAGGTGAAACCATGGATGAATGCTTTCCTCCATAAACAACAGAGTTCAGCTGGAGAAAAAAAGGAAAAGAAGGAAAATTTGTCTATTATCCTTAAGTATCAAAAAATGTGCCTGGATATTTCTCATTGTTGCATGGAGAGCAAGAGGCATAATGTGTAGTGAACTGTACAAGAATAAAACACAGGTTACTGGTTGAAGGCCTGGCAGGAAGTAACTTAACCTCTGCAGCTCAGCTGAGAGGTGGATAAAATTACAATATACATGGAAATTGTCTCCTTAAAAAGAGCCATCAAGTAGTGACAGACTTTGCACAGCACTATGCAGCACATAAAAACCAAACCCACAGAGGAGAGCATGTTATTGCTATCCAGTTTTTATTTTACAGCTTTATTAGCATTACACATACTTAGCACTCTAGTGCATAACTCTAGTCTGCTATGAGGCCTGTAGCTTATATCCTAAAGATATATGTTACATTGTATGTAGATTGTATATCCTAAAGATACACAGTAAAGATTTAGTGATATAATGATCTCATTACACCAGAAATGTTAATTTTGAATGTGAAATTTAACATAAGTCAGTCCTGAGGCAGTAATTTTTAATGGTTCACATAGGCTTAAGAGCTAGGTTCTTCAAGGCAAATTACTTCTTTTCATCTCTAAGAGGTTTACAAATGATGGCACTATCAAAGTAAGCTTTCAGCCCTGCACAACCAAATATTTAAATATAATTGCACCTAATTACGCTGGATTTTTAAGGTTGTTAAGGAGAGTTGGCATAAATACTGTTTCTAAAAGGAGTACATATAAATGGAAGTGTAGATTTATACAGCTGTCATCTTGAAATATTTATAAAAATGAATTTCTGAAAAATAGCATATGACACAAAGACAATTACAGATTCATCAGCAGGAGAAAAAAGTTTCTTCTAACTAGAGCATCCAAATAAATACCCTCAGAAACATGGCAGCAATGTTAAGAAAGACCACAAGAATAAAGGAGATAAGAGCTGGTGTATAACTAATTAAAGATGTTGCCAAAGCTATTGTGCTTTATTTTTGTGCAAAATAATGGCTAAAAATACGTGTTAGATATTGTGATCGAAAATAACTCTGGGAGAAAGGCCCCAGGAGCAGAAATGCCAGCACTGCCTACAGCACCACTGGAAGCTGGGTGGAATACTGGAGTATTCCTCTGGTAGCCAAAGGCAAAGCACTCTCCTGCCGAAGCTGACGAAACAAAAAATCAAAACCAACCAACCAACAAAACCCCAAAAGAAAACACAAACCCAGTTTTACAGCTGCTTGCATTTCTTTAAGTCCAAACAATCTCACTGCTCAATATTTCATCTTTTGAAGGGGTTGTGATTCATTTAAGAAAAAGGGAAAAAAGTTAAAAGAGGAAGTGCTAATTTTGGGTTGCTTGCAAAAAGTGACTTTTCTTTCCTACCCGTAACTCGAGATGGTTTCCAAACAGTAAACATATGCTCTTTTTCTTTTCTGAAAAAAAAAATCAAATGAAAATTGATGACTAGCTCTCTAGTCATTTCCTACAATTGTCTTGCTTCCTAGAAGCAAATATCCAGTAGGATGCATACCTGGATGAAAACCTCCAAGTTAGCAATTTGCGTTTAGTATTTTTCCCTACGTCTTATTTTAAAAATACAAAATAAAATAAATAAATAAATAAATAAAATAAAATAGGACAGCGCTTATTCGCTGTCAGTTCTTACGGGGCCCGTTCTCTCCTGACCCAGTTCGAGCCCGGCCGTGGGCAGGGCGGGCTCTGGGGTGATGATTTCCAGCACCGGGCCGGTGTCAGAGCCGCTCGCAGGTTCGCTCTGCGCCGCGGGAGGGAGAGCGCGGCACCGGCACCACCGCAGCTCCTGCCCGCGCCACCTGCAGCAGCCGGAGCAGAACCAGCCCCGCCGGGCGGGGGAAACCGGGGCATCTCACCCCGCCCGGCACCTGCGCCGGGCGGGCACGGGGGAGCAGCGGCACCGCATCCTCCCGGCGGAGCGGCGCCCGCTGCGCCTTTAAGGGCCGGGGCGGGCTCTGCGCGCCGGGGCCTCCCTTCCCCGTCCTTCTTTCCCTCCCCCCCCGCCGGCGGGGGGCGGTGGGCAGTGCCCGTGGGCCGCCGCGGGAGTGGGTCGGGGCTCCGCGGCATCCCGCAGCCATGGCCGAGCCCCTGCGCCGCCGGCTCCCGCTGCTGCCGCTCCCGCTGCTCCCGCTGCTGCTGGCCGCCGGCGGGCTGCGAGCGGCGGAGCGGAGCGGCGGCAGCAGCAGCGCCATGGAGGAGCTCGCCACCGAGAAGGAGGCGGAGGAGAGCCACCGGCAGGACAGCGTGAGCCTGCTCACCTTCATCCTGCTCCTCACCCTCACCATCCTCACCATCTGGCTCTTCAAGCACCGGCGCGTCCGCTTCCTCCACGAGACCGGCCTGGCCATGATCTACGGTGAGTGCCGCCGGGGCCGCGGCACCGCCCGCGCCTCAGCGCCGGTGTCAGCCGGCAGGTGCGGGAGGGGCGGCGGCGGGCCCGGTACCGGCCGCGCCCCGAGGAGCCCGAGCCGCCGCGGCCGGCACTGCCCGGCTAGGCCGAGCCCCGGGCAGGGCGCCCCGAGCCGCAGAGCCCGGCAGGCTCCGCCGGTGCTCCTGCATCCCCTCCCCTCGCCGGCGCCTCTCCTGGGGCTGGGGACAGCGGGACGCTGAGGGGGCGCACGGTCCGCAGCCTCCAGCGGAGCGGGGTCTGCGGGAAGGTGCGCCCCACCTCCCTGGCCGCGCTGCCGGGGACAGCGCTCCGTGACCCTCCCCGCCGCACAAAGGCAGCTCGCCGGCCGTACTTCCAGCAGCGTGGAGTGCCGGCCGTGCAGGTCGTGGCAGAGATGACTTTGGGAAGCGCCATCGCGCTGCCCTCGCCGTGCCGTGGCCATGCGGAAAGGAGCGTGTCCAGCCTCCGGGTTTGCTCCCTGGCTGTCGGCGCGCTGCTGTCACCGCCGGCCCGCGCTTGCGGATCCTGGCTGACCGCAGTGACACTGACCAGACACCCTGCTCCTGTCCGCGGCTCATCCCGAGCCCTCCGGGAGCCCGCCCACTCCAGGCCCCTCTTCCCTGTGGATGTGAGTAAAGGGAAGGTAAATCCCTCAGCTGTGTGTCTCCCCTGCGTTAGTGGGGCTGATGGTCCAGAGGAGCTGGGCTCTGTGGGTGATGTTAATGGTGCTGCTCTGCTCTCCCTGGTGCCTGGCGCAGAGGGCGGCAGGGGAGCCCGAGCTGGGAGCGCAGAGTCCCTCGCTCCGCGGGGAACTCCACGGCTGTGTTGGGTGCGCAGTTTGCTACGCAGAGCACACTGGGTTGAGGTGAAGAGCAGCCATCCACTTGAAAAATTATTTGTCTGCTGGTGATTGGCTACTGCCGTCAACGCCGGAGGCGCTTCTTCTCCTTCGGCAGCGGAATCTGTTCCTGCTGAACCGTGTGAAACACCTGCCCGATGTTGGTCGGGATAAGCGTGTTGAGGGTAACCGCACATGAGAAATTCAGCACTCGAGGGGAGGGGGAAAACGAAGCGTTTCCTCCCCGATAAGTACTACTGCTCTTGAAAGCTATATGATTGCTGGCAAAGCAGTGGAATTTTCCTCTGCTGATGCTTCGTTTAAACCATCCCAATTTGCTCTTAGTCACTGATCTCTTTGCTGCATTGCTGTGTACTTCACATATGCTCATTGCTGAAAACCAACAAATTAACAATTGAGCATATAAATAAGTTATACACTGGCATGGTAATGCTTAGCAGCTGAAGAGTGCCCAGGAGGCAGTAGATTAACTGTCTGTATTGATTGGAAAAGAGACTGGGTAAGGTGATATTGAAGATGTTTAGATATTTCCCTAGTGTTGTCACCTTTGGAAAGTTCATTTATGATGTTTTATGATCACTTCAGTGGCTTAGTTTATGCTGAAAATCTTGTGTATGTGGGTGTGCTAATGCATGCAGTACAAGTGTCAGGGCATCAAGGGCATTTGGGTATATGTTCTGATGAGCTGCGTGGGAAATGAGAAATTGTTCAGCTGGAGAGATTCTGCCTCTCATTAAGCTCAAATTAGTTTGCTCTAACACACAGTTTCTGATCTGAGAAAGGGGTGTTAGGTTCTCAGTTTGATGTGCAAAGGCTGAAATTATGTCTGATGAAAGGCACTATGCTATATCTCTTTCAGCCCCACTGGCAGCATCCAAAAAAAGAGTAATTGACTCAAACTATTACATTTTCTACATGTGCCCTGACTTAAATAATTTTGCTTTCATATATTGGTCCTCAATGTACTTGCCTTCTAAATGAGTTCCCTTATTATATCGAAATACATACTGTTCTCCCTTCCAAACAAATTGACTCCTGCCTTTTCATGGCAAACATCCTAGGAAACTTTTTAGTGAGTTCAGTTCCTACCTAACATGGTTAACCTCCGTGCTGGTAAAGCTCTGGTGAGACCTGGCTTCACTTCAACATTTCACAGACTTTCTGTAGAGCAAAAAGAAGAACACAGCAAGTGCTGTAGTAACTTTCTGTTATACTTCTGATAACTGGGCTTAAGCCTCCTCTTCCTTCCTTGCTGTTTAAAAGACAGTGGTTAAACTGATAGATGGGTTTCTATTTTGCTGAAACTTGCTATCTGAGAAATGCAATTTTAAAAAAGCTATATATGTATTTAAAGTGCACATGTTTGACCACTCTACCTAAAACACAAAATCATAAGGCAAAGAATGTCACAGAAAGATTTTGTAGTCCTAAAAGCACAAGTATCTATTAGTGCTAAATGGATGAGTGGAAGTGATGGTGACCCCCCCAGTACTCTGCTCCTTAGGAGGCAGCCACCTGGAAAAGCAGATGTTTCCCAGCAGATCCAATGGTGTCACTGGCAGTAGGCAATCACTTTATCCCCTTTCATAAGTGGTAATTCAGGCAGCTGGCCACCCATGAATCAGCATAGGTGTCAGTCCTATCAGGTGCCTTCTTGTCTCTGGGGTTGTTCTGGAATATCTTGTTCTAGAGTATCTGCAGCACTAGCACATGTGCTAGTGCTGCAGATAAAAGGAAAAGCAATCTGGACTTGGGTCCTGTGAAAGAAAAACAGTATATGAGGAGGAATATAATACTTCTGTCACCTTTTGTGGAACGACAGAGAAGCTGTAAAACTTCAGGATAAAACATTTTTCTGTAATACTCTGTATCAGACTAAGTTTCTGTATCCACAGAGTAGATACAGAAAAGGTCTATTTTTAGCTCATCTGGCTGCAGTGCCCTCCCTTAGAATTCTAGCATCTATCTACACATGCTAGAGATGACCTAACTCATCTCCACTGCCAGCAAAATAATGTCAGTCTTGGTTTTTAATAAGCCACTTTGACATAAGCCTCCTAATACTAGATTTAGGATCATAACTGAGCACCCAGTTTTGAGAATATTATCCTTTCTCTGGAAGCCTACTTGTTCTTCCTGAATATTATTTTAAATCACTTTGTTGCAGGCTTTTAAAGTGAGTCTGGCTCAATTTTTTGGCTGCTCAGTATGTTTTAATTGTAATACAAATCTTTTCTGTGAGCTGCTTTATGGCCTGTGACTGGGTAGAAAAATTATAAATTATTGTGAGAGAAATTTAGAAGAAATGCTATATAACTTTTATTAACCTGCATGTATTTCAGATCTGCTCTTCAGGCAGGGGTAGTTGGATAGCTTGTAATTGCTGGTGTTTCTGAAATATCTTTGGGGTACAATTCATCTGTAGTCCTCAGGGCAGTGATTTTGGGTTTGTTTCTTTGTTTCTCGGGTTAGAGTTTTGTTGCTGCTCCTGTGGGTTTGGGGGTTTATTCCTTTGTTTCTATAAGGGTAGTGTATTTGTTTAAGATAAATTAGTTCATTTTTATATTTGTTAACTTCATCTTCATGAGAAGTTTTGTCAAATCAACACCATTTCTGATCATGGCATAAACCAAAGAAGAGAGAAATGGTAACATGGATTTCCCGTGAGAAACTGTGGTGGCACATCTGGATGTTGAAGTTGGTGCTGCTCTGCAGCACCATGCAGCTGTAGGAACCATGCAGAGGCTGACAGGGGAAGGTGTTCCTCTGCATCTGCTGTAAATCTCATCTGAATTAGAAAGTTATCACAAACAGATGCCAGATCTGTAATACTGCAGAGCTCACATGCCTGGCTGCCTTCTGCTGCTGAGTGAGTGCTCTGGCTGTGCTGGCTGGAGTGTGCTGAGCTGGGGAGAGGCAACCTGATGTCTGGTGCACAAGCCTGTCAGAGTGAGATGGTTCCATGACAGGTTAATGTTGCACGTCTGGGCCCTGTAGGAGCTTGAGGTTTTCCTTTGTCCACTTCGGAAAATTAATTTTGGAACCACTTCCAATTTTTTCTTGCTACTTTGCAACAGAAATATGTCTCTAAACAGGTCTGCCAATGGTTCTTCCTGAAAGAACACAAGGACTAAAGTGCTCTGTAGATGCAGAGCATCTACAGAAACTCTGGTAACTTCTGCTTTTGGTGCAGATGAGAAAACAGAAAAGGAGATGGAGTACATAAAAGTTATCATTTCCAACAGGATGCCCAAAATTACTTCTCAGGTGCTGATGGTGTCCTCTCTCATTGCCTCTTTACTTAGTCTTTAGGGGTCTATGTTTTTGGCAAGAGGTAGATGGGAGAGAGGCCTTTTGTTTGGAAAAGGGTAAAGTGCCCTTGACTAGGAAGAATGAAGAATTTCTCTCCTTTCTTACCATCTCTGCATCAATAAGCAGAGCCCTTCCAGGATAGATTTTACACATATGTCTCAGACACTGATGAGGAGACAGACAGCAGGAGAGTCTGCTAGATGGGAACAGAGAAAAGAGAAGTGTATGAGAACTGACAAGAGTCAATGAGATATGTGCAGAGGAGAAAAGTGTGAGGTATACATGGTGGAAAGTGTAAAGAAGGTTAAAAACAGAGAAAGGGAGCTACTGGCCACTTGAAAACGGAGAGAAAGGGTTATTAAGGAAATAATTTAACTTAAGATCACAGAAGTTCTGGTTCTCTGAGGGTAAAGTAGGCCTTTGTTTTAAAGATGGTCACAGAAAGGTGATAGGGAAAGTTACCTTGGCTGTGTTAACAAAAATCTGTGTGGCAGTGTGGCAACTGGTGTGTAATCTTATCTCTGGATTTCACAATATTGCATTGTAAATTTTCTGTAATGAACTGTAATTGGTCATTCAAATAGAATGAGCAATTCAGTTACCATTCTTTTAGAAATTTAATTTTAGAATGTTGTGCTGAGCACAAGTGGCTACAGCTGTGTATTCCTTTGTAGTGTATCTTTAATAAGCCTTTCTCAATTCCTGTGCTATAGAAAGATTAGAACACCTGAACACTGAAATTACCTTCACCCAAAGCAATTATCCACACAGCAGGAAGTGCTTCTGGGTCACCTGTACAGGCAGTCCTTGGCACCCTTTAGGAGTATCTCCAAGCCAGGATGGTTTCCTGCAGTGCACGTAGATAGCTCTAGAAACTCTTGGAAGGCTCGATTTCCTGTGACAGAAAAATTGTCGTGGTCCAGCTAGCTATGGTCTTTTTGTCCTCAGTCCCCCAAACCTTGCTTTGTGTGTGCATAGAGCCCTTTCCCCCACTCCTTCCTTCTGAAAGTTGGGCTCCCCTTACCAGTGGACTGCAGAGTAGTTCAGAACAGCTTAGACAGCTGGGTGAAACCTTTTCCTTGCTTCTGGTAGGGAGCAATTTCCACCCCCATCTGCCGCTATCTGAACAACCATCATGTCCATTAGGAGGGCGCTTCACCCTCAACTGATTTTAGAAACCAGATAGCTGAAGCAGGAACCTCAGCTCCACCATTATTAAAGGAAAAAAAAATGGTTAGAGGACACGGTTTGCAGTCCAGAACTATGTATCTAGCCCTGTTAGGGGCTAGAAATAAAAATATTTTGCAGTTCCTACCTAGGCCTTTAACAGGTGTTGTGTACCATGGATGCTCTCCTTGCTTACGTGCTGAATGCTGTGAGTCCAGCACTGGGCTGCTGAACTGTCCCTGTGTGTTCAAGAGACAGTCTCAGTTTTTAACTCAAGTCTGTTGTTTCCATGCTGGCAGCCAGAAATACCAGCTTGTAGACTTACTTTTTTTTTTCCCCAACACAGAGTACTTATTTGTGACTCAGGATTAAAGCTTTATCCCCATTAAATACTGAATATAGCCTTTCTCGCCCTGCTTTACACTAAGTGGTGTCTGCATTGAAAGAATGTGATACAAGCAGTTTTTTTAGAGGAGTATTTATGTTGAAGGATTTTTTACTAATGTTGTAAAGACTACACAGTCGTTCTCAGCAGTTCAGATCTTTTCTAACAGAGATAGGTAATTTAGCTAAAATGCTCCGCTTTTTTCTCCCCTATTAAGAAGCACTTCAGCCTGCAATTAACTGAGTGTGAAGGGAGAAGAGAAATTGTGGGAAACTGTTGGTTTCAGTTTTTTCCATGTTCTGTAATCAGATAAATCACTTTATTTTAGAAGTACCTAAAGAGCCTTGAGAGCTATGGAAGAAGAAACTGGTTTTTTTGTTTTTTTTTCCTTTTACTGGGGAGAAAAAGCTGAAAGCTCTCTCTAAATTAAAGTTGAGGAGATTAAACTCTGCTCTTAGCCAGAGGAGATGTGTGGTTTCTTGTGCTTTCTTCATGGCTTTGGTATTCTATATTGCTTTTCAAAGGTGATATGGAAGCTCTTCATTTCTCTTGTGGGTGCAGGACTGCTGCCTAGGGTGTCTGTGGGCTTGGCTGCACTGCTGCCCCTGATGGCTCAGCAATGGGGAGATCTGCCATGGGAGGGTCCTGGCCCTAATGCCACACTGGAGGGACTTTATCTGTTTGTACCTTCTTCCAAAATGCCTCTTCCCTGTTGAAACAGGTCTGTAGTAAATGGTTTTAAAGGCAGCTGAAGGCACCGGAATACCTGTTGCATATTTTGAGTAATATTTGTATTTGAGTGTATTACTGGCTCTTCCTCTGTTACCTTGTAAGCTCCTTGGAGAGGGGAGTTTGAACAACAAAGCTGTGAGTCTGGGTGTGCTGGATTTGTGGAAATGTTTAAATAAAGTGGTCTGCTTTTTCAGAATGCCATGCCTTTCCATAGCTGCCTTCACTTCTCACTTAGACTTAAAAAAATAAGTTAGAATTGAGGAGATTTTTTAAAGTAAGTTTGACATGTTCACCTGCTCCTTTATGATGGAATTGGGGGACTATTGTTAAGAAAAAAAAAAAAAAGATGGAAACAATGGAACAAGTTACAAATGTATTCTAGAATGCAATTAACTTGTCTGTGCATAAGATGACAGTCTTTAATCTGCTGGCTGTAATGAAAGTGTGATGTGTGCACCTGAATCTCTTAGCATCAGTAGATAGGTGAAGACAAAGCAGCTTTCATGGCTTGGTGTCACCTACATGTCAGTCTCCCCTGAGTCAGCTCTGCAGCAGGACACACCATGTCCATGAGCGGTGCCAGCACTCTGGGAATGCAGCTATTGCTTCTGAGGCTCAGAGGCTGTTCCATTAACTCAAGAATTGGATTAAATATGAAAACTGCTCTTAACCTTTGCCATTGCTTTGAATATGAGATACTAACAGAAAGATGTAACTGATGATAGTTTAAAAATAGCAAGTGTCCCACACGGATATGACTAGCTTTTGGTTTTTACTCAGAATCCATTACAGTGACTGCTATATGCTTCCACACTAATTCTAAGAAATTGTTTCCCCCACACTTAGCACTTGATATCAAGTCCTTCAGTAGTGAAAGGGGACCTGCATTTTAAGTGCCATATGCTTCTCATCTGTTCTTTTACTGCTGCACAACCCTTCCTATTTCTCATTCCTTTGTGATACTCTTCATTGTACTTACTGATTGTATAATGGCCTTTCTGTTGTATAAGATTTTCCTTATCCACAAGAAAACTTGACTCTTCTTCTTAAAACACCTTCTTAGTAAGTGAATACCAACTTATTTTAATTGGCCTTTAGCCTTGCTATGTAATTGATGCTTTCAAAGTATCCTTTAGATATTAGGCTCCTAGAAGAGTTGAACTAGAAGAATTCAAAGTGGCAAACACAGAGGGCTTCCTGGCTAGCTGGGAGAATTGAAGCAGTGAGTGGAGTTGGCAACACTGGCTACACTGCAGTTTTGCACCGTCTGGAAAATGCAGGAATAATATGGAGGAAGAAAACTGGTGTAAAGACTTCTTTCTGTTGGCGAAGTTCCACACGATTGTTTCTCCCGGGTGATCTTTGATATTTTTAGTTGATTATTATGTAATGTTATAAATTAAGAGAAGAGGAGGCTGACTGTAAGTGACCTTCCACAGACATGCCTGGCAGGGTTAGCTGTAGCATCCTCTCCCGACTCACAAAATTCAAGCAAGCACTTCTTGGTTGGCTTATCTTGAAGATTTATACTTTGAGAGTCATCTTTATACTCTGCACAGCATAAAGGGTGTGGCTTTGTCATACCTATCTGCAATACTAATGTCTTACAGGGAACATATTCCCACCAGACATGGGTTACAGTGAATCATTCTTCAAAGACTGAGTATTTTGAAGAAATGCTGGTGTGTGTGAAATAACCTTAATGCTGGAATAGACTTTTATATAGGCAACTGAGTGTCAGAGCATTGTTTCAGACTAACCTTTATTCCTTTTGATCTCTGCACAGCAGTATGTCTGACTTGGCAAAAACTTGCTTATGAAGTTGGTTTTTTTTATCTAGAGACTTTTAACCTTCTTTCAGCCATGTTCACTTGTGTTTGAGCAATGTGTACACATACACACAATCTTTCTGATTATCTTTATAGAGACACAGAGACACATTATCTTTTCCTCAGCATTACATGACTGAAGAATTAGTGAGTGATTTCTTAATGTTGATCTGCTTGTTGAGCTGCAGTAACAAAATCTAATTGCAGCATACTGTGATTATATATGTGCCTGCATGAAACAGAGAAATGTCAACATAGATATCTTGGTGATACTTAGTACTTGATTATGTCCCCCATTTCCTCAGGGAGCCATAAAAAGGGTTTATTGCTTTTGCTGGCAAATGCTTGAGTCTACTTATTTCAACATTTTCATTTTTTGATCCTAATGGTTTTGGGATCTCTTCCAAAGTATATAAGATGGGACAGTTACATTTTTTTCTTTGTTCTCTGCACTTTAAACACAAATATTTAATCTCATTGCATCAGGTGCTTGTGATGTTAGATAGTGTTTTTTAACCCTAATTACAAGATAGGGGAAACTTTGAATTATTTTTTGTTTGTACGTATGATATTAGCCTCTCTTCTAAAGACTGAAAGGCTGGGGCAGGAGGTGTAAGCACAATCTACTCTGCATTTATCATCACTCTATCCTTAGCCTGTGAAAGCTAAGGCCCTTCATCAGGGTCTCAATCTTCTAGGTACTACTTAAACTTAGCTATGTTCTTTAAAAAAAACCCAGGCAAACAACCCTAAAATCTGTCTCTGAAACATTTGGTTTGCTAAGCTCACTAGCCAAAGTCAGAGGTTGTCTTTACTTCTCTCTTACCAGGTCACAAGTTGCTTTTCTGCATTAAGTGCTACCACAGCTATAAGAGAAAGTTGAGACTCCCACAATTTTTGGAGCATGATGTCTATAATTTTTTTTAGCCTCCTTTTGCTCTTCTTCCTTCATTCACATGATACTGATACATAAGCCTTGCTCTCCAATGGTTCCTGTGGGTATTACTATTGCCATGTATTTTAGCTCTCCTGGAAATTGTATTATGCTGACTGCTTGCTTTTTAGTGGGAATCTCCTAACACTCTTTCCTTGTTACTTCATTTCTCTCTACAGTGCATTCAGTAGCTTATTTTAAAGCTGACAGCCTGGATTCCTCTCCATACATCAGACCTACTTTTTTTCTCCCCCCAGTCTAAACTAAAAACCTTTGCTCACTTCCCTGCCTCATGGCAATGTGAGGATTGGCTCAATACCAGAATGGTTGAAATAACTTGTCATTTTTGTCTTTCTCCTGCTACCACAGTCTTCATCACTGAGATTGGTTCCCCTGGCCACTAATGAAACTATCCATACCTTGTAAGCTGTTTAAAGTGTGGAAGTTATTTCTAGGTAACATATGAGCAAGGCATGAATTCCTATGTCTCTCTACACATCTATAGTCCAGGCTTTCATTTCAACATTGGCTCCTTTGATGTTCTGGCTCTCAAGGCACAGGAGAATTTTGTTCAGATTAAAATTTGGCCATCTCTGTTACAAGATGCTTTTTTTCCCTGGCCCATTCTTGCTTTGTTTCTGTGTTCTCAGCTGTCCTCTGTAAAGTGAAAGATAGATACCACTATCTCTAGAACCATTTAATCATAACAAGAGGCAAACTAACATTTTTTTAACTTGCTAATAGACTGTGTGAAGACCAAGGCCTTATACATTAACAAAAAGGCTCAAAGTTTGATTCATGAGCAGCACATGGATTTCACAGCTATGAGAAAACTTGTACCATTGGGACTATTTACCACCAGGGTTATGTATAGAATTTTCCTTGAACAATCAGCAAGGAAATTTGAGTTAATTTGTAACATTTATAATAAGGAATAAATTTATAGCAAGTTTGTAAAAAAACCCCATTCTTTCAGTGATATAGAGCTTCCAAGATCTTCAGAACACTTAAGTGCAGAAAAGGGCAATGCATAAGAACAATGATTGGAGCTTTTGTAATTATGTCAGGGTGCCTGAATCCCAATGATGCAACACATGCATGGCATTTTTGATCCTTGAAGATCACATTTGACCTGTGTGTGTGCACCCACACATAACATGCACACCTCAGAGCTGAATTGCTCACCTTCCAGAACAGCCTGTTCTTGTGTAATACTCTGAGCACAGAGACAGATTTCTGATGCTTCACTTGATTGGAAACAGTATTTCTTTGCATTTGATTTAGTGTAGAAAAGATACCATTTTACATGTGGATATGGTATTTTTAATGACACGAGAAAACCTTGTCAAGTAAAACTTAGGTTCTTCTTTCTGTTGTCCTGATACATAAACTGAGTGTGTGTGGTGTGGAGAATATAAAAACTCCATGAATCATATGCTGAGATAAATATATGACTGGTGGAAAGCTGATACACCTTAAGTTAATAGTTAGGCATACTCCTAAATTTAACTGCTCTTACTGTATGTGATTTTCCTGTTACATTGTATTTGCCTTACTGGTTGAGAAGTTTGAAACAGAAGCTTGTTGACAAGCAGAGATTTATGGGACGTTCCTGCTCAAACAGGGGCTTTGAGTTTTGAAGGCAGTGCATTGGTACAGCCAGGAAGGTTTTCTAGAGCTGTTAACAAGGTTTTAGTTATTTAGTTATTTTTAGTTAGCAGCAGTTTTCCAGAGGTCCATTCCATAATGCTTGGCTTCAAAGTTGAGGAAAATTAATTTGAAAAAGTATCACATTTTTTAAAAGATCTGTAATGTCTGGAACAAAGAATTTTCATACTGTGACTTGAACTGACCAAGTTCTTTGGACTAGGAATTACTACTGGGATATCACATTTGCAAGACAAGTTCTGTTAGACAAGTGGTCGTATTGGCCAAGAAAAGTTATCTATGACTTGATGGGCTTGGGAATCAAGCAGTCTTGTTGCAAGCTTCAGTGAGCAGGTCAGGCAGTACTGAAGAAGTGACCTAACCCAGCCAGAAGAAGCTGCAGAACAGATTCCTGCAGCAACAGGTACCCCAAGGAGGAATGCTTGGCTGAATTGTGTCTGCTGAGAGAGATGAAGGCAGAGGACTCAGGCTCATTGAAATGGACTGAGATGCTGATGATGGAATGACAAATATTTGGGGAGGGATATGAATTTTTTTTAGGGGTGGCAAATCAATGGCTGAAAAACTAGAAGATTTCTGCAAAGAAGAAAAAGTAATGTACTAGTCTAGTTTTCCTTGCTATATTCCTGTGCTATTTGTTTGACCTTTCTATTTAGTCTGTGGGCCACAGTCCAGTAGCCTCATATCTTTGAGATAATCAATAGGAAATCCTTAAAAAGAACACTTTTCCTTAGGAACTAAGTAGGGGGGTCCTGGCTGTGACTGGGGTTAGGCTGTTGAGGTGTATAGTGAGAAATGTTTTCAGAAATCCGTGTCAGTTGCACCATCTCTGAACCACCACAAGTAAATTGCTCAGCCCTTAAAAATGTTTTTAGTCACTTGTTTATGCTGCTGCTTTTTTTCCTTGCTTGGTACACCTACAGGAATAGTATGATAGCAGAGAGTAGGGGAATAGTTGGGCTAATGCTGCTTGTCAGCCTGAAGATATCACTGCTGGTTTATACGGGATGGGGAAAAAAAGTGTTTGTTTTTACAGCTCCATGAAACACAAAGAATTGAAGCACTGTAAAACCTTTTCATTTTAATTTTTGCCTGTTAAAGATGGAAAATAATACTAGGTCTGAAGTACAACAGGAAAATTTGCTCAAGGTTGGTTGGGAAACTCACTGTTGAATCAGATCATGAGCTGTGATTCTGTCCTTACTCAGTGATTTCCATCAGCATTGTCTTTACAGTTCCAGGAAAAGCGGAACCTCTACTCTGAAGCAGTTGATGCTGTGCAAGCTCTTTGTTCTTGTAATGATCACACAGGGCCACAGCAAAACACTATCTGACTTTGCATATCTTACCTGTGCCTGCAACACATCCACACACGTTTTTTTAATAGCATGCAAAGCAGACAGGCTGCCACATCTCTTAGGGGAGAGAAGTGTGAGTAGAGGGTGTGGGAGTGTTGGAGTGTTCTTCCCCATGGCTCAATCTTAACCTGGCACAGAGGAGTGGAGTGACTTCTTGTGGCCCTTCTTGTCAATAATTAAAAAAAGAGCTGACTAATTTTTTTTTCAAGGGTGTCTGAGTATTGGTAAAACAATTAATGGGGGGTTTCCTGGGGTTTCATGCCTTGTGGGGTTTTGGTGTTGGCCACAAGAGTCTTGATATTGGGCATTGTGTGCATTAATCATGTTGCAAGATCCTCAGTCCTTTATTTCCATTTAATCTGTTGCAAATTTTTACTGTTGTGGCAGAAGGATTGTGGCACACCTTGTTAAATTTCAGCTGAATTTAATGCTAAGTTTTCCACTTAGACTGCTGGAAAATACCATCTTTTGCTCAGAGAGTAATCAAAACTAAATCCAGTCCTCAAAGCAAATACTTTAGTAGAGATCAGTCATTATGCAGGATAATTAATATATAAATTTTATATATACAGTAATATTGTCTGCCTTTTTTTAAATTGTTGTGTTTGTGGCCTACAACTTGGCAGCCTGGCACTGTTTTCCCAATGATCTGGCAGTTCAGTCTGTCAGCATTTAGCATGAGCAATTGGGCACACCTTTTGTCAGTGCTTTGCTATTATAACAAATATGACACTTTATCCTGCATCCATCTGGATCTCATAGCCTGCAATATTATGGTAACAATGATAATGCTGTGCTCATCCCCAAATATCCCCAATATTTCCTTTTAAAATATTATAGCTATTTATTCCAGAAGAATATGGCAGTCTGAAGAGTCTTATTTGCTTTATCAGGATAATTACTCCAATCCCCAAACTGGTTCTCTATATCTGAGTCTAACAGCTAGGTAGCACTTCACTGTAATGAGCAGTTATCCAATTTGATCTCCCATTTATTGTTGCTTAACCTGCTCATATTTCATAACAATTCCTCTTGCTTAAATTGATAGAGCTTGTTAAAAGCAAAAGAAAATCTTTTTATTAGGTTTTATTTGTGATTGTGCAATTTATTTTTAGAATTTGAGAGAAATTTTTTTTATTTGTGTTGGGCTCATAGCAAAAGCACTATGAAGCTGGTTTTCCTGCTACTGAGGAAAGGCTCACTGAAGCAGTAATTCTCTGTAAGTCCTTGGCATGAATAGGCATTGCAGCAATAATTTTTCTTTTCTCAAGAACTATATTAATTGCTGCAGCCTCAGAGCACATCATTGTCAGGACCTGACATGAACATACTTTTGTACAGGAGCAGCAGAAAGCTCCACAATACCTGAATAATGTTTCACTATATCTGTAATATCTCTTTATTTTTGTTATTCCTTCTTTCAGCATGTTACTGGTCCCTAAATAAATAGGAATGGGGAAAGATAGCTCTTCTGGGTGTTTGAGAGGGAAGTACTGTGAAAAAACTTTATTCATACAGAAGCACATGTGTTTTTTGAAATACATTTAAATGATGCAATGTTTCATAAACCATTTTTAGTCAACTTCCACCCTTTTCCTATTTTGTTTATAATATGTATGTTTTCTAGCTGACCATTGAACAGATCAGCAAATCTTCAGTGCATGCTCTGAAAGCTTGGATTTTCTTGGATTGATTTTCATTATGGCCCTATTGCCATTCTTTACAATCTGAAGAAAGCCTGCATTCATAAGGATTACCGCATCTGCAAAGGATGAAGAATAAGTAGGAATGATGAACTCCAGTGGCCATGAATGGGCAGATTGTCCCGGGCATTTATTCAGTTGTCAGTATATTGTGGGGTATTTGGACTGAAAAAAAAAGTTAGCATTGGGTAACATACTCTTTTTATTGAAAGCACAGTAGAGTACTCAGAGAGGGATGTATAGTCCAAAACACACTAGTACAGCTCATGCTGTCTCTCTTCCTAAGTGTGATTGATTTGTTTATTTCTCAGTGAAAGCTTGTAATTTTAGATTTTAATTCTGCTTTTCATTGCTAGCTGTGCTTATCTTATCAGACATGCTTTATCAAAAGGGTGCTTGCAATTCTGAGTGGGATGCTGCACTGTGTGATGCCAGGAGCACTGAACAAGGAACACTCTGCTGTGCTGGCTGAAGATCAGAGTTGGTTCTGGAGTCTGAAACATTCCCCGTGTTTCTCAAATATAAATAGTACCGTGACCAAGAGTTGTGTGCCTCCAGATTCCAATTTGCCCTTGATGGGGTAGGTGTTGGTAAATGCAGATTTTTTTTCCATGATGTTTGGATAAAACACTTTAGCAGTTCTGTCCTCAGTGATAACAGTCTCTTCTGCATAAGATGTTAATCAGAAATAAATAACCACTGGGCAGTTGCTGTACTTTCAGGTAGCATGCAGCACTTCCCAGTGCTCCATTACTGGAGAAATTTAGGAATATCCCATGTTAACAATCTGGTTCAACTACAACCAACACTTCAAACAGATAAAATGTAGGATTTGTGGAACAAGTACAATATCATTTAAAATAGAGAATTACAGGGAAATTATTTGGTAAGTGTCTTTGGAGGGTATGTGTGAGTAGTGCATCTGGTACAGACATGTCTTGACTGCCTGGGGTTTCTGATTCCATTGGCACTAGCTGGTATAGCAACAGCACAAACCAAATACATGTAATAAAACAGTGTCATTTATTGCACACAATGTTAATATTCTGGTCTAAAGCAGGTTTTCTTGCCTTTGAGATTTCACTATGGAATCTCTTCTGGTTGAGTCAACAAGCAAATACAGCCAGACTTTGATACTGCTACTGAAGTGGTGAATGTTAGTGGTGCTTTTTGAAGACAATCTTCTCTGAACAGTATTTTGCTACTGGTAGTTTGTTACTGACAACTGTTGCATGATGGCCTTTGAATAGCAAATTAGGAGCTTGAAAATAGCAGCTGTTTCAGAGAGAGGGAGAGAAGGGAAGCAAGCAATGCAGAGATTTTCCCTTGACGAAGACACGGTGCTATATAAGCCACCTAGGTGCATATTTTGAACACTGTTTCCTTCAGCTTTTCAGTGAAATTATTTTCTATGTACTTGCCATTTTTAGGATCTTTATTAGTGCTAGACTTGAGCACACAGTGGTGTGCTTTTTTGCAGCTCTCTGCTAATGTACTTGTGTTCCCTGGTTTGACAGGAGTTGCTGTGACTGCGTTTCCTGACATCAGGACATCTGTGATTATTGCTCAGAGATGTTGTTAATTGAGTATTTGCACTTCTGTAGACATCTGTTGCCCAGCTCTTATCTGTCAGGCTGGATTTGTATTACTATAGCCATGTCACAGATAAAACCTTTTCATGTTCCTGCTTGATGATTTTGACAGGTCACACTGAAGGAACCAGACTGTGTAGTATGTTTGTACGAAACAGCTTCCATGCTGCTTCTGGCACAGGAAATGGAATAAAAGTGTTCAATATTACTGTACCCCATGTTCATGTGGACTCCTAGGATATTTCACTGGCTCTGGATACTGCAAAAATAATGACTGTCATACTCATCCTCTGAAATTGCACCAGGTCAACCTGTGCACTGCTTCTGTCCATTCTAAGAAAATGCATCGCTGTGTCTGTGCCACTGTGCCTTACCCGGGCTCCAGCTTGCCCTTTATCTTAGGCTCAAGGATATTGTGTTTCCAGCAACAGTGAGGAACAGCTCCTAGATACTGTCAGAGACAGCATGTCCAAAATTGCGAATCACCTGGAGCAGTTGACTTGAAAGGCCTGCTTTACTCATGGTGGTGTTTGTTAGCTTCTAGCAGAGAACTTGTGTCTGGTATATCAGCCTGTTATCATGAGAGATGCTTCTGTAAAGTTTTATTCCTTCCTTCTATTCTTTGGGAATGGGATGACTGCTCCCGAGGTTAATATGATCATCAAACCCTGAGATGTGTTTGCACATCATTGCTTTGACTTCATCTTGCAGGAGAGGAGCTGTGGCAAGAAACAAGAACTGAAGCATTCACTACAGCTTTCAGCTGTTTCTTTCTGGTGTCTGCAACTGGGATTTTCTTTTTTTATGCTGCCACATATGTCGTCATGTATCAATGAAGCCTGGAAAGCCCACTACTCTTCTCAACCAAACCCTTAAATACTTATTTGCTCAAGAATGCCAAGTCGTGCCCCCTGGTGAAAAAGGGACTGAGGCTTGTTGGCATCAACTGGTAGCTCTTACAGGCTCAATTCTTGACTCTAACTCTGCAGACAGCATGGCTTTGCTTTAAGGCTTTGTCACTCTTGGAAGAGACCCACGTTGCTGATATCCTTGACAAATTTCAGCAAACTGGACATGATCCTAATGCACAGCAACCTTCTGTGAGGTGTAGCAAGGCTAATCTTAGATTAAATCCAAGGCATGTGTTAGAATGAGGCTGAGTTTTATGTTTGAGTTGTATAACCCAGCACAGTGTTTTCATGTTCTGCCTGCTGATTTCTGGGAGTGGAGAGCAATTTTCTAAAGCAAACTGAAATTAAGTTTATTGTGTTGCTGGTGCAGAGTGGAACACTTGAGCTTGCTTTAGAAAATTGTGTTCTGCACAGAAGCATGGTATTGGAGTTAGGATGAAGTGGTGATACCAGTGATGGAGGGAAAAGAAAAGCCAGAGGATGCATCTCCATGGAGTTTTGGTTATAGCTTCTTTGCACTTTGCTTCTTGGGAAGTGTTTTTTTCTTTGCTTTGTTGTCAGTCAGGTTGCCATCACCCATCACCCTTTTCCTCACTCTCTGAGCTGTGCCACAGTGCTCTCCCTGACCCATGGGTTTTCTGGTGTCCCAACAGTCAGTGCTGTAGTTTTGATCAAGGTAACTATGGAAGCCTAGCTAAATAGACAGAACTGTTTCTAATATTTAATAATTAATGGCAGAATTGTGATGGAAGTCTCTTTGGAAATATTCATAATTTTATTTGAAGTTTTTCTTCCTAGTGCAGTAAGCAATTCTTTTAACAGCTAAAATAGCTCTTCTTAGTATTGTCACTTTTTATTTTAATTTTTTTTTAAATTCAAGAAGTCTTGACTTTTGTTTTTTAAAATCCTTTATGGAGGACTCTAGTTAATCTTTCACAGTAAATTTATTTTAAAGCACAGGCATCAATGAGGATAGGGCTCAAGTCTAGCAAGATAGAACTATACTAAATTTTTTTATAGAACATGTCTTGCTTTTATGGGACATTACCTCAGAAACTGGAACTGTGAAGTGTTCTGACAGAAATATTTTCTACTCCTTGTCTGAAAAAAAAAAAATCAAATTTCTTTTTATGCGATCACACCTTTTGCAAAATCTACAGCAATATTAGGTGAGGATACCACACTGACTGCTCAGCCTGTCAGTATTGGATTGCAAAGTCTTAAGGCTTGTTGACATCTCTGCAATTTTTCTGGCCTTAATATTTAATAAGCCTCACACTCTGCAACTCCAGAGTGAAACAGTTTTAAAAACCACCTTTTACTTTTGTCAGAGTTCTTACCAGACTCTTTAAAGTTAGAGGTGTTCTTGCAACACCATGTGTGATGGGTAAAGCACTCATGACTCTTATGGCCCCATGCTCCTGTTGTATTAAACTTTTAAGGAGTTTGCAGAAGGAATACTTTGTGTAGCACATCAGGACCTTGGGTTTGCTCCTGGGCAGTGGGGACAGTGGCAAGCTGCCCTTTTAGGGGGGTGAGTATTAGCAGTGTCCAGGTAGTGCTGCAGCCTGCAAGTTCCTGCATGTCCACCAGTTGCTGAATGGTTCACTGGGACCGAGGTTTTCCACAGGAAACAGAGGAGATGGATGAGAGGGGCAACCCATATCTGTCAGTGAAATGGCGACAGTGAAAGCAGCAGATAAAGGTCTGCTGATGTGCTAGGAAAAAGCAGCTGAGCCTCCTCCATAAAGACAATTTTTTGTTTGTCTCCAATAAAAAGCCATGGAGGATCTTAGATAAATATAACCTGAATAAATTTGTTTCAGCAGCATCTATGAACATAAGGGCTCTTTCACTCCAAACCTCTGATTTTTAACTGGTTTTGTCTTTATACAGGAGTAAATTTTTAGGATTGTTTTAATCATCTGCTGGTTCCCACCAGCTGGACTTATTTGTCATAGTGGAAAGTGTTCATCCTTTTCATTGTGTACTCCAAATTTGCTAGCTCGAGTTGGTGGCTGTTTTTGAAACCACTGCCTTTCCTGGTTTTTGGACAGTCTAAGAGAGGACCCTGACTTCCTTCATTCTGCAAACCTTTAGCAATAGAAAGTAATGCACAAATTAAGAGTATTTGTCATTACATTGGTGTATTTCACCAAGGCAATCCATGCTATAGATTATAACATTTTGAATTACTTTTGTGTTTTTTTGTAAGAAGCTGCATAGCTGAAATTGAAAAGCTCTATGTGGTTTGGAAGTTTTCTAAAATTCTTCCAAAGCATTTCAGTCTTTAAACCCATAGAAGTAGCCTCTTTTAAGTCTCAAGAGTGGTTTTAGCAAGTAACATTCAGCTGACATCTAAGGTTATAAAAAAGGAATTTTTCCTTTTGTTTTTCTTTTTTCCCTAGAGGCTTGAGTAAATTTTTGGTCTTTTCTTTTTCTCTGTAGTTATGACAGTTGCAAGTTGAAAATGCTTTGTCCTAATAGGTCTTTAAGTTTTGAATTTGAGCTTGAACTTCTAGATTTGTGTGTTGGACTTAAGCTGGTTCTAACTCTTCAACACTTCAATTTGTTTGGTTTGCAGCTGTATACTTTTCTTTTTCCCACACCCATTATTACTAACAGCCTGAAAGATAAATGTGTGGGAGCTGCTGCAAACTGCTAATGGCTTTTAAAAGGCAAGTCGTTAAATCAGAACTCTCTTCAAGTGCACCAGGGACTTTGTGTCTGAAAAAAATGAACTTCATATAAAGCATATCTGTGGCTTTTTTAACACGAATTGCACAAAAGACATTCAGTGTCTGCCTATGAGATGTATATAATACTTATTTATCTTCCGACTTGGGCAGCAATGGGAGAAATGGGAAACTCTAGGCTGGTTTCTCTTTGTTTGAATGCTTGGCTGCTTGGAAGAGATGACAGCTGTGTTTCCTGCTGGCCCTGGGCAGGTGCCATTCACCACTTCTAGTGGCTTCCCTAATTGTCAAGACAGAGTGCTGGTACCAAACCAAAGCTTGGTGGAGGCAAAATAGGAGTTGAAATGAAATGCTCTAGATACTTTACCACCACTGAAGTTAAATCAGAGGTCTTTGTGTTAGCTAGTGGCCAAGCTTCTGTGTTGGGAGGATATTAATAAGTGCAAATACACTGTCATTTAACCTGCAAATTCACATGGTAGAAAATCTTGGAATAAATAGTTTTTAAAATTTCAAGAGGGGTCTCTCCAAACATATAATTAGTCATTTATCTCTTAACTATGTTGTTCAAAGGCAGCAGTACTAGCATGTGCTTCTTAAAAACAAAAATCCAGTTGCATGTTCTCAGAGGTAGCTCTCTCCATGAGCAGTGTTGATGGATATAGATTTTCTCAGCACTTAGGGCAGGACAGAGTAACCTTTTATCTATACATACCATTGTTCTGTGGGTTCGTTTTTTTTTTTCTTCTGTTAGTTTCAACTACTTATCTGATGCCAGGGTCCTAGCAAGCACATTGCTATTAAATGAGATGCTTTTTCTGTGGTTTGGAATGGCTGTTGTAAGCTGGACAAAATGCAGTATAATACATTTCATGTTGCTGTCACTGGCACTTGTATTATTCTGTCATGCAATTTTCTTAGTCTTTGGAGAAGTGAAACTGAATAGAAGCCAGAATTAGCTGATACTGTATTTTACTTGAAAAATCTAAATGGAAAAGTGAAAAGAAAAGGCTGTGAAAGTTACATCTGAGCAGTGATGCGGCAGGTTACTTAAACTCGTGTATGCAAAAAGGGTAAAGGATGTGCATGGTGAGCAGCAGTGCTTGGCTTCATGGCCTGCTACTCTCTGGCTGTTGTGAGCATGGATGTACGTTCATCCTGCCCTCTAATTTTATGTCAAGGGGGAGTTTTTCATACTTCTGGTGGCAAATGTATAAATTTTTAAAAGGTTTTTATAAGCATCATGCGTGGTTAATTATCTAAAGAGCAAGTTGACTTAAGCAATTTCTCAACTGAACTGGTTAGACACAGTTTTATTGATGAAAATGGTTGTTTTTGAATTAATATAAATCATGTCACAAGAAAAAAAAAAGTGATTTTGGAGGGTATTCTGGTGATGCTTATCTGAAACAGCCCTGAAAGTCCTGTAGTATGAAAAAAGTGAAATGAAGGTTCTTCTTCTGGGTTGGTATCTTCCTGACAGGGTACTCATCTACCTTGGGATGCAAGAATTGCTTTATAGTGATGTTTTTGCACGTTTCCAAACCAAAAGTTTTAGTGTAGGGCTGAGAGCTGTTGTGTCTGCTGTCTTACCTTAGAATTTCTTGTGTTTGTTCTTGAGGCTGTATTTGCTTGAGAGAATTTCCAGGAGAGAGGAACGAATGGCCAAAAGACAGCATAAATAAAAAAGTGTGGTTTATACACTTAAAATGGGTTGTTTAAGAGGAAGCTCATGGGGTGCACAGTGGTTCTGCTCATGTAGGTGGGATCAGCCTTTGGAAGGGAGTTTTACTCCTGACCTTTTTCTGTCCCACTGAAGGGTCTTGCACCAAATCCTTGTGGTGTCAGTAGCTGCCCTGGGTGTCAGTGGGTCAGATTATTCCATGTAGCAGCAGTTGGCTGCTCTTCATCTCTAGTAAATCTGATTTTATTGGCCCTCATCTGATATCTTTTGCTAGGAAGAAATATCAAATCAAAGGTTCCCATCCTCTTCTGCGCCATTGAGACACGCTGGGTTTAGAGCTGAGGTTGCATGCAGAGAAGGGATGAAATGGATTTGATTGCTTGGGCACCTTGTTGGCACCACTGGTGTTAAAAAAAAAAAGATGTAAGGGATGGCAGAAATGTCAGGCTGCAGCAGCATCTGAGTTCTCTTGGGAGCAGGCAAGGAGGCATCAGTGTGTAGTGGAAGTAAAGCAAGAAGTTAGTAACTAGGAACTGCAGGGTGAGCTCAGCTGGAAAAAGGTGAAGGTTGTGTCAGTTTGGAAGGAAGGAGGGTGGTAATAGGCTGTGTAGGAGGTTGGGAATTGCAGCTGGGGAACCTCTGGACAATGTGCAGCTTGTAAGCAGGCTGGGCTTTTGGCTGGCTTTTTTTTTGTTACAGCTCAAAATGCTGTAACATTCTTTCTTCTTCTCCAGCTCATGAAAATCAGTCAGGAAGGCAGAAGTGTCCTGAAACTGCTCATGCCCTGCAGGCTGTGGCAGAAGTCATTTGCTGGCTTCTGCAGTTAATACTAAAATAACTGCTTAAATTTCAAACTAGATATGAAAACGAGTAATAGTAGATTCCTTTGCTTCTCTGTGCATCTGTCCATAAGGTCCTAGAAGAGCACTTGCTGGCTTTTTCTTTTTTTTGGGACATGTCTGTAAGGGCCAGGTTGCTCCCATGAGATGGGATAGATCCTCTGTGAAACTGTATGTGTTTGGATGCTGTAATAACAAGGCTTCTATGGTCAGACATAATGATCACAGAAAGCCAGAGCTGTCATCTTGCTGCTATTTCTGTCTTTTGGGTCAGTGAATTTCTCTGTAAGCCACAAACCATTTTATCTACAAGTGCTGGTTGGTTTTCTGCCCATAGCTGCAGAACATGGGGGTTGCCTCAGCAAAAAAATTATTTTCTTGAAAGTTCAGTCAACTTAAAACCTTTGTCTTTTCTACATGCGGAAACTTATGTTGTTAGTAACTAGAAAAGGCTTGGTGCAAACAGATCTTTGGGAAGAGAGAAGTACTGGAATGTTTTCAGTTGTCTCAAGGAGAACTTTTCTGGTACAGGTTTTATTTCATTCACCTTGCTCAAATTTCTTCTTGTCCTTTTCCTCCTAAGACTTTGTTTTGGCCCCTATCCTCATCAGAAGTTCCCAGAAATGGTTTTTAGAATGAAGGCCTCCACACATATCTATTACTTTCTACAAATAAGTGAAGGCCTGAAGTGGGGATGTCAAAAGGTTCCCAGCAAGAAAAAATACCCAGCTACACTCCTTGTAGCTATAGTGAGATCTTTGAACCCAAAAGTGTATCAAAACGAATATATCCTGCCCTTCCCCCTCTCCTTTGTCATTTAAAATTTTGAAGATTAAATGACTTGTGTCAGCAAAGAGATTGTTGCTGCTTAATGAGTTTCAATTGGGTTACAGATTGAAGCCTGATTCCTTGCAATGACAGATTAATAACTCTTTCTGCTGAAGATTTAGGGGGGGAATAATTATTTTCTGGGCTTTTTTTTTTTCTTCTTTTTTTAACTGGAAAGCTCATTTCTTGCTAGTGCCTGAGCCAGGTGCTATTGCTGTAAATCTTTTTGTAACAAAAGACCTGACATTATTATTTTTCAGATTCTGAGGAACTTGTGTCCTCCTGTCTGAGATATGCTGAGTGTTCTAGCATGCAAATGGGAGAAAAAGCAGTAACAGAGCACAAGGATTAAATAGACAGCTTTCTGTTATACACCATAAAAACTGCAGCTAGTCCTGCTGTTCTTCTTGGTGCCTGCCAGCATGGTCACTGATGTGCCTGGGGGAAAAAAAACTTGGTGTTTGGGATTTTACTCATCTGGCTCAGTAGCCTGTGTTGAAAGCAATGCTTCAGCTCTGATGCTGCAGGGGACTGGGGAGTCCCTCCTGTGTGAGGGAAGGAAAGGGAGCCCCAGTGGGGCAGAGGTTGGTGTCTTTGTGATAGCCTATTGCTGCTCACACCTCTAGGAACATATATAGTTTTAGTACATCTATGGCTTTCACTATTTGAGTTTTATAAATAACGAGGGAAATTTGCATTTTGAGAAGTATAAAGGAGCTTTTAAAATGTTATTTATGAAGTATTTAACAGCAAATGCTTTGTGAAATCTGTGTTGTGTGTAACAATGATTATGCAGTAACTAAACCTGAGAACACCTGAGTTGAGATTAGTTGCAGGCTCTGTAATCTCTGACAAATACCTGTGCCCTTAATAACTGTAGTATTTTATTTCTAAATCGAGATTGTCTCTTTAAATTGTCTCCTGTGGCTTGTCCAAGGTCTTTCAGTGAGTCATTACTAAGGCTGGGGCTGGCTCAGGAGCCTTGACTCATAGTCCTGTGCTTGGACCAGAGGCCACATGTGATTGCCACAGGACAGCAGCTTCTCCCAGGGCTGCATGTCAGTTCAGGCTGTTTGACAGATGCTGCTGGGTTGGGGGGTGTGTGTGTTTGTGGCTTTAGGGTTTTTTTTTTTAATGCTTCTAAACTTTTTTTTGGTCTTTTCTGGATTTTAGATTGCAAGGAAGAATAAAAAGAACAATGTTTCTTACTGGCTGTCATTTTGCCATGTATTTATTGTCATTTTTCTGTGGTTGCTCCCTTGTTAATAGGGTCTACTCATCCCTCCAAATTATTTGGAACAAATTAATTTTTCTGGGGTTATAGATCTCCTGTGCAAGTGTAAAGCCATAAGTGAAAGTTTTTTAGAAAATAACTTTTCTGCTTAAATCTCTTGATAGTTGTATTTTTAAATCACTCTCCTTCTACCTTGAACCTGTTCTTTAACCCCACCATCAGTAAAAATGTGCATTACAGGATAAAGTATACCTGCCTGTCCCTGTAGTTCATAATCTTTTTTCCCCATTTTGCTGTAGATATAAGTACATAAATCACACAACATGACACAACATGAAAAAGAACTAGATCACTACACTCCTGTGAGTTTTTTTGGAACCAAAGGCTTGTGGGAAGGCACGAGTGCACAGTGCACGTGTCTGACAGCCCAAAGCCAGCAAGTTAATGTGACATTTGGTTCTGCACAGTGTGCTGGTAACATTTTTTTGCGTAATCTGTTTATTTAAATGCAAAACTATGCTTAGTTTGGCTTATTTTAGAAAGTGAATGCTTATTACAAAGATGTCCTTGATAGCATACTGCTCTGTCTGCCTACAAGGAAGAAGAACTACCCGCTTGTTTACTGTCTTTTAGCTTCCTTATCTAAAATAGCCTTAGGGCAATGACAAAGCATGCCCTTGAATTTGTTATTCAGTGTTTTAGGGTTTGGATAGCCTCAAAATTTCTTCCAAACTTCAAGAATTGGCATTGTCTCCTTCCTTTCCTGTTGAACAATGCTGGTTTTACTTTTTTTTTTAACTGAAATGTAGTGAGGATTTATCTTGTGCTCACACTGCTGAACATAAACTGCTTCCCATTTTTCAAAGCCTGCATCCTCTGCAGCGATGTGACAAGCTGCTGAATGCCACACAGGCAACATTGCTGCACCATTGAGAGAGTAGTTAATAGATTAGCCATGCTGAGTGCAAGACAGAATCACAGAATCACAATTAGGTTGGAAAAGACCTCTGAGATCAAATCCAATTTGGGACCGAATGCCAGTAGACCATGGCACTGGGTGGCACATACAATTGTTTCTTGAACACCTCCAGGAATGGTGACTCCACCACCTCCCTGGGCAGTCTGTTCCAATGTCTAATCAGCCTTTCTGTGAAGAAATTCCTCCTCATGTCCAGCTTCAACCTTCCCTGAGCTTGAGGCCATTTCCTCTCGTCCTGTGGCTGGTTGCCTGGCAGAAGAAGCTGACCCTGCCTGGCTGCAGCCTCCTTCCAGGTGGTTCTAGAGTGACAAGGTCACCCTGAGCCTCCCTTTCTCCAGTTTAACATCCCCAGCTCTCTCAGCTGCTCCTCACAGGAGCTGTGCTCCAGACCCTTCAGCAGCTCCACTGCCCTTATCTGGGCTTCCTCCAGCATCTCAGTGCTATTCTTGAAGTGAGGTGCCCAGAATTGGACACAGGGCTCGAAGTGTGGCATCACCAGCACGAAGTATAGGGGAAATACAGATGTTATCAGACACCTGGGGCTCTGCAGACACTTGCTTAACCCTTCTTCAAGGGGTTGTGAAGTGGTGTTCCTCTGCCCTCCTATACAGGGTAGTACAGTGAATGGCAAGCAAATGGTATAGAGAGTGAGTTGCTAGTGCTTCTGGAGATGGTATATGACATGTGATCTGTTTTGGTTTTTTTCCTTAATATGCAGTGTTATTTATTCTATTCTGGATTGGAAAAATGCTTGAATTATTTTGTAAAAGTATTGAAACTTCCTCAAAAGTCACTGTGAAATTTGTAAGTGTGGACTATAAGTTTCAAAGGCAGACACTGTAATAGGAAAAATAGTTTATCTGTTGGTGTTTAGGCTATTTAAAGCAAAACTTTCCAAGTGTGGTATCTTGATGCACGCAAACATCCAGAAGAAAAATTATCTATGTGATAAACACTTGTGTATTATTGTTAGTCTTTCACCTTGAAAATACATACAAGACTTTCTTTCATCCTTCATGCAAAGCTTTTTTCAGCTTTGTTTCCTTGCCCTCAAGCTGGTAGAAAGTTCAGTTTGGAGGCAAGGAAGAAAAATCTAGATTTTTAAATATAAGAAATCCTTTCCCCCCCTATTCTTTGTGTGTATTTTCAAAAGCAAACAGTATTTTACTGTCACTGAAAAAGCTGGTGTCCAGGTACATAAAATATGCTATTCTGCCTTTGTCTGGGCTGCACTAAGAGATGACAAACTCTGCCAAGCCAAGACTGGCTCTCACCACTCACAGTATTGCCCAGCTTTACAAACCTGTCAGTGGTTTGTTGCAGTGTCACTTCTAAAATACACTACTATTACATTTAAAAAAAAAAAGAAGTACTAGTAATGAGTGCTTTATATGATGTACCACAGTACCTGCTTTCCTGTCCTTATGTGGAATTAGCTGAATGTCTCCTGGTCACCTCTTTTGCCTGCCCTTGATAGGGTCAGTTGAGGCCCAAGGCAAGTCAAGGTGGAGGGAGGCAGTAAAAGCAGCCCCTTCCTGGATCTTTTTGGCTTTTATGATGACACTCATTGCTATTTTTTCACTCTGACTTACTGAGTTAGGAGTGCAGTCTGTCATTTAAACAAAATAAAAACCCAACTCCAAAGCAACAGAAAACCCCAAGACTTGATCCAGAAAGCAATTAAGATGATTTTAAAGAAGTTTTTGCAGTATGATACATCTGTCTGAGAGGTCCAAATGTTCATAGGAGGGACCTTGGGTGGTTGTCTTGTCCAGCCCTTTGCTCACAGCAGGTCCCCACAGCTTGGATTGCTCATGGCCATACACAAGTGAGTTTTGGCTGTATGCAAGGAAGGAGATTTTGCAGCCTTTGTGACAACCTGTTCTGGTGCTCAGCCACTTCATTGTTTTAAAAACAAGCCTTGCCCTTTTTTTTTTTCGCCTGCGTTGCAACAATTCTGCTGCCTTTAGTCTTAATTACTGTGCACTTTCCAGAAGCTTCTGTCCCTGTCTTCTGTGTCCCCAGAGTGTGGCTGCAAACAGCAGTAAGATCTCTACCAAGCCTCCCTCGGCTGGAAGGGAAGGACCCTCCGTTTTCAGCGCCTGGCTCTTTACCAGAAGTGTATGAAAGAAACTGTATCTAGACAGATTTGAGCTCACAGATTGATCCACTCCACTGACTCACAGAGCAAGTTGAATTCACTGATCAAACTGTGTGATGTGAAGTGTGAATGCCTCTGGTTCCTGCAGTCAGCTGCCAGCTGGCACTCCCTGAAACCTCAGGGGTGCTTCAGCACAGAGCTGGGCTGGGATCACACAGTTACCAGACAAAGGTGCTCGTGGTTATGTGTGTCTTTCTGAATTCATGCTCTCGCTTCAGTGACTTCTGTACTCAAACAAAACCTACAGTAAAGATGACATTTTAAATAGTGTATTGTTAGATTGGTGTTGACCAATCCAGTCGCATCAACGGAGGTTTAGATTGGATATTAGGATTATTTTTTTCTCTGAAAGGGTGATCAAGGATTGGAATTACCCAGGAAGGGGGATGAGTAACCATCCCTGGAGGTGTTTAAAAGATGTGTAGGTGTGGCACTTTGGAACGTGGTTTAGTGGTCGACTTGGCAGTGCCAGGTTAACAGCTGAACTCGGTGATCTTAGGTATTTTCCAACCTAAATGATTCTATGACTATGCCTGAAATCTAATATTTTTCACTATCAGAAAGGACAAAATATTCCCAGGTTTTAACGCTTCATTTCTAGTAAGATGTTCTTTGTATAAAACCTGCATGATCAGCATTGTACAGGCAAGCTGCCAGCATAAGTGTTCCCTCTGTTAAAAATGAGAATGAAAGTCATGCATTCAGGTTATTAAGCTTTAGTTTTTGAGATAATCCTTCATAAGAGTCTTTGAATAATGATGTCAACTTCCCTTGCAATATCTATCATAACCCAAAACTTTGAAAGTAAGGCCCTTCTCAAATTTTGCATTCATTTATAGCTTTTCCTCTCTTGTGGCATTCCTGCAATAAAAGGCAGTGCTGGATTTATTTGGCCTAGAGGTTCTCTTTTTGAAGAGGTAGACTGTTCTTAAGCAGTCAGAAAAATATTTGCTTTTATTCCAGGTTCTCCATAAACTCTTCAGCAATATCACCTTGGGTAGGAGTAACACAGAGTTTATGTACTGATTCTTCTGTATCTGTTCCTAGATTCCAGCAGCCATTTCTTGCTTCCAAATAAACAACAGAGCTATACTGAATTTATGCTTATGTTAACAGCCTATAAGTAAGTCTTAGTCTAGGCTCATCCATTGAAAAATTCCAGATATCTCTCTTTCTATTCTACTTTGGTTCTCCAGGTGCAGCTCTGATGTTTCAGAAATGGTTGAAATCAAATGTTCAGAGAGAATTACAGAGGATGCCCTGGTCTTCTGTATAACACCTGATGGTAGACAGCTTAGAAGGGCATTCTTCCTGAGGCTATAAATCAGGCAGTTTCTTCTGCCTGGAATCATTTGGGGTTTTAGATTTTTGTGTTCTTGGCAGGTTGACTGAGCTGTCTGAGCTTTGTTAATGTCGTTTTGTTGAGTAAGATGGGATGTGGAAGTCATGTAACAAGTACAATAACTTTATAGCATGTAAAAGACATAATGGCCATTGGAAAATGGAACATTCTTCCATATAGTTTTCTATGAAGACTTCAAATGTTTTTAGGGAAAGCACCAATGACTTCTGTCAAATGTTTGCTTTAATGTTTCACTTTAATATTTCACTTTAATGTTCAAAACCTGTTGGTTTGGGACTATATGATATAACAGCAGTATGCCTTTACCTTTGTAAAGTCAGGGAGCTTTCCATTCTTCTAATTCATCTTTTCAACTAACAAATGTCTGATTTTTTTGCTAATTAAGCTGGCTGTGGAATTTGTGTGTCTTCCTTGGACCCCTTTTGTTTTCATACATATTTCCTGTAATGACTGAGCTGTGGGTAGCTTCACCCACTTGACTGCTTCTGACAGCCTTTTGCCTAAATGAAGACATCTGGTCCAGGTGCATCCTGCTCCAAGACAGCACCCTGACAGCAGAGACCACGTGTTCCTAAACTGCATGGTGCTCAGTGCAAAAAAACTCATCCATTTTGCTGTTTTATCAATAGGAGGTGTATGAAAATTCCCTGTAGCTGTGCTACTGGGCCATGGGAGAGTGAGGATATGGGATAGAATGTTTAACTTCAGATGCTAAGTACTAGTTATGAATATAATTGTCATATAACTGGTATATTTTATTATGGAGGAAAATGTACAAGTGGATTATATCCAGTTATATAGGGCAATCACCTCCTGCTCTCAGGTTTTTCTTCCTAATGCAATAGTAACGGGATTTCCCATCTGCTTTTGCATTCAGTAAGGACAGTCTCTGACCCTAAGAAGCTACCAGTGTCCCCCTCTCTATTCTCAGCTGAGTAGTGATATAGAATTGGCTTTATGCTGCAGCTATGTATAAGCTCATCTGTACAGTTTTCTTTTTGGATTCTTATTTACTACAGGATTTCTGGCTGATGCTGGTTAGATCAATTTTACCACAGTCAGTCTTCCTGATGTGTTCTGTGTGCATAGCTCTTCCTAGCTGTGAGTAGGGTGAGAGCAGCAGAAAGCTTAGGCTGCTCTCCTGGCTGGATTTGTGAAGGTGCCTGTAGCCATAACTGGCAGTGCAAGTGGCTTGGAGGTGACTGGCAGTAACCTGTCACTTTGTGCAGAGCTGTGCTTCTGCCTCATCCATCACATATAGTAAAATGCTCTGGTGGTGTTAGGAGATGCTTCTATAAATCTGTCTATTTAAATTTTTAGCATTTGAAATTTCAGTAAGATTTATCTTGCTTAGGGGATCTCTTCCCGTGTTCTCTCTGAGTATGTACTTCCCCTTTCCAAATAAAATGTATCTTAATATTCCAGTTACTTTGGAATGATCACGTTGCTGCTCTGTTCTTAGAGAAGGAAAGCTGGAGATGAGCCTCCCACTAGTGTCACTTCTGCTACCTGCTGTGTCTTCTTGCACTGAAACAGTTTTGTCACTATGGACTTCAGGAGAATGAAGTGTGTTCCTTTGTTCAGCTTTTTGGGGGCTCAGTTTGGTTACTCTTTGCACTATGTCATAACAATAAGTCTATTTGGGTTTTTTTGTTGTGTGTGATAGATTTTTTTGTTTGTTTGTTTTACCTCATTTATTTTTTGGTTATTACCTGTCAGCTACATTTACCATCTGGGGAAACTACGGATGCAGAGGGAGGGTCACAGGGAGCAAACCCAACATTGACTACTGATTTGTCAATTAAAACATCAAATATCCACCTCCATCTTGCAGTTGTCTGGAACAAGGATTACATTGCAGATTCTCTTAAGGCAACAGGGGATCCTTTAGTAAGTGGGTATCAATTTGTTTGCTTACCAGACCAAAACCACTTTGACTGTTCTTGTATGTTCTCTCTGCAGATGTTCTTTTTGTAGTACATTGTAACAGGAATGATGCTCAGTTAGGACTCAGTGTTTCTCCAGCCCCCCAGCATTAAGTTATGAATTATTTTTGTCACTCTGTCTGATGCTTTTGTTATTGATAGTGTTTTTTGGTTGGATTTTCTCTGCTGCGTAAGTTAACTTGTCCTATATTCCTGAATCCTGGGCCTTTTATGATTACTCATTTACACCTTATTTTTTTTTGTTGTTTATATGAAGTGTGGAAAATGCTTGCAAATGACATGTAGCAGCTTCTTTGTGCCTGTCATCTGTCTTGTAGTTGTAAAGTTTGTGGGGTACACAGAAGATTATGCAACAGGCACTGTTTTCTTGCCTAGAATTGCAAGACAAAAAACTGCATCCTTGCTGCAGCCATAAAATAATATGGCAAACATCACCATTACATATGGTGTCACACGTTTCCTGCAGTCATGGTATTCTGGCAACAGTGTGTTTGCTCTGTTCTGTCCCAAGGCAGGTGAAATGTACTTGATGTGTCCTAATGTTCAGTCTCTCATGTGACTGGGGCTTTACAATTTTGAGGTGTGAATGGGGGTGGGGAAGACAGAAACTGCAATGGAACCTTTTGTTTGTCACTTCAGTCAGGTACCAAATTCTCCAGATTCACTGATGGTTTTGATGTGCCCTTCCTCTGCAGAAAACTGATAGTAACAGTTCACTTCAAGGTGTTTATGATGCCCATATGCTTGTAAAGCTCATGCACGACCCCTTGGATGGTGTTCGAAACTCATAAAAGTGCAGGAGTAGCAAATCAGCCTCATGGATTCTTTTACCTCTCTTCCAGGACTCATAGTTGGGGTGATCTTGAGATACGGGACTCCCTCCACGAGTGGCCATGACAAACCCTTCAGCTGCTCCCAGGAGGACAGGCCCTTCACCACCCTGCTGGTCAACGTCAGCGGCAAGTTCTTCGAGTACACGCTCAAGGGGGAAATCAGCCCTGGGAAGATCCACAACGTGGAGCAGAATGACATGCTGAGAAAGGTGAGGCTACACCATTCCCCGTGCCTGAGTTCTGCTCCTTTATCTGTGCTTCCCTGCCTCCTCCCCCCTCCATCCCATTTGAACCTTAGGCAGTGTCAGGTGTCAGCATTCCTGATAGTAACAGCACTTTAATGTTTAATTCAAAAGAACCTTCTGTATTATATCACTGCTGGAGAAACTGTGCTCTGTTATGTGTATGTAGTGCTTTCCTAAAGGTCTTGGTTTCAAGACTTAATGTATTTTTCTAACATCTGCAGAATTCACAGAGATCAGCTGAACTCTTAACAAAAAAAAAAAAATAGCCTTGTGCTGCCTTGTATGAATGCAATATAGGGAAAGTGATAATTTCTTAGTGAAGAGTGACTTTTCCTTGTTGTTTTTTTATCCCCTAGGGTTTTAAAATCTGTTTATTGTCAGGAAATAGCTGCTGCTTCCACACTATAAACCACCAAATTAGGCAGTCTGGTGTTGGAAGTGAAATTCACCTATCAGCAGTTATGCAGATGTGTTTTTGCCTTTTTATTCAGTGTCAGGAATTAATCACCTTTTGTGTGTATCAAAGCTTCAAAGCATAGGGTTGTGATCTAAAAGCACTTCTTTCTGCAGATTATGAAGAGAGGTCAGCTGTTTATGTGTATCTTTCTGCTGTAGGTATCTCAAATTAGCTGAAATGAGTCCTGCTCTGGGAGAGCACAGTTGCAGTGTTTGTCTTCTAACCTGTGCTTAGGCAGTGGATGAAGAGAGCCTAGTTAGTCTCGTGTGTGAAGGTTTGCATTTAACTGTTTGCATTTAACTGTTGTTTTTTTGTTCTTTAGTGTAGTCATTCATGGATATCTGGAACACCTACTGAAATGCACAGAAGAGGTGTATGATCCAAATTTCTGAAAATCAATCTTTTATCTGAGTTGATTGGCTTACAATAACTATTCAGTGACTTAACTTGCACAAAAAAGTAAGCTAAAATAGCATTTCATCTGCAGCTATACCAATATCAGGTATCACAACAGAAGAGCTTTTCTTCATCATAATTTCTACTAGAAATTTTTAATTTAAAATAGGGGAATGCGTCTGGCACTGCTGCCAGATCATGAGTAACCAATGTAATGCCTATTCTTTCTAGATGCTATTTACCAACAAGAGCTGCAGCTTTTTGCTGCTACGTACAAATAGAGCTGACCAATGTTTTAGAGGTTCAACCTATCTATTTCAATAACCAGAAATAGAGGTGTTCAGACAATGAATGAGGAAAAAATCCTAACAATTTGTATATGTCTGTTTCTAATCAACATTTCATATTTTATTTTTTAGGTAACATTTGATCCAGAAGTTTTTTTCAACATTCTGTTGCCTCCTATTATTTTTCATGCTGGTTACAGCCTGAAGAAAGTAAGTGCAATAACTCCTTAGGAGAATAGATCCTTTTTGTAAAATGTGAGATTACTGATTTGTTCAGGATTGTAGTCTCCTTTCAGGCATTTACTTACAGTAAGAAAAATCTCATTTCCTCCAGAGATGGCTAGGTAATATTGTTTTAAGAGAAAATAAATGTATTTTTGAGTATAAATGCATTAAACTTTATTTAATTTTGCTGATTTCTTTTCCTTGAACTTAGCTAGATATTAATATTTCATTTAAAGTAAAAGATGTTCTGTTATGAATTGTTTTGGTCCTTCTCAAATGTTCAAAATGCAGTAAATTATGCTGAGAAGCAGACCTAGCCTTGAATCCCAGTGGAGATGTGCCAGACCCTTAATGGCAGAAGGTCCCAGATTCTGATCTTGCTTGAAGACACCATGAATTGTTGCTGGTTTCTGTCAATAAGCTTTCTGTCAGTAAACTACATGTAGGATCTAATGCATGACACAGATCTGCTTTATTCAATTTATTGAAGTTGGATTGAATTTAAATAGCAGTAATTGAAATGTTTCTCTGAAATAGAGATGTGTTTCTGTGTATTGATGCAAGTGAAGTAGTGTACTACATGGTTCTGAATGGGCAATATAACTTCTCTAAAGTAACTATATAAACCTCTTTTTTTCTGTGCAGAGACACTTTTTCAGGAATTTGGGGTCCATTTTGGCTTATGCCTTTTTAGGAACAGCAGTGTCTTGTTTTATTATTGGGTAGGTATAAGTTTAAGCAGCTAAAGCACACTCTCTCTTTGCCTGCATGTATGTATTTTATCTGTGTTTATGCACACACATTTAGTTTAAGATTGATGGTCATGTTGGTTTGCTTGCCTACAATCTCTTATGCTGCTCATATTACTGTGTCTTGTATATGGATATTCTGAATAACAGAAATCCTGAATTGTGTTTGTGACCTTGGCTTGTCTCTCAAATAATTTCACTAGAGAAATAATCTATTCTTACAGACTATTCTCACCTCAGAGCTTTTGGCCTATGTATTGTATTGGGAAAAATAATTCCGAGAGGAATTTTGAGCAGGGAAAATTTGGTGGGAAACAGGAAGAAACGTGTAGATGGTGCTAATTGTGTGAAGATTTCAGACTTTGCTTACTGGTTTTGTATGATGTCTTCTGGATCATATAATGCTTGATTTGCTCTGTAGAGAAAAGAGGAAGGTTCACTTTGAGAGCTTTGTGCTACATGTGGCAGGGTCCCCCTGAGCTGCAGCATAAACGAGCCTGTCTGAAATACTGTTGCTCCTGCTTTCCCTTGGCCTGTCTGAAATGCTCCAGCTTGTTTGCCTTTCAATGTTTTATCTTCTTTCTCTTCAGGAATCTCATGTATGGTGTTGTGAAACTAATGAAGTTGGTGGGTCAGCTGTCTGATAAATTCTATTATACAGACTGCCTCCTCTTTGGAGCGATAATATCTGCCACTGATCCAGGTAGCTCGATGGACATTTTTTAATAACCTTCCAAAATAACCCATTGTTAGGATTTTCAGCTGCATATTAACAGCACTCTATTTTCAGTTATATCATATTAGTATCTCTGAACCTCTTCTCTGAAGAACATGCAAATTCTGAGCATTTTGAAAGCTGTTCTCTGCTGATTTGTGACTGAACTGGCATGATATCATGGCATATTTGGAAAAAAGTTTAACTATCTTGTTCAAATGCTTAAATATGGTTTTTAAGTGGTTCTTGTTAAGTATGCATCAAGTTTAAGACTGCAAATAGATGAAATTACTGTATTTTCTGGATAGCAGGGTTTCCTCCTTCAGCTACATTGCTTGAGGCTGGGTAATTTAAGAGCAATATTTGAAGCTTTTAGGTTCTTTAGGTGGGGGATTTTCTTTTCCTCATTCAAATAACTTCATGTTTTACAAGTTAAGGCAGAATGCTTTTCTGGCCAAGTAATTTCAGCTTTTGCCCAAATAATGTGGACATCCTTCTGAGTCAAGCAGGCTCACACTGAAGTCTCTGCTTGACAGCTCAGTTTGTAGGGCTGGCAAAGGTCAGGGGCCAGGGTGGGGAGTGCTGAAGTATGAAGCTTGACATTTAAAGCAGTTTATTTGAGGTGCTTAGTGGTGATTAGTGTGAAAATGGGAAGTAGCTCCTGTGACTGAGCTGAGCTCTGAACAGCTGGTGGTTGCATACAATTTATGCAAAAAATCACCATGTGATTTTTGAAGTGTGTATTTAGGAACATTTTCAAGATCATGGTCTTTCATCTCAGAATTTTCTTGAACGAATGATTATAAATATTTAGCACTTTTGTCCTTTTTAAATTATTTGAAAAATCACACCTGAGCCATAGTGCATACTTAGGAGAACAATTAGGATTATTTGCACTATTTTACAATGGCTGAAGTAATAAACCTGTGTCAACAATCCATACAGCTTTTAAAAGCAGGAAGAGCTGTACAACATTTTGCTTACTGTCTTATATGGAACATATTCTAAAATAATATCAGGGCTTTGGCTGAAGGGCTTTGTCTGCCCCATGCCCCTTGATCATGGGGGCCTTGCTATGAACAGTATGCGGATGGGAGGACAAAAGAGCCACTTCCTAATGAAGCTGCCCTAAAACTGATGGAGGAATTGCTCACTTGTAGGTGAACATGACTACGGTTTCCCATTTTAGTTTTGATCCTGTACTGCAATTCCTGGATTTTGTTGCTTTAGCCAAACTGGAAAGTCTGCTCCAGAGCTGATGCAGTCATTCCAGTGTTGTTTTTCTCTTTTCTTTCTGTAGTTACCGTGCTAGCAATATTTAATGAGCTGCATGCTGATGTCGATCTCTATGCCCTTCTGTTTGGAGAGAGTGTGCTGAATGATGCTGTTGCCATTGTATTATCCTCGTAAGTAACTCTGTGAATTTCTACCCTGAAATGACTAAATTGCTTTTGGCATTTGTCTAAAAGAAATGCTTTTTCTGAGAAACATTCTTTTAAGTTTAAATGGATTGCCTTTAACTGGGTTGATAAGCATTGCAAACATTTGCCAAGGTCCCTAATGGATAAACAGGTCAGAATGACACATAAACCTTCAGCATGGGATTGCCTCCCTGTAGCTCAGGTAGTGTTGGTAGAGAAAAAAATCTTCTCTGATGCCACTTGTAACTTGTAATTGTGTTCTCTCTTTCTAGATCTATAGTTGCCTACCAGCCCACAGGTGAAAATACCCATGCTTTTGATGCTGCAGCATTTTTCAAGTCCGTTGGTGTTTTCCTGGGAATATTCAGTGGTTCTTTCATGATGGGAGCAGTGACAGGGGTTGTGACAGCTCTGATATCCTTTTTCATGTTTAGTTATTCTAGCTGAGATGGCACATGTGGATACTATCAGGGCTTTTCTGTTTCCCATTATACCAGGAATTGACTCTAGCTTGTTTAATTCTGAGGGTGAAGATGTGATCAGTATTCATGTGACTTCTTTCCTATAGAAAGACATTATAGGTACCCACAAAAATCAACCCTTTCCAATAAAACTGATGCCATAGTAGAAGTTTTAGTGATGTTGCTGCAACAAAATAACAGAGGGCCTTAAACAGGCACTTCCTAATAGTGTTTAGTTTCTTTTTATGACGTTACAAAACCTAGTTTTTATTATTAGTCTTGAAAGACATCTCCTATGATAAATGGTATTTTGATTCTGTCTTTGGCAAAATCTCTGTTATTTCTGATCCCCACAGCACTCTTTGAGTCCTGCATTTAAACTTTTTGCCAGAATGTGATGTCAAACATCTTGGATAAGATTGTATCTCTGAGAGTTTAACTTAATAACATGATGTGCCTTACATGATCCCTTCTGTTCTCTTAATGCTTGTTGTTGCTCTTTGGTTAGACCTCTGAAGTGCTTAGCAAGCAATTTGTGTGGGTTTTCTTTTAGGCTCAGGCAGTAGACTTCAGCCTGACCAGGAGTCATGATGCTTCTTCGTGAACAAAATTAAATCTTTGCTTTCTGACTGGCTAGTATAACCATATCTGTACATATCCCAGGCTGCTCTGATGTGCCTAACTTCTGAACACTGACCTGAAAGGGAGTAAAATGTGATGTTTTGTACAATGACCATGAACCTGTGGGACTGAAGCTGTAATGTCTGAACTGCATCTCATATACACACTGTGCAGATTTTCCTGATGTGTCTGCATAATGGGAACCCTTTAAGTATAACAGGGAAGATGTGCTGTTGATGCTTTAATGGTTGGTCTCAGTTCCACTGATCTGCAATCAATGTGGCCCAGAACCACAATTCTTCCTCTGGCTTTTAGGCTACCAGCCATCCATAGCTCTCACTGCTCAAATGCAGCTGTTGTGGGTTTTGGCTTGCTGGTTGGTTGCTAATTAAGGCTGAAATGCATTCAGATCCACTTTGTAAAATTATGCTTCTGAAGCAGCAGCTAATCCTTGCTTTTTCTAATGGTTGTGCTCAGGAGGGTGATGTGAGGCTGTTCAGAACAAAGCCTCTGTGGTGGCATTTTGTGTGTGTGGTGGGGAGGGATATATATTTTTTTGGTTCTGTTTTGGTTTTGTTTTGTTCATTTTCTTTGGTTGTATAATTATATGACTATTTTATTTTGGAAACATCCTTAATGTCATGTAATGCTGTAGAAGCAAACAGAATTTGCATTTTACTATTCATAGCTGATTAAAACCCATAAATTATGGATTAAGATAGTATTCCTGAAGTACCTATAACTCTCTGAGTAAGGGGTTTCATGCAGTTATGCACTGTCCTTTGAGCATAGATATAATACTTGGTTACCAATGATGCAGATAATATACAAGGACTTATTCTGGCTTTCAGCAAGCTGTGTTTTTTTACAATATACAATATATCTTGACTAATTTATAGTAGCACATTGTATATTTTTACTAAACTGCAGCATCTGACTGGTTGAAAAGACGTGAAATACAAGGCCATGTCTAACAAAGAAAAGAGTTAAGAGAAAATAAATAAGAATTTAGTTTCAGTTAACATTTCAATTTGATCAATTATATGGAAAAATAAAATATTTTTCTTTTCTTGCCTTTCTCTCACCTTGATCTTCCTCCAAAATTATGAGCACAGGTTTTTATTCAGATTTAATGAAATATCTTGGTATGGTTGCTTACAATAACAACAAGGGGAATAAACAGTTCAATTCACAAAACTGCCAGAAAAGACTGGAAATAAGTGACTGGTTCTGACAAGACCCCTTGCCTAACTTCAGGGGAACAAGGTTCAACCTCTTCCTCTCCCATGGAGTGACTGTGGCTATCCAGTCTCCTTAGGCATCCATGAATGTCCCTTGGGCCAGGCACTGGGATTATCTGAGGGCAAATGGATTCAAATTTTATTTATGGTGGATGTTGCTGCTTCAGAAGCATGATCTTAGAAAATAGATCTGTTTGGGGGAAGTGATGGGGAGGAATTCAGCTGAGCTCAAAAGTTGTAGAGGTGTTTTCTGTGCAGAATTAACAGCTGTTTAAAAAGTATGCTGCATTTTATATTTGGTGTAATGCCAACATGGAGATTAATTTATTTTTTCAAATTATGTTCTGGGCTTTGTTTTGAGGGCAGCCTTCTGACAAAGTAAGGTCATGGCTGAAGGTGTGTCTGGAGTATATGTTTGCCCTAGTCCAAGTCAGCAGAGAATGTCAGCAAGAAGCAGGTGTGAGTGGAGAGTTGATTGCCTCCATATGAACTGTGCATAGCTGTTTGCACCTCAGATGTGTGTGCTGTTCAGTATTTACCTGCTGCCAGGCCAGTGCTTAGGAAAAAGAAACACCAAAAAGATTCTATATATAGGTGAACAACTCTTTTTTTGTGATGTGTGAAGAGCTAAATTTAATGCTACTGAAATCTGTTCTGCTTCTTCAGTAGCTGTGTGAATTGTTAATTCAGTGTGTGCTTTGATGTTCCCCAGGTTTTGCTCTCCTCTGCAAGATGAACCTGTTTTTCCTTTCCTTTAAAAGGCTGAGCTGCTCTGAGTTGGCTTTTTCTCTAAAACACACCAGCACAAGGAGAGGAAATATATTTTGTAGGCAACAATTGTTTTACCTTAAAAGTACTGAAGTAGCCACACTTGCTGGAAAAGACCTTTTAACAAATCTGAGAAGAAAATTTCTTGTAAATCTTCCTATATTAGGGTTGCTGTAGTCGAGAAGTCCTCTGTAAATGAAATGGTTTTGAATGCATTTTGTGCTTTATTTTAAGGTGGAAGTGGGACTCTTAATTGAGGTTGGCAAGGGGAACAAAATATCAGTTCCTCACCAATCCCCTGGAAAGCCAAGGCACACACAGTCTAAAAGGAACAGCAGATATATATCCCTTCCTTGCTACCATTTCAAAGGGAATCATTGAATAAGATAATATTACCTCTAAGAGGTGGATCCACACTTTGTCATGGATATACAAAAAAAATACCAAAACTGATTGTTGCAAGTTGAGTCTGAAATTTGCCTCGATATATTGGAATTTGCATTTTTCAGCATGAAAAGTGTTTTGTTTTCTGACAAGCATGGGATGTTAGTACATATAAGTGCACTAAAAGTGTGTTTTATAAATCCTGGGAACAGAGAAGCCGAAGGATTTCTTTTTGATCCCTTAACAAGTGACTTAACGTGACAAAGTTTACCAAGTTGCACTGCTTCCCCCTGCTGGAAACAGCTCTCTTCTTCTTGATGTCCTGGAGCACTTTCCTGCTTGCAGAAGCTTGTGGATTTACTGGTGAGTTTCTTGGACTCAAGCACATGGAGAAGTTCATCTCAGAAGTACTTTTTCCACTTTCTCACTAAAGCTGTTCAAAGAGAAATATGTTTGTGCTTCAAACTGGGTTGTTGGGGTTTTTTTGCACTCTGTAAGCTGCAGCTTATTATGCAACAAAGGCAATGGTTTGGTTCAGACACCATCTCCCTAGCCTGGTATCTCACTCAATTCAATGGAAGAGTCATAAAATCTCAAGGTTAAGAATGATGTATAAATTAAATGGAGTTTGTGAAGGGGAAGTGTGGTGAGCTGACAGTAAACAGGCTGATTTTTCCATGTGGTTCTGTTCACAGGTGTGGTGGCTGTCCTCTTCTGTGGAATTACCCAGGCACATTATACATACAATAACTTGTCTGTTGAGTCCAGAAGTCGCACTAAGCAGGCAAGGATGTCTTTTACTTTTTTTACAGTGCATTGCTGTAGTAATCCATGTACTTTTGTTTTTACTGCATCTTTTTTACTTGGCCTTTAACATGTGATGGTTTTCTTTCTAGCTCTTTGAGGTGTTGCACTTCCTGGCTGAGAACTTCATATTTTCTTATATGGGCTTGGCACTGTTTACTTTCCAGAAGCACATATTCAGCCCAGTTTTCATTATTGGAGCTTTTGTATCCTTTTCTACATTGTGTGAGATTTCTCTATTGTCTTATGTGCTCAAGAACTTGTGATATCTGTTGGCTTTACCAAACAGAGAATGGTGGCTGGCCTAAGTTTCCCTAATGTCTTGCAGGCACAATAATTTTGTGAAAAATCTTTGGTTACACCTTACATCAAAGCCCTAAGGCCTCTGTGTCACGCAGTTCTTGGCTCTGCACCTGGATGTTAGAAGTCATATAATTTCACTAGATAAATGAATGGATGTGCTTTACTGTGTGCTTTGGCCATTGGCAGCCAACACTCCTTGTGTTGTTTCTTGTATTTGAGCTTTGGAGACCTAGAAAAGGATTCATTTTTCTGTCCACTTCCAGTGGCCCCTTGAGAAAGTAAGGGACAAACTTCAAATACATAAAAAGGGATGTGGGTAATAGATCATCTTTGAGCAATGCCCCAGAGAGCAGCATCTCAGGTGATGGGAGGAGAAAGGAGCTGAGATAGGGTGCAGACCATGACGTGAAAGGGCACACAATTAAAGGTTCTGCCATTGTCTCTGGTATCTGACTCTAAATTCCCCAGAAGTGAACACTTTGTAGTAGTCACACTCATGTAGATCTGCATCCTGCTCCTGTTCAGATGGATTGTGTAACTCTCTCCTCGCTGTGTTCCTGGCTGCTTGGAAATTCAGCAGAGCTGTAAGTATGCATGAAGAAATGGGAACTAGTCTTCCAGTTTTCATTTCCCTCTGCCTACTGTAGGAGTAGGGCTATTGGCAATGGAGGTAAAACCCCATAAAAGGGCATATAAAGATGGCTATGTATGAGATGTACTTGTTTTCTTTTCTTTCTACTATTTTTTGTACTACTCAGGATTTAACATTTGTCTTTATTTTTCTTCAGCAATTTACTTTTTTTCTGGAACAGTAATACATTTTCTCCTATGTCACCTCACATCTACTCTTCTGACCTGAGAAATGCTCCAGAGCCCTGCAGACATTGGATAAAGATATGAACAGAATAGTTGCATCTGGTATACTAAACAATGCAATTTTTCATGCTTAGTGTGGCCTTCCATCTTCTCTCAAGCTTGTGCTGTCTGCCCTGGGTTTGTTTTCTGAAGTTGTTTTCTCTACCTACTTGCCTTTTAGTACATGTTGCACATCTTCTACCACTGCACTTAAACTCTGTTGCCTCTTGAATGTTGTTCTACCTTTGTGAGGAGGGCAACTGGTAGCAGTACCCATGTTTTACTCAACATCTGTGGTCCCCATTGAGTTAACAACTTGCAGGGGTGAAATGTAGGGACATCACCAGTTTTTGAAAGTGAAAGGCTGGATAAAGGTAGAGCTAGAGCCTCAACATCCTTGGCAAAATCTTAGCTATTTTTCCTACATACATTAGTCTTGATGGCTTCTGATGTCTGTAGTCCTCAAAGAGTTTGGTATAAAAGTTGCTTGGAATAGTTACATGAGGGTTATGGTACAAAGTAACATCAAAATCTGACTTTCCTAGAGATATTCCCTGCTGACAGGATTGCTTTACTTTAGCTATGGCAACAACCCAGTGGTGTCTAGAACTCTTATATTATCTTTATTTCTTTTCCATGGGAGATGTATTATTCTTCTAATGTTCCCATCCTAGCAGCAAATGATCAGTGTTTGTTTGGCTTCTGGCTGTGATGGCATTTTATAGGATTTCAGCCCACCACTCTAGTTTTTTCCAAAGTGTTCCTTGTACCATGTAGAGAGTCTAATGCTTTCTGCTTCTTCCTTGGAACCACTGGATGTTTTGCAACCACAGTGAGGGTGCTAACCATCTACTGTCACGAATTTCTCCAACACTCTTTCACTATTCTTTTTCAACTTCATTCTAGTGCTGACAAATGGCTTTTGTGTTTTTATTCTTAGTAGCTCTGTACTGGGAAGTGTTTGCTAGCCAATAGGAGATTTTGCCTCTGCAGGAGTCGTAATGGGGTGGCCACTTGCTAGTCTTAAGTTGGTTTCCCCCCTGTGTATACAGAGCTGCATTTCTGTTGTTTCAAAACTCAAAATTGAATTTTCAAAGTAAAGTCTTTATTTGTTCGATTGGTCATTTTAATAATAGGTATAATTTCACTGTGAATCTGAAAAACTTAGTTATATTAGTAAAAATTTACATTTTGTGCAATTGCTTTTGAATCGCTTGTGAATCACTTTAGGTACACAGCTATAGGAAGAACACTTGATATCATGGTGTAAATCTCTCACTAAAACAAAAAGCTTCATGTTAAAGCCAGGTACCAAAAACTGCATGCCTCAGGTAAAAGAAATCCTTAACCCTCAGCTTCAAACAGGTTGCAATCTTCTTGGGCCGAGCTGCACATATCTACCCCCTCTCCTTCTTGTTGAATTTGGGCAGAAGGCATAAGATCAGCTGGAGCTTTCAGCATATGATGATGTTTTCAGGTAAGAGCAAAAATTCTGGGCAATGCAAAAAGTCCTAATTTTAACTTGTAAACTACTGACTGTGCTACCTTCTGGTTTTTATGATCCATGTTCACACATCCTAAAGGGAAGGCTTACTGATTGCAGCATGCCATCATGGATCTTTCAGCCTTTACAGAAAGTGTGCCATGTCTGGGGTGGGTGACATCTTGAAATGCTACCTGCTCACAGTAGGCAGCACCTCATGTTTGGAATACAACGTTTTCATTTGAAGTGCTTGTAAAGGACATGGGGGAACTTGGATTTGTTTCTTCCAAAAAGTTATTTCTAGCTGAGATGATGTTCACATTGTGCAGAAACAGATATCTGCTGAGAAAAATCAAAGTGTATTTATGGGTGCCCTTTCCCACTTAATTGGACAAAGGTATTTGACCTAAATTGCCTTATAATTTGTCACACACGACTGTTTTAAAGTTGCAATGTAAGGCAAAATATGTATTGTGTGTCTAAACATGCACATTCTCAAGAAGTTCCAGGCAATCCTCTGTACACAAGAGGCTATAAAGAGGATAGAGCCAGGCTGTATTCAGTGGTGCCCTTTGCCAGGCCCAGAGGGAATGGGAACAAACTGGAGCACATGAGGTTTTCTGTTTGCACGTCAGGAAACCTTTTTTGCTATGTCCAAGCATTGCACAAATTATCCAGAGAAGCTGTGACATCTCCATCCATGGGGATATTCAAAAGCCATCTGGATGTGGTCCTGTGCAACCTACTGCAGGTTGAGCAGGGGCTGTTCAAACAGGAGAATGGGACCAGATGAACTCCAGGGATTCCTTAAAACCTTAACCATCCTGTGACTCCTCTACATAAGAAGTCTGCAGATGGCCTGATGCCATGGTTTGTTCTTGCTAATTAAGTTTTATAACTGGAAGCAGAGGAGAGGAGCAAAGATATAGTCTGCCTGTGACCATGTAATTAACTAGAATATTCTTCTAGCTGATAAAAATGTCATGTCAAGAACTCACATTTCAATTATGGATTCAACTGGAAAAGTCTGAATTTTCATCTGGATTTCAGAGAGCTGCTTGACTGACTTAATGTTTTGCTGTAGTCCACAACTTGTTTGTTTCTGTCTTCCTTTTCTGTTAGTTTCTGGAAGTATTTACACCTTTTCACAGCACTTGTGGATTCTATAAGTTATAGGAAACCAGGACAGTTATAACATTTTGTTGTAAATAATCCCAGGGCATAATTTGTCAGGGAATCTAAGGAAATTAAAACCTGCTGGAGCCCAGTGTTTTCTGCCTGACATTTTGTGGGAGGGAGCAAGGAAGGTGGTGTGCTATCCACAGTCATGCTGCACTTCTGAAGCTGTGTTGTTTCATTCTTTCTTATAGGTCTCAGGGGAGCCATGGCATTTGCTCTGGCTATAAGAGATACTGCTACCTACTCCCACCAAATGATGTTCTCAACAACTCTGCTCATCGTGTTTTTCACTGTGTGGATTGTTGGTGGAGGTACAACCCCCATGCTGTCGTGGCTGAACATCAGGTTGGTATGCAGCTGTGTGCTGGGGAAACTTCACTTTTCAACAGGCAGCTGTGCTAATTTGGCATAGTTCTATAGAACTTGATGCTTGCTGGAAGCATTTAGAACATGGTATTTATATATATGTATGTAGGTATTTAGAACACATTTTATAGAGGAAGGTGCAGTCTGGTGAAGAAAATGTACTGATGCTGCTGGGATTCAGCCTAAAGGTGCTCTGGTGCTCTGCAAGTAGGTATCTAGGTCTCTGTCAGTCCAGCAAGATATGGAATAGTGTTGTCTGATAAAGCATCTTTATATTGAAAATAAAGAATTAATCTAGTCCCATATAAACTTCATATTATGCTAAGACTGCTCCCTTTCTTTTGACTCTTTGTAATGGACCAGTGGATTCTTTATTGGGTGGTGCTAAGCTGAATGTACTTTAAAGAAAACCTGATATTATCTAATCAACTGGGATAAATGGGATCCTGCTGGTCTTTGGGGTGTGTCTCTTCCTGTTTTCAGGAGATCTGTGAAAATGGTAAGTTGCATGATTATAGATGTCTGACTATAAATCCTGCTTAATACTTTTGACTGCCTGTGCTTTCATATTTTTCAAGAGATATGCTGGAGAATCACAAATCAATTTTGGAAGTTTTGGCAGTTTGGGAGGCAAAGATAGAGAAGAATTAAAACAGTACAAACTGTACAAGCCCTGAGTGCAATCAACCATTACCTCTGCCACAGGGCTCCTTCAGTCATCAGCAGTAGGACAGGACTGAATTCTTGCATGTGGCCCAGCCCTTGGCCAACTGCAAAATCATTCTGAGGTAGCAGATTTTTTTCCTCCTATCCTTATCCAGAGAAACCAGGAAGTGTCTAAGATTATGCACTTCCCCCTTTAGCTAAATTAGTTCAGTAGTGAGACTCCATAAGCCTGGCTGATGAGCTGGTCCTGCAGGCAGAGGGGACTCACTCCATATCCATTCCAGACTTATCCCTCAGGATGGCCAGATTTGCCAAAGTCATTAGTGTGACCAAGAAGGCAGAACAGCTCTAAAGGCTGTGGTACCATTCCTAGAGAAGTAATTACCAGAAGGTAGCTGACTGAAGCTGAATATATAATATATATATAAAATATATAAAAGCTGAAACCCAAGGCATCAACAGTTTCGAGTGTTTAGCTGTAGTTTTACCAGGAGATTTACCCATCCTTGCAAGTAAGCAGTAATTTTAACTGTCACTTTTTGGTTTACAGAAAATAAAAGGTTAATTTTCCTGTCAAAAGAGAGATAACATATAACAAGGGATATATAACATATACTTAGGAGACATTTTGAAGAACTTCAGGGGTCTGCCTACAGCTGGCCTGTTGGAGATGGAATCTGCACCTTCTGGGACCACACGAAATCAGATTTGTGCCAGGAGGTGGCGGCCGTGTGCAGCTGATCGAGAATTAGAGACTGCTAGTGAGGTTCCCTCGGTGGTGCAACACTTTGTGCTGCGAAAAAAAGAAAGTAAAAAAAAAAAAAAAAAGTCCTGATTTTGCAGATTTAAAAAAGGACAAATTATTTTCCAGCTGAATTTTAAAATTATGCCAGTTATCTCTTTCCCATCCCCTTCTACTCGGTGGAGGAGGTGAAGCTGAGATGCTGTCCCAGTGATTCACTCAGCAGCAGTGTATAGTGCTGATGCAGTCCTGAGGCTGTGCAGTAGGTAACTTGTCCCCAGGATGTTTTCTAAGCCTTGGTGCTTGCCCATTAAATTGGACTGCCAGAGGCTGGAAATAAGTAGTGGTCACATACAGGATTATTTAGCAGAAAAGGTGTTATAAGAGAAAGGTGGTTTGCTTCCTAGATGAGGTGAAGGGATGCAGAAAATTAATGCCATGTGTAGGTCGGACTTAGATGTCAGGATTTGTGGGGCCTCCTAGGAGTCCAGTTGTGATGTGAAGGTCATACCAGTCGTATCAGGAAGGAAGGAAGGCCAGTCAGCCATTACCAAGGCCTCACAAAATAGTGGGGCTTTCCTCAGTGTGGATGTAAACAGAAGCACCATGTCTGGGCAAGTCAGAGGAGCCAAGACAGACATCAAAACCAAAGGGACTTATTTAAGGTGGTGCCTGCATGATTTAAGTAGAAATCCCTGTATCAGGGAGCTGACTGCAGCCAGGGGTGTCAGCCTGGCTCGATACCACTGAGTTCCTGGGGAAGCAGCTGTGTGCAAGGGCCAACGCCTACACAGGCATCCAGAATTGCTTTGCTGGGGCTTACAGGAAGAGGCACATGCCTTCTGGCCACACCATTTGCTGTGTAGCATTTGGGGATGCATGCTTGGCTCTTTACTTCACTGTTTGGTCCCTTCCCTCCCATGATATGAAATATTAAAAGTAGGTGAAGGATAGAGAGACTAACATGAAAATTAAGTTTTGATAGAGTAAAAAGCAGTATAAGGAAGAAAATAGGCAAAAATACTCTCTGCCTCCTCTTGCTGTTGTGAAAATTTCAGATATTCAGATGAGCAGGTATCTTTTCAGATAGGGTAGGTTACCAGGGTATCACTGACCAGGCTTTCATATACAGCTAAGCAAAGGAGCTATGCTTTGTAGCAGAGGCTTAGCTTCAGTTTACTGCTTAACTGGTCGGAAAAGTGAGGTCACAACTTCAAAATCTGAGTAAAAAAAATAACAGGATCTTTAGACGCTTTTGATTTCTGCCCCTTGATGCCTAGGAAATTAAAAACTAACACCAGAAACTGGAGTTAAAGCCATGATATCACGTGTTGGAGTTCCTTGGCTGACTATCAGTGAGACATATCCAAGCATTTGAATGGTAAACAGTTACATTTTATTAGTAGTAGGTTTGGTTTTTTTGTAGAAATTAAAGCATGACCTGGATATTAAAAGTATATTCTCATCCTTTAAGACCTAAACAAAGAAACAATTTCCTGGCTGAAGCTCTAACAGTTTCAGCCAACTTGAGAGCTATGTAAATCAAAACCACTAGCAAAACTCCTCTCTTCAAAAAATAGCTAACTTCTTGTTTCATTTATCTGTCACAGGAAAAAAAAAGGGAACTCCTAGCATTTGTGTTGCAAAACAATGTGTTTTCCATTTTTAATATGAGGTTAGTGACCTGTTCTTTTCATGTTGAATGAAGCAACACATGGATTAGTGCCTTCCTCTCCTTCATAAACTGTTGCAAATGTGGAATTTATTGCTCATTTTAATGAAGTAATTTCAGTTATATTTAGAAACCTTTTTATAAATCTCAAAGCATTATTCCTTACACTGTAAAATAATTTAGATTTCTTTTTACCATAAAAGATAAAGGATGCACAGACAATGCCAAATTAGATATTTAGTGCCTTATGTCTGACCTTGCATATACAATCTTTAAAGAGCTTTCTATTTAGTGATTTTTTTTTTTTCTGTAAAGATCAAACTGAAAAAGAAATGTGGAGACATTAACTCTCATCCAGCTGCTATGTGAACTACCTATCTGTGATGGTGGTAAAAGTGTTGGCTTGGTGTTATCCTCCATTCCCTCACCCAGGGTGGTGCAATGATAAATGTGCATTGCATGCCACACCTGGGTGTGCTGGGATGGCAGGAGGAGAGTGCTGATGCTGGGATCCAGCCCCAGACTGGGGTGGGGGATGCCTGATGGAGCTTACATCCTCCTGTTTTGCAGCCTGTTTCCATTATTGTGTTACTTAGATCCTTCACTGCCTTCAGCCACTCTCTGCTTGAACGAAAATCACAGACACAGGGGCAGTCCCTTGCCCTCTGTTGAGGGCTTTTTCCTTGCCTATTTCTTTCTCTACTGTTTCTTCCAGTTGTCTTTCCCTAGTTTTTCTGTTCTTCATCCTTTCCCAATGTCTAGTTTTTCATCATCAGTCTTGAATCTCCCTTAATAGTGGGGCAGTGCAGCCCCCAAGCCTCCAGCCCCACCCCTCTGGGCCTTTCCCTCAGTACAAAAGAAATTACCTCTTCCTCTGGAAGTAAGCATGGGAGATGTTTCCTTTTCTCTCCTCTTGTTCTCTGAAACACAGCAATTCACACCACAGAGTGGGGAAGACACTGTAGGTGTGGGGTTGAGACACATCTAGAGCACATAGATGATATGAGTTGAACTGCCAAGCCCTGGCAAGCCTCAGCCAGCAGTTTCAGGAGTCATTGTCTTGCTAAGGTAAAGTGAACAAATACCCAAAGGCATCCTAAAAACAACCTGAGACAACTTTTTCTAATTCCAGGGGGTTTTAGGGATTGGGTTTTAATTTTTTAAAAATATAGTGGTGGGAGTTCTCATCTTTCTCAACCATCTTCTGAGAAACTATTGAACTCTTCCAAAATAGCTAAAATTTTCCAAAAATGCTGTGCTCATTACAGACATCTGGGAAAACTTTAGTATACTAACTTGGCAAAGATACAGGAAAGAGGAAGAAGTCATTGAAGGGAAGTTATTGGGTAGTTTTTAATTTTAGTTTTTGCTGTACATGCAGAACCTTTTCAGTGATGGCCTTGGGGAGCAGAGTGCTCTGACCTGGAGTGTATGTTGGCATGGGAAAAGAGCTGTTGAACCTGGAATCCAAAACAAAGCTATTTAAATTCTGGTATTTGCCTCGATAGTCAAGGATTAGATGAGTACATGCTCTTCATATCATAAACTATAGCCTTAAATATTTGGTTAGTCAAGATGTCAGCCTGCAACCAGGGTGTGTACACCTGCTTTTGTGAGGCCTCTGTGGGTTTCTGATCATCTGGGCTTTTATTTCACATATGCAATCTATAGTTCTTTGTGGAAAACTGTGGGGGAGAAAACCCCACAGGCTGCTAAGGAATGTATGTGAAAAATACTGGAAGCCAAAAATGCTTTCATTTGCACTTAAAAAAATCCCCACAAACACAACTGAAAAGGGAAAAGCAAGGAGTGAAAACAGACTCTATGACTGGAGATTATATTAAAAATTGATAGCAAAATTTTAGTTAAAGCAATGGAGTGATTTAGTGCTTATTACCAGTTGGTTTGGAGGGCTCTGAAACCAGGCAGTATTGGTGACCCCTCTCATACATGTATAGCTTCCCATGACTGCTTCCTGTGCTGTCTCTCTCTTTCAGACCATGTGCAGGTCTGAAGTGGTAGCAATTGTCTTAGATTGGCTTTGTCTGTGTAGAGCTATTGAATCTGGTTTTCTGGGGCATGTAGTCTGTCATTAATGCAGATGAGTTGCCAGCTAGGATCTGAACAAATGAAGAATTTTGCTGGATATGCCAATCATAAATTGCTGCTGGTGCTAATTTTTGGTTTTTTTGGTCACTTTGTCGTTGCTCTGCCATTATTCATGTATGTTCTGTCTTTTTTGATTGGATGTGGATTTTTTTGTTGTTGTTGGTTTGCTTTGTTTTGCTGAAGAGCTCTGTGGAGCCCCCATCTCATGAGCATTTTGTTACTCACATTGCATTCTTGTACTGTACCAGAGTTGGTGACCATGTTCCGTCGGTGGAAGAGATGAGTGAAAGCCACTGGCTGTATTTCAGGTGACACTGTGCTTTCCTTGATACCACACTAACCTGGTGCTTGGCTTTTTTCATCTTTGTAACACTGAGTGTTGCTCTTTCTCTATACTGTGGCATGCTGCTGCTGCTTCTTTTCTGAGGGTGCTGTAGATGTTCCTCAGCTCTGAGTCTATTCATTATTCTGGGCTGTGAGGGTGTGGATCACACGTCATGTCTCAAAAATGAATCTATAAAATACATTCTTTCACTCTGTGTGTGGATATTTAATAAAACAAAACTTGAATCTCTGGCTGTGGAAGACTTGAGAGCTGAAAACCATGGATTTGATCTTATGATCTTTAATCACAAAGGTATTCTTAAGCATTACTTGAGGTTATTTTGTATAACTCTTCAGGCTGGAAAGAACTTCATAGATTATTTAGTCCAGCCTCTTTGGGGGATATATTTTTAAAAATAGAGAGATATCAACCAGAGAAGAGTAGGATTCTGGTTTGGTGTTTTTAGAACAGATACATGGTTAGAGAGAGAATTTAAAATAAGATAAATATCTGACATCTATAGGGGTTGTGTATGTATGTTGTGTATGTGTATGTACATAAAAACACACTGAATATTTATGTAAAGGAAGCTCTTTGGGATGGGGCAATGAAAAGTATTCATATCACACTTGAAGGTTTCCAGCAAACTACTAGATTTGCCAGAGATGCAATGTGTTAGTTTGTACAGGCAATTATTGCAGTCATTCTTGGCTGTTGCCATAGTTATTACACATGCTAAATCTAATAATGCCTGGTATTTTGGTAACTTGTCATCCATGTGTAAGGCCCTGGAGAAGTTTCTGAATTATCAGCAGAAGTCATTCCACCCATTTTAAAATGATGTAGTAGAGAACTTGATGTAGTTCTATATGCTTTTTACTATTCATTTCCATCCACTTAGTTCAGTTTTGTGTGTGAACCACTTTCTCCCACACTGTTGAAATTACTGAATTGCACTTAATGTTTTGAGAGATCAAATCTGAGTGGCTCCTGTACCACATGTGATGCTGGTGTACATCTGGGATAAAGACCAAGAAGTCAGAAGTCAGTTAGGGGCAGAAATGCTGTGTTTTTGTATTGGCATTAGGAACTCAAGACTAGTCCCTTTGCTATTACAGATCTTAAAACATAAGAAGCTTTTTTACTTTAAAAAATTTTTCTATTTGGGAGGATTGAAGAAATATACTTAAAGTGTATTATTTTCTACTATAGCATACTCCTGTCTACAGGACTCCAATGACTTTTCCAAGGCTGAAATAAAGGTGTCTGAATTTTGCATACTAGTAATTGCCTGTACTGAAGGAATAAAGTGTCTATCAGATACCAAAGTGATTCCAAGGGGGGAAATAAATGGATTTTTCACCAATGTTGAAACATGTATGCATTGTTGCAGCTACAAGACTGTTCATATTCTTCATCTGAAATCTTCTTTTTAAGAGTTACTTATTTGTACTTGTGTGGGAATCCCCAGCACATCCTGCTGCAAAGGGCTCTCAGAAAGGGTGGAGGGGAAAACAAAGATGCTTCCTGGCATCTGCACTGCCTTGGCCTTGGCTGTGCCCCTCAGTCCCCATCACAGAGGTGGCTCTTCAATAAAATACTGTTTTCTGCTATGGGGTTTGAGCTAAAACAGCCCAGCCTTTAGCAAGGCTGACCTCTGGGAGGGGATCTGTGTAAATCCATCCATAAACAGTTTAATTTATAAAACAGGTTAAATAAATGAGAGCTGATATTGACCTTTGCAGCACATTTAAATTACAGGAAGCTTTTAAATTATATTAAGCTTATGAAATGGATTTTTTCTCTTAAGCATAAGAAGAAAATCAATGTTGAAGACGTACAAGCATCAGCTTTATCATACTTTTAGTTATTGAGGTATTTAAGCAAGGATGGAGTAACTAAGTGTTTTCTGTGCTTCTTTTCACTGCAAAGGAGGTTGGGACAGACTTTCCTGGTTTTTTGGCATTGTTTTGTTTCAGGTGATACAAGTGACACTTCCTTAGAATTCTAAGGAATTCTAGGGGCTGGGCTCACAAAAAAAAGTGATGCTTGTCATGAGATCAGGGTATTTAACCTTGAAACTTTAACAGGCAGGCTTGCTACCAAAAATTAAAGCTTTCTATACAACTGATGCTAGAGTAGAGGATAAGAGTATATTGCTTGAAAGGTACAAAAAGTAGTTGTGAGAATTTGAAACAGAAATGCATTTGTTGTTAATCTCTGAACTGAAGAACAGACTTTGAGAGTGAAATTTTTTTTAAAAATGTGATTTATGGAAAATAATTAATTATAAATATTCAATATATAAATTCATTTGAAGAATAACTTTGAAAAAAATTTAAATGGACAAGTTTGTTTGGATATACTATTTCAATATTGAGAGGAACATTTGTAGTATGATTTTTTTTTTACCGAAAAGTTGAACTATTTTAATATAGAAAAGTTTCCTTTGCCTCTTCAGCACAACAGTGAACCCAAATTCCTGGTCTGTGATATACTATCACTGAACAGTGTGGTTATCCTGCTTTGGTCTCCCATTAAGCCCCATTCCCCTGCCTAAGGGCAGTTAAAATCCTCAAAACAAATGCACAAACTTGTAAGTCAAGTAAAAGCTGAGACACTGAATTGTTTGGTCTTCTTATGTACTGTGAAGTGAATAGGTAGCCCAGGGAGTAAAAACTATTTGGGGAATGCAAGCAATGTTCATCTTCTGGAACGAGCTTCTGAACTCTGCATTCTGACTGTCAGCTACACAGCCAACACGAGCCTGGTTGCTGTGCTCAGCACACTGAACCTTCCCCCATGTGCAGTTTGGAAAGCCACAAATATTTTTCTTTTATTTTCATGTGTACTTATAAAGGAATGCATACTCTTATGTATACACATATATTACTGTACTGAGTTGTTTCCTGATATAGCTTGTCAGCTTTCTGTGTTAGATAACCAGTTTCCCTGCCAAAACCTGTTCTTATGTAGTGATAGCCAGAGCAGTGACATCTCAGCCCTTGTAAGCTCTCAGAGCTCTTGTGTGTGGTGTTTTATTTTAGCATATTTTATTTTACAATCCAGTACTCAGTCTGTCTATCCAGTCTGTCACCCTTAAACTGGTGAAGCTTTTCAGTTCTGAGGCAGGTCAGTGCCCAGGAATTTCCAGGCTAAATGTGCCTAAAGTTTGAGATGCTTCTAAATGTGGAAAAAGGAAGTGATGAGGACAGAACAAGAGGCTCAGCAAAAAAGCAAAGGACTGGGCCAGCACTAGTTTTATATGAGGCTGCAGAAGAGCAGCCTTCTGCATTTTCCCTGAACTACATTAACTCATGGGAGGCCTTGAGCTGGCTGTGAATCCACAAGGACTTCTCTTCTTCTATTGTTCTATCAGAAGATGCTGCCCTGGAAACTATTTTAAAGTGTTCTCTTTTTGTTTGACCTAAGCATGCTGTCCCTGGGACAAACCAATGATATGGTCTGACTAGTAAGACTGTCTTGGTTTCTGGGGATTCTTAGGGCTGTTGCATAAACACCATGGCTATAAATAGCTGACAAAAAGTCTAAGTAGCAAGGAAATGGCACCAAACCAGCTCAGTCTCGTCTAAGTGAGTAGAAGTGATGACATTAACAAAATCTTATTGCCTGAAATGGCTGTTGCATGTGTTTTCCCACACTTATTATGCAACATGGTGGAACTAAAACACAGCACATCTGAGACTGAGAATCTTATCTAACTTTTGAGTTTGGAGGTTTAGGTTCTACAAGAGATGACAGAGATCAGAACATAAATAGGGTATAAAATAGACAAGTCCTGTCTACCCTCAAACCAGACCAGAAAAACCTGAACATAATTACAAGGATTAAATGCCAATCTTGGGTAGGAGCCCTATGTGCCAGCATGGTTCAGTAATAAGATGCTTTCTAACTATGCAGAAGTGAGTATACAGTTTCTTCTTAACATATTATTCTGTCAACACCCACCATCTCATTACACAAACCCTGCCTCACTCAGATGGGAGGCTGGAGTACAGGCCACTTGTTAGTCCACTGTGGCTGTGTTGTGTTACGTGAATGAAACTTGCAGAAAATTCGTGTTGTGACCCTTTGTAAAATATTTTTGTGCTTTAAAACTTGGTTTGCGTGTGTCTTTTTAAAATATTAAAATATTCCAGCTGTCTTCAGGTTTATCTGGCAGTTATTTGCTGCAGGAAGTGTTTAGGCTGGGCTTTATCCTTAATTTCTGTTTTCTTCCTGTTGGACATGAGGGATACTCTCCACTGAAGAGTATGCTATCCACTTTTTAAGGCAAAATTAGTGTTTTTCAGTGTTCTGAAAAATTGGCAACAAAGGTAAGCAGTTAAAGTTGATGCCAACATAGAGTTAAAGCAGTTTCTTGAGTGAAAAAGTGTCTTGTTTATAGCTATGTAACTGCAGGGGAATAATGGGCAGCTCTTCCACAATCTATTCTCACAACCTTTCTGGTGCAGCTTTGCTGGGTGCTTAAAGTGCTTTTAAAATGCATTCTGCCCAAACTTACAGCATTTGCAACCCTCAGTAACACCACTTGCTTTGTTTTCCTAATGTTTCTGTAGGGTTGGGGTTGACCCAGATCAGGATCCTCCACCTACTAATGACAGCTTTCAAGTCTTACAAGGAGTAAGTAACTTACATAACTTCTCTATTAGGCTGATCTTATTTTATAACTAAGACAATAGAAAACTGCAGAAGTTGTTTGCATGGATAAAACCTTTTCTCTCCTAGCTGGATTTTGCTTTGCAATATTCAAGTAATGCCCACTGAAAAACATGCAGTGATTTTGGGTGTCGTGGTCACGTTTTTGTGTATACTTAAGGAATCACAAACCTTTCCAAATATACTAATACACTCTATATAACAATGCACTTTCCTCTTCCCCCACCTACCCAACATGCTTGCTCTTAGAATGCTACTGCATAAATAGCTTTTCTCAGTTCAGAGGTAATACTCTTGGCTCCTCTTCCTTAAATTTTGGCCCTTGGACTTGCTTAGGATCCAAGATTATGTTTGCTAATCTGATTTTGACTCTTGCATACCAAACCACATGCCAGCTGGATCCTGCCTGGACTACCTCTCACCTGGGTGAAGCAGAAAGAGCACAGGCAAATTGCCTTTTTTATTCAGCAAACTGTTGCTGTGAATCTTTAGTGGAGCTTTCCATGCATCAGTAACAGCCCAAGAGTTCACTTTTTTCCCCCTGAAATATGCTATTGGCCAACAAGATCGTTGGAAGAATGTTGCTCATAGCAGAATTTTCAGTTTTGCTGGTCTATAAACTTAAGTTGATTTGCAAGAGGAGTGAAGGATCCAGAAAAAACCAAAATGACTCAAGTTCCTCAGGCTTGACTGGGTGTTTCCTCTGTCCAGACCTTGGCTTGCACTCTTCCAGAGTTCTGCTTGACACTGTTCAGCAGCACAACTGGTTGCTTATGTAGGAACCTACTTGAGGAAGTTGAATGACAGGCAACTTTGGATCTAGAGGATGCTTAGGGAAAAAGTGTTGTATGATGATGCTGGTATTCAGGCTGGCCAGAGATGAATGTATTTGGGATTAGCCTTTTTCACAATGTTTTTTCCTGCATTGGTGCTTTTTTTTTGCATTGTTTTGATTTGTTTGTTGTGGGTTATTTTGGGTTTTTTTCAAGCCTTCCTTTTTCTTTTCCTGTTACATGTTGTACAGTAAGAGATACTTGCTCAGGAAGCATCTCTTTCATTTCAGAAACTGCACTTGCATTTGGCATCTCTGTGTTCTTTGTAATATCCTGTGTCCAGCACACAAAATAGATGCTGAAATGATGGAGCTGCCTAGCAGTAAGGGTGAATTTTGTTTTGTAACTATCTGGAAGCAACCAGAAATCCAAGCCTCAAAACACCTTTTACAGTGAAGGCCACAATTATTGCATATAACCAGGGTTAGGAAGTGGTATTGTGGAAAGATGGCTTTGGCCAGTTCAGACTGAGCTTGTCAGTAATTGAGGAATTGCTTTAATGACCAACAGAGCATGGGTATTCTGTTCTCAGTCAGTGTCTGCTGTGGAAATATCATGTTTGCTTTTTCCCATGTAAACATAAAGATCTTACCCATTTGTTTCCCTCTTTAGCTGTGCATTGCATTGCTGACGTAGTCCATTAGTCAGTTCCCTTTGGATTCATCTTTCTTTTACCAAGCCAAGATTAGCAGTATGTCACAGTTAAAGAAAATATATCATTTGGGATGGGCAGGGAGTGAAAATATGTTAGGTTTAACTCTTGGTGGATCATGGATTTTTGCAGGTCAGAAGTACACAGTGTAATCCTGTCTTGTTATTTTCCAGTAGTTTGGAAGATGATTCATGCAAGGCATTCATTTGTTTTCCTGTGTTTAACACTGGCCTCTGGCCATAAACACCTCCCCCCCTCTGAACAACAAAAACAACAAAACAAAAACACAAAGCAAAACAGTCAAACCCAACAGTAACAAAAGTAAAAATAAATGCAGCTGCACCCCAGCTGGTGTGATGACTTGTAGCACAGCTAGTTAAGAGATTATATTTAATACTGTTAGCCCTTTCAAGGTTGATCCACCATTTCTGAGATTTGGCATGACTTCCCTCAATTGTGATCTTTATATGGATTCTCTGTTAAGCACATTTCTTTTAATGTGATATATTTCATCAGGTTTCTAAGACTTTATCAGATATGGTAATTTCCCTTGTTCTTCCAAGGAAGCAAAATGCTTAAGAAAAAAACCATCAAACCTAGAGTTAGACTTAGACCTAGAGTTAAGGAAGCCAATCAAGCAATGAACAGGAATCAGTCTTGGAATATCAATGAGGCTTATTTGTCAGTTTGGAAATTATTTCTACATCTGTTACTATACTAAGAGTGAGAAAAGGTTTTAGGTTCCAGGGAACTTGGTGGCAGAGGAGTTTAGGTAACTTGAGTGCAATGAAGACAGCCTGGTTCTCTGCAGTCATTTCTGGTCCTTCTAGGGAAAGTAAACTCAATATAAGCAAGTGTCTAAACAGCTTTCTTCTGTGTTTCAGGTACAGTATTGAAGTACCTTGGCTGCTTCTTTTTTTTTTGTTTTACAGGACATTATATTATGAATTACTGGAGTGTATAGTTCTGGGTTTTTCTGCCTGAAGTAATTGAACATGTCTTTATCTTCCTTTTAGGATGGCCAGGATTCTGCTGCGAAGGAACAGGACGAAGCAGGAAAGCGCTTGGCTCTTCAGGCTGTGGTATAGCTTTGATCATAAGTATCCTTTTGAAAACACAGCTTAGTTTCAAGGCATGAAATGTTCACTTTTTTCCTTTCCATGTACCCATATGTAGCCTTAAGCACTTGTCCTTTCTCCTGTTTGACTCTCTCAAGTATTTGACAGGTCAAGGCACAGAACTGAAGCTTGAACTCACTGGCTCAGCAGTCAGACCATTCCTTTTCCCAATGTGGGTGTGTGATATTTGCTGGAGGACAGAAACCAGCCAGAGATGAAGGACCTTCCTAAACAATAAGACAGACAACTAATTATTTCAGGTCCTCTGATTTGTTCTATTAATCTGTTCTTATTTTCAATGACATTCATGGCACAAACTAGGTTTCCAGTTCATTGTACAAGTCTAAACCTCGACTCACTGCTCTGCAGAGCTTTCTGCTTTTGTGATGAAGCCCCAAAATCTGTGGTTGATTGCTGAAGAGGAAGTTCTAGGACTAAAAATCTACATGAGATCCAGCTTATCTTCTTAAGTATATCCAGAAGGTACTATGGGTGTTACAGCAGAGTGTCTCTGAATATATATAGTACTGTACAAACTTTTTATAGCTATTATTATACTATTTAGATAACTTTGTTTAAGATTCTGAGCAACTTTTGTGTGGCTGTCCTGTATTTCATGCTTGTGGGTTTGTTTTTTTTTAAATCTACTTAACTTAATCAGTATATCATTAATTATGACACATTAAATATGTCACAGCTGCTCCTCCTCAACAGCTCACAGTCACTTAGCAGAAAATGGCAAAGATAATCTTGTGGCTATGGCAAGTCACTTACACTTAGAAACCCAAAGAAATTTCAATATTGAATTCCTAGAAATTTCAGTACTGAATTCCTAGTAATTTCTGGGGCAGCTAAATGTACACAATGACCAGTGATAGGGCCTTAATGTTCTTGCAGCTTGTATGCGAGTCTTTTCACTGGGGTCTTGGCCTTTGATTGATGAGAGATTGCTGGGCTGATTGGAGCACAGGAGTTTCTTTCCATGCCTTGGGCATGTTGAAAATGTTTGGACCCTAATAGCACTTGCATCTTTGGGATAAAATCTGTTTGTGACCAATGCTTTCAGATGCAGTAGTACTGACCCAAAGCACAGAAGGGAGTGTATGTGCTATTTTAAATATTCATAAATGTTCGTAATTCCAAGTCAACTCTTCGAATTCTAGTGACTGGCATCAAAGCTCCTCAAGGTAAATTTTTATTTTTAAAAAAAGAGACTTTGGTGCTAAAAGCATGAAAGGATCTGGCTGTGGCTGACTGCTTCTGTGTTTTTTCTTTTTTAAGAAGGAAGCAGAGCTGTCCTCGTCCCCTGCCTTTACAAAAGGGATGTGCCTGATGAAAGGAGTAGTTGGCAATGCTGACTTCCCTCAGCTGATGCTTGCAGAGAACAGTCCCTCCCTAGCAGCTGCAGCAAAGGCAGGGGGAGGGCCTGGAGAAAATTACAGCCTAACTACCTGTTTCACAGAAACTTAAAGGATCCTGACAGTGCATTCCCTTTTTTTACCAGTGGTGACTAGCAATACTTAGGAAAAGTTTCTGTGAAGTTTGTGCTAAGGAAACTGACGTTGAGAGGCAGAACTGTCTTACTGTATGTAGAGGTTAAATCTGCTTCTTCTGTTGGAAGAAGGCATTTGGATAAGCATTGGCTGGGTGGGCTTAAACTGTATACACAGGATAATCTTTAGAATTACCACCTCCATATCCATAGCTAAATGGTTTTTTTTGCTGGTGCATTCACTTGGTTTCTGTGTAGAAAGGCAGATTGTCTCAAAATTCACTCTATGCAAGAGAGCTTAACTTGAAAAAGATGCAAGGAAGTGATGGAAAGGAGTGCTCCAGAGCTTTGTAGGCATGGATAAGTGGGAACTTCATTCCTGTGGAATGCAGAGTTCACATAATGATGTTGTCTGTTCCCTGGGTTCACCCACAACTGTTAAACATGGAGAAAACTGCAACTTTAATGAAGTAGCAGATGCCTTTAAATGGGCTTGTTTTTTCATGGCTGAGTTGCTGCCTGTCTGGCACGGGCAGTGTGGAGCCTGGGTTAGTGCAAGGACGACGAGCTTGTTTCTTTCCAGGAATGGGTGTAACCACACTTTTAGTGAAGGAGGAAAGGAGGAAACATAACTCTGCTCGAGTAAACAGCTATGCCAGGCTCTGCTAAGACAGCCCCCTTTTAACCCCCTCTTTGCCCTAAGCATCTTAATGGGTTGGGAGGTCAACTTCCATTTACAAATGGACTAGATTCTTACTGTGCTTAGAGGCTTTAAGAAAGCAATTAGAATGCCTACAACTTATAGATTTGTATTTAAAATAAAATTGACTGTTTCATGTGCTAGTCAAGATCAACATGCTGCTTTTTAACAGAGACACATATTTTTGACTCGTGGGTATTTTTTTCAGGCATGTTATCAGTGTGGAGCACTCGTATGAAAAGTGTGGGTTTGCCTGGGCATAGACCTGTAAAATAGGGGTAAAGACACTTTCCTTTCCCACACCCACATCTCCTCAGTGGCATTTAGGTAGCACTGCTTTCCTTCAACACTGTGGTACATGGCTCTTGCTTAGTTTTCCCTCCACCTTTCTGAGGCTTTGTGTGGTAAATGTATGTGCACTGCAGAAATGTCTGTGAGTATTACCAGGGTGATATCTCTGGTTACATGTCTGTGGCTCAGTAACCAGCAGATCAAGTGGTTATATTCCTTTGAGGATGTTGAATGAACATGATTTCTTATTTCTCTGTATTAAGCCACACAGGAGTGTCACCTTGCTACCAATAGCTTGCAACCTGGACACCATGCTCCCATCTTCAGAGCAGAAATACCCTTGGACCTTTCAACACTAAAGCACCTTTGCTTTCCCCTTTTTACTTGAGAGCACAGAAGCTGGAAACATGGCAACTGTTTGAAACTTGTAAGAAGAAAGTTAGTGGTCCTTGCAGATGATCATTGGAGTAAAGAAACTGCCCTTGAAACAATCAAGGGGAAAATGTTGAGAGGGTGTTTCATGTACACTTACTACATATAGTTCAAAGGCAGAACCATGTCCATGTACAATTGTCTCTTTATTTTCAGCAGTGGTTTTTGAGCACTGGTGTATTTTCCTTAACTACTGAAGTTATTTAAAACCAATTCTCACTCACAGTGGCCCTCCGTTGACCACAACGCTGCCCAGCTGGTGTGGCCTGATCGCCCGCTGTCTGACCAGTCCCCAGGTTTATGATGTAAGTAGAACAAAACTTCTTGGTGTTGTTTTATTATTTATTAAACTTCAGCAAATCTGTGGTGGTTTTTTTTTCAGGTAATGTCCTGATTTCAGCTGGTCTAATAAACATACTGCAAGGAAGTACTGGTTTTCCTAGGAAGGAAAGATTTAAGATACTCTCCCCTGTGGCAAAAGCTTCTGTTGTTTGAGATCAGGAATTATTTTATTGTTCAAATATTACATTAGAAAAGTTACATTTGAACATATGGAGAAATTATATGCCTAGTCAATAACCCAGTTCAGTGAATCACTTCAAAATATTCAGTCCCTTCTCAGGACTTTTGGACAGAATTCTTTGCCTGTTACTGTTAAACTTCAAGGTCTCCTTAGAGATGTCATTGACACATTTACCCAGCTGGGGAAAAAAAAACGTGGTAGCACTTCCCTTCATTGTTTCCACTGCGAAATTTGAGATCAGATTTCAGAAACTCTTAATCAGTTACTTATCTCAGTCTCGCAGGTCACTACACTGTGTCAGGACACTACAGCTGTGTCTTGCAATAATTAATGCTTTATTCTCTTATTACTCTTGTAGGATCCTGATACTTATCATTTTTATCTGTACAGTACTTCTGAAATCTACAGCTTTTCATAAGATGCTTGTAAATAAAACCATAGTACTATGTGTGACATCTCAAATTTGCAGGTTCTCTGGGATATTAATATCTCTATGCTCAAGTCCTTCTCTAGAGAGTTATGAATTCTAATTGCAGCTTTGAAATCTTTCCCTACTTTTCTTTCTGGGTATCATTAGCATCTTACTTGTATCTGATGGAAAATTTTCAAAAATTTTTGAGACACCTGTTGCCCATTTGAACTATGGTAATGCAAGACATTGGCCTAGTTCCCATCTTTGCAATGGCACTGGAGGTCTTGAAACATGTCTAGATTGGAAGGCATCCATCAGATCAATTAGTCCACTTGTGCATTACCCATATGTCTCTCTATGTATGATCTTATGAGAGTAATTGTCCAGTAACTGAGGATCTAACCAGAGTGAGCATGTAAGCTTTGACTCTCATTATCTCTTATAGTTGGCTCTTTTTCTTCTTTTTTTTTTCTCCTCATTACTCATCATTGTTGGCTACTACCAGATGTGGAAACTTATTATTAATGGATTGGCTCAGTGATACACACAGGACATTAACTTCATTAAAAATGCTTGAAAGGTTGTATACTTCATTAAGGTGTATAATGTGGAACTTTCCTATTGTATTCTCTTTCCTGTTCCTATTTCAGGGCAGTGCTGCATTTGTCTTAAGAAAGAATATAATTTTGAAGATTTATTTGTAGCTTCTTTTCAAGACTTCTGGGCCCTGCTTTGTGTCTTTTTGTTTCTTTACATGGCTGACTTTGCTACAGCACATAGCTATGACATTTCATTACTGGTTAATAAGCTGTGGAGTCTTTTTGCCTTTCTATTAAATGCAGGTGAAGCAACAGAGACAGCCATGTCTTTGTTGGGACAAACTTCTTGGAATAGTGCTTTTGTAAGATATTTCCAGGAAAATTAAATGCTATACCTGTGAGAATTAAAGACTGAAGATTTTCAGTTAAACAAGAAAAAAAAGTCTGTAAATACTTAAAAAAGTATAACATAGCTGTGAAATTTGTTTCCCAAACAAGTATTAAGTCTTGGATCTCATTCCAGGTGCATGTCTGAGTTATGATATCTATATAGAGAAGAAAACAATAAGTATGTGGCTATGCTGACTGTATATTTGTAGATTATTTTTAGCTTTTGTTGTTTTGGGGTTTTTCACCTTCTCTGACTTTATCACACCCTTACTTAAAATTCACTCTCACTTCCACAAGTGGGAGTAGGTCTTTTTAGTTAAAAATGCCAAAGGGGGGTTCAAAAGTTTGAAAGTCAAATAATCCCACAATGCAGCCCACCCCCAACTTATTCCTCAGCATGAGATCGTGTCCTCTAAGCCTCAATTTGCATGGAGTATGTGTAGGGCTCTGAGTCAGCCCACAGGGGTGAGGTACAGTGGATTTTTTCCAGGGATGATGTTACTGTTCCTTGCTGACATTCTCCCACTGCTTTAAGGCTGTGCACTAGGCTGTTTCCAACCCAGACAAGTTGGAATTTAAAGCATGAAAAGTTGTTGCAGTTAGAAGCTAAATTTTGAAAATTATAATTTTAATCATTTTTTGTCTCTTCTGGTGTTATCTTCAGTGCATGACTAGTTGGCAGGGCTTTTATCCCAAACTGATGTAGGTCAGTTATTTTGCTTTTTTTAAAAAAAAGGTCCTTTTAATTTTTTTATTAATTTTTTGTTCTATCAATCATTTATTCCAACTGAAAGAAGCACTCCTGGGGATACCTTTTTGTTGTTGTTTGTTTGTTTTGGGGTCTCTTCAACACTTTTTTAAAAGTGTATTTATTGCACATACACAGTATGACAACTTGGTATATAACTAGAAGGAATTGAAATAATTTATAAATATGCAAGCCCAGTGAAGAAACTTGATTTGGAGGAGATAACTCTCAAAATGGATAAGAAAACTGTTCAGCCAGGCTTCCCCTCTTCCCCCTCCTAAGTGGTTTTTAGATTCCCAGCAAAAAATACTTAGTTTCTTTGCTGAATTTAAATTCAGCTGAGAAAGAGAGAAACTAAAAGGAGCATCAGGTTTGAGTTGGAATATATTTTGCATGCATGGTACTTGGTGCTTTCATTTTGGAGCCACAAGATAACAAAACTTGCATCAGAAGTTACTTATCTGTGATGCCTGTGTTGTGTTCAGCACCAGCATTTGTGATGACTGCCAGCACTTTGCACATGCATCCTACTTTGCTTGTGCTTTGTGATATATTGTCTTAGGAGGCAAAAAAGACTGGCTTTGTAAGCAGTAACTGACTTTTAACTAAGCATTTATAACAAAAAAAAACATCTCCAGAATGTTCCTGCATTCTTAGGAGCATGAACAGCTTTTACCACCAAGAGGATAGTCTGCAGAGAGGTCCCTCAAGGTTATGGTCAGCACATCAGAGCAGAATTCAGGCTTTTACAGAGTTTTGGATTCAGGTCTTTAGCCATTCTAGAGTGTCAGTTTAAGTAGTGTCGTTCAGAACTGTTTTCTGAGTGAATTGAAGCTTTTCCTACAGAACCGTAGGGGATGGCAGAGGCCTGTTTAGGGTTATTCTTGGGAGTATTTCAAGTCTCTGTGGATCTATTTGGATACATTTCCTGTCTTTCTTGAAAAAATTGTACATGCTGCATGAAGCACGATAGGTTTATTCACCCATCCTCTTTGTTTGCAAGCACAGTAAATCTGTACAGTACGTGAGATTTTTCGTGGGTGTTCTCTGGGGAAATAAACGAAATAAAATCCATGCTGCTGGTAGTACTATTCAGAATGGAAACAAAAAAGTGGACCTTGGCTTGTACGAGGCAATGTTTGTTCACTACCTCGAGAGAAAGCTCAGTGTTTTCTCTGGAGCTGATCATGTAAGGGTAGCCTGGGACAAACCAGCAAAGACTGAGTCAGGGCTTGCCATGTAGTATAAAGCCTGTGTCCCTCTCTTTCAGTATCATGCTTCCAAGAGCTCCTCAGCCTTTTGGGGAAGCTCAAGTGTAGTATGTTCTCACCAGTTTCTTATCTGATAGGTGTCTGCAAGGGTTCACTGTACAACAGCACTGTGGAGACAGGAGGTGCTTTGGGAGCTTGCTGCAGCCACTTCTCACATGGCCCTGGTACAGCAATACCTTCTGGTGCTCTGTTAGCTCTGCCTTCCCTCTCCCTGGTGCTTCTCCAAGGGCAAGCACCATGAGAGGGAATGTGTGACAGACCTTCACAGCTTCTTCGACTTTTAGAAACATAATCAGTCAACAGCCACAAACTGCTTGCTTCTTGCTCATTTTTCTGATTTTCATCCTTATTTGAATGCCTCTTCTTCAAAAAAATATATATCCAGATAGCAGGTTTTCTTAAACTGATTATTTTATGATCTTCTAAATGATTTTGGTCTTGTATCTCTGACTTTTTTTTTGCAACTAAAAGGTTGCAAAGGCTGTTTCTGCCCATTATAGCTGAACTCTCTAATTTCTCCCTTTTTTAAAATATTTAAGATGGTGCCAGTAGGTCAGTGTTTTCTTTGTGATAAAAAAGTAAGTGTCCTAACCTATATTTGCTCTTTGAGAACAGTGCTCTCTATCAGACTAACCCTGTCACAAAAAAGCAATGATAAATTTGGATGCCATTAAGGTTCTAAGAAATTAGCATTCATTCAAAGTAGGGCTTGTCTTGCACCAACACTGAACTGCACCATTTCTCTCGTTGATTCTGGCAAACTCCTGACACTTCTTCTAGTCCTTGTGAGTTATATATTCTGTATCATCTAGAGGTTTCTGCTGCTTTATTTTGTCTGATTATCTTTCTGACATAATGACAGGGAGCTTTCCCAGGGAAGTTTTATTTAGCCAGGAGCTGCATTTTTCATCATGGACAGGTTAATCAGCATTTTCAATCTCCAGTGCCCTGAACTCCTGTTCTGCAGGAGAGGCAGTGCTTTCTGTTCACGTTGATCACAGCCACCCCATCTCACATGGCCTGTGCCCCCCTTCCTTTGCCGCAGTGGAAGAAAATAATGTATTTTGAGAACGTAGCCTGATCCGTGTCCAGCCTACTGAGGGAACAAGCAATGCACATTTCAGCTCCTGCTAAGCAGGACAGAGCCATTCATGTGGGGAAATAATTGCTTTCAGTTGGAAGAAAATAAGATTATAATACTGATTAGAATTTTCTTCAAATATGAAGAAAACCCATTTTCTGACAAATTCAGCTATTTTACCTTTTACCGTGTTAAGCAGGAGTGGAACACAGTACAATTGCTTGTTGTATTATCTATGATAGAGAAATCAAGTTCTTTATTGCAATTTATATTCTCTGACTATATATTTCATCCCATCTCTGCCAAAATAAATTCACAGGGTTTTGTGAGCCATCATTTCTTAAATGATTTTGAGAAGAAAACACATCAGAACTAGTTATGAAACTGTAAAGCAAGCACTTCGTTGTATCCATCCTTTATGGCTCAGGAGCATTCCAAAGAACTAGGTCAAATAATTCTTTATTTAGTAACAGATAAAAGTAAGGAGATAGTTTGAAAGAATATTGTTAGTTCTTGATGTATAACAAAAGTGTTGAGGAATCCTTGTATACAGAGATTTTGTGCTTTCTGAGTTATCGACTTGCATAAAAAGTTTACTAATGAATTTGCCTAATTAGAAACAGATGCAAGTCTGTATCTGGAGTGGCTCAACTTGGTCTCTGGTACTGCCTTCTGAATTGTCATGCAAAACCCAACATGTACCACTCATCTCTTGTATTTCTGGTGTACTTCCAGTGCCAGTAAATCCCGGGTTGCCCGCTCCATAACCTAGTTCTTGGCTTCAGCTCCCTCTCATCTCTCCCCAGTAGCAGTAGTTATACCGGGAACAGTAAGCTGATTTGCAAACACTGGGTTCAATGTTATTTTTAACATTTCTTAAGGTGGAACCTTATCTCTTCTATATTGACATGTAGGTAAATTCTTCTGTTGTGTTCTGGGCAAAGAAAGGTTCTGTGCACTGTGTAAAGACTTTTTTTTTTCTTTCAGAATCAGGAACAGCTTCGAGAAGAGGATTCCGATTTTATTCTGAATGATGGTGACCTTACCGTGACATATGGTGATACAACAATAACTGCAAATGGTTCTTCTGGCCCCCACACAGCTACCACTAACCTTGACAGCAGGAGAACAAAAAGTAGTTCAGAGGAAGCGCTGGAACGTGATTTGGGAGCAGCTGATCATGAAGTTACAAACAGGGGTACCCGGCTAGTATTTCCTCTGGAATACAATGCATGATTACTGACTCAGTAAAAATAACTCTTGCTCTGTGAATGGATCAAGGAAGACTGCAGGCCACTGTGTCACTTGAGGTGGAAGTGTTTATTTAAACAAGTTAACACACATAAGTGGTTTTACTAGGGTCTGAAGATATCACCTATTTTTTACTCAAGATGCTGACAGTGGGGTTTTCTATATGTCTGAAAATAGACAAATGAGAAAACTGGTTATTCTCCTCTTTCCAACTGCTTATCAAATCCAAGTATAACTAGCATGCTGCAATTGTCTTGTTCAGCTGCAGCAGCTCTCTCTCTGAAGAGAGGTACATGAAAATGTCATAGAACTGAGCTTGTCTTGGCTTAGCTTGAGAATGTGAAAGGACAACTATAAACTTGACAGTCGTTAAGAGACAAAAAGATTGTGTGTTTATCTGAATGTGGAGAGATCCATTGTTAACTTCTCTTGTGAGGCTGAGACATGTAATGTGACAGTCAACATTAGGGTTACAGATGTGTGAATGAAAGACTGGGGAATCTGTTACTGCAAAATGTACTTAATCTATTTCAGGGAAAAAAAAACAAAGGGAAAATAAGAAATAAGATTTCTTTGCTGTCCAGCTATTTAGATAGGAAGGCAATGAGAGCTACTCGTCCCTTTAGCTTTGGGCAACTTGACTATTACTCTTAGCCTAACTTCTAGTGCCTCAAAAGAAAAACATCCAGCTTCCTGTGGTCTAAGATGTACCTGAAGCCGACATGAGCCTGGAGTCAGGCTCTCTCAGGTAGCAGTCACAAAGTAAAACTTTTTCATATGAAGAGAGTTGGAAACTTGGCCTGGGGAAAACAGCAGATAGGAGGAGAGGAAAAAAAGAGAGAGGCAGTATTGAACTTGCATGGAACCAGGAGGTTTCATATTGCTCAGAAGAATCCATGGACTCTGCTTACAGTTCTTTTGTGTGATAAACAGCAAACATCTAATTAAACAGACAATTACTACTGTTTTTACCATTTGTGACTATCCTGAAAGAAAGCTGTTTACCCTTGTTGTCTTTAGCAGAGTAGATGTGAAACTTCAGTGGGGCATTGCACAACAGCATATAAGCTACAGAACTGATGAACTGTAGTATCATCTTAAATGTGAAAAGGGAAAAATCTCTGACTAGTATTTAGCCCACTTACACGTAGGCTAGCTTTAACTTATTGCTAAATGCTTTTTAATTTTCAGATGAGGAGATAATCATTGTCTTTGCCAATAGCTGAAAATGTATGCTTTGAAGAGCCTTTCAGCTATTTAAAGCATGCTAAAATGTGATTTCATTCTCATGTCTCAAAAGATTTATTTTTTTAAAGAGTTTGTGGCCCACTAACGTGATGTAATATCAATTTGTCCAAAAATTGTGTTTTTCTTGATGCCACTTCAGTTGTTCCTCATAAAATTGTGTGTGAGTAAATACCCACTCTGTTTTACCTTAACTATTAAACTTATTGGGCTAACCTCAGTACATGAACTTCCTGCTGCAGAGAAATTTTGCAGTTGTGTTGTCTAGTCTGCTTTCTTTCAAATGTGTTCTCTTATGAATGATCTACCTCCCTGCCTGTCCCTCCAAGGTAAATTTATAAATGTAATGACTGTCTCATGTTAGTAAGAAGAGAGATGAGGAAACCAGGAGTCTGTTTGTGGAAAAATTGTAAAACCAATATAGAATCACAGAATATTCCCAGCTGGAGGGGACACACAAGAATCATCCAAGCCCAGCTCTTGTCCCTGAACAGCACCATCCCCAAGGGTCACACTGTGCCTGAGAGCATTGTCCAAAAACTTCTTGAGCTCTGTCAGGCTGGTGCTGTGACCATTTCCCTGGGGAGCTGTTCCAGCGCCCCTGCCGCCCTCTGGGTGAAGAACCTTTTCCAAATATCCAACCTAAACCTCCCCTTACACAAATTCAGTCCATTCCCTGGGCCCTGCCAGTGGTCTCCACAGAGAAGAGATCAATGCCTGTCCCTCCTCTTCCCCTCCTGAGGAAGTTGTAGACTGCAATGAGGGAGCTTTGTTCTTAAATGGTGCAGAGTAACAAACCCTGATGGAGATTGCTGAGCAGAACTCCGTTTCAGGCCTGTGTGTGTTTTGCAAAAAAAAAAAAAAAAAAAAAAGCCAATTCATTTCTCTGGGAGCACAGGCAGTTTATCAGTTAAAGCTGAGGAGCCATGAGCAGATCCTGTGACTGCCAAGAGCACTGCTACAAACAGGGGCTCAACACTGGAATTTTCAGGGTGCTTTCCGTGAGAGGTGTTCCAAGTGCTGCTGACGCTGGCTCCAGGAGCAGCTCTGATCCTCTATCTCCACTTATCAGAAAGGAGGAACACTATGACAAGTGTGTTTACACTCTGTTACATGTCTACTATGCAATGTAAACTGGCTTTTCTGATAAGCCTGAACAAGGGGGAAGTATCACATACTTGGTACTTGACCAAGTCTAGCCCTATCCCAAGGATGCATGTTTTCTGGCCCATGAAAAAACAAAAAAAATTTTATTTACTTTTACAATGAAGGAATTGCCTTTGGGGAAAGGACTGCAGGAATTTTAACTGGAGGAGAGAAAGAAAATTGTTTTTTGGCTGAACTTCCAAAGAGCCAATCTGAAGCAAATAAATAGCAAAGGTTAAAGTTCTGTCTATTATTAATGAAATGATGGCTCCTATATTTTACTCCTAGGGGGGAGGGAAAGCTCTCACAGTAGGAATTCTAGCAACTTTAACAGATACTGTGAGCTGCTCATGCTGCTTAGGAGGCCAGATCCTGTGATTTTCATCTTTTATCAGAAGATTGGCATGGTCCTTCATGTATAGTATCAATTTAATTCTTATTGCAGTCTCTCTTTAGACAGTACTGGTCAGCAGGATGTCTTTTAGTCTTATTCTGGACAGCAAAAGCCTAAGAACTAATATGCTTCACATGCCTTTTCAACGAAAGGTTCAGTGTTTCTTTTAACTCTGAAGCAGCTCCCTGGAATAACATGCTTGACCTCAGCCTTGGCAGACATGGTGTCTGCTTCTGAACAAGTGTGGGAATGGAATTTGGATACTCTCAAGCCTAACCTTCATATGCTTTTCTTTAACATTTGGGGGAGGACCTTTTTGGGGAAGAAACCAGAGAAGTTGCAGATGCATCAGCAGGGAGTATTCCTCTCCAAAATTACTGAACTCATGACCCACTGAAACTTTAGAAGACAGGGAAGATAACCTATGACTATGAGACACAGACCATCCAGGAGAAAAGCAGCCAGTAAATAGCCCTGGACTAGCTATGAACAATCTTGGTCATAATCAGACTTGCAGAAAGTAGGACAAAGCTGCTAAATAGGTTGAACACATTAATCAGTCTAAATAATATAGATTAACAAATTCAAATATCCCTATGTTGGAAAACACTCTTTGTAAGAAGCAGCCCATGCAAATCTTATTTTCAATGCAGAAACAGGGTCTTGCTTCCAAAGGTTTAGAGGGGAGCTTAATATGTTGCAGTGAAAAACCAGATACTTCTTGGTCTGGAATTTTTGGGAGTGCCATTCTGAAAAATAACTTCCAGTAGCAATAAGCCTGCAAAGTAAAAGAGGAGGAAAGTGTGGAGGAAACAGTGAATTACAAAGCCAGGAAATGGTTTAAACAGGCAGCTCTACTGTGGGAACAGCACTGTAAACAATTGCTATTCTTAATCTTGAAGTCCTAAATGCTGAGTAGTTATGTTGGCTTCTGCATACCTTATCTAAAGTAAGGGCAGTGGGCTAATGCAAAAGTAATAAAATCACCCCATTCTAACTGGACCATAAAATCAAAGGTTTTGTACAGGGCAGCACTGACTTGCTTCTACTCCAGAGCAAGGAAACTAACTTTGAATAATTTTTTTAAAGTAACCTCACATCATTGCTATGTTTTCTTGATTCTAAAATGCCTATAGTAATCTTGAGAGCAGTACTATGTTAACATTAGTCTGATGAGTATGGAGATGCCTTACGAAATATACTCACATACAAACAGGATACAAATGCTTATCTAATATTTGAATCTGTGTTGCAGACTCAAATGATATTTCATATCTTCATTTGATACTTGGAATTTATCTAAGTTTGTGTTATGGAAATTAAACAGTTCTGACAAAGCAATGGAATATTAGAATCAGTTCAGATTTTGAATGATATGGTAATAAGATGATCTATCTGGTTTTGCTGCTTTATTCACTCTTCCTCTGGTACTTTCTTGATAATAATCTACTTTGCACTGGCCCATATGGACTTGCTGACATCCAAAAGGCCAGTGGGTTTGAAGATTTATCTAGGGACTGGGTGTTAACTGGGTGAGACAGCTCATTATAATTTATACTGGAATAAAAGATTTTATTAGTGGCGTGCACTGACTCTATCAAGGAACTTGCTGGTGGAGAAAGATGGCTGCAGGGAGGGAGAGAAGCCCTGGCTTATTGAACAGCTGCTAAGCTGCCATGGGTAAAGGTTCTTGTGCAGTAGTACAGAGCCAGAAAGGATTCCTGTTGGCGCGTGCAAGGAAGCAGCAATCTTTGCCCTAGGAAAATTAAAAATACTGGGAGTTTGTTCTAGCTTTTATTAACATAACAATTTTTAATTTAGCTTTCTGAAGCCCCACTTCCTGCAGTTTTTAAACCTTTTGGAGATTAAAAATGTCACATATAAACACATTAGATGCAGATTTTAAAGAAAGAGAGAGGGAGGCAGAATAGTCAAACGTCACTTTGGTGCCTGAGTATAATTTCAAAGCTACGCTACACTGCTAACTTATGCAAATTTGATTAATTAAATGGCAATCATTTGAAATGCTGCAATTAAAGTTGCTTTCCTGCTTCTAATTGAAAAAAAAAAACCCTCCAGATTTGCATTCCCTCAGAGAAAGTGAATGCCCAACTTAAAAGGTTTTTGCTGCGATGTTAAAATACTTAACTTTAGGCTATGAGAAATGAATTGGATTTATTTGTTAACTAGTAAAATCTCTGAAGTTGTTATTACTGAGGCAGGGAGAAGTAGGTCATGCAGTTCCGTGTTGTAATATATTTATGACTTTTGTTTCCAGACTTTAGTTTAATCAGGGAGGTTATCCTCCACTGCCTGATTTTGAATTTCAGTCCTAAATTGCTTGGCTTGAACGTCTTGATGTTGACACAGATTAATACCAGAAAGCAGAGCACCAGAAGGCATTCTTCTGGATCGCATCAGCCGATTAGTAATAGCTGTTGTGAAATAACAGCTTCCAGCACACGGGGTCACTTGAGGTAAGTTTGACTGATTTGAGTTTGGGATATCAAAGAGAGGTAAAATCACCTGACTCATCGATGGTTCTGGTGGAGCAAGGAGAACGTAAGCCATCTAAGGACATCCCAAATTTGCTTCCTTCCTTTAAGGAGACAGGCTGGCTGCTACAGGTTGCCTGTTAATTAGTTTTGGTCTATTCATAATGCCCAAAATCAGAATCAGCATTTAACCTGAATTTTCGGTTTATCCACCTTGTAGCTCTTACCCTCTTGTCACTTATGATATAAATATATCAGTAAGGTTTCAGAAGGTATTTTAGGGTGACTTCAGACATAAACATGCACTAGGTATCCAAAGCATATCACACTGTTCTGACTAAGACTGCTTTGGTAGATGGTGTCCAAAACTTTTGGTGCTTGAGTTCCCTTGAGGCACCTAAAGCTGCATGGTATGATAGGTTCAAGCTGGGGGTGATCCAACTGCTGTTGGGGAGGGCTGTAATATATCTTAAGTCCTATTCTTCCAAGAGATAAACACAGTTTTCTTGTCTGTGAGAAACTGGGTGCTACTGCACCAAATGTCTTTAACAATGATAAGGTAATTGCTGTAAGCAGAGGTTAGTAGAACTAGAATATAATACTGTATCCCCTGACACATGCTCTTCATCATGTTGACAGCTACACAACAACTGTCCTTTCAATATTTTCACTTGAAGCAGTGAGGATATAAGGAATACAGCAACTCTCTGTACCAGTACCAGGGCTTGGTTTCTCAGTCTTCAGCACACCAATGGTTTGCATGTCTCTGAGTCCTAATTTGGGAGCTCAGTATCCTAAGGAGGTTACATGGCAAGGAATTATCCTTTAAATACAACAGTGGGTGGGGAGGAGAGAGAAAGCTAAATATTGTGAAAACTCTCTGTGTTGTGGGGATAGTAGCAGTGGAGGATGGGGAATAAACACCTGCTGGGCTTTCTGCCACTGGCTGGCTTGTGTACAAACTTGGCTGAACTTTCATTCATGTGGACAAGATATTGCAGTAACTTCAGCTTTGAGTCTCCTTATTGAAGCTTCATCCAAGTATTTTTTTCTCAAGAGAAGAAATGTTAGTGCTGCTTGGAACTCCTGTTCTGTCAACAAGTTTCAGGTTATGTGTGAAGATGGTGTTTCTGTTCTACATGTCAGCATTATCTTTTCATTCCTTATTATTTCCTTACTTCAAATAGACCTTGGAGTCACTGGGAAGTACCAGGTACAAGGTGGTAGCAGCTTTTGTGGAGTTCATTGTCTCACACTGAGTTACACCATTGGCTGCACTAGAACAAACAGTCATAGTTGTCATTTGTAGTCGAGTCAGAAATATGTCTTCTTATTTGGCTGATACTAATGCAAAACTTACTGTGGCTTAATACATTTGTGATACACATGAACATTGTGTTTTATCTTGGAAGTGAAAAGGCTGATACTGTCAGGTCTTTCCTCAAGGCAAAGCCAGCAACTCAGCCCTCTTCTCACAATACAGAACTGATTTGGAGTTTCCTTCCTTAAAACTCAAATTAATGATTTCTAGCTTGGAGCATCCACCAGTTGCTTTGATACCCTTGTCGTTTAGGAAGTGTTTCAAGGTACAACAAAAGGTAAATATTATTATGTAGAGAAATAAAATAGAGAGGTGTCATAACATCTAAATCTATTGTTAGAAAGAGGGGATGATCTTGCAGACAAAGAAGGTCTGCATGATATACTTAATTTTATAAGATATTTGGAAAGTCCTTTCTCAAGAAACCTTGGCTCATGCTGTCACTGTAGGAAGATGAATCCATGAGAATTAATAACTGGCTATTCTCTGTTTCTTACCTTTTAACCAGTTTTCATAATGGAGAGAAATTACTAGCACTGTCATCTAGATATTTTTGGGGCTGGATCTGGAGAAGGGAATCTTAGGCAAGTAAAAAATGTGGGGGATATTCAGGTAATTTTGGAACCCAAGGTTGAGGGTGTAAGATGGGATGCTGCACTTAGTGAAAAGCATCTCCAGTGTGTGTGCACCTACAAGTGCAACAAAGCCTATAAAATAGCTGCTTGTCTGTCAGAGATAGCTTGGAACCATCCTGGTTAGTGTTCAGAAGACAGCAGGAGTGATTAAAAAGACAATGCTGAGAGCTGAAGCCAAACTCACAAACCATCTGTTGCGCTACAAATCCAGTGCAGGGCTGCTTGCCGGGGCTGGCCAGAGCAGCCATGTGTGGGTGGCCTTGCCAGTCCTCTGAGAGGATGTGAGGTGCACCCTTGGCAGAGATACCAGAGGAGAGTCTGCTTTGTCTTGCATTATATAATATAATACATTTATTATATAATGTAATATATTGTCAGTAATTTTTCACTCACGCTAACATCAGCTGAATATTTGAACTGGATCAAAGGAGGAGTGGAAATAATGAAAAGAGATGGTGATCAGAATTTAACTCTGCTTGAAGAGCTACAGATGTTCTGCACACTGACTTTCTTTCCCCAGCCATTCTGTATTTTCTTAAACATACTTAATAAAAGAGATTTGTCAGTCTAATATTACTTCTGTTCCAAAACTAGGGCACCTCTGCTATGATTGAGTTCAATATCCTCAAAGCAACTGAATTTTGTTAATCCAGGTATCTATTATTTTTCCTAACCAAGAGTGAATTCACAAAGTAAAAACAATTCCTGCTAAACTAATCCACAGTCCAAGACAAAGTGATTTCTGAGAAGCACTTAAAATAATCCATGTGTGTTTTGAAGTTAGGAGCTGTTTTCTTTTTCTTTTTAAGAAGAATTTTAAGAAGAATAAAAAGTGACAGCTTGCATTCAGTGTTTGTGCAGGGTAACTTGAAAATGTGATTATTTCTATATCCACTGTGTGTCCTGAGACATTTGGTCATTGAAATAAAATTATCAAATCCCTCCCTATTAAAAGTCTTAAACAAAACCACGTCTGCTCTCTTGTTATGGGACAAGAAATCAAATTTAAATACTAAATGATTACATACAATCTGAAAAAGAGAATTATAACCGGAGGTAAATGTACAGCTTCTTGAAAGCACCTTTTATTCGAAAAAGTATGAGCAATTAAATACATGCCAAAGCTATAGAGAGAAACTTGGTTTATGGCATGAAATTTTCTATAGCAATTGCAGTATTGAAATGCACCTGCCTTTTGCTAGAACTTCCAGCCTCGTCTGCTCAGCAGTGCTTTTAGTTTTTACACTGCAATGAGGAGAAGGTGCTTCTCCATGGTTTGCTATGCCCCACTTCTCTCTGTACCTTGGTCATCCTGTGCAGGAAATTGTTTCTGTGCTATTACAGCAGTGAGTTTGTGTGTGAGGTAGGTTTTAGAATAGCAATCAGAAGTGTGCTCAGTGGGAAGCAGAGCTTTCCTGGTGCCCTCCACTGTGCAGGAGGCAGCCAGCTCCCAGACACTGGACCAGATGCTGTGGGGCTGGAGGTGGCTGTGGAGCTCCAGCCACCTGCTCCCACCCAGTTACAAAAATCATCCTGATTTTACCTTTTAGCTGTTTTTCCAAAGCTCGACTGTCACATCAGGATGTAAAGCATTTCAAAGGATGCAAACTTCACTCTGTATTAATTGTACTTAAGATATTACAGGTATTCAAATTACTGCTTTCAGTTAGATATGCTTAATACTGCAGTTGGTTTGGACTAAGGAGTAACTATCACCTTCCCTGGATGCTTTTTACCTTCACTAGTTTAAAACCTCTCAATATTGGAATGAACTTCTCACGGGTAGAGCAGTGATGAAGCCCTGCAGGCATGCAGAAATAAGTCCCAGGAATTATTCTGTAGGCCCTAGACTACTTGTGCATTCCCAGATCAAAGCATCGTTAGAAGATGAAAAAGTTTTATTAATTAAATGTCTAGCTCAAAATTATTCTAGCTATTCTGTAAGAGATCACAAGAGACTTCTCTCACACTTAACCCCTGGACCTTTTCTTTCATGCAATAGTAAAGATTTTTAAAATAATGTTTATTAAATGCACAGCCCAACTCTTCTGAAGGACAGGATTTTTGCTATGAGGACTGGGGACTATCACTCACCTGCTCAGTAGCCTACTGAGCTGAAGGAGTTTTACTCTCTGCACACTGAGGATTGCTCCAAGGTCAGCCCCCAGGAGCTCAGCATCTCAGAACTGGAATCCCTCTTGTCAGGAATCTGTGAAGCTCTAAGTACAGGCATGACCAGACACACTTTGACAGCTCCAAGCAACCTGAAACTCAGTTTAGAAGTAACCCAAGTTTATGCAGTCTTAAAATTGCTGACTAGCTGCTTCCTTCAGGGGTATCATTACCAATTTACAAACAACATGTAGAGAGCTAAAAGCAGCAGGAAGGCCACTTTCCAGGGCAGAGCTACCAAGGCAGCTACTCATAACCTATACTGCTTGTCAAGATTTTAACTCTTTCCTATTAAGGCACAAACTTTTCAGAAATATTGGCTAGTTATTACTATTATCATCCAATCTGAATGTAACTGCTTTGATTGTAAGTTCTTAGAAGAGTCAACTGGCAAATATTTTAATAAGAATTTACAGGGAGTCAACAGGAAGGTATGGTTTCCAATTTACAATTTAAGGATGGTAAAAATGAAATTCATGCTAAAGCAACTCCTCATTTTCTGCAGTAGCTTGAGTCTGGGTTCTGCTTTCTAGCAGATTCCTCATTTTAGACATTAAAAACCTTGTGAACAGACAAAAACCAATATTCAGGTAAGCAAAAGCACCTCTTTTCATACAAGAAACTCGATGTTATATAAATGACTGAAATATTTATCTGGTTATCTGATTTGGGAAGCATGAAGGCAGAACTGGGACTTGTGTATGGAAGCGGATCAATATGCAAGGATGAACAAACCAAAGTGCCCTTATTGAAACAAAAACTGAAAAATGGAGACCTGAATTGGAAATTAATAAGTTTGAAAGCTGAGTATTTGGGGGAGGGTCGTTGTTGTGTAAAAAAATAATTATATAGTTACATGCTTGTGACAAGAATAAGTTATCACAGAGCAATGGTAGCAGGTTGTTTTCTGCATCCAGTAAGAGAAGTAACAGGCTTAAACAGAATCAATAATTACTTAAACAGATAATTGAGAGCAGGTTTTGACAGTGGGCATACATAATGGGCATAATGGAGTATATGAGGGCTAGATGAAGTCTTTGTCCTTAATGATTTTAAAACTAGCTTTGAACAGGTGACAAATGTCTCACCCTCCCATCTCTAAATCCATTTGAGAAAGAGTTAAGTATCACTAAGTGTTCTTAAATGGTTTTTAAAATAATGGGAAAAAAATTAGAGAGGGGGATGAACACTCACAACAGTTCAGTCAAGTCACCCCTGCTCAAGCTGCAGCTGAAATGACTGTGAAAAGCCAAGGAAAGGTTTTCAAATCTTCCACCAGAGAGACCTCTGCTGTAGTTGGATTGATCACCCACAGCCCTTTCCTATTATTTTAACAAGTGCTGCACTTCAGATCCTATCCAGGGCCCACCTGAAACTAGTTTCATGCCTGTGCATAAATAAACAAGGGACTAATCATTTCACAGCTGTATGGCAAAGCATTAAAGGCAGCTCAGCCACAGCGAGGGCAGTGCTAGGGCTGGGTGGTCCCACATCCTGCACTTGCTGGCACAGCTGGGATTTCTACCCGTGGCAAGGGAACACCACACAGCCATTGCTTACACAAACACACCCCACCTTTCCTTTCCCTTCAGCTCATCTCAAGAAAAAAAAAGCAAGACCCACTGGGTTAATGGTGTGGGCTTTGTGCTCCTCTTGATTTATTGTACAGCTCCAATGTATTTTATTCAAATACTGGCAGAGGTACAATCCCCAGATTTCCTCATAGGAAATGTTATGAGACACTAACCTATAGCAGAGTACTCCAGAAGAAACTGGAGTCTGGAGTTAACAACATTTCCATGAAAGTCAGCATTCCCTCCTTTTCACAGAGCACAAACAAAATGTACAAAGCATCTTTAAACTAGGGCTCTGGTCTTTTTGTACATTAAAGCTGATTTTTCAGAAAACTTCAGCACTGTACAATATTTTCTATGGATCCCAGGGCTTCTGGACTACCAGCTTCATATCTAGTCATAGCATGGTGGTCTAGATCAGTTCCTTTTTATTTCTAAATTACAGGATTTGTCTTTTAAAACTAGTTGTCTCTTCCACACCTTCCTGCCATGCTGTTCTTATGATTAAAAAAACCCACCTTCTTCCAACTTCCAGGCTGAAATGATTCATTGCTGATGTGTAAAAATCTGTTCTTATGCCAGTATTGTCCATAGCTGGATTACCTCTCTTCCACACTGCTGTTCATGCTGCTCTGTGCTGCTGTCCTCTTTCAACCTTGACTTTGACACTAAATAAACCACACAGCTTGGTCCTCCTCAATAAGTTATTCACCAGACTTTTCTCTGTATCTATTAAAAATATTAGTTTACCCTCTTGGGGCTCAGGTGCCTATGACAAAGAACATGTTAATACCACCATACATTTGCTCTTTTCATGACTAGTTGACTCAGGGGTTCAGAGTCATCCCTTGAGCCACCAAGGCTCCCTGACCAGGCACATCTGCACACCGACTGCTGCTACAGCAGTTCTGCAAAGCCAGTTCCAGCACACCAAAGGTGTCACTCAGCTTCTGCTTGATTTGGACTTGGCCTTTTCGGAAAATCTAACTTACTTGTCTAATATCTCACAGACACTGTGGCACCAGGGACTGTGTCCAGCTCCTCTGAGAGCTTTTAAATACCTCAGCCATGAGACACTGCCTCCATCCTTACCTCCTTCCTGTACACTTTCTAACCTGTGGCACAGAGCAGGCAGTGCTCACGGTGCCAGATGTGCTGCACGCTCCATTCCTGCCCCAGGTGTGTGCAACCTTGAGTGTTGACCAAGTGCTGTACTGCAGAAAAAAACAACTACTTGTGATACATGAAAAGGATCATGAGAGGAGAGGCAGCAGACACTGAGTCTGACTCCTTCAGTGCTTGACTTTGCAGCACAGACATTGAATGCCTCTGTAACAGCGTCCGTAGACAAGAGGTTTCCTGGCATTTTTTAAAAGCTTTTACTGAAAACAATAGATGTCAGTGATATGCACGTGAGTCACTGCTAGAACTGGGACTTCTAAATCTGTCACTTGAACCAAAGACACAGACAAGGGCCTCCCCCAGACTCCTCTGTTCTGGTGGCTGGTGGTAATGCCCACTGCAGAAGTGACTGCAAAGGCACTCCCAAATGGAGCTCAGACAAAGCAGGTGGGTGAGACAGCTCTCACATCATCCCTTGTACTCACAGACTGAGCCAACAGTAGCAGAAGGTGAGCAAAGACTTTATTTTTACAAATTTTAGCTTTAGAATTTCAGTTTTGCAGGGGAGAACTTCTTCCCATGCATCCCACCCCAATGCTGCTAGGAGAGCAGGGGGCAGCTAATAAATTCCTTATACAGAGGGAAAGAGGGGAGTCTGGTTTGCAGGAGAAATGTGTTTATGTGTGCTGGGAAAGATACAGGGGAAGGCAAGTCACCACTGCCCTGTGGACCAGCTCTCCATCCAGGGGCTGGTCCACTGCCAGCTGTCTGCACAGCCATTTGAACTGAGACATGGCAAGAGCTGCTGTTGAAGAGTTACCAGTTTTTCCTTCCTCTCCATCTTCTCCCCCTTCCTGCCCTGAGCTTTCCTCTTCTATCTCCTCCAAACAATACACTTGGGGCAATTCCCAGTTCTTGGTCCCTACTTCTCCTAGCTTGCTCTCTCCATGTTCCTTCCTTCCCTCACACACTACTAGCCAACTTTTCAAATTAAAGCAGTCACAACTTCCTGCCTCTCATCATCAAATCCCAGCCCCCTCATTTGTCTCATACCCAAGTCCTTTGCCCAACAAATCCCATTATCCTTAACTAAAAGTGAATTCCTTTCCCCCTTTCCTCATGTTTACCTCATCTGTCATCAATGTCTTCTCCCTCTCACCTGTAGTCCTTTTCCCTTATAAAGCACTGGAAAGCTGAACACTGGATTTGTGGGTCTTCCTTAGGAACAACTGCAACAGGGAAAGAGAGGACAGGGAAGAAGGCATTGGTGGGAACCAGGAATAGCAGACTCCTCCCTGCTCAGCCCAGTGATGCAGCCCCTGCCACAGTTACATGGCTTTGATTCCCACTGTACCACATTGAGTTTTTCTATGGGAAAGAAAGAGCTTTGCACATGCTCACTGGAGATAAGACCAATGCAGATTTTATTTGGTATAAAATAAAGATACACACACATACCAAAACCACTTTTACTGAGCACGTGCTATCCATTTTATACAAACATTAATATATTTGGCCAAATCAGAATAGAAAGCAGAAGTAAAAATAAAAAACACAGGGGACATCCTCTACAAAGAGGTAATTTCCCCTACCCAAACTGGAGTTCCTGTCCCAAAACACTGAAGTGACAAATGATTTCAAAGAAATATCTTTGAGAATATTTGAACACAGGCAAAAGACCACCACATCCTAAGTTAAAAAGAATATGCAACTGTTTTGACTGACATTCCAAGAGACTTAAACCTTATGCCCATGACAAAAAGCTTCAGTCTATATACAGTTGAAGTTTGGCAAAGTTGGACCTTTAGAAACAGGGCAAGTTTGGAAGATCCAGGGAAGGACTGGATTGCCACATAACAGCAACAAGAAATGGCACTGCAGGTGCCCCAGGTTAGCAGCAGAGCTTAACATCTCAGTGCTGGAAGCAAGAATTTCACAGTACTCAATATCCAGACTGCAAGTCCTAAAACGTGAATTAGCTTCTGGCCTGTTGTTCAGAGCTGAGACTGCCAGATACACATCTCACCAACAAACAACAAACCCCTCAGTCATTGAAACACATCACCTCAATGTGTTTGCATCCAGGATCCATCTCTGAAAAACAGCCAGGAGAAGGACAGTCTGGGCCTGGCCCCTCATTCACACACACACATACACTGCCAGTGGGATGTTGAAAACTGCTAGTTTGACAAATGGTATTTCTCCCTTGTCATTCTCCGTGGCAGTAGGTGTCATGTCAAGTTAAATAGGAAAGACAAAACAACATCTCAGGTGTTCCCAGTGCTTCATGGATTGCATGGTGACTCTGAGAAATGACATGCACCATCAGAGAGTCTCAGTGACAGCTCTCTGTGCCCAAAGGAACAGAACACGCTGTTGGGCTTGTTGGCGCTCAGGGTTTCAGTGATTTAATTGTGTTACCATAACAAACCCAGAAACTGCAGCATTTTCATCGTTGAGCTTTACTGGAAGTGGTGATACTGAGAACTTCATGCAGAAACTCAGGACTTTTCTTGATGCCCAGACTGATGGGGAGGAGGGGGCTAAAATGACTCATGCAATACTGAAGTTGTTAAATAAGTAACTCCACAACCATTCTAAAACTTCTGTTAGATACTGCAACTGGTACCAAACTATTTCTATTGTACCTGCAGTATGTAAGTACATACTGTGGATATCTACAAGGACTCCATCAGTAATATACTAAGGAGTAGAAATAAGGTGGGGTTCAAGTATTTCTTGGCCCTGGGCTTTCATCATTTCCCACAAGCATGTCATTAGTTTGCCTCCCCGAAAGAAACTATTTAAATACAGATATGGTGTTGTAAAAGAGCAGTTAAAAATTATGGCATGGAAATATCCCAGTCTTTTATGAATAATTACAGTACTCAAGTTTCTACCTCCCTTCACTCAGACATGTGACAATCAGAAGTAAAGTAAAACCAGGCAGAAATGTTGTGAGCATTTGTGAGTTTTGTACCCATTTCCTACTATGACTTTTTAATAAATTAAAGTTGTTAATTCATTGTATGTAATGCAGCACAAGTAGGTAATTCTTACCAATCTCAGTCTGAAATACTAAAACTTTATGGCTGAGTCCTGCACCTCGATTCTAAGCCTTCCAAGTTCAGGTTGGCCATAAAAATGTGTTTTCTGTTCTCTTGCTTATCATGCCATGCTCTTCTCTAAACGAGCAGTTACGGTTCAATTTTCTACATCATCCAGTAGAACTGTGACTTCACCTCAAACTGCCCAAGCCAAAAATGTCTAGCTGCTCCCAAAATGCAATGTAACTATGGGGGTCCTGTTTTCAGCAAGTTCTGGTTGGTTCCAAAGATCTCTGCTACCGAAACACCACGCTGGTTGTCCTAATCAGCCTGTTTCTATTTTTTCAGGTAAATACCAATACTGACATTTGACAGTACATTTGCTTTTTTTTCCAAGGCCTGAGTTTCAAGACCAAGTACATGCTGTAAGCACTCTGAATGATGCTGTCCAATGCCATCAAAACACTCTGAAGAGAAAAATGGGATGCATTTGTTGGTGAGCCTTAGCTGTCCCCCTTGGGCAGGAGAATTTTAGAAAACTTTCAAGTGACTGAAGTGTACATCACACTACCAGTCATTAAGCAATTGTCATCCACATAGTGTTCTAAGATTTCGCTCTGGCCTAATTGTTTCTTTCTCAGCTTTGGATATTCCCTATAGATATTGCAGTTGAGTTTTCTAATGAATTCAGGTGCACTGAATACAAAAATAAAAATTGCACTTGCTATATTTTGTACACTTTGCCCAATGGAGCCCTTCTCATATTATACAAAAATTAAAAAATTGAAATAATCACTCACAGAACAACCAGGCTAGTGAACAACTTTTGCTGACAGAAATAATTATTGATACAGAAAATGCATCTATCATAGAATATCCTGAGTTGGAAGAGACCCACAAAGATCAGCAAAGTCCAACTCCAGGCCCTGCACAGGACAGCCTCAAGAGTCACATCATGTGCCTGGAGCATTGTCCAAAAACATCTTGAGTTCTGTCGGGCTGGTGCTCTGACCATTCCCCTGGGGAGCTGTTCCAGTGCTCAAGCACCCTCTGGGCGAAGAATCTTTTCCTGATATCCAACCTAAACCTCCCCTGGCACATCTTCAGGCCATTCCCTGGGTCCTGTCACTGATCCCCAGAGAGAGATCAGTGCCTGCCCCTCCTGCACCCCTCAGGAGTAGGCTGTGGACTGCAGGGAGGTCTCCCCTCAATGTCCTCTTGTCCAGTCTGAACAGACCAAATCCCCTCAGGTGCTCCTCACATGGCTTCCCCTCAAGGCTCTTCCCCACCTCTGCAGCTCAAAAATGGAAACAGCTTCAGAAAACACCATATAAATTCCAATAAGTGTATTTCCTCCCAACTACAAGAATCAAGTTAAGCTAGATGTTAACATTTCTTTGCTCATCATGATGAACCATTTTAAGTGAAATTAGGGGTGAATTTTGAAAGACTCACGAAAGATATTTACCACCTGAAAGAGCATGATGATGAGATTCCCTGCCAAAGTGAGGAGAATGCTTAATTTTTGAATCACAAGATTCCATGGCTGCAACTTGCTAAGAACAAATCGACAGGATTTTAATCTCCCAACCAATTTAAGAAAATAAGTACCGTATCATCTTTTGGTATGCACAAAAATCTTAATTTCTTTCCAAACCTGTCAGTACAAGCCAAGCTGTACAGGGTGTAGTCCCAGAAAAGCCTTCCAAAATAGGTTACCTGACACAGGTTATCAAGGCATTGTACAGTATTGTCTGTCTATACAAATACCATTATTAAATGCCACTGGAACACCCAGAGACAAATTTTGGTGTCATAGGCACAGTGAGAGAATGCAGAAGCATCCCTTAGATAATATACAAGGCTTTCCAGCACAAAACAGGACTCTGTAATTCTTACTTCAAGTAGAAGCCCAAGGTTGCAGAACTATATGAAGTATGCTACGGGGAAATGGATCCATTTGTTCAAAAACATTTTTATGACTACATTTTCCTGTCAGAAACTTGCTTCTTGTGCCAACATACACTCAGATGGGAAGATGAAGGGAAAAAAGCTAAAATAAATGAAGGTTCATCCTAACTTAGTGACATGCTGTGCAGCATAACAGAGCACAAAAAGTGCAGTGCAAATCAAACACCTCCTCCATGATAACACAACGTCTTTGAACTGCCTTTATTTTCAGCACTTTATATAAATACTGCTTTCTTCCTGATCCTGGATTATCCTCAATTTGAAACTCATATTCTGGATTTGTATTTGAGGACTGCATGTAAACATCCCTATAATCCTGTATACTTTTGTGGGGCCATTTAAAGAATACCAGACTGTAATAGATTCAAAAGCAGTCTCTATGAAGTTATGAAACTGCATCCCTGAATTACAACTGAACCTTCTATCCCCACCTCAAGAAATTAAGAAACAAAGGTACTTGCAGATAAACACACACCCTCTTTTTGCATAAGTTGCAGGACACCTGCAGGAACATGTAATTTTAAAATCCAGAATAAAACTTCAGGGTTTTTTGTTTGTTTGTTACATTTGTTTGTTTGTTTTTAATGTAAGATTTTATTTGGGAACTTCACGATTAATTTGTCTTAGGAAACATTTGCTTTCGTCCAGGAATTGCCAGCTGAGAGGATGTTATTGTTTGGAAGGGATGTGATCAGGAGGACCCTGAGCACGGCACAATGTGTCAGCCCGGAAGCAAGGGAAGAAAAGGGATTCTCTCATCTGACAGAGAAAACAAAACAGAAATGTCCAGCATTTGCCTTCTAGTTCCATTCACCCCTACACGTGTTCCAAAGAAACATGTTAGTCACCTGTATCTCACATGAGTGTCACCAAACTATATCAATATATGTATATATATTTTTAAAAATCCAACTTTCAACACAATTACACATTCCTTTAGAAAAGCAAAGATTTCTGCCATGAACATCTTCAAAACACATAAGCAGGTGAATGCTTACCCTCCCTGCACGACTGCTTACCCTGCTGCTCAGAACGATGGACGTGGGTCCCCTTCCCTCAGCCCCCTCCCTACAGCACCAGCAATGAACAGGGGCAGAGACCATCCCTGCAGAGCAGGTTTGGAGCAGCAGAGCTGAGTCCTCCCTTGCAGCAGGCACCTCCTGGCTGCCCAGGCCCCTGCCGACCTCTGCAGCGACTTCACAGAAGCCTCTTGTGTTTCAGTAGCAGCGGGATAGAGGTCAGTGTGATTCAGAGCTCCAGAGGGGCAATGCTCCCACAGGAGCACCTTCCAGGCCCTCTAGTTCCCTGCTGAGAATGTTCACCTGGGGGATTTTAAAATTTTCATGCAGTTTGTTTGTAGCATACCTGTGCTTTGTACACGATCACGGTTTCACGCTAAAAGGCTCCAAGAGCTGATGCCGTACTCGGAAGACACCTCAAACCCGCCTCGTAAACAAAACACCCCCCCTGCCCTCTCCACCCAGCCCAGAAGGAACACAGCCACACAAGCCAAGGCGGCACGGGGGGCCCGGACCCTGCAGCGCTGCGAGGCGAGGCGTCCCTCAGCCGGGGCTGCCCCCGAGGGAGCGCCCGGCCCGCAGGTGGGCGCCCACCATGCCATGTGAGCCCCGCGCTCAGCCCTGCCCGACGGCTCTGCCCGTCCGTCCGTCCGTCCGCCCTGGGCCCCTCCGGGACACGGGGCTCGGGCGCTACCGGGCGTCGCCGGCGCTGAGCGGGTAGGCGAGGATGCTCATGGCCTCTCCGCACGCCGCCTCCACCTGCCGCACCTGCTGGCGGCTGAGGCGCTCCCGCCAGGCGTGCACGGCCTCCCGCGCGTCGCGGGCGGAGATGAGGAAGGGCCGGTCGGAGGAGTAGGCGGCGCCGCGGGTCATGTTGAGCACGAAGTCCTCCAGGGCCGGCGGCACCGTCAGCCCGGCGAAGCGCAGCAGGCGGCGCAGCTCGGCGCGGGGCTCCCGCACCAGGTCCTCGTAGCGGAGCTGCGTGTAGCGGCGGCGCAGCCAGTCCGGGGCGCGCCGGGCCAGCAGGAGATCGCGCAGCCAGGACTGGCAGATCACCTCCAGCGCGCCGCCGAGGAAGAACTCGGCGCGGTGCTGCGGCTGCGGCGGCCGCCCGCCGCCCAGCAGCCCGGGCGGCAGCAGGAGATGCTGCTGCTGGTGCCGGGCCGGGCCCCGCGGCTCCGTGCGGTGGCGGCTGCGCAGCACCTGGACGCTCTCCCGCAGCAGCGCCTGCCGCGCCTTCAGGCGGGAGTTGTGGACGGCGCGGGGGTCGCGGAAGAGCTGCACCACCCGCAGGTTGAGGCCGGGCTCCCGCAGCAGCGGCAGCAGCGCGCCCAGCTCCAGCAGCCGCACGTCCTTGATGACCACCACCGGGTACTTGCGGCACTCGGCCTCCAGCTCCCGCAGCGCCCGCGGCGGACACTTCTCCTCGCAGGTCGCGCCGTCGACGAGGCCGATCTCCCCGCGGGGCCGCGGGGCGGCGGGGCAGAGCGGCGGCGAGCAGATCACCTTGTTGGTCCGCCAGCCGAAGATGCTGGCCGTGGTGAGGTTGTCGGCGGCGGGCGGGGCGGGGGCCAGCGGGTCGCGGGGGCCGGACGGGGCGGTGTAGAGGCGCAGGACGGAGAAGTCGCATCGGAAGAGGGCGCGCAGCATGTCGCGGAGGGCTCCCTGCAGGCTCAGCGCGTCCCCCGGGTAGAGCGCCTGCCAAAGGTGCCACATGGGCTCGTACAGGTAGAACACGTCGGGGTGCTGGTTGAAGAGCTCCCCGAGGAAAGAGGAGCCCGTTCGCCAGGTAGCGTGCAGGTAGATGTGCCGCTTCCCCGCGCTGCCGTTACCCGCCGCCTCGGCCGTGCCCGCCTCATCCTCCTCCTCTTCCTCGTCCAGCGGCGGCCGCTGCTCCCAGCCCCACTCACTCAGCGCCTCTTCCAGGCTTGGGCAGCGCCGCAGCAGCGGCTCCTCGTCCACTCGCCCGCGCCTGGCCCCGTAGTCCAGCGCGTAGGGCACCAGCAGGAGCAGCAGCAGCGTGTACAGCACCAGCACCGCGGCGAAGCGGCGATGTTCGCCTCGCCACCGCCGCCGGCCCTTCATCGCTGGGGCCGGCTCGGACCCCGGCTCCGCCGACCCTCTGTTTGCCGGAGGGCGGCTCTTTGCGGAGAAGCAAAGTTAGCGGCGGCGGCGGCGGGGATGTGGGCGGCGGGCGGTCCTCCCCGCCGGGGAGCACGCCCACGGGCACGCCGGCCCGGCTCCGGGCCGCTGGCCGCGCCGCCCGCCGCTCCCGCCGCCGCCTCCTCCTTCTCGTCCCGCTCCTCCTCGCAGCGCGGCGCGGAAGCGCCCGCACCTGCCCCCGCTGCCGCCTGAGCAGCCACCGCCGCCGGCGGGGAGCGGGCTGCCGCTGCCGCTGCCGCTGCTCCGGTGCCGCTGCGCCGGGCTCCGGGCCGCCCCTCGGCCGGCCTCCCTCCCTCCCTCCCCCGGGCAGGGCCGGAGGGGCGGGCTCGGCACGGCGGGACTCACCCCCGCCCGGGAAGGGGCGCACCGAAACGGAGCGGTGCTCGCCGCACAGGTACCCAGCAGCCGAGGGTGTCCCGAGGAGGAGTGGTTGGTCCTGCTGTTCACCGGAGCTCCGGAGAAAGAGCACGCAAGATGCTACAGTGAGGAGAAGAGGTGCCAAATGTATTTTTAGGGTAGACGACAGCTATTAAAATCTGCAGTGAGTTTCAGAAATGCTGCAGCTCGGCGCTATAGAGAGCTGCGGGGTTTCTCAGCCTCACTTTTGTCTGCGTGTGTGTGCGGATGGGATGCGGACATCTCGATCGTGACTCATTGCTCCAGTTTTTACACCTGCAAATTCCATAGCTGTCTGAGCGGGTCACCCTTTGCAGCTGGAAGGAAGAAATGGGCATCCACAGAGGGACATTCAACCTATTGTGGATGTCTTCCTGATAGCCCTCTTTATTAACTACAGTAGAAGCATAAAGTTACCAGTTCAAAGCTTGACTTCTAGTTTTTCAGACATCTAAGATTAGTTGAAATCTCCTGGGAGATGGAAAGTCAACAAGATTTTGACTTCAGGTGTTTAGATTAAAATGTATAGTCTCAGAATCTCCAGCCCAGCCCATGCCTGACCTCACATAAGGAGATGGACCATGATCCCATGTCCCTGGTTAAGGCATCCAGCTGTCAGGAAAGTGAGGTCCCTGTCCTGCTGGTGCAGTGGGAGCTGCTGACAGTCCTGACCACTAGGCAATAGCTGGCATCCTCTGTAAAACTCTACTAATATTTAGGTATGGTGAGCAGGGTGAAATTCAGAGAGGATACACAAGTTCTTGCCCTTGATGTATGATGCTTTGACTGCCAGAGGAGTCTGTGGTAAATAAGCACCTGTGGTTAGACACATGCCACAGTCTTTGTCAATGCCACCACATGCAACAGAGAGCAGAAACAACCCATTAGTTTAGTGGATTCTAAAAACGCTCCATCTGTAGTACAGATGTATAGATACACAGCCTGAAGATGCTGGACATAGTATGAATGTCTAGTTATCAAAATATAATCTTACTTTGACTATGTCAGGCAAAGCACAAGGACCAGAAATCAATGGGAGAGAGAAAAAGCATGCTTCTCTTCTGTGCAGGTGGTGAGCCAGTTGTCTGCCTGCTAATGCTTTAGTTGCCCCATGTTAATAAGTGTTAAAGACTGGGCTTCCTGCCCTTTATAACGTGCTGAGTGAGTAGATGGTGCCAAACAAGCTTTGTGAGCTCCTTAGCAGAAGAATGTAGAAATTATAGCATTGCAAAGGAAATTGTGCCTCAACATACATTTCACTGCTTGTATCTTTAAACACCAAGATACACCAGTATCTCACACTCACCAGTGTAATTTTCACCTTTGACTCAGTAATTTTATTCAGGATTTTATACCAGGATTTTATCCAGACCCTCAAACAACTAAAGGAAGATGACAGAATAAAAACACACATGCCAAAATCAGGTTACAGTCTTGCCAAAAAAAACCTTTCCCCATCCAAAAACCATGAATACTTAGTATTTTGAGAGTCTCCAGCATAGCTGACTTGTATTTTGCATCATGCAAAATAGTAATTTGATGGATTTACCAAGATGATATGTCGAGAAGTGCCATTGAGAATGGATAATTCTAAAATGGCAGGATTTTCCCTTCGTAAGACAAAATACTGGGTTGGCAGTAGCACCAGCACCACTGATGGCCAATGAGCCATGCTGCAAGACATGTTACTTTAAACTAATTTTGTATGGTTTTCTATGACACCTACTTAGGCCTAAGAACTAAAATCAAGGTCTTAAACCTGCCTAACTGAAATAAAGCTCTCTTGCCAAGAATCAAACATCTCAGAGAGTAAGACAACCATCAGAAAAATGCAAAACCATAGAAATAAAACTATGTATGTCTTACACTGATTTTTTTTTTTCAGACAGTGGAGCTACAAATTTCTGTGGCGACTGTTCTGGCAAAAATGAAGTATACAAATAACTTTACCACAAGCTACATATTTTAGTAAAGATAAATCCATAGTTAGAAGATTATCAGATCAAAAATGAATGCCAGTAAATGCTTTGTTCTGCACCTTCACAACCATCCCTCTACTGCAAGAGGATTAGGCTGTGTTTACTTCAGTTGTTTTGGGTTACAGCTTTTTTGGCACGGGGAGATTCCAGCAAAGCCAGTATTTGTTTTGTCACCCAGCAGGTGCCTGAGCTTGACTTGTAATCACTGAGCTCCAGCCTTCCTGAAGAAAGTATCTTCTTCACAAGAAGTACCTAATTTGAGTATTTGGGAGTGCACTGCCGGTCTAAATAGAGTGGGAAGAGATCAGCTTTCTCTTGTCTCGATTTTCAGTTCTGTACTGTGTTCTCTCTTCAGCACAGATGAGAGAAATTATTTTCCCTATTTAGGCTTTTTCTATAAACCACATCATTTACATATACAAATTATCTGCATCTCCTTCTAAGATCAGGACAGTTCTGTACCCAAGGACGACAGCCAGGTTCTTCTTCACTGATCTGTGAAGCAGTTTACCCTTTTGGCATCTAGCTCCTGCCATTTTTTGGTGATAATTCTGTGCTTAATATTATTTTGTAAAGGGAAGGGGGAAGAATATAGGCAGAATATGTTCTGCATGCTTCAAGTATTGCAGTATTTCCATTCTAGTTTCCAAGCTTGTCACTGTAAGTACTGGCAGCTTTTAATATAACATAACATTGGCTCCCTGTGTATTATCTCTCTAACTTAATTTTTGTTCTCCTGTCTCCCACGGTGCTTCTACTGTCAAGAGAGACAGTAAATGCTGGAATGCTTCATTTCAGCCTCAATAATTTTTATCTTCTCAGCAGAGTCTTCAAAATAGAAATAGTTGCCTCTATATCTTGCAATCTTTCAGCTCTCCCATGCTCTTGTCATTTTCACAGAGTACTTTGTGAGTAAAAATAGCTTGATTTGCTGATAAAATTAAACATGCTTTGCACATGGAGCACCGCCCTCAAACATCCTGACTGTTAATGAGCTCTCTGCTTGCACATGTTGTCATTCACAGGCTCCAGCCAAGAGGAAGTCAGTGGTTAGTAGCAGCTTCAAAACCTTCCAGAAGCCAACAAGCCAGGACAATTGTCCTTATTTTTGAAGTTCTTTTGTCATCAGATGTTCCAACATGTGCAATACCACGTGTTTCACATATGGGACCAAACTTAGTAGCTCACATTTCAGAAAGGATGTGTTGAGAATAGTGGGAAGGACAAGCTGGTCCAGGCGAGATGACTAGTGCAGAAGGGACTTTTGGCAGTGTGGTTTTTCTCTGAAAGTGGAACAGACATTGAGGACCTGCAAAAGGTCAAAAATGTCACAGAAATTCTGAGATACTCAATGAAAATTTAGAGGATCTGAAGAAAGTGTAAAGGCAAATGCAGAGTAGACTTCTAATCTGGGGCTGGTAAGCAGCTGGGTGGAAGTGGCTGCAGACACAAAGCTACATTCAGGAGGCAGCAATTCTGCTTTCTGCATGTACACCTGTTGTCACTCTTGAACATCTACAAGGAAGACAAGGAAATCTGCAGGAACTGTAGCATTCTTAACTACCTCGGTCTTGTGTACTGCTGATCATTACACTGGCACAGTGTAGAGCACACCTCTGAGTTTCAGTGTGGGCTGATTTGAGAGAAGCTAGGTGTACAGTTACTGGTCACAGCCAGCATGGCTTCATGAGAGGAAAGTCCTGCTTTTCAAACCTGATTTCCTTTTATGACAAGATAACCCACCAAGGGCTTGGATTTCAGTAAAGCTTTAGATAGTGGCTCTCACAGTATCCTTCTGGACAAAATGTCCAGCACACAGCTGGATAAACACATGGGTGAGCAACTGCCTCACAGGTTAGGCATAAAGGATGACAGTGAATACAGGCATCAGACTGGTGACCTGTCACCAGTGGGGCTCTGCAGGGCTCTGTCTTGTGCCTTGTGCTCTTACACATCTTCGTAGAAGGACTGGGATGCAAGACTGGAAGGGATACTAAGCAGGTTTACAGACAGTTCAAGACTGGAAGGAGCTGTTGCAGGCAGGCAGGCCCTGCAGAGAGACTTCAACAAATCAGGGGGCTGAGCAATCAGCAGCAGTATGAAATTCAACAAAGGAAAGTGCTGGATTCTGCACCTGGGATGGGGCAGAATGTATGGACAGCCTGGGGAATGAGATGCTGGAAAGCAGCACCCTGGAAAGGGACTCAGGGGTCCTGGTCAAGTTGAACATGAGTCACCAGTGTACCCCTGGCAGTCAGGAGGGACAACTCTGTCCTGGGGACGTCAGGCACAGCATCAGCAGCCAGGCAAGGGAGGGGATTGTCCTGCTCTTCTCTGCACTGGGACAGCCTCACCTCGAATATAGTGTGCAGTTTTGGGTGCTGCAATATAAGGAAAATTTAAAACTATTAGAGAATATCCAAAGGAGGTCAATGATCGTGAAGGGCCTTGAAGGCCTGTATGAGGTGTGGCTGAGGGTCTGTTCAGCCTGGAGGAGACTGAGGAGAGACCTCATGGTCTACAAACTCAAAGTCTACAACTTTCTCCTGATGTGGGAGAGGAGGGGCAGGCACTGATCTCTTTTCTGTGGTGAATAGTGACAGGACCCAAGGGAATGGCCTGGGGAAGTTGTGTCAGTGGAGGTTCAGTTTAGTTTAGTTATTAGTTTAGTTTAGATATTAGAAAAAGGTTCTTCACCCAGAGGGTGGCTGGGCACCAGAGCAGGCTTGCCAGGGCAGTGGTCACAGCACCAAACCTGACAGAGTTTAAGAAGTATTTGTACAACACTCAGGCACATACATGATGGGACTCTTGGGGATGTTCAGTGCAGGGCAAGGACTTTGATGATCCTTGAGGCTCCCTTCCAGGTCAGCATATTTTGTGATTCTGTGCAGCTTCAGGTTTTGGTTAACACAATTGCATAGGCACCATACAATTCATACCACCCAATGGTTCTGCAGAAGAGCAGGAGCAGCAGAAAGGCTTGAGAGTCCTCTGTGCCACTCAGGCTGAGGGGAAGCTGGCAGTTGAGTTTGGGGAGCAACAGCATGTGTGGAGTCAGAAGGGAGGGGATGCATTTCACCCTTCTCTCCCAAATTTCTCCAGTTATTCCTAAGAACTGGTGAAGTTGTGAAGTTAGGCCTGCTGCTGCTCTCTGCTTCCTGACATAAGGGCTGGCTACAGAGTGAGCTGAGAAGGTGTTCAGATTAAGCCAAATTCAGCACTGCAGCCTATGTTTGGGCTAAGGGATGCTTGATAGCCCAGTGCAGCAGCATTGCTGAACCACCTGCAGCAGCCTGAGGGATACTTCTATGCCCAAGAGAACCAAAGAAATTTTATTTCTGCTTTTGATTTATTTAAAAATTAAGATATAACTAATATTCTACAATGTAATTGTCAGAGTAGAGATTGTCTGTGGCTTTCCAAGAATGTGAGAGCTGAGTATTGAAATGGCAAAAAAACAAACAAACAAACAAACAAAATCAAAACAACAAAAAAAAAGGAAGCAGGAAGGTTTGAGGTTTTTGAATTTAAAACATGGTTATGTCATCAGTGATCTTGTGAGCTCCTCTAATTTCCTCTAAGAAAGGGAACTAATGTCGTCATTCAAGATAGAAAATGCTACTAGGAAATGTAATAAGAAAATGCAAGAGGTAGAAGGCAGAGCAAACCAAGTTTATGTATTTGTTGAGGTTCAAGAGGAAGCTCAGAAGGAATTCTGTTAGTATTTGTAACAGTGTAAATTCAGATAAATCAGCAACAATGAAAGAAAGAATCTATTCAGTAATCCAATTTAGTGCTAATATAACTTGAGTTTTCGTAAATTCTGCCAAGGATGACTCCTAGTCTGAAGACTTTAAACCTCTTCCCTGCAGAGTGGGCTCTGTTGCCCCATTAGCAGAAAGGCAGTTCTCTCAGAGCCCAGAAACACTTACACTACACCAATAGCCAGCACCTCCATCACACTGCCTGGCAATTAACAGTAGCTGCCACAGGAAAATTATTCCTATGGTAATGTGTTTGAGGTCTCACATCTTTCAGTACAAGAACTGCCTCTATACTAAAATGTGTGGGAAATAATAGTTTTTAATGGCAGAAACTGTGAATCTTTTTCTGCTTTCTCTCATTGTCACAGGCTTACTACTACTGAATTAGAGATGCTGATTAACAGCAAGCTTTCCCAACTCAACAACTTAAGCCATTGTGTTGACATAATTAGGGAACTAATTCTTTCACAGTTAGCTCAAGCGAAAAAATGAACTAGAAAATTTAAGACCTATTTTTAACGGGGCGATTTTTTTTTCCTTCAAAGTAACCCCTCTGACAGCTATTGTAACAAAATACTTGCAATTCTCCTGCACTTTCCTAAGGCAACACTTTCATGCACAGAATATAGTTTTTGGACTGAGCATCTATCTGCCTTTTTATTCACTTCTGTCATATGTGCAAATCTCTGCTGCCATATGCAAATGAAAATGCTGAGTACTCAATCACTGCACCTACTTTATAAATATGTCCCATCAAGTTTTCTGAAGATAATTTTGCAAATTCAGAATTTCTGAATAATTTCTGCAAATTATTCCCAGGAGACATTACTGTGCCTGTAAGGAAGAAAGACAAATGCCAGAATGTATAATTCACTTGAAAATTAATCTTTGTATATGCTTGTGCCAGATTATTTAACTTTCATGAGGAAAACGTTAGCAGGCAAAAAGATACTGATTCTGGGAAATTCCTGGGTTCCTGGAACCTCTGGGAGCCAGTTTAACTCCCTGCCTGTCATTACTGGTTATTAATGAGGAAGTCTTCTCTGGGCTTTTTATGCTGTTAATTGGGGGTTTCTGACTGGAATGGCAGTCATCAGTCCACAATTTCTTTTTTTAGCTGTCTAATGAGTGCAGCAGGTTTGAAAATCGGTGTTAGTCTCTTGCTTTGGGCCTTCACTACAAGATTTACAAAACTTATCCAAAGCAATCATAGCACAACTACACACCTGCAGCACACTATTTATTTAGTGAGGCATCCCTATGCCTGTATGTTTTAAACACTGGATGAAAACCATTTTGGTTTTACTGTAAACTTCTGTAAACAAAGAACTTCTACACTGCTTTCTGTAAAGAGAGACTGCTTAAGTTTTCTCTGGGCAGTTTTTGGTATGAAAATGTTAATTGTCAGGCTTTGTTATTTTAGCTACATAGACAATTTAATTCAGTTTCAGGTTTATATGACTGCGAAAATTGCCTCCCAAAATTTACTAAAGCTTTAGCACAGAAATCATCTGCTCTTCAGTAGCTTCACTCTTATTATACCTATTAGGAAAATGAAAACATACAAGCCTAGCTCATGAAACAAGCAGGTGAACAAGAGAAAAACTGAGTAAAAGGTCATTACAGAATATAGAGGATGATTTTCTAAGGAGAGATAACTGTTGTTCCAGCTGAACAACAATAAAAAAAGTTACATGCAATTGCTGAGCTGCTGCAAAAATTTATTTCAACCATGCAGTTCAAAGAGAAAAATTCAAATACATCCTGAAGACTTTAAGCTGATCTCAGCACAGTTTCTGCAATACTCCTCAGGTTCTCTTGGAAGAATTGGGCTGACTATGGAAATGTTCTGGGAAAACCTGATCCTCTGTCCAGGCAGATTTCACACATTATTTATTAGCTGCTGGACTTTGCTGTATGCAGAAGAGCATGTAGGCATTGCTGATGGTGAAATCAGGCTGCTCCAGATTGCTGGCCATGAGGAATGGCCAAGGCTGGAGCATGTATTTGAACTCCCTGTACCTCTGTTCTGCTTACAGGAAAATTTATTCTAGTTTCTTTTGCTGTATTTCTTGGTGGTGGTGGTTGATTTTTTCTTTGTCCTTCCTTCCTTGTCTTCAGTCCTCTTACCTATGTGGTTTTTTTTATGTTTATCCTCTTGCTGGATGGTCCTGTCACTTAGCTTCCAAGGAAAAGTATTGACCCATTTGAAGCTGAAGCAGCTGCCCAGGCAGGAGCTACAGAGGACTGTTCATGTTTGTTTTAGCAGAGTGGTGAAATGCCCCTACTTTGCATCTTGTCTTGAGATAGTCATACTTTGTGGTTTTGCTGGGTGGAGATTTTCATTTGTGATTTCTCCTACAACCTAGCATTGGGAAATTCCCCTGAAAACTGCAAGATTACTGACAAAACAGGAAGAAAGTTTACTAAATTTTCTAATACTATAAGTATTTGAAATTGTTGTCACAGCTGCCTCCATCTGAGTTCTGAGGAAGGTAAGTTACCTCAAGCAAGGTAACTCTAATGGGGACCTTACCTGACTGATGAGTCCAGGCTGGGCTGAAATGGGATCCTTGACCATGGGAGGGTGGGGGATCCCCATGGGATTTGGCAGGGAGAGTGGGTGCCCTGAGGGGCTCAGCATTTTGTAACTGACAATTTTCTGCACCTTTCCTTTCAATTCTGCTGAGAATCACTTTGCTGATACCCACCTACATCTAAGCTGAGCTGCTGCTGAAAGGGACAAGGCTTTCCTACTTGCATTCATTTAGAATTGCTAAAGATGTACTAGAGGGTTATTGTCTATATATCCCCTTGAAAACATAACACAAACATGGCAAGGGCCTGTTGTCTCTGAGTTTCCTTGATGCACACACAGCTGTTTTGAAAAGGTGGTGGGATATCCTCTTGAGTATGGGGACTGAGTCAGGTAACTTCACCATGAAGAGTCATGCCTACTTCCAGACTTAGCCAAAGAAGGAGCTAAACATTTGCTTTACATTTTAGTTACCTGTTTGTTTTTTTTTTTTTCTAGTTGGTCTTGGTGATAAGCTTCTAAACAAATTTCGCCCAAGTTCATGGTCTATATGGAATGACTTGAAATAGAGGTATTTCTTAACAGGGGTATGACCCTGTCTCTTGAGTAACTCAGCCATAGCAGACTTTCATCTTTGGAACACCAAGGACCTTCCTTGAGGCTCTGGTTTAAGTCATCTCCTGAGGGACACCTCCTGAAAACACAGACTTGGTCAGGAATAAATGGTCCTCATCCAGCTCTCCTGGGCCCTGGCACTGAGACTTACTAGTAGTTATCGAGGATATCAGTCAATTTAGCCATGCCTGATACTTTGAGAAACTCTTTAATGTCAGTTCCTTCATTCTTGATCCATTTTGTTCCTTGCTCTTATAAAACTGTTTTTTTTCCTTTTCAGTATGAACTGCCTTTATTCAAGAGTATCTTAGGCTTTGATGTACTGCACCTTACAGTACCATCAAAAGGGTTTTGTAGAGAAATCTATATCACCACTTTTCACAGCAGTTTGGCTTTTCTGACTTGAAGGGTTGAGATGAAGCCTAGAGATTTCTTAGTGCCATCCCTCTTCCTCTAGGGAATACTGACAGTTGTTCTGCAATGTAGTCAAAGAGATCAGTTTGCTTAAATGTTTTGTCTGGGATTTAAGATGCTCTGTGTCTGTTTACTTCATTAACTTACCTTTATCCTGTGGGAGTCTAAAAATTGAGTTTCTCTTTAAAGGGCTCCTGCAAAAACAATTAAAGTAATTAAAACTATCTCTGTTTGTGTTAAGAGACCTGTTTTCCTTCCCTACATGGCCCAAATAAGAGCTTCCTATGATCTGAGTTCCAGCCAGGCATGTTGTAGGATGGAGTTTTACTGCTTCAACCACAATTCCTTCTGTCCAACAACATGCTCTAGTAAAAAGCATTTAATGCCTTTTCTGATTTAATTAGTGATGCCTCCAAATGTTTCCTGATGAAAGTAAAACTGGTGTCAACACCAAAGTTGTGGCTTTGCTGAATGCTGTCTCAATTTCTGCTGCCATTGAATGAGAAGACTGTAAAGAAATTTAAAATAACTTGATGCATTTAGTAATTATAGTGACAAACGTCAAATTTGCAAATAATGGATATTTGTCAGCCATCAGTTCCCTCAGCAGTCAGTAGGTAAGTATCTTCTCAGCAGTAAAAATATCGTAGGTTTTCACTGTAATCCAAAACACCCTGAACAGTAATTTATAGGAAATGAAAAGCAGAAAAGGATTGTAAGATTAAAAATATTTCTCTATTTCAGTTTGGAAAAGAAAAAAAACCGTCTAAATGAAAGTGCATATGACTAATATTTCAATCCCAATTAATTTCTAGACAAACTGAACTGGTGTCTTTCTATTACCATTTTAAGATGCATAATTTTAAAGTTCAGGAATCAAAAAGGACTCATTTTCTCCATGTCTCTTTGAATAATCTAAGTTTTATAACAAACTAAACCAAATTACTTAAAAACCAGAAAGAGTATTTCCTGTCTGCAGCTTACAGTTCTCCTGCTTGTAGTAACTCTGTTTGCACTTTTCCCTTTCTGTGTCAGCCTGCATCAGTCCAGAAGGAACATCTTTGGAATGATGTGCTGCTGGATCCAAAGCCTGGATGTGGCTGCAAGAATCATAAGCTTAACAAAAGGAAACAGCTAAGATTTCATTTTGATAGAGTGGTGTACTCATCTGTGTTACCTATTAACAGAAATACAATTTAGTACTTATTTTTGATATAAAAGATAAATTTAGTGGTTGAAATGCAATAAAATTAAATCAGTTACAGATCTCCCTTTAGGTTTTATTATGCAGATGGGATTATTCCCATTGGTCTCACATTACTATCACACAGCCTTTATAACATGAACATGAGAAAAATAGTTTCAGTAGGTCTTCTAACAACATTAATTAAACAAGAACACTCAACAGTCTCAAATCTCTAGGGTATTTTATATGCAAAGAATTGTTCACAGATTGTCTTGATGAAAATATTTAGGATCTTGTTAAATCTGGGGAAAATTTTCTCACCTACACTCTTCTGCCTTCCTGACAGGTTGTTTTTTTTCCCTCCCCCAGTCATAGAGCATTCAACTCTAAAAATCACTGTGCAGCTGGGGACCTCCCTGCAGCTCTGGAGTGCTGCTGATATACTCTGAGCTTCTGCAGTCTTTGACCTTCTGGTGGCCAACACTGTTGCCTTTCCAGCCATCCTGGACAAACTTAACATGGTTAGTTGGACATACTCAGACCAATTGCAGGAGCCCAGCTGATCAGCACATTCATAGCAAAATTTGACGTGTTTGAAAGATGCTGAGACTTTGGGACTAACATTTCTGGCTGTGTCTTTTTGGCTGCTGATGTTGGCTGGGCTGTGGCTTCTTAGACCTGGGCTTCTTAGAACTGGTGTATGCAAAGCTGTCAGTGCCCTTGTTGGAAAAAAAAAAAAAAAGAAGTAAGGACATGGCTATGGATGTCCTTTTGGCAATGATAATAAATGACTGAAAACAAAAGGTGGGAAGCTGGGCTCACTGACTCCCCAGCGCCTGGGATTCTGGAAGGGCAGAGTCTGGCACTGCAGACAATGAGCTCATCACATAAAATAATGTTGTCTCGCTGCTTCAAGGTGAACTGGAGGGCATCTGGGAGGCTTACTTGTTGACATTGGGATGTTTTCCCATGATTTTCTGTTTTGAGGAGTCTGGAAAGTCAGTCTCTTCTCAAATATCAAATGTTTCAGACTCACCTGATTATTTTTTAGGGGTTTTGCACAATTCAGACTCCAAGATTTACAGATCAATCAGGTAATAGAATCATGGCCACTTGAGTTTGAAGCAGAGCACTAAAAATGGATTCATTTTTGTGCAAGCAACTGAGAAAGCGTTCACAATTTTCAACGTTATAGACTGCTGTTATGATTTATTTCTTCAGAAAAGTAGTATGACACATACAAAAAGGTTATTAATTTCTCAGCATAGCCTTATCACACTGAATGGTTTTAAAACCACATTGCATTTCTTTTAGTAGAAATTACTGTTAGGAAAAAATCTCGAACACAACAAAGCTTGCTGTTCATACATCAGTTAATTGAAAACTCACAACAAAGAACTAATGATTTATTTAATCAACTCTTCTTTTCTTTAGATGTACTTAAAATCAGAAGACTACACATGCTCTCAGTAGCATAGCAACTTGGGGTAACCTTTCTGTTCAAAATTGGGTCATTTGTCACCTGACTCATTTCTGAAATCTCGATAGAGGAAAACTAGTCAGCAGCTAGATGTGACATACCATCACCCTGCAGTGGTACTCACCAGCCCACTGCTTTTACAGCTGCTGCAGGTGATTGTCATTGGATTTTGAACCTGAGGCAAATCTGACTTGGTGATGTAGCTTGTAAGTCCACAGAGGAGCTTAAGGATGTTATGTTTAAGAGAATCACTAAATTAAAATCCCACTACTCAATTTGAAAAATCTCCTGTGCCAGCATGCTTCTAATTTGTTCAGGCACTTTGGCAGAAAACATCTGCTCTAAGTAGCTGGCATGATTGAAGGAGGGTATCGGAGCAGACTGGAAAATGTCACCTGTTAGAGCAGGGTGGTCTTCTTCATATTTAAAAATAGGTGAATATGCCAGTGCCTCTCATTGCTATTCTGGTATATCCCTATACTTAAATGAGATGCAAATGATGACAACGATTTTCTGGTTATTACAGTGCCAAAGGCTTTGCAGTGATATTCCAGGCAGCTGAGCCTGGAATATCACTGATATTTCTAATTGAGACCTGAGCATGGTCTCAATGTGTGCCTGATTCTCTTTGTCCTCAGTGCTATGCACAGCATATGCAATATAGCAAATGGTTTAATCCTGCACAAGGCTGAGCCCTCTCACCTCTCCGTTTCTGCTGAGAGTGAAACATGGTCCTGCCATGCCAGAAGAATCTAAATTATATGCTGTTGTATTGAGCTTTATATTAATCTACTTTTATTTTAAGTGCAGTGGTATAGCCATACAGCTATGCAGCCTTATTTAAAAAAATAAAAGTGGGCTCCATTTAAGAGAATAAAAGCTTGGAATGCCGGCTTTGTTAATTAATTGAACTTCGTAGTGAGGAATACTTAGGATTTAATTGTTCTAATATAAAGTGATAATTTAAAGGATGTTGAGTGACAGCCACGTAGCAGATAGTGTGTTTTTACAGATAAGGCATGAAGGTAGGATTTGGGCTATCTGGATGCCATTGCCTTTTCTTTTATACTGAATTATTGCATGGCTTGGGATCAATTTGAGCCTCTCAGCATTTCTTTGTGTTGACCTTGACTGGGAATACTACTGTAATGAGTGAAAGACAAATACATATCTCTTTGCAAGAAATGAAAACACTATTATCATTAAAAGGACGCAACACAAATATCCAGGTTTCAGGGTAAATTGGAAATTCAGTTCTCCTGTAACCACACCATCTGCTCAGGCTACAGGCAGAGCAGACTGATATAGTATCTAGAGATAAAACAATTTGTAGCACATGGGAATAATAGTATCTCTGCAGTGGACATATTAAGCTGCTTTTTTTTTTTTTTTTTTTTTTTTTTTTTTCATTCTAATCTATTAATCATGCACAGGGCTTAAGTATAGCTCAAGGCAGACCAGACCTTGAGTGATTTAATTTTATGCTATTTATTGAACTGGATTTAATTTGAAGATGTGTTGTTACCCACTGCTCAGCAGTTCTTAAAAAAAGAGAATGTCCATAATGAGATTTCTGTCGTGAATCAGGGACTGTGTGTTTAAAATGGGTCACGGGGCTGGTCTTTCCAGGCTCCTGCGACAGCAGCTGCACTTACAGCAGTCATGCAGGTTAACCTTTGCAGGACTCACTTGAGGGGCAGATTTGGGGCCACTCCTTTTAAAGCAGCACCTACCACCCTTGTTTTTTTCATTTTTCATTTGCTTAAAGCAGCCAGCAGAGAAAGCAGAGAATAAAAATTGCAAGAGGGAGAGTCACGTTTGGAGGTGAGGGCATGGAGCAATAAATCTGAACTTGGCCACTCAAGGTGGAAGCCTGTAGCTCTGCCAGCCCAGGTGAGTCCCCAGGAATTCCTGATGAGAAGGGGACAGGCCCCAGTTTCAGAAGCTGCAGAGGGTTGGGATGCTGAGGAACCACAAATGTGGTCTAGTATTTGTAATAGTTTTTTGGCTTAGCATTTGTAACTGCTGATGACATCACAGCAAATCTGAGAGGGATAGAAACAATCAAACATGTAAATATGCTTTGGGACGAGATGAAAAACCAGCAAAAAAGAATCGAGACTTATTAAAGTGTGCTTTAAAGAAGTATCTATTAATTTTTAAAATTTTGCTTTTCTAGTTTTGGAGGGCTGTGGGCTCCTTCTGCAATGCTTTTACCAGAAAAGCATTGCTTGATGATTTTTTTTCCCCTGTGTATTTTTGTGTGAGTGACTTTAGAGATGAATGCATCAAATACTAGAAAATTCACTGTCAAGGCCTGGAGATGCTGCGCTTGTTCGAGGTAGAGTCAGACTGGAGGCATTGCAAGACCTGGGACAAAGTGATTTCAAAGTGGTTGGTGTCCACACCATATCCTTGCTGATGGAGTGCACTTTTGTAAGATTTACTCCTAGTTTGTATCTATCATGCTGTGACACCTGCTGCTGTTCCTTACCTCACCTCATACCTGGGACTTAGATGTGCTGACCTGCAGCAATTGTTGGAAGTTGTGAGCATGGCACGTTCCTTTGGCTAGGAACATGAGGAAATACTTCTGTAAGAAACTAAAATACTAAGCAGCACTACACTAAAATATTAAATACACCTGTTAGATCTTCTGCTTCCTTACCACATAAGCCAGTTTGCTTCATTTAGCACAGTAAAAATACAGGTATTACCTTTCATGATTACCTGATTTCAAACTGGATAGCAAAGTGAGGAATCAGATCTCTCATGAACTAACTGTATCAGGAAAGTAATAAAGAGGTTGAATATAAAATTGCCAATGACAATCCAATGCATTCCTTTTTCTCTATCTGTTTTGGAGTCAGTCAAGGAATAGTTTCAATAGTCACCGAGAATTCTGACATTTTGTTTTTCTTCTCCTTCTCTCCTTAATTTTCTCTTTATCATGACCTTGGCTTGCTTAACTAAATTTATTTGTCTAGTAAATTACATTTCTGATATTGTCACTGTACACCCAAGTATTTTTCTTGGATTTACTCATAAAATCGTCAAGGTTCAAAGTGCTGAAAAGAGAAAGGGCACATAAAGTAATATAAACCTTTTATTCTGAGGAGCCATTAGTCCAATACAGCTGCCACAGAAGTCCACCTGTCCAAGCTACCTGCTGTTACTCAGTAGTGTTTTGGGCAAGTGAAAAAGGTTACTTCTGTTTGTTGTTTTGATTTGGGGTTTTTTTTGTGTTTGTTTTTTGCTTGTTTGTGGTTGATTTTTGTTGTGTTTGTTTGGGTGTGGGCTTTTTGTTTGGTTTTAGTTTGTTTTTCTTTGTTTGTTTGTTGGTTTTGATTTTTGGTTTTTTGGGTTTTTTTTGGTTGTTTGGTTTTTCTTTCCCAAATTCATTAAAAGTATGGAGGAATTTTTAAGGGTTTTTTTGGGGTGGGAAATATGACCATCACAGGTCAAAATGCTCCTGGAGGGCCTAGACAATTGCATGAAAACACAAATCTAAAGAATACTGAAAAACAAATCTGTGATGATTTCCAAATGTATTATGCTTCCTCTGTAATGTAATCAGCCTATGGGCAGTTGGATGCTGTATCTGACAGCAATTGCAGAGGATCATTTTCTTTTCCTCACACCTCCATATTTCTTCACACCCCACCAGCCCACTTTAATCTCAGATTCATAAATGGCTTGGAGATGATTATACTTACTCCTCTGAGTTGATCTATTTCCAAAAACTAGTGGCAGAATGAGGCTTTCAGGCAAATAAGGTGATCTTTTCCTAGTTAGTTGCTTCTTTGGCCATCATCTTCAGAAACAGGCCATTTTTGGCCATCATCTTCAGAAACAGGCCATTTTTGTTGTTCCCTTTTCCTATGGCAGCTGCAGCCCTCCAGCCCAAGGCACTTTACATTCCTCAGTGGCTTGGACATCAGTTCAGCACCCGTTTCTCTGTCCACAAGGTATAAAAACCATTATTTTGTAGTTGGTTAAGTCTCAGAATATAAAAATTCTGTACATGCTGTTTCCAAAAGTCACAGTTTCAGCCGATCTCTTCTTAAAAATGGCTAATGGTATATCTTAACAAAATCAAGGCTGTCAGTAACAAGACAGACACTTCAGTAAGTTTGCTTTTCTGACAATCACTTAATGAGCCTCCACACATACTCTCTTGTCAAAGTTTGCATTTCTTCACCGAGATGAGTAAATTAAGGAATAATATCACTGACCCTTCATGCCCATCCTGCTTTCATTTAAAATGCTGTGAAAGAATGGAATTATAGCTGGTTTGGGTGACTTGAGAGGCAGCTGTCTTTGGCTGCTCCAATTTTTCTTGTTGGCATTTGGCCTGAACTTCACAGAATGGTTGAAGCTGGAATGGACCTCTGTAAGTCTTCTGGTCCAACACTCACCTAATCTTCCAACTTGTTCTTGAGCATCTATGTAGAAAGCATTTGTAGGTGAGCTGGCCACCCTGTCTACCCTTCTCAGTCACTGGAGAGATAGTGGCAATCTCAAGGTGCACTTTGTTTGCACAAGTACCAGGGTTTCCAATGGGATGAGTCATGCCCAGAAACATCTGTTGCTCTCAGTTGACTGCAGAGAGAGCCCAATGCCAAAGCAGAAATATGCACTGGGAATGCTGAATCGGAACAGATTTATCCTCTCTCATCTTTGCATTTACCTTTTAAAGTCTCCTGACACAGCTTTATGAACGCTTTGTGTTCAGCTTACTGCTGAACTAGAAAATTTCACCCATGAAGATGGGGTAGAATCTGCATTGGCCTGTCTGAACTGGTTTACATTTTATAAATGTTTTGAAATTCCAGCTAAGTGATGCTGGCAGACCTTGGCCATGAATCTTCAGATCTCATGCTTTCTTACTAGGAGTCCTTAAAGAAATAGAAAAGGCTTCTCTGTATTGTCCATATATGTCAGGGAGGACAAATACAGTCCAAGAAATCTCTTGGTGGGCAAAGTGGAAATGGGATTCTATCACAGTTTAGGTATGTCCACTCCTACTTGCACTCAGGCATACCTTCAGTAATTTTGCCTCTTTCAGCCAAATCATTCTTTTCTGACTCGTGAAAAGACAGAGTCCAGTCCTTCTTCCTTTTTCACCACCCTTCAAATAAGAGCAATCGGTTTCTATTTGTATTACCTTGAAATAACTTAATTTGCTAAATACACTGAACAATATCCCCATCCCAGACGTATCTTGTGCACTCAACCCAAGTAATTGCTTTCTGGCAGCCTTCTCTAAGAATCTGGTCTCTCTTTGCCAAAGAGAGAGCACATTTCCTGTTCATGCACGGAAGTTTCCAGTATTTTTAACTAAAAGCGTCCTTCAGGGTTCATACACTTAGACTGAAGGAGGCAACATCCTCTTCCTTCCCCCAGGCAGGCTCTCGCTGACTCCCTCCTACACACAGATCAGAGTGAAAATAAGAGAGGTGCATGTCTCAGCCTGTGCAGTGTGAGCTGAGCTACTGCTGGTTTATGCTGGAAACCCACTTCCAGCAAAGCAAAGCACTCCTCAGTCTCTCCGTGCTTTTTCCACCCTCTTCTGTTGTAGTATCAACTTCATGGTGTTTTGTGTGCAAGAATTCCATTTCTGCACTTGTTTAAATGACCAGCTTGAGCTTGTTTGATAAGAACTCCCTTCAAGTACCTGAATATCTGCCTGCCATGAGGTATCAGATTATCATATTTCACAGTTCTTACCTTAGTTCTAGGACTCTCAGAAGCTGCCCCAATTTATTGCCATCTACTTCTTGGTCAACAGCTTCATTGCATTCATTGCATACATTGCTTTTCTTGCTCTTCATTATAGTTTTCTGTTTCCATTTCTTTTCCTCTTTTTTTTTTTTTTGGTGTTTTTTTTTTGGTTTGTTTTTTTTGTTGTTGTTGTTGGTTTTTTTTCCCATTGACATTTCATGTTTTATCTAGGCAGTGTTAAGCTGCCTAGTTTATTAAGCTCCTGGTTTGACTTGCTTAGAAGGCATCACTTCTTTCACAGCTTCTCCTTACACAACTTCCTTCCAGAAGGTAGCAGGAGAGTCTAATTTAAGCACGTGTGGCTTAATGCCTAGGTGCAATCTAGTGGATATTTGTTATATTGCTCTCCTTTGAAGTCAGGCCACCTGAACTATTGCCAGCTTCTGCTGGAAAGTATTTACCAAACCAGGTGACAGCTGCCAGATGACCAGATGAAAAGCAAAATAAATTAAGAAACTAGAAAGTAGGAACACAAAACAAACAAAAGAAACAGAGCAACCACAAACTTTATTGGCTATCTGTGTTTAAGGAGATTCCCAAGGTCCTCTCCTTGTTTTGTTCAGCCAGGAGCTGCCAGGACATGTCAGCAGCTGGCTGGAGTCAGGACCTGATTCTCTTGACAAGCTGTGTGCTCTGGCATTATCCCCTGAGCTACAACCTGCTGTTTACAGCAAAGTTTTCCAATGAATTTCTTTGGCCCACTGGTGATTCAGCTGAATATAAACACTCTTCTGGAGACATCCTGTATCCCACGGTCATGACACTTCAGTTCTAAACACAGCCCTAATTTATGACTGCCCAATTTGTGAAACACTGTCTCAGATAGCATTAGCTTGTGATCTGCCACTGTGCTTTGGAGAGTCCAAGCTGGCCACCTGGCATGCCCTCTGTTAGTATCAATTTACCAATAGATGGGTCAATTACCTTGTGCAAATATCTCCCTTTTGACAAAGAGCCTAAACTCTGAATTTACAGGAATTGAAGCACATAAATTTTCTATATTGCAGGCCTCAACAGCTACTTATTTTAAGGAGGCTTTAATGAGAACAAGAAATATAGCTTGTAACTAGCTTAAGACAGTGAATAATTACCATAGGTTGGGGACTGTTACCACTTCAGTTTGCAGGGTGCCTTTTTTTCTAACAGGAAGATGACAAGTTCAAAGTGGCTTGTGAATTTGAAAGTGATAAAATGAGGTGCTCTTCCTTAATGGATTAGAGTTCCATCTTAATGTTATAAAGAAGAACTAAGTCAAATTAAATTACCCAGGTGTGTCAGCCTCAGAAGGAAATTTATACATATACACCCAGGTAGGGCAGGAATGGTTTGTCTTCAGACAAGTTAACTACTTGTGGGACCTACAGGAGTGCAAGTTAGTAAGGTATACCTGATCATAAGAACAACCCACAATATATTCTGGAGCCTGCAATGCTCTTAAAAGCTTTTCTGCAGTGTGTGGCAGTGAAAAATGTGTTCCAAAATTGTTAGGACACTTCACAGCAAATGATGGCAATTCCAGACAGATTAAAATCTTTCTCTGAAACCTTGCCGAACTAAGGATTTTCTCCCCCAAAGTCCTTAACTCTCAGATCTTCTCCACTCATAAGCATGCTAAGACTGTGAGGATTTTTATTATATAAAAAAAATAATCACAGCTAGGAACTTGCACAAAAAATAGCAGAAAAAAAAAATAGAGAATAGCTTGACAGAAGCTCATCCATATCCAACTCCCTTTCTGTGTTTTCCAGATGGCATCCATATTATCACTTGTTATGGAAGTCATATTGATGATGTCCTAAATCTGTCCTTCATTTGTCTTGCTGTGCTTGATGCTGATGTGGGCTTGTCCTAGTTAGAATTCTTGACATTGTAAGGAGAGTCTTCTCTGAGAATTTTCTTCGATCATTTACTTCAGAATAAATCAGTCTTTTTAAATAAATACCCTAGTGGTTTTCCAAGGCCCCCCACCAAAAAAGTATGAAATCTGAACTAAAAGCATATATTTCTGAGAGAGACATTCTTAATTTATGAAGGCGATTTGTTGCTTAGACATTCATTGCTCATTGCCTATATAGATAAGTTAAATTATTTTTTTCTTGTTTCTGTAATACTATGCATTCAGGTGTTTTAGAGTACATCTGTTTTGATGTCTTTTCTTGAAGTAAAAATTTTTTTTGCTTTGAGTAATATTTTCGACAGATCAGGGCATTCATAATAATTAAGATAATCCAAAGTAGTCCATCTGCTCACTACAGTCACCCTCTTCATGGCTATCAGGACAGAAACAACACTGCAGTTAGAGTGAGGTGCATCACTCTTCTAATTCTGGAAAGTTAACACTGGCAGGTGCCATGCTCTGTGAGTACAGCCTGTGCCCAAGGTAGTAAGACCCACCAGCACCTAAACTGCCACACAGAGCTCACTACCTTAGTCCATATGGAGACAGACCATAAATAGAAGGGATCATGGAATCATGCATGCCATCTCTATGAAGAAGCACTTCAGTGTTGTATTTCTGGGCTCCTTATAGCACTGTGCTCCTCTGTGCAGCTGGAGTATGGTCTAGACACATCTGGGAGAGTTATGTGTAGGAACCTATTTGAACCTGATGGGTCAATGAATGAACCTGTCATCCACTTGGGTTCAGAGTCATAGGAAAGTGTCTACGTTGTCTCTGGACTGATTCCCAGAGCCATGCAGGTCTGGGAATTCCTGTCTGGTACCAATCAGTACACCCTCACACCTGCAGAAGTCTTCTGTGTCAAACCAGGAGAAAGTGGCAAGCAGACCATGGACCTTGCAGCCACTCCTGGTGGCCTGCTTAGCTGCTCTGTACAGAGCTCAGGTCTTTATTTAGAAACTGATTCTCTTCACTTGTTTTGCTTTTATGAAGCTTGTTTCAGTCTTCTTTCTTCTGTTGCTTCATGTTATGCAGTTTTGCTGTTATTCTCCCAGCTTTATCAGTAGTTCTCTCATGTTTTTACATATTTTCATTTTCACAGCTGCTGTTATGAAACTGAAGCAGCTCTTCAGATGCTGAAACACTGCATGTTTCTGTCTTTTATGCTGAAACATTGAATGTTTCTTTTACTGGTGGGCTACTGAAGAGGTGTCTATTGGCGGTCTCTATTTCAGCGAGTTTCCACTGACATGCCAGTGTTATGACTATGTTTGGCAGTCAATGGGGCATGTACATTTGCCAGTAATTGTTAGATTTTCCTCAAGTGTCTTTTTGCAGCACACTCTGGAGAGTTTTGAGGCATTTAATGTACCTGTAAGTAGAGCTTCGTGAACCAACAGTATTCACACAGCAACATTAATCATTCACCGTTTTGATTAGACTCAGAACCAGTCCAAACGTGCCCAAGATTTTAACATCATTGTTATTCTGCATTAGAATTGCTACCTAGGCACTATATGTCATCCCTAAAGAACTCAAGAAACACATGCTGTAGCAAGCTAAAACAAGAACCTCCACTTTACTATTTTAAAAATAGGTTTTCATTACTGTGTGTTTGCTTTTTATTTTTCTGGTGTAGAAATAAACTCTAGTAGTTCTTACACTGAGTGGTTTTTCCTGCGCCAATTCTTCCTCTGTTTCCAATAGCACCGAGATAGCCCTGCCAGATTTCTGTCACAAAAATTTTGGAAGTTGATGACAGCGATTTTTGATGTATAATTTACTTAAACTGAGCCACCTGCTAACAGTAATTTTAAGGATATTAAAATTTCTCTATTTTACCAGAAATGTTGCCAGTTTTTCTCATTAATTTCACATTGTTAAATTCAATTTTTCTTACTGGTGGGATGCACAAGACTTTTTAGGGCCTTGTATTCTTCTGTATTTTGCAAGAGGCCATTGCATTCTCCAGATTAAGCCGACCTCTTGCTGAGGCCAGCTTGGCTACCAATAGTTTTTTCCTCAGAGAGACTTGTTTTATGCAATGGGACATCCTCTGAGTATAGAAGTAGTTTGGTACAGATGAAAATATAATCCTCTCTTGCCACAAAACTACCTGGGGTTTATCTCTTGAGAATGATATGCTAAAAACCATTATTTTCATTTCCCAAATCCTCCCTTATTGATTATGTCTTTTTTGGGAATGCTGTAAGAGATCATAGTGGTCTCATAACTCTAGTCTCATGACTCTCATGGGAAAATGATTAATGTAAACTGGATAAACATTCCTCCCCTGCTGCTCCCCAAACTATATACTTTATATACTTTATACTCACTCATAGATCAGCTGGATTGTGCTGGGTTTAGCTGGGACAGAGTTAATTTGCTTCAGAGCAGCCAGTTTGGGGCTGTGTTTTGGAATTGTACAGGAAACAGTGCTGATTACACAGGGATGTTTTCCTTATCTCTGAGCAGTGCTTACCCAGAGCCAAAGCCTTTTCTGCTTCTCATCCCACCCCACCAGCAAGGAGTTTGAGGGTGCAAAAGGACTTGGGAGGGGACGCCAGGACAGCTGACTCTAAGTGACCACGGGGACATCCTGTAACATAAGGAGTCATGCTCAGTATATAAAGCTGGAGGAAGAAGAGGAGGTTGTTTGGCGTGATGGTGCTTGTTATCCCAAGCCACTGTTACAGGTGATGGAGCCCAGCTTTCCTAGAGATGGCCAAACACTTGCCTGATGATGGGAAGCAGTGAATCAATTCTTTGTATTACTTTGCTTATATGTGTGCTTTTGCTTTCCCTAATAAGCTCTGTTCATCCCAACCCACGCATTTTCTCACTTTTACCCTTCCGATTCTCTCCTCCATCCCACCAGCAGAAAGTGAGCAAGCAGCTAAGTGGGGCTTAGCTCCTGAGTAGAGTTAAACCATGACATAGATGTAGATTCCTAGTTCTCTGACAATTTAGAAAAATGGGCTAGTAAAACCTTCATAATTTATAGAGTTTATCCTAATTTAGCATCTCCAGAGGGATCTATTCACTAAATTCAGCAAAAGGCACAAGCCAGCTGTACTCTAAGGCATACAGCAAATGCTAATTAGATGGTAAAACTGCAGTCATGATCTAATGCAAATACTGCTTTTTTGGTAATGATTTGCTACCTGCACAAGTTTTGTGAGTAAACTGCATGCAGGCATCAATTTCTTCACCATTCTGGCAAAAGCTTTGGGTGATATATGAGTGTGGGATTTGATGCAAATTATTTGATTTTAAAAGGAAAATTCAAGAAGGATCTTAGTCTTCAACACTGCTCTTTGTATCAAAAAGAAAGATCAGAATTCTGCTTTCTTGAACACACAGAGAATCAGAAAAATTGACAATTTTTGTCACCAAGCTCCTTCTCACCAAGCACCCCACAAATATCTCCTCTCAGGATTGTGTGGTTGTCTGTTTAGACTGTTCTGAGGTCTGTCTACCTCTTTCATCACCTGGAATTTTCATCTCTCATCCTTCCAAATGTCACTGGATCAAAACAGTTCTTAGATGCCCATGGTAATTCCTGAGAAACTTCTGAGCATCTGTGATTTTTCTTCCTTTTAGGCAGAGATATTTACCAGGGTAGAAAGCTGCCTTAATCTCTGCTGCCAGCACAGGTAAAAGAACTTGCAATTTTTCTTGCAATTATCTCAAATTAAAAATGAAGGATTTTTCCAATTATTTCAACTTGCTTTCACAGAATCAAAGAATACACTGAGCTGGAAGGGACCCACAAAGATCATCAAGTCCAATTCCTGGCCCTGCAAATAACCATCCCTAACAGTCACACCAGGTACCTGAGTGTTGTCCAAATGCTTTTTTGGACTCTGTCAGGCTGGTGCACTGACCACTGCCCTGGAGACTTGTTCCAGTCTCAACCACCCTCGAGGTGAAGAACCTTCTTCTAATATCCAGCCTAAAGTTACCCTGATACAATTTCAGGCCATTCCCTTGGGTCCTGTCACTGAGCACTTCTAATCATATCAAATTACCAGGTTTCCAAAAAGTTAGCCTATTATATAGCAATTACATCGCTTGCTCTATGTTCATTAGAAATTTGCAGCTCAAGGACAAGTTAAATTAATTTCTTGTGCTTCATTTTTTCTTGAATGTCATCCATACACTGTTTTATCTATGTCTGCATATCAGTGCAGCTGACAGAACCAAGCAACCATACCACTACACTAGTCATAACATTTCTGCAAGTAGGAATAGAATAACAAGACACTCCCAGAATGATCTGTCATGGGTGGAAACTTAAGCCAGTGCACTTAAAATGAAAGGAAAAATCAAGACAGTTCCAGAAGAGCAATATATTTTTAGTTAGAAAGGGTACAATGAAAGAAGAAAACATCTGCTATTTTTCTAGTTTTGGAAAAGAATAAAGCAGTCTACAGTAAAACTGTCTAGGGGAGTTAAATGGGTGGGGGAAATGAAGAAATCAGAATCAGTATATAAATGACTGTGACAAGCTCCACAAACTGAAACACTTGCTCCATTTGTAGAGGTCAACCTTGCTTCCCACAAGGGATTAAAAGAACCGTTCTCTAGCCTAATTTACAAAAAGGTAAGAAAACCTGGGCCCAGGGCGACTGCACTCACCTTTTGCAACAGTATCACTGAAGGAAAATGTACTATATAAAATTAAAAAGTCAGAGTAAAGCATCATCTTTTCAGCAAAGACGTGAAGATCCAGTTTCACTAAGCTACAGCCTGACAGTTGAAGTGTAACTATTTAGTAATACTAGAGATCATAGAATACTGTGAGTTGGAAGGCACCCATCATGAAAATCCAACTGTTGGCCCTGCACAGGACAGCCCCAGGAAGCACATCATATGTCTGAGGGCATTGTCCAAATGCTTCTTGAACTCTGGAAGATATTTCAATACTCTAACAATTTGCTGCTCAGGGGGAGATAATGATGGCTGGGATGCAACAGGATTTCTATGTCCTGTGACTGGGTCTTCCACGACACCAAACACAAGGTGTTACAGCTACACCTACTGCCCTGATGGGATGGATCACATAAACCTAAGCTAAACATTATACCAAATCTTCATCACTCTTGCATAAAAATGGTTCAGATTTACAATTAATGATACTCTAAACCAAGGCCCTGAAATGTCTATTTAAACATACAACTAACAGGAAGTGCAAACCATTAACATTAGTCTCAGCATTTTAAAAAAATCTGTCCTACATTCAGTTATGAAACTCCATCAGATGAAGGATTGAGTTTAAGAAGCTAGAGTGCACTTCAAAGATACTGTAGTAGAAAGTTATCAGATGCCCTCCTTCCTGTTAAGGATAAAGATCAGGCACACCATCTTCCTGTTGCTTTTCAGAGGCAATTTTGTGCGAGTTCTAGTGTGAACAATGAGCTACAGCCTCCTCTAGTATTCAGTCACCTGAACTCATTTTTGCATGAACATGAAAAGGCAGCTCAGCACACCAATCTCATATATGCCAAAGATGGTATCAAGGTGAAGTAAAGCCACAACAGGGTTCTGTAACCCTCCCACCCAGCTAATTATTAAATTACTCTTTCTATAGATCCACCAAAAAACTACACCCCACATCCTTAAAATCTTAAGTACTTCTTCAAACACAGTGTTTTAAATATACTGTCCATCTGTTCTGTGGAATTCACCCACAGCTTTTTTGGTAACAGAGTTGGGAACAGTGATGCATGAAGCATGAACTCCTGTGGCTGGCTGGTTGAACGATCCCCTGCAGTCTGATGTGTTTTACCTCATGCATTCCTTCACCTGCCTTAGAGTGCTGTTTAGCAAATTGGCTCATTAGGTGGGATTGAAAACCAGAGGAGAGGTTGCCTGCTCAGAGCAGTTTCTCTAAAGGACACACAGTTCACCAAAAGGTTTGCATTGTAATTCCTCCTCCAACATGTGACTAGACACAGGTGATGAAATATGACATTAAAGAGACACATCTCCCAAATATAATCTAATCCTATGAGAAAAGAAGATTTTACTTAAAATACTTCTAATTCATAGCAGTGTGACATGGAAGGACAATTGGGTGAGAAGAGACAGTTACCACATGAAAATAAAGGAATAAAGTAAACTATTAAGCTTCCTAGTATTAAATCTTACTTTAAAAATTCAGTTTAAATTTGTTTCTAAAGCCGGTCCTCATGCATTCTCCCTGCCCAGTGCTCCCTCCTCCAGCTGAAATCAAATACCAAGCCTTGCTACTGTAAACTGGTAAAACAAAAATAGAAATGAGGCTTGTGATGAGGGAAAAAAGGAAAATATTTGTAGTGTTAAAGCCTTTTATGACTGAGGCAGCACAGATATTATACATTTGCCCCAGCCCTGGTTTCCTGTTTTGAAAACCAGCAACAGATTTCTGATTCACCAGTCACAAAGGGTGCACTTTCATTGCCTGGAGGCTTTCCACTGCTTGGGAGTGTGGTTCTTCCCTCACTTCTTGACCCCTCCAAAGGAATGGGTTAGTGAATTGATCAGAGTTAAAACTCCTAGCAAAAGAGAAACAGGACTGTTTTTAACTTATCCCCTGTTCATGCCACCATGCTGCTCCACAGACAGCACAGCTGAGGGTGTGGTGTGAGGGGAAATGGACCTGTACAACACAGTTGGGAAGCAGGAAACCTTTCAGACATTGCTGTCATTAAAAATCCATGTTTCATGATACTCAGCTTGTGATGAGGAGCTGCTAAGATCTGGATTCCTTCTCACTGTGAAAATATCACTATTTCTTTTATGATGAGGTGCTGAAATAGGTAGCTGCCACACTCCTCTCACCACAAAGGGCACAGGTGACACACACATACTCTTGTTGTGCTGCAAAGCCTGGAACTTCCCCTCTGAACAGTGATTGCAGGGGTAGCACAGGTATGCTCAAATACATAGGAGTTAAGTGATAACCACAGTTGGGTTGTACAACGAACACTTGAAGTCTTAGTATATAAAAATTTTGTTTAAATGCCATTATTCCAATTATTGATTACAGTATTCCAATTATTAATTACTATTGCACTAACCATTAGAGTGTCTACTGACTGTGCAGACCTTTAGTTAAAACATAGGACAACAAATTATGGCTTGATGGTTGGCTACATCAGCTAAAGAATAAAAAGAAAAGACTGCTGCTAATCTAATGTGGAAAATACAGGCAATGTCAAGAGAAGATCGAGGAACACCAGTAAAGTTTTAGAGACTTTTCCTTTGGATGTTCATTAAGTTAAGGTTTTATAAGAAAGGCCCTGGAGCAGAGACCCTCTGAGCTCACACTCATGCTGAGCATTCTGCCTGCAGATACACTCAAGCCACCATGTCTTTGCAGTTCTGCATCTCAACTCCAAGGTAGGATGTACTAGAAAAATGTACAAGTGTCTCTTAATATGCCCTAACTTATAAGAATTTCAAAGGTATTTTATCTTAAACACTACATTTTTACATAACTCTTCACATTATGTTGGTACATGAAACATGTTTTAACTTTATTAGGCCATTTCTGAGGCCTCCTTCCCATCACTTCTCCTGATTCATTACTGGCTACTCCTTTCATTGTGCCAGTATATTTCTTAATGGAGAAGAGGAATAAAATATTTTGGCGAGGTGGATTTCAACCCAACAATTGTTGATTAGATCAAGAGGGACAAAGCCCAACAGTGAAGGATAGAACAACTGCAGCAATGGAGGGATTGCTACAGAAATTGAACAATAATATAACTTCCCAATGATTTGACTAGTTTCTTTCCAGAAGGAATTGCATAGCCAGGCTGTTGTCCCTATAAAACTACACAAACAGACAAAAGCATTTTAAGCTGCTCAGCAAAGATTTGACATGCAGCTGGGACAAACTGGTTTCCCACTGCACTCCCGATGTCTCTGCTCAGGATCTGTGTACAGAATATCCACCAGCAGTGGTTTCTCCAGCTGAGCAAAAGCAAGGATTCAGTCAGGGAGGCACACATGGGTTCCTATTTGAATGAATAATCATCCTATAAACAGAATAGTCTTAATCTGCACCAGGGGAAGTTTAGGTTGGACATTAGGACAAATTTTTTTACAGAAAGGGGGATTAGATATTGAAATGGGCAGCCCAGGGAGGTGGTGGAGTCACCGTCCTGGAGGCGTTTAAGGAAAGGCAGGACGTGGCACGCAGTGGTCTATGGACATGGTGGTGTCAGGCCATATCTTGGACTCGGTGATTTCAGAAGGCTCTTCCAACCTAACCGATTCTGCAATCAATCAGTAATTGAGAGTTACTGATCCCGGGCGATTATGAGGATGTTTCGGAAGACAGGTGTAATTTCCGTGACACGGGGATGCTGAAGCACTGGGGCTGGATCGGCGGCGCCTCTCCCGACGAGGAGCTGCCCCGCTGGGACCCTCTCTCCCCTTCCCGCCGGGTCCCACTCTCCCCATTCCCGCCGTGTCCATCTCTCCCATTCCCGCCGTGTCCCTCTCTCCCGTTCCTTCCAGGACTCCCTCTCCCCTTCCCGCCGCGTCCCTCACGCCCCCTCCTCCCGCGCCCCGCGGCTCCCCGCCGCGGCCGCCAGGCGCATGCGCGGCGCGGGGAAGCCTCGCGAGAGGCGGCGGCGGTGGCTGTGGCGCGGCGGTGCCGCCCCGCTGTGCCCCTGCCCCGCCGCCGGGCCATGGCGGCGCCGCCGGCCTCGCCCGGCCCCCGCGGCCGCTTCGAGCAGGAGCAGGACCGCGCCATCCGCGCCCTGGTGCGCTGCGTGACCGGCCTGCCCGAGGAGGAGCTGGGCGGAGAGCGCTTCCAGGCGGCGCTCAATTTCGCCTGGTCCAACTTCAGGTCAGCGGGAGCGTGGAGGGTCCCGGTGCCTGCCGGGTGTGGGACGGGGCCGCGGCCCGCCGTGCCCGCCGTGCCCGGGGAAGCGCCGGGGGCGGTGAACCAGTCTTTGCCGCAGATTCGACGTCCGTCACGTTTGAATCTTGGTCTTTTATAGATTTTCTCCTCTATGTTAAAAGGTGCCCTTTCAGCGTGTTCATTTAGCCGCCCAAAACTTTGTTGAGGGGAGATAGATTATGGTTGTGTAAAAAGAGCAGGTGAGGAGGACTCTGCCAAATTGAGATAAACCTGGCTGAGAATGCTGTGCTGCTTTTGAAAGGTTATCAGTCTGCAGGAGGAGAACGTGTTTGGTGCTATTTGGGCTTGGCAGAAGCGCGGGCGCTGTTAATTTGTAACACATAGTTTTTACCTTGTACCGCCACCTAAAATGCCCTTACTTAAGTTTTACGCACAGTTCTCAGCTACCACAGTTATTGTTCCAGTCTATTCTGCCAGCTTGAGTTGGACTCGATGGTTTTTGTGGCTCCCTTCCAACTCAGAATATTCTGTGAAAGCTGTGAAACTCTTACATGATGTATTTCCAGTTACCCGTACTGTCACTAGCTGCTGCCTCTTTGAAATCGTATGCAGCTAGTAGCTAATTCGTATAAAATCAATGCTACTTTTCATTTTTCATGCGGATAAAATGCATTTTTGGGGGAGCAGTAGCATAACTTCATTGCATCTGTGAATCCTAACTACTAATAGGCTTAAATAAAATTATTTTAATATGCAAATCTCACCCTCAGTTTTGGTCACCCAGGTGCTTGTGTAGCTGTGTGCTCTTTTAGAATGGGGAATTGTTGGGGTTTTATTTGGGTTTTTTACATGACAAGAAAACGGGTGGTGATGCGGAGTGAAACTTTTGACAGGGAGTGTTGGGAAGAGGAAGGATTTTTTCATTCCAGAAGTTGTTGTCCAAGGAATGTGCATGGAGTGGAGCATCAGCCTGAAATTATCTAGTACTATGTTTGCAAATAGTGAGACCTTAAGTTGTAGTAGAAACTCTTCTTAGTTTCAAGTTTGTGAAACTTGTAATTTGTACTGTTAGATTTGATGATGCTGTAATAAATTAGATATTTTTCTAAAACTAAATGCCACCGTACTTAGTCAGTACTTTATTTTATTGTGCTCTTATTCTAAATCCTTATATACCGTTAAAATCAGACTAATGTGTCTGTAGTTAGCAAAGTCTTTTTTTCTTTTCTTTAACATGGGCCTATCTTCATCCTACAGTGCTAGTTACTAAAAATCCTTGTAACAGTTTCACTTTCTGGTTCGTTACTTTGGCATTGAGGTGATTTCGTACTGTCTTTTAAGTTTCAGTCTATTGAGCTTAACTGTTGTTCATGACTGGGATTCAGCAGTTTTTGTTTCTGTCTATGGTCATGAGAATTTTATCACTTTCTGTCACTTTTTGCTGGAAACATTGGTTTAATTTTGAGGGCATATAGAGTGTCTTGACCTTGTTCTCAACGTTGTCGTATCTTATTCCCTTATTTTAATCTCTCTATCTGAAGAACCTATTCATAGCCTAATTTAGTCTCCAAAGTCCATTTTATCTTTCATGAGTTCTTGTTTAGTCCCTGTACATATACCTTTGTTGGTATATCTGTCTTTATTTTTGATCAAGCTCTCTTTTCTCTTAGACACTCTCTCTTGTGCTTTATCAAAAGGAGATTTTTTTGGGTTTAGAGACCTTCCCATGTGGGTGTTTGTTTTGCCTGTGCTTGTGATGCAGGTCCCAGATAATTCTGTGTGTTTGACACCAATACCTTTTGACAGCACAGTTTGTGATCTCTTTGCTCTACTTGACTTAGCAGACAGCATACTTTAATTGCTTAGTTTGCTGGTACAGTAGTAATTTTCCATTCAGCTTAGAGTACTGGTTGGTTGTAACCTGCATTCAATTTTTTCTATCTTTCAGGCCAATTATATTTAATCCTTCTTGAGATAAGAGATGCCAAGATTGAGTTTTGAATTTTGTTGATGCTTAATGCTGTTGCTGAATTAAGTGTGCATTATTAAACTAGTAATGTTGCCTTCATAAATCAGCTTTATTTTCTTCCTTACTTCAGCTTCCTTTTAAACATATTCTAATGCAGATTTCTTACACAGATTTCACCGTTTTTTGGATGTGAACAGTCATAAAGTAGAGAGAACAATAGAAGGGTAAGCTTTATGTCTATATCTTAATAATGCATTGCTTATAGATATATATATATATATTTAAAAGCCTTCTTGATACTATTTTTGTTATTAGAATACATGAAAAATTGGTAATTCATTCTGACCTTGGAAAAGCTGCAAGCTGGAAAAGACTAACAGAAAGATTTCTGAACTTGCCACTCCCAAGTACTGAAGAAACAAAGGTATCTACGTTGTCATTTCCTTGTTCTTGTTCTTTTTTCCTTCAGTTGTAATGTGTTGGAAATTTCAGGTGACTTAGTAGTGGGCTTTGGAGTTGCTGTTCAGGTCATGGATTTCCAGAAATGCAAATGCATTTATTGTCTTTTCGGGGTTTCAGCACATGGAGTTCATGACTTAAAGTACACAATCTCATTGCAGAGCAGGTGTTTTAGGGTCAGCATTGTACAAATACTGTAGCTAGAGTCTAGGTGAATCTATATTCCTGTCTGTTCTAAACAGCAATGAACAGAGCATTTCTTATTCTTTGCCAAATTTTTAACCTTAAATAATCCATCTGGGTATTTTGGTTTTAGGGTTTTCAGTTGGAGTGCCCCTGTTCTGTAGCTGCCATATTGAGACTGGGTTTGTTTCACCATTGATGCACTTTGTATCAAATCAGTTTAGGATATGGAGTGGATGAATATGGTAAAAGTTGTCTCACTTAGTTTTCTTTCCAGTGTGGAAGTATAATAATGAATTGGATCTTAGAAAATTCCTAGTGTTGAGAGATTGAAGCTTCCAATTTAAGAAGTGGTGCTGCATATAATGGTGTTCTTTAATAGAGCTGTGTACTCTGAGTTGCAGTCCAATTTTACTTCTCATTGAACTGACATTTATCTTTCTTTGCGTGTTCTAGGTTCCTTTTAATTTGTGGGGCAAACCCAGGAGCCCTTAATAGCTTACACATACTCAGTTACTATACTGTAGTCTCTAGATTTTTGAAAATGTACCTTTAGTAGTGCTTTTTTTCGAGAATTGAATGAAATTAAAATCAACCTAACCAAACACCCAAGCAAGCACTCAATACTTTGAATGTTGCAAGTATCCTAAGATTTTTTAATTTCCTCTTTATTTTTTATAAATGTAGCTGGGGTGTGGCTGGAGGTAGATTAATCTCATATTTGGGAAGTTAAATGACATTTAGTTTTTAGCAGTGACACATAACTGGGAAGATTAAGTGTTTATTGGTTTCTATGATTGGTAAGTGGAATACTGGCTCACACATGTGATTCATGTGTAGGTCAATGACCTACTGGTTTTCTTTGACAAAATCAGTAAAGTTCTGTAGGAACATGTTATAATCCTTGTATAATAGGTGAGTATCATGCTGCTTTATCAGAAATTTGAATAATTTTTTCTAAAATGCAAGTGGAACTCATTCCAAAACAGCTTTGTGTGTTTATGAAGGTGTGAAAGTGTATAAGGATTTAGACAGCAGAATCTCCATGTGTCTAGATGTGAAATGGTTGGCTGAAGATTTTTATAAAGTTACAATGAGGCCAAAGAAAAATCTTTTCATATTAAGAAATGGTTGTACATTGGTAAACAGATTTTAGGGAATAGATAATACAAATCTCTGGACCATAACAGTGTTGGCACAGTATTCTAAACTGATTGAAGGCTTCTGTTTCACAACTGCAATATTGGAGTTAAAGATTAATCATTAACGATTTTGTAGATTTTCAGATCTAAGATAATGTGAACATGATATTAAAATGTAGTGATTTTAGCTAACTTCATTTTAGTCTCTGTTTGAAATAATTGGCCATGTGAGAAGGGAAGCTAAGACTTGGTTTCCTTCAGGCCCATAACCTGCATCCTTCCAGTTCATCCACTTTTATGTGTCTGTCCATTATCCCTTAAGTAAGAAATAAGTCAGTCCTGAGGTGACTTCTTACTTTCTCAGAACTTGCATCTTTTCCATATTCTCTGATTATTGGCTCAGTAAGAGGCAGCATATGCTGTGGCTGCTTTTGAAGGGTTTTTATACTGATTGGCTAATTAATAGGCAGAAGAAAATAGATAACATTCAGTATCATGTTGCAGATGTTATTTTTTAATTCAGGACTGGGGAATGGGAACTAATGGGGAGCATTCCTGCAGATAATAGACTGACTTTGTTACTAAGCAAAATCTTTTAGAGCACTTACAGACTTGCTTTTTTTCTAATGTGTTTTAAAGACGGACACACACTATTCCATACTGTCTCTTCTGTTATGTTTGTCTGATTCACCATCCAACACCACCTATGTGGAAAAACCAAGAGTCAAAGAAGTGGGTAAGTTTACAAGATGTTTATATGGCTAATGAAAGATAGAATCTGCAATGCAATCTGATAAGAAGGATGTTTTTCCTTTCCATTTTATTATCTCCTTCACTTCACATTGCTTTATTGGTTGTCTTTATAATTTGTGCATTTAAAATAGCTTGCAAGTCTTTCCTACCCCTTTTGTTGCATCACTTAAGTTTTCCAGCCACTGAAGTATCTTGGGAACTCTCTTTGACTTGTACCACTATCACAAACAAACGTTCTCCACCTGTTCAGCAGTGCTTACATGCTCAAAGATGGACAGTGGACTTCTATCCTGAGTCTCTGTCTTGCACCTCAATGTTATGTCTCTTGAAAAAGTTTTGGTGATGAAAATTCATACATTTCCTACATAATCAAGGAAAGGGAGATACATTTGAAGGTTTCCAGAGGGAGATCCCAGCTGCCTGCTTTCTAAACTAGGACTTTTTCACTCAGTGCCTGAAAATGAGGCTTGTGCTTAAGTTTGAGTGGATACCATCCCCCATTTGTTTACAGTGTTGTATCATAGACTGAAAGAAGAATATTTCAGACTAACCTAAAGAAAATCTTGCATCTTAAGATTCCTTTTTGAATGATCTCTGCACATTCCCTCGGCGGTGTTTTGAATGCACTTTCAGCCCATTCCAGGAATGTGAATATGAAGAGGTTATCTCAAACAACACTAATTACAGTTGAGTAAGCTTCACGTTTAAGATATCATATGTTGTAAGTGTGATTGTTACTTGAAAGTATCGCACATCACATCACAGATATGTGGTGTCTTTTTTGGAGAGTAAGACAGTTCTTGATTTGTGTTGTTTACAGTCTGGGATCCTTGTGCATATTTAAATTATACATTTAGAATGTTTCCATTAAGCTAAATGGGACTTATTAGTCACAATAAATGGTGTGTTGCATTCTTGCATGTTTTTCCAGGATTGAGGTATAGGGTAGTGTAACATAATATAGTTAAATGTGCTGATAGCACGCTGTATTGCATATTTTGAGTGTGTAAGCAATAAAGTTGATAATTAATGATGGACATACATGGTTGATACGTCACAATTTATGTCATGTTGAAAGTGCATAACCTTGTTAATGGAACAGTGGTGTAACCTTAAGTAGAAGTGTCTTTTGTTTTAGCTGTAGAATATCAACATACTTTTAACTTTGGAAGTTTTTTAAGAGGAAAAGAAAGTCAGAGTTATGTGATACTTACTATTTTTATATTTCTCTCAGAAAAGGAAGAAGAATTTGATTGGGGAAAGTATTTGATGGAAGGAGAAGAAATTTACTTTGGCATAGATACACCTGTGAGTAATTTCTTAAGGTAGAAGCCCCAGCTATAAACTGGTTTGGAGTGTGTTAGAGACCTGATTGAGTTGTCCTAGTTTGTATGCTCTGCATGTTGATTCTTGCAGGATTCCCCAGTGCTCTGCTCAATCCATGAAATAAAACAGACCCAAGCAAAATAAGAGTAATACAAATACTTTTGTTTTTCACAATGTCTTGACTTAGGCCTGCAGTTAAACTGTTTGCTTCTGCTGACCCTTCCTTCCACCTAATCAGAACTTGCTGCAGTTCTGTGATCTCTTCCAGATCTCTCATTTGCTGGCTATTAATGTCGTGTATAACTTAAATCATTCTTTGTTAGACAGTTGTGTAGTCCTAGTGTCCTGAATTTACAGTGTAAAAAAGAATAGTTAATGGTTGGCTTGAATAGGAGCTGAATATAGATGTGTCTGCTATGTCATACTGAAATGTCCTGGGGTTTGTTGCACTTCATAGGATTGGTCTGGTGAAAGTGAAGAGGAAGAGGACACTCAGCCCTTAAGCAGGGAGGACTCGGGAATTCAAGTAGACAGGACACCTTTAGAAGACCAAGATCCAAATAAGAAGACAGTACCTAATGCTTCCTGGAAAGGTTAGAATAAGCTGTAATTCCTGTAATTCTTCTGATGTAATTACTAAAATTTAGCAAGGTAATACAGCTTTTTTATTATTCTGTAGTGAGGTATTATGTTACAGATCTACAATTGTAATATGAGATGCATGTTACTGTTCATTACTGATGGGGTTTTTTTACAGAAACAATAGAAACAATATGGAAAGTTTGATCTGGTTTCTGTTACTGCTAATGGAGAAGAATTCTGCTCATTCCTGTGGAAATTTCCATGGATATTCCAATTACAGTAAACACAGCATGTAGTTGTGTGGATATAACGTAAAGTTTGATTATTAAGTATCAAAATGCTGAAACAAAATTTATTTTCCAACATAAATAGTTAGCACAATTGTGGGTATGAAATGTTTCTGAAAAAAAAAGGTTTATTTAGTTAAAACACTAGTGGCTTTCGCTTGAATAACTTCAGAGAGTATTAAATGTAGCTGTACTTCTTTTCATAAAATATTATGGGGTGCAGTTTACCTGGCACATGACAACTGCATAGTACATATAAGTAGTAGCTATCTAATTTGGATTAGTTAAAGTTCTGTTGACAATCATATTTCAGAAAAAACTGTTTTAGGTTATATACTAAATGTCTAATAAAAAGGAATGTAGTGATAAAGTTGATGACATTTGGCAGTTTATTTTTTTAGTCAGCCTGTTTTTGTATATAGCATTTGAGAATTGCCTGAGGCAGAAGCACATTTTTGAGAAAAAATTGGAAACTGTGTAAATCTTCAAGTATAGAGAATAATATATCCTGAGCTGGAAGGGACCCTCAAGGATTATCTAAGTCAGCTCCTGGCCCTGTACTGCACCATCCCCAAGAGTCACACCATGTGCCTGAGAGTATTGTCCAAACATTTATTGAACTCTGTCTGGGGAGCCTGTTGCAGTGCCCAAGCACCCTCTAGGTGAAGAACCTTTTTCTAGTATCCAACCTAAACATCCCTTGACACAACTTCAGTCTATTCCCTGGGCCCTGTCACTGGTCACCAGAGAGAAGAGACCAGTTCCTGCACTTCTCCTCAGGAGTAGGCTGTGGACCATGGTGAGGTCTTCCCTCAGTGTCCTCTTCTCCAGGCTGAACAGACCAAGTGACCATAGTTGCTCCTCATGTGGCTTCCTTTCTAGGGATGTCACTGTCTTTGTAACCCTCATTTGGACACTCTCTAATAGATCTTTCTTATATTGTAGCACCCAAAACAGCTCACAGTACCCAGGTGAGGTCTCACCAGTGCTGAGCAGAGCTTATTTTTTAGGACTTTTGCAACATTTGGGAAATGTGGCATTTCTGTGTAAATTAATTTGTGCACAGTGGTATTAAATTCCCAATGGAGTAAAGTGTAAGTGCTTGTAAATTCATTTGAAAGGTCTGTGATTCTGCAGCTGAGTGAATAGGCTTATTAATAACATCTTCCTGTGTTTTGTAAGCATTTCCTGCATAAATAAAGGCACCTTGCTGCCTGTCACGTGTTTTCCCAGTTGGTGAGCCTGATGCCCGCAGCTGGCTGGAGCAGCATGTGGTTCCTCAGTACTGGACAGGAAGGGCTCCTCGCTTTTCACATAGTTTGCACTTGCATTCCAACCTGGCTGCTGTCTGGTAAGAAAACAATATCACTTACATGTTCCTATCTGGCATACAATGCTAAATACTCACTTTTTAAGGCTCTTTCTGTTGGGAGCTTAAAGGTACTATAGCTGTTACAATTCACTTAAGAACAGAATTAAAGGGATGCAAATTAATAAGATGAACAAATGAGCTGCTTTTTCTGTTAATAGATTCTTACCATTTTATTTAATTCTTATTAACTTTCTCATGTCAGAGGGAGGGATTTCATTTTTCAAAGATGCAAATCTTACTGTTGAATTTTGTTTGACTTGACCCTTATGAAGGTCTCTGAGGACCTAATATACATGTGTTGTAAGTGGTCCTGGAAGTGAGGAGTCCCTTAATGTTTAATTTTTTTAAATGTTTTTGGTGCCTTCCTTACAAAGCTAAACATAAATTTTGTGTGGGAAGGAACTTAAAACAGTATGTTGCCATAATCTGCCATGGCCTTGGAAAGAAAATGAGAATTAAAAATAAAATTGAGTCTAATTCTTTCCTGTCCCAAATTTTGATGTATCAGTAATGAAGTTCATTACATTTGCCCTTGATTTTCTTAATCTAATGAATTTCTTAAGCAAGGAGTTATTTTAGTATAAAGTGGTTGTCTAGCCTGTTACGAACCATAGTTTGCAGTGAATATTAGAAAATGGGTAACATGAGTAAAGCAATGCTGCAGTGTTGTTAGGAGACATATGTTTTACATATATATATGTTATATAACTTAATTATTATATTATTACTTATTAATTATTATATTATATTACTTAATTTGGACTTTTTAAAATTTGAGCATGTTTGCATAACTTTTGCCACTGATGATATTAATGAGTAAAAATACTAAAAATGTAAATAATCATTCTATACTTTGCTAAAACATGAAAAGATACTGAGGATGGTTTACCAAAATTGCATAAGACAGGATCATAAGAGAAAATTCTTAGGTGGCTATGAAAGTTTCTACTTCTTAAGTAAACTTTTGAGCTAAAGAGAATTTTCTTATATGGGTTAGAAAAAATTGGTCTTTTATTTTTTAGCTTAGTATTTTTTCTATAAAGTAATGATAAATTTTCACTGCACTGAATGAGAAATAACTGAATCATTGAAAAAAACAAACCCAAACCCTGCCCCTTCCTGCCCCTGAAATATTGCAAATTCAGTACTTCAGGCATTTGCTGCATAATTTCTTGTCTGTGTAAGTCAAGATGATATTTGAGTGTTTTCCACAGTATCTTGCTTAACAATATGAAAATAACCTGCTTTTTTATATACTTAAAATGTCCCCATGAGCATTGAATCTGCTCAGATGTGAGCAGAACAAAACTGAGCCTAAAGATTATTACTTCATTCCTACTTTCAGGTGATTCAGCTGTTATTTCAGCCATTAAATTGTTTTAATTTTCTTTTTTCCTAAGGGACCACCATTTGTACACCAGTGATCCTTTGTATGTGCCAGAAGAGAGGACACTGGTCACGGAAACTCAGGTTATACGAGAAACTCTTTGGTAAGTGCAGCATCACAAAGCTTGCATTTCAATTTTTAGTATTTCTCTCAAGGAAATGAGAGGTCTGTCTTTGAAGATGTCCGAAGAAGGAATTATTACTGAGCTTTTAATTTACACTGTCTGACAGTAAAAATGGTGCATATGTGTGTTAACCATTCACATTTGAAGTGCTGGAACAGGTTGCCCAGAGAAGTTGTAAATGCCTCATCCCTGGCAAGTTGGGTGGAGCCTGCTCTGGTGAGAGGGGGGGACACTTCATGGCCTGAAGGCTGGAACTTGATGATCTTTAACGTCCCTTCCATTCTGCAATTCACAAAGAAGAAAGTAGCTTACTGCTTCTTCTTGGGATTGATTATTCAAGTCTAATTGTTAAAAAAAGAACCCGATTTGTTCTTATCTTGTCCCTATAGATTTACAAAACAGTGTCCAGTTTTAAAAAGCAGGCTGAGTCATCCTATAGCTGGAAATTATCCAAACTGGAAAGAAACTTTAGAAAATATTTACTTCATGTCAGTGTTTTATTGTTTGTGTTCTGGCAGCAACTTGCAGTACCAAAGAGCATTGTACTTGATCTGTGGTCTCCTGTTGCTCAAAGAAAATAAACTTTTAGGCAAGGGAGAGCTAGTTCTTTTATTAATTATATATAAGTCCATTAAGGGGGAAAATTACTACTCTTTTTGTTTCTTTTCAAGGCTACTTTCAGGAGTGAAAAAGCTTTTTATATTTCAGCTGAATGATGGAAAAGTGACTGTGCGGAATGATATTATTGTAACTCATTTAACCCATGTAAGTTGTTTCCAAATCTCAGAGGAATATGTCATTAGAAAGATGTAATTTGTGGGAATGGAAAATTAAACTCCTTGTGGAAATTTCTACAATTTTTCTACATATTTTTACAGTTGTGTTTTGTCTAAATAAGAGCATCTGGCTTGATAAAACTGAATGGGCTGTTCCTATATCTGAGAATGTGATGAAGCAATAGCAATTGCAGAATTTTATAATATTTTAATTAATAAAACTAATATTGTAATTCAGTTTTTAGGCTTTATGAAATACAGTTTTTGTTAGATGATTCTAAAAGATTGGCTTGTTTTTGGTTTTTTTTTAGAATTGCCTGAGATCTGTATTGGAGCAAATAGCAGCATATGGTCAGGTTGTGTTTAGACTACAGAAGTTTATTGATGAAGTGATGGGACACAGCCCAGAAAGCATAATGCATGGAACAGTTTCCACTCCAAAGAAGACTACTGAAGCCCCATTCAGAACCTACCAAGCTTTTATGTGGGCTTTGTACAAATACTTCATTAGCTTTAAAGAAGAGCTTACTGAAATTGAAAAATGCATAATCAACAAAGGTACAGTGCAGGGGGAGTTTTACATGAGGGGGACACACAAATAATTAACACTGACAAAATTTGCTTTACTGTTGGATGTTATTTTATTAATCTTGGGGGTTTTTTTTTATTTCCAGATAAAACAGTCACACTTTCAATAGTAATAGATAAGTTGTCTCCCAGACTGGCACAGCTGAAGGTACTTCACAAGGTGTTCAGCACAGGAGTAGCAGAAGTGCCTCCTGATACTAGAAATGTTGTACGAGCATCTCATCTGCTTAATACCCTCTACAAAGCAATTCTTGAATATGACAGTGTTGGAGAGGCGTCTGAGCAAACGGTAGGGAAAAGAATTCCTTCCTTAATAGAACAGCACACTAGAACTAACTAAATTAGATTTAGTAACTAATGCATTACTGTTTTATGACGAGTTCACCCAACCTGGATGAAGATGGATTTATGAGAGGATCAAGAGCAGTGTTTTTTGAGAACTGAGGGGAAGGACTGTGGAAAATCAGAGGTCGGGAAGCTGTTTTGAAAGGGGGAACTTTGGAATAGCTTTCCCTCCTATTTCTACAACTGCATAATTCAGTTCATGCTGAAATGTGGGGGTTTGGATTTTTACAGTAACTTGATTATACTATTGAAAATATTGTTGATATTATATCCTTTTGTTTTCCTGATTTCGGTGTTATGAAACCACAGAGCGTTTTATGACTACCTCTTACTGTTTCAGAGATGTTAGAGTGAAAAAGTGCTGTTTGGGTTTGTGATGGCAAGAGTAACAAGGGGAACCATGAACAATACAGGCTTTCATTAAAAAAAAGTAATTTTTAGTTTAACATTTTATCTTAAAATTCTTGAAGTGTAGTTACGTATATATTATGAACTGTGGTTGCACAATTTAGAGATTAGACTTAATGATATTGCTTTCAATGCTTGTTATAAAAACATTCAGCCAGTTTTGTTTTTTTTCATTTTCCACTTTAAATTCAGGTATCCCTCTTGTTCTCTCTCTGGGTTGAAACTGTGAGGCCATACTTGCAGACAGTGGATGAGTGGATAGTCCATGGTAATTTGTTTGATCCTGCGAAGGAATTTATTATTCAGAGGTAGGGATACTTGATACTAGACACACAAAATGCTGTGCAAGTAAACCTTTTGTAGAAACTAGGGTAAAGGGTAACAGTAAAAGTAGGTTGTCACATTTGGTATTTTGCTTAAGAAATAATTTCTTAGTCATACTTCTGTAACTTGTCTCAAACTTCCCATTAGGGAAATTACATAGATATGGATCTCTACCACATACTAGAGTAGAGTAGAAATAAATTCTAGAGTAGAAATCAATTATTTTGGGGTTTTTTCCATCTATAGTAAATAATGAGCAGGCTGACTCTGAGGGTACTGACTTTTTTTAAAAAGCAGTTAACCATTTTTCAAACCAAAGACATTTGTAAAAATTCCAAAATTTACTTTTAAATTCTTCTACTAATCTTAAGTTGTTATGAATCAAATGCTGTTTGGAATTAAAATACTCATTGCTTCTGACTTGTAAAATTAATATGGTGTTTTGAATTACTTGTGCATATCCTAAACATTACTTGTTAATTTTTGTTCTGTTGCTATGCTACATTTTATTGGTCCTTTTTTTTTGACAGCTTGGAGTGGGAAGAGAGTATAGAAATTGAAGTTCTGGCTTGTAATTACAAATGTATTTTTGTCTATCTGCCAAACTTAATTGACCCTGTGTCTGTTAATGCATGTTGAGGTGAGCATGAAGTAAGACAACAGCTCTAGAGTACTATTGTAATAATTCCTTAGTAGCAGAGATCCTTAGCATCCTTATTATGTCCTCTTCTTGTGGTTCTATTAGTTGTGTTTTCAGTGCTGCCAACAGGGTTGATTTCAACTTATATTTATGCTTCATTTTAATTACCTAATTTTAATGATCTAATTTCGGTTTTTCCATCTGACTTCAAAGACCAAACTGTGTATCTGATGTAAACAAGGAAAAAATCCAAAGTGAACTACAAATTGAATTTCACCTAGTATAGAATTTTTTGGCTTTCCTAGTAGTTACTTCAGTTTGAGGTTTTAAATAAGACTGCAAGTCAGTCACTCATCATTTTGATACTAAGGATGCATGCTACTGTGAATAGTTAACATCCTGGACAAATATAATTATAATTGCACTATTGGCTTGCTGTTGGGGTTTATTTTGTTGTACAGTTGTTTTATCTCCCATGAGCTAACTGTTTATCCTTTTCAGTGTCTAGATAGTTAACAAATCAGGATGAGCTAATTTTATACAGTTTTGAAGGTGCTTCATGACTGCTGTTTGAAGAGAAAGGCGAAGCACAGAACAAAGAGGATACATACCTCTAGTAATGGAATTTCCTTTTGGAAAGGAAAATCACTCAAGAGCTTTTTATTTCTTTGCAGAAACAAAAACGTTCCAGTTAATCACAGAGATTTTTGGTATGCTACCTACACGTTATATAGTGTGTCAGAAAAGACAGAGAATGAAGAGAAGATGAGTGATAATGCCAGTGCCAGTTCTGGTAGTGATCAGGCCCCTTCAAGCAGACAGCACACAATGGTTTCTTTTCTGAAACCTGTGCTAAAGCAAATTATCATGGCTGGAAAATCCATGCAGCTGTTGAAAAACCTTCAGTGCAAAGATGGTTCTCCACAGCAGGCTGCATCAAGAGGTGAGATATCAGTTTTTACACCATTGTGCTTTCGGCTGTCTAACAGCATGGGTGCATTTTTGGTAATGGGCTTCCTCTGGCTTTAGAATAATAGAACACTGTTGAATGCCAGTATCATGGTTGGTAACTTCAGGTCTGATGGAAGACACTCTTCCAATGCAAACAAGTGAAAAGAACAAAGTGAATAAAATTGAGAGCTCCATCTTGTTCTTTTTTATTACCTTAAATTTTTCTCAAACTTCTTTTTCCTGTGCTTATAAAACAATTTGCAGTTTGTATGTTCTAATAGCAAAACTGGTGTTTTTTTATAAATAATTGTTTTCCATTATTCAGTGGTTGTGTAATCTAGGATGGCATGTGTAATTTTTTTTTTAAAGCTTACTTATAAGTAGATCAAAGATCTTTGGATATCTAGGATATTCCCTCTTGAGTGGTTGTAAAACATAATACAACATTGTAACTAATGTTGGGTTTGGGTTTTTTTGGCTTTTTTTTTTAGGAAACAAAATATTTTTTTTTCCTTTTGTTGCTTCTTCATGTTTAAAAGTCAAGGTAGTTAAATTCTTTTGGAGACTCACTTCAGTAAATACTGTAAGATTGTCAGGTGCTAAAAATTAATTGCCTTTGCACCTGAAGTAGGAAGTTCTTTATGATCTCAAAAGTATTTAATATTTCAGATGCCCATTCTGCAGTGCATTTGAACATATGCCTGACATTAGGTGTTGGGCTAGTCCTATAATTCTAAATATGTATTTGAGGGTATTTTGTTTTTTGAATAGTGGTCTAAATGTAGTCTTTTAATATTGGACTGAATGTTGGACTGTGAAGTTCTTTTAGTTCAGGTGATGTTTTCTGCAATGTGTTGCCCAATTCAGATGCTGAACGGAAGAGTTTATATACACTGTTCCTGGAATCAGTGCAGTCTCGCCTGCGGCACGGGGAGGAGTCTGTTCCAGACATTATTACAGAACAGCAGGCCACAAAGCAGAGCCTGATAAAGATGCAGTCTATAGCAGAAAGGCACTTGGAACTGGATGATGTCCATGACCCACTGCTGGCTATTAATTTTGCCAGGTAAATGAATGATCTTTCTGCTGTGTTGTTGAGAATGATATTCAGCCTGGTGACATTTTGGTAGGTCACATTTTCATTGCAGCTGCTGCTACTGAAAACAAGCAAGTTCTGAATAAAGATGAGCACCAACAGTCAGTGACGGAAACTAAATAGACACTCTGTTTCTGCATGGTTAACAATTAAAATCAGTGAAGAATGTGCTGCTTGCAATTGGTAGCATAGAAAATTGGAGTAGTCTTTATCATAGCAGGCTTTTAGCAAGTAAGTGGTTTAATAGTGAATGCCATTGTAAAATCTGAACTTTTTAATGAGTTTGCTTGGTTTTTGTTTGCACCAAGTATATTCTTAGAAGAATGCAGCTTCAGTTTTGTTGTGCTTAAATAATTTAACTGTAAAAGCCTTCCAAAATTCATGTTACTTGCATAAAAATTCTACACTCTTCATAGTGAGGGAATTCATATAGAGAGTATAAATGTCTTGGAAATTAGAAGAAAAGATAAACTCTGAAAATCTTATTATATGTTTACAAATAAGAAAATAGCTATTTATGTTTTTACTAAATACTATGTCTGTTTACATGTTTTCAAACTGGCATTAAAAACAGAGGAACTTGTTTTAAAGAAATCATAGGAGGACTTAGTTACCCTTGTTTGTTGGGGCTATTCTAGTTATCAGAATTGCTACATAAATTCAGCATCCAGCTCATTCAGCCTATCCAGGCAATAGCTGCTATGAGCCAGACTTCCTCTTAAAGTGGTTAGAACTGGCAGCTAGCTTTTTATAAAATAGTACAATAATTTGATACTTTCTCTGTAAAAACAATTAAACCTACCAAATCTGGACCACAGATACACTCTTCCCATCATATAATATTACAGATAATATGTAGGCACCCCATAATTAAGATGCCTCAAACCAGTTCTCCATGTGTGGGGTGGTTTTTGGTTGGGTTTTTTTCTGGTTTGTTTGTTTGCTTTGTGGTTGTGGGTTGAATTTTTACTTTGTTTCTTTAAATTTATTTTTCTTTCCTGGGAAGCTCATCCGAGTACTGTACATGTGCAGTATAGTTCTAAAAGTTCCTGTCAAAGTTGGTTTGTTTAGTAAGCTGTATAAAATTTGAAGTTGATGTTTTTCAGAAGTATGCCTTAAGCAGTTATGTGATTGTAGAATGCTGTCCTCTGTGATACTCTTAAGTCTGGTGATACACAAACAGTATGATGGATCACTTTATAGGCTGGATATATGCTTTGCTTATAATCAGCTTGTATTATCCCTGCACCGTATATTTTAGAGCAGAGGACCCAAGTTTGATTAAACTCTTTGAAGGTATGACATTGTTTTGTACCTTGTATGAATAATGAGCCTTCTTCCCTAAGTATCTTGTTTTATTTTGAAGATTATATTTGGAACAGAGTGACTTTCATGAGAAGTTTACTGGTGGGGATGTCTGTGTGGATAGATCCTCAGAATCCGTGACCTGCCAGACTTTTGAACTGACACTGAGGTCTTGTCTTTATCCTCACATAGACAAACAATACTTGGAATGCTGTGGTAATTTGATGCAAACTTTAAAGAAGGATTATAGGTAAGAAAGTAGATTTCTTTTTCCTTAACTTTGTTTTTTGATTACCAGTGGCTAAAAGAAGCAATTCTATGTTGTGTTTCTACTCCAGTTTGATAAACGACTATAGTGTCTTTAAGGAGAAAAGGGGGATCTGGCATGATAGACTTGGGTGAAAATTTGGTCTAGCTTGAATCAACAGCAAAGCTGTCATTTGTCATCAGTGGATGTTTGGTGGGGATACTATTTCAAACAGTATTTCTTAGTAGCATTGTCATTTTTAAATCCATTTTAGGGAGAGGAATAGGATTTCCAAACTATGCTATTTCTGAGAATTTCCTAGCCTGTAGGATAGCTTCCAGTTGAGTTAGTGGAGCTGTTAAAGCTTGCAGGGAAAAATGTCATGGTTAAACAAAGGATTCAGTGTAGGCTTTGTTATGTTTCTATTCACTACTGACTTTTTTTGCTGTGAAGAGTTTTAAAGATTTTTGTTTCTGTAACAGTTGTGTTTTGCATTCAATTTGTATGAGACTCAGGAAATGTTATATGTTTCTCCTGTTCAGGCTTGTAGAATATTTGCAGGCAATGAGAAATTTTTTCTTACTTGAAGCTGGAGATACCATGTATGACTTCTATACATCTATTTTTGACAAAATTAGAGAAAAGGAAACTTGGCAGAATGTTGCTTTCTTAAATGTTCACCTACAAGAAGCAGTTGGACAAGCGCTATCCAGAGGACAGTGCAAGGTAAAGTGTAAAGCATGCTTTAGTTATGTTTCTTTCACACTTAGCTGTATTAATGTACTTAAATTGCATAGCACAATACTAATTATTGTGTACTTATTAAAATAATGTGTTTTAATGAAGTTTTGAGCTGTTGTCATCTTTCCAAGTCCTCCAGGTTTAATCAGACACTTAGTGGTTAGCAGTGAGAGATAGAAATTAGTGAAACTAACTACTCATTTAAAACAGATTCTCACAAATGGCATTACTTGTTTCCTTGCATAGGTTGTCAATATCATTTGAAAGTGTTGATACAGCAAAGAAGAAACTTCCTGTCCACACCTTAGATGGCTTGACATTGAGTTACAAGGTAGTGAGTTAAAATTGCTGCACTTCTTACTCTAGAAGAGATTTAAAATGTTGTATTAAAATTACTTATATTTTCTGTCTTTATTATCCTCTTCTCCTCCTAGGTTCCTTGGCCTGTGGATATAGTTATAAGTTTAGAATGCCAAAAAATTTACAATCAAGTTTTTCTTCTCTTACTGCAAATAAAGTGGGCCAAGTATAGTCTAGATGTTCTACGATTTGATGGTAAGATACTTCTTCGATGAAAAGTACTCTGTTTTGTGGTCTAAGGATATGATTAATCTTCAGCTTTCTGCAGTAAATAGTATAAACTAGTTAGAATTTTGATTCATTCTATAAAATGATCTCTGTTAGTGTCACGAATTACATACATGTATTAAGCTGGGTGTGTTTTTCATGTCTTTTCAGCCTCAGGGACAGCTCCATTCATGCATTCCCTTTGTCTCTTTGATTCAAGTCTAGTTAGTTATGTTGGAAAATTGTCACTTCATTCTACAGACTTTGCTGTTGAAAGAAAGGCTGTCTACCACACCCTAATGTTTATGTATAGTCTTTTTATAATTAATACTTTGCAGACAAGTTAAGAAAACTAGATGAAAGAAATACTCTATTTGAGATTGAAACAGTAAACTGTTGGATGATTACAGAAAGACATTTTTAGTGTTTCCTTCACCAAGTTAATGTTTATACTCTTCCATGTAAAGTGGATATAGACTTCATGTCTTAGAAAAATAAATTAGCAAGTTGATAGGTTCATCTGTATTTTGCACATCAGCTAAGTAATTATCTTCCTAAAAGGATGTGGGTTTTTACTGTTTAAACTTTATGACTTTTTGGTCAATTCTTTTCCCAAAAAGCTCAACACTCTTGCTTTTTTTATTATTTTTTTTTTAAGAACTCGTCTCTGCTGCAGAAAACTCACAGGTTAAGGAAGGAACTTCTTTTAGAACAAGGATCTCTTTCTGTATTTGGACCACAAAAAGAAAGTATAAAACAACAAATACATCGCATGTTCCTCTTAAGAGTGAAACTTATGCATTTTGTCAACAGCCTGCACAACTACATCATGACTAGGGTTTGTCTTATATCACAATTTATTTATATTAGGAGCATATAACTGGAGATGCAGTATTCATTTTCCTTTAAAACCTAACCTCCCCCCAAACAAAAAGCAAAATGTAAATATAATGTCCTTTCTGCATGTGTTTCAGTTTCAACTTGGCCATTTTAAAATCAGTAATTCTAAAAATGCATTAGAAGTTCTACATGCATGTGATTGATCTTTGGGTATTACTGATTCTTTTGTCTGTTTCTCTTAGTGCTAGATGACTTAAGCACAGCAATGTGAAAAGGTTTCTGTAAGCTGTAACTTAAGAGCTATTATGCTTATAAAAGTGTTATAATAGATATTTTAGTTAGATGGATTCTTCTCAAAAATCTCTAGTACAAAGTGTGTATGTGACTTTCCAAAGTCAATGCCTGTAAATACATATGTGCTCTATTATTGCCAGTTTTGCTTTTAATAAAATTAGTATATGCCCCAGTTCATTCTCTCTGGGGGTAGTCACTGTGCCCTTGTGCAGTGGCAGTATATCTATTTATGTGAGGAATATTGCTGTGTAGTTATGAGAAGAGCTTGAAATTTTTGCTATTGATAGTAATTTGGAGGCTAATCCTAAAATTTGAGAGGGAAGAGCAGATGAATTATGCAATTTCAGGCTCTTTAAAAATATATTGGAAGAGATTGTGTGCACCATTGAATTTAATAAGTTTAATAACTGGTTTTCTTTTTAAGATTCTCCACAGTACAGGCTTGGAGTTTCAACATCAGGTAGAAGAAGCCAAAGATTTAGATCAGTTGATAAAGATTCATTACAGATACCTATCTACGATTCATGATCGTTGCTTACTGAGAGAAAAGGTGGGTAAAAAATTAGTATATTTGATGTATTGGGTTACCATGACAAGAAAGTAATTTTGTACTAATTATGCTGTTTTGCAGCATACATACTAAGCAATATATAGGTACTCTCGAGGAAGTGGTAGCTATTCAAACTGAGATCCAGTTTCCCTTTCAGTTCTCAGCTCAATTCTATCAAGGAAAGAGGATAAAATTAAATTCTTTATATTGGGTACTGCATGGCTTGTTTGTTTCTAGAAGATGGGAGGTTTTGAACTAACTGAGGCCTGTTAGAGTTAGGCAGATTATACGCAGTGGTATGTCAGGGAATGAAGATACCTGGATAGCCTTTTAAAATGTTACAAGGTTACACATAACTGTCTGTCTGAAGTCCACATCCAAGTAGTCAGCTGGGAAATGGATTGGAGAGCAAATACAAGCATCTTCACTTTGGAAGAATCATATTGTACTTAGGAGATTGTTTTTACAGGCAGATTAAATGGCATGTGAAACCTTTGTATTGCAGTGTAATAATGAAAATTATTATGCTTAACAATGAATTTCTGACTTACTACTTGTGTTTTAATTATTTTAGGTGAGCTTTGTGAAGGAAGCTATAATGAAAGTATTAAATTTAGTACTGATGTTTGCAGACCGTTGGCAAGCTGGTTTAGGGGCTTGGAAGTAAGTACCCATATGTAAAATTCTACATGGTCATAGTTTTGCAGCTCTGAGTATGATTTTCTGTCCAGAGCTGCACCTTCAGGTGAGGCTGCACCAATACTGAATACAGTGGGGCAGTCACCTTCTTTGTCCATCTGGCTGTGTGTGTTTGATGCACCCCAGGGTGAGATTTGCTCTCCTGGCTGCTTGGGCATCCTCCCTGCTCACTCCTGTTGAGTTGTTGTTGACCAGCACCCCTAGATCCCTTTTTGCAGCTACTCCTTTCTCCATTTGTACTTCTATTTGTGCAACCTGCTGCTTGGAGGATGAATGGCACTGGGCAAGTCTCCAAGGCTATGTCAAACACTCAGAAGCTGATGTATGGTCCTGAAGCCAGCTGGTGTAAACTGGCTTACTTCATGTTTTTCAGGACTAATTTTCTTTGGCACAGATGCTACCCAAAACTTAGATCCCACTCTCCTGTGACATTAGGAAGTTGCTATTTTTGGAGTGTTTTTCTCATTCAGAGTGTCAGAAATTATTTGTGAATGCTGTTGATGAAGACTGAAACTCAAGGCATGTGGTTGCATGCTCTTGCATGTGGCAGGAAAAAATCATAGCTGGTGTCATCTGTATCTTGGGAGAGGGGGAAAAAGGAAAGGAGTGACTGTTGTGAACTGTGTCTTCTCCCTTGACTGGTGAGTGCTAGCTGACAGAGTCCAAAGTGGAATTCAAGAGATTACCAGAGAGTAAAGCAGTGTGGGTGGCCCTGTTTTACTGACCCCAAGGACTTCTAAAGCAATAAGGACCAGGAAAGACTCTCTTGCTTACAAACCTATGTAGCAATGATAGGTGCCAGTTAGAATCACACAGCTCCTCCAAGTCACTGCAGAGATTTCTAAAATGATGAGGAAATTATTAATGCCCCTTTGGTGGTGGTCAGGTGCTCCTGTCAAAATTGCCTTTGTTTTTTAGAAGTAGCATATGCAGGCATAACTGAAGTATTGTAAGTTCAAGCCAGAATTCTATGTAAAGAATACTTTGGTCATTTACTGTGAAATTTTGGTCAATTTGAAGATAACAAGGCTGGTCTGTTAAGCATTCCTCTGTTAAACTGTTTTGTAGGATGGAATCCATAGAGAAGATGGAATCTGATTTTAAAAACTGTCACATGTTTCTTGTAACTGTTCTCAACAAAGCTGTCTGTCGAGGCTCTTTCCCCCACTGTAAGTACATGAGGCTTTTCAAATACCTGCACTTACACAAGTTTGCTAGGAATGTGTTTATGTTTTAATCTGTTCTAAAGTTTGTTGGCACATTTTAAATAACCTCATTTTGTAAGTTATGCACAGAGAGAGATCAAGACTTATCTCTTACTAAGTTAAAGTCATTATTTTTTTAGACTATTTGTGCCAAGCTCTTCTGTGACAGCTGTCTTCAGTTTATCTGTTTACTTGATGAGGGGAAGGTGTGTAGCCAAGCAAGTGACAAGCAGTTTTCTAAACTAATGAAACCATGTTCTGGGGGCATAGAAGAGCATTCTTTTTGTTGGCATTAGGAATGACAACTGTGATACATCTTAAGCAGATAAGATTTTAGTGTTATGGTGCCTCAGCTGCAACTGCACTGGGCTCTTGGCTCTGTCCATCTGTTGGAAGTTACTTCCTTGGCAGTAGAAACAGCAGAGGATGACATATCTATGCTTCCACTTACAACCTGGTATGAGCTTAAATTGTTAATCAGTGCCAGTTTGAGTTAGGGGGGCAGCTGCTCACTGAGGTTGTGGGGCATCTGGGTTAGCTGGGATGCAGGTGGGTGTTCTCCCTGGTTTCTACACCACCTGTAGATGTGCCTAGGAGACATGACTTAGGGGTGAACCGGGCAGTCTTAGGTTAATGTTTGGACTTCATTATTTTAATGGTCTTTTCCAACTTAAATGAGTCTGTGTCTAAAATAGGCAGTACCTATCATCACTGCAACTCACTTCTACAAGAGCTTGTTTGCAGAACCCTCCGTGAGAATTCCTTGCTGTATATAAACCTCCACAACTTTTGTGTACGGCAGTATTTCAAACAAAGGAGCTAATTTCTTATCAGTTGTTACCACGTGAAATAACTAACAGTTAGCTGATGATGAATGCGGTAAAATATTATCTAAGCTGCCAGGGAGTTACAAAATGTCTTACTGTCTGAAGTCCCAAAGTACTACAATTTAAAAAGTAAACTGGTATCTTTTATTAAAGGACAGAATTGAATATTGCAATAAATGTTTGCATTTGAGTGCTGCAAATGGAAATATTAACGACTGTTTAATGGTTTGTTTCACAGTGGAATCTTTAGCTTTGTCACTGATGGCTGGCATGGAACAAAGTTAACACCCACTTCCACTGAATTAAGGAAGAATGAGCAGGATTTATGTTGAAATTCCTGTGTTAAAGAACCGTAAGCATTTTGCACTCCAGTTTAAAATGTATATAGGTAAATGATGCTGGTGTTTTTGGAGTTGTGTAAAATAATTAAAAATGTAAATAATGTACAGGTATTTAAGTGTGTTGGTTGTGGCAGTATGTGTATATGCTTCAACATCAAAAAACATGTATAGTGTAAAACTCATTCCATGTTAACAATCTTACTTGAAAATACATTTAAATATATTTCATGCTGAAGAAAGGAAGTTGTTTTTTCTCTAATTATGAGTAATTGATGGTTTATATTTTTTGTTAATTTTTCAGCTGTGAATAGGTCACAGGGCAGTGTGCAGTGGTGTGACTCAAATCTTGGTGTTTAAAAGGTTGGTTGAGTTAATTTTTTGGTCTTTTTTCCTTTGCAAGACGGCTAAGAAGCATTCATTTTATTTGCTTAGTGGTTCTTTAGAAATCTTTAAGAAGACTGTTACAAGAAGCTGATGTAAAAAAGACAAGTTTAATTTATCAAAATGGATTATAGCAGAACATGAAACACCAGTATTTTTTTATGTTAAATGTTGAAATGCTTGCTAATTTTAGTGGTAACTCTGGTCAGATTAAGTAGGATTAAGATGACAATGTGTAATGTATTAGTTTTAACGACTGGATTGTTGAGGTGTTTCAAAGGTAGTCAGATATGACTTGACCTTTATCCTTCTTCTAAACCTTTTGCAAGCAAACTTTTACATATAATACCTAATCTCCTGTAAAGCAGTAGATTGTGCTACAGAAGGGTACATTTCTGGACAAGTAAATGTGGAACTTGTTCTGCACGAGATGACTTGCCCTGTCTCCTCCCATGAAAGTTTCTCTGGAATTCTGGCATCAGTATACCTGCATTAAAAAAGATAAAATCAATCACAGCTATTTACCTAATGATTTTTTTTAATAAATAAAAGATTTGATAATTATAATTTCACTGTTGTGTGTGTTTCTGCTGAAATTCAGTCAGTAACTTAGTTTGAGAGATGTTTCTTAAAGGTAAATGAAGTATATTACTACTGAGACTGATGTCTTGGGTTTTAGCTTTTGTATTTTTCAGATTCTCTGCTGCTTGGTATGTAACTCTGAAACTTCATGTTAGGTGTTAGTAAGTTCTCTTCACAGGGTAGACAAAACAATCCCTTCCCATCTAGAGAATCAAGGACAACCTTCACCCAAAAAGCATAAACAATAGCAAAGGAAAAGGGGGCAAACCAAGGGTTTGAGACTTCATAACCTGAAGCTGTGGTTAGACAAGTGACCCAAATTTGTAGAAGAACTTGGATTCCACTTGGGTATAGCCCTGGCCAGACTCTTGCACTGCCCAAGGTGTATCCTTTCAATAAATACCTTTCTTTATTCCTCTGTTTAGTGTCTGTTCCAGGTCAGCCTTTCCAGGCATCAAGACTATGTGGTTCATTATAAAACTATTTTTTTTCAGATGTAAACTAATAATTACTTTATATTAAAGTGAATAATTGTGCTTATGTTTGAACAGGAGATCTCAAGATTTTTCCAAGTTATAGCTATAAAATGTTTTGAGGAAAAGAAATTTTTTTTTATTTTTCAAGTATAATACTGAGGAAGTTTCTGCTGCCCTGGAACATGTTCTTTTTTGTTTGACTGAGTGAAAGTTTTGCTTTTGAGAGCAGTATATATTGTCCTTTGCTACCACATGACACACTTTCCCAAGTGGATGTTTTTTGTGATAGGTGGACACCTATTAACAAAAGCAATTTGTAATTCCAGTTTACCATGGCTGGTTCTCATTTAAGATTTCAGATTATTTATTTATTTATTGCTAGCAGAGACAATGTATTGTTCAGTAACTTTCTTACTTGGGGTAAAATTGAGTAGCATACTAAGAGCTTTAAAAGACATGCTTGGAAGTTCAGCACTTCTGTGTACTGCTTCATTACTTTTTGAGTATGTCTTGTACTCTATGCTTTTGAACTATCTAATGTGGTTGCTTTATTTCTGCTTCCTATACAATGGTTACCTTCAATGAAATTCCTGCTTTTCATAGCCTTGCCTTGGATAATATTAGCTAGATATGGGAGAAAAAAAATCCTTCAATTTTTCATGTTTTTGAAACAATAATTCCTAGTAAATCCATTAGCCAATTTTACTTATTTTTGTGAAAGACCTTGTGCAAGTGAAAGATTTTGCTGTTTCATCCGATTTCATGCTTAGGAATTAATGTTACATTCTGCAAAGACACTTCTGTGCACTTTGTAGACAAGTGATGCCTGCATACTGTTTATTCAGCCAGCTTCCAAGATGTGCTCATCTCTCATCACAAAAGCACAGTGGAAAGTCTGGCTCTGGAAACATTTACTGATTCTAGTCATGGACATCCTCAGTGTTAAATTTCTGTGTGTCAGTAGTGCTTGGCTGACAAATTCCTTTAATGAGTCGATCATATGGCATTCCTTTTTCTTGAGAGCCACAGAAAAAAAATCAAGTCCTGTCTTTTAGTGTACATGCCCTGTGATGCCACCAGGACCTTTCTATCTGTTCCCTGGCAGTTGTTAAAATGGTTTACCTGTTTGGAGGAAAAAAAAGGGTTTCATGTGAGATATGGGGTATTTTAGCTATATATTTACTCAGATTTCCTTGTAACATTTTCTGTTTTCTTTACAGAGCAGTGTTGTTACTTGGATTCTGTCCTTTTGGACATTTTTTGACCTTGTTTTCAAATTCCTGGTTTTTGTCAGTTATTCCTGAATTTGATTGGAATCTTAACTTTTGGATTCTTTTCCTCTTCATTAGAGGAGACCCAACATTTGAATATGCTTTATTTGCACTTCTAGAATTTCAAGTAAGCAGTTTTGGAGATGTTAGGAAAGTAATGGAATCTGTTCCATGTTTGTACAGATTCAAAGGACTTCTGTCATAGTCTATTGTTTTGTGAATTGTCAAGTTTAGCTAAAGGAAAGCATAAAACACCCAGCAAAGCATATAGAAGCAGAACTTTCTAAGCTTCTAAGGGGGTATAAAATTATCTGGGAAATCTCACAATTTCATTTCTATCTTTATTTGTTCTCATTAACTTCTGCATGCAGTCTTAGCAAAGTTGCAGCATAGAAGCCCTTATCTGAATTGTTACTTTCTGTCTTTTCCTTGGCTTTTTCCTGTGGGCTTCTGTTATCTCTAGGCCACATTTTAGCATTGACTTAGTAGATTCTCCAGTGCTTTCTCTGCTGTTTCGTTTTAATAATCCCCTAGTTAACCACTAGGTCCTTGAAGACCTTTGTTTGTGTCAAACTCTTGATATTAAAAAAAAAGTTAGCAACCAGTTATTGATCAGATGGTTTCCATGGGAGCATGGATTAAACAGAGCAATGCTAAATTAAAGGCTGATTAAAAATATAAAAAAAATCCTCTGACGTGCCTTTTAATCTTACTAACTAAAGATTTTGAAGCTTTTCAGCTTTCCTTTTGTACTACTTTGCACACTTACAGAAAAACCATTCCTCATTGATTGCATTGGTATTTGCTGGCTGCTGTAGTCTTGTTGCTGTCCTGTTCTTGAGGTCATCAGGACCATTGCCTACCATAGTTTTGTAAATACCTTTCTGTGTCAGATCATGCCAGTTTCCTGCATTCTTTATGAGGATGAAAAATCTCTGAACTCGGCAGGTAAGAAAAATTAAATCAATAGCTAGGTATGTTGTTAAGCTTAAACACCAAAATATCTGCAAAATCAGAGAGTAACATCACCGTCTTAGACATGCAGAACCACAAAATTCCTGTTGGAGTTTTCAGGCTGCTGTGGAATGAAACTCTTCTGTGTAATCCTGTGGGCTCCTGGAAAAGATTCTTTCATTGCCTTTGGATAAATACTTAAAAGCCCAAAGAAGAAAAGTAAAAATAATGTGAAATCAGCTGGAATTCAGGAATTACACTTGTGGCTATCCTGTAGCATAGTGACTTGAACAAAGGCTTTTTCCAGTCTTCAGACAATTGCATTAAGCTTGTTAATACCATACTATTTGATACTTGTGTGGTTTAGGTACATTACCAGGAGCATGATACATTACTGTTGCAGATCTTCCTAAAGATTGTTGACAGGCATGGTTAAAATCAGGTTAAAATAAATTCCACCCAAGAAAGGATCTCAAACAGCTGTAAGTCTGGCCTGATAAAAACCACACCTAACTTCTAGAGGCTAGGATATCAGTTAGTGGCTTGATTGTAGATACATGTATCTTTAGCTACACCTAGATGGCCTGTGTTCAGTGTGGCAGGGATAATTGAGAAGGGCGAATGCAGTAGAGCGGAGAAGCAGGTCATGGAGACCTGCTGAATATTTTTAATAAAGTTCTGTCATTACACTACTTAAGTTCCACTAAAGTGGAAAGAGCAGGGAGTTTTGGGGGCATTACAGAATTAAATCATCAGGTGTTTGGAGTGGTGTTAGGTGGGCTCACTTAAAATGGTCATGATAGGCATGCCACATGTTAATGAGACCATAGATATTCAGAGAGTAAAATGTGATTGTCATCTAATTTCTATATCAAATAATAGAAGAAAAAGCAACACAAATCTTGAGTAGTTGGAGTAGCTGTGTACCATCATCTACTTTTTTAATATGATCTTATAGGTTGTTAAAAGCTGGTGTATAGGAATGCTAATAAAAAACAGATTGCCCCAGCAGTGGGGAAGCAGCTCCTTTGCCCACTCAGTTATTTAGATGGAGATAGCAAGATCTGGGGCATCTGCCAATCCTTAGGACAAGCTGTTGTTTCCTGGACAGGATGGTGTCAGTTGGCAGACTTGCTTTTCATACAAAGCAGCTGCTCCTGCTGGCATCAGCTGGCTTTCAGCAAGTGGGGGAGCCACAGTGGTGGTCTTGCTTGGGACAGACTGGCAGATTATGAAGTATTGCCCGTGTGGGGGCAAGCTGCTAGTGATCAGATCTCATGGGGAGCATTTGACTTTGCTGTCCTTGATGCTCTGTTGTGGCCCAGCAACAGATGTTTGTTTCATTGCTGATGTAGGCCAAGTGGTTGCATTAAGACAGGGCTATTCTGAATTTGCACCTGCTCTGGACAAGGAAACAAAACTAATCCTGCTTTACAAAGGTGAGTAATTAACTTTAAAGCTCCTTGTCCCAAGCAGAGTTTGCAGGAAAGGGTGTAGGATGGATGGCACTGGAGACAATCAGGTTTCACTGTAGAAATGGAAGCATCCAGTTCTGGTTGTATTTTACACTTTTGCTTGAGTTGGGTTAAGAAGTTAGGCTGATAAGGAGCTGTGATGGTTCAAATGAATTGAAATGAATTCATTTGGTATATGCACTCAAAATGTTTATGAATATATACAGAGAATATATAGAGAGAAGAACAGTCCTAGAAAAAGAATTGTTTCATAGAAAAGGCTGTGTTGCAGTACTTGGAAAAAAACATGGCTATGATGAAGATGTGTCTGTGGTATGATGAAATGGGAATGATAACATTTTGCAATGATGCATAACTTCTCCACAAGCTGTGGAAATTCTTGATGATATGGAAAGGGTGGAATAATTGGATTAGATCATACTTGAAATAATGAAAACTGGGAGTCTGGCACCTTATCCCCACTCTTCACAACCTTTCTTGTAGATACTATATAAAAAGCATATAAAAAGGTTATCATAAAAAAACTTGAGGCAGTGCAATCTTTTGGGGGAAAATCCAACAACCTATAATTGAAGTAAAGCACTAATTACTCTGTTCTCAGCACAAAAACCATTAATAGCACAGTGTCCCCTGAACAGCTATTGAAAACAGAGACTTAGAAGTGCTTGCTATGGCAACAGCGTGCAGTTTGATTATGATTAGGGAGGGTTTTCAAAAGTAAATAAAATGTTGGATGCAACTTAAAGCAGACAAATACAGGTAAATAGGCTTTGATGAAAAATGATGTGGAAGTTCCCGTGCTCTCAGGTGACTGTTTCCTTTGTGGAGTAGTTTGTGGATTCCCTCTGTCATAAAATAGTGGCTGGAAAGAGCAATCTTGACAAACTTCCACGAAAAAAAGAACGGGCAGTTTGATTTTGTGGTGCAGTGTCAGGTTTATTAAATGGAATCTTGAACAAATAAGTAAAGCTGAACTTCAGTTGGAGAACACTGCATGGAAAAAGTAAGAGTACTTAAAAATGAGAAAGTACTTATGTTTGGTGTCGTTTACAGAAAAATTAACGTGGGAGGTTGTCAAACAGCAACCTGCCTGTTTTTTATGGTTTTAATCAAGTGTGGTTATTTCGGATAAAAACACCACTGACATGTGGCATCCTCTGCAGGATGTTTGAAGGGGTTTCCCACGCGATCCCTTTTGTTTTTTAAGGTTATGTTATTCATCCTTACGGCTGCTGCCTTTCTCTCGCCGTGGTAGCAGAACTGTGAAGTGGGAAGCTCCGCCACTGACCTGTTACTGCCGACCCCGGTGCCCCTGGGGCGCTGGTTTTCTCTGCGGTGCTGCTGGGGCGGGCGCCGGATGGCACCGTCCGGGGTTTGTACGAGTGGGCATGGTCGTCCTGGGCGTAGATTTGGTTCCGAGAGAGACTGCCCCGTGTACAGGGCACAGAAAAAGTCGCTTTCATTAAAAGCAAAGGGCCAGTCCGGGACGCAGCTCCGCCACCTGCGGCAGCTCCGGGATTACTCCCGGCTGCCCGGGCGGAGGAGGAGCCGGAGCCGAGCCTGCCGGGGGCGGGAAGGGGCGGCAGGTTTGGGATGAGGCGGAGGGAGGAGGAGGAGCTGGAGCGGCAGGAAGGGTGTTTCCCTGCGCAACTCCCGGCTGAAGTGACTCACACAGGAAACTCCCTGCCAGGCGCGGCCCAGGAGCGGAGCCGCCGGGCCGACGCGACCCTCGGCGGCCGGGCCGAGCGGACAGACAGACGGACGGACGGACGGGCTCCTCCCGGCGCCGGCAGCGCCGCTCCGGGAGCCGGCGGAGAGCGGGTGAGCTGCGTTCCGGGCGCCTTCGCCCCCTGCCCCGAGTTCGGGCTCTCGGTCTGCGGGGCCGGGCGCCCCGCCGCGCCCCTCTCGCTGCTAGCCGAGAGCCCAGTACTCTTCCTCGGGGTGTGTTTGTCCCCGGCGTCTGGCGCTGCCCGGAGCCGGGAGCTGCCGCGGGGTCCCGCCGCTCGGGCGGGGCCGGGCCCCGGCGGGAGGGGCCGTGCGGAGCCGCGGCCGTGCCCTCGGGCGGGGTGCGTTACCGAAAAGCCATTGCTGACTGTTGTTTCTGGGTGTGAGGTTTAGCTTGTTCTCTCATGCGTGGCCTGTGTGTTTGCAGCACTCGAGTGGTCAGAGTTCTGCCTCCCAGGCTGTCTTGGAATGGGCAAGATGGGGGAAAAAAAATAAGAGTAAAATGCCCTATGCAGATTCATCTCCCTCTTCAGAGGAAGGAGGTAATCTGTAGTGTCTGTCTAAGGACGTGGAATAACTTCCTCGTGAGGAGCTTGAGAATTATCCAGTAAAAATAATTATGCTGTAATGATAGCAGCACTATAAGCTTGAAAATCCCCAGATGGATGGTCCGCCACCCCATCCCTCCTCTCTAATGAGCAAAGGTGAAGGCAAAGACTTCATCTTTCTGAGTATTCCTGTAGTTCAGCAACATCTCTGCTGTATTTTGCCTTTCAGTAGGCTCTCGTTGCCTTGACTTTTTATTCCTGCGCTGTTTGATGGCAGGTTGGAGTCGCATTTAGACGGGTAAATGGTTGTTTGTGCCAGGAAGGCTGTTGGGAGGAAGTTGTCTTTGTGGGATGTAGCCAGTCTGCCTCAAGTGCTGGCTGGAGAGTGTGTAGTGGAGGAGGAGGAAAGCTAGCTGGAGGAATTTCTTCTTAATTAGAAGGTCATACCAGCCTTTTCTGTAAACTGTGGGAAATGGAAAGCTTAGGCTAATGAGCGACTCCAGTCCTTATTGCATTCCAGCTACTTATTTGACATAACTTTATTATAATAAGCTTATTGAACGTGTACATATGCAGTGTTGTTGGGTACTGTTTTCTTCAAAATTAAATTTCTAATAGTAGTGCAATGCAATTTGGCAATCTCTGAATTATGTTTTTATTAATTGTACTTAAACTGTTTTATGTTCAGAGAATGTCTGAGTTATATGATAGAAAAAGCACTGCTACTCCTTAATTAAGTTCTGATTCTCAACTTAAGTCCCACTTTTACTTTTAAAAAACTTTTGTAAACACAGAGTTTCTCCTGTTCTAGTGGAAAAGCTTTCTTTACACTAGTGTTAAAGCTTCTCTTTAAGCTTTCCCAGGCAACTGGTCTGTGAAGTCTGGCTGGTGTAGGCAGCCAGTTGTCTCTGTAGCTGCCAGGAGGGAGGAGGAGGAATTTGGAAGAAGTCTGTACAGCATTGGGAAGGCTTAACCCCAGTATCATCAAAGATTGCTTGGCTTTACTTATTTTTATTACTATTTTAAGTAAGGACTATGTACTTGATGGAATGTCTCTAATGTACTTTGGTTTTCAGATTGTCACAGCTAGTGTATGTATTCTGAGAATAAACATCTCAGAGTCTTAGAAAAACACCCAAATATTCCCACCTCCCAGCATCCCTGCTTGAGAAGGGGAAAGACTTTGTTTTGTTTACATGTCTTGGGTTTGTCAGTTTCTTTTGATGGTCCTGATTTGGAGAATGGAGTGGTGTTTGAAATATGCTCAGCTCTGCTAATTTAAAATTTCTCCCATAATAGATATCACAGCATTCAAGCTTGAATGGAGCAGAATTATCTAAGTTGTTTAAAATATTTTTTTAATATTTTTTGTAAGAAAGGTAATTTTCCACAAACAATTTAGACTTTTCAGTTTTTAACTTCTGAATGTGTGACTTATTAAAAAAACCTCATAGTCCTTTTGTGATATACCTGTAATATTCAAAGTATTCCTTAACAAAATTCTTGTTCCTTCAGTTTACTTTAGGTGGAAATTGTCCTCAGGGCTTAAACCACCAGATTCTCATGGTGCATTATGCTGACTTTGTCACATAATTAAGTAATTACCAGAAATCTGTTCCAGCTATGTGTTCCATGTTAGATGTTTGTCTGATATATCCATAAGTTTTGGTTAGTGCTTTGTTTATGCATTCTGGGAGAGAATTGTCTCGGAAGGTGCCTTGTTCCCAAGGGAAACTAATTTTTATTTTTAAATTTGTTTCTTGAAGATTTCCGAGATATGCAGGTTGACGTGGAAAATTCAGAGTGGTTGGAATTGAACTGCAAGGTTAGAACAAAAAATCCCCACAAAGCTCTTTTTTGTGGAAATAGTTGTATTCATCCCCTGGCCTGAAAACTGCTAGAACTGCTTGCTATATACAAGAGAAAATTAATATAATTTCCATGCTTATTTATGTGCATATCAAGTGAGTTTCATTTTACAGTTTTTGCCCTAAGTTCTTTGGGCAAGTTCTTCAAGTGGTTCCATTGCTGTTCCACCAAGTAAAGTAAACTTGAATGCTGGGCAGCAAGTTTTACCCTGCTGAGTTTGAAGTCAGCTGTGCGATTGACTTCACTCATCTCAAAACAATGTCTGTGTGAGCTTCTGAATTTCCACTGTTTATACATTCTAAAATAACTGCAGCCACTGTGGCAAGCCCAAACTTAATAAGCAATTATGCTTGAACCAAGTTAAGTGCCTGTTTACCTAGGGATGCTGTGAGAGCTTGGCACATCCCAGACATGGGTGGCCATGGAGTGGTTCCAGGTGGATCCATCCATGAGCGTGGGATTGTGGTTCATTTAAACAGTCCTGAGCTTCCCTGTGAACGTGTTCTCGAGGATGAAGGCAGAGGGTGGGAGTAAGTGTAACAGAACTGTAAATTTTTGATCAGTAGAACGTATACCTTGTTACAAGTGGCCCCAGCAGACTTGACTCTTGAAGGTCATAGTGCTACTTTTTCGCCACATTGTTATTTGTATATACAAGAAATAAAAGCCACCTATCCTTGTCCCGGTTTTTATGCAGAACTGAAACAGTAAAATGAAAGAAGGACATTTCAACATTGTGAAATATGACAGTATACCTAAAAAAACTCACAGAGAGCTTGATAATGGTGCTTAACATTTTAAAGCTACATACATCAGTTCAGGATTCTTTACTGCACGTCTGCCCTTAGAAGCTGACATTAGTAGGGCTCGGGGGCACACTTTGCTGTGTAATACTGATAACAGAGTGCGTATTGATTTGCTTTGTTAAAACGTAATTCCATTAATCCACATCACTGCCTTTCTGGTGGTAAAATTAATGTGTGATGCATTGATGAGACTGCTACAAGAAGACAGAGGTTGCAAAATAGCAGTTAATCTTTCTATCTCTTGGCAAAAAAAATGTTTAGTGATATTTTGAGTAGCTCCTTATCTCTTGTAAAAGCACTGGCAAAAATCCTGAAGCTTGTTTTTTTCATAAGACTTAAAAGATTTTTTTCTGTGTCAGTGTGTACTGTAGAGTTGAGGTAAAGGTTGGTATGACACAAATAATCATCAGGCATCTGCCATCTTAGAAGAAACCCCCTTTCCCTCAGGCTGACCATCAGCAGACAGCAGTGAATTTGTAGCTGTGTAGCCTTTCTGCAGAAAGACCTTTGTGGGAGAGATGATTTAAGGTTGTGGGCAGCCGAGCTAAGCACAGATCTGGATTGGGGTGTTGTAGAGGGAGCCCATCTCTTCAAGCTTTCCCAGAGCTGGAGATCATGGTGGTCCCTGCTCTTGAGGAGCAAAACTTATGTCCTGCTGCTGTATCCCTTCTCCACATTTTCTGTAGATGTTTCATTCTGCCAGACTCAGCTCCTGCTGGAAGAGATCCCAGCAGGGCACCAGTCTGATGGTGAGCTCAGGGAGGACTCTCAGGGTGGAAATCCCTTCATTGCTAAATTAGCTGGCTGCTGGGCACCCACTGTGTGGGACTTAGCCAGCTGTGGTCTGCTGTAGGCTTGCAGCCCTCTTAGTCATGCTGTGAGGTCCCTGCTATACTCTTCTCAGTGACTACAGAGAAGTAAAGGTGAACATGGTAGTTCTTCAGCTGGGTGGTTGTTCTGTGATTCTCTGTGTGAGTGTTGCCAGGACAGGTGCTCTGGCCTAGGCTGAGCTTAAAGTGAGTGTCCTCCACAAGAATGAATGTTCTACCTGTTAACTTGAAAAGGAAAAGCTTTAGTAATCGGGTAACTGGTGTGGAATTGGCACTTCTGTTCTTGCTTTCATCAGAGGTGAATGCCAGGGCAGCAGGCTATGGTGCCTTCCTTTTCCCAGTTTGTGAGTGCTTCCAGCTTACAAAGTGATTATTTGTGGTGTGAAATCTATGATTTCTCTTTGCTTGAGCCAAATACTGGGAGGTTTTCTCAATTTAACAGTCTGCCTTTCAGCAAGCCTTTCACATGGCTGGTTTTTGCAGGTCTGCTTTTCGACAGTCAGGGGGTAATAGAGTGCCAAATAAACTTTTTAAAGCCAATAATTACTCATTTGGTGGGAAAAAATGCCATCCCCCCTCTTCTCACTCCACTGAAAGACATCTTAAAAATTCAGACAGTGTTTAGACTCATTTGCCGAGAGATGACACTCTGCAAATGATTAACAGGGTTAAGTCTTCAGTTCTTATAAATTACTTTGTTCTAAAGTAAAAGAAAAAAATTAAATGGTGCTTTTGGTTTTAGAAACAAATAGATTTAAAAACCATACTGTGGTTTTATGTTAAGACATGAGTCTCAAGAGTTGACATGCTAAGTAGTGACTTCAGCTGTGCAAATGACACAAGGTTCTTTTAGAGATGCTTGCTTTATACACTACACCTATACTAGAGATGTGTTTCCAAGGTTTAGATAAAAATATATTCTGTACTTCACTTTAAAATACTTTAATTCCATAGGGACACAGACACTTTGACAGGAAATAAAAATGCTGTTGACCTGAAGCTATTTATAGCCTTCTTTCAGTATAACTCCAATTATTTTAAGTGGGTTCAGTGATGTAAAATCAATAAGGAGAGTACACTGAATTGTAGGTTCTGAGTGTGAAGTTCAGGCAAACTGTCATGACACGTGGCTCAAGATAGATGTGAATGCTTGTCAGGTGATATCTGAAGTAAAGCTTTGGATGGATTTTCACTGATACCACATATTTTCTTGTACAAAATACTACAGATAATGAGCTCTTTCTGAGGAAAAAGAGACCTTAAGAGCTAAAATTTATTCATTTTTGTTTTCTCTTCTAGTTGTCCTGTACTATTTCCTCAGTTTGGTTTTTTTTTTAAGAGAACTATTAAACCGTGATTTACTTCTTGTGTGATTCACTCTCTCCTCACAGAAATGCACACAATGGTATATTTTTTTAACAGCTTCTGAAGCCTGTTGGTTTGGGGTTTTTTTAGTTTTCTTTTTAAATACCATAATTTTGCAAAATTGTATGTAATTATTGTACTGGTTTAGATAATAAATAAAAAGCTACTTTTAAACATTGATAGTACAAATTTGCTTAAAATATCTTCCAATTTACTTTTCAGATGAAGCTGTGTGAATTTTTTAAGTGAAAGTGGAGAGTGTTGTCTTGTTGACTTACCAAATACCTACAGGTATAGACAAGGAGTGTGAATGATAGCAGACAGCCTCTTTTTTCAGAGTAATTTTTACTGAAGCCTTTGTTCAATTTTTAAACTCAAACTAACTCAACACTGAAGCCAGAGCTTCAGCTGCAGGCTTGCATTGAAAAAAACCCTGGATATAATTAATGCCTGTTGTGTCATTGAGGGACATATGCTGTAAGATGGAGCTGCATGCAAAATGCAGAGGCACTGTGGAAGGGAGACCCGGGGGGCTGCCCCTGCCTGGAGAGCTGCCCCCACAGTGGTGTGATGGTGTCCTTCCACAGACAGGAGTGTTGCCAGGCAGACTCCCCTGAGAAGCTGTGAGACTGACCCTCGAGCAGCCATCTGTGTAACTGGGCTAAGGAACAACGTGCTGTCCTCCCCTGAGAAAAAAATGTTGTTTTTCTTTATTTCTCTCCAGTCTTGTGAAATGAAAATACAGAACTCACATGCTTTATCAGGAACTGTCGTGGTAGGATAAGAAGTAATGGGTTCAAACAGAAAGAGATGAAATTTAGCTAAAAGATATGGAAAACATTCTTGACTGTGAGGGTGGCAAGGCACTGGAACAGGTTGCCCAGAGAAGTTGTGTGTGCCCCATCCCTGGAAGTGTTCAAGGCCAGGTTTCATGGGGCTTTGAGCAACCTGGTCTAGTGGAAGGTGTCCCTGCCCATGGCATGAGGAACAAACTATATGATCTTTAAAGTCCCTTTCAACCAAAGCCATTCTGTGAGTCTAAATAAACAGTTTGTCTAAGGCTGAGGGGTTGTGTTGTTTCTTACATGGAAATCTGAAGACTCCAGACTCTTGTTTTTCTCTTCATTTTTGAGGCTCATCTCTTTTTACTTGCATCACGACAGTCTTCCATCTGCTGGAGTGCCTGTTTCTCTATGCCCAGCACCTTTCAGCCCATGTACACAGGTGTGCCCTTTTTGATTAAAATACCAGCACTCTTTGCACCAGGCACCAAGGGCAGCCAACGAAACCCATGCTGAGCAGGTATCAGCAATCTGTGATGGAGGACTTCATCCTGAGCCATGCCAGGCTAATTCCATGTGAACTTGCTTTCCTTTCTGAGGTGGTTATTGCTTTTGCTGCTCCCTTTCTCGTTCTTTGCACTATGCTCACAGTGGGAGTGTTATCTTTGCTAAGAAGTGAGAGGGCTTTTCACAACTGTAGTTGTAGTTTTCACGTGCTGTGTTGTGCTTCATTGCTGTGGTAAACTTCAGGCTTGTTCAAAGCTGTGCAGCTTTGCTTCCTACCACCCGTGCAGCAGCAGGATCAGGGACAAGTACAGAAGAAATGCTTGTTGAGAGCAGCTGCAGGAGAGAGCAGCATCAGCAGAATGCAAAAATGACAGCAAACCAAGAAGATTAAAAAGTATTGTGGAGGAGTGAACTGGGTGAGAGGAAAAGAATGCAAAAAAGAGAAGGGAAGGAAGTTGATCAGGAAGGTGAAATGGTACAATTCAAAGGTGTAATACCAGAGAATATAAATAGGGTAAGGCAAGTAAATGTAGCAAGACAGATCTCAGCACACCTAACCTAGAATGCAACAATGCTTAAATCTCTGAACTTCATTGAAGTCTGAAGAGAGGCCAGATATTGCAGAAGTGGATTCATTCTGTACATCAGTTTGTTCACTCAGAACTAACTCAGTTCTGTGAGAATTAACTCGTAAATCAGCACAAACCCTCTCAGCCATCTAGCCCCATCAACAGATTTTTTTTATTTTACATTTGTGACACATCTTGTGCTTCACACTTGGTTTCACAGATAAAGCAAACCAAACAAAACGTTTCTGTGAATTCTTGTGGCACAAGTGGGAGGTTGCATGCTGCAGGATAAACTTCAGAGACAGGCCCTTCCTCCTTGTTCAGCTAAGTGGGATACTTTTGGATGAAATTTTAGAGGCTTAGGCTTCTCCCATGCCATCACAATGGATTCTCAAATAAAATAAGTGGAATGAGCTGAATTAATTTTTCATCTTTGAAGTGTATGTGTCCTCTGCTTGAGCTTCCTACAGAGGGATAGCATTTCACCCTGTATTCTAACATCAGGAGGTTGTATCTCTCTTCCAAAGTTTCAAGATATGGACTGATGCTTCAGATGCATAGTACTGGCCAGGCTGCCCTTCAAAATACCTGGTTGTTACTTGCTGCATCATCATCATCTCCTGCAGATGCTGCTGCTGTAGAATTAGTATGTGCTCATCCATGTGCTCCTGCTGGCTGCTGGCACTGCAGGAAAAGATAAATTCACTCTTGTGAAGCTTTGCTAGCAAAAATATAGTGACTCCAGCCTGGTGCTGTGATACAGGAGTGCTGAGGTTGCACTATGTTCTCTAGCTGTGGGAGAGTTTTCTTACTGATATGGTAAAAAAATAGTAGTTAGTAGACATACACGTGGTGGCAGGCATCAGGAAAGGCAATTCTGGACTACTGTGACTTACCAGTCTTGGTCTAGGTTTCATCCAAAGAGCCTGAGACTCCCCCATTCCTAACCTGCTGTGATGATAGTAGAGTGTCAGACCTTCCTTTTATTGGAAAGTGCTTGATTTTATCCGGGATACTGAAAGGGAAATTACTTGACAAGCATAGCCAATTGTCCTCTGGGTCCTGGTGGTGGTCAGTGTGTCAGCAAGTCATTTCAGCTCCATGACAGCATCCTTAGCACTGCTGTCCTTGTGATCTTGATTATCTTGTGGGAGGAACAGTACTGACTCACTGAAGTGTGGCTTTTACATTGCATTAATGGTGCTGCTGTTGCCCAGAACTCAGTTTTCCAGGTGATAAGGTTGGTGTATCACTGAACACTTGAACCTTGCTTGCCGGGTCATAGCAGAGGCATTGCTTATGTAAAGAGATGGAAGGGATGGGGATTGCTTTATGGGATGTTTCTCTGCAGGCTGGGCAGAAGCAGTGCAGATTGTGTGAAAAATTCACATGTGACTAAACACAAAGAACGTTTCATTTAGGAAGCTGAGATTTTCTTAAAAAAATCCATGCTGTTAGCCTGATGTTCTTCCCCCAGTCTGTGCCTGCTTTTGGAAGCCTGCAGTTATTGTGAGCCACATCATCCTGTAGGAGTCTAATAATAAGTTAATCGTCTCTATTATGTGGCCATTCTTCTGGGACTCACTATGATGTTTGGATGGGATAATGCACTGCTGGAATTTTTTTCTCTTTTTGACGTATTGAGCCTTTTTTAAAATTCCGTTTGCAGATGTATTTTTGAAAGCTTAACAGTATGTCAAATCTCTTTCACAAAGGACTGTCAGCTGCTGTTTGCTTTCTTCTGTCTTTTACTTTAATCAGGCAGGCCAGTAAATGATGTGAAAAGCATTTCTCTTTGCTCCTTCAGCTTATGCAAATCTGTTGCTTAGGAACGGAAAGGAGCTCCAGTCCCAAAAGGAACATCTTAGGCTGATCCGCTTGGCAAAAAGGCAGATTGTGCTGTCCAGAGCACAGGAAAAGAGAATTCAAACAGAGGAGATCCATCGTGTTGCTGTTCTCTGAAGTGCTTTAGCTATCAGAGTGTTAAAATGTTTTCTGCTCAGTCTGAATTGATAGGTAAGCAGTTGAAGGGCTGAGTTTGAAATTTAATTAAAATAGAACTAAAAGGGAGTTTTTGAGAGAGGAGGTTTAAAATAAAAATGAATATTTTCATAGTTGCTGTGCTGTTCTTGGGAGAGAAAATCCATTCCTTTTGTTCTCTTTCTGCTACAAGGGCCCTTTGTGATTGGAATCTCATGGTTTAAATTGAGTAGGAACATTACACAGCATATTGAATCAAATTTTTGTAATAGAATTGATTTTCTGCAGTCCAGTAGCATAGAAAAATGGCACAATGGGACAGAAGAAACCTGAAAATGTTGTGATGCTATAGGGATAAAACTTCTGCTGCTCTGCCAACCAATTCTGTTCTTGTGGGAATGTTGACATTAGTTGCCGTGTAGTTTACTGAGGTTGGTCCTGAAGACCTCAGTTCAGCAGGCCAGTCAATCATCTTTTTGAATATACTTTCATTTGAATTTCTTTCCTTCAGTGTGTGGACTGTGGAATGTCTTTGCTTCTCTTTTTTTTTTTTTTTTTTTTTTTTTTTTTTTTTTGTTTTGTAAATAGTAGCTTCTCTTCTCCCTCTAACTGCAGCACATAAATTTTTCCTGATTTTCATCACAGAGTTCTGTCCTTTTAAGTCAGGGTAATCTTTGATTTATTTATTTATGCAAAATCTAAATTCTTTATTAATATTTATGTTAATATATAATCATTTATTTTAGGCAAAACCACTCATGTTGATACATATTTCAATTAATGGATTGCATAGCAATTTTAATCTTCAGTATCCATGATACTATATTTTAATTTAAGATTCAAATATTCTGCTTTTGCAGACTTGGGAAAGAAGAGAGGCAGTGTCAAAGGAAGTTGCTGTTTAAAGTGCAGACATGCTTCCTCTTTGTCTTATTTTGAGCCTGGGAACACGTACAAGCACTTGGAGATCAAATGCATCTATTTAAAAACAAAATGTGTCCAGTGGACTACAAAAAGGCATAGGGCATCCCCTCCCAACATAATTTTTCAGTTAAATGAAACACTATTTTCATCTGCAAAGTCAGAAAATATTCAGAAATTTCTACAGCCCAGCAAATTTTTTATCATTGAAACTCCACCTTCATTAACTCACGCTTTGGCATGATTCCTCTCCATATTTTTAATATGAAATAATTATTTTCCACTTAAAATTCCAGTGTTGGAGAGCTTTTTAGGGTTACGTAGAGAACCCTCTTACCAAAACCAATTTCCTGGATGTCCCAAAACACCTCTTCTTCCTTGGGCTGCATTCTCCAGCTAATGTTTGTATGTGTTTTATTGCTGTTGGACTTAGGGTGGTGTCTAGGGCTTACACTGTCCTGGGGGCAGCTGGAGGTGGGCTGTGCTGAGCACATCTGCTTCTCCCACTCTGATCTCTGAATATTCTGTGGTAACTTCTCCTGCCGTGGGGAGAGATACTGTGCTTTACATGGGTCAGGCTTTGCTCATCCCAGCTCAGAGCATAGTGTGAGGCCCCTGGCTGCCAGCTGCAGCCCAGAACTGCTGACCCAACCCTTTGTGACCAGGGGCCCTCAAACTCTCCTCTCCAGGGCTGGGAACTTGCCCTGCAGTTTGAGGACCATAGGGTGTGTTTTCCAGGGCTGTTTCATGCTGTTTGAAGTGTAACTATCTGCATTTTCAATGGATCCATGCTACATTTAAACTCAGTTTTCTGAGTTTTCTGAGCTGAGTTACATGAAGTTAAAAGATGTGGAGAATTTTTTTGTTTTGTTTTTTTTTTCCCTTTCAGATGTGTATTTAAGATACTAGTGTAGTGTGTAGCATGGTATTAAGAATGGTGGGGTAAGATCAATGCTGAGATTCCTCTGACTCTTCTCACCCTGAGATTCAGCAGTGACTCAAATCTTTGCACATTCAGCTCTTCCCACGTGCCTGGCCAGGTGCTATCAGAGGTGCTGGGATGGATGTGTCTTTTGGGGCAAGGAGGGAGAGGGTTTGTACAGAAGAGTAGCAGAAGAGCTGCTCTGAAGAGTACAGGACTCCAGGAGAGGTTTGCTCTGCTGTTACTGCCATGGGGATGTTGGTTCAGGAGCAGATGGGACATGCCCCAGTTTACAACACCCTTTTTCAGAGCCAGTCCAAAAAGTGGGATAAATGGGGAAATTCAAGGGAATTTATTTAATTCAGCACATTTTAATCTACCCTTACTAGCTTGCTGCAGCACTTCATGCCAGGGCAGGATAAAGACCCAGCTGGACAAAGATGCAGTCTTTGCTCTCAGACTGTTGGGATGTCCTGGTAGTTCATCTGAGGTTTAGCTGAAAAAAGTGTGTTCTTTTGCATCACTGTCTCTTTTATGCTTTTATTTCTGTTGGTAGTTCATGATAGAAGGAAATCCTCATTCCTGAACAGCCGAGCTAAATGACATGAACCTTGTCAGGACTGTGGGGTGAGCCTGGTTGCTGTCTGTCCATGTGTGATACTGGTATTGGGGACAGGTTATCATCCACTGCATTGACTGCTTGCTCAGATCTTTCCCCTGCTGTGATATCAGCAAAACCTATATTTCATTTTCCATGGAAGTTTAATTTTCAGGGCACAAGATGAGCATGTGATAGCAATAGACACAGTTGTGTCCACTGTCTGATCTTTCCAGCAATATACCAGGAGATGTACTGTAAGGAGCTGACAGCAAAAAACACCTGGAAATCAGTTTCCAGATTGTTACCTGCTGTCTTACTGCTCTGATGGTTGTGTGAAGATAAATCCTTAGAGTTTTCCAAGTGAGGGTGCTTAGACATCCTCAGATATCACCTTTGAGTGAGTGATGCAAAGGAAAAGAAGTGCCTGTCAGCTGTGGGATTTAGATTTTAATTATTTTTGTTTATTTCAGGGAAATTTAACATTTTTATTTTAACCTCCATAAAGTAAAGCAAGAATTGTCATAAAGTAAATGCCTCTGCTTGCTCTGTCTAAATCTTCTGAAGAAAAGTTCGGCTTTCACTGTAGCTTGATATTCTCTACCTTTATTTTTATAACTGAAGCACTGAATTATACTGTTTATCAGTTTTCTGTGGGAATGTTTGTTTGACAGTCTTAGTACAGGTGATAATGGCAGTTTGCAAGTAATTTAAATGGCATATGTACTTGTATTCTCCAAGGACTTTCCATTATTTCCCTGTGTATATTCAAGATACCTTTTGCATTTTTAAAAATTTTTTGTGGTAACACGATACCAACCTCATAATCTCCCTATTTTGTCTAACACAGCCATAGCATTACATCTAATAACTTTTGTGGTGAAGGGCTTTATTTTTCACCAATAAGTAGAGATCATCAAACCCAGTTATTTGAGGTAGAACTTTTATGTTGGGGATCAGTATCTTTTGAAAATCAACTGGGTAGATTCATAAGACCGTTAGAGGACATTTCTGGGAAGCCTTGGCCAGAGGCTAAAGAGGAACTGTGTGGTAATTTCTACACTTAGAAGAAGATCTCAATAAGGGTGCAGTTGCCTAAGTTAATTTGCTTTACCCACATTTATTTATTTTTTAAATCGTTTGCTAGCTACAGGTTGTATCTGTTGGATTGTGTGCACTGGTGGTGAACATGTATGTGAACTATGATACAAGTATCATTAAGCGTATTTTTTCCTGTTTTAGCTATTTATAGGCTGAGTCCCACTTAACTCTGTCACTGAAAGAAAGCTGAAAAGCTTGTTATTTAACTCTCTAGAATTTGGGGGATTTTTGTTAACCTCTGAGTTTGAGAACAGAATAGTTCCAGCAATCTTTTTTCTCACAGCGATTCTGAAATTAATGCTCCAGTCTCTGCTTTCTCAGTCCTTACCTTCTATAGTTCTTATTATTTCTTCTGGTCAGCTTTCCTTTTTTTTTTTTTTTTTTTGGTCCAAAAAATTGTCCCTATAATTTGCTCTTTTTCATATTTTCTTCTAATTAATCTGAAGCTTCAGGAGGCCCAAAAGAGCATGGCTGAGAGGTGTGCACTGGCTGTTTTCTGATATGCTTGGAATTAAGAATATCGACCTTTTGCAAAGACTTAGACATTATTCTGTAAGGATGAAGATGTGGAAATGGTTATCACTACTAGGACTAACAATCATCTCCTCTAAATACCATGGCAGTGTTGTTAGCAGGACACTGCTTGCCATGCATGGCTGAGAGCAATGGTACAGAATTATGCCTTTTAAAATAGGTTGCCAGCTCCTTTTTTTTTTGTGAATACTTTCAGTAATAATCCAGTTCTGAAGTTAAATCAGAATGTAAACAAAGCTAGAGGAACCTCATTTTTTGGCTTGATTTTTCTCATGAATAAATGTGAGAGGCAGCTCAGTGAGCTTCTCCCACTGAGCACAAGCTTTTCTAAGCAGGTCAGGCCCATGTGGTGCTCATCTCCTTCAGAAATGAAGAAAAAGAGAATATCCTAGTTTAAGCTAGTCTGTGGCCTTGCACTAACATATTAAAAAAACCCAAACCCTGGGACTGATATCTCTTGATCTTTTGACATGGTGGGACTTGGTACTGTGAGGCTGAAGTTTGTTTCGAGACAGGGATTTTCTTGCTTTGAAATCCAGAAAAAGGAACTGAGAATCGGCACAGGCATTGCTCTCCCCTGCTTAGAAAGCTTCCTGGTATATGTGATTCTCTCTCCTCAAGGGGGAATGTCAGGTCGTGAGTGTTGAATGTTCACTAATTAAGTAGTGTAAAACCAGGAAAACATGTTCTTGTTCATGCATTTTTACTTTAGTGCTTTAAGGATGGATCATAATCCAAAGATACCAAAAAGGAAAATATTATTTCAGAAGTAATGCTTACATGTCTTCTGAGAAAAGCTGTCCTGGGAAATCTCATGTGAGTACAGAACGGAAAACACAGCTTTGTAGGAATTTAGTAAAAAAAAAAAACTCTCCGTTTGGGTGAATGTCCTCATATAACTATAACGATGAGTATGACTACAGCATTTTAGTCTGTTCTCATTTATGTAAACTCCTAATCCAACCTTTTTTTTCTTTAGAGTAGGTCTTTGAAGTTTCTTATGTTCTCTGCCATATAGGAATCTGTTAAAATATTGGCTCTCCTGCCCAGTAATTTCATCTGTTAAAAACTCAAGACTCGTAAAGAGGCAAAGCTGTCCAATTTTGTGTCTTGGGAGTTTTAGCTTTTCTTAAATTAGTTTTTCTGAGCTTGGGGCGGGGTGGGGGGAAAAATCTGGTTTTGCCAGCTCCTCATCCTTGTACATGAGAAACAGCTGTTGTCTTCTGGAGCTTGTTTTGTCAACAAAGATAAAGAAGGGGAGAAATCCCCTGAACCAGTTCCAGCTGTCCCCTGCCATTGCTGTTGTCAAAACTCCTCTGCTCACTTCTGGGGGGGCAGAGGGGAAACGTGCATCGCGCCCTCGCAACGTTTGCAAATATGTCAAAGCTGGGCAGGAAGGAGCTGCTTCCTCTTTCATGTCTTGCTAGATACTGGAGTGCAAAGGCTGGAGGACAGGGGCATTGAACTTGGAAACACCAGGCATGTGGATACCTTTGGCAAAATTGCAAAGCAGAGCTGTCAGTGTGCAACCTCAAAACAAGAAGACATTTACAACTATCTGTGCCCAGTGGCTTTTGTTTTCCTGCTCTTAAAAATGCTGATCTTTGGGAAATCATGCTGAAAGACTTAAAAAAATGTTCCTTCCCGTATTTCTTTTCACAACCCAGAGGGCAGCAGGAGGCTTTCGTTTCTTACTTCTTCCCCTGGCTGTTAGTGAGGGTTTCCCAGACCTGTGCTGTTAAATAGATGGCAGTGTAAGTCAGCTGGGATTTTGGGTTCTATTTTTAAATTGTTTTCTAAGTATTTAAAATAAATCCACAGATAGTCTAATGTCTTATAGTCTGAACATAGCTGATGCTGGAGGATTAGTCCTGTGCATCGGTAAATATTGAGACCAAAAGCATGCAGGTGTGCTTTCAGAATGGAGATAGGTGGGCCACATCTTCAGAATATTCACTTGTAGTGCTGAGGAAGTGCAAGTCAGGAGCTTGGATTTTGTAAAAGCCTGTCTCTGTTCAACAGCAGGGGCCCAAGTCATTGGTGGACCATGTTTTGGGAGGAGAAGGAAGATGTGTGGACTGGGGAGGGTGCTGATACTTTCCTTACATGCAGTGACACCTCCCCTTTACACAGATAGTTGCAATAGTTTTTGGTGTAGAATGGTGGTCCATTTTTCACTGTGGGTTGTAGAACATTTTTTGCAGTGCTTTCTTGGAGTCAATGCTTTGTGGCCATTTGCCTGTCCAGTGGGGGAGAGGGCTGTGAGCCCATTGATCCCACCCCTGGCACTTTGCAGAGCAGCTGCAAACTGCGTGTTTCTACTTTGACAGGGAGGCTAAGAGTAAGAAAAGTTTCAAGTTGGAAGGATCCTCTCAGTTAATCTGTTTTCTTTTTTAGCTGAAGCTTGATTTATAGATACTCACATTCATGTTTAAAGTGCTTATAGATATAGACTCATCTGTAGATGTTTTGACTTCTTGGCAGCTCCATTTCCTCTAGGGTAAAACTGTTCAGTCTGACCTTTTCACAGGACTTTTGCCCAGCATGGAAATTTTTTGGCATGTGTTGATTTATTGAAGGGAGGACACCATGTTCTTTGCCACTCTCTAATTTGAAAATAATTGTGGTTCATGTGTTGAAGCTTGATCTGGGTTTAGGCAGATGTTGGGCAAACATCCTGGCACAGGTTTACCAGCCTGCACTCCTGTCAGTCCAGTTCTTCATCCCTTTTTTGGCAAGGATCACAAATTGCACAATATGAGCACTGGTTTATTTATTTATTTTACAAAGACTGATATGCCCAGGCTGTGATCAAGGTTTGGGCTGGGCATCCAAGAAGAAACAGACCTATGAATCTTTTTGCTGGCTGTTGTTTATAAAGTCTTGGCGAGCTCTCTCCATATGTGTAACAATAGTTTTGCAGCAATAGCTTGGAACACAATTGGGCTCTGGAGATAGACAGCTAATCACTCCTGGTTGCTCTCTCTCCTTGAGTTTAGGTTCTGGTTCTGGTTTTTTTTGTCAGCTGAGCTCCTCCTTGGAGGTAAAGAGGCTGTTTCTGTGGATCTTTCTCCAGGAATCTATAATTAGGCAAGAGAAGGTGAGGTGATTTTCTACCAGGCCAATAAAAGTGCAGTGAGTGGTGGGATCACCAGCCCATACCAGCTGTCTTGCAGTGAGTTTTTGTCAAAGCTGCCTTGGGATCTGCTTGTACCCTCCCTGCATGTGGGAATGGAACAGGTCCACGGGAGTGTTACATGCCAAGGAGGGTCCTGCTCCTCTGGGATGTGGGTGCTCAGTGTTCCTTTCCTCCTGGTTAGTGCTGAGAGCAGTGCTCAGCTGCTTCTTGCACCAAAAGTGTTTGGTTTTTATCTGGGAAATTGGGGAAAATAACTTGCAAAATAAAAGAGACATCTTGTTTAGAGATATTACCTTAAAAATCAATATTTTTTTCGCTCCACTAAGGATAATGAGTACATCATTATATAAGAGTGGATGACTGAGTTGTTCCACTTCACGTTTTCTTCCTAAATTTTCACATAATCACAGAATGGGTAAGGTTGGAAAGGACTGCAGTGCCTCAGCTGGTCCAACCTCCCTGCTGAAGCAGAGTCATCCTGGAGCACATGGCACAGGATTGCAGCCAGACAATTCTTGAAAAATTCCAGTGAAGGAGACTCTACAATTTCTCTGGACAACCAGATGGCCCAGATTTCCTCCCATTGCTGTTCATGGTTCAAAACCCCAGGCAGAGTCAATAGCCAAAGGTTTATGGAGGTTGCCATGGCCTGAGGGGTCTAGCTTCAATTACCCAAAGCAGATGTGGATGTCCTAGGACATGAAACACTGGAGACTGCTGGCACCTTTTGACAGCCTGGTCTCCTGAAGATGATGTGGCTGTAGAAGCTGTAGTGCATGGAGTTTTGAAAGCACATTGGCTCAAAACTGAACTTTACAATCATCCTTTCCTGTATTTTTGGTGTATTTATGGTGTCCAGCAGTGAGGGAGGAGAAGCATTTCTCAAGTCCTAAAAGGAAGGAAAATGGTGTTGGTCTCGAAAGTTTTATTTAAACTTGTATTTGAAAATCAACTGAGTTTCTGTTTGACTGTTTCCCTTCTGTCTTGGTTGAAGGGAAACTTCCCATTTCCCACTATATAAATAGTTGCTCTTCATGTTACTCATTTGTTTAATGTGTATAAAGTAATACATATAAAGTTATATCTATTTGTATACATCTACATAGCTATATGTATGTATTTTCTAACCAGGTGCAAAATGACTGCTCAAGTAACTCTGGAGGATGCCTTGTCCAATGTGGATCTCTTGGAGGAACTACCATTGCCAGATCAGCAGCCATGTATTGAGCCCCCACCATCATCTCTTCTTTACCAGGTATTTTCTTGTGATGGGAAAAAGTTTTTCCATTTCCCAGTGCTGTTAGGAAAGAGTACGTTTTGCCCAAAACCAAAGTGTGTTTTATTGGCAATATATAAAAAAATTAGTTTCCTAGAACTATAGAATGGTTTGGGTTGGAAGGGACTTTAAAGATCATCTAGTCCAACCCCTCTGTCATGGTCAGGAGCACCTTCCACTAGACCAGGTTGCTCAAAGCCCCATCCAGCCTGGCCTTGAAGACTTGCAGGGAGGAGTAAACCACAACTTCTCTGAGCACCCTGTTCCAGTGCCTCACCACCCTCACAGTCAATAATTTCTCGCTAATACCTAGTTTAAATCTACTCTTAGTTTTAATCCATTCCCATTCACTACATGCTCCTGTACAAAGTTCCTCTCCAGCTCTCTTGCAGGGCCCCTTTAGGTCCTGGATGTTGCCATGAGATCTTCCAGAGCTTTCTGTTCTCCATGCTGAAAAATGCCAGGTTCTCAGTTTTCCTCCATAGGAGAGATGCTGCTACAAAAGATTTAATTCCATGTTTTCCTTTCTCTGCAGCCGAACTTCAACACTAATTTTGAAGACAGAAATGCTTTTGTCACTGGTATTGCAAGATACATTGAGCAAGCTACAGTCCATTCTAGCATGGTAAGTAGATGTTCTGATACACACTTTTGTATTGCATAGAATGAAAGGAAGGGGAATGCATCTTTCTGCAGTTCATGGAATTATGGTCACAGAAAACAGGTTACCTACAACACTTCCAGGAGGAGGTAAGATGAAAAAGTGTGTGGCTTTTTTTTTTTCCAAACACACTTCTTAAAATTTTTAAAATTTCCTTTCCTTTTGAGCAACTAATGTTGTTAGTTGCTTTCATGGCATTCTTGGAAAATTAGGAATAATACATTTTATAATTCTAGAGGCCAGTTCACAAATGGTGGAATGGGCAGATAAAGCATCTGGGTACATGATACTGAAAATTATGTATGTTTACATCAATCTACTTTTACTCCTTTACCTGTTTTGATTGTTTGGATATTATTGTACCTTTCCTTTGTCATGTAAAAAATTGTTCTGCATGTGCTGACTCTTTCATCCTTGAGCATTCCACCCAGAGTCCCTGAGTTTAAAAGGAAGAATAAACACCATCCCATCACCCTCCCCTACCCCAAGATTAGCATTTCAATTTATGCTTATAGATCACAGTGTCATTAGTTTTGGGAAGAAAGAACAGCACAGAAACCAGTCTGATCTGGGGAGATCATAATTGATGATTTATCATTCAGCATGCAATATACGTGTGTTTGTACATAAACATTCTGATGAGAGAAATAGGTTCATTTGGACAAGGGCTTGGAATGACAGAAGACACATGGGTATAATCTTTTGTATTACAATTCCTAATTATATTGGGTGTCTTCCCTACAGAATGAAATGTTAGAAGAAGGTCAGGAATATGCAATCATGTTATACACATGGAGAAGCTGCTCAAGAGCCATTCCCCAGGTAATGGATGAAAACTACTGTCATGTAGCATGGGAACTTCTGTCTTGTTTTAGTGTGGAGTTACACGGAAAGAGGTTTGTCATTGAGGTCCAGAGTGGAGTCTGCTTTGATTCCTGAATTGTTTAGCTTGGCATGCCATAGAACAGTATCTTTTAGCTTGGGGACCAATTGGACTTTATTTTTTTATATAAGGTTTTTTTTTATCAGTGCTTCATGGCGTTTGTGACAGTCTTACTTTTTGAGTCAAGAGTAGTATAGGGGTAATGTGCTTTAAAAGGAAGATTTTTGGTTGTGGGATCTGCTTGTGGTCAACTTTTCATTCAAGAGAATGGACTCTTCCCACTCCCCAGTTTAATACTTAAATTCAAAACAGGTGGCATTGTATGAAACAATTAACATTCAGGTTAAACATGTATGTTTCTAGACACTACTACTCCAATTCAGCCACTTTCTAAAGGTCAGAGCTTTCTTCATCTGTGTACAATAAAAAAAAAATCTGCTGTGAATAGAAGCTTCAAGTTTCTGGGAGTGGGGTGGGAAGAATATTGAGAGGCGTCAGAAAACTGAACACAATTATTACTATGAGTTGACTCTTTCCTTTTAAATGAATTTGTAATGCAATTATTTTTATACTGAAATACAAAGAAGGCTTATTCTGTGGTTTAAAGATTTAGAGTGGAAGTCAGGAAACTTGTTTTAATTTCAGTTCTGGCCCTATTTTAGTGCGTGATTTTGAGCAAGTGACTTAATGTGGAAAGGTTACACCCTACACACCCTACAGATGTGTTTGACAACTAAATTACTTGGTGTAAGGTAGTAGAAAAATCTTAGATTGTTTTGGGTTTTTTAATACACAATAAAGCTTAGAAGATTAGCATAGGATTACCAAACCTGGAAATTTTTGTCTTTAAGTTTAGCTCTTTAGGATGATAATGAATTTTCTTAGGATCTTAGTGGCTGAGACTTTATCAGGCAAAGTCCCAGGTATAACGACCTCTTTAATTATCCACAGGTCAAGTGCAACGAGCAGCCTAACAGAGTAGAAATTTATGAGAAAACTGTGGAAGTTCTGGAGCCAGAAGTCACAAAACTGATGAATTTTATGTATTTTCAGGTAAAAGGAATGGAAACAAAATTTTCCAGGAGGCTTGTAATTTTATATTTCTGCTTTGTATAATTCATATTGTATGCTCAGGTACTGAACCTAGTCATTATATGTTAGAAATAACACACCATATTCTCTCACAGGCAGAATTTTTAAGGCCTATCTTAAAAACTTGAGTCAATCTCCATTAAGACTTTCAACATAATACTAAAAGTTATTGCATATAGTCCCTATGCAGCACATAGTGACAGAGATCTGTCACTTTAGGAAGAAAGGAAATAGAAATATAATGTCTTTCACGTGTATAATAAGAGCAGCACAGAAACTATTTGCTGGGGAATGAGGGATCCACAAGTCTGGACAGCAGAGCAGCAGGTGCAACTTTGCTATGGTGATTCATAATTGAGGCAAGCTAACCCAGTTGTTGTGACCTGCCAGCCACCCTAGCTGGAGAATAGCAGTCTGTTTTGCCTTCTCTTCCCTCCTGGCAGCTTGCCATCTATTTCAATGGACTCAGGATGTTTCCAGGCTTTATTCAGAGATGGAGCAACTGTGAGGCCTGGAGCACACAGAAAGGAGGAGATTGTTTGTGCTCAGTAAGACCCCCGCTTGGGGAAGACAACAGGAAATGTTATATTTCATTCAATCTCCCTTCATTCAAGCAGATTAGAGCTCTAAAGTCAGAACAGATTCCTTTTTTCATTTGGAGTTGCTGTCTTTTTCGTATTTGTAATCTCCATCTGAAATGGCCCTGGTGTGCACTTGGAAATAAGCCCTCAAATAAACATGTGCCAGGATGATTTAAGAGAGCTGGCATGTACAGTGTGCTGTGGATTTTTGTTTGTTTGTTTGAAGGGAGCATTCCTATAATTTGCCTTTTAATTCATATATACTTCCTCACTAAAGAGCATGAAATCCCTTTTTTCTGAGGAATTTTAAACTTCATAGAATCACAGAATAGTTTGAGTTGGAAAGAGTCTTGAAAATCATATAATCCAATCCCCCTGCAGTGAAAAAGGGGTATTTTAGACTAGATCAGATTGCTCAAAACCCCATCTAACCTAGCCACGAACATTTCCAGGCATCCACAGCTTTTCTGGGCAACCTGTTCCAATGCCTCACTACCCTCATTGTAAAAAAAACCTTCTTCCTTATATCCAGTCTAAATTGACCCTCTTTTAGTTTAAAAAACATTACCCCTTGCCCAATTCTTTATTTGTACTTTTAAGATAAAGAATAACCTTGGCTCCTTGGTGTCAGGCAAGATTGGTGGCAAAAAATCACTGGTGGCACTTGTAGCACACATCAGGTACACAGAGGAGGGCCTGAAAGGCCTGTACTCATGCCTTGCTAATTTTGCATGCTTTAAACATTTTTCTGCTTCACTGGAGCTTTTCACTGGACGAGCTCTAGCTATATGATGAAACTTTTTCCCTGGAAATGTCATGGCTTTTTCTCCCTGCTTTTCTGTCTTTTCCCCCCATTAGAGAAACGCAATTGAACGGTTTTGTGGGGAGGTGAGACGCCTGTGCCACGCAGAGAGAAGGAAGGACTTTGTGTCTGAAGCCTATCTGATCACACTGGGCAAATTCATCAACATGTTTGCAGTGTTGGATGAGTTGAAAAATATGAAGTGCAGCGTGAAGAACGACCACTCAGCCTACAAGCGGTAAGTGGCACGGGGCAGCTGCACCTGGGCTTTGCTGCCAGGATTCAGGCCTCCCACGAGATGGCAGCAGTTGCTTTTTTCTGACAGCTTTTTCTTCAAAAATAGTCTCTGCATGCGTGGGACAAGCTACCTTAGAACTAGGGATGGCTTGACTGTGGTTAGGCAGTTGAGTACATCTGTTTGTGCTGTTCTTCCAGCAGCAAAAGGCTTTTCTGCCTTTAATGCCAAGCTGTCAAATACTTATGTCTTGGTGTATGCTAAATGTAATGCATATACTTTGTTCAGTAAAGCTTCTGTTTCTAAGTTTGAGAGGAAGCTGTCTTTCTGGTTGCTTGTGCTACTCCTATTCTGATCTATTCTGTTCTTAGCATCCACTTTTGACATTTGTAGCTGAGTTATACTTGTTCTTACCATGTTTCAGCTTTGCTGTTCAAAATCATTGTGATTGCAGGTATAGCAGGGAAGGGAGGGGGTGAGATACCGTGGTCAGATTTTGTACTTTAGCTACCAGATAGTGTCAGGTATCTTCTGTTGAACACAGTAGTGAGAGCAAGCAGGGCAAGACAGCCTTTATGCCAGCTCTAGCATCTGTGGTCTTTCATAGAGAAAACTATTCAATCAATGACCAGCCAAATTTTCCTCTGTTGCTTCTACTTATGTGAGATTTAGTTTCTTCCTCCACCTACCTGTTGTAGTTGTTGCGCCTGGAGACCTCTTAAACTTACTTGGTTTGCCTTTCTTTTTCATTAGAGTGTGTTTCTGGAGGCCAGATTCTTGTTTTCTGGAAGACTGACTTTTCCTGGGTTGTTGAGTGGCTTGGGTCTATAGAACCACACCTGCACTCAGTTGAAGGATATAGCCAATGATTTTTCATTTGTCTTTTATTGGATCTTCTAAGTAGGGGTGTAGTGAGGAATTCGAGATAATAACCCAGTTTATTTTGGGTAAATTAAGTCCATCTCTCTCTTCTAGTGAACTTTTAACTTTTTTTTTTTTTTAAAGGAGATAGATTTACTTACAAACAGTCATGGCCAAGGGAAATACAATTTTTTTCTTCTGTTTTTAAAGAGCTGCTCAGTTCCTGAGGAAAATGGCAGATCCTCAGTCCATTCAAGAATCTCAGAACCTTTCCATGTTCCTTGCCAACCACAACAAGATAACACAAGTAAGCTTGAATTGTCTTCTTGCAAGTTACCTAAAGCTTTGCAAAAGTATTGAAATAAAGCTCATCCACTTTGGTAGTAACTTTTTTCCCAGTCAGTGTAACTAGCTAACTAATATGCTTCTTTTTTTTTTCTCCAGTCTTTGCAGCAGCAGTTGGAGGTCATTGTTGGCTATGAAGAGCTGCTTGCAGATATTGTGAATTTGTGTGTGGACTACTATGAAAACAAAATGTATCTAACACCCAGTGAGAAACATATGCTTTTGAAAGTAGGTTTATTTTGGGTACAATATTAAAAAAAGAATGTTGAGGCAGGCCACAGGTGTTTGAATTACAGATTGTTTCTGGTTGTTTTTGTTTTTTTAAAAGGAACCAGATTAAGCAAATAATTTAAATTACTGCTTTTCCCTATCATTGTCTTTTTGTCGTATTACATGCTGAAATTATTTGAAAGCTTTTAATCCATTTTTGTTTTTCATAAATTGAAGTTGACCCATTTGAACTGCATCCAATTCTGTGGAATTGTGTTTCTATGAAGTATAATGACAGCAGAAAGGAACTACTGCATTTTATTTTAGATACGTGGCAAGATTGTTTCAAAAGCTTTTGGAAGTGAGGCTATGTATCAAATATTTCAGGGAACAAGTATCTTGAAATTAGGATTGATAAATCAGTTTAGTTAGCTGGAGTATGGACTTGCAATAGGAGAGTGCTGGGCAGTATTGAGATGTGGCTGATATTATCAGCTGCTTGTCTTGCAATAGAAGAAAAGATACAGAGTAAGAGCTAAAAATTTGTCTCGTGACAAATATTTTGAGTCACTTCAATGTTTAACTTTTGAAGAGTTCTGTTTGTTAGAGGTAGACTAAAGTCTTCTAACATGAACTCTAGAGTACTTATGTTCTATCTACAAGGGTGCCCAGTGTGTCTTTTGTATTTGGGTCTTTTGTTCAGTAGAGATGCTTAGAACACAGTAAGTGCTCTACTTGCCTCCTGTAAATACTAAATAGAATCACAGAGTATGCTGAGTTGGGAGGGACCCACAGGGATCATGGAGTCCAACTCCTTGGCCTGCAGAGGATCATCCCCAAGGGCCACACCATGTGCCTGAGAGTGTTGTCCAAACACTTCTTGAATTCTGTCAGGCTGATGCTGTGACCACTGCCCTGGGGAGCTGTTCCAGAGCCCAACCACCCTCTGGGTGAGGAACTTTTTCCTGATGAATTTCTAACCTTATGTTAATTAAATACCTTGGACAAAATGTAATTAGATTTTTTTTGGATGCTCCTGAGCTCTTGTGTGTATAATTCAGAGAGGCACTGAAAGCCAGAAAAACAATCTCTCTGAGATGTTAGATCTAAACTTCTGTTACCAAATCAGTTTGCATGTACAGAATTTGAATAAAATGAAAGTGAAAAAAAAAGCTCTAAAAATAGCCAGGCTCTCATTTCAGTGAAATTTTGGGTTTTTTTATGCTAAAGCTTTATACAAACAAGCAGCATCTTTTAAGGGTAAATGATCAGGCTAATGTTAATGTAAAAACTGCTAATACACATGAAAAAGAATAGTACAGAAATGTATGTATTTGAAAGTATATTCTGTTTGAAGGAGATTGGGTGTTTCAGGACTGGTTTTAAAATGTTACCTTTTAATTATATGAAAAACAGACAGGTTTTTGCTTCTGAGTTCCTTTTGTGGAAGGCTTAATTTTTTTCCTTTTTCAGGTGATGGGCTTTGGATTATACCTGATGGATGGAAGTGTCAGTAACATCTATAAGTTGGATGCAAAGAAAAGGATAAATTTAGCCAAGATAGACAAGTACTTTAAGGTTGGTTAAGATGTGATTTTAAAGGTAGTTTCTCTTGCATTTTAAATATATTTAAATAGAAAAAAAGATCACTTTGGGTTATAATAAATGGGTAAATATATGGGTAAATAATGGTTTCCTTTCACTACAATTTGTGTTACTAATTTATCTAATCTGTTTTGTTCCCTGTGTACAGCAGTTGCAAGTTGTCCCACTGTTTGGTGACATGCAGATTGAACTAGCAAGATACATTAAGACCAGTGCCCATTATGAGGAAAATAAATCCAGGTAGGAAGGAGAAAGAAACAGAGTGGAGCATCTGGGATGGGGAAGATCTGACCCTTGGAGTGTATTTTCATACTCACCTCTTAGTCCGTGGGTCTGCGGTAATTAATAGGATTTTCACTTCATCATCTTTTTGGTGAGGGTATTTCATTATTAATATAATTCATTTAATGGATACAACTGAAGAAACAGATGATTTAAAAACCTTTCTCTGCTGCTGAGCTCATTCTTGTATCTGTAACATTTCTTATCACTTGGGTTGGAAGAAATTAATTTTATCTTACACTAATTTAGTTTTTATTTTTTCCTTTAAATATGAAATTTTCTTTAAAAGAAATGAAGGCTTTTGCTAAGAAAGGTGAGCAGTAGTAGTGCATGGATGAACAGGCATGTGCACATTGTACATGGAGCAGAAGCTTAGTTTGTATCCCTCCTATTTTATTTTTTTGGGCTAGGTGTGCAGCACAGCAAAATGGTGGGAAAATGCAGCCAGTTGTTGCATTAATGGATCCATGTTCTTTTGTTATTGCTTTGTTTTAGTGAACCTTTCTGTGCTCCTCCAAGACCTTCCCTCCATGCAGTTACATGAATTTAGAGTGTTGTGCTTTGCATTTTAATTCCTGCAGAAAAAAACCCGCATAACTTGCATGTAATTGCTAAGATAAAATCAATGGCAATGGGCCTACTGAGCTACTAAAAATATGAGGCTACTTAACATGACATTCTTGGTAGCATGTTCTTTGTGTGCCTCTTCATAACATGTTAATAGTACTTGATAATGCCTTTTCATAGCTGGGAGCATACATACATTCTTCAGAGTTCAACAATAATAAACAAAAAATATTTGCAGGTAGCTAGATATAGTTTACAGCCTATACCTGTACTTCTGCCCTACCTTTTAATCCTTTTTGGTCTTGTTCCTAAGTGCCTTTGAAGAGAGATGCTGGTTTGTATTTCATAGCAGCAGCTTTTAAAAAACAAAAACTCCCAACACAGACACAGATTTTTTCTTAAGACTTGGAAGAAGTGCTGTTTGAACTCAGAAGGGCAGTTCATCACTAATGGCTTGTGTAGGGGTAGAGGTGAAGAGAGGAAAAGCCTTGAACAACAGAGAAGGAAAATGTGCAAAAAAACCCCCAAAAACTAATGCATTGTGGATCTTTCTTTCCAGTATTGGTTGTGCTGTTTATTGTCAAAACTGATTTAGGTGGGATTTTTTTTGTCTTCTGAACCAGGTGGACATGCACATCTTCTGGCAGCAGTCCCCAGTACAATATTTGTGAGCAGATGATCCAAATCAGAGAAGACCATATGCGTTTCATATCTGAACTGGCTCGTTACAGCAACAGTGAGGTGAGTGGGGTTAGAGCCACGTGTGCAAATTGCACATCACTCATTAACAGTTATTATCAAGTATCTGAAAGGCAGGTTAATCTCTGCCTAGCTAAATGACAATGCTTGGCCACTTGAGTCAAGAAAAGGTGGCTACAGGTCTAATCCCCATTCTCTGAATTATATTTGCACTATTTAAATTTAACATAATAATGATACATCATACAAACTCTAACATTCTTCTGCCTCTTTCTCTCCATGTACCTCAGATTTATCCTAGAAATTTTGGTATGTCTCATTTAGAATATGTTGTCTAGTCCTTATTCCAAACAGCTACTTGTAATAGTTTAAACAAAACTAAGTTAAGAGATTAGTAAAAGAATACAGAAATACATATTTATACATGCACTCACACATACATAGTATGTAGAGACAACAAATAACTATGTATATCCTATATAATTGATATCTTGAATTCATCTGCAACAATACTGTGGTCATTAGGGATACCAGTTATTTCCATCTCTTCACCAAAATCTGTGAAGTTTTGTAAGTCTCTAGAAGAAAAAGCTGATGCTAGATGGTAAAGCAGATGTTGGTATATGGTGCTGTTTTAGTGCACTAATCGATGTAGAAATTTGGCTGTGGATGCTGAATACAAAATGTTCTGATATAGATTTGAATGTGGGTTTTTTAGTTTTTCTTTTTTTTCCTGTAATGTCTAGGTGGTGACTGGGTCTGGTCGACAGGAAGCTCAAAAAACAGATGCGGAATATCGGAAGCTCTTTGATCTCTCTCTCCAAGGCCTGCAGCTTCTCTCCCAGTGGAGTGCCCATGTCATGGAAGTGGTATGTAACATGGGAAATAAAACCAGATAAAAAAGACATGGCTTGGTGAGGTTAGACAGAATAAAATAGCTTTGCTTTACTGGACTGAAAAATGCGTGTTGTGTTTTCAAAGGATCACAGAATATCCTGAGTTGGAAGGGACCCAACAAGAATCTTGTTCCCTTAGTTTCCCTCTTCCTTCACTCCTTTTCTCCTTCTGCTTCAAACCTCATTCCTAGAGGCACATGAAGTTCTCAGAGTCCAGGAGTAATGTTGCTACTTTGAAGATCTAGTAGCTTGTAGCTCACACAGTACATTCAGCTTGTTCTATTTAATGGATAGGCTGTCACCTGTGAACCTTCACCAAATGTTTTAATGTCACTCTTGATACTAACATTTTGTAGATTAAGGCTTCATCATTTCCTTCTAAATGTTGTTTAAAATTATATTGTTAGAAACATCTGTACTGACATGCAGTCACCGAGCAGGTGACAGAACAGCTCCAACTGGCTGTGTTTAGGCATTACTGCTGAGTAAATTGGAGCATGTTTGGTTTAACACACAAAAATGGATGGAAAGGGCTCCCATTGGCTTTAGATTGGGCTTTTGATCAAAAGGCAAAGTCAGGAAAAGGAAAATGTGAGAGGAGATGAGGGACAGGAAATAAAGAACATGCTGAGTTGTTTCTCTGTATTGTAATAGTTTATTTTAAAACTATTTTTAAAACTTATTTTATACTTATTTATTTATTTTAAAACTTATTTTAAAAACAGATGCCAGATATAAAAGTGAATGTGCTTTTTTCCAATGAGAAGCTGCTTAAGGCAGAAATTGAAGAAGAGGATGCAGGAGTCCTTGTTCTGCAGACATTGGATAAAGGCTGTGTGCCTTAGCTGAACCAAAACATGTTATAGGAAGGGTTTAAATGTGACTTGCTGTATGAGAGAAGCCTTGCTCCTTTTCTGCCTCAGATGTCTCAGGGAGTATGAAATAATTTGCACTATGCAACTCCAGTGCAGTCACAGTGGGCATACCTGGAGAATCAGTTTTCTCTCTCGTTTTTATTTTTAACCACCTCTTTTAAAAGCCAGTAGATGAGTCATGCTTTTCCCTGTATTATCCTATTAGTATTTAAATCCACAGTGTATTTAATGGTGAAAATTTTGTTTTCCTTTTCTTTTCTTAAGAGAGGTTGCTGTTGTCTATTCCTTGCCTCTGCAGCTCCTAAACTTGCACCCTTTATTTCTATCATCACAATTTGCTGCATCCAGGGTCTCTTCACAGTGAAAATCTTCCTATTTTATTATATCTCTGAAGGAAGTCTCTGATTCTTAGCTCTGTTTCTATCCCAGTTATTCCAGGACAAACTTTCTCTGAGCATCACAGCAGGTTTTTTGGCTATTCTCACTGTTTTTCATTGTCTTTCTAGTTTGTATGAATTCCCATAAATACTTCTCATCTAAGTTCTTCTTTCACCTTCTTCCTGTCCTGCTGAGAAGTTATTCTGGTATGAAGTATCCTAATTATTTACCTGTCTCCACCTTCACTGAATATCCATGAACCTAGTTACATGCATCATGTTCAGATAAAAACTTGCAGCATATGTTTGTTGTGCATCTTACCCCTGTCAGTTTAATACCCTCAAGGAACTTCATCTTTGTTTAATCATTTTCCCAGTGTCCTCTTTGTAGCATTCAGATTGCAGGATGAGATGCTCCCTTTTGCTATAGGTGAATTGGTGCTGTTAGTCTGTTAGAGTAGGCAAATTTGTATTGCTCTGTAATCTAACATTTATGCTAAGGTGGTGTCAACCAGATCTTACTTTGTGCTGAACTCAAACAGTGAGAAAATTATACTTAAATGTGACTGGAATTTTTCACTTGAGGTACTGATGGATATTAGGCCAGTCTGACACTGCTTAGGAACATTTTGAGCTGTGCTTGCAATGACTGAAAAGGCAGTATTTAAGAGAAGTGCATGCTGTGCAGATCATATTGTCACAGATAATACAGTAATTTCCACACCTTTCAGCCTATTAAACATAAAAATCAGCCCTCACCCCAAAAAACCCCCAAACAACCCAAAACCTGTAGTTTTCTCGTTGTGTTTTGAAAACTAAATGTAAATATTTTATCAAGTAGAAAGCTCCTCTTTTTGTGTGGGGGTCTGATGGATTTTTTTTTTCTTGTGTTCTGAAGTCTTTCTGTGTTTCTCATATGTGAAGCAGAGAAGAAACTTTTGCCTGTGTTAACATTTGCCCAGTAAAAAAACACCCTTAAGTGCAATACCTGTTGAGTTTGAGTTGCATATCTTTGGAATAATATGGAATCATTGGTTTTCAGGAAGAGTTTTTAGGAAAGTTACTCTTTGGCATTTCCACCAGATAGTAGTTTCAGAATTTATGCAAAGTTTGAGCATACTACCAAATACTATTCTTTAAATATTCATGAAAACACTGAGGTATTTCTCAAAGCATGTTATTTGTGTTCAGCTGTGTTTTGTATTTCTCAGGCATTTTTGTTTCTTTTTGTTCCCCCCATCTTTTTTTTCCCCCTCTTCTGCCTTGTGAACTGCAGTACTCGTGGAAGCTGGTTCACCCAACTGACAAATACTCTAATAAAGATTGTCCTGACAATGCAGAAGAATATGAAAGGGCAACAAGATACAATTATACTAGTGAGGAGAAGTTTGCTTTGGTTGAGGTAAGAGAAATTATTTTCTATAGGGATTTTCCAAAGATTAATTCTGTACAAAAGAGAACATTCTCTATAAGCATTTTGCATATCCAGTGCAAAAAGATAACCTGCCCTGTGCTGACTCTGAAACAGCATGTGTTCCTCTGTTCAGTATATAGGAGGAGCACAGCAAATCTATCCTTTATCATTTGTAACTTGTTAATTCTCTCTTCTCCTTTTTTGTATTTAAAAATGCACTGTTTGTACAAATATACAAACAAAATAAGAAAAATACATTTGTGTGGGGTTTTATTTTGCAGGTGATTGCCATGATCAAAGGTCTTCAGGTGCTGATGGGACGAATGGAAAGTGTTTTCAATCATGCCATTCGCCATACAATTTATGCAGCTCTTCAGGACTTTGCCCAGGTCACACTTAGGGAACCATTAAGACAAGCCATTAAAAAGAAGAAAAATGTCATTCAGAGGTAGCATTACTGTTTTCATGGGGTTTTTTTTCTGTGTTCTTTCCTTCAGACCTTAATAGATGAGTTGCAGAATTGCACAGATGTTAAATTCTACCTCTCTAAGCCTGTTCTCCCAATCTCTCTGGCATTTGTGGTTAGCTTGGTTGGATACGAATTGGAAGTTGAGGAAGTCTGAAGTTAAAAATGAAGGCTGCAAGCAGGAGTCCAGGCTGTCCTGAGCCTCTTAAAACTACTTTAGGAAGTCTTGTGTTCCCTGTTGTTTATTTTTATTTTAAGAAAATACAAATACACTAATACTGAAAGCAAGATTAGTGTTTGTGTTTTGAAGAAAGGTTTCACTGTCCATTTTATGATTCTAGTGTTTCCTTATGTCTCATGTTTATTCCACTCTTCTCTTTTCTCTGCCTCTCTTAGCGTTCTGTCTTATTTCTCAGCTTCTGCTGCTTTTGGCTTATTAGCCTTACACTTCTAGTGCTCCATCTGCCCACACTGATTGGTGACATTTCCTGACCTTATTTTTTTTTTGTCCCTGATTGTTTGCTTTTAATCTTGACTTGTTTTTAATTTGTTTACTCCCACATTTCATTGCAAAGCTCTTAGAGGTGAAAGTCCTTAGCTAATTAGGCTTTTCCTAAATGCTCTGACTACCACAAAAATGTCACCATAAGCTAAAAATAAATAAATTGCTCCATATTATCAGGTTTATAGGGAGAGTCTTTTTGTTGCAGGATTTTAATGAAATAGAAAAATATTACTTTCATACCTGCTCAGATTTGGGATGAGACATTTTCTTGATCATTCAGCATGCCAGATGTGTCTGACTGTGTTCCTGGCAAGTCACTTGAGTTCCAATTTAGTATTTGGAGCTAAAAGTATGAAGCTGTTTATATAAATTTCAGCTCAATTCTGGAATCTGAATTTCTTCTGGGAACAGGAATTCTGCTTTTTTTCATTTCAAGCCACCATTGCTCTCTTTAATTTGGTTAATAATCTGCTTTAGTTTGATTGAATATTAATTTAATTCATGGTGAATATGTATTCATACTAGTATGAATGTGGTTTGATTGATCCAGCTCTGGGGTCCTGAGCACAAGAAAGATGTGGACCTGTTAAAAAGGGTCCAAAGGCCACAAAGATGATCAGGGGGCTGGAACACTTTTGATATGAAGACAGGATGGGAGACCTGGGGTAGTTCAGCCTGGAGGAAGGAAGGATCTGGGAGGCCTTATTACAACTTTCCAGTACCTTAGAGGGGCTTATGACAAAGAGGGAGAAGGACTTTTTATGCAGGCAGATAGTGACAGGACAAAGGGTAATGGTTTTACTGAAAGAGGAAGACAGGTATAGATTAGGTATTAGGAAGAAATCCTTTATTTGGAGGATAATGAAGCACTGTAACAGGTTGCCCAGAGAAGTTGTGGATGCCCCATCCCTGGAAGTGTTCAAGGCCAGATTGGATGGGGCCCTGAGCAACCTGATGTACTGAAAGGTTTGGCAAGGGGAAAGTTGGAACTAGATAGTCTTTAAGGGCTCTAGTTTGCCTTTTTTGATAAACAGCATGGAATGGTTATTCTGCTGGTGTGTCATTCTTGAAGACATTGGTGAAATTAATTGTTCTTGGTTGGAATTACCCGAGCTCCTGAATGCTGTTGCAGTTTCTGTGCTTGTGGAAGAATGCTTAGAAAAAATGGGAGTGTTCTGTCAGAACACTTGGATGTGCTGCAGTCTGAAGCCATGGGAATTGTGTTCAGTGTTTTGCAGGCCATAAGGAAGACAGTGTGTGACTGGGAAGCAGGTCACGAGCCATTCAATGACCCAGCTCTAAGGGGAGAGAAAGGACCCCCAAAAGTGGTTTTGACATCAAAGTCCCAAGACGTGCAGTTGGACCCTCCAGCACTCAGGTATTTTCCTGTCTGGTGGTTGTGGTACCTGTCAACAAATATTGCATGAGGTGTTTTCTTTCTGTCCTTAACTATTTTATAATTGCAGGTCTTGTTGCCGTCTTTTTTTTATGCTAAATCTACTCTGATTTATGTTTGCAAAATTATATGCACTTAATCAAAATCTTCCACCTGGATTGCTGTAATTTTCTACTCTGATACATAATTTTTCCAAGTGTTCAATCTCTTTAATTTGATTTTCTGGGAACAAAGATTTTTCTCATTGAGCTCCTAATGTTTTTTAAATAATATTTTTGAACTATTTGAATTATTTCTTGACTGACTCAAGACTGATTTTATGTCTGGTGAAATTTTTTATGTTAAATCACACTGTTCACTAGATGTGTAGTAGTTTTAAAATATGTTTAAAATAAAAATGAAGGTCTGTTAAAATATGGGAAAGTATATGACTTCTGACAAAATCACTCACAGTGTTCAGTGAATGGTAAAGCTGGTCTCTAGAATCTACTTTGCCTGCTGCTGCCACTAAAATGAGATATTTCAAATGTTTTCTGTGGTAGTCGTCAAAATCCCATACCTAGATGCTCATTCTTGTTACCTCCATGTAGTTTTTATTTCATTTTTTATTTCATTTGTGATTTGTTTGGAGAGTATATGGTCTGATATTCATAGCTCATCTGAGAAAATGAAGTACTGAGCACTTGGGGTGAAAAATTGAATGCAACTGTGGTTTGTGAAAACAATCTTTAAGTACCTGAAATCTGTGGGAAAGGGAGCACGTATAGTTAATAATTTTGGGTAGTAAAAAGTTGCTTAATTTGTGATAAAATTGGTTTAATGAAAATCTTGTTTTGATAATTGCAGAAAAATTGTTTTGATTTCTAATTTCCTGGGGTGAAAGAAAAGGTTAAATATCACCATCAGTTTGCTTCTCCTGTGCTTTAAGGGCTTTGCTTCACCTTTGCATCAGGCTGTTTAGAGTATGTGGTTCTATCTGCTTTTTCTGCTCTTGGGCTGGCACATTGGTCTGTCTGGGCTGACAGGAAGGCAAGAGGTCAAATATATCCATTTTAGATAGGTTTTCCTCAGTTTCACACAGCTCTAAAATGGCTGTGTATGAATGGGTAATTGGTGCTACCTGGAAATCTTTTCTAAATCATTTGATAAGCTAATGGCTCTCTGAGCATCCTCTGAAATAAAATTAATGGGGACTTTCCCTTTGCTTAAGGGAGCCCCAGATTGCAGTGATTATTCTGAACAATCTTTCTGTATGACCTCCGTTGCATGCTTACTGTGCTGCTTTTCATTTTTAACAAACTAACCCGTTTCCTCCGCTTCTCTTTCCCGTTCCTTATTTACCCATGTGTTTTTATTAACGGATTCTCTTCCCCTGCCTGCCCCTGTCTGTTGGTTTTTAGCTCTTCATGGTTCGCACTATGACAGAGTCCTTAAACTCTGCCGAGCTGTTGAAGCAGCTCAAGTCTCTGGGATTGGAAAAGCTATTGCATGTGACACACAAGTTTCTGAGGCAGTCCTACATCTATCCGCCTCTTTTAAACTTTGGTGGTAAGACATTACTTATTACTTTTACATTTTGTGGTGATGTGAACTGTTCCACTGCGAATGGTCTGCTGCTGAGTGTCAGTGGAGGTCCCCTTGTCATGGGTAGGCATTTGTGCTGGTGTGTAGGCTAGTGCTGCATCTGTTCCTCTTGCCTCAAAGGCTTTTATCCACACAGTGCCAGTTTTCAGTTTGAAGTGGAGCAGTCGCTTACTGATAGTAATTCTCAGTGTTGCTCAACTAATGTACCATGTGTATTTTCCTTTTTTCCCTCCCCTTTCCACCATAATTGTTTCCTTTAATGATACAGCTTTACATGGTGAGAACTATGTTAGAGTCCCTCATTGCTGACAAAAGTGGTTCCAAGAAAACCTTGAGAAGTAGCCTTGAGGGACCCACCATATTGGACATAGAAAAATTCCATCGCGAGTCTTTCTTCTACACTCATTTGATAAATTTCAGTGGTAAGATATGTAGATGATCAGTGTCCAGCTTAGCATGTCCTAACACCTCTAACACGACCTGGAAAATGTTTCCGATTGCCTAAGTCAACTTAACCTTTTATTTATCAAAAGCCTTGGTCTGTCCAAACTTTTTCTGAGATGGTACTTAGCATTGTGGTGGGATTTTTGACTTGTTATACGTTTGTTTCTAATGCGTCAAATTTCATATTGTTACCTCCCTTTTCTATTTTCTTTATGTATGTACTTATATAAACAATAAGCCTATACTCATTCAAATTTTTTAAAGGAAGTAGGTTTTGTGTTTTGGGAGATTTTTGTTTTTGTTTTAAGTACAGAGGAGACAAATTCTCTGTTGTGGTAAATTCGATGTCATTTCACTGCTCTTACTATTCAGTTAATTGTAATCGGAAACATGCTGTCCTAAAGAATTCACCTACTGACATTGAGTGTACCTAGTCCTTGTCATCACCATGCTGTGTTGTCTTTCATTTTTGTTTTGCTGCTGGTCTCCTTTACCCTTGGAGAAGGGGGAGCTTGTTAATATCAGTCGTAGTGCTGCTGGAGAACAGCACCTCAAAAGGTCTTCAGAAGGTCTTAGTGTAAAAAGTTCATTCCTGTTTTAGTTCACAAGCCTTCAGGAAAAGAAGGATTTTGCCAAGTGTTTTCTGAAGAGGTGGGAAGCACACCTCTGGGCCCTTAACAGCATCCTTAGAAGCTTGTTTTAATCTTACTTCATGTGTCTGTCTGTCATTTCCTGCCCATCTAATCAACAAGAAATGTGCAGCAATTCAGTCCTCCATAGGGAGAGATGGTACTGGTAGTTCCAGTGCAATTTTACCTCCTTCACTTGCTGCTTCCCAAATTCAGTGTATGGCTTTCTCAGCCCCCAACTGAGAAATTAAACTAGAAATCCCTTTTTACTGTGTATACAGTTTTTATGTTTAACTGATAGTCTTGCCCATTTCTACTCCTTTTGGTTTTTTTTCTATAAGGCACCACTTTGGGGGCCAGTGAGGAGTTCAAAACTCTTGTAAAGTCATGGGCTTAACATTTTGAATTTGCTTTAGATTATTTGGCCTATGTACAGCTCTAGTGACTTGCACTTGCTTCTTTTGTTTTGCATTGCATCATCAGAATCACAGTTGTATTGTACCTGATGTATTTCTATAAGAAGTCTAATTCTCTCTTATTTATTCTGAAAGAAACCCTGCAGCAATGCTGTGATCTGTCCCAGCTGTGGTTCAGGGAATTCTTCTTAGAGCTGACCATGGGCAGAAGAATCCAGTTTCCCATTGAGATGTCCATGCCTTGGATTTTGACAGATCATATTTTGGAGACAAAGGAGGCATCAATGATGGAGTAAGACCCACTTGTGCTCTTTCACTGAATCATTATTTTTCATGATTGCCATTCCTTATTATAATGTTGCTGCTTTAATTGATTTTAACAAGTAGTCATTGAGAAGGTATTCTAAACATTAGTAACATTTTTTCTTACATTTGCCCATTTTCAGATTCTCTGAGTTGTCTTTTTGAAGTAAGTAATTCAAATGCTAAACCTTTCATGTTGGTACCATTGCACCAGCCACATATTTTGCTCCTGGAGTTCTCTTTACTTATCCTCCAAAAATGTCAAACATAATGTATAGTGGTAAAAGCCTAGTTCCATTTTGATGGACAGCTACATCTAGAAAACAACTTTTAGATATCAAACATATCTACACCTTTTCTTGAACCAGAAAATATTTCCTTAAAGGAAAAATCAGGATCCTTTTGATAAAAACTAAAAAAGGAAAAGATCTTGTTTTCGTGAGCAACTTGTGAATTACAATATTGACTGGTTTACATCATCTTGGCTGCACCATCCTAAAGAATCATGACTTTTATACACAAAAATATTAAAAAATATATACAAAAAATGCAACTCTCTTGTTTTATTCTTTTTCTTGCAGGTATGTTCTGTATTCTTTGGACCTTTATAATGACAGTGCTCATTATGCACTTACCAAATTTAAGAAGCAGTTCCTCTATGATGAAATTGAGGCAGAGGTAAAGTAACTTTATCTACTGGAGAAAAATGATCTATTCCTGAATTTGAAAAGCATGCTATGCTAAGGGGCAAAGCCTTTGTAAGAGGTTCTGAACAGCTGGAGATAAGAGAAAAACTGAGAAGAGTGACAGAAGATGAATAACTGGTTGGGTGATATGTTGTGAGGAAACCTGTAGACCTGTACAAAGATGACTCACATTAATGCTGAAAATTGAATGACATCTTCTCTTGTACTGGGAAATTTGGATCTATTAACTTTCTGGACTATGTTTGATAAACAGTGGGAGGTCTTAGATAAACTCTGTTTTTAAATTTTAAGTATCTCTAAACATTGTATTTTTCCACCCCAAGGTAAACCTGTGTTTTGACCAATTTGTTTACAAGCTGGCAGACCAAATATTTGCATACTACAAGGCAATGGCTGGCAGGTAGCTATTCCTTCCACTGTGAAAGCTTTCTTTCACACTCTTCTGCTGTTCTTTGCTGTTTAGTGTACCTTAAGCATTGTCTTCCTTTCTTCATAGCCTACTTCTGGATAAACGGCTGCGTTCAGAGTGCAAGAACCAGGGAGCAACCATTCAGCTGCTGCAGTCCAACCGCTACGAGACACTGCTGAAACAGAGACATGTTCAAGTGAGTTAACTGCTGCTGTGTTCTGTTTGAGTTGCTTGGCAACTTTCCAGTGGTGGTGATTTATGTAGGTAGACAAAACTCATTTTGTGCTTCGTGTTCTGTCATCTCGGTAGCATAACTGAACATTTGAGATCTGCTTTTTTGTCACATGAAGGAGTAAATTAAGAAAAAAACATTAAAAGATCTCATTTTAATGCAAATGTCTGTTGCAGTTAAGAAAACACAAGCCAAACAGGAATGCCATGGGTGGTAGCATTGTCTTCCAAGTAATGTCTTTCACCAGTGTTCAGTATGTTGTTGGCATAATGTCATGGAAGCATGAAATGCTGATAAAAGTCCTTAAATGTAGAAGCAATGTGTGCTTTTACTTCTTTTCATGAGAATTGGGATGGAAACTATTACCACATTTGCTCATGAATTTATAAATTTTGTCCATCTGCTTTGTTTCGGTGTGTTTGGCATTCACGTTCACAAAGTGAGAGTCTGTTAATCTGTGGAGCCTCATAGTCCTTATCCAGTTCATCTTGTGACCTGACTCAGCTGCAAACCTCCCAGCCTGTTTTGCTTTGTTGTTTCCCAGCTCCTGGGGAGGTCCATAGACCTGAACCGCCTGATCACTCAGCGCATCTCGGCCGCCATGTACAGGTCCATGGAGCTGGCCATCGGCCGATTTGAGAGCGAGGACTTGACCTCCATCGTGGTGAGTTCTGCCAGGTCACTGACACAGCAGCGGGGTGAAAACACCCCAAACCTGCTGCAGCTGAGGGCCTTGGGAGTCAAGTGTGGAGAGGCCAGTGTGAGAAAACAAGGAAAGCAATCACCTTGTGATTTCAATTTTTGTAAGTGCCCACTTCTGCCCATGCTTATAGATAAATTGAAAAAAACCCCAGCCTTGTGCTCGGTAGACTCAAAATTCATTTATTTACTCAGGCAGCTTGGTTTTGTAGCATGACAAAAATAATTTTTTTGAGGAGGAATGAAATCTGACTTGTGCCTTTGGAAGAAGAGCATCTGTGCAATATTGAGGTGTCCTTTTAAGTTAGTTTCCTGATGAAAATGCTAAAATCCAAATTTTATTTCAAGACAGCATGAATTTGACAAGTAAACATGCAGTCAGCAAGAAAAATATCAGGCACATTCAGTTCTGTGGGAATGAAAAATAAATTTAAAATTGTGCAGAAGAGTTTACTGCAGTTAACCATATTGGTTTCATTTCGTTCTTTACTGAAATCAAATACTGAGGCCATAGAGCCCCTTGACTGCTGAATACTTGATTTTATAACTTGGAATTATTGAAATGTAGTTTTTCTTTGTTATGTGCAGTACATTCTTCGTGGCTGAGTGAACAGAAACTATCAATGATGTGTTTCTTGTGTCACAGGTTCTCATTTTTTGATTAAGAAGGTGACAGAACTATAGGTTGTCCTTTTACCATTCTCCTTTTTGTTTCTTTGCTTTTTTGCTTTTTTATGTTTTTGGTTTGGTTTTCTGGTGGGTTTTTTGTTTGTTTGTTTTATGCAAAATATTTTCTGTTGAAAACTAGTTGGTTTCCTCAGCAAGAAACTGATCCTAATACATTAAGTAATCTGTAATTTCTGCTATTTTTCAAGCTAAATAAATTAAGGTATTTGAAAGACTGAGCTATTTTTCCCTCTCAAACTGGACTTAATTCTGCAATAATAATTTTTTTTTCCTTGAACTAACTTGCTCACAGGTTTAAAGCTCCTTTGAAATATGGAGCACTTAAATCAGAGAGCAGTCTATGGGAAGATAGTAGTAGTTTGATACACTGCTAGAAAAAGCCACTGGATATTTCTTCAGTAGGTCATTGCACAATAATTTTTAAAAGTAGTGCTTGGATTTTTTGGAAGTAAAGGTTGTGTTCTTTGTTTTGGTGTTTTCAGTGTCTGATGTCAGATACAGTTATTTTATTTTATATTATTTTAAAGAAATTGCCAGAACAGATACTAGAAATTTCTTGTCAATAGGAGAAACGCTATGAAATGCAGTACTCATATAAAGTCATGAAGCCTGCAGATAATGATTTGTGGATACCTTCACAACATTTGTAAATGTCTGATTTGGTCTTTCATTGTATCTTGGTACATCTTTCACTGGAGTAGATCATGAGAAGGATTTATGGTATATGTGATGGTATTCCTAACATTTCCACTACAATAGTTTGCCAGTTACTCTTCTGAGCAGAAACTACTTTGTGATTGCTTGTAAAGTAGGAAATGCAGAAAGGTGCTTTTGGCCTTTGTCTGATCCCATTTAAATATTGAAGTTTTAAGTTTTGCTCGGTGGAGGAATTGTTGGTACAGATCTGTGTTTGAGACCCATCTGCATCTGAATACCCTTAAAGTCTCAGAAGGTTTAAGAAACAATCCCAAGACTACTGATTCTTTCCAGCCCTTATTGTCAAAGTAAGAGATTGGGAGAAAATCAATTGTTCATTTTGACTTCTTTCTAGTCTTCTCTTCCCTTAAGGTTATTTATGTACTTTGTTCAGTTTCTCCACTTGATTAAATGCATCATTCTCTTTTTTTCCCCCCTTGTTTTTCATAGGAGCTGGATGGTTTGATAGAGATAAACAAAATGACTCACAAGCTTCTGAGTAGATACATGACCTTGGACAGCTTTGATGCCATGTTCAGAGAAGCCAACCACAATGTTTCAGCTCCTTATGGCAGAATCACTCTTCATGTCTTTTGGGAGCTCAATTATGATTTCCTTCCAAACTACTGCTACAATGGATCTACTAACAGGTTGGCAAGGCAACTTTTTTATTTGCAGCTTTTTATTTATTCTACAACCCTTCTGCAACCTCCTTCCTAGCAAGTGCTGACAAGTTCATTCATTTAGTGTTTTCCACTTCTAAGGCTTTACTTGAAATGCAGCAGCATGAGTCATTTTACCAAGTGCTGTTAAATGTATGAAAGCCTGTTATTTGTCCACAATAGAAGGCAAATGGAACCACAGCATCCAAATGCTGATATTTTGATGACGTAGTTATGATATGCTGAAAAACAGAGTGTGTCAAAACACTGCTGAGTGTGTATCAGGAAGGTATTTTGAAACAGGATCTTCAAGTACAAGATGACAGAAATAAAATTATATTCCTGATTCTATGCTAATGTGAGCAAAAAGGTTGTTTCCTGGAGAAAGGAAGAGATCAGTATTCACTGCAAACTGCAGTTGCAGCCTTTAAGGAGAGTGAATAATGGAAGTAGAAAGAGGAAGGTAGGATCTAAGGTTTGAATGAGGGAGAAGCACAGTGTTCAGGATTTTGCATATCTGTGCATCCTGCTTGTGTGCTGTTTTTAGGATTTGTGTTACTTTTAGTCTTTACTCAGGTTTTGGTTAAAGCCCTGTGAAGTGACAGTAAAGTGATAGTGAATATTGAGCTGTCGGTAGAGGAGGAAGCCTGTTCTCATCTTTTACTGTCTCCTTGGAAAGCTTTCCTTGTCTGACATGTTCTGTGATGTATGTTATATTTTAGATCCAAGATTCTGTCTGCAAAGGAAAAAAAAGAAAAAGAAGAGGGTTTGGGGTTTGGTTTTTTTTTTTTTTTGGGGGGTGGTTTTTTTCGTGGCTAAGTTTTACCCGAGAAACTTCTGTTACAGGAATCTGTTTGCACAGGAAACTTGAATGTATTTCCAAGGGAGCTTCTGATGTATCTGGAGATCAATATTGGAATATTCAGTGTGCTGTATTAAGAATCATATAAAAATCTTGATGAAATGCTGCTCTTCCACCCATCAGCTTTATTGAAAGACATTCAGTAGCTCCTGTACAGTTTAGTCTGTGCTCATCCTGGCTACAAGGACTGATGTATTGCAGACCACAGCACTTGTGAAGTGAGTGTGAGGTGCCAAAGGACATTAGCAGGATCCTGTAGCACTGTTGTTTGTCTGTTTTTAAAATTTTACACAAGAATCGAGTTAGGCAGCTTGTTGGGTAATTAATTCAGGATAATTAATTTAGGAGATGTTAAAGGGAGCCAGATCTTAGGCAGTATCTGTACCATGTGTCTGATTTCATCACATAAGTATTTTGGTTTCAGTCAAAAGCAGCAGTTGGGAGAGAATTAATGTATATGTTGCAAATGCTATACAATGCCCTTTGATATTTTTGGTAAGAGAGAGAACAAGAAGTTTTTAGCCTTTTTATAGTCTTTAAGCATGTTCATTACTGTTTTGCTGTTAGCATGAACTTTAAATTGTTGTGGTCTCTCTGCATTCAAGTGTACAGGTTATTGAGTGCAAACACAGGAATACACAGTGAGGAGCTGTGTGAGAGATGCTGGTTTAATGCTTGACTCTTGATAGGTAATGTCTTGCATGAAGGTTACATCTAAACAAGGGAAGAAAAGTAGCAATTAAAGTCTGGAAGAAAGAGAAATAATAATGATGAAAAGCAGAGGTTACTTGGTGGTGTGAGGGGCTGGAGGCAGAGTTCCCAGAAAATGTGTCATACCCGTGGCTTGTTTTCTTTTGATTTGACAGCTTGGTATAAGCATTCTTCTTTTAAAGTTTTAATGTTTTGGTGAGATTAACTTGTTTCCAGTACCTTTTGAAGCTCTTTTCCCAAGAATGCTTGAACATGATAATTTCATGTATCTCTAAAAGAGTTCAATTATTTGGAAACCCTGCAGGTTTAGTTCAAAAGCTAAAGCTCTTCATGCAGAAGTGCTGAAACACATTGCATGTTGCATTATTTGGGACTTAGAAATTTTTTTTTTATATCTGATAATGTACTGAGATTAAACAGTGAGGCTGCTATTAAAAGATTTAGCAATTTAATAATTGGAGTTGCCATTTATACGAAATTTAGTCTCATTAATGCTGGCCAGCTGCACAGACTCAGGGACAACAGTTTGTGGAGAAGGAATGGGGAGATGAGTGAGTGGACCTTTGCAGATGGATTTTAGCAATGAAATCCAAGGGTATTTTTAATCCACCTGTTGACCATCATGAAAGAAAGAAAACAAATCTTTGGCTAGTGCTCACGCCTATGAACTGCAGGTGAGGTCAAAGTTGTCTCTAGTCCAGTGTCCTGGTGCTGCCAGGAGGCATAAAGGAGCTGAATATGAAAGCAAGGGAGGCTTGAGGTAATATTTCACCCAGGAAACATGCCAGCCTCTAGCAATGATTAGATGTTTCTGTGAAACAAAAATGGTGGGATGTTAAAGCATTTGTGTTTTGTTTCCCCCCGCCCCCGATTGTTTTGTCCTGTCCCTTTTATGAAGCTGTGTGAGGCTTTGGCACTCATTGTGTGCTCCAGTGAGGAGTCTGCAGTGAAGCTTGCGTTGCATCTCTTTTAGATGCTCTCAAGCTATTGTCCACCAATTATTTTACTGAAAGTAGCCATAAATAGGCATTTCCCACTTGTTGATTTTTTTTCTGTGCTGCCTGGGATTGTTTTTCAAGAACCCTCTCTCAGTTGCATGTCTTTTCAAGCCAATTCTTTCTATACCAGGAATATTTGTCATGCTTAGGCCTGCATCTGAACTTTTTCTTTGTTAAGTTAGGTTCAAGTCTAGATTCAAATGACTCAACTACAACTTCCACATATTTGTTCTTTGTTCCTTTTCCACTGTCTGTAGTGTCCCTTTTTCTACCTTATTTTCTTTGCTGTTTCTCATCTGGTCTTTTCCTTCCTTGACAGCTTGTTTTGTATTAAGGAGTAACAGAGGAGCAAGTGTGAGACAGCCTTATATTTATTTGAACTGAAGATTTTCTGTGCTTTCTTGACACAAATGATACAAGCTTTTGGAGACAGTAGTCAAACTAGTAGAACCATCTCCTTTTAACACATTACCCAAATCTGTGTTCTCTAGTATAAATTCATGTGTATAACACTCTTCCAAATGTAATGTGACATGTTTCTTCCAAGGATACAGATTTGTCACAGAAGGAACAAAAAGACCAGCTTTTCATTTTTCACTCTTCCTGACTGCCTCTCCTGCTTGCTCTCTCTCATACTGCTTTTGAGACTGATTTTCACGAGAGAGCAGCTGTGTCTTCTTGTATTGCACATACTCTGACAGTCACTGTTCAGAAAATTTTTCAGCCCTTGCAGATACTGCTGGAGCTAACCTGAAAAGTAGCAGTGAAAACCATCTAGTTTCTGCTACAAAGAGCCAAATGGTGCAGGGATATCAGCTCATGCAATATGGGGGTGACTGTAGTCAACTACCTTTCCAAAAGGAAAAGTGACAGCAGTGGATTGGCAAATCTGTTGCTCTCTTATGCACTGTTTTCCTTTCTGTTTCCTCTGTCTCTCTATCTTGGCATCTGTGTTGAAGAAGGATGAGTCAGATCTAGTGTTCACTGAGAGAAGGTGTAGGGCTACTGTTAGTTCTGCTAGACAGGACAAACTAATCTGAGAATGCTGAAAGCAAAAAGTGTTCACACCAGTTGGACAGGGAAGTGCAGAGGAACACTTTCAGTAGGAGCAGGGAGGGAAGACTGTCATATCTTATTACTCTAAGATGAGGCTCAGAAAGTTTATGAATGAAGTTCATCTGACCTGGTGCCTGCAAGGCAGCAGGCTCATTGACCAAAGTGGTCTCATTCAGTTACCTCCTTAAATAGATTATAGTAATTAAAATCATAGAATCATTTAGATTAGTTTGTGAAGTGCTCACTATGAACTCCTTCCTAGTAAGTATCACAGAAAAACTAAAATTATTTGATCCATAAAATACTTACTTTGCAGCTCACGTTGTCCTCTAGCAATTCACTTGCAAAGCTTTGGTAAGCCAGAAGGCTTTTCATCTGCTTAATCTACTTTGACTGCTTACAACCTGTTCTGATTAAAATGGATAAATTGCTGTGAGATCATCAACACTGATTAAAAATGAAACTGATTATCTTGGACTGTGCTGAAACCCATAACCAGTCAGTATCCAGGGGAAAGTAAAGGTTTATGTAGCTTTAGCTGTGATATTCAAAGAGCTTCAGTCCTTCAAAGAGATGTTCCTCTTTCTTGGAGGAGGAGCAGGAGAAAGCCAACCAGCAGAATGTCAGAAAGAAAGCACACACACACACGGATGTTAAAAAAGTTTGAAAAACAGTAGATGGTGGTGAACTGTAAGGTTTTCATATAGCCCTTAGTTTTTAGGGAAGAAATTTCTAATACTTACCTGAATGAAAGGTTGGGATTAGTCACATACCTTCTAGGATGCTGCTCTCTTTAGGCTGCTGTAGCCTCAATCTTCGAAGTTGCCTCTCTGTATCTTAACAAGTGACTGTTATCTTTTGCCCGTTTCCTTCCTCTTTTTCTTCCTCCCTTGGCCTCTTTCACCCAGGAAAGTAAGTGTGTTCTCTTCAAGTCTTTAAGAAAACTTTTAAGGCTATTTTGCTACTATTCTGAAGCATTAGAGATGGAGAAACCCCCAAGCATGCAGAGGAACACACACAAGAGTTACTTGAGCATTTACTTGCACTGGCTGATTTGCTCCCAAACACTAATTATGTTGTAATTGAAATACATACACACAATAACTTTTTGAAAAGTCAAAGAATTACTGTTACAGCTTCCGGAGTCATGGGATGCACCCACTTATACAATGAAACACTCCTTTTCTTGTGAGCGTTTTAATTTAGTAGTAACAAATCTGCTCTTTCCAAATAGGGCTGCACCCTGAAACCCAGTCTTACCTCAAATGACATGGCATCTCTTAGGATTTCATTTTAGAGATTCTCTTAGGGCTTGAAAATTGATGTCAGCTTAAAAAGGAATGGGATTTGGAGAGAAAAAAGAGTGAATAGAGTAATCTTTGACACTCTGCACATGGTGCAAATTACTTTGAATTCCATCAAATGTTTGCATCATCTCTAGTAAACTCATTAATGAAGTATCTGCAGAATACAGATTCAAGTAACCTCTCTCAAATGAGAGTTTTCAGATTCTATGTAAGTGAGAGAGAAGGGGAGAAACTTGTGAACTGAGAAAATATAAATGTAAGGAGATTTAAATAATATATAAAAATAAGGCATATAAATAAGGTATTTTTTCTCAAAAACTCTCAATGCAAACACTTCCTGGACTACAGCAAGTACAAGTATTTTTGGGGAGAGTGGCTAAACTATGTATGCAGAAATAGCTGTACCTATTTTTGAGAAGGTTAAAATGCAGAAAATATTGTTCTGAAGTTATAGGTTCTTACAAGAATGATTCAGAAATAAAACACAATGGAAGTAATTGGAAGGCACATGGTGCAATTTATATTAGTCTGGGTGAAACAATTTTTATATTAGCATGGCTATTTTTTTGGATATATTAAAAATAGAATGTCTCTGTTCTTTCTAGGAAGAATTAATAATGAATAATTAATTTTGTGTCCTGATGAAATTTAAATACTTTAAACAAAAAAAGGTCAAGATGTAATTGTATCTTATGATATTATAATGTAAGGCAAGTTTTCTTTCCTGAAACATTTTTCTAGATACATTTGTTTTGCTCAGACATCACTCAGACCAGCCTGATACTGTACAGCCATTTGATGTACACTTATTAAATAACTATTTTCCCTCTTTGCTGTGTGTATACAGCTTTGCACCATTTATCAAGAAATACTTTTTAATCAAGGTAAAAAAGTAGACATCCAGCTTGTAAACACACATCCCCCAATAATTTTCCTCTGTTTAATGAAGTTAAGCAGAATCAGAATTGTAGCAGATATTGATTAACTTCTTCCTGTGCTAAAACTGTGGTGCTGCCAAGTGTGCATTACACAGTTGCCAGGGAACATCAAGGGAGAAGATTTATGCTTGTTCACAAGAGGACTGGGAATAGTCCTTCAGTCTCTGGTGCCCTCAGTTGTGAATGGGATGATCCTGTGTTTGGCAGTGCTCCATACTTTGTAGTTCCCTTGCTGTCCTCTTAACAGTGTACAAAGGTAAAGCTAAGCATGATTTGTATTGGTACATGCTCGTGCTGGAGTATGAGCAAACTTTTGAAACACTGATTTTGCTGCAAGGATTATACCCTTCCTCATGACTTTTTTTAAAGGTAACAATCTAACATATTTGTCCTGATGTGAATTCTGGGGGGGAAAAAAGCTCCAAAACATTAAGAAGAAATGTCATGTTCTTCTTTGAAGGTGTACTTTTTTCTCAAAGACTTAATTTTGCAAGCACAAGGAGTTTCCTTACGCCCTGTGAGAGAGGCTACTTGGTTACTTCCCTATTTGCTGGCCTGGGCTAGAGTAGAGGTGAGGACTATTTTGGGGTCCTGCACACCACGGGAAGAACAGTAATTGCTGAACTGCAGTATGATTTGTGTCCATGCTTTTGGGCAGTTCAGGCTGTGCGCTTTCCCAGTTTCTACTAGGGCTGAAAGGCTGCTGGTCTGGCTTTGATTGTATATGCAGACAAAGGCAGTCTTCTTCAGGGTAGGAATGCATTAGGTGCACACCTGCTCACCTAAATAATGAATTCTTGTTTTTATTTTGTCATGTAGATTTGTTCGGACGGTGCTGCCATTTTCTCAGGAGTTTCAGCGCGATAAGCAGCCTAATGCACAGCCACAGTATCTCTATGGATCAAAGGTTGGATTTAATTCCCTTTGTCTTTATGGTTTGCTAATGTTTAAAGGTATCATTTGTAATTCTAGAATCTACGGTATATGAAAGTTAGTAGAAATGGACTGAAATACATTTTGTGTGTATTTTAAATTTAACATACACTTTTTAAAAGACTTTACTGTAAAGCTCACCATAGGTTTCAGCCAAAGTGCAATTGATTAGTCTGATGGTTAGTCTTATCTGACAGAGCTAAAAGTAAGCCCTTCTCTCAACCACCTGGCATTGTTCAGTTGCTTATAGTGGCAGAGCAGACTCAAAGTAAAGCTTAATTACTCATCTGGTGAAGTGAGAACAAGAGCCCATCTTGAGTGCAGCTCTCCCTTGTTCCAGTGATGAAGACTGTGATGACAGAGGAAAAGGGAATAGATAGGAAAAACGTCTTCAGATGTTGTCTGACTTAAAAGGAATATGGATTCTGACCATCTTAAACTGTCAGATACCAAACTACTTCAATTGTTTTTTAAAAAAATGTAGTTTTTTCTTTGAAATCTAAAACCCAAGAGCCTCAAATTGTAATAAACTTGCTGTCTTAGCTATCCCATCTTCTGTATTAGCATCATGTTTCTTGCTTTGCAGTTAGGTGGGCTGGGAAGGTTTATGCAAGCTCTCAGTAGAAGGGTATATGATGTGCAGTCACATGCTCTGTCCCTATGGCAGAGGTTGGAAAGGAGCTTGTGTGGGTGACAAGCTGGAAGAGTACTTGGCACAAGAGAGCAGCTGTTTGCTATCCAAGTCAGGAAAGTTAGCCTGTACTCACAAAATCAATGCTATGCTCATGTGTGATAGATTTGTTCTCCCTGAACACTGCAGATTTATTTACTTATTCTTCAGAATTATTACCTGAGTCTTAATGACAGTTAAAGACATAGTGCATTAACATATATTTGCATTTTTAATATCTAGTCAGAAATATTCATCTACCTCAAACAGCAATAAAAACCAGCAGTGCTATCTTCAGCAAATCATTTGAGACTATATGACAAGGTATCACTCTAAATTTTGCAATGTTTTCTTGAATATCTGAGTAGCAAGCTGAAGTATGGAAAAGATAAATGAAAATATAAGGATTAAATTAGAGGATGGACAATTAAAAAAAAGCTTAAAATTATTATTATTTAAATTATTTAAAATATGTGCTAAATTATATGTCTAATTTATGCAGGTGTGCTGTAAGTTATGGGTGGCTACTCTTAATATCTATTTCCTACTTAAACATGAACATAATTTGTCTTTGTCTTACTCTTATTTTCTGTTGTATGGTGAAATTTCAGTTCAGTAATCTAGCTTCTGAGATACCTCAGGAGTTACAAATTTCAGTGCTAAAATATCTGCTGCATTTGTAAAACTTTAATGCCTTTAAAATGTAAAGGAGGTGGAAAAGGATTCACATGTTTTAATGTGGAATGTAACAGCTGACTGTCTGGTCCTGTAAATAGTGTTTTATGTAATTGTTCTCCAAAACAGAACAGTAAATTATAGGAAAGTGGAATTTTCTTACATTAGAGTTATTGTGTTCCTTACTATTTTAGGAACTGACCAGATGCAGCGTAGAGCAAAAACCTGACTGAATTTCACAGAGATTGTTAACTTAATTTATCTAAGTGATGATACAGTGGAATGAGTGACAGAAGATTAACTAGGGAACACTTTTTTATATCAGTCAGGTTACATTATTAAAATGAGTTTAGTAATCTTCATACTGAGAGCTACACATTTTCAGAATTCTTGATTATTTTTCTATATCAGCAGCAGCAATCGAGGCAAGGGGAATCTTACTTGAATTTCTGGGGCAAATTTCATAACTAGATAGGTCTATATTGGAAAATACTCATGACTCTCTGTAGTGTTAAATTTTAACAAGAGTATATTTTTATTCTTGAGTTGAATGTATTTTGAAATTGGGGATATCTGAACTGAGTTTTTAACATTTTCTACTTTATATAGCCAATAACAGGAATTCTTACATTATAGAGGCTGCACTACTACAGGAGTAACTAAAGAAATTTTTTGTTTGTATCTCAAAGCATTCACATATTCCCAGATATTTCTAAATGGATCAAAGCATCTGTTCTATATTAATGTGTCTTGCTACTTAGAATAGAGTTGTAGTAACATTCTCTTTAGCACCTAAAGTTTTCTGAGTGGTGTCTTCATGTAATTAGCAAAACAAAAACTCACAGATACTACTTCTGGTTAATAGGGAAGCAGAGTGGTCAGGTGGGAAGGAGCCAGCCTGCAAAACTAGCCTTTAATTGGCCATTAAAAAGCCTCATTAGCCTTTTAAGTGAGCTAGATTATTCCAAAAGTTTGGTTGAGCATGATCAATGAAACCCTTTTACTCAGGTAAAGTATGTGTAGGATTACTGATACTAATGTTAACAGGCTGGAATTTGGCAATATGGGGTGAATGCATGAAATATTTTATAATATGCATATAAGAAAGTATCTTTTCTGGGGACTTGAACTAACTTTGCATGCTTATGAAATACCTGGTTTTATAGAGGTTTTGTAGACCAGAATTGCAGGGCGTTTTTTCTGTCTTATACAACATTTTCCAAATATTGTCATGTTTTTATGTCTCCATCACTCTGTACATGCTAGCTCATTTATTTTGTGAAAAATACATGTTTGAAAGGTACTTCTTACTGTGACTATAATGTTTTTTTATCTACTTCTGGTGCACAAATTAAAATCAGTTTGCACTACAACTTGCTATCAGTTTGGTAATCATTTAGAATATTTGCCCTGTACTCGATGGCTGTTAATATTGAGTGGTGAATTATCAAATCTAGTACAGAATTGCCTGAATGAACCTTAATAAAACTTTCTCAGCAAGAAACAAAGAATCATGTAGCTCTGTAAGCATGTGATGACATGAGTTTTTCAAAACTAGAGCAGAAAACAGATGACACTCTGCATGAGTTGCTCGTTTGCAGCAGGTGCGAGATGGTCCATTGCTTGTGGGATGATATAAATGTTTATCTTAGTAGTGCACAGTAAACTCTGTGGGTGGAATGGTTTTATATTTAGAGAAGGTAAATCCCTTGGGAAGCACTTCCATGGTAGCTCTTTGCTTTCTTAGTTGGATATAGGCATGTCTTTTGGTTATGTGTGTGTGTTTACAAATAACAAAACAGAGTAGATTAATTGTCTTGAAACTGCTTTAAGACTGAACTGCTCCTTGTTCTCAGTATGGCATGTACATGTGTATATAACATAAATGTGAGTATATGTATATATTGGATTGCCTTAAAACTCACATACAGAAATGGACATGCAGAGAAGTAAATAGGTTTCCTAGACCCCAAGATGTTGGCAGAGATTGACTGTGTGTCTCTTAGCTTCATCCCTTTAATATTAAAATAATCTTTTTTTGTTGAAAACCTAATCAGAGAAGCGTTACTGTTAATTTGATGACAAGATAATTTTGAAGCATTTTTTCTGTCCTCGCTACCCAGGCACCCTTTTTTGGCATTAAACCTGTTGTGTTGCTCTGACGAGGGTGTTTCAGTGCCTATTTCACCTAACACTGTCATTTGAAACAGCAGTGAACTGTTATTCTCACAGTTTATTTGAGACTGAGTGCAAGACAAAGGAAAATGTGTCATCTGGAGGAAGAGCTCTGCAGCAGGTGGAAAACATGTTATTGCTAACTTCACACAATAAAAATGCCTTTTGAAGTGTTTTCTGAAAGTCATACACACCCCCGTTCATCAAACGTTTGTGTGTCATGCTTATCCTACTCAAAAAAAAAAAAAAAAAAAAAAGTAAAGAAGATTCATCACACTTATGCCAGCTTCTCCCTAGCGCTCGAGAGTTGATGCATTTCACAAGTCGTGGGAATTGTTGTCAAAATAGAGTAGCTGAAAAGATCCGCTACCTGCTGTGAAACATTCATGGGGAGCTCTCTTGCCAAAACTGTATCCCCCCTTAGCCTCCAGGGCCTGGTGGAGAGGGATGGCAGCTGCCCAGCCAGAAGTTCTCCAACCTTCACTGGTACAACTGAGCTGTGTCAGAAGGAGCTGACTTCACACACACATTCATAACAAGAGCAATTAAGTGCCTGCAGTCACAGTGCACCTTTCTTTTTTTAGGCATAGTATACAGCAATAGTAAGATTTATTATGTTTTTATGGAACACAAATGCACTTAAGAGGTTTAAAACAGGGTGACTTATACATGTAAATCAGATGACACTTGTCACATTGTGAGGGTGAACAGATTTCTGTCTGAAGGACCTTGGCACTTTGCCATGAAGCTCAAGGCAGAGTGAGATGATCAGCAGGTTTTTTTGTTACAAAAACAAAATTATTTTTGGCATGTTTTTGCTATTTTGTTCCCTTTCGTGTTCTGTGTAATTGGAAAGGAATTTACAGCTGATTAATGTGTGTTATCATTAAAACTGAAAGGGAGGGAGAAAAGGAAGGGCCAGGAGCTGTGTCTCTGAATTCCATTTCCTCTGCAGGGAGTCACTGGCCCACAGAGCAGAAGGTAGCTTGTGGTGGGAGCAGAAGAATGCAAAATGTGATAACCCTAGGATATTTCTTTAATTAGATGTGTCCTTACAAAGTCAGTATCTTGCATGTATTTAGACTGGGGGAAAATAAGACAAATTAGAGAGTACAGTTAATCCTGGTGAGTTTATTTTACATTCTGAGACTGACCTCAGTGCAGATGGGAGGGATGGACAGTGCCCTGGGCAGTGGAGTGTGTTGTCTGAGTGTAGTACTGCCTGTAGTGTGAGTTATGAGAAGCAGCTGGGATTGTCAGGGTAAACCTCACACTGGCAAACCTCTGCACTCTGTGTGTGTGTTCCAGTTGCCTGTAGTGTAGCAGTCTGGGTTGCCATCTGAAAACTCCTACTCAGTTGTATTCATGCTAGTTAACAAAAATTCTTTTGGTCAATTTTGATTACTTTTTATATTTGTTTGCTGTTTTAGACTAAAGAAAAGCAATGAAAACATTCCCTTGAAACGTAAACCAATTACTTGCTACATGCTTCATTTTCAATAATGGAAGGTGGCTGAAGTGCTCACTTCTAGGGCACTTTGTGTACTTTGTGAACCTTTGCATACAGGCTGTTGGAAAGGGGTGTGGCATCAGAGGTACAGCCAGGAGTGCTGTGGCCAGCAGTCAGAGCTCCCTGTTGTGAGCACCAACAGTGCATGTGATGTGTTTGAAGTAGCTCAGGTACCTTATGGAGCAAAAACCTTTTCCTGGATGAAACGTTTCTAATTTATATCTGAGTGCTGTCCTGTTACTGGGACTCGTTCCTGACTTTTAGAAGATGGCATGATGGGCTCATTGCACACTGCGGGATTCTCTATGATTGTGGCCAGCTGGATGCTACCTGGATGCTTTTCCTCAGCGTCCTGTGTCTGCTGGCCCTGCCTGCTGGCCTCGTCTGGGATGTAGGCGGCGTTTTTGGTCCATGGCTGCTCGTGCTGCTTGGAGGCCCCGTCCCGCTGCGGCGGGCGCTCGCGTCCCCTGCGGCACAGGAGGTGCAGGCAGCCGTAGAGCAGCACTGCAGCGATGATGAGGAGCAGGACGCTGCTGGTCAGCCAGATGCCCAGCGCCAGCTCTTTCTTGGTGTTGCTCGCCGAGGCTGGGTCTCGCTCCAGCGTGTTAAAAACTCTGCACTGGTCGCTGGAGGGGTTTGCGGACTGGCAGGTCACGCACATGATGTACGTTGTGAGGGGAGTCAGGTTTTCAACAACAAAGGAGGAGCGAGTGGTGGGCACCCTCTCTTCCTTCTGAAAGCTCTTTCTGGAGTAGCTGGATAGCATGCTGTTCCAGTTAGGGTGGTACATGATGCTGTAAAAGCTGTCGACACAACCAGCCATTTTTGGCCAAATTACCATTGCTGTGCTTCCTGTGATATTTTGGACGATTATTCCCATCAGGATGTTGCTTGGGAGTTTTTTGTCTCTCTTGATGCTGATCTCCCTGTGGAAAGGGAAGATGTTCCTTGAAGAAGCTGCAGCACTGATGATGTTGTTTGGATCTTAATCGTAGTGCTCTGTAATGTAGGAATGGAATTTGTTAGGAAAGTATGCTCTCACCCTTGGTACTTCAGTGTAAAAATGGGAATGAAAGTTCATAAAGCTTGGGGTGTTTTAAAATGCGTATTTCTCTTCCAAGTTAAAGGGTAAGCATAAACTTAGAGAAATTCCACCAGAGCTGCTGCCTGTACAAATGGCCAGTTGTATCTTGAGAGATAGTGAATTTTTGCAGAATTTAAAGCTGGGGAATCACTTCATGTCACTTTTTTTTCCCCCAGGCGATTGTAAAAAAATGCAAGTTGTTTCTTTCTCTAGTCTGTGTATCTTGTATTTTATGTTAAGTGGAAATAGGGGCTGGCAGGAGTTGATATTGAGGAATAAATGCCTCTGCCATCCACAAATTTTTATCTTTGCCAATCACAATCAGTTGAAAAACCAAAGAGTATGTGGAAACATGACCACATATTATTTTGTCTCCAATGTCTTACGTTAGTTTCTTATTCCCAAGTTCACATAGGAACACCTTCCCTAAGAAGACAGGCTGAGAGAATTGGGGCTGTTCAGCCTGGAGAAGAGAAGGCTCCAGGGAGATCTTACAGCACCTTCTGGTATCTAGATACAGCAATGCAGCTGGAGAGGGGCTTTTTACATGGGCAGGTAGTGATAGCACAAGGAGGAACGACTTTAAGCTTAGAGAGGTTATTAGTTATTAGGAAGAAATTCTTTACTGTGTGGGCAGTGAAGCACTTGAATGGGCTGCTCAGAGAAGCTGTGGAAGGTGTCCCTGCCTGTGGCAGGGGTGTTGGAACTAGGTGATCTTTAAAGTCCTTTCCAAGCCAGACTGATCTGTGGTTCTGTGATTCATGTTTTCTGTTAAGTTGCACATCTGTAGCCACTGCAGCTACACTGCGGCAGGGGCTGTGAACACTGTACATTGGTGGTATCAGTATCACAATGTTTAGTCTTGATGCTAGTCAGCCTCTTGGAAAAGCTTTGTCAAGCTTAGTGAAATACAGCTTTCACTATAGCCTACCTTTTGGATAAATAGTGGGGATTTTTAAAAATTACTAATGCTCTTTGCTGTTCTAAGTCATTTTATGTAATCCCGTGGTCTGTTTGCCCTGAATTTATACTCCTCCTCGTCCTCAATTCAAATTAGAAAATCTGCCAGTATTTTGAGATTCTCAGTATGTGTAACCACTGTAAATAGTGAAAGGAAAACATCTATTTTCTGCACTTTCTCTAAACACATATATTAAAGAATATATAATAACAGCCAGTGGGTATTTTCATTTGTTTGGCTTGGGTTTTATGCTTTTACTATTATGATGGTAACTTTTGAGAAAGAGCTTACCTCAGCAATTTAATCTGATTCCTTTGATTGTCAGTTTCCAGTGGCACTTGTGGAAGTTTTTTCCCACTTTGAAAGTTTCTCACTTTTTTATGACTATAAATGCCATGACAGTAACTCTATTTCATTGTTTATGACTTTGTTGTGAAAATTAAATCTAATATTTTTTAAAGATAAAGTTTAAAATGTTATCTTTCCTGGCTAAATAATAATTAATTATTGAAGTTCTCCTGAGGAAGAAAGCTTGTGAGATTTGCTCATAACATATTCTGAAATTATTCTGTAATACTTGTCTTTTATACTAGATAGGAGACTGGAATACTTTTAAATGGGATTTAGATAGTGACATTACATTAATAGTAAGAATTCTGTGCCTGTTTGTGTGAAAATTGTTGCTCAAGGCTTTTGGATTGTACTTACAGGGAAATGGGAAGAAAAACATGTATTTTCACTTACATGACGATGTAAAACCATGGATATGACTGATTTGGGTAGATGCTGCTTTTCTAATTCTGTGGTAAATGCACCCTTTTTAATACAGCAACAATATAAAGGAACTGAGTTTGCTGTCAGATAAACTTACCAAACAGACACATTTTGGCATCTACCAAACTACTGCAGATATTAAAATAGAGTGCATTAGTGAGATCAGAGCTTTTACTTGCTCAGTTACTGTCTCTTTAGCTGATAGAGCCCTATTACTTTAAATTATAATTCATTTTTTACAGAACACTCTCTAACACAGTCTAGGAGCAATAGTTTCAACAGTTTAATCCTCATAGCATTTTGTAAGTAGAATGAACTATAATTAAATAACAAGAATACATTTCTATTGTTGCAAACCATCAGTTATTAGAAAACACACAATTACTGGCATGTAAATGTTTGGAAAAGCCATCTGATGTTTTATGGATCATAAAGTCAGTACTTACCGTCACTCCCTGATGGAAATTCCAGAACACAATTTCTTTATGATGATGCTGCTGTGAAAATGTTACAAACGTCAAATTTTTTGTATCCCCTTCTACTGGAATTATTTCCTGACTGGTCTCTGTTTGCCAGTTTGCTTTTTCTTCTTCTCAGATCTCTGGACTGAATTCTCATTGCTTGGTGGTTTCAGTTTTTTTCTCCGATGCTGCTGGTGACATGGTTTCTTTGTCTCTTCCACTTAAATTCCTGCAAGAGCACATCTTGTCTAAAGATGCTGTTGCCTTGCTTTTAAAAACCACACAGGAGAAAAAAAGAATGTCTTTTCCCCCCCTCTTGCCTGCCTTCCTTTGGCAGTATGCTGCCTGAGCATCCCTGTTATATACTCTTGTGTGTGGACCAGTGATGCTGTGAGTGATTAATGTTAGCACTTTGATGACATCAGCAACTAACAAATCTTTCTTTCTTTTTTTTTAAATTTAAGTAGGGGAGGGAGCAAGTATAGCTTAAAAAATAATGAACAGCAACTTCCCTTCCTTCCCTTCCACCTCCACCCCCCTCTAGTTCGTGGTTTCTTCCCTAAGGATTTTATGCTTTTGTGTCTCACTGGGGGGAAGTGGTGTTGATATGTAATGTTGTTTTCTATACCCCTTGTTACAGTTCAGAAAGACCCACTAATCCAATGTTTATACGTTGGCTGTGAATTTTAGGTACTTCCCCATGAATTTTACATGAGTGATGTATTTTTAAATTGGCTGGCTTCTTATTTTTATGTGTTGGCAAGTTTTTTAAATACCAAAATTATGTTTTGAGGGCTTACTTTTCTATGACAAATTCCTGCTGTGTGAAGAGATGTTCCCTCTCCTTAACCTGATGGCAGTAAAAGGCTTTAAACCACTAAAATAAAATTCTCCTTGTGCTGTAGCCAAAATAGATCCTTCTGACATGTTTGTTGCAGAAGACCTACCTAATTGGAAACATCAAAACCAAAAAATGAAATCTCGTCTTTTAGGGGCAATTGTATAAATCCTTAGTTTATCAGGACATTCATCTGCACGTGTTGTTAAGGTTTTACCAGTTCTCTCTGCTGTCTTTGCCCCAGACCCCATTTTTGTATGCAGAGAGCTCTGGAAATGTACAGGTTGTACTAGAGGGATGCAGCTTTAGGCTGTCCCCTGGTGGGGCACGTTTAGAGTTTGTCCTTTTAGCCAGCTCTGACGTAACAGCAGTACTATGTTATGTACTAGGATTCTAATAGTTATCCAAGTGTCTATTTTAGTTTGCATCCAGAATTTTTAAATTTCTAAGACCTCAGTTGGGAACTAGTGTTTATACAGAGACATACAATATAAATAAAAATGTTCGTACTCTATTCATGATTTTCAAGTCCTTTTATGAAAATAAAATCCTTCAAGAGAGGGTTTTCTAAATTGAACTCCAACTAGCTTAATGCCATGTATTTACAATATCTGGTGTTGGCTTGCGTGGGTAGTTAGGGCAGGATCTGCATTGAAGGGAATGTTCTTCCTGGAAAATCTTCTGTTACAGCTGTGTGTGAAGTTGAAAATTTAACAGTGTGCTGTTTTCCATGTGTGTATTAGAGAAAATAAAACTGCAAAAAACTAAAGGAAACATTCCATTCTGTAAGAAAAGTGGCCAAGATTCCAGCTAAAATTAAATTTCAGGGTATTAGGAGAACAACCCACTTGCAGAAATGGATGATGCTAACTTAGCCAACTCTGTCTAATCTGCAGCTTCAGCAAACAGTTCCTAAATCCCCACATCATATTAGTCTGTACAGCTGTCCTCACTTTCATAGAAATAAACATGGCAAAGCACCTGGTCCTATTTATACAAGTCTTGAAGAATTTCTCTCCCAGGTTACATCCCAGACTTAGATTTGCTTTGATCTTGTGTACAGCGAAGGGGTTTGTAAAAGAAAGATTCTTATTAATTAGTTGCAGAGAGCAGTAACTGCAGAAGACTTTTTTTTTATTTTAGTTGAGTACTCATAGTTTTAAAACACCTATTATGAACAGAAATTTCAAGTAAATTCTTTCAAGATGTCTTATGCATAAAATGGAAGATAAAGGAATAGAACCTGTGCTTTAAATTCAGGGATGTTGACATGGCACTGACTACTTTTTATCCTTTTATGCTTGCATAAACAGAAAGGTAGAAAAGAGAAAGTGTGTGTGGCTTTATAACTGATAAATAGAAGATGTCTACATGAAAAAAAAGTGCTCACAAATTTGTCTTGCTAATAGATTTTTGTTGAAGTTCCTGCCTTACAAATGAGAAACTGTGTATTTAAATTTATTCCAGTGAGATACAAAGTTTTTTTATTTCAGTTTTAATGTGCTTTAAAATGGCATTTAAATTACATTATTGAGATACAGGCAGACAAAATTTTCATTAATCATGTCTGTTTTCTTGTTTTAGGCTTTGAATTTGGCATATTCCAGCATTTACAGCAACTACAGGAATTTTGTTGGTCCCCCTCACTTTAAAGTCATTTGTAGACTTCTTGGATATCAGGGCATTGCTGTGGTGATGGAGGAGTTGCTCAAAGTTGTCAAGAGCCTGGTATGCTAATTGTCTTTATTTTTTGTTAGTCCAAATGGTTTCTCTTAGGAAATGTCTCAGGAAAAACAAAGTGAAAGTGGGATCCTGGATAAAAATAATTGCAATAACTTCCATTGAAATTTGATATAAGCTGTGCTTGACAGGACTCAGTGTCTTGTGTGAGCAATAGAAAGAAGTGAAGAAGTGCCTTGGTGCCCTGACCAGTGTTTTGAAAACTTTGGATTCTTCATTGGAGACTAATTTAATTTATAGTGACCTGAGCTGTTAGGGCCTAGATAGGCTCTGGAAAAGTATGAGTATTTTAAATTAGTTGATTTCAACTTAAAGACCGTACTCTACATTCACTTCCTTGATATTTTTTGGGAACAGCTGTAGTGTGCTTTCTGCCTGGCACCTAACTTCAAGGCTCTCATTAATGACATCACTGATAGATGACTCCTTAACAACAGGAGTTTAACCTCTGTGCTTGATTAGCAGTGCTGCTCAGGCCAGTTTTGAAGACATTTTTTTGAAGACACAGCCTGGATATCCTGTATTGGAAAGGGCCTTCTTTGTAGCTGGGAGGAGGTTGAGGTGCTGGCTGTTTGCTGTACTAGTAGAATCTATATATACAGCCATAGTGCATTGCAGTTAATTTAAGCTAAAGAAATTATATTTTCCTCCTTGTTGCTTGTAGGAGCATGCTGCCAAAATAATCCAACTGTACCAGGGAAAGCTGTGGTATTCATAATCATACTTCAGGCACTTGACACATTTGGCAGTTTGTTTACAGTGATTCCCACAATGTACTAAGTATGTTTTTGATGTTCTAGAAAGGGTGAATCCTGCTTGAAAAGGTGCTATAATTTAATCTTCAGGGGAAGAGGAAAACACTTCTATTTTTCAGGGTTTGAGTGTCAAGTATTGATTTGCTGTGTTTTATGAGAGGGGTTTTTTTATAACTTAGTGGTAAATTGTCTCAATTTATTAAAGGTGGCATTGAACACTTGGTCACTTATAAAGAAGATTAAAAGGCCTGAGGGAGGGTATCCTGCCAATGCTCAGATTTAGGGGGAAAGAAAAGGGAGAGGTGTCTAGTGGTAGGAAGACAGACTGACTGGAGGCTGGGACTATCTCAACTGGTATGTCCAGAAGAACCAGTTTGGGCTGTTGCAGCCATTCCTAGTCATAAGGGCTTTTTTCATATTGCTTTTGAATATATTTGGATGCTTTTTGAACTGTTTTGAAAGCATTCAAATGCAACTTTTTAACCAAAAACCTAGAAGTTAGTTAGACAGTAAAGAGTATGTAAGGGAAAAACATGTTTTCCTCTTTTTTGCCTTCCTGGCCTTAGCTGTTGTGCCACTCTTATTGTAGCAAGGGTGGCTAATGCCATGTGAACTCTTTAAATTTGAAGAGGTTGCTTTTTTAAAGATGATGACTGGCAGAATTAAATGCAAGATTTTTAGAGCTGCTTCAATTCATGTATAGTTTGAATGCAGTTTGTTGTAAGGTTTTATAGTTCAACAGCACTGACACGTTTACATACATCTGTTTTTCTCTTAGTTACAAGGGACCATTCTTCAGTATGTCAAGACCCTAATGGAAGTGATGCCTAAGATCTGTAGGTTACCAAGACATGAGTATGGTTCTCCAGGTTAGTTTGTGTTTGATGTTACCTTAGCAGCCTTAATAAGGTGATACTAACCACTGTCTTCTGAATCTCATATCTGTCTTTCACTTCCTCCTTTTTCTCCTGATAATCAGTTTGTAGCCTGGCTTTGGTTTTTTGTTTCTTTTTTTTTTCCATAAAAATAATCATAGAATGCTGTGTTTTCTAAAAGTACTTAATGGAGTTTTAAGACTTCTGCATGTAGGACAAAAGGATGACAATCTGTGTAGAGACAGCCTTATGCCATAATTGATCTTGAGCTGGGATGTCCACAGTAGTTTCTGTTTCTCATCTTTCTCATAAGCATGTTGAGCTTTTGCCTCAGCAAGTTAGCCTCTCACATTTTTTTCTGTTTAAATGTCTAATTGAGATAACCCAGCCTGTATTCCCTTTTCCTTTGCCCTCACCAAATGCAAGATAAAAGGAGTGATACTGCTGGGAGGCAAACTGGTCCTGCCAGAATAGTTATGTCTGAGGCTTGTGTGGGGTGCATCTTAGCCTCTCAACAGGAGGTGTGACAGTTGCAGAAGAAGAAATGGCATTGAAAGCTGCTTGCCACTCTGGAGAAATAATTGGCTAATTAGTATTTATCACATTGTTCACTGAAATTCTGAATCTGCTTTCCCCTTCAAAATATTCCTCCTTCACAACTTCTAATTAACACAAATTAGTCCTTCCATGTGCCACCCACCTCCTGAGTTTATTTTTCCAGAGTCTTAGTTTTATTAAATGCCACTCCAGCTGGAATGAAGTTGGGTTTTTTCTGCTTCCCACAGCTTGCTTGACGTTCATTACCAATGTTAAACGAAATTGAGGTCTTACTAAGTGTTTCCTTCCTGTTTTTCTCCCTGGAGCATAGAAATGAATGAATCATGGTAGTTAGGAGTATAAAAATAATCTCTCTGAGGCTTTTAGCCATTCATTAATGTCTGACCACAAAACCATTAGGTATTCTGAAATACAGATAATGCATCACCATGATCTGTGATGCTACAGGTCACACTAGGAAGCTTGCCAGAAATCCTCACTTGTAAGGGCTAAATATTTGGCAGGAGATGCCCAGGGATTTTAGGAGAAACCTTTCTCTTAAGATTGAAAGACAATCCATCCAATAGGAAAAGCAGAACTGTACTGGTGCAATGGTAACAAACTCTTTTGACCTCATATTTATTCTTCCAAAAGAAATGCCATTTGTTTAGATGCTACTGTACCAAGAGATCAAAGCAACTCTTGGTTTTACAATGGAGTATCATACTTAGTTTTAGAATTGGACTGTATCTCAAAACCCCACCTGATTCTCCACTCCTTTACTGCCCCTGTTCCTGTCAGGTTTTTTCTTAACACGTAGTTTTCATGTTCCTAACTATTTCTAGCAGAGGACACATAATAACCCCCTGGAGAGTCTCTTCCAAGAAATGCAGAGACAGCCTTTATAGCACTGTCATGCTATCTCTCCCTTTCCAAGTTAACAGACAGAAAAGGCTTGTGGAAGATCAGGACACCTCCATCACTCACTCACAGCAGGGAAAAACTGCCCTGTGCTCCCTGACACTTCCCCATCATGGAGCTGTCTGCCCTTGGAGCAGCACTGGCTGATGAAGGAAAATGTTCTCTGTGGTGAGGATGTGCTGTAGATATTAGCCTTCATCAGGAGAGGAGCTGCCAGACTGGAGAAGGGCAGGCTCAAAGTATCCTCTCATTTCTGTGCTAAATTCTCCTCTTCAGCAGTCTTTGCCACACCTTGTTTATGTGTTTTGTCACAGAAAATGCAAGCCAATACACACCAACTGTTGTCTGTTCCCTCTGCCTCCAAAAGCTTCCTCAGAAGTTGTTAGTTGTAGTAGTAAGCCTGAGTGCTGTGGGGTATGTTTGTGTGCTCCTTCTGTACTTTCATAACAAATCATTTAATAACTTCTTTATAACTGCCACAACCTACATATACAGAACAAAACTGTGATTCCAGTCTTTAGATGAAGTATGTAGATTCTCATCTATCTTGAGGTAACATGCATTTATTAATTCAGAGTTAATTTCCTGAGTCCATTCTCCATGTGCAAAGTGATTTAAGCACACTTAGAAGTAAGCCTCTAGATCTTTCATGCACTTCAGACTTTTAATTTGAAGAGTTTTGTTTGGGCTCTGCTGATTGCAGTTCCTTGCCCCCTACAAAATCAGCCTTCTAGATTTGTGGATTTCTAAATGGTGATTTATTGCTGCTAAAAGGAGCAGGGTACAGACAGTGGCATCAGAGTTGTTCAGGACTCCTCTTTGCCAATGGGTTTGTTTCCATAGGAACAGTCTAAAGCAGTGGGGAACTTGTTCATCTTGTAGTCATAAAAATATTTGTCTAAAAATACATTAAGCATAAGGATTTTTAAAGGGACCTTTTAAAGTTGCTAAAGCTCTTAAAGGAATATTTGCCTTGCAAGAGTTTGAACTTGAAATTTCGTCTTGGAGGTAACATTTTCTTCTGCTGTTTTTTGAGTATTTGAACATGTCATATCTGCTTTTGATGAATGAATATCCTGCCACTCTGAAGTGTCGTTGAATACCCATGAGGAAAAGTAGTTTGTCATCTCTGCTGTGAGATAAGGCTTTTGTCACTGGTATACCACCCCTCTAAAAGAAACTTTTTAAAAGATTAATGACCATAGCAAGATATAAACTTCATGAGAGAGTAGCCAAATTGTGTATTTTTTCCTAATTGTAACATTTCCATGTTTCTTCTTTAAAGAAAAAAAATAGCAACACCAAACCAAAGAAACAGAGCACTCAAAGCTGGTGCAGGCAGGACAAAGCACGTGTTATTCCTGGATACATATATATGCTTAAACTTGGTGAATATTTCCATTGAAAGGAATGAGTGGCAGCACTATTGATATGCAGAGTTAACAATGCCTCTTGTAAGCCAAAGAAGTATTTGGTTGCAGCATTTGAAGGTCGTTTGAAGTGAACGTAAACTAAAGGTCATTATAGCACTCAGTTTCTTGGGAGCAGATTTGCTACTGCAGATTAGTAGACTTTATTTGATAATAGTTGTCAATTCTTTGCAGAAAATAACCCAAAACACAACTGGACCAAGAATTATGAGATCCAGTTTGTTTGTAGTCAGAAATTCAATTCTAGAATTAATAGCTCATTTTTGTCTTAGTCTTTGAGGTGCCAGAATTGTTACAAGCTCTGGAACATGTTTGATTTCAGTCTGTAGGTGTGAATTGAGAAATGAAAGGTGACCAAAGTAAGGAATCCAGCCAGCTTTGAGTTGCATGTGTTGATTTGCTCTGACTTCTAAATTAATCAGTATACAGACTGCACAGCTAAAACTTGGCATCTGCTGTTTGAGTGCTGTTGAGATAGGATTTTGGAAGAAGAGAGGCAACCTAATCCTTTACTAATCTTCTGTACTTTACTGGATCTATTCTACATCTGCAGTCTTTGCTTCTGTTGAGATCTGTGTAAATCAGAAACTGGGATTATATAATCAATTATTATGACACCTAAAGTCATCCCATCTGCAGGAAGAGGGACTTAATTAAAACTGCTCTCTTGGAGAGGAGGAGCCAAAAACCTTGATTCATTTACCTTGCAAAGTTCTGTGTATATATAACTAATTCAGTAACTTATGAATTCCATGCACAAACAGAATTAGAGGAAGAATGAAGGTTGCAGGCAATTAAGTGAAATTAACTTTCCTAAGACACTTGTTCTTTTCCCAGGGCTTTAGTAGACTTGCATATCTTTCATAAAAATACACATCTGTGTGCTGTGCCCAGAAGTGCAATTTGGAATGGCATTGCTCAAACATTAATGAAAACATGATGTATTTTTGCCACAGGACTCCACTGGGGAGCAGATTGGTCTTTCATCAGAAACAGCCTGTGTAGCTCTGTAAACTTTCTTCTGTTTTGCTTGTAAATCAAGCTCTTGATCCTAAGGGAAGTAGTGCACTAATGATGGCAGCATTTGGAACACCTGCGTGCTAAATACTGGCTGTCAGATTTTCAAAATAATATCACAATTTGTTCATGAATGTATGTGGGTGTGCATATTTATTTATCTGTATATGGAGACTGGGGCTTTGAGTGAAGAAATAAGGAACTTTGTTAAGGACTTTGAGAGGAGCTCTGTCATCTAGAATGACTGTAAAAGACAGTAAGTAATTTTTATGGTATGAACCTCAAGCCTCTTTTGACTTACACTATCCTGCTGCTTTTGGGTGGACTTAATATCTCATTTTGGTTTCAGTCACACCTTCAGTATGAGTCTCTTGTTTCTGGTCAGAGTTGTCTGTGCTGCTCTTGGTTGTTCTCTGTGCCATTCTGCTCCTTTATATTTGCCTTTAGGTGACATGAGTTATTCTCAGGATTTCACTGCCCATGAAGAAATATTTCTCATCTTTCCAGATGTCAGCCTTTTTTCTGAAACTTCCCACAAAATCCACAGGCTGGGTAGGGGATTGAGTGGAGTCTGAAAACCCTACTCTTTTCCATCCCTGTCATGACCAATGGTTGTTTCCATGTTGCAGCAGCAGAATCTCCCTTGCTGTTCTGCTCAGATTCTGTTTCTCACCAAGCTGCTCTCCACCCACCATCCAAAGTAAAGGGAAGAGCATGTCCCATGGCCATGCCTGTCACCAATATCCTGTGTTTGCTCAGACAGTGCTTTCTCTCCATGGAGAAGTCTACAGTTCCTCATGGGGTTTCAGGGCATCTTCCAGGCCTTCTGTTGGTTCACCATCAATCTCTGTGTATGTGGCACAGATCATAAGACCACAAACACTGGTAGGTGTTCAATTTCCTCTATGGCACAAACTTAAGTCCAGGATAACACATCAGACTTTTGTTTGCAGAAAGTCTTGGAATGAGGAAAGTATTTGACTTCTTAGAAGACCTTTCTTTCTGGATGTGGAAATCTTTTCATCAAGAAGCACAAAAGAAATACTAGGGTGTGTAACTAAAACACACTGGAGGTTCTGTGATAAAGCTGATTTCAGTTCCCTAACTTCACATTTTCTTCCTAGTATCAAAAACACTTTTTGGGGAAAAATTTTCAGCTTTTTCAGTCTCATCTTTAGAATGGGAGTTCCAGTATTCAGCACTGCAGCATTCCATTGCCACGGTGGGCAGGCATGTTTAAATGACAAACACAAGTGTTCACTGCTCCTCACACTCCTGGGGATTGTGACTGGCTGGTATCCTGCAGTGTTCCATGAACACTGGCAGCCTTTCCCACAGCTTTTCCATTCCACAGTCCTTGTATTGTGGGGAGGTGGGAATTGGTGATATACTGGCATTGGTTGCTTTTCAGCTAGTTGTAAATGTGTTACCTTGAAATAATTAAGCTCAGCAAGCCCTTGCTATGTCCAACCCTTCTCCATCAGTTTTTTCAGTTCTGTTTTTCTCTCAAGTCACCAAAGTACTAAAAGTTAGGCTTGAAATTCACCTCCAGTGAATACATTTGGGAGCACTCATTTACTGTTAATTTTCTATTGACAAACAGTTCTTTGAGATGTAACAGAGCCAGCGTGCATCCTCTCATCTTGCACTTTACTAATGTTTTGTGTCACTAATTTTAATAATATGAAGCTTTCTGTAGAAGTGTGTGGGTTACCTATGTAATTCTTTCCTTCACTGTATGTTTTCAAGTTCCTCTGCTGAATTTGAGGAGTTTCCTTGGAAGAGATGCACTGCAGGCTGAATTTTGTGTTTGTGTGCTCTCTCCAGCCACTGCCTCACTGGGTAGATAGCCAAGTGTGATCTCCTGCATGAGAAGTGTTTATCAGTTGTGTCAAAGAAATCATGGGCAGGTGCTGAAGGGCATCTGTGTTCTCTTTCCTTGTCTTCTCTCAATTGATTTAGATGCAGTTGGGTGGAGATTTATCTGGCTTGATTCAGTGTAATGGAAATGAACTGCCAAGTGCAGCATGCAATTTGAAAGCTTTTTATTATGCATCTCCTTCTCAGTCAAGTGTTTTGGTGGCTTTTTAGAAAGGACAGGCTTATGCAGAAATGCATTATGGAGAAATGCTGCTAAGAATTAACTTGTAAAAAGCTGAAGATCTGTCTGACCTACTGTAGTTCTCTGCTCTTCCTCTCCCATCCTGCAAATGGCTTTAACCTCTGGAAAGTAACCAGACTGGATCTCTGCAGAGGCTGCTGAGCCTGTGGTTTCCTGGGCTTCTCCCTAACCAAGGGACTGTGCAGCCTTTCTGGGGCTGGAGGGCAAGGAGCTGGAATGTTAACACATCACCATTGTTTAGCAGAAGTTTGATGGAAAAGACACGTGCTTACGTAAACTGTGTGGGTTTGAAAATCATAATTTTAGCTGTTTTTTGGCATCTTTTGCAAGCCTTTGACAGAAACTGGCACTGTCAGTGTCATAGCCTGACACTATCAGTCTTTCCTATATCTGAGCTCTCTGCCCTTTGCTGGCTCTGTCATCCATGAAAACAGCAGCTGTGGTTTGAGTGTGTCAGTGGTGCAATAGGTTGGGGAATGGTGGCTGGAACAGGACTTAAAGCAGATGAGAGCTCTAGTCTCTCTTCCTGCTCCTGGGTATGTTTTTTCTTGCCTCTTATACTGGCTCCTTTTTCCAGGAGTGAAAAGTTAGGCATTCCACTTTGCATGAATTGTCCAGTTAAAAAGGTCAGTGCACTGGCTTAACACTTCATGATCTCTGAGTTTCAATGCATTTAAATGCTGCTCCTTTCAGTTTCCTCTAGGCTGCACATCTGGAGATAAAATCTCATGTGCTGATACATGGAGAGGGAACTCTAAACCTGCACCCTTGGTTATTTGTATTCTCAAACAGTGTATGGATGCACACTTGTGCAACCTCTGAATAGACAAATTGGTTAGAAAAGGGCTTTTGAAGCAGAAATTGAAATTAATCCTGATCTCTATGACTCTTATTCACATGGCCAGTATCTTTTGTCTGCTTTACTGAGGTCACAGTGTGCCTGAGTGCTCATCACTAGATTTTGTTCTGGCTCCTGAGACTTTTTTTTTCCCACTTCTCTTCTGATTTCAGGTATCTTGGAGTTTTTTCACCATCAGTTGAAGGACATTGTTGAATATGCAGAACTGAAGACTGTCTGCTTCCAGAATTTACGGGAAGTGGGAAATGCTGTCCTGTTTTGCCTCCTCATTGAACAGAGCCTGGTAGGTGCCTGCTGTGCTAGCTTAAAATCCATCTGTCTCTCAAAATGTACTCTCATATTTTTGTTACTAACGTCATCAATAACAAGGTTGAAATCTGTGAGTTTGCTGTTACTGATGGGCAGATGGGTAGAAACAGTTCCCTGCACTCATCTCTTAGAGTCTTGCAGGGGCTTTCATGCCTGTTAGATACAGTGATGCCTGCCTTTGCTGGGTGAGAGACGTTGCCTCTTGCATGGTACCTGAGGATGTGGCATTGCAATTTTAACCATAAATTATAATCACATATGGCACTCCTGCAGCCAGTCACAGTGTGGCCACTCTATGTCAGTGAGTTGTGCATCTGGTACTGTTCTATTCTCCTTCCTGCATGTCACTCCTGTTGAGGTCTGAAAGGTTAATGTGGACATCCTTGGACATCCTCCTTGTTGCTTGGATGGCTGACAGTGGTGCAGAAATCCACTCATCTGTCCTTGTTTGAACAAAACTGTGAAATGTGTCAGTCTTCCAGCTGCTTCTGATATTCCTAGAGTCTACCTTACACTATGTAAACCCACCCACTGCTGAGGGCACAGTGCTATAAATGATCTTTATCCCTACCTCCAGTTTCCTTTTCCCACCCTTCTTCCATGTTGTTACTACTTGCTGTTCAAACAAGGTGCCCAGACCTGTAATTTCTTTGTTTTGGGTGCTTACAGAGAAAAGGTGGGCATTGGTAATGGATCAGAACAGCAACAGGTGTGCTGGCTTCCCTTTCTTTACCTGCATGGTGCTGTTGGGTGGGGGGGTCTCTTCCTGCTGTGCATACAGACACCCTGCCCAGGCTCTGCATGGTGCTGCTGAGGTTGGGCAGCATGCAGAGATCTTTGCTGACTGCAAAGCAGCCACGTCATTTCCTCAGCAAGCTGGCTGGGGGCCTGCTGTGGGACAAAAATAAACCCTCATAGAAAGCTGCCAGTGTTAGATAAGGTAACAAAGACATGCTGTTCCTCAGGGTTCCTGCTCATGGTGTTAGAGGATCCCTCCCTCGTGGCAGAGAGTAATTGCAGGGCCAGATGACAAGCAGCAAGCCTGTAGTCAATAATGGCACAGCCGAGACAGAATAAGGAGCTGGATTACTTTGGATTCAGACTGAGTGGGTGTGTGGTGAAAGGCCAGGCAGGCAAGGGCCCACACTCCATCCTGGGAGGGTTGAGGGTGTGCCAGAGTGACACCAGCGTGGAGGCACTTTCTTTGGAACACCACCAAGGTTGCCCTTTCCAGTCATACCCGTGCTCGCTGCCTCTCCTCTTGTTTTGTCCTCAGTCAGGCCCCCATGTCCTGTCTTGTGTTTCAGTATTTTTCCGTTGTGGTCATCTCTCACAACTGATCTAGACTTTAGCACAGTGCAAAGTGTAATTCTGAGTATATCTGTGATAGTGGGTCTTGCTCATCCTGACTGCCTAACATATGCATTTTCCTGACTGACATCAAGGAATGAGACCTGGAAAAGGTGCATGAGCCGCAGCACCCTAGCCTTGCTAAGAGTATGGACAATGACCAACTTTTCTAAGTCATTGTTAGGGATTACAGATTAGTGCTTGAAAAATGAGGAGAGGGTCATAGCAAGGTCATGCATCTGTTACTGGTCATCTCTGCATTTTCCCTGTGTGCACACAAAGGAGCAAAGGAACAGGAGACATCTGTCTTCCTTTCCCCTGTCCCTAAAGATGTAAAATACTTCCTAAGACAAGATTCTCTGCTGTTCTGTGTCTCAGCCTGCCTGGCAGGGAGACACTCCCACCACAATAAGCTCCCATTAGGATAATGGGTTGTGGCTCTGGTAAAAATAACCAAGCAGTGAGTCATCTTCTTCCCCTTTTTGTCTGTGCGGGAGCTGTCTGCCACTTTCCCACCGAAATTACTCATTCTGCATTAGTTTATTTAATAAATACCCTGTCCTTTATGGACTGCCAGCTGAGGGTGGGAGGGGAGTTGCTGGAGTTTCTTTGGGAGCTCAGAGTAAGCTGGTGAAGTGGTCTTTGGGAGTGGTCCATGGGGAGAGGCAGGGCTGGGAGCGGCTGACAGAGGCTGGCTGCCCTCTGGTGTTCCTGCAGTGGCATCGGCCTGCATTTGCAATCCCGTTGAGGGGGACTGGTGTGGTTTGGGATTGATGCCTCTGTCCTAAATGCCTCTCGTTTTCTTTTTGTCCCAGTCTCTAGAGGAAGTGTGTGACCTGTTGCACGCAGCGCCGTTCCAGAACATCCTGCCCAGGGTTCACGTCAAAGGTATCTGCAAAGTGAAAATACCTTCCTTGGGTAATGCTTTCCCCTTTCCCTTCCTGCTGCTGTGGTTTCAGTAACCACCTCCAGCCACCCTTTACTGCAGTGCTGGTAATTACAGGAGAGAGGTATCAGATCCAGCCTGTTTGCCTGGCTGAAGAAACAAATGTTTCCTGGTGATTCTCTGTGCAAATTACAAGGGGAAGAGGAGGAATGCCATGACAGGGAAAAGCAGGATGGATGCCCGAGGCAGTATTATCCTGCTTTCTGGATATAGTGAAAGGCTTTTTTGAAGCTGCTGTTTAGCTTATAGAATTGTCAGTTAAATGAGGCATAGGGAGTCTGTCAGCAAGTAAGTAAATAAAGGTGGTCCCTGTAGATTTTTCACTTCCTTTTCACTAAACTGAGTATGCAGTAGTGAATATTTGCAGGATTGCTTCCTGTGGTATCTTCTGTCCTCACCTTTCATCATCAGAAAGTGAGCTGTCTCCCCTCCCCCTTGCCCCTCTTCTTTCTGTGTTTCTCCTCTGTCTCCTTTCTTTTCCATCTCTCATGCTAGAGCAGCTGATTAGTTCTTCTTGGAGAAATCTCATCAGCTACAAAACTCTGAGAATATTTCTAAGCTCACAGTAGCTACTTGCATCTCTGCATAAAACTAACCAGATCATTGTAAACGATATTTTCCCATTTACCAGAGAACATTTTCTACTTGCCAGTGCTGAGGAAGTGTCATCTGCTTTTTAGCCTTGCTATACACAAAGATTCCATCCTCATTTTACCTCACCTTCTAGAGACAAACATTTTATGCATAAAGACAACTTAGTTGTCTTAGTACAAGTAGGGATCAAATATCTTGGCAGCAGCAGCATAACAGAGCCTTATATTCTTCCATGAATTTAGTTAATTATATGTACTCTACTACAAATCCTTCTTTTTGTTTGCACATGTAGCAAATATTTTAAAATATTGTGTATATTTCTCTAAAAGTGCACTGAAGATTAACCAGCTATTTAATGTTTAAATTGCCTAAAAAGAACTGGACTATCCTCACTGGATAAAGATTGTGTTAAAATAAGAATTCTCTTGGTTAATTGCAGTTTAGGATTGTTCTCTTCACTTTTTTTCTTCTCTTTCAGAGGGTGAAAGACTTGATGCTAAAATGAAGAGACTGGAATCAAAATATGCTTCACTACATTTGGTTCCTCTCATTGAAAGACTTGGCACACCCCAGGTAATCTTTCTTATTTGTGTCAGAGGCAATTCAAGAAATATCTGAGCATCAGAAAGCCTGTCCTGATAGCTCTCTCAGAACTTTGACCTGCACATCCAGTTTGTTCACACAAATGATTTTTATTTAGATTCATGAATCTGGTAAATTGTTAAAGCTTAGAAGTTTAAAACAATTGAGACTGGGGCAGAAGTGACATACATTTGAGGGAAAATGCTAATTGGAATGTATGTTTACCATGGGATAGCCTCCCAGTGTAAGGTCCAGCCTGGGTGCTCCTCCTAGGAATTCCACCAAAGGCAGTTTTCTTGTGCACATATACATATATTTTTAAAACATTTTGTCACTCTTTCAGCCACTTAGAAACTCTTGGAAAATGAGCTGTCGTTTGAATTGAGCTCTCATAGAAAAAATGACCAAAGAGAACATTCTTGAACTGCCTTTGCAGCTTCACACTGTTCCCCTTTCTCCTGCTGTGAGGGTGCATTAATCCTCTGCTAACCTTAGCAGTTTACTAGTGGTTGAGATGTGAGTAGTAGAAAGTCAGAGCTGAATGCCTTGAAGCAGAGTTCAGGGGTGACTGCTTTTGTCGTAGGTGCTGCAGCTCAGCAGGTGCTGCTGCACTGGGAGAGGGCTGTCTGTGTGATGGCACAAGCTGGGACAAGCACAAGCAGCATTGCCTCCTGTGGATTTTGTCTGAGCCTGTGGGTGCTCCTCTTGGGAGCTCCCTCATCTCTAACTGCAGCCGCTGTTGCTTTCTGCCTCCATTCAAAGAGTTCTTTAAACTTCCCTGAGATAAATCCAGGACGAGCATTACTGCAGTTAGGGTTACTTAAAGGATTTTGCAATTTTCTCTGCATGTCTTTCCACTGATCTGATCCCCAGGTTAGCAGTGTCTGACCTCACTTTAAGTCAGAAGACATTTCTCCTAGAATAAACCATGCAAAACTGAAAAAAGTGTCTTTTTCCAGGATTTGACGCTTTGTTTCTCTCCACTTCAGCAAATAGCAATCGCAAGGGAAGGGGACTTGCTGACCAAGGAGCGCCTCTGCTGCGGGCTGTCCATGTTTGAGGTGATCCTGACGAGGATCCGCTCCTTCCTGGACGATCCCATCTGGCGCGGGCCCCTGCCCAGCAACGGGGTGATGCACGTGGACGAGTGTGTGGAGTTCCACCGCCTCTGGAGCGCCATGCAGTTCGTCTACTGCATCCCCGTGGGAACACACGAGTTCACTGTGGAGTACGTGCTGCCAGCTGCCCCAGTGCCCCTGTGGGCAACAGAGCTGGGCTTGTCCTGTGGGGGCAGCGGGGCTGGAACCGAGGCGTGCCTGAGCTCGGTGCAAAACCAGGGAGAAGTGCTGCCATCACCGTCAGCCACCAACACAGATACTATTGTATCTGCAGTGAAAATAACCCTCTATTTTAAGTGTTGCAGTGTATAATGAATGAGCCTGTGACAAACAGGCCCTAGCACGGGTCTTTCAATAGGGGTCGTACCCCTATGGACACCCAGCTTAAATAAAATAGCACAATATTTGTGCATCTAACTTTAACAAGTATTTCTCTCTGAAAGAAGAGCAAGAATGAGCACTTGGAATTTAACATTATTAACATGAGTTAACCAGGAACTGTTGTTTGTTCTTGGTTTTGTTGGTTTTTGAGAATATCCTTATTTTGAAAAATTGTTGAGCTGTAACATGCTTTTTACTGAGCAATTAGAAAACAGCATAGGACATTTGCTTCCTTTCATGCCTGCAGCCTAAAGGAGCAGAGTGGTGTTGAATTCCCGCTTTGTTTTCTTTGCAAGCATGGTTTCCACTGAAAATGAAATGTAATGCCACAGGAATCTAATGGGGAGTCAATGTTTTTGAGTAACTCTGTTATGTGAAATTAAATGAGGAGAAGAATTCTGTTTTTTTTGTTAAGCATCTATTTGAGTTGCTTGTGATATCTCCAAAGATAGTCAATATACCAAAGCTTTTGCTTTCTAGATGAATGTCTAATTAATTTATTTTTTAGCATTGTGGCTAATTACTGTGTGTTTGCTGTGACTGTGGTTTGAAGATGTACTGAAACCAGCTCTGTGGTGTGTTTCCTCTTCCAGGCAGTGCTTTGGGGACGGCTTGCACTGGGCTGGCTGTATGATCATCGTGCTGCTGGGTCAGCAGCGGCGCTTTGATGTGTTGGATTTCTGCTACCACCTGCTGAAAGTCCAAAAGCACGATGGCAAAGATGAGGTTATCAAGAATGTGGTGAGTTGCGAATATCTGTATTCGCTGTAATAATAAAGACAACAACTGAGAGCTGTTAGTACTCAGATGCAGTGTAGATGTAGCAATCCTTTTTTCTAGAATGAATTGCTGAAAATGAGGGCGCCAGGATTTTCAGAAACAAAAGATTAAGGCTGGAGTTGGAAGAGCAGTCAAGCAGAATTCTGATGTCACAAATATATGAGATTTTCTTAATGCCTTCCATCTTATATATGTTCATTCCCACAATGACAAGGCTGCTGTAAATTGAGCTTCTTTGTACCTAAAGCAGCACTGTCAAAAACCAAAATGCACCTTCACTGACTTACCAGTGCAAGGGAAACATTTGTAATATTGCTGGGAGAAGTGAGGCAACAGCATTTGCTGCTTTTCTGGCTAAGGCTTTTTATATCCAAAGCTAATTCCTGTCTGTTCTTTTGATGTTTGCAGCCTTTGAAGAAAATGGTTGAGAGAATTCGCAAGTTCCAGATTCTGAATGATGAAATAATTGCTATTTTGGACAAGTATTTGAAGTCTGGTGATGGAGAGAGCACACCCGTGGAACACGTGCGCTGCTTCCAGCCACCAATTCATCAGTCCCTTGCCAGCAACTAGATTCTTACCCAACAATACTTTTTGCACCTCTTTAGGGTAAAAGTATGAGAAAAAAAGCAAGAAACAAAACCCAGACCAACAGTTTTAAAGAATACTCTCATCTGAATTTTTCAGTATGCCTGTGCCATTGGAGTGGCACACTGTTCTCTCCAGTCTCCAAGCACAGTAACTGTATACAATCCATACTTATTTTTCTAGACTAAAATTTTATACACTTTGATTAAAAGCCTGTAAGATTTTTGAAATCTCTTTTCATTCCTGTCCCGAGGTGGCCATTTTAGACTGGACTGGTATAATTTTCCCCTGAAGATATAGAAATAATGGCTGTGGAGGATAAAAAACGGTTCTGTAGAAAAAATTTTTAGAAATCAATGCATAATTGTTTGTATTAGAGCCTTAATTGCTTAATTTGCCTTTATTAAAAAAAAAAAGAGAGAAAACAACAAAACAAACTCTGCTGGTGCTTTGTGAATAATTTTCTAGTCAGTTGCTTCTTTTTCCTCCTTGCAAAACTCTTCTCAGAGATCAATAATTATGGAAATGAAGGCTATTTAAAGTGTTTATTTCAAAGTTATTTAACACAGAGATGACCAATAGGATTCTGATCTTTTTAAAAGGTAGAAGTTTGATTGATTAGAATGGGAACTATTTAATTTTTCCTAATGAGAGCTTCTAACACAGTTTATATTTTCGTTTGCAATACATACCTGTGTACCCAAACACGTTTACAAGTGATGAGGAATTATTGTTTATGAGGATCTTGACTACAGTGATCAGGTGTAATCTATCCCAGTACATAAACTCTAATGATGTTAATCATAATTTATTATGGAAAGTATTTGTTAAATTACACTTGCTGTATAATGCAAACACTGCATCAGTAAAATTGTAAAACTTTGCAACTATAGAAGTTGAATTTTAAAGCAAACCATTCAGCCAAAAGTAGTAACTCCTGCTTGCTTACTCCAGGATCCTATCAGTTTGTCAGCTGGCTTTGGGATCAGCCCTAACCAAGATGTTAAGATGGCCAGAACAGATAATTGCATGCTTTATCCAGGATATGGATTTATGGAGATGTTACTTGGTTAGTCTTTCTAACCTGTAGTGTGAAACCAAGAATGCATCCCTTTGAGAAGCTGTTTTTCTTCCTTCCCTCTTAGTAGTTCATAGTTATGTTACAGCACATCTTTTCTCTTGCTCAGCTCTTTCCAGGAGCTTCCCAGCCATGAAATTGACACCAATAGTGGGTAGAGCATCTGACAGAAGAGGTACACAGGAAGTGAGAAATACGTAGGTATTGGAGCAGCAGAGAACTCCATCTTTGAGGAAAGAAATTAATTCAAATTTCCTCAGTAAAACAGGATGGAGATTTTGCAGACAATCAGCAATTCCCACAATCACAAGTTTTCCTAGGACATCTGTGCTTGAGAGCTGCCATTCTGGAGTGGTGTCTGTCATGGTCAGAGTGTTGCTGCATGGGAAAGAGAAGTCAGAAGCACTTGTGCTTTGTTACACCAGCTTGTTTTAGGATTTCATTTACAAGGTGTTTAACAGATTATTTTATTTAAGAAACAGTCTTTTAGTTCACAGAAGACTTGGTCAGCCAGATGCTTCCCTGTGCTTCCAGCTTCAGTTAAAGAAATGAACAACATTCCTAATTTGCTGAGATCATCATTGGTTTAAGGAAGTCTCACACACCTGAGACTTTGGCTCAGCACTGGTGCAGAAATGGTTAGTTACTAAAGCCTGATTTTTTTGTTTAAGAACTATTTAAGAATAGCTAATCATGATGTGAACAATTTCTAGTTCTTACCAATTAACTTTCAGCAGTAAGAGAATTGGTCTCTTAACATCTTAAAACTACTATTAAATACATACTTTATGATCACTGAGGGGAAAAAGTTTAAGACAATTCAGACATTAATCCTATGAGATATTAATTTCCCATTTTCATAATGTAAATTTTTCATCATTATTTTAAAAAGGATTATAGACTTGATAGGAACTAAATAGTCTTTGCCTGGTATAACCTTTCCTATCTAAAAAGAAAAATGCAGCAAGGTGCACAAAAGGTGTAACTTTTTAATTTCAATTCATATCAAAAACCTTTTTCTTCTTCGACATCTTTGCCCCTCCTGTATGTTATGACACATACCAAAGGAAGGCAGCAGAATTTTGTTTCACAGGTGGTAACTTGGGGGTTTTTTTCTGTCCTAGGAAAAATCTTAATTTTTCTTAAACACTATGGCACTAAACCTGACAACATCCAGCAGTAACTATTAAGTCTCTGTCCCAAGTATTTCCAGCTTTCATCTGCATAGTACAAAGTTCTTATAAAACAAACATTCTTCCCTAATTTTAATTTTCTGCCTTTACAAGAGTGAATTACCACCTACCTGCCCCACCTCTCCTTGATTTGGTTTTTTATTTTTTAAGCAATGTAAATTTTTTTGGGGGTCTTTTTGAAATACTCACTGTTGCAGCCAGCACCTGTGCTGCTGCAAACAAAATAGCAATTCTGTGAGTTCAAGCTGTAACATCAGGTCTGCGGAGCCAGGACAGCATGGTGCAGCCCAGACAGAACCTGACCTTTGTTACAGAAGAGGGAACAGCTTTTTTGGCTACTAGTAATGATTCAGATCCTTTTTTCTGCATAAATTGTCATGGCAGGAGCTACCAGCTCACCTATCCACACAGAGCACAAACTCCTGCCTTCCTGTTTCTGCCAGCAAGTTTTGTATACAGCTTTACCTAACCAGTATTTTCAAAGGATCAGTTGTGCTTGGCTGTAGCCTTCCCTTTTCTCTTTTACAGACTAGAACAGGAACAGTTGCTGCAGCTCCTGTTTCAATATGGTTACAGTCACTCACTCCATGGTCAGGGCACAAATACAAAAGATCCAGGTTTACTGCAACCTTTTTACCACCAATGCAGAAATAAAGCCATTTATTTTTGATAAAATTGTAATTAGTGCAATACATCTTGAAAACAGAAGAATGAAATGAAAGTATTTACACATAACTTAAGCAACAAAACCAATTGTGGTCTGAGGTCATTTTAGTAATTTTTAAAGTAAAAAATAAGGCAAATAAACATTTCAGTGTTCTTTATCCAAACTAATAAACTCAAAAATCAACGATTGTCTACACATACTGTTAAAAAGTACATGAACTTCCAGACAAGCTCAGACATTTCACAGCAGAAAAAAAAATTCCAGGGTTACAGAATTGTTCTTTTCTTAAGTAACACGTAGATATTTTCAGAAGGCTGACAGGCTTCCATTTCTCCTGGCTGAGAGACTCTCAGTGGATTGCATTTCACCTAGGCAGGCAGAACTTTCTTCATCATCATTAAAGCTGTCATATGTGCTCAGCAAGGTGCCATTTGCTGCTCTGTCATCCTTCCGCAGAGAGAGGGGCAAGTTTGCTAGGGTGAAGTTAACATCTTTGAAGGCATGCAATAAAAAGATCCCCACAATAATAGTCAGGAAGCCACTGAAGGTGCCAATAATGTCATCAGCCGCCATGTGTTGCCATTCCTTGAAAAGGATGGCAGAACAAGTTAAAACAGATGTTGTAAAGATTACATAATAGATTGGAGTCACTATTGAAGTGTTGAATATATCCAGAGCCCTGTTTAAATAGTTGATCTGCGTGCTCACACAGACAGTAAGGCTTAGCAGCAGAATCCAAGACAAGGGATGTTTCAGCACTGGTTTTCCTGCAAAAAGTTCCTTTATAGCGATGCCCAGACCTTTGACACAGGAGACTGATAAGGCTCCAATTACAGAGCAAATCGTTATGTACACGAGAATGTTGGTCTGTCCATGGCGAGGTCCCACCACACATATGAGAATTAAAGACACAATGACAACGAGCGTTGCGAAGACCACAAAACCTGTGGTTGGGGGAAAAAAATCTTGTTATTTATAGACACTAATGGGCACACTTGTTACTTACAGATTCTATTTATCAGAAGCAGGGGATATTTCTCTTTGAGGTGCAGGGAAAACACTCGTTAACAATAGGACTGACTCAGGTTAAACAGAAGAATTCAGGATGTTTCTCATTATTCTTCCAACATCACAGTTTAGATGATGTTAGAGTGAGCTAGCCAAAACAAAGGATGTTTTACAGGCATGCTGTATTACCCTCAACAGTCTATTGGCAAGATTACTACAGAATTAGATTGCTAAACTGCCTTACACCCAGACTCACTGGGGTGTAGATGCCACTGGACACAGGCCTGAATCTGAATTGAGTCTTTTTTAGGAGATAAGTTTTGGCAGGTGGCTGTATTCATTAGCAGGTCATTCCTTAAGAATATATTTTTAATCTCTTTGCTGGCTATTTCCTCACATTTAAGATGAGAATTGCCTTTGTATAAATAAATGCAGATGTGCATTTGTGAGTGCCTCATCTTCCATGCAGGCATACCAGCTCATCTGTAGGACTTGACTTCTCAGCAGACATTACAACACTTACCTTTTCATTTAAAGGACAGCTCAAAGTTGCACTTAATATGACACACTTCAATCAAAATTTATAGAATTTTTGTTTATCCACCTGTGCTGCTGCATTTGTTTAAACAAAGTCACCTCAGTGGTTGCCATCAAGGCACTTTATTCAAGGCCAGACAAGTTCATTGGCATCATGCAAAGTTCCCTATGGAATATTACAGAATTCAAATCTCTACTTCATTTGGACGACATGTCTACATGAAGCAGACACAGCCATCTTACTGGAACTTGAAAGCAGCAGTAATGAAACTAAAATGAAGAAATGATGGGCTGTGTACATATCAAGCCAGCATTTTTCTTACCTGGATCACCTAGTTTGTGGGACATTTCATCCAAAGTTTCTACTTCTTCCTCTTGCGGAGCATGAATTACCATCACAGTTGATCCCAGTATACTTAACAAACATCCTATTTTTCCATGTAAATTAAGTTTTTCATTTAAAAAGAAGGATGACAGAATGGCACTAAGAATTAAAAAAGGCACCAACAAACATGGGATTAGTAACACTCATTTGCTCATCAGTTACAGGTAATTTTGACTGTACTTGCATCCACGTTCTGCAGCTTAAAAATAGCTATTTCCTACCTTGAGATACTTGCTGTGGACAGAACTACCTGTTAATATTTGGCATCTCTGCCTAGAACCCCTTTGCTATATCTAAGAACTTACAAAAATAATTTCAGAAATACAGAAATATTTACTTAGGAATGAAAATACTCCTCTGCTGTGATTACCATGTTTTTGAAATGTAGAAGACAATAGCTTTTCATAGATGGACATGTAGATGCATTGCTAGAACCCATTTAGATCATAGCCACTATGTATTTGGAGACACTTAAAAGTTCCTCCCAATGTTTATAAGCACTCTGTTGTGAAGAACAAAGCCCACTTATTACAGCATAGCTCAGTGACATATTTCTAAAGAAATATTTTACATTTCTCTCAAGTCATACTGCTTTCTGTTAGTGTTTCTTACCTTACAAGAACACTGAGAGCTCCTAGAGGAGTCACTAGCGTAGCTGGTGCAAAAGCATAGGCAGCAAAGTTCGCTACTTCTCCAGCTCCCACTGCAGAGGAACAGGAAGTAAAAGCCAGGAGTTAGGCTGTCTCATGCAAAAAACCTCTGATCCAGGACAAGTGTTCATGTAGACACAAACATGCACCAAGGGAACAATGGAAAATTCTAATGATAGCATTCAGCTAACATTAATAGCAGAACACACCCCTGCCCCTCTTACCCACTCTTTTAAAACCAGGCTGTGGAACTACAACAGGTATTAGAACTGATTCTACCAAATCAAAAGGTGTTTTATTTTAGTGTCTGTGCTGTAGCTCCCCAGCCTGCCAGCTTGACTCATGAAGTTCTGCATGGAGAAATCTGCAATAGCAGGATATAGCAGAGCACATACAGAAAGCCATAGTTACTGAATACTGACAGTAAGTTGAGAGTTCAAGCAATGAAAAAAATAAATCAGAAAAGAAAATATGCTTTCCCTTCAAGAAATCCTATCTATCTAAGCAGTTTTCTGCTAAGACAAAAACTAGAATGCATATGGGTAGCAAAGACGTACAAAACCAATGTTTGCCTAGTTCCACTGCACAAAGAGGACAGTTACATTAAAGGAAGAACTTCTGGTGTGAGAGAAGTTATATTAAAATCATTAGATCTGCATCCATCAAATCTCCAGGTAACATTACCATGCATTATAGAATCCCAATCTTGTTCCCTTTTTTGTAACCATGCTGCCATCTGTGGCATAGTTATTTATTGAAGTTATATAATGCAGATTGTATTTTTGACACTTACATGAATAACTTTTGATACTTACTTGAAAGAAGTCCAGCCCACCACAGCCATTCCTTAAGGTATGCATGACCACCTTGACCTAAAATTGAAAGAACATTGGCTATTCCACTAAAAACATCAACACCCTGTCACTAATAATGCTGCCATGATATAAAATAATTTTTGCAACCCATGCCCTTAAAAACATGAGCAGCCTTTTGATACCTAGGCTCTCTAGTTAGAAGGGTTGAAATCAAAGCATCTTCAATTTCTGATGTGCCTCCTACAGCCTACTTTGATAACCAGTTATTTTATTTCTTTTGTGTTAGAAATGGCACTGATGATCATGTCAGCATTACCCTGAGAAACAGTTCTTTCAAATCACTGAAATTACATGAAAAGCCAGATCATGTGTCTCTTACTAGGACTGCTGCTCTGCAGAATTTGTGCATGGTTTTTATGTGGTTGAGTACATGTGCAAACACCACATTTTCTCATTCCAAACCAGGGTGCATGAATTATGTATCTCAAAATCAACCATCTTTTAGAAGCAAAAATGACAGGTACTGAATAAAAATATTCAGACTCAACCTTCTGAATCATCTGAGGATGCTGCAACTATCCTACCTAAATCTATCTGCTTTCCATTTAAAACCATTGCCCTCTTGTCCTGTCAATACTGGCCCTGGTAAAAAAAACCAAAACCCCTAAACAAACCTCTCTTTTAAAAAAGCCCCCTTTAGGTACTGGAAGGTGCTATAAGGTGTCCCAAGACCCTTTTCTTTAGGCTGAACAATCACAACTCTGTCAGTCTAGCCTCATAGAAGTGTTCTGTCCCTCTGATCATTTTCATGGCCCTTCTCTGGACTTGCTCCAACAGGTCCATGTCCTTCCCATGTTGGGGATCCTGGAGATGGATGCAGCATTGCAGGTGGGGTCTCACCAGAGCAAAGCAGAGGGTCTGAGAATCCCCTCCCTGGCTCTGCTGGTCACATCTGATTTGGACATGTTTGGCTCTCTGGGCTGAGTGCACACTGCTGGGTTATGTCCAGTCTCTCATGCACCAGCATCCCCAAGCCCTTCTGGGCAGGGCTGCTCTCCATCTGTCCATCCCCCAGCCTTGTGTTGATACCAGAAGCTGCCCTGACACAGGTGCAGCACCTTGCTCTGGTTCTTGTTGAACCTCATGAGGTTTGCACAGACCCACTCCTCAAGCCCATCCCAGTCCCTCTGGATACCACCTCCTTCTCTCTAGAGCATGAAGTGGCCCCCTCTCCAGCTTGGTGTGATCCACAACCCTGCTGCCAGCACTCAGTCAATCCCACTGTCTGTATCACTGATGAGGATATTTAATAGCATTGCTTCCAGTATGAACCCTTGAGGCACACTACTCATCACATTCAGTTACTACACGTGATTTCTAGTTTTCTAAAACAATCTCCTGACACCCAAACATGGTCAACACTCTTAAATTCACTCAATCAGGAGCACAGACATAGTTAAAGAGTGCTGCTTGCAAGTTCCATTTGCAAGTACAATTTAGACTTAACTGACATACAAAGGAATCCTTTGACAAGTGTCCCCAGAGGGCATTACATATGCATTAAAGAGCATGTGTCACACACAGAGTTAAGGGTATCTGACACCGCAGAAAAAACACACCAGCTCTCTGTTTTAAGTTTCATCTACATGTAACAAAAACCCCAAAAAGTGAAAACAAGATCATTAGTTTAATGAACTAACGAACAGACGTAATCTTCTGTAAACAGCAAAATCTAAACACCAACAATTTATTAAAAGATGTATGCATTTACCTGCTCTCATGGAGCCTTTCCTGGCTAACCGGAGGAGACCTTTCTTTTTCAGGATGAAGCTTCCTCCAATGAAAATGCTGGAACTCATAGCCAACACCAGACCAATACAGAAGTCATACTTCCCACGAGTTTGGCTCATCTCGTAAACTACTGAACACTGTCACATTGATCAATGAGGAGCAGAACTTCTGATACTCAACAAAAAATGATGCAACACTGAAATGTGAGCAAAATAAACATGTTAGAATTAAGCTGGTAGAAATAGGTGCTGTATAGGAAAATCCTCAACAGCTCATGTGACCAGTTCTCCTGCAAGTGGCCTCTGCTAAGAGTGGTTAACAAAAAAAAAAAAGGTAATCTGAAGCATGTGTAAGCTTGCACTCAGGATGAGCAACTAACAAGTTTGAACAGAGAGAAGGAAGGGTTTCTGACCTGGCATATAAAAACAAACAAAAATTCTATGAGAAACTTTAGGGAAATTTTACAAACATGTCATTTATTCTTCTTTTCATTGAATAAGCAAATCTGTGTCTGGCACACCATGTAACTGACACTGATCGAAAAATTACTTACATTGAAATCAGTCTGTAATAGAGTTTGAGAACAATCGCAGCATTTCTTCCATATAAACTCCCTAGAAAAATGAAAGAAAATATTAGAAGGATGTTTAATCATATAGCCATCTTCATAACACAAACAAACCTCACATGCATGCACATGCAATTACTCTTTAACAGGAAAATCTGGCAAGAAGTAAGGCCTTTGTTAATTTATTTTACACAGTTTCCTATACTTGTATGAAGCACCTTTCAATATTACTTTTCCCTGTAGTTTCATGCTTTCAACTTTGATTAATTTGCTATACCTCTATGAAAACCTAACAGAACAACTGGTAGGTTAATATTAAAACTGAACACACATCCTCTTACTTGCATCCAGTTAGAATGTAAAAAAGTAAAGGAAAACAGTAAGCACTCAACACAGCACTGCTCAAAATGCTGCAAGAGCCACAGTTCAAAATTCTTAAATCCTCTTCTCTTAATCCTTGCACAGGAATTTTTAATATCTTATTTTGTAGGAGAAACTAAGTAAATTATCTACAAGAGAATACTTTCGCTTTCTAGAAACTTTTAAAAAGAAACTATATTCTTGCATGGTACAAAACTACCTATCAAACAAAACCAAGGAAGACAAATCATCAGGGCGTGAGACAAACCAAACCCAGCCACCTCACCAACAGCATAAAATATCGTCCTGGTTTTGAATTCAAACAAGACTTTCAGTCCCTTGAAGAAGCTTTTAATGCAAGGAAAAGACAAGACTTTTGTGACTGTTCTCTCCACCATCTGTTCTAGCAGGTGTAAGGCATACTGTGCAGGTAATGGAGCTAAGAATGTTCTCCCCACTCCAGCTGGTATAAAAGGTGACAATGGTATAGCATCACCTGAGGGAGGAAGGGCTGGTTTTGCTAAGCTTTATGCTTTACTGTTTTTTTCAACAATTGCTACTTTAGCTCTATTACTAATGGGGTTATTTTTACTGGTGCAGCTTTTTACTAAAAGACAACTCTCCATATTGGCAAAGCCACTTTTTTTCCCATTTTCTTCTCTCCCTGGCTTGCATACCTTCACCTACACTGACAGAGGAAAAGAGCATCAGTTAGTCCCATTCTGACACCTTCCACCCACTGCATTCCAGAAACAAGGGAGAAAGAAGCACAGGCTGCTTTTCTTTGCAGCAGAGGATGAATTTGATTGCAGAAGAATGAGGAAAAGGATGCTACACTTCAAAACTAGTATTTCTACTTTCCCCCATGTCCCAAAATACACGGAAGTGCCCTGTCAACCTCTTCGTTAACCTTTTAAACGACTCAAATTTCAACCACTTAAATTACAAAAATTCAGATAAATTACTGCTAGCTCTTCCCATCAAATTTATTTGTCCTCACAGACATAGCCTGTCTGCTTGGGCTGGACTGACTTATTTCCACCTAAGGTTTATTCAGATGTCTGCAGTTGCAGACAAATGTCACACAGTCATGGTGGACCCAGCTTCCCTCCCTCTGTACACAGCACAGATATAATTTGTATGTGTAGAACTGACACGTGCAAGGTCAAAGCAGTACCAGGCACTGGAAGTTTTACACTCTAGGAAATCAGACTTTAATCTTAAGACTTAATAAAAGAAGAACTAATGCATGCTCATACATATAATCAAGAAAATTATCTATGGGCATGAGAAAAGAAAATGCAGTTTCTGGAATAAATAACGCCTCTCATGCTTCTGCCTTGAGACGTGCCAAAGCTGTTGCATTCCAGCAGCCAGGGCTACTACTAGGTTATAAACAGAGAAAAGACAGAAAATGTAGGAGTTAAATAAAGCTGGCAGTCATGTAGTTCTGCAAAGGTTCTCTAATCAAGTTCACAGCTGATTTTAACACATAGAACACTTCATCCACTCAAGACCAGCAGTGTTATGAAGGAGTACTAGTTTCCTGCTCTGATTTCAGAGAAGTAAAGAAGGGCTGAGACTCTCCTATTCACAGAAGTTACAACATCTACCATGCCTCCATTAATGAGCCACTCATTAATGAATTGCCTGTGGATGTGCTGGTGTCATGAGTCATAACTCTCAGTGTGCAATAGTGGAACTGGATTTGAAGGTTATCAGATAGGGAGGAACAGAGAAAATTAGAATAAAAAAAAACCAACAAAAAAAAAAAAAACCTGTGGGAGATAAGCAAATCCAGATTAGCCAGGAAGCTTTTCTGCTTATTTTCAAGATTTAACCAAACGTATCACAAATGCTAGCAAGATACAGACTCTCCGGTATAAAACACAGGATAACACTTCTTTGCCTCTTTGCTCAGAAGTCCTTTTCTCTCAAAAGCAGCACACAGTGCTCAAAAGATGTTACATTTATTGCAGCAAGTGAGCTTTCTAAATATTCAGAAACATTAAAAGTGGTGTAATAAGAAGAAGTAATATTTTACATTTAAAAACAGATAAGCATAAGTAAGAATATGGGAGTTACCAGTTAAAGAAAATTAGTATCACTTCCACAAGCTGTATGTTGTATGGAAACAATAATTAGAGCTGGGAAAGGCAGATGTGGTACATTGTTCCAACTTTGCTTACTTGGCCACAAGTCCTCTAGAGTTCAGTAGACAGTCTTAAAACTTAAAAGAAATATTCTAAATAGATGCTAAATTATTTAAATTGAAGAATCTTTTCTAAAACCTGCTCTTTTCAACTATGATCAGGATGATGCCATTAAGCAAAAAATGCCTTAACAGGCCATTTACTTCAACCCTTTGCCTTGTACTACATAATTCACTGCTGCTCCTCATTATAGAGGAGCCAAGCTTCTCCCATGAAATACTTGCAAAGAAAACTTCACAAACATGATGCCATTAGGAACTCTCATTATCTGATCATGTTCACTTTCACTACCAAATCTCACTGCTGAAAAAAAGATACAAGTTCCTTTACCTTTGCAGCCACATTATCAACATTACTCTGCAGGTTAGGTGCCTGGCACCTCCTGCTGTGCCACCATCTGGGTCCTTTCCCAAAAGCCTTTTTAAGTGCAATTTCTAAAGCTGCATATGTTACTTTAGCTTGAGTTATTACCACTTCTGCAATACAGTGGTAGACTGTATTTCTTTTTAAACATCCAAACCAGGTGGGTTTTTTTGCCTTTTTTTTCCAGTCATCTACTGTTGACTCATTTTCAACTTCTCTATTAGTATAACCTCCTGCACTTGTATAGCAAATTACTCCTGCCTGGGTGTAATATCTTCCATTTACTCCGATTAAAAGCATCTCTTTTTTTAGAAATGTTTCCTGAAAACATTTAACCAAGGTTATACACTGGCAATTCTTCCCTGTCCAATGTTATTGATTATTTCTTTTGCCTTTTGAGCCAGATCAATAACTTAAACAGCCAAAGATTCAGACATAATGGAAGACTTTTAAACAAAAGCCTGCTTTGGCAAGACAATAATACTGTAGGTACAGCTATTCTGCATCTTTAGAACTGTTATGTGGTATTTTACTGTCAATGCTGCTTATTTACAAGAGCTCCACGAGAAGTTTTATATTTCTAACATTGCAATTAAGCACCTATTTAATGCCCTTCTAGCCATAAATCTTGTCATGGAAGAAAAGGGGGTTGAATCAACAAGTTGCTTTAACAAACATGCATTGACTATTATGTGTCATGCTGGCTTTTATGTGGTCCCTTCTTCCTTTCCAGAAGCATAAGACTACATGAAACAAATATTTCCTAACAAAACAGAAATCCAAATGTTTGGTGATGAGCCTATAGAAGGCTCATTATACATACCAATTTTGTTCCAAAATCCAGAGGCATTCACTTCTTAAGTATTTCGAAGTTAGGTTTCTAAAACAGAATTTAAAAATAACATTAACTGGCATGTTAAGAATCTGGCAAAAAAATTACGTCCATTATTTCAAGCTGACTTAATTTTCATGCATGACACACAAGACTTTATAATCTCCATCTATGCTTTAAAAAAGAAGAGGATTTTTGTTTTAGAAACACTTGAATAACAAATCAGTGTGATTTCAGATTTGATCTTCCTTAGATCTTGCCTGAAGCCATAGTTATTTCATCCCTTTGCTTTTCACTTCACAAAATGAATAAACTAACCTGTGATCTAAGATATTCTTTAGAAGGTACTGCATTAAAGTTGAACTGGTTTCCCCTCAGTGTCCTCTTCTCCAGGCTGACCAAGTGCCAAGTACCCTCAGCTGCTCTTCATACTGCTTCCCCTCTACCCCCCTCACCACCTTTGCAGCCCTCCTTTGGACACACAGAACTCTGGGGCAGTGGGGAGTATGAACACAGAAATATTCTTAGTAAGATTACAAAAAAAAAAAACCCAAATATACCTAATTATTAAATCCAAGCCTTCCTCAGTCACATTCCATCCAGTCACAAATATATCGTTTACACAGATATAGAGAGAACATTGAAGGACAGACACAACAGAGTATTAGGATAAGAGTTCAAACCTTAATCATGTACACCTTTAAAAGGCTAAGATGGATGCACACAGTACCCACAGATTCTGCACACACCATTTAGGAAACAATACGTTTAATTTCATACTGCACATTTGTCCCAATACAGGATACAGTTTTCCAGCTCTGTCAAAGTTAAAGACTGCCCAAACTTACAATCATAATTATTTATATATTACACATAGGCAAGCTAAAATCATATTCATGTTATATATATATGCATATATATAATGTTAGAGGCACTATCACATGCTCAGAAAGCAAAACATACCTTAACTATCCTAAAGCTGTCTATTTGAAAAGGTTTAGATAAACTATGGGGGAAATTCTTTACAGCAGACTTCTATTTATAAAGCAAAAGCAACAAGCACTCCATGTTATGAACCTAGGAGGAAACAAAAAAACGCCACATTAAAAAACGTGTTCTTTACGTGAGCTATTTGTAGTTATTCTATAAAAAAACGACCTTTAATTAAAGCACTTTCACATAAAGATAAAAAGTATCTTCACTAAAACAGTGTTATTCATTAACTGAATACTAAACTACAGAAGTGCTCTGTAACTGATACTGCATTGACGGTTTACATGGAAAGCTATCAAAATAGATTCAAGATAAGACTTGCCTCATCTTTGCTGTACCTCCACTCTAGTGGGAGGAATAACCAGCACAGGGTCACTGAAGTTCCACCTTTGGTATTTAAAATGGGCAGTTTCAAATTTAAGGTAATTCAGGAAGTTAAAGTCCAATCTAGACATTAGTCACGGCTACTCCTTTGACATGACTGATAACATGTTATAACCTGCCTTCTTGTCACCAGGATTGCATCATGACAATCAAGTACTTTAACAAAAGCAGAACTAGTATGACACTGAATTCTAAACACAACGATACCAACGAAACCTTATGGAATAATTTTCTGTCAGTGAAGCTGTTACATTCTGGGGGAAAAACCCTAACTGTATACAACAAAGCACATCAAAGGCACTAAGACAGAACCACAACCACTTACATTCATCATGTTTTCAGTACAAACAGCGTTAAAGACATTGTAGTGAAACAGAGAAAGCTGACTGCTTGAAAAAGATTAGGGGTAAAAAAACAGGGATGAAGTAGTTAGATCCAAGCAACATCTTCACAGTGTATGAACGAACAAAAATCTTCACTCTGAATCACAGAATCAGCTAGGCTTGAAAAGGCATGTGAGATGGAGTCACACCTATGACCCAACCACCACCTTGTCACTGAGTGCCACGTCCAGTCTTTTCTTAAACAGCTCCGAGGACAGTGACTCCACCAGGTACCTCCCTGCTTAGCCCATTCCAACATCTTCTCATCACCCTGTCTGTTAAGAAATTCTTCCTAATATCCAACCTAAACCTCCCCTGGTCAGCTTAAGACAACACTGAACTACAAGGCAAAGCTACGATTACTTTTTCCAAGCCAAAGTGATGCACCAGGGCTCTGAGTTCCTGCTGAAGGTGCTCTGGAAGTAGACTGCACAAGCCTCAGCCTCGGATAATTCAACCCCGGTCCAAACGAAGATGAACCGGTTTAGCTCCCTGCTTAACCACACGCACTCGCCAACACGGGGCACAGCGGCTGCGGAGCACAGGCACACCCAGCACACTCTACCTGGATACCTCTGCCCGGTGGGACAACCCCGCGAACAGATTTAGAGCTTTTAGTCTCGGCCTTCTCAGACCAAACACAGGTTTCCCAGTACAGGCAGTCCCAAGGCCCCGCGCCCCCGGCCCGCCTGCTCCTCACCCGCACTGCCCGGCACCCGGGCCCTGCGCCGAGCGCTCCGCGGGAAGCAGCCCCGCCTTCCCCCGCCCCGAGGGGCCGGCCGGGCCCCTCCCCGCCTCTCCCCGCCGGTACCTGCGGCCGCAGCCCCCTCACATCCCCGCCGGGAGCGGCGAACCCACAGGAGACGGGGGCGAGGGAGGCCGGAGCGGGCGGCGGGAGGGGCCGGTGCCCGTCCGCTCCAGCGCCATGAGGGGACGGGACGGGACGAGACGGGAGCGGCAGCGGCAGCGCAAGGCCAGGCGGTGTCCCGGGCCCGTCCGCCCCCTCCGCTCCGCGGTTCCGGCAGCGGCCGCCGGAAGGGGCGCGGCCCGGCCCCGAGCCCCGCCCGCCGCGGGCACGGTCCCTTCCGCAGCCCGCCTTCCCGGGCTGGCGGCGGTCCCGCACCGGGGCTGGCTCCCGGCACCCGGCCCGCCGCGGGCACGGTCCCTTCCGCAGCCCGCCTTCCCGGGCTGGCGGCATTCCCGCACCGGGGCTGGCTCCCGGCTCCCGGCCCGCCCGCAGCCGGGTGAGGCATTCCCGCCGCCGCCCCTGCCGGCACCCGCGCTGCGCAGGCTTCATTGGCACCCACAGAAAATCGCAGAATCACGAATGGTTTGGGTCGGAAGGGGACCTTGAGGACCATCCAGTTTCAACCCACCCTACCGTGGACAGGGACACTTTCGACTAGACCAGCTCGCTCAAAGCCCCATCCAGCCTGGCCTTGACCACTTCCAGAGATGAGACATCCACAACTGCTCTGGGCAACTGTTTCAGCTCCTCCTCACCCTCACAGTATGGAATTTTTCCTAATATTTAATCAAAAACAGGCCCCCTGTCACTTGGATACCATTCCCTCCTGTCCTGTCACTACACAAATAGTCTTGTGCCATCTTTCCTGTAAGTTTCCTACAGGTACTGGAAGGCTGCAATTAGGTCACCCCGAAGCCTTCTCTTTTGCAGGCTGGAATAAACACGAGCTGTTTGCTGTAAGGGAGACATTTTACTGGGCCAGCTAAAGGGAATAGCTAGTGAATCGATTTAATCCAGGTCACCCACTCTCAGCACGTGCTTTACACAAACTGCTTTAATCTCATACAAAGTAAATGGATAAATACAGTTAGACAAATATTTGTCCTCTGCACACAGCAAGGAGTCTTTGAAACTGCCATAACAAGCGTCAGAGGGTTCTTTGGTTTACTCAGGACTATCTCTGAGTATGTTTTACACAGCTGCCTTGTAACATTAAATCTGAACAACTAGCACTGCCAAAATACCTATGCTATAATACCTCCATATGGAAGATGCAGTTCTGCCTCTTTAAACTCAGTTTTGTCACATCCCTTAGTGACAGCAGTTCCTATTCTTTTAGTCTTCTCAGGATTTGTGTTGACATTATCCTAGTCTGCACAAGCAGCTGCTTCATTTTTGCTACACCTGGAAACAAACCAATGTTGGCTTTCCCTTGTAGGATACCCATAACAAATCCACTCTTCGTCACATTACCCACTGTCTTATATCTCATTAAAAATGGTCCCTCACTCTGTCACAAAAACTAAATTTCTACACCACTCAAAGCATATGGATGTTAGGCCTATTTTATTCTCTAAGGCAACATTCCATTCCCCAATATAAAACTAATCTAGTATTCTTGACATGAACTTTGCACTTACAAAATAGTGTTATATGTGTGTGTGTGTATATAAAAAACATACTTTAAGATAAAAAAATTACTAAGCAATTTAAAGTCATTACCTAGGTAATGACACAGTTGGACACTGGTTTTCTTGTTTTACCAAAACTGTGAAGTCTTTGAAAAAATTAACAGCTGGAAAAAATGGTTTCTCAAATGGATTAAAAAATTAAAATCTGCACCACCTAAACCAGTACAGTATAAACAGAAGCATCTAAGTACTGATAGCTAGGTTCAAAGTTCAAAGGAGCTAAAGAACTTCATATGCCTGTGATCATGCCAAATACTGATAATGTGTTTGTGTACATATTCCTGAGTTAAGAGTAATGTCTGAAGCAAGTCAATTTAGTCTTCCCTTTCCCCTCTTGTCTCCCTCTGCTTTCCTTTCTTCAAAAACACCTCTCAATCAAGCTAAAACTATAATGAATAAATACCTGAAAATATTAACTGGACTTTTCTAAGCATTTTAGATGCTTATGGAACTTCAGTTGTTCTGTTAATCCCCTCTCTTGTGTTTTTTCAGCTACTAGCTCTGCTTAACACACAGACATCTGTTCAGAGTACAAATTCAAGTGTTTTCAATTTGGCACAAAATTTGGCACATTCAGTATTTATTTCAAAGCCAAGGGTTATGCTCAGTAACGGAAAATACTCAAACTATCTCCGAGTAATTTACAACAGCACAGTATTTCAGGCATGCTTGCTGAGTATCTGGCAAGAACTCCAAGCATGAGAATGGTAGTAATCTGCCTAATTTAAACCATTCTCATAGGGCAATTCAGGTGCACAAACCATCCTTGTGCCCAAGAATTTCATGAGAGCAGTCAATGGAGGTCCTTTTGCATGGCTATGGACAGGATTTTTTAGGGCTTAGTATCTACTATGTGTATAAACATCTAGTAAAGTTTAAAAAGGGCAAAGAGCAAAATATACACCTGTACAACCTCAGGAAGCTCTAACAGGGTCTCTGGTGACTGCTTCCATGTTGTGTTTTGTGAAGACAGCTGGGCAGAACAAAGACACCACATCTGTGAGTCTACTTGTATGACAGCTGCAGTGTCACAAGGAACTTAAGGGACTCTGCCTAAGACTTAAATTTGTAGAACAAACTTCATGAAAATCAACAGGATTTTTTTTTTTGACAAAATGAGATTTTGTCTTTAATGCTCTTCCAATGTGAACTGCATTGCTGAGATAAATATATGAACTGTGGTGCTGAGATAAATATGCTATGGATTGATTATGTCCCAGACTTTGAACAATACCAGTGGTGTAAATGGTACATCTGCCTTTACAACAATGCTGCTGCCTTAGAGGCCTAGCTCCTAAGATGCACAAGACAAGAACAGATAGCTGAATTTTCCTGCTAACAACATACAGACTCCTTATCCTAACTACTTAAAGGTCAGAGATGCTGCATGGAGAAGTGAAAAACCTTTAAGGTTTCTGGTCTATCTCAGTACATTGCATAAGTATCATCAATACCTTTAAAAACAAATTTGCAATAAAAAAAATCCATGCCCATCTTTTCCACTGCATGCATTTAATATTATTGAGGAGCTAGTTTCCTTGTTTAAAGATAACTTTGAATTTTGACTGGCAATAATATCAATGCATCCCTAAAACACAAATGCACAGAACAAAGCAATTCTTAATCATAAATCCCACCATTAAATAAAAAACGCAGCCAACCAAAATCTAACACACACTCACAATTATGTATTTGCCAGTACCTGGTATGAGGATCTAGGAATTTCAGATGAAGGATGAGATGGGCAGCCACTGTAATTTTCCAAGCAATTATTCTTTCTACAGAGAGCTATTATGACACGCAGTAAATTAGACCAGTGACACAGACTTCATTACAGCTGTTGCCACTTGATGCACACCCATCTTGAAATAGTAGCTCTAGCAAGTAACCAATGTACAGCAATGCAGGAACATAGCATTGAGCCTGAATACACAATTTGAAGTAACTCAAGCCCCAGCAAACATTTCTGCCAGAGAAGTCTTTATTCCATCCGTGAGCAACTTCAGCCCACTGGAGACATTAAGACTACAGCCTGCTGGTAGATACTGGTATAGGCCAACTGATCTGTACCCATGCAAGAACCTGCTATTCTGATTAAAAGCAAAGCTGCTATTTTATGAGAGGGTCATGGAAATAGTTTAGGTTTATGAATTAAAATTAGCCTGTAAAGCAGTGTGGGAGAAACTTGATTTCCCCCCGACTCCATTTGCTAAAAATAAGTCACAAAACAAGCATTGAGCTAGAAATAAATCATTTATTTTAAAACAATACAGGTTAATAAATAGATTAGTTATCAGAAAACTTAATAAATAGCCTTTTATAATTTACACAAGGCAAATACAACATGCCTATAACTATTTTTTAAAAAGCAAAGAGAGTAAGCTTGACTTGTAAGCCGTTAACAAATTTATATATACATTATTTGGAAGCTAATAAAATAAACTGTTTTTATGTGATCTGTAGTAACTATATTGCAAGAGCATTGAAGCAACCAAACCTGACATTGTATTTTTGCTGTCAACTACCTTTTCCCTATATCCCATTAGAACTACTTTTTACATTCCAGGGGAAAAAAAAAAAAGAAGAGAAATAAGAAAAAGAGAGAAAGTTCCACAGTTAAAAAAAAAAGACTTAAAAGTACCCCTTTTGTGTAATATTTTCCACTCTATAGAGCAACTCTCTGGGGAGGGATGTGGACATGGAAGGACCCAACACAACCACAAACAATAAAGAAACCACAAACAATAAAGAAACCCCAAACTTGTTTGCAGCTTTTAAAAAGAAATTTCTTAATCCGTAACGTTTCAACATTGCTGTTTGATACACTTGGGCACTAGTAATGATAACTGTTGACAACATTGGTGCTTAACACAGTACACATTAAAATTCTGCATTCTGTAAGCCCACAGATAGCACCAAAGAATTATTACAAAGATAACAGGAAACAGATAAACATTTGATAATGCTTGATTTAATAGTAAAACTTCAGCAGTTACACCATCTCAAGACAACTAGGGAATATCTGTAGAATCCTTGATGTCTTATATTTGGGGGGGTACAATGTGCAAACAACTTCCCATTTAAAGCACCCCCTATTTATTAAACCCAAATACAAACCCTGCATTTTTTTAAAATAAAATGAAAGCTAAACCTTACTTTCTCATGTTTCAACAACTTAATCCAGTGTTCAATTTTTCAGTGCTAATTACTTCAGAAAAACACCTATGTTCCAATATAAATCAATATTATCAATAGGAAGCCTCACTTGTCAAACTGTGATATGACAGGTTCTTATTAATGTTAGTTGCAGCTCACTAATAAATAGACTCTATTTACACATACAGAATCCTGGAAAGTCAATACAGCAGATAACTTGTTTAGATATTTTTCTTTTTTACAGAAGTATTTAAGGTGTAACAAATGTGGATTTTTGGTTGTATCAAAAAGGTTTCTATTCTCCTACTGAACATTTGAGGGATTTTTGTGTTTGACACCTAATAGAGATCGTGACTGACAAATGCAAATCCTCCATACACTGAAGGGATAATGGTCAAAGAGCTATCCTCAAGTGAGTACCAAGTAAATATATTTGACAAGTATCATAGAAGTCAGACATATGGAGTGAAGTGCCTTTTGTATGGATTTGCATTCCACCACTGTAATGAGTCCACTTTTTTTTGTGTAGCCTCTCCCACTTCTACTTTGGAATCAGAACTGAAGTCATCTGGCTTGCAGCTATCAATGCATATAACACAACGAGAACGTGAAAAGGGCAGACCCACGAGGGATGCCAGAGCTCAGGAGACAACTATGCACATTTGCTCCCTGAGATGATGGAACTCAGATATCTGTTTTTGAATTCAAAGTGCTTACTTGTCAAAGGGGTGGGAAAAAAAAAGGTGGAACAGCTAAAATTCAACTTCAACAGTGCCTCCTTTTAAATTGGAAAAGCAATGAGACTAAAAAAAGGTAGGACACCTAGAAAGAGGAGGGCGTGGGATGGTGGGGGAAAGAATCACATCAACAGTGACAACAGAAAATGCTAATATATTTCTAAAGTTAGAACTGAACCAGATCCAGGTACAGCAGAACTTTAAAGAACACTGCTACACACTGAAAAAAGTAGCAAAAATAAAGCTTTGAATTACTTAGCATTCAAGAAGTAAAAGGCTGCAGATACAAATGATGTGCAAGGCCACAAGAATTTTTTTCACCTTATGTGCTGGCTTTTGACATCTTTGTTTTAATAATCAAGGTTAATTAGACATTTTTAGCAAGCTCATCACAGATGAGGAGCAGCTGGGGAGAAGAGAACTATGCTGACATTTATCAGTGGTTACGATTGTCAGAGGATCACAGAACATGGTTGCTACTTTATTCTTCCTCTGCATAGTGAGCACTTACCAAGTAAACTTTGTGTGGTGCAGAAAATGTCAAGGTTTAAACAGGGCAATCAAGTTCTTTTGAATCAAATATTCACTAATAATTTGCATATGCTTCTAACATACTAGGACAGGCACTTTTTAAATAATTAAGAATTAATTTTAAAACCAAGACAAACAAATATGGCCAAAGGAGGAATGAGATGAGACCACAATAATTTCCATTCTGACCTAAAGATTTTCATAGAAGTCTTCAGAGATTAAAGGCTAATACAAATCCAACATGCAACTCATGAACTCTGAAGCTGAATTTTGAAGACAACTTGACTGCTTCAGAAAACAGGTAACATTGTTTTTAAAAATAGGTTAGTGCAGGTCTCGTAACCTGTACTAATCTACTTTTCCAGATTCAATCAAAAAACAAAAAGGGAATTAATATGACAAAATGTAAGAGTTTGCTGAGAACCAAGATACCATCTTCCAGTCAATAATGGACAGAGGCTAGTTGAACCAGATTTCATAGTAGCCCACTTACCCTCATCTGCAATTCTCAAACTTTCTAAAAACCTTGCACAATATTTGAAAATGATGGTCTTTTCTCTGCTAGTGCTACTCTCTTTCATTAAGACACCCAGTTACTGTAACAATGCACATTTCTGCCAACTCAGAGCCATTCCCCTGCATTTAAAACAAGCCTGCAAATAGCATAGTAGGGCTCTCACTCGCCCAGAACAGTCCTATCAGAACATTAAATCTTTTGGATTCACTTTTGCAATTATTGCTGCCATTAGTAGGGCTTACAGCATTCATTTTAACTGAAAACAGAGGCTGAGTTTTAAGGAGACCTCAATTCAGGTCAACAAAAAGCATCACAACAGCAGACAGTATTACACCCCACTAATCAACGTCCATGTTCCTGTCAGACAGCTACAAAGCTACATTCATGATTTCATGATAAAGTGTTGTCAATCTTCTCAAATTCTGTCTTGTAATTACATTGGGATTTTCTGTTTTCTTGGGAGATGTTCTGATCTAGAGATGTTGAGTTCCACCGTACTCTTCCATTTTTGTACTTACACAGAAACAGACATTGCTTTTCAAGCTTTCAACTTTTTGACTCATGACGTTTTCGCTACCAAACATAAGCAGAACATGAAATTAACCATTTCATTCTTTAACATATCAATATTGTCTAAATGGTTTAAACTGAGCTGTTCGGAGTCATCCCCATTGTAGCTTAAGCTGTCTGTACTACTTTGTCAAAATATTACAACGGAACTGTTCATCATACAAGTCTATGAATTACTGATCTGAATGTATGTCCCTGTCAGTCACCTAAAACTCAGCTCCCTGAATGCTTTAGTTTTTTCAGCCTTTAACCTCCTTTTCCTGTTATAAGAAGATCAGACCATCTTTTTGAGCTATGAGAAAGCTCATGCTCTTCTCTCTCAAATTTTTTTTTCTTGGTGGTCCCTATTCATTAGCGGTTTCATAAAATGGTCTCTATTTTAGTCATTAAACTAAAATAAAATATGCTGACTGATTCCAACCCTCCTCTTCCCATCAGGACTATGAGTTTCTCAGAAGCTGTCACGGCATCCAGAGGTTTCTGTTCAGGTTTGTAAATTTTTCCAAAAACATACAGTCCTTCTAGATGCTTTATGTGTTTAGAATTTGAATATAGTCCAATACTGTAGACAGTGAAATTGAATTATCAGACTGGTATAGGCCACCTGAAACAAATACATTCACAATTATGTATTTTTTGATTGCAAAGGCACTGAAACAGTTCTGAGCTGCTTACAAATAAGCCACCATGTAGGCAATGAATCTGTGCATCATTTCCACATCCTTCACAGTCTTCCTACTTGCTCCCAATTAAAAACTCTCAGATGAATGCAGTATGTTTTAATGTATGTAAGTTACAAAGAAAAATGCATACCTGGACACTACCATGAGCTGATAAGTAATTAGTGAAAGATATTTAAGGGTCCACTGTTCTGTATAAAGAATTCAATTTAAAACTCCCCTGTGTCTTCACCACATGGCAGACAAACTTGCCAAGACAGTCACTAAAAAGACCAAATCTGCAGTCCGAGATCCAACCAACATTTGTCTGAGATTTCACAGCCTTGACGGTGAAGACATTGCTATACTGAGATTCACAAATTGTTCCACTTACTTTCCCCCTGTTATTTTAAGGTATACATCATTTATGATGAAAGGTATCAGATTGAGTGCATTAGAAACTGATGTCCTCTGCCCACAGAAATGGTACCTCAAAAGACACAACACAAGCTTTCATGCAAGTCTGTCAGAATATTCACAGATCTTTTCTGACTACCTTTTACAGCGAGGAAATACATCAGTCTCTATGCTGACTCAATCAGTAGTTCCAATTAAGGTCATTTATTGTGTTGACTGGGTTACATGGACAGCTGTTCCTTTGAAACTGGATGGAGGCCTCCAATTCATTTCACATAGGCCACCAAATTATCAGAGGGTAGTTACCAACCTGAATCCTATTTGAAACGGTGACCTAGAAATGAACAGCTCTGCATCCTTCCCTGAGCCATCCAGTTTCCTCTCAAAAATATTTTAATCTGTCTTCATGTTAGGTTTGTTTAAATCTCCAATATTGAAGTTGAATTCCTTGAAGACTTGTATAAGAACAATTCCAATAGATACTGTGGTGAATCCACAAGCCATGCCCAAAAAGTCTACGACTCCTACATTACTCCATTCCCTGAAAAGGATGGCTGAAGCCAGCAGGACTAGGGTAGTAAACACAACGTAGTAGATGGCACCAAACACAGAGGAGTCAAAACACTCCAGTGCCTTATTGATGTATCTGAACTGAATGATAATGCTACATCCTAATACTGCCAGAAGTACCAGACAGAGGTACAGAGCCCTTTGACTTGATGGGTTATTGTGAAAGATATCTTGAGCAGCCAGCCCAATGCCTTTTGTGCTAGGAACTGTGAAACTGCCCAACAGAGAGCAAATACTGATGTAAACCATAATATTAGTAGGTCCATGAGCTGGAGCTATCCAGAAGATAAGCAGCAGAAGCATTAGCAGCACTATGCAGAGATAACCCACGAAAACTGGAAAACAAAAAGAAAACAAGAAAATATCAAGATGAGAACTCTTGGTCTTCTAAAGATTTTAGCAGGCAAATCATGTCCTAGCAGTGACTTGAAGGCATACATCACAATTAAGATTTTCTATTGAAGACACACCCAAATCACTGAGCTTCCAGAAATATTGGCATCCATGACTGATGATGTTGTCATGTTCTTTGGGAAAAAAAATAACCATGTAGAAAATTACACACTGTGGCACATTTTATTCTCTTTTCCATTACGACTATGCTTCTTAAAGTCTCTTATGACAGACAGAAGGATAACATCTCACTCATAAACAGTTCATTAAGGCACAGTGTGTGGATCCAGCAAAGAGCTTAAATATAAAGTTAGATCCCACTAAAGTGAGCACATGAGTAGGGACAGTTAGAACAAACATGAGGCCATATTATTTACAGTACACATTATATTTACAGTACACATATAAGATCAGTGAAAGACATTGCATGCTTTAGAATTTTAAAGAAATATATGACCAATGCACTTTGCTCAGATTTAAATGGTAAACTGAGACCAAGGTATTTGTTTTCTTTTCTTTGTTTGCAAATTTTTCTGAATAGCTGATGTTATTAGGTTTGAGTTTTTCTCACTTAAAGCAAATACAAGAAAAACAATAGTTGGCAGCTTAGCTCTTAAGCAAGAAAAAAAATTGGCCTGAAACATATTAGTACCAGTACGTGTCCTCCAGCAGCTGGTGAGAAAGAACAGGCATTCCAGCATGTGTCTCAACAGCCTATTTCTACATACCTTTATTGTGCAAAGAAATCTGGGAACGTAACTGGTATTTAGTATAATTTTTTAATTAAAAAAACATGGAGAAATAAAGGAGAGAAGCAAGCGTATTTTTTTGTTTTGTATAAGACAACTTAAATTGAGAACCTAGATTTATACTTTTCATCTCTAAATAGCAAGATACAGTTTTTCATAATGTTATAAAATTACAAGTTCAACGGGTCATTGTTCTGAGCTTGCTGTGAAGGATACTGTATTCAAAAGTATCCATGTTTTCCTTTCTGCACACATGTCCCAATAAATGTGACAATTCAAAGAAGAGCAGGGTGTAGTTTTCCTACACAAAACCTGTCCTGGTTTGCCTCTGTCACATCAAGATTTCTTCATAAGTCAATTTCCCTACCTGGTAGAAGTGGTAAGCCTCTTCCTCCAGTGTGCTCCTGCTCAACCTCAGGAAATCATAATGAATTAAAGAAAAAACAAACTACCTGGATTTGTAAGCTTCTCTTCGAGCTCAGCCTGAGTCGTTACACTCTCGGACTTCGGGGAATGGATAATGAGAACAACAGACCCAGCACAGCTCAGCAAACATCCCAGCTTGCCAAGAATGTTCAGTTTCTCTTTCAGGAGGTAAGAAGCTAAGATGGACCTTTGAAAAGAGGAAGAGAAACAGGAGTTTGACTATATCCTGTTAATAATGTTCTAACAGTGCTGTGCCATCTGAATCTCCCTTTTAAAGGAATACTATCAAATGTTTGTGAATTCTCAAAATGTATTTCTGACTTATCTGAGGAAACACGAATCCATATGCAGTTTTACTCAATCCTTGACATCTCACCTTAGGGAAAAAACCCAAAACAACGCAACAAAACAAGACACCACAACAAACCACAACAAAACTCCTAGCCACAACACTCCAAAAAACAAATCACATCACCCCCTCAATGCCCTCCCCCGTCCCCCCCCCGCCCCAAATAACCCCTAAATGCCCCAAACCAGACATCTGATGCCCGAGGCAGACATCTACCCATTACCAATTTGGCGAGCTGTCACAAAGCCCCATTTTATACGTGTTAAGCAGTCACAAGAGAGAAGTGACCTTTGGTTACAAAGATGCCAGAGCTCGGCTCAGACATGTAGCTGACCAAAGTAAGCAAAAATATGTAGCCTTATACCAGGATAAAATAATAAGTGGTACTTAGAGCACCATCAGTGTGCTTCATAGTGACAGAACTAAAGACAGACATGAAGCAATGCCATCTACACTCTGAAGCAGATGACCAGTGCAGTCACAATTCAGCAGGCAACAGAAAAATCTCAAGGCAATGCACAGCTTTGTTCTCCAAGAGTTGTGCTTTTTCACTGCAGTAGTTCCACAACTGTAGTTCATCTATTCACAAAATATTAGTTACACATTAAACTCCTTAAACTCACTGCCTTTTCTGTGCCTCCCACAAACATAACTGCTAAGAAGCTTGGGGCATGCCTATGCAAGGAACTCCCTTGAGTTTTCCTCCTTGGAAAGAGGCAAGATCCAACAAAATGAAATCAGCATCAATAAACATGTGGGCTTTGGATAGTGAAAGACCATGAGACAAAAGGAAAGATCTACATAGTAAGGTAACTGTGAACAAGAGAATAGGCAGACAGAAAAGTCCAGAACAACCACAGAGAAGGGAGAAAAAAAATGTTTCTCTGTTGAGAAATCATAGTGAGAGCTAAAAGCAGAAGATACTCAGGAAAACCTTTCTTCACCACTGCCTTCCTCCAGCCCAGCTTTCCTGGGGAAAACAGGAATAGGTGACATTATAACACATCATGAGCAGCCATAAGCCTCATATTTCTCAGTGGACCTCCAGTGAGCACTAAGTCCATCTGACATTTTATTAAGTAGTAAAGACATCCAGATAAGAACAAGAAAAGCAAACTCTTACCCAAATGGAACGCCAAGAGCTCCCAAGGGCGTCACTAGCACAGTTGGGACTGCAGTGTAGGCCAAGAAATTCCCTATTTGACCCAGTGCCACTGTCAAGAGAACCAGAAATAAGCCTTTGAGTCCCTTTGTAAAAATAAGTAATCAAATCTTGCCCAATACCGTTTGGGAAAGACTGATCTAACTGGAAAACAGATGTTACAATTTGCTTAGTTCTGTTAATTTTGCACGTAAACAAAAAGGCTAGAATTTTTTATAGTTTTGTATTTGTTAATACAAATTTATATTTGCCACATAAGAGTAACCAAATGGGCACAGTAAATAATCTCATTTGTAACTTGTCTTAGTTAATATAAATAAGACTATGAATTAGAAACACTAATGAATTGTAATCTCAGTATTACACTCAAATATTTGCATGAGAAGGGGTAAAAGTATATATAACCCATGATTTCATCTTTAGAATGTGCATTCATGAAAAACAAATGTACTTAATTATAGTTCCTAACAGCAGTGTTACTTTTTGGGGGGGAAATAACGACAGTGCTGAGGAATCTTCTCCTGAAACACTAAGGCATGTGCATAGGGCTGTTCAATACACTACATCAACTTTTCATAACATTAGGTAACATCCAAAGTCATTCCTGACAACTGTAAAAAGAACATGCCACAGTAACAGCTTCAACCTTATTTTTCTTTCCACCAGTAAAAGCAAATTCCAAAATATACACAGTATTGCATATCCCAGCTGTGATAACAGTTCATGTGTTCAAGTTTTCAGTTAAAAAATAAAATCTGGATCGTTTTGCAAGTGCTGGCAAGTTTATAATAGGTCAACATACCTGCATAGTTACAGGGTCTGTGGTAACTAGCAAGAAGATTGAGATTGAGCACAAATTACAGCTCAAATTTCCAGTTGCTGTTAAAAGCCATTATCAGCATTTAAAAACATTTCAAGAATCCAAGATGCCTTTATCCTCAGGCTGGCGCTGCCCTCAACTATCAAATATTGTTACCATCATCCAGTTTTTCACATCTGCAAAGCACTCTGCAAACAATAATTAATTTACCAATTTAGCTCACACTATCAGTAGAGCTGAAGACCTGTGTAACCTACAGGAAATATGAAGGAGACAAAAAAACTTGCAAAACTGCAGAGTATGGCAAAATTATACTAATTAAATTCACTGAGGCTTTCCCTTATGTGCAGGAGTGAGACAGAGAAATTGATGAGCAGCATTTCTAAGGCACAAGAGAGAGCAGTGATCTCCCTGTCCCTGGGAACAGAGTAACTCAGTTATAAGCCTCAGGCTGTTTGGAGACCTATGTGGCAACTCTGGCATTATCTTCAAGGCATCTGAAGGCATTGGGACAGATCTTGGATGGAGAATGGTGCACAGCTGGCACTCTCCATTTCTGCAGATTTCCAAATGACTCGGACAAAAGGTTGCTTTTTTTGGAGGTCAGGTGTCTTAAGTTTCTGTTGGAAGAACTTTTAACAGATGGCACCAACATCAATCCATAAAAGTAGATCTCTGAAGCTTCAGTCAAACGGAACATATTGTAAGGTAACTGAACTTACTGGTGGTTTTCCATATCACCATGGAGTAGTAGTAACAGTCCCTTTCCACCACAAATGACAGACCAGGACAAGTTAAAATCAATTCAAAAAAGAATCTCAGTAATTGTTACCATCTACCTGATGCTGAGGACCTTTGCTGCCAACCTATCCAGTCTCCTCTGAACAGAAATTCCTCATCAGATACATCAGTGCTGTAAGTCAAGACATGACTTCAGTTCTTGAAGGCACACCAAGCTTTTAATATGATAAACAAGTACCAGTACCCTTAAAGTTACTGCAATACAAAACTTGATGCACACTGGCATGTCTCCATTAGCAAGGAGACCAGGAGCAGACCTGTAGAGCAAAATTATTTCAGACTAACCTAAAGTTTATTTGCAGCCCACATGCATTAAGTATTCATCTTCCAATCTAGTTTTATTTTAAAGGCCAGGTCAGGAGCTCCAACTCTGCTATGAAATGTGAAATACAGCCCAATCTGAGGTGACAAACAGGAGACACTTCACAAGTGTACTCCCCATCTGTAATACAATACTAATGCAGATGTTTTCACTACAAGAAACAGCTACATCTATGCTGCTATCAAAACCTGCACTGAAACTAATTAATTAGCCAATTAATTAGTTTAATGCTCATTGAAATACCTGTACACATGCTGCAATCACTCTTTTGACTACAGAGTAAGGGAAAGTCCCTTAGCAGAATCTGCAGCCCTTCCTCTGAAGTCTTCAGTAATCCAGTGGATCCCAGGGCCCCCAAACAGCTGGGCAGCATTATGCTGAGTCAGCATGTCAACACAGAAACACTTATTCACCATCTGAACAAACACCACGAGAACAACTTGACAGAGTTTGTGTGGATTTTGTTAACCATCCAAACTCCAAATTCTCTGCTTGAGAAAATTAAGTCAACTGTCGTCACTTCACCCAGATAACTGGGGGCATTGCTAATTCCACAAGTAACATCTTTCCCCAAACCTTTCTCTGTATCCCACAGGACCTTTCTCAGCACCTTTCTCTGTATCCCATAGGTGTCTACCTGGCCCTTGCCATTGCTGTTTGTGACTGTGCTGCCATTCTGAGCCCGTAATATCCACAGGCAATTCTTCTTGCTTGGTTCCTTGGTAAAGCTACTGAGGTTTTGTTTTGAAATACCTGCATCTAGCTACTGGAAAAAAGCCAGCTGGTACCATTCCCTTCAGCAGTTTTGCCTTCATTCAATTCAGTCAGCTCTTTTAAGCATGAAATTGTTTTCTCTGATTCACCAAGATAAGTCCTGTAAAAAAACCACCCCTTTTTTAACTCCTTCTACTTAGAGATTATAGATGGGAGCCTCAGGAGTAATAAACAGTGACGGATGCACAGATTTATTTCTACTTAGGCAGTAGTGACCCTGTCAGGGGAGGAAGCTGTCAAAGAACTACTTAAACTCAGGTTAAATCAGCTGAAGACTTTTCTTCTGAAGCTCTGTTGGCTTCTACACTTGCTATGAACTTTGTCCTTCAATGGGATTATCTGTTTTCATTCTTTTTGCATACTTTTAAGACAACAAAACCAAAAATCAGAGACTTACCTTGCTGCCACAAAACCAGGGGCACAACTGGACTCATACACTTCTCAGAAACAGCATCAGAACTTTCCAAATAATTCACAAAAGGCTGGATTAGAGTCTAAAAGTCGGGTATGATTCTAAGCTTGTGGGTAGAACTAGGGCTGATGTGTAAGAAGAGAGAGCTAGTTGCTCCTCATGCTCCAGATTCATATCAGAGAATGAACTTGGTGTTAGCAGAGTTACAAAGATATTAAGGGTAAAATTACACTGATCTCATATCAGTACCACAGAAAGCTTTGCATTAATCTTGCAGATTAAAAGCAAAACTGAAACTGTATCTGTTGAACTAGAAACCAAAAGAGTTTTTTATTTTTTTTTAATTGAGGCTGGTTAAAAGCTTTCAGATCTAAAACATAATATGTGCTCAATGCACCCTTTTGTACAGAGTGACAATTTTTAATTCAGCTTTGACTTTTATTAAAAGCTGAACTGGCCAGTGCAATAAAGAGACACAAACCATGCAGGAACCCAGAGTCAGAGCAGTGTGTGGCTGCCAAGGGCTGCAAGTACCAAATGGTTTGGAAATGTGAAAAGATGTCTGACTCATGTTTGTCCCAGCTCTTTGCAAACACCACCAGGCATGGTAGCCATGGTAAGAGTTTACTAAAAGTGGGATATTTCTAGGGGTGGAAATTTCATGGCAAGGGAGTGTGAGATTCAAGATGAAAACACAGATTTCCTGACATCTCCTATCACCATTTAAGCAAAGCTCTCACTAAAAAAATAAAATTAAAACTTTAACATACTTACTTGCAATAGTGCCCGACCACCATACTATATCAGTTAAGTACGAAGTACCTGGAAGTATAGGAGAATGTATTAGAAAAATATGAAATTACAATATTGGAACTATGAAACAACAGTCTCAGTTATTAAGGGCCTTCATCTTAAACCTAGTCTTCAAGGCAACTGAATATGAGATTGAAAAAAAAAAGAGAACAATTTTGGATTTGGCTTATCTTTCCAAGTAAGACCTTCTTAGGACAACGTGTTAGTCAGAAGTTCTGGTTTCTAGTTTGAACTATCTATGTGACACTGATACAGTACTGTGTAGAAAAGCATCCAAAATGTCACTTCTGAGGGTGACATTTAAACATACAAATTAGAACCACTTCTAGGAGAACTGTAAACCTATGGAAACAGAGCATGATTTGGTTCAGTTAGTTTGCTAATCTAACCTCAGTGAAATTGTATAGGAAAAACTGTAGCTGAGAAATTGTTTTAGCACAAAGGTTTGGCAGGACCATGGTGTCGCCCAATCCTCCTGCATTTAAGCATTGGAAAGTGACACAACTGAAGCCTCTGAATTCCTGAATTTCAGAGAGGAGTGAAAACTCCGCATTGTCCTTAGTGCTTCCCAAACTGGAGAACGATTATTTTAACTGTTGGATTATAAACTCTTGCCTTGGGATGTGCCCAGGTGGAGCCTGTGCACCACAGAAGTTCATCAAGGCTCATGACCCCTTTCTAAACTAAAGCATGGCCTTCTCTGAGCACAACCTTGGCATCAAGTTATGCTCCTATGATTTCCTCCTCTTTCTAGCAATACAGCTCTGCATTCATTTGGGAAGATGCCCTCTCAAGAGCTGCTGAAGCAGTAGGCAATATTGTACCTACTCTGAAATCCCAAAGGGAAGAAGAACACAGTCATCACTAACTGTGGAGACATATAAAGTATTAAGCACTTGGAAATCACACTATACAATTGAAAAGAGATGAAATATGACTAATGAAAATGGCCAGCTTTAGAGTGGGAGTAGTAATTTTTTAGACTTTTGTTACTGCATATAAAATAAAAACACTGTTGGGGGCAGAAATTATAGAAAATATTGACTCAAGTAAGGTAACTTTGCAAAATATTTGTCACCCACTGCTGTTTCTAACAAGACAAGGATTGCTAATTACATCAATACTATGTTATTGATTCAAGAGAGAAGACAGAAGAGACTTGAAGTGCCTCCTTGTTAATTATACAACACCTGCTGAAGACAATGGAAAAAAGACATCATTTGACACTGGCCATCTCAGACTCACAGCTCCAACTGCTAGATTCAAGGCAGAACCCTACTGCTCCGTAATACGAAATAGAGAGAAATCTGGATCTATTTTCCTGGATGCCTCCTCACTGAGCATGCCAATAGAAAGAACTAAAAAATGCTCAGCCAGATGCACGAACACCAATAATATCTTCAAAAGAGGAAGTTTTACAGCTGCTAGCACTGAGAAATCAGGCACACACCCATCACTCGCTTAACCCAGTGCTCCACTGAAAGCTTTTCAGGAGTAAGTACACTCAAAATGGAAACTTCCTCCAACTACCTTGGGATGCGAAGTTATTTTTCTCTTGGGTTTTCTCATTGTTTCCCTTACAAAAAAAAAAAAAAAAAAAAGCATGATACTAAAAACAAATATTTTTTTTTTTTTTTAATTGCACTTTCCTATATTCAAAGCATGAAGATACAACTAGCGAATGTTCAGCTCCAAGCTTTGGGGAGCTCCAATTTCAAAATAAAATAGAGAAGATCTTGACACTTGTCAATTTACAGCTTTGTTTTGGCTAAACTGTCTAGACAGCACAGTCAGTTCCTGAATATGTTCACCTCACGAAACGATAATGAGGCATAGGATTTCAATACGAAAAATATAAGAAATAAATTATTTCACGTTACTGATGTGTCTCTTCTCAAAAAGCAGAAACCACCATGTGACTGATACAACTTGTGGGTGTCTGCGGAAAAGATGGAATAAACAAGCGACAAACGCGCTGGTGCTCATGGCAAGAAACTATCAAAGCCACAGAAACTGGAGGTAAAGTCCCACAAGTACATGAAAAAGAAGAACCTGTGTATGGACAGGAGTGCGTACAGCACACAATCTCGGTGCGGTATGACAGCAGGACAGACATACAGTCCCCGTGCTGTATGACAGTGTATGACAGTGGGACAGACACAGTCCCCGTGCTGTATGACAGTGTATGACAGTGGGACAGACACACAGTCCCCGTGCTGTAGGACAGCGGGGCAGACACACAGTCCCCGTGCTGTATGACAGTGTATGACAGTGGGACAGACACACAGTCCCCGTGCTGTAGGACAGCGGGGCAGACACACGGTCCCCGTGCTGTATGACAGTGTATGACAGCGGGGCAGACACACGGTCCCCGTGCTGTGTGACAGTGTATGACAGCAGGACACACACACAGTCCCCGTGCTGTGTGACAGTGTATGACAGCAGGACACACACACGGTCCCCGTGCTGTATGACAGCGGGGCAGACACACGGTCCCCGTGCTGTGTGACAGCCCGGCAGCCCGGCGCCGAGCGCACATCAGGAAGCTGTTGCTGATGCGCAGTTAACAACCCCTCGCTGCTCCCCACCGCTAACACACCCTGACTGCTCCACCTGCCGCCTCTCCGCTCACTCATCACCTCCCTTGCGCCTCGATCCACTCACGGACCTCAGATGGCAAACACGCTTAAGGCGGCAAACTGGAGCCGGACCCCCCGGTCCAGACGGCGGGCAGGTGTCCCCCACACCAGGCGACACGGCCGCCCGCCGACACGGGCTCTGACACAGCCGAGGGTGCCCGTCCTCCTCGCCCCGCGGGGCGGGCCGGGTCTCCCGGCAGCCCCCCCGCTTCGCTCCGGGCCGGCCGCCGCCGCAGCGCGGGGAAGGGGAAGGGCTGCGGGGCGAGGGAGGGAGGCAGGAGCGGCGGGGCCGAGCCCCGCACGCCGGGACGTTATCGGGATGCGGAGGGAAGCCGGGAAGCCGGGCCCCTACCTCTCCCGCGGGCCCGCACGATCCCCTTCTTCTGCAGGACGAAGGTGGAGCCGTTCACCAGGCTGGAGACCACGGCCACGCTCAAGCCCAGCGACACGGCGGCGGGGCCGGGGCTCTGCGCTGCCCCCTCGCCCGCTGCCGCACCGACCGCCATCCGCATGGCCCCTCCGAGAGCTGCAGGCGCGGCGGCTCCCGGGCCCAGCGCTCCCGGCAGCGGCTCTGCGCCGGGACCCGCCCTGCGCTGCGCCGCGCCGCGCCGGGGGCGGCTCCGGGCGAGGAGCGGCGGCGGCCGCGGCTCCTGGCGCCCGGCCCGCGCGGGGACGGCAGCGCGGTGACGTCACTGCCCTGCTCCGCTCCGCGCGGGCACCGCGGGGCTGCCGAGACCGGGCGTGTGGAGAAATAGGGGCATGACAGCAGGGCAAAAGGATGCGGAGAGACAGAGGGATATGTTCTGCAGGACAGACGAGTCCCGCCAGGCCAGTGTGTCTGCTGTGGAGCAGCGCTTCGTCCCAGCGCTCTCGCTTTCCCGTGGGGTTCTAACATTCACGTCGGCTCCCTGGCCCGCCCGAAAGATGGGGTGTTGCGGCGGCAGGGCCGGGCGGGGTCACGGCTGTCATTGCAGCCGCCACCGGCACCTGGAGCTGCGGCTCCGTCCACCCTGCCAGGTCAGTGTGAGGGGCAGAGCTGCACTCTCCGCCAGGCACTGGGATAGCGTGGCCTCTGCCAGGTCAGTGTGAGGGGCAGAGCTGCACTCTCCGCCAGGCACTGGGAAAGCGTGGCCTCTGCCAGGTCAGTGTGAGGGGCAGAGCTGGGCACTCTCAAGCCAGGCACTGGGATAGCGTGGCCTCTGCCAGGTCAGTGTGAGGGGCAGAGCTGGACTATCCAACAGGCACTGGGATAGCGTGGCCTCTGCCAGGAGTCATGCACATGGCCTGAAAACTGGGGCGATTCCTAATCACTCCTGCAGTATATCCAAGAATCTGCTTTTATTTCCAGGGAAAAGTTCGCTCTCTTCTGATGGCACAGAGCAAGGTCAGATGCTCACAATTATGAACCTCCTCTCTCAGCTATCATTCAGCATCTTCCAGGTTCTGGGAGGACAGAACATAAGCCATCCTGCCATGGCAGAGAAGGCTGGAGATCCCTCTGGTAGCTGTACAGCTGAGCCATCATAGCCTCAGATGTCTCTTTGAGAGAACTGAGTCTCTCAAAGATGAAGTGCTGAGCTGCAAGTAATCTTCCTTGCTCAGCAGAAATATTTTGAAGCAGGTATCTCAGTGCAGTTCTTACCATTTCCAGATATACATTGAAATAAATCAATCCATAATGGATTCCTGTGGCAACATCCGTCTAAGGAAATGAGTTATGGTATCTTGGCTTAATATAAATGAAAATGGGTATTCTTGTAATTTTTAGCAATTGGGCATGGATCTTAGCATATATTTTGGCATTCCCAGGAAATACGAGTTTAGAGAAGAGGCAAAGTCCTGGAAATACTCTTGTCTGCATATTTCTTGGTTTGCCTACACAGCTTGAGGCAGCTGTCCTAGGAAGGCACAGGAACACTGTGATGACTTTTTAAGGTTTAATGGCAGGATATGTAATACTTAGTGCAGTAGTGCCCATGTTTTTGCCTAGGTTGTTTCATCAGGTCATTGTATCAATACTGAATGTGGTGGAAGAGAGGATTCATCCTTGTGAGACTCACAAGACCTGCAAAATGAGTACACAGGAGGTGGAAGAAGTTATCCATAGCAACCCTTGGAAACAAAGATAGAGGTGAAGACAAATACTGGCTAATTATAAATACCCATTTCTGAGCTATATACAGCCTAGTAACATGTACAGAAAAATTTATTGCAGGAAGTAATTTATGCTTGCACAGTGGAAAAATGATGTATATTTAACAGCCTTTGCATCTAATTATCAGGCAAGTTTCTAAACACAGCTCAAACCTGGCCAATTTTTATACTCAAAATCTCTCTCTGGTGTTGTTGATCCAAGACAAAAACAGGTACTGGAGATTTCAAGGAAACAGTCCATTTCACTCCAGCCATGTCATTTTAATATCTTATTTATAAATCTAATATCCTACTTATAAATCGTATATATGCCTTTCCAAAGTATGTATTTGGATAGGTAATTCCAACGTACTTAATCTGCCTTATTCAGTTTTTTACTGTTGCACTTGCCGTGTAATAGGCATAGAGTTCCTAAGAATTAGTCAAAGACTAAAATAATATGTGTAGCAATGATATATTTGCAAATATCTTGAAAAACAGCCTGAATTCACAAAATATCTGCATTATTAAGTTTACAAACAATTTGGACCAAGACATGAAAGTATCTCAATGAAAACAGCTGTTATCTTTACTTAAATGGAAATAAGATGACCTTTTGTAAACTATTACATACATATACCACATATAAACTCCTTAGGTCCATCTAGTCTCTGGAGCTGAGTTTTATTGTGCTAGCATCATTTCTCCTGCCCAAGCTGTGTCATCATGCATTGCAAAATAAGAGGCTTTGGGTTAGTTTGGCTTTGACCCTGGAATTCTCAGTATTACTGATGTTATATCAGCCTGATGTCTTATGAGCACACAAATTGTATAGGAGGAACCTCAGATTTATTGGGCATTTCCTCCAAAAAACTCTGCTCCCCTCCATTAGCATGGGTATTTATGGTCAGCCAAGAGGTAGAAGAAGTATTTATTAGATTTTCCAAAGTCTTCTATCCAAAGGAAGGGATAAGTGATTGAGGTAAGTTGGAGTTAAAAGTGAGTGAACAAAGTTGGTGGAGGTGGGAGTTACACTTTTCTCCCCCTCGCCACCTCGGGGGCAATGGATTTTTTCTGATTAGGATGGTTTTTCCCTGATTTTAGGGGAAGAAAAATTCTTGTGTCTGATCTAAAGGAATTTATTGCTTCCTCTGTAATGTTTGGTTTATGTACCAAAAAATTTTTTTTAATTAAATCAGTTGTTGGGCTGTTTTATTAAGGCTAGAGGAAAATCAGATAATTCTGTATCTGGCATAGAATGAAAATACAGTAACTGAGACCAGAAGATAATCTGAAACTCCTTATAAAATAGCTGGGAGAGCAGGGTGGAAGTTTACCAACAGCTTGATCAGACCCTGAAGCAACAGCAGTAAATCTCCTTGGCAGAAGCACTATAAAGATCCACTGTGCCAACAACCAAGGCAGTAGGAACTGAGATTGCAAACTAAACAGCAAGAAGACAGTGGCAATCCTACTTTTCTAGCTCTTGAGAGCCAAAGACCAAAGTAAGGGCAGTTATATGAAGACTTGTATAATGATCCACCGAACCTAGGCCAGAAAAAAACCCGCTAAAAATCCTTTATAGGCAGTCTTGATCAGTTGCTTGGAGGAATAAAAAGTGGCTTTGGTATAAGTGGAACATTACTGATACAGGTGGTCCTGCTTTGGAAAGGAAGGGACTTGAGCCTTTGTTGCACTCCAGCCCTTGATTTGCTATGGGCATCCATATGTATGGATGGGAGAATGAATTGAAGCCTGCTGAAAGGTATTTCCCTGCAAAGATGGGTCCTGTCAACTTTTTGCTCTCTATTTCATTAACAAGAACTTCTGGGCTTTTAAAGTCCAGAGTGATCTTTGTGAAATGAAATTTTAGTGCTGAGTTCTACTGCACTGATGACAGTGGCCACAAGACTGGCTTCTCTGCAGCTGGAACTAAAAGTTAAGCCCAGCCTTGATGTCTGAATTTGACTGTCTAGGACTGCAGTGAAATGCTGCCTTCTATCTGCAATACTGAGCTCACTCAAGCTTCTGTGGTGTCTCTGTCCTATGGATTACAAGAGGAAAGGTAACCCTTGGTGTACAGCTCTCTTCAAGGACAGGACAACAGGCTGCAAATCAAGTAACTCAGTGCAGTATTAGCAGAAAAGTGAGGAGTGATTTCATTTTTCAGAGGGTACAAGGTTGATGCAAGGAAGCTTTGTTAGTGATGTGCAATTCCAGAAGTCTTGTCTGAATGAGTAATGGAGCCTTGCTGCCACATTTTGCCCATGGAAAACACCGTCTCTGCTAAATGTCAGTGGCCACACATAGTTCTGGGGGTTTGGAGAATTTCAGCATCCTGAAGAGGTGGGGCAAGAGTAATTTTAAGTTATTGACACGGGAAGTACAGCAAGACTTCTGCAAACAGACCATGCCATTTCAGCTTTCTGCAAGGAAAACAGATCTCATCAGAGAGAGCCTGTCCTTCACACAGCAGGCAGAAGTGAGATAGCTAGTTCTGATAAGCGTGTGATCATGCTGCAGAGAATCCAATCCACATTAATTAACATCATGTCTGCTCACGTTTGCTCTGCAGAAACTTCTGGAATCCTCTATGACTAGGCAACACAGTAGAAAGCAGAGATTTCCCAGTTAATCTGTGGAAGATGCTACAGTTCACCTACATTAATTGCAAACTCTGACCAGGACATTCTTTTCTATGCTGATTTCCAAAAGCTGACTACACAATCTTAATGTGATGAGTGTGGCATATGTAGATCCAGCTCCATTTCCTCCTGTATTAGGAGTGTGGTAAAAGCCCAGCAGAGTATTTTAGCATGGACTTTTAGAAGTGAGCTTCCAAAGCATGGTCATCACAATCACCTTAAAGCCTGTCCTGCCCCCAACCCCACCCTGCCCTCCAGCTTTATTACAATCTCTCATGTGAAGATTTTGTTTGTCTTTCCCATATCTTGTCTGTTACATAGACATATTTATCTTCTGTTTGAGATAAAGGGAGCTTTGGCCCTTGATTCAGACTTACAGATGATGTCTGTATTATTATTAACTTTGACATGATGATCTTTTCTGCTTCATAAGCTGCATACCTAAATTAAGTGTAGTAATCATTGAATCACCTGTGGTGGAAGTCTCTTCCTGTTAAGCTGGCCAGCTGCTGAATTCTGTAAGTGAAAACTACATTTTAGGGTATACTTTGGAGTTTTAAAGAATTGAAATTCTCTCAAGTGAGGAACATTGGAGGTGCTCCTATTAATCAAGGAAACTCACTCGTCAGACTTACTGGGTAGTTCCAACAATGTATGTATGGATTTTCTACAACATTGTTCTTCAGCAAAACATCTTTTCTAGCAAACACCTCAAGGGATATTGCAGTAGCTACCTGTTCAGAGATCAATCTTTGTACCCTTGAGCATATACTGTACTCTGAAGCTGGAATGTCATGATAAATTTTATTTTTATTTGGATGTTTTTGAATGGCGTTTCACTGTTCAATATTGTTGGAAAACTAAAAATGCATTGCAATGTATCTGAACTGGATTTTTTTCCTTCAAACCAAACAATAGGATACCATGAAAATGGACTCTATTTAACTACTTTCCTCTTGAAGCTTCACTTTCAACTGACCATGCATTTGCAAACTGTAAAGCCATTGCACTCCTGGGACCCAGTTATTTAGCTCCAGGTGTTTACAGTATGCCACCATAGTTATATATTCTATTTACTAAATATGTACCTTCCAGGCAGCAAAGCTACATCTGCAACCTTACTCACCATTACATCTGAGAGCACAAAGAAGCAGTTTGTCTGCTCTGGGAGAACAATGCTGAGATGCTGGGATTCCCAACTAATGGCCTAAACAGAGTTCTAGTTGAAGAAATGACAATAGGCTGATGCAAACTGTTTCTAGGGAGAGTCTACCAGACAATGCATGATGGAAGGAGGCTTTCTATGATCTGCTACAGATCAGGGCAGCTGCAGACACATTTACTGCAGTAATTAGTATTTGTTGTGGTTTAACCCCATCCAGCAATGAAGAACCACATAGCCAGGGAGAGAAAGAAAATCAGAAGAGTAAAAGGGAGAAAACTCATGGGTTGAGAAAAGAACAGTTTAATGGCAAAGAAAAGGAAGAAAATGATGATAATGATGATGATGATGATGACAATGATGATGATGATGATGATGGTGATGATAGTATCTAGAAGAGGTGTTGCAATTGCTCACCCCTTGCTGAACAATGCCCAGTCATGTCCTGAGCAGGGACCCTGGGCCAGCTCTCCCCAGCAATTTATATGCTGAGCATGTTGCCCTGTGGTATGGAATATCCCTTTGGTCAGTTTAGGGCAGCTGTCCCAGCTCTGTCCCCACACAACTTGTTGTGATACTCCAGCCTTCTTACAGTCAGTGCATGAGATGCTGAAAATTCCTTGACTTAGTATCAAAACTACTTAGCATGAACTAAAAAACTTGTGTGTTATCAACATTATTCTCAGACTAAATTCAAAACACAGTACTTTACCAGCTACTTGAAAGACAATCAATTCTATCCCAGCAGAAACCAGGGCAGTATTTAATATTTAAAATAGAGTTTAGTATATAAAACATCTGGTTGAAGAGTTGTAATGAAAGCCAGATGTTGTAGTTATTGACCTATGCTGGAAGAAAACCCTTTGGCATGAGGTTAATCTCACTGTACTCAGCAGATGTTCAGTGTTGTGCCACAATAATTGCACATGCTTATCTGCACCTTTTAATAAGACAAGGCTTTATTTATTTGTATTAAATGTGGCATCAAGATCTTAGGCAAGGTCAGAATGGTATTGTCACCTTCTAGGGAAATTTATTTATCTTCTCTAAATCCTCTCAATACTGAAAAGTAATTTTTCATAGTAGATAAAGAACCTGTTATGTGATAGGTCAATATTAATGCCTTGTTGTACATCATGGATCCTAACATAATTGTTGTTTTAATGATCACTAAAATTGGGGTTGAGTTTGGAATGACTTCATGCAAAGCAGCTGACAGGAATGCTGACTACTTAGATGAAATTGGAAGTCATGTTTCTTGTCCTTAGCAGATGAGGAACAAGGGATGTGGGACAACTGAATTACTGAATTCCTTCTTATTTTGGGTATTCTACTTACGTATTTGAGGCTCTCTTTGACATACATCTGTCTCAAGGACTCATTTGATAATATTTTTTCCTCAAATACTTACTCCAAAGGGTTTGATTCCTCTCACAGTTCTACTGATAGTTGCCAAAATGTTATATTTATTCAGGATGTATGGAGATTGTGATTACTGGCACTCTGACAGCAACTGACTTTTGCACAAAAGGTATTAGGTGCTAAACTGTCAGAATGAGCTTGGAGAACAGGAATCCCTGTGCTTAGCTTTCACTAACTCTGAAGTGCCAAGAAATGTTTACTGGCTATGTGAGATGTCCAGCAAATATTGCAGGAACATTCAGGGCAAGTCTTCCTATGTAAAGACTGCAGAGAGATAAAGTGATCTTTGATGTACTGTCTCTAGTTTCACTGATTAAGAGTATTTTAATTATGATTTTAATGATACCCACTGCTTAAATGAGATCTTGTGGTAGAGTCATGGATGACCATAACAAATAATAGTGTTCAATGATCTAATCTTAAATTCAATGAAATTATAAGGTTTCTTTGTCAAATAAATGTCACTTAAAAAAGGAAACAGAACAAACCAAAACTTTTTAAAAGGAACCTGTGAACAAAAGAGTATTTTTAAATCTTTTATTTCAGGACATCTTTCCTTCGGATGAGACTGCCTGCATAATAGCACTGTGAAAGGGAGATAAGATAATTGCTACTTCAGCAATAGAACAGCAGAAGTGCCTGAAGCTCCCTCCTGTCTGAGATTTAGACAGTAGCTGGAACAGAATCATTCTCTACCTTAATGTTCCTTTTGGACTCTGTTTGGCTGACTTCAGTTTTGCTAACCCCCAAAATGAATATTTGGGAGACTCTCCTCTTTGGGATCTTAAATAAATCATTGCTTTGTCTGTTTGTTTTGCTTGTTTTTCCCCCCTCCCCCTCCTGCCATTCCTTTTAACATCTTCTGTTATACTCAGGGACAAGAACAGGTGTAGGAACATCTGCCACGTTAGAGCAGGGAAGGCTTCAGCCATGGCTGTTAGAATTTAGCAAAAAGCAAAAAACCATCCGCTGATCTAAATGAGAAAAATAAAATAGCAGAATCAAAGCCATAGCTTTCCTTGCTGCTGTAGGTGGGCTACCACCACACAGTGGCTCAAGGAAATGATCCCCATGCTGAGGTGCTGAGAAAAAGTGGATGGAAGGTAAGAAAACAAGCAGCCTGCTATTTGCAGTAGTGCTTAAAGCAAATACATGTGAACACTTGCTGATCTGAACTGTGAAATGAACGCATTACAGTTAGACTCTGAGATTCAGAACTGAGCTCTTCTCAGTATTTGAGTTTGGTCAAGTGGACTTACTAACAGTGGTGTGGTAATAAAGTGGCACACTGAAGTGCCACGTGAGCATCTGGACTGTGAGCCTTCTTTTCCACTGGTTCACTAATGTTTGGGTATCTTTTTCCATGTGGAGAAGATTGCAAGCAGGAGCATACAGGTTTTTGAGTACCCAGCAATTATTCCTTGGTGAGTGCACAGAAGGGAGCTAGGTCTAGCCCATGGGGATAAATAGGCCTAACATATCTGGCATGCAAGCCTCAGCACCCCAGGACAACATGTTCTTCTTGGTCACACCACTGTCAGCCGTGTGGGAAAACACCAGTCTTTGTCACTCCCTGCAGCAGGACAATCTTGTCTTGATGAGCTGTTGTTTTCTACCTATCCTCTGAGGTTTTTTCCTCAGTTTTCTAACTTTCACATCAGCACTGTTCTCCTGAGGCCTTGAGTTAATAATGAATATGAGTCAACACTCACTTTTTTTTTTCCGGGTGTGTGTTTTGGTTTTTTTTATGTGTGCTTTTCTTATCCTGCCTGGTTTTCTCACTGCCTGACAACAATTTTCTTCAGTAAAGCTGCACATCTTAATTAATTAATTGGATACTGAGCTGTGGGCTACTGTTTATGATCTTTGGAGAGGACATGGCATTTTAGAACAGCTATTCTCAAACTGATAATGGAAGCTTCATTAGGGGTCTGGGGAATACAGCCTTCATTAGGGATCTGGGGACTGCTGAAAGATGAGGAGGGGAGGTAGGAAGGCAAGAAAATTACCTGAGAACAAAGTGCTTAAAAGGCTCCCTTTTGGGTGAGAGACAGGCTTTACCAAAAAATTATGACTGAGACAATCTGTGGATTTTGAGACCTTCAGGGAAAGAGCCTTCTTCTTCTATTGTCTCCTTGTCCTGCTCAGGGGTGCTGGTTTGGCTCTGTGGCTTGCAGCAGTTACAGCCTTCTCCTGAGTCCTTTCTCAGCCTGGCTGCCAGGAGCTATTTTGTCCCTTCTCCCTCTGCCCTCTGCTTGCCATCTTCCCTGCTACACTCCAGCCAGCACTCGCCCTGCATCCATCCAAACCAAGAGCAACTCTTACGTGGGAGGAGCATCCAAAATCCAGAACACACTGACGGTGAGGGGGATGTAGAAAAGCAATCTGAGGACTGCTGGCTCGGTGCATCTTCTTCCACACTGCAGAGGAAAAAGTGGCACTTCTCTGCATTCCAAAATAGCGTGACAACATTTGAATGCCTAAAAGCCACTATGTGCTTATGTGAGAGGGGTTCTCCTTTGTCACAGGAAATACCTCTACAGGGGCCAAGTTGTGCTAGTGCCTGTCTGGCTCCCAGGGAAAAAGCTAGGGAACCTGGGAAAACGGATGTCCAGTCTGAAAAAATTACAAGTATCATCTCCCCACTTTCTCTATCCCTCCTGGCAGATGTCCAGCCTGTCAGACTTACCTAGCAGTTACTTGGGTAACTGCACTGCTACTGTTAAGCTCTGTCCTTTGGAGTGGTGTTTGGTGATGCTCCTTCCAACAGAGGGAGCCTTAGGTCTATCTCCTGGCATCACATGACAAGAACTACAATCTTCGTCGTTCATACAAAAACATAACCGCCAGGAAAACTGTAATTTTGGCTGCTGGTCTTCACTTGTTATTCAAGTTTTGAGAGTCCCTCTCCTTGTCTGAGCTTTCAGAGCTCCCTCTCTGCTATTTTTTAGTGGATTTTTGTTCTAAGATTTTTCAAAGTCTTCTCCTATTCTATTCCTGTAAGTATTTTTGGTTGCTTACCTTTGTTCCAATGACTAATGTTTTTGAAAGGGTGAAATTTTATGTTTTCTATCTCCTTTCTAGTCAGACACTTAAATATTGCTGCAATAGCAATAGGTTTCCTACAGGGAAATGTAGAGGAAACAGGAGATCAATATAGATCATTAAACTTTCATGCAACAGGAATCATTATCTTTGACCCCATACCTATATGCTAAAATTAAATTAACAAAGTCCTTGCTGTGAAACTATTTTTCTTCAGTTTAAGAAATACTTACAAAGTGAATCAACAACTTGTCAGTAGCATGTATATTTTTATAGTCTGTTTGAAAGTCTGGACAGTTCAGATGGCCCATGTGAGTTTAACATAAATTATGCTTAAAATGGTGTTTCAGACAAAAAATGCTCAAATTTAGCCTTTCCATGCAATTTTAATTTGACCCTCTAGTGAAAGCATAGGCTGGTAGAGCAATGTTGTATCATAAACCTATGAATCACTGAACCTGTACAAGGATAGGAGTCAGGAAAGGAGACTATTACTTCCCTGATAGAGTAGCTCTGCTGCTGCTGCTGCTCCCTGGCAGTTAGTGCAGGTCTTCCAGAGCTTGGAGTGGGGTGCCATGGAGCCTGCTCCCCAGCAAGAAAATGTGTCAGGTGAAATGGGTGAAATAAGATAATTCTAACATAAAACATTGCACGCCACCTGGGTGGGTTGGGGGTGGTGGGGGGGAGGATTTGGCCTCATGAGAAAAAATTGTTACAGAGAATAGGCCAACCGCTGTCACTAACAGGTTGGAAGAATTATTTTTTTAATGGGAGTTCTTGCCAAGTGAAAAATTGGCACAACAAAATGTCACCTAATCGTGGCATACAAACACAATTTTATGTTACTGAGTAACTTCATTTTTAAAGGTCATTGTGTTCTGATTCTCATATCCTGCATTTTAGATTACTAATAGGCAGTACCTCCTTATTAACTTTTCTTAAAAATAATAGAGGTAAACATGCAGTTTACATTGTAAAGTCTAAAATTCATTGAGAAACCAAACAGGTATGAAATGACAGCACAGAAAATTCTAACACATGCACTTTCTAAGTAAATCATTGCTTCAGCAAGATTAACACATTTACTAGCTTCAGATTTAGCTGTTTCTGGATGCTGATCCATGCCTATGGCTCCAAGACATCTAAACTTACCATCAGCTTAGCTGGGTCTGTATTTGAATAATTGATTGGACTTGGCTCTCTACTTACCCATTTCTGTGCTGCATGGGAAGACTAGGTCAAAACAATACTGTTATCATTACTCTGCTTGATAAAAGAAAGATTAGAGTTTTTGTCTGACATTATTATCATGAAAAACTGATTAGTGAAATAGCCGAGTAAATTTTGGGTAATGATTTCTCTTCTCAGCATCACTTGCTTTTGTTGCTCCTGTGCACGTTCCTCCCACAATGTGGAGCTCTCTCACAAGGGAAATAGGTGGATGGGTTGGTAAATCCTAACCTTGCACTGAAGAGCAGTCCTATGCTGAATTCTTGGGCAGTAGGCCACCATTTGGGAGGGAAAGATGGTTTTTAAATAGGAAAGCATCAGTGCTATATTTAACACCCTGCTGTAATGCCTTAAATAATTTTCTACACACTTAGGGAAGGAAATGTAATATTTAAGGTAAGCCATCTGTTGCAAACCATCAATAAATACTTTCAGGTCTCAAGATTGCAGCCCTTGGTTTCCCAGGGTCCTCTTCCCTGTCTTGCTCAGAATGAATCTGAATTTTTATAAATTATGGCTCACTCAAGGGCAAGATACTGGAAAGCTCAAATGCACAGGCAGCTCTTGTGAAATAGGCAAAAATAGGTTATTGAATGCATATATGAAAGGAGTACTTTATGTTCCTTTCAGAGAAGCCCCAAACCCTGACAAATCTCATTTTAAGCCATTTCAGAATAGCTTCCTTAGGCCAGCAGCTGTATCTGTACTACATGGCTTGCTGTACCTATACAGACTGATTACACCAGTGTGTATGTTTCCTCCCATCCTTTATGGCAAGGGAGGGCTAAGGTGTCTGAAACATTTTTGATCACTGTACAGGTCTTGATATATTTTAATCTTGTGCTATGTGACTATGAAAATGGAGAATGCCACTATGAGTATGAAGTAGTATCCCTGTAATGGAGTTATTTTTAACTTGCCTGTGCTTTGACATGGGAATACTGTGTGTTATATGCCTCTGAATGACAAAGTCATGTCAGTGGGCAGCAGGGAGAAAAGCTGTCTGCTTACCTCCTCCCCAGCTGCTAAATTTTGATCACACTTGTCTTTCTGGCAGCAAGGCAGGAGGGACTGGCTCCTGTTCTGTACCAGCAGAAAGAACTGGCAGGTAAAGTGGGTAGAAAGCAAGTCAAGGATGAAGGAAGTGTGGAGACAGACAAGAAACTGGTCAAAATGGGGACTCTGTCTCCACAGAAGTTAGTCCCATAACCGTGCTTCAGGGGTCATGGAAATGAACTTCCATATATCTCTTCTCTGGATGCTCTTGCACTTGCTTAGGAAAATCCTGACTGTAAGGCACTTTTAGGCTTCAGGGATATGGGAGAGACCCCACAGGTCAAAGGACACATTTCCAAGTCTTTTTAATGTGGTTCACCTGGCAGATGTGAGGCTGAGCGATCACACAAGATTCACACAGAAGCCTTTGGTATGTTTACTCCAGGAATGTCAGCCACTGGAATTGTAACTGGTGAAATTATAGTGTTGAAAACATCATTGATGTGGGATAAAGCCTTAGATGTATCTGTGGGAAGAGAAACATCTGGAGAAGAACAAAGGATTTACTTGCTCCTCTACTGAAAGAGCTTCAGGGCTTCACAATGCTTGATGCCTCTGGGGCTTTTGCTGTTTCAAAGGATAGGTTATTGTTCTTAACTGGTAATTTTTGGTACTGTGTATAAGTGCTCACTAATGTGCAAGATGTTTATGGTCTAGTCTGTGCAGAAAAAATAATCAGCTATGCAATCTTTCATACAGTTGTTTCACTTTGTTGTAACTTGGAATGATGCACTTCAGCTCAAACTTCTCAGTCTCAACCCAAGGGAGACTGAGTTAAAATTAGGGGATCTTGTTTTTTATACAGTTTCCTGTACTGAGAATTTAACTGTAAGCAATATTACTGTTATGCTATTTCTGCCTTAACAGAAACTTAACAGAAGACCTGTGTGGTTAACAAAGCTGAAGCTTAGGAATGTGATGCATCAAACACTGACATAGAATCAAATATAGATGATTCCTTATAGTATTAACCTATATGCAAATATATGTGTAGCCTGTTACTCCTAAAGACTAAGTGGAAAAGTTCTAAAGAGAGGAAGTGTCAACTGGGAATTTCCATTTGTCCAGTTTTCCTTAAGGCCCTTACTTGAAGCCCAAAGCACAAGCTAATAGGAAGGAGATTGGAGGCTGAAGACAGGCAGGATTAGATGACAGTGAATTATCCCCTTGCTGCTCAAGGACCCTTGGCTGTCCATAAATGTTGAAGCTGAATTCTCTTCTGGAGCACTCTCTTGCCTTTTGAGGAGCAGGATTTGCAGGAGATTTGCTTTTAGTAAATGAGTGGATGGTGCGAGGAGAATGGATGTAACTTTGAGAGGCTGAGTCTATCTATAGCAGAAGCTAAAACCAGCACAGGCAAGTGAGTCCCTGGTAGCACAATATGGGAGAACAAGGGTGTCTAGAAGAGCAGCCAGGTATAGCCCTTTGCTGCTTCTTACTCATAGGTAAACACATGTCTCTAATAGCCTCTTCCTCCCTTGAAAAAATAAACCTTGAGGAGAATTGCTATTAACACAGGCAAGCATCCTTTCCTTGTTCCTCACAAATAATCTTTCCACCCCAAAATCCAGTTCCTGTAAAATTATTATATCAGTAAATGACATGGAAATGACACCTATTTGAAGGAAAAACACTTTTTCCTTTTGCATAATTCCATTCTTTTCCCTTTTTCTCCTCAAATTTCAAGTACAGACTGAAATTGACTTTTTTTTCCATCTAGAATAATTATCTCCTTTTTTGGATTACAAAAGAACCTGATTATCTCTGAGAGGATAGAGGTAAAAAATTAACTCATGCAACAATTTTAGTAAGACTGATGCTGTTAGAGGCACTGAATCATTTGCTTTCCTGCTCATAGTAGTATCAACATATAAATCAATAATTGCATTTCTTTGCTCAAGGAAGCAAGAGCAATATCTGAGGCTGCTGAAAATGTGCTCAGTACAACTGTTGAGTGAAGGAGCAAGAACTGTGTATGAGAGGTGCCCAGAGCAGCAGTTGGGCTGGGACTAATGCAGGCCGTGTGCTGCTCTCTGCTCTGCCCCTTCATGAAAGGTGAGGATAAAGCACAGCAGCTTCTTCAAGTCAGAGAACAAGGCACCTTCCATCTGAGGTGTCTTCTGGGAGAAAAGTTGGCCAGTCAGCTCCAGAGTGGTCTTGAGACAAATGTTTGCCACTGTTAGAGCCATCTTACACAGCCAGCCAGCCAGCCAGCCAGGCACAGGAACAACAGGCAAGATCTTGATTTTCTTTGCCTTTCATGCCAAAAGTGGATCCAGCCATTTCCCAATTCAGGGACTCAAGATAATTTTAACAGTAATTAAGAATACTTCAACTACATAAAACATGATTTTAGGCTGAGTCTAGCCTAAAATTTCAGATTGAGGCTACTAGGATAATGTTCAACGTGGATTTTGCAATTATAAATGGCTGTTCTTTTTTGACTAACTCTTGAAAGCTTTTGCAGGAACAGCTGCAGTTACAAGACTAGTGAAAGACAAACAATAGCTAGATCTAAATCAAGAAAGCACTGAGCTCTCAAAACAGTCAGAAACAAATATATATCTTTGAAAAGCATGATAGAGAAATAAAAGCAGGAGGACAAGATATGATATGACTTAAATTCATTTACTTAGAAAGACAGCTAGTACTGGCATTGATTCAGAAATGTAGCTTAAAGAGGCTGAAAGAAATATTAAGAAATAAACCAGTCTGAAACATAATTGTGTGGGTGTTTTGATAAAGTGGACGGGATTGTGAAAAGATGATGGTTGAGGGAAATAGACTGAGCTTCTTTATTTTAAAGAAAAATTTCCACCTATTTTTCATTATGATTGAGACCAAAAAATCTGTGGTATTGGGCAATGGGTGTAGATAACTCTATTAGCCCTGTCTCCATCCTGTAGGTAAGGTACTTTCCTGCTATGCCGTGGATAAGGGGCTAGTGGAGAAGCACCATTTCCATCTTCTCTGGCACAAAGAAGAAGAAACTCTTAAGGGCTGCCCTCATATCTCTTGTGTAGCATATTACACAAGCCAGTTATCCTTGTGTAAGAAGATCATAATGTGTGTAGGAAAGGGAGGACATGCTCTGGAGGTTTTCTGCCTATAACTTTTGAAGACTTTGTGCCTAAGCCTTGTAGTGTCAATCTATTAGTGGTGCAGATCTGGATGTATAATGATTATCTGAATTGTCTTACAGGCTTCATAAGGTCAGCCCTTTGGGGCTGCAGACTTAAATTCCAGTCTGTCAACTCCATAGAGCCTATGTGAGTAGTTCCATGCAACAGCTGTGTGTGTCCCATTCTGCTGGTTTCCTTCTGCAGTGCTTCTCTGACTTCATGGTATTATTAAAATCCCTGTTCTTCTCTTCTAGGAGTCAAAAGATGTGGAATTAGTCTGTCTTCAGTATCACCTTTTCATGGATACTCTGGAACTAGTAGGTCTAAGTTAATTCTCACAAAGTTATGTGAGACAATCTCTGCATTGGTTATACAAATACATCTGGAAACACTTTGGAAATTATAGAAAGAATGAGGTTTTAGTGTTGTTTTTTGCCTTAGGACATCTTATCTACCCTTTTTGGATAACTGGGTATGTTGGATTTACATTGATGCTAGAAAAAATAGCAGAGAAAAAAGGTGCTGTAGCATTACTGTTGGTCTGATCAATTCAGTAAGGACTGGGAACATTCCAGATTCATGAATTTATTGAAGGACCAGGCAAACAAGTTCAAGATTGTGGGTGATAAATGCACCAACTAGAGAGTATTCATATGTGTTGCCATAGAAAGATTAGTAAGATTTAATCATATACTATATATGTATAAATGAATATTCCCAGCTGTATTCCAGTGCAGTTGGAGATGCAAAGCTTGCATAAAGGCTTCCCCATGGGAGGAGAGACACAGTCTGTTGACTGGCCTTGAGCAGGCAGAGATGTTTCTCCCCTTCAACCCTTTCTGCCCTGAAGCCACCCTTTTATACAATAATTTTTGGTCCATCCCAGTAGGATAGAACAATCTCATGTTATTTGGTCATATGTGCATTACACATCCCATCTTCTCCTTCATTTGCAGCTCAAGGGGTGTGTAAGTAAATATGTTAATGGAGCTTAATGAGGGTCTGAGTTACTTTTTGTCAACATTTATAGTTGACAGAAGAGGGAGAATAAACAGATCCTCTTCCTCTGTGTACTGAGGCAGCAGTAGGGCTCTCTGACCTTTATCAGAGTGTCTTTGAGTGCATCTTTATCTTCTCAACAAACCAGACTTATAACAAAGCTTGTTTTCCCTACCAGCCTCATCAGTTCTTCACCACCTTAAAGCAACACTGCTGTTCTGACCATTTACCACACAGAAGGACAGCACTCGTGCCCTGCTTTCATTGGGCAGAGAAACCCACACTGCTATATACTTGGGGTTTCATCAAATTTGATACAAGAACAAAAAAAGGCAAGGAAAGGAGTGGGAGCTAAGAAAGAAGAGGAAGGGTAAGTGTATTGTCAAAAGCAGTTTGCTGTGAGTAGGATGGGGCATCTTGGTGAACAAGCATCTGAATGTGCAATCTTGATATAGCAGAGCAAAGAGGGCTTCCAGAAACAGGCAATGTGACATGGAACAGGATCTCTGTGTGGTGTGCTCTATATAACATAAAGAAATAGGAGATGCTGCTCTGCTCATAATGTTTTATAAGCATGTTGAAAAGCTAACAATGTAGAAAAGAGCTTGTAAATTATTTGAGACATAAAAGGAAATGTCTGAGAGTGAAAAACTTCAAAAACTTCCTTTACATCCTTACAGGAAATCAAAGAGTGATTTGATCAAAACATCTAATCCGTTCCTCACAGTTCAGGGGCATTGATGTTCTTCAGTTCTGTAGGAAAGCCAGCAAGAATAAGTAGTTACTAGTTTAAAAAAATGCATTTCTTTGATTTTGTTTTGCAGAGGTGACGACCTGCTGGAGCAAACGCCCAAGGGAAGTAATGGAAGATCTGGTCCAACCATAAACTGCCCAGCAATGGAAGGGAGGAGAGCTGTGGCAGCAGGGCAGGTAGGGGCAGTGACCTCACTGACAAGGGATGAGGATAACCAGGTTCATCCAACAGTGCAGATCAGAAATCTGAAATGATGACTCAAGTCTGAGATCAAGCCTGGAAATCAAGACAGCAAGTCAGGGTCTGGTGACAGGTAAACACTAGGCATGGTAGAGCTGCCATGTAGCTTAGGCAGAGGCCAAGGACAAGAATCTCATCTTGAAAGCTTCTCAAGAGAGAAGGTCACACCAATGAGCCTTCTTGCAGTTCTGGTTCCAGGCTGGACAGCTGCACAGCCTAGGGCCCAAGCAGTCAAACGAATGGAGGAAGATATACTCAGCCCCTAATACATCTTTGATTCTACATGGCTTCAGACCTAGACTGGGTACATATTTTATGCCAACTGCTTTTAATCCCCAAAGCATAAATGCTGTACTGAAAAAACTGGACTGGATGATGTAATAATTCTGAAATTAGGGTCTACAGTTGTATGCACAATACAATTATACAAGTTAGGCTCATTTAAAATGTGGAAGATAATACTGTAGCACTTTGGGAATTGATCAGAAAATATTCAATGAAGAGGAACCATCGTATCTTGCCAGCTTTTTTTTTTTTGTTCACCTCTGCAAATGGGTAGTGCAGTAATTACAGCCACAGCCTCCTTTTGACCCTTAGTTGCACTGAAGAATTTTATTAGTGTCATTTTAGAATCTGCATCATAAGTCTTTTCTGCTTAGAACCCTTCTGGTTCTACAGTCTGTAGTTCATTGCCATTTCTTGTTTTGTGTTATTCCTTCCCACTCCACTGTTTTCAGTAGCTTTGCTATCATGGGCTGGAGCACCTGTATCACTTGATCCCAGCTCCCAGTATTCTGGCCTGGAATGCTAGCAGGTGTCTGCCTTCTGTCCTTGCTGCAGAGAAGGCCATTGCCCCCCAAGCCTCTCCCACTGTGTGAATGAGTGTGTCTTCCAGGCTGCTTCCAGGTGACATTTATCCAGCCTGCTGGCCGTGCTCCAGGCCATTGGGTCTTTGCTCTGGACATATTCAGATGCATCATGTGACACAGTCTCTAAGCCAGGGCTTAGGCTAGTCCAGCCTCTCTTAAATTGTATAGACAGGCCTTGGACAGAGAGGCAAAAGTGGCCATACTTGAACTCCACGAAATTTATGCTGTGACCTTTTCTAATAAAAATACACAAGGTGAGCACTGCAGTTGGTCTTTTTTCACGGGGAGGCAGAAGGCCTCTTGTAAAGGCAGGTGGGCACCACTTACATGGGGTTCTAGTCATCATACCTGTTACTTTTTTGACATTAAGGAATGTAATTCCTTGGTAATTATAGAAGGAATTTCCTTGTTTCATTCAAAGTATTCTAGAAATTAACAGATGTTTTGCAATGTATATTTATATAGTGCAATTTTTAAAAAATGAATGCAGTGTAATTCCACCTCTAAATATAAGGGTAGAGTACTGCCAACAAAAATCTGTTTATCTGTAAGGCATGCAGCCAGGGCTGCAGCTCCTAAAATGTTTCTTCTCTCCAATAATGGTAGGGTGGATAAAAACCACCCTCTCCTGTCCTTGATCTCCACAATGTCACCATTGTGAAGTGGATGAGTTCCAAAATACGCAAAACTGTTAAACCTAATTGTTGTACAGTTTCAAATGCAACGGCTGCATAAATATCTGGCTCTTCTCCCAGACATTGATTCTGAACTCAAATAAACCTGTTCTAGAAACAAAAAGGAGGGGATTTTCAAGTTCATTGAGATAGCCTGAGATTTTTCTTGCAATGTTTTTACATACTGAGATTATAGGGTTTGCTTAAAATTTTGGCAGTCCAGAAGTCTCAGAATCAGACATTTGGTTGATGCAACTTGAAAGTTTTTAGTTGTTGTTTTGCAAACAAAGTACTCTGGAGGTCATTCACCTGCTTGTGCAGTATACTGTAAATCCTGGTGAATATTTTTAGCAAAGTAAGTAATTTATGAGAAGTTCTAATCAAAAGATGCAAGAATAAAATTTTTCCAGACTTATCTATTACAGAGCAGTACAGTAGAACAGAAAATGTTTGCAGAGTTTGAACGATGTGACTTCTTTGAATGATGTGAAGGCAGAGACTATAACATCTTATCCAAGTACTTTTTCTTCTGTACAGTCTCTTCTGTACTTAGCCTTGTTGGTCCTCACTGGTAATACATTGGCTTTTGAATATATTTCAAAAATATATTTCAAAATTGGAGAACTCTGGGAATATAATATTAGTTCAGAACTGCACCAAATTTTAAAAATCAAACAAAAAATTGGTTGATATATTATTATTGATGTCCATAACAAATTACTATACATTATAGTGATGAAAATAGAACTTACGTAGTCTGTATGGCTTTCAAATAGTCTTGTGGAAAACCAGGGCTGCACAAGTGTTGCAATCTTTAGTTAGATGATGATTTTTTTAAGTACTAAAGATGGCTCTGCAAGGTGCCTTCATTACAAAAGGCACTGATCAGTGAAAAAACAGATATTTTTTTACTTTAGTTACCAGCTGGGTTGTTAATGGAGACTAGCTGTACACCATTTTTCATTTCTTCTCATGTCCAGCATGGATGTGTCAATAAAATACATGAGATGCCTCTGAGAGCTAAATTTGAATGTAATATTTGCATAACAGGCAAAAATGTCTTACAGTGCAAAATCACATTTACTCTGTATCGCCAGCACAGTATTGAAACAAGACTCTGAAAAGCTGAACAGCAAAGCTGAATTAATACATGCAAAGTAATTTTCATTTGCAGGGTTATTTATTTTGTACTTTTCCCATTATTATCATTCTTTACTTTGTTGCAGTAATATTTAAGATGTGCTAGAATTAGTGACGTGTTAATTGCTATTGTCCATTTTGATGGACATTAATGCTTTGAAGTTCAAATTCTAACTTAATTTAGCCCAGTAGCAGCTCTTTTCCACTAAACTAAGCTAACAAGACTGCCATGCAGATTTAATAGCTGGTACTGTATGCCAGTGAAGTAAGGCGAAGCATCACTTAAAGTCAGTCTATCAAAATTGTCTGCCTATGTGATCACTAATCTATAAAACATCCAATGTACCAAGCAGCTGTAAAAGCACTGGGACTGATTTAGTTTTTGAATTAGAGTAGTGAAATATTAAAGCTATATCAGATGTCTTTATTGCTGCTGAAATGCCACTTGACTGGATTCAGCAGCCAGCAAGCCTTTGTTACATGCAGAGGAGTCAGTGCCATGTTAGCTACTGAAATGAGAGCTGTTTGCATAAATGCAAAACTTCTGTCCATATGTAGTTTTGACCACTCAAAGTATCATCCACAAAGCCACTTATGACAGTTATGTAAAGTAGTTGGAGGTCTGTTTGTTGCTCATCTTATAAAGAATCATGGCATTGGCGACTTTTGCTCTGTTAGACTGTCAGGGAAGCTAATTTACAGCTAAGACAGTGTGAGACTCTTCCACAGAACAGCAAAAGATGCTAAAATCAAATGTAACATATGTTTTCCAAAATGCTGAAAGTAATGAAACCTTCACTAATTTCTTAGTATACAAGAAAACTTCCAGAATACATAAAGCCATGTATGTGCAGCATCTCCTACATTACTGCACTTGTATTCAGGGAACTGACACAGCAGTGAGGATGTTACCCCAGCATTGTCTCTATTACTCTGGACAATTGGTCAAAAAATTAAAAAATTAGGGCATGAGTGGGTTGATATGTGATATCAATATTTGTATGGACAGGCCCTTTCAGTTCTTCCCTTTTGTTTCCAGTTCAGTTTGCCTTCACTCTATGATGGAGGAATTTTCTCTCATCTACTCTGTGTTCTTGTATTAAATGGTGGAGGAACTCCCTGACCTTCTTTTCAACTGTGTTCTGAATAACTCCTGTATCTGGTACCCAAAAGGAAGGATGGAAGCAAATTATTATTAATTAGTGTACAGCCTAAATTACTATTTTAAAGTAATTTGTAAAACAGAGGTTTCTGGAGCTCCTCCTCAGGCCTGGAGCATTAGAGAAAAATCTCACTGTAGAAGAGACTTCAATAAAAAGTATCTTCTAGTGAAGCTCATGTTGGCTTGCAAGTCTCAGGAAAGAGGTGATATTGGGACAGCAGAGGGATGGGTGATGACCCCTCTCTGGTGACAAATGACAGCACACAAGGAAATGGAATGAAGCACTGTTGGGGAGGTTTAAACTGGACATCAGGAACATTTTCACTAGAGGCTCACCACAGGAGGTTGTCTATTGGAACACCCAGTTTACCAGGGGAGTGGTGATGGCACCAAGCCTGTCAGAATTCTAGAAGTGTCTGGAAATGCTCTTAGTCATATGGGTAAGTTTTAGGTAATTCTGTGAGAAGAATTGGACTTGCTTATCTTTATGCATCCCTTCCAGCTTTAGAATAACATAAAATATCTTGATATTCTATGATTCTGTAGGCTTAAAGGATATGTTTTTGCCTTACCAGGCTCCCAAGTAGATTCAGTAACTGTTTTGTTAAATATATTGTCATCTTATTTTTTGGAATTAAACTATTTTCCTAATTTTTATGTAGGCATGAAGTACATGATCATAGCTTGTTATTTTACTATTAAACAATGTGAATATGACAAGAAGCATTGTGTTTGTAGTGATATTTTTGTTAAGGTGACTAAGGTTAATAAATTTGATTTAAATAATAATTATCTGCTAAAAAGTATTCTGATAGTGAAGAGAAGCTGTAATGACAATTTTAAACTAGCATTTTCTGAACAGAGAACTTTACAGTCAACATATGAATTGCTAACCAAATCTAGTTTGTAATTTCCTGGGAGTAAGCCAGCTCTAATGTAATGTAACAGGACTAACATAACTGGACTGACTGCATTTAGCTTATCAGAATTGAATTTAGAAATGAAATGAGAGTCCTGTGACCTCTTTTCTTAATTAAAAAAAAAAAAAGAAGAAAAGAAGGAGAAAAATATTGCCTATTTTTCTTAAATGTCACAAAAAGAACCAAGACAAAAGTTTACTCTGAGCACCATCTGTGTATGTCCATTATTTCAACCTTACAATCTTGCTTTAGATTTCACTTTGCTGTCTTTCTTGTGTGGTGAGCAGAAAGGTGCCTGTACTTCTCAGTGCAATTCCTCCATCTCGCTTTGGGGTAGAATGAGTTGCACTTGAGGTATCTATCCTTTGTCACTGACACTAGAAGTAGTCCAAAGGACTATCTTGCAATGAATAATGCTAACTAAAATCAATCCTACCTGTACTTTACAACAGTGTAAGTGGGAGGAGAATTAATGATCACTGATTATAATAAAACTGTATGTTTCTGGAGTATTATATCTAATATTTTTGTATTTTATATGCATAATCTTGGTGACATACCTCCAATTATATCTAGTCTGTACCCCTGTAAGTCAGTTCTAGCTGATTTACTCCAGGTCAAACTTTCTGTCTGCAGCTGTACTTCTCACACAAGAAGTAAATACAACTGCATATTTCAAATGGGATTTCAGCTGTTTGTCCTCAAAACAGGAAGGAAGATGGTCACAATTTGAATAACTTATAAAAGTACAGTGATCTTCTTACCTATGACATATTCTACATTAGTAAGATATTAACAAACATCATTAATACCAGAATCAGAACTATTTCAATATAAATGTGACAGGCTGTAAAACACGATTTACCTTTTGGCTCTGTTTTCAAATGCAGTTATGTTACCTTCAAAGCAAGTTTAAGTTTTCTCAGGTTCTCTTGAGGCTATGGTAAAAAATAATAGTATCAAAGAGAAAAGCGAATTATCAAGCAACTGAATAGAATTTAAAATGCCATCAGTAATTGAAATGATTGATGGAATGGAATGAGTGACAAAGGCTAAAAATTAAAAATCACTCTTATCTTTAACGGATTATGGTGAAAGATAGAGTGCCCTCTGGAAAGAAGTAGGAGCAGGAATCAGACTCTTCAGGTGGTAGAAGGAAGATGAATATTTGGTGTTTTGAAATGCATGTGTATACAGAGCCAGAAGTGCACACAGTTACTAGGGGGTCATTTGTGTGAGTGGCAGGGAAGCTGTAGAGGAAGGTCTCTGAACTTTGTGATAAAGCAGGAGTCCTGCCACCACAGCATGGCTATCACAGCTTTCTATCACAGAGGAGCAGTCAGCCTTATAGCAAAGGTTTCATAAATGTTTGTTGAAATATTCTATACTGTCTGAAAATAAAACAGTAATTTGAAATTGATACATATGAGAAGATTCATAGTAGCAGTTTCCCAGGCTCTAATTTTCTTCAAAGGAATATGGCAGAAAAGATATTGGAGGTCTGATTTTAAAAAAAGTACTGATAACTGGCATGTTGAGTCTGATTTTTCAAAAAACTGGCATGTTGAAACGATGTGTTGTAGAGACAAATCTGTGATCTGATTGAAAGGGGATGCAAAACTATGGCTCTGAAGAAAGTATTAAGTGATGGGCCTGGGTCCTATGCAGTGTTTATTGGTGTTAATACTTTTGTACTGAAAGCACAAAAGACAACAGGTGCAAATGCTATTGGTTGCAACAGTTTATTGTGCTTGCAGCCAACATAACACAAATCAACAGAAGACCTAGTGCTGGAACAAGCTGAAGCACACATTGTCCCAGTAGATTGTTTTCCTTCCTGTTTGAGCTCATTAATTTTAGATCACTGACATTGTTGGCATCCCAACCCCAAACTTTACCGGGCAATATACATTATTAGCATATCTGAAATATCTTGTGATGCTCCCTTGAGGATAAAATAAGTTCCTGAAATTGTAGTAGGTGGGGTTGGCAACACAGAAGAGCTGCAAAAAAACTCCCTTTATAAAAGGGCATGCTGGAAAAGCCCAGCACAGATTCTCCACAAGTTTTTACACCTCTTTGTAAACAGAGCAGGGAACAGTTGCCTGATTCATTAAGACAAGTAGCCTGATATTATTTTGGGTTGGGATTTATTTAGAATATTAAAGGACAGACCTAACAATTTGTCTTTATTTCCTTCCCCCTTCCACTACCCTGGCCATTGTACCTGGAATTGTGCTTTGACCCACCTGCCCTTGACCTTTTTATTTCACTGCTAATGCCCCTCCCAACACCCTGTAGCCAGGACAATCCATGGCAAAAGATCAGCCTATCCTAGCTGGTTTTTTTTTTTTGTTTTAAAGTAAGTTTGTTTGTTTTTCCTTATGAAGCATTTTTCTGTGAAAGAATACCATATGGCTCTAGGTTAACAAATTCTTTATATAAGTACTGCTTCCTTTCCTGCTGGAATAAGGAAAGGTTCCCTATCAACATTCAAGAAGGAGTTCCCTATACACTGAGCAATGTATAAAAGCTAAAGTGATTTTGGCCACCTTCCAGGCATTAGGAGAAATTCAATACTTGGTAGATTCTAAATGGAAAGAATTAAAATTAGCATCCCACTTCCTTCTCATATATCGGGAGAATTTTTCTTATGCACTGATTACTGGCTAAAGGTTACTGTTCTCATTCTATGTAGTAAAGTTTCTTTCTACTGCAGCCACCCACCATAACTAAAGGGCATGAGACTTTTTTATTTTTGAGATCAAATGGATTTAATGCTTTTTCTCGTTTTAGCGCATCACTTTCATTTTGGTTCGAAGTTCTCTGCAATGACCTAACTTTGCCTAATAACTTAGGAAAAAGTTGCAACATTCTTGTTTAAACTCAAAATTTGAAATGGTTTTGCTACTGAAAGTGCCTACTGAACATCCTCCATCATTTTAAATGATTGTGAAGCACTTGTGTTGCATTGTCCATTGAAGGGTCAATTTGCAAATTTGAACACTGATAATCTATTTCCATGGTATTCCATTATGCCCTCAATATATAGATTCATATAACAATAATGATATATATCAATTTCCATTGTAATACCATGTTGATTTTTACCACCCTTAGCATTTCCTTGTTGTTTGGGTGGATTTTTAAATTACATCCTGACCAGTTTGCAAATCTAATATTTATAGGTGAACAGTTTTATGAATATACTCTAGCACTGTAATAAATCTTTAGATGGTGTTATTAGCTAACCTTATACAGAATGTTCCTGTAATTGAAAAGGCTTTTAAATGCAAGCATTTTCTTCTTGGCTCTCAGTTGAGAATTGTATTTAATTTGAAAATAATAGACAGCCTTTGGAAGTTGCTATTTTCTAGTACATGGAGGATGCTATTTTTTAGTAAATGAAATATATATATATATGTATATATATAATTTTTTTTTCCATCTGAATTGCTAACATATCCATTACTGTGTGCCAAAAGTTTTTAATTTCAACAGGTCTAAAATGGATATCTGAATATCTGTGATGTATGCTTCCAAAGTCTCATGGAGATCTGTCTAGTGGGCATACTCAAGCTGGCATTTCCAAAGCTACTTTGCAAGTCAGAGAACAACATGCATCTCGAATATTTTATGAAGTGATTATTTTGAATTGATAATTTAAAGAAATAACACGAAGAGCCACAGAGAATTCATTACTGCTGATGCGTTTAGAGATGTAGGATGAAATCTGATCAGACTGGTTTGGGCTGTAAAGCAAGAGACTCCCTGGATAGAAACACTGGGTCTGGCCTGGGGGAAAGCAAAACAACGTTTCTTCTCTAATGGAAGACATAACCTGGAAAGCAAGCTTCTGGGCCTGTGTTTTTCTGGAAGGCTAAAAACTGGTTACTGGAAGACTAAAATGGTTAACATTGCGTGAGTAAGGGTGTATGTATGAGTAAGGTTAGATGAGGCTGAATTTCTGAGCTTAATGAAGTTGATGAAAATGTTACTGCTTGCTTTAACAAGGACAGGATTTGCTATAATATTAAAAATAATTAACTATTCAAAATGTAATTAACAATGAATTCTAATTAGCTACATGTGGAAATGTGCCTTTATTGTCACAGTTTTTCCCTTTTTTTTCCACTCCTCTGTACTCTGAATTGCTTTTCCAACACCACTGCTGCAACTGAGCTGTGTCTGCTGTGCAATATACTGTGATTCACACAACACTGTTTTCACAAAGAAAAGTTGTCACCGGAGAAGAACTTGTTAAAATTTTTGACTGTAAGCAATATTTGTCATTTTAAACTGGAATAATAAAAGATGAGGAGAGGTTAACCTAATTCTGTTTAATGGAGAAACAACACAGTTTCCACACTAGAACTTATACAACCGCCCAGTAAAAGTAGGAGTGAAATCACCTTGAAGTGCAGAAGAATGTAAAGGATATAGGTTGGAATGGAGATCCATTAAAGAAATGGATGAGAAGTAGCAGGGCTGTTACCACTGAAAATGAGAAAGGAGCAGAAAGCCATGCACACAGATGGAAGATCTTGTTTCATTGTTCTTAGCAGATGTGAGGAAAGACAGGATACTGAGTGCACGAGGCTTGGGTTTCTGAACATGGAAGCTGCTTCCTTTGGTTATTCTTCTCCCTATGTAAATAATATTTATTTAGTAATGAAAATGCTCAGTAGAAAGCACTATTGTGACTGTTTAGAAATACTAGTGAATATCGGAAAGGAGGAGAATCCTCTTGTGTCCTTACTGTCCTGTTTTCCCCCTGCTGAAAGCACTGGCGTAATAATACATATTGACCAATTTGAACTGATGACATTCTTTGCAAATAACACAATAAAGAACTAATGGGCCTTACCATGAGCTTTTAATTGTATAAAATTGAAATTTAAGCTAACTGTTCAGTTCAGAGAATATTAAAATAAGAAAGGCTAATTGTAGAAATTTCTCACTTTCTTTGGGAAAGCCTCCATCCTCCAGATGTAAGCCAGAGAATTCTTTGACACTTTTTTAAGCCCAAAGTGGACTGGATTTTATGTTTTGTGTATAATAATGCACAAAGGCTTCCAAACTCAGTAGGACAGCTCAATACAAATGGCTCTTTTGAAAAAAAATTACAAACAAAACAGACATTGTCTTGCAGTGAGCAGCTAGGCACTGCTCTTACAGAGATGGTTTTGTGTCCCATTCACATGCATAACACTTCTTGATATTCACTAATGAGAGACAAAAAACGCCCCACATTCCACTGCTGTTATAATTAGAATGGATTCCCTAGAGCGGACACATTTAAAATAATTATTCATTAGTAAAGATTTCATGCTGACACCAAGAAAACCTGCAGGTAGGACTAGACACTATTTTTATGTAAACATATACTTGCTTATTTTTGTCTCTTTTTCATAAAAAAAATAATTGTTCTCATCATTTGTTCATTGGCTCTTACTGTTTTGCATTTAATTACCTGAGAATGCAATTTCCTCAATTTTTGAGACCGATCTTGTCAATACTTATGAACTCATTTTCACCACTAAAATAGAAAGAAATATGGCGCTGCCCAGATTGTCCAAAGATACTTCTCTTTCTTCTGCCTGCTCTGCTTCAGAGTCTTGTGATAGATTTACTTGATTCAATAAACATCCCTCCCCACCTCCTTAGGCTGGCCTGACAGTGTTACAAATTGGAGGTGAGTGTACTAACTGCATAGAGGTGAGGGTACTATTCATGCTACTAACTCTACCTTCTTCACAGTTCCCATGTCACCACCATTCATTTTTCCTCTACAACCTAGAGGTGCACCTCTACAGCACCTTGCCTTTTATGGAAGGCAGTGTGGCTCCTCTATCACATTTATAATAAAAGAGAGGTCTCCTGCCCACAGCCCAATATTTTTAAAGTACTCTGTATTGTTTTTAGGTGTTCTAAGAAGTGGACCAGAAAATGTGACTCCTTGGTTTTAGTGTGCCTTTCATTTTGATGTATTTAATTTTTGCTTTAATCTATAATAAGAATTAATTGATCTAGGATATGCCTAGAAGTGGATGCAAGTAAATGCGTGACTGTGAGCATGGAAACTAAATTTTTCCATGTCCAACAATTTCTCTGGAGGAAGAAAGAAAGATGGGCACAGATTTTGACAGACTTGTAGTGAATGCAGAGAGCTGAGGTTGCTTCCACCTCACTAGCTCTCTGCCCTGCAGCTCCAGAGGATGCTGGTGTCTCTAAGGCAAGTCCATCATAGAATCACAGAATGGTTTGCCCTAGAGCAGATCTTAAAGGTCGTCTCATTCTAAACCTCTTGCCATGGGAAGGGATACCTTCCACTAGACCAGACTGCTCTGAGTCCCATCCAACCTGGCCTTGAGCACTTCCAGGAATGGGCCATCTACAGCTTCTCTGGGCAACCTGTGATAGTGCCTTAATACCCTCATAGGGAAGAATTTCTTCCTAATATCTAACTGGGGCATTTGAAAATCCAGCAGATCCATTTAATCATTTTCTCAGGTGTAAAGCTTGAGCAGGTTGCTTGAGCAAGCTGTAGCACTAGGGATGATGCTTGGAGAACTGATTTGCAGGATCATATAACCTGCTTTAAGATGGAAATATGCATCAGGAGAGTGAAGCACAAGGCTTGGAGTGGTAACACTTCAACAGTTTCTCTTGAACTTGCCTTTTGAAGTCTGTCAGACCTTCGCTACCTTGGTCAGTTTGAAGTGAAACAGCTCGCCATTGTCATGTAAATAACATCAGAATAGCAGCTTTTGGTGGACTTAATACTGCAAATGCTCTGTATAAAGACAAACTTCAGGTTCCTGAAACTCCTATTTTTCTGGTTATTTGAAAAATAAAACTATTTTTAATAATTTTATCAAATGAATTATTAATACAGTTGTACCAGACATACTTTCTCTCTGGAAAATGTGGTAGGTACATATTTTTATATTTTTAAAATCGAAAATGCCATTTGATGCTCCATGCTATTACAGTGCATTTCAAATGGGAAAAAAGACGTTCATCAGAAGTGAAATGTAAATCTGGAAATACAAAATAATCCATAAATTCTTCATGAGTATCTCTAGCTTTGAATTTCCATGGTTACTGCACCCAAATACAATTTTTGTTGAAGTGAGTGTGTACCTGCAAATTGGACCAGTGATTCAAATCTAATGAGTTGAATAGTTGGTACTTGTCTAATTCATCAGGAGTTCCAGCAAAGGCTACTGCCATTTTTTATTTAATAAAAGTAAGAAAACTTCTGGACATCAATGTAGACTGTCTAAAGATTATCATCTTGAAAAGCCAAACCAGAACTAGCAGTGAATGTTGCATATGCAAATTATCTTACTTAGATATGACTTGCAAATCATATTGCTTGAACAAGCAGTAGGCACAACCAGTGGGCACTGCGGTTTCAAGCAAATTTTCATAATTCCTTTTAGATTGAACTCCATGCATAACATAGAATCATAAAATATCCTGAGTTGGAAGGGACCACATGCATCATTGATCCAACTCCTGGCCCTGCACAGGACACCCCCAGGAGTCAGACCATGTGCTATGTACCAGTGTTGTCCAAATGCTTCTTGAACTCTGTCAGGCTTGGTGCTGTGACCGCTTTCCTGGGGAGCCTGTTACAGTACTTTGGGGAAGTCAACAACTCCTCCCAGTTTAGTATTACTGGCAAACTTACTTAGTATCCAAAGTCATTTATGAAGATATCGAAGGTCACTGGCCCTAAAATGGAGCCCTGCCAAACTCCACTAGTGACAAGTCACCAGCCTGATGTAACCTCACACACTACAACCCTTTTGAGTCTGACCCATGAGCCAGTTGCTCACCCATTGCATGTGTTTATCCAGCTGGAGGATGCACAGGCACAGCAATGAAACTGATGGGCCTATAGTCTCCAGGGCCATCCCTCTTGCCCTTCTTGAAAATTGGGAAAACACTGATGGATGCCAGCACCTTCAAAAGCATTTTCACAGGGGACCTTGCTGACTAGTTCCCTGAGCAGCCTGAAGTCTCTCTCCTCATATCCAGAGGTGAAGCTTTGATGGGAGTCTTCCTCCTGCCAACAGAGAATTTAAACTGGGTTGTTTTGGGATTGCTCTGGCCAGAAGAGCCACCAATCACCACTTCACTCATGACACCCTCTCAATTAGCAACTTAAAAATCAAGGAGGGCACCTTTCCTAGTCAGCTGCCTTAATATCTGGATCAAGAAGTTAACATCTGGGTGTTTTAGGAATCTTCTGGACTTGTTTGTATCAGCTGTCTGGTACTCCCCACAGTTAACATCTGGCAAGTTGAAGCCCCCCATAAGGACGAGGGTGGTTGATTTAAAAGTGTCCCTTAGTTCCTTAAAGAATAATTCATCAGTGTTGCCATCCTAGCTGGGTGACCTATATTAGACTCCCATGATGACATCTGATTTGTTTTCCTTTAATCCTTACATTTCAAAGCAGTTTTTATCCCTATCTGGATTATGTAAATATCACTATTTTCTTATATTTTCGGTCTGCCAGGTAAGACAGAGTAAATTATTTCCCACCCTGGTGCTGTAAGATGTAGGCATTTGAGATGGTTTTTCAAAGGAAATTACTTCTGGTTCTGAAAGTTCATGTTTTAAAATTTCTTGAGGAAATTGAATATTTCTATATTTTTATATAAATTTTGAGGCATTTCAGAAATTTTGTATTTTACTTCAAGTGCCTACTATATCTTAATCCAGGAGAGGTCTATGATAAATGGCAGGCTAACCAGTTAGGTAATGGTTGCATTTTCCACTTTGGAAATGAAGCCCCGAAGAATCAAATTCCTTGTTTTATTACAATGCTTCTTACATAATAACAACTAAATGTTGTGTACCTTTGCCTAAATGCCAGCAAATGGTCTCAGTTCTGTTAGCATTTCATTGACATTCAGTCTGTGGCTTCATGTTGGCCAAAGCCAATAATAGTCCCATCTGCCAAGTCTTGCTCTACATTCCTAATTCCTTAGCTGCCAGGGAACAGGAGCCTAAGTATTGTGAGAAACTTGACTTCTGGTTAATTTGAATTTCAAACTTCTAATATACTTCCCCAACAAACTTATGCTGAAGGATGATTATTTGCCTCAGAGCAGTTTTTCCCTTGAGCGATCAGTCAACATTTGCCCCAGGACTCCTGTCATTGCCTGCCATTAGCAAGTTCACACTTTATTCCCCCGTATCCCTACTCCTTCATGTGTAGTGGCACCACTTCACTGTTCCCAGCCTTCGTTCCTTCCCTGGTCACAGAAGATGCAGAGGAGGCCGAGTTACTGATGCCTTCTTTGCATTGGTCTTTACGTACAAGACCAGCAATGGGCAGATGCACAGTAAAGTCCACCCGAACAAGAGTTTCTTTACTGTGTGGATGACCTTGCCCTGGAACAGATTGTGCAGAAGGGTTGTGGAGTCCCCTTCATTGGAGATATCCAGGAAGCACACAGAGAGTCACAGTATTATTAGGGTTGGCAAAGACTTTGGAGGTCATCCAGTCCAAGGCAGGGTCACTCAGAGCAGGTGACGCAGGAACGCAGCAAGGTGGGTTCTGAGTGTCTCCAGGGAGAGACACACAGTCCTGTGCCGGCTGCTCCGGGCTGGCCCCGCTTGAGCAGGGAGGCTGGTCCCTTCCAACCCTACCCACTCTGATTGTTTGCCTCCGAGCTACTCGTTACTAACCTTTCTCATCTAAAACATTTACAAGCTACCTTTATTTAGAAATCAACAGTACAGTTTGCAGATGTCCCCTCAATGACTTAAACAACCTTTTTTTTTTTTTTTTTTTTTTTTTTAAGTCTCTGCATCCCGGCCGCCAGGACGCCCCGCTCCCGTTACGGCCGGCGCAGCGCCGCCCGCTCCCCGCCCGCTGCCGCCCCGCTGCGGACAGGATGTCCCGCCCGCCGCCGCTCTCCCGATTGGCAGGGAGCTCCGCCGGCGCACGGGGGGCCGGGCTCTCGCCGGCTCCAGTAGCGGAGGAGCGAGGGAGGGACCGGCGAGCGGCACCGCCGGCGGAGGGGTGGGGGGTGGGCGGGCGAGGGAAGGAGGGGCGAGGATTACCCGGGGCCGAGCGGGCGGCGGCGGAGCGAGAGCCGGAGCCGCCGTCGCTGCCGCGGCTGCCCGGTGAGTGTGAGAGCCCCGCCGCGCTGGGGGCAGGGGCGGGATTGCCGTGCAGCGGGGGCGGGCGGGCGGGGGGAGCGCGGCCTCGCTCCGCATCGCGGAGCCCCGCGGGAGGGGAGGCAGGGCAGCGGCGGCCCCCGCGCCGTGTGCGGGCAGCGCTGCCCTGCCCGGGCGGGGCTGTGCCGCCGCCCCCCGCCCCGCCGTGCCCGGCTGGCGGCCCTCAGGGGCGGTGACCGTGGGCCGAGGGCGCGGGGGTGGGATGCTGCCGGGAGAGGGGCAGCCCCGGCCTCGGCCGCCGGGAGGAGGGGGTGCGGCTGACCCTGATAATCGCTTTATGTTGGCCTGTGGCTTGCGTAATCTGCGATCAATTATTTATTTCATGCACCACTTACGGGGCTGAGGGGCAGCGTTGAGGCCTTTGGTGCGGCTCAGTGCAGCAGAAGGGAGGCTTCCTTCCCGCGGCTGTGGTAGGGGAGGGATGTGGAGGCTTTTTCCTAGGTTCAGGTAGTATTCCTAATGCGTGTCCCTCTCCCCGTGCGAATTCAGGGGATGTGAACGAGGGAGGTTCTTCTTCGTGCTACATTTTTAAAGATCAAGTAGAAGCCGTCCTAGTCTGAGCAAAAATAACCTTGTGTGGTTTACTTCATGTGCTAGATTTTTTTTTTTTTTACATTTCTTTTCCCCCCCCCCACTCATTCTGTAGCAGGTTGGGCTGCTCAGCCAGCCTGGAGAGAAGGCTGAAGAAGGAAACATGTCTTCTGATTCTTTTTGTCTGTCTGCTCAAGCAAGGTTTGACTCCAAATGGTTGAAGACAGACTTGCAGGTAAGGAGTTTGATGGTCATATTGCATTGTGACCTTTCAGGTGCTGATCAAGGATGCTTTTGGTCCAAAAAGCTGACAAGACTGCAGCTGTTGAGATAGTTTATCGGTTTTTCCAAGTATGCTGATTTATTAGTGGTTTTGAAAAAATACTAAGTTATTTTGAGCTGCAGATAGATCTGTATTTTCAGTCCAGTCCCTTCTGCTTTGAAATAAGCTGGGCTACGTGCATATGCTATCTATGTATGTTATCTATGTTATCTTATGCTGTGTCAAAGCCCCTAGCAGAGTATGTGGCATTTCTGCTAGAACTATAAATTCTTATTTAGAATGTTGCAAAATGTCCTGCCTACATGTGAGCTAGCAGTTTTAATCACAGGAGAACTGAAGCGAAAGGCAATGAAAATGTAATTTATATTTTGAAGAACTCAAATTAGGTTTTACTGTAGTTGTTTGCATTATGAGTAGATGGTTCCTTTAAATTTTGTCATTTTTGAAGGGAGTTAATTTTTTGTCAAAGGTACAAAGTTTGAATGGAAGTGGTCTTCATTGAAATATACCAGTGTCTGGTGAAAGTTTTCTTTTTCTTAGAAGATTTCTTCATTTAGCAAAGTTGCGTGATACGGGGAGGAGGAGGATACTAACATGTTCTCCCAATTCAAGTTTTATGAATAAGTGGAAAATCTAGAGAAATAGAGTAGTTTGGGTCAGTTGTGTTTGTTTTAGATGAAATAGGTAACTAGATTAAGTACTTGTCTCTTTTCCTCCTTTACCCAGATGTTGCATATAGATCCCTTACTTTGAATAACCTTTCTAAGTTTCAATTCAAAAGTCTGAAATTCTTTTTTGAGATGGACCAGCCAATGTTATTCTTTTGTTACTGTTAGTAACAGTGCTGTTGACAAACTCTTAAAAATTCAGTTTTTGTGACTTTATCCCTGATTACCTGCTGATAGTCTACATGCTTGAGTTGAGTTGTTCTTATGGTTAGGCAAGGATTTTTCCCCATGCTACTGTGATTTGAAAGCAGCCTTTCCCCAGTATTTTACATCAAACAAGATAAATTGGAATCAGAAGTGACAGATATAGCCCAAGAGGCTCCATTATTTAGTTGGTCTGGAATGTAAATGCTGTGAAATGACAGGGCTTGCTCTTGATTTGGCTAGATTAATTCTATTTTCATCTTTTGTTCCTACCAAAGTAAAATTTTTAATCTAAAGTCAGATGTTTTCTCTAGTGTAGTAAATAAAGATGCTATACAACACTTTGGAGATAAGCATATTAAATAATATGGAAATATGTTTTTGTTTCCAGAAGGGTGGCTTTTGGATTATAGGTGTATTGCTTCAATGATAGTTGAATACAGAAAATTTATCTGAAAAAGTGGCAACCTTTTGTTTGTAACACCTGCTGACTATGCATTGCCTTTTTTTTTTCTTCTGTATTATGTGGGGTGAAAAATGTGACTGTTCATGTGATTTATCAACCTTTTCCTTTTTTGTAATGCCTTTTTTCTTCATCCCTTTTTCCTATTTCTTTAAACTTATGATAGGAGGGTTTCAGTTGTCATCCAAAGTTTTAAGGGTTATTTTCAGCGGTGTTTATAAATGCAACAAAATGTTTTTGATTTATGAGACTGTAGTTTAGTTAATGTGTTACAGGAATTCCTTTTGATAATAAAATTCTCCATTTGCAGCATATTTCTATGAATAAATGCTGTTACTTAGACGAGTTCTTTATGAGTAATAACAAGTTAGACTCTTACTTGCCAGAGTACTCTTTTTTTTTTTTCCCTTCCAATCAAGCTGTAGTCAAAATAATGAGAATAATGAAATAAGGGAACAGCAATCATTTGTGATCTGCTGAGCACAAACATCACTTCTCTGGAATCTGAAAACAAGCCAGGCCTCCTGGGTATAATATCATTTTCTTATTAGGTTACCTGTTTTTGGTATTACAGAGGTCCTCATCACAGAACTCTTAATTGGATGTGTGTGTTCAGTATTTTGAAAAATTGAGCTTGTGAATCTTGAGTAGCATCTATTAATGTATTAAATGGCAGATGCTTTCTGTAAAGGAAAGGGGTTTTGGGCTCTGGGGAATTTTTCTACTACATGAATGATTATTTTAGCTACTGGTTGACTAGCATGACCTAGCTGTGTGTGGTTATTTTTTTAATAGGTATAAATCCTGTGTCTTAATCCTTTAAGTTCTGTGTGTACTGAATATGTAGATTTCTTAATGTGCATGCTTTTACTGGCTCAGCTTTACTGGCTCTTCAGTAGAAGAGCCCTGTTGGTGTTCAAGAGACTGTTAGCTGTAACTGAAAAGATGAACACAGTACTATGAGAGGTTTGAAGAAGACACATTAAATTTATGTAAAGGGATTAAGATGACTGTGAATTTTTGGAATTGGACCCTGAAACTTACCACTTTGCAGCTACCTTTTAACTTCTCAGTGTGCAGCACTCGAAGAATGAGTTGGTAACAGTCCTTGGAGAAACAGAATTATTCTGGGAAATTACCTGAGGAGATGCACAGAGACTGATTAGTTTTTAAAATAAATTCTTCTGTTGCAAAATTTGGGGTGTATAGCTAGGATTGGAAGTAAAATGGTTTCATTTGGTGGCCTAGTAGTCTCCAAAGTACTTTTTTAAACTTCTTTCCTTTGTCACTTGTGTCAGAGAGTTTGTTCTTTAGACTTGATAACTGGCAGTTATTGTAGATTAAGCCTATGAAATTTCTAGAAAAATTCTTTCTATTCTTTTTTGTTTTAGCTCCAGAAGATGTTTCATGAGTAATGTAATACACAATATTCTAGTACTATTTGCATTAATGAGTATTATATTGAGGTATTAATACAATAAGAAGAGAATGACATGTGGATTGTAGCATGGCTTGTGTTTAATCACCTGTGTGCGTCACTGTTGCAGCTGGTGTCCAGGCCAAATTTAAATGTTCTTACTCAGTTTTGGGATGTTACTGCTGTGAGACTAAAGGCAGTGTGATGTAGCATGTTATTGCTGTTCTTAAGTGAATATCAAAGGTACAAGTCCTTTTGTAGTAGCAGCGAGCCTCTGGACTGCAAGATTACCTGATGTGATGTGCAGTGTTAAAGGAACTGTATCTTCACAATATTTTTTGCTTACATTAATTTTTGTGAAACTGTACAAAACTATTTTAGGAAGCCAAAGTGCTCTACAAAGATGCAAATCCAACCCTCGTCTTTTTACAAAGTTTGTAATTATTTGTGCGGTTTACAGCTACTAGTGTAATTTTGAAGTGGTCAGAAACCTTTATTTTACTTAAAATCAAAATTTCCTGGTGGAGCAAAATAAGATGCTCTGTGTTGCCTGAAAAAACAAACTGTTACAGCAGCTGAAAAATCAGGGTAGTTCAGCTGAATATGAGAACATCAGTATACAATATGTGGTATGTTCTCCTATGACATATGTCAATAGGATGTGTATAACATCACCATTAATAAAACAGTCCTATGAAGTTATAAAATAGGTGAATTTTAGTGCAGGCCACTTTTTGTGTCATTCTTAACACAGTTGCTTGAAAGAGTTAGTGTATTATTTCCATTTCTGAGTTATTTATTTAGATTTGAATTAATACATCAAAAGCACATACCTATTGATGAGTATTACTAGTAGAAACCATCACACTTATAGCAAATACTGTGTATAATGGGAGGTTGTGTTTCAATGACTGTTCCTAAGGAAGACATCCTTTATTATAAAAAGTGATTATTAAAATTGTTTACTTAGACCTGGGTACCCAGTTTGCGGAATCAAACTGTGCTTAAAATAATTCTGATTAAATAGATGTACTGTACAACTAAATTAGAATCTTATGCAGAGACCTTTAATTAGTGATGGATGAATAACTAAAAACTAGAATTGCTGTGAGCTAATGGGATGCATGTGTGTGTTCAAATGGAGTTTAATTAGGCTGCTTATTCTGGATCCTGTGGAGATCTGTTGTGATTAATAGCAGGAGTTAGAGGGAGAAACTTTCATTTTCCTGTTGTGTGGAGAAAAACTTTAGGGAACAATCAAGGTCCAAAAGCTGTCTGCAAGACGAATATGAGGCATTTCCATCAGTTTTCATTGAGTTCATGGTTGGCAGACTATTTCTGTCATTATCTTCTGCCACAGAGATGAAAATTAGATTTTTAAAAATGAAATAGCCACCTTTAAGAGTTGCACTGGTTAGAAATCTTTTTATCCTTACTTCAAAGTTACATTTGTCGTTTTGATTTTCTTGAAAATCCCACTCTTCTAACATTTAGATTAGTGTCTTTACTTGTGAGATTATGTAAAGAAATGATGTCTTGGCTATAAAAAGCAAGAAGTTGGTAAAAGTTGCTTTCTCTATTTTGTTGCTTTCCTGTTGGTCTTCTTTGTTTTGATTTTCTGATCGAAAATAATGAAGGGCTTATTTGGAAGTTCTTAAAGCAAACTGCAAGTGAGGACTCCTTTGTATTTAAAGGAAGTGAACTTTGCAATAGCAATTTCTAAAAGTTATTTTAAAAATGAAGTATTTCTGTCTCTTTGAAATAAGTGATTTCCAAATGGATCCCTATATGTGATGTGATAGGTTTGAGAAATTAGATTTAACACATAGGTACGAATATTTGGGCTCAGACAGCTATTCTTCAGATGCATAGAGATAGTTTCTAGGTTTGGGGGAATTCTGTAATTTTTCTTTGTGTGTGACTATTAACTGTTAACTTTTCCAGCAAGTGGAAGACCAGCACCCTGCTTTATGGGGATGTTTCTAGTTTAACCCCAAATCTGCTGAAGTGATGTGGGGCTGTTGAACGTTTTGACTTTGCTGTCCAAGCTTTTGGGCACTGTGTCTAGGTCTAGTGATGTTGCACTGTGCTCTGCATAGGTGTGATAAGCAGCTGTGGTTTCAGGGCATGCTTCGTTCAGCAGGGAAGGAAGGAAGCTAGCACAAAATACTAAGACAACAATGAAAAGGGAAACACAAATTGAATGGATTCAAAAAGGCAAAAACAAAGGAGAGACTTAGGAAAGGACTTATTGTTCTGTGATTTTCTTTACTACTACTGGGTTGAAAATGTTTTTCATTTAAATATTTTTCTAACGAGAAGTTTTTTCTTGTAGTCTTTAAAATACAGCCAGTGCCTAATGCAAAAATAACTGAATAGAAGAACAGATTCTCCACTACCCTTGGCAATTCTGAGGTGGAGATTATTTAAGTAGCTTATATTTTAAATCCATATTGATCTTCTGTGGTTATGAAGTCAGTTTCTTAAATTTCCAGTGCAATTTTATAGTCAGGAATCCTACCTGAGTTAATCCTCATCCTTTTGTGTAATTTTGTTTTCCTGGATTCATTTTTCTTGAATTCAAGTTAGCTTTTATGAAGGCTTCTATGCTTTCTGCAGGGAAGCTTATGAGACCACACTGAGAACATAGTCTAATGTACTGCATAGAGTTTGTTTTGAAGTCAACTATTTTAATTAGACAAAATCAGAGCTGCTGATTATTCTTAAAATATCTTGCTGAAAGCAAAATTGTAGAAGTGCTTTGAGAATTCTCAGGAGCTTACCCAGTTATGGTTGCAAGATGTAATTTTCTTGAAATGGAAGGAGATGCTAACGTCAGTGTCTTACTGTCTAGAGTTGATGGGGATGCAGGGGAGTTTCACTGCCAGCCCTGTTGGAGGTTGGCAGCAGCATATGTCAGCAACCAAACTAGATACCCCTTGGACTTAATCAGATGTTGTACCAGACAGAATAAATTACAGTTCTACTGCAGAGATAAGATTAACAAAAGATTAGAGTGGAGGCAGCCCAGTTTACAGCAGAAGTTCACTTTGAGTCTCCTTAGGCCCTTGTGTTTTTAGTTTGGGATAAGTGAGCAGGGCTGAGCCTTGGGTCTGCGTGGGAAGTATGGATTTATTGAGATCTGTGGCTTTCAAAGTGCAGGGATCAAGACATGGTCTGGGGATGAGAAAGTGTGACAAATGATGGAAGAGGCTTGGGGTTTCTGAAGTGAGATGTGTAGGAGATGGGGATTGAGAGGTCGGTAGATGTCATGGGAAAGGACGGGAGATTTTTAGCCTGGGGAGTGCGTGGGAGGATTAAGAGCATGGGCCAAAGGTGCAAGGCAGTGGATAGCAGTAATGGAGTATAGAGCTGCTGTTGTCCTGGTCTTTGGAAGGAAGTGTGTAAGTGGTGAGGAAGCAGGGCCTTTACAGAGGATACATCTCTGGTACAGTTGTCAGTTGCAAAAGTTCAGTGAAAACTTCATTATTTTTAATTTGTTAATTTACTGAGTTTAAGTTCATTCCTTTACACATTTACAAATGAAGTTACTAAATTATGAGAGGGAAAGATGCTGATATGAATCAAGCAATCTAGTGAGAGAGACTTTACAAAACACAAGTAGCAGCTTTTGTGTTTGGAACTCCAGTATGTCAGGAACAATGAAGACAACCAAGTGTGTTTTTCTTCTCTTGTACTGTACCACCAATTGCCTTGTGAACATTCTTCAAATAATTTAGTGGAAGTGCCTTTTTTCTTTTTTTTTTTTAATTTCTTTGGAAACTGGAACCAGAGAAATATTTTCAGATTTGTTCTGAAGGAAGTTTTAGTTCTCTAGTTTGAACAGTGAGATGTGTTGGTAGACTCTTTATGCATGACTGAATGTGAGAGGTATTGGTGGGAGCAAAGGAAGAATGTCATAAAATACTATAGGAAGAAAAAAATGGATTGGGCAGTTAAAGCAGACACTTGATTTTTCTACTACACAGAAGAGTGTTATCTTCAGCTGCAAGTTTCACAGGGTCACAAGTGTTTAAGATTGGAAGGGACCTCTGGAGGTCGTCTGGTCCAACTCCCCTGTTCAAGCAGGGCCACCTAGAGACCAGTGCCCAGGTCTGTGTTTGAATGTCTTCTGAATATCTCCAAGAATGTGTTTCCTGGTGATCAGAGGGAAGCTCCTGTGTTTTAGTTTACACCCATTCCCTCTGGTCCTGTCACTGGGTACCACTGAGCAGAGCCTGGATCTATCTTTTTTTATACCTTCCCTTATTTCATACATATATATATATATGTATATATAAGCTCCCAAGCCCTTTCTCTCTGCCTTTTCTCATAATAAGGATGTTCCAGTCCCTTAATCATTTTCATGGCTCTTTGCTGGGCTCTCTCCTTGTTGCCCATGTCTCTAACACTGTGCCCAGCACTGGACCTGTACTGATGCCTGAGACTGTTCCTCCCCTGCTGCAGGACTTTGCACTTATGAGGTTCCTGTCAACCTATTTCTCCAGCTTGCCAAGGGCCCTCTGGGCCACCATGATCCTCTTCTGTATTGACCACTCCTTCCCATTTCTGTTGGCTAAAAGAGATATTTCTCTTAAGAGAGCTATAAATTCTCTATTATGATTACATAATTTTGAGATAATGAAAATAAAATTGTTTAAATAATTTCTCACTTAAAAACTCAAACTTTTCTTTCACTTTTGGCTAATATATATAGAAAATATAGATATCTGCTGAATGTTGAGTAGATTAATAGTCATTTTCTTACAGTTGGAATTAAGTTGTGCTCAGTTATGACAGATGTATTGGTTGTAAATACTGCTTCTTAATTATCCCTTCAGTTGGTTGCTTTGATTATTGCTGTAAAGTCAGTCCAGTGTTTCTTTACTTTCAAATTCGTCTCCTTTTTCCCTTCCTCGTTTTACTGCTGACAAATGTTAACTACAACCTGAGTAGTAGGCAAAATTGTTTATCTGAAAGCTGCTTATGGTATTTGGAGAAGGAGGTGGAACTCTGTGACCCATAGCCTTGGTAGTTCCTCTATCTTTTTGCAACATACCAAGAAAATTACTTTGATAAGACTTTGAACCAAACCCAAGGCTGAAGAAATTTTGTTTACTTTTTCAGTTTTTAGTTGCATGAAAGAGTTGAGTGAACTTTGTGCCATGTAAAAGGATTAGTGGTTGAAGTGGAGAAAACAGTTCCTGATTCTGCTTTATATGAATGCCTTTAAAAATAATAAGTAAATTTTCTGAAATAGAACAGTGCTACATTATGAAGAATTTGGCATTCAAGCCTGGAGACATTTAGATTTTAGGCTGTGAGAATAATTTTCCATACCAAGGTGATCTGAGAATGTAAAGTAAAATGTGTTGAAAAGACAGTTTATTAGAGAAAGATCTTTAATTTGTTAAAACTGTAATTTATTATGCAACCCATCTGGAGGGTTGCCTCACTATTTTTCAAGCTTGTATTTTACCATAGGTTAGCATTTAACAGGTGGAAGATTAAAAAATAATCTATCACCACTATATGAACCAAAATCTGTGAAACATCTGTTTTGCTATTTTACACGAGAAAAGAACTACAAAAAGTAAATTTCCTAGATGCCCCTCTAAAGTATATGACCACCTCTAAAGAAGGAAAAAGTGATCATCATTTATTGTTGCAATATTCATAGGCTGGGAACAATCAAGTAAATCTGTTAATGGTGAATGATCTTTGTCATTGTTGAAATGCAGCTTCAGATTATTCCAATTTTTAAAAAATGAAGTCAAACGTAAAGCTCTTAGCAAAACAAATCTTTGGAAAAGCTCTTTATGCTGTTTAACACTGAAGAACAGGGACAGTACCTTTCAGTAAAGGATGGACAGAGTTTGATTCTGATGCTGTACAATTGATAAATCATGGATAAGATTAACAATGTCTAGCTCACACTGCATGATTCTGCCCCGATCAGGTAATAATAAGTGACAGACACGTACAATGTGTCAACGTATATTTTATGCTGAAAGAATTACTGGAATCACTAATACATGTTGGAGTGGATTTCTGAGTATGCAATATGAAGTCAAGAAATTACTATAGTTGTTTAGTGTTACAATGGTGTGAAAGCATGTGACTTGTCTTTTAATTCGTGTTAAAAGAAAAAAAAGCTGAGATGAGCTGGAGCAGCAAATGTCTTCCCTGCCGGTGGGTGTGTCAAAACCTATAATCCTTAATAATTACAATGTATTTTATTTTGAACTATTTTCTCAAGACAAGTGGACTTCTGTGTAGAGGTAAATATTTTATGGCAGTTGTTGTAAGCCACATGTTTGTGTTACTTCTCAGCTAAAACACTTTGGATTTGAATGCTAGTTACATAACAAAGATGCTTCTGAATAAGCCTTCAGCAGGTGGTGGTTTTGGTTTTTTGGAATTTTTTATTTATTTGTTTTTGTGGTGGTGGTGTTGTTTTTGTTTGTGGTTGGTTTTTTTTTTTTTTTAATGTGGTCCACTGCACTGCTTTGGTATGCAGAAAGTATTCTGCTTTTCAGTTTAATGTCCTGCCCTCCTCACTTACACTATACAGTTGTGAATTTCAGCCTGATTATTATGGAATTTATTTGGGATGTAGATACCTGTTTTGCAGCATTTTATAAAGCAAAAAACAACATCTGTAGAAGAGAAGTCATCCTGGTCATTAGGATTCTCCAAGGGAGATCCAAATTCCTAAATCATTAGGAGACTTGTGTTACAGCCAGTCCTTTTGTGAGTGGTTCCAGCTAGCTGAGTCTATGTTCTGTTGCCAGTATTTGTCCCCTTATACACAAAGTGTGTTGAGAACTGACCTGGGCTGAGGCAGCCCTTTGCTCTTCCTCTGGGTGCTGCTGGTTTTAGGCTTGATCCATTCCATAATCTGGCTCTTCATGGGAGAGGAGGCATTGTAGCAGTTGGAAAGAAGAGGGAGGGTTGTGAGAGACGCTTTGCACAGCAGGACCAGATTGAACTGGCTGAATTCATTTACAAATCTGTGCCTTGATGTCATCATTCTGGTTAAGATGCCCAGCTCTTCAGCTGCTGGTTGGCGAGGGGACTGTATGCTTCTCTGTCTTGAGGTTTTTATGCAGCTTGACTTTGTTTGGATAGCTTGTCCTGAAGAGAAAAAGGGCACCTCACACCCTCTCCCTGCCCCCCAGCCCCCAGCTGATGTCATCTTGAATGGGTGGATAGTTCTGAAGTGCTTTTGATAAGAATTTTTCACCAAAAAGTTCATTTTGCTGGACTTTGAACCTATCTAAAATGTACCATTTTGTACTTTTCACCTGAAAATAACATAGCTAGACATCAGATATCCTGAGGATTGTTTAAATCCCTGTCATAAATACACATACAATTTAATTTCCAATGAGATGGTTTTCTCATGTGTTTTCTTTCTTCTGGGATGATATATCAAATCAGGTGTGTTTTAATTGTTAGCTTGAGTTGCCTTGAGAGAAAAGTGTGTGTAACTATGTATAATGTATTATTTTTAACAGCTTGCTTTTACACGAGATGGACTGTGTGGCTTGTGGAATGAAATGGTCAAAGATGGAGAGATTGTATATCCTGGAACAGAATTAATACAGAGTGGTGAACTACCTCCAAGAAAAGGTATGAATTTTAAATTTATTTTAATTTGTTCATTTTTTTTCTTTCATTGTGGTGATGAAAATGGATTTCAGCTTTATCATCACCTGTCTATACAATTTGCAGGTGTTAATGTTTTTAATTAAATACAATTGAAAGTGTTTTCTAGTGTCCAAGCCTCCAAATGAAGGCTTAAATCTGTTCCAGCCTTGTGAAATTTAACTTTATAACTAGGCATGTTATTATGAGAGAGGCCTGGCAGTGTCTCTCTGTTTGGTATGCTTGGTGTGTTTACAGCTGAAGCCTTTGTTTAAAGGAAGTGGACTGAGGAATGGGATAAAGCTGATACTGCTATTTCTAATTTTGTTTACAATCTTCAGAAAGTAACTGAAAGGTCATCTTAAAAACTGCCTGAGAATGTAGTGTGTGGTTTTTGTTTTTTGTTGTTTTTTTAAAAGTTTTCCAGTGTACTTGAGAGCAGTTCTAACACTGCAAATGGCAGAGTAATGCATCTACTTTGATTACTCTGGTGGAGGTGGATTTTGTTTTGTGATGGGCAATGCTGGAATGAGGTGATTTCTGCTCTTGCCTTTTTTTCATCTTCACCCAAAGTGGTGCTCTTTTGACTCCTTACTGAACAGAAGATTAAACTGGTCAAAAAGGAAAATATTTGTTTCCTGGTCTGGCTGAAATGGATTCACCAAATGGTCAGATAAGCTTTGTCAGTAATTTGTAAGATTCCTAGATAAATGAGGAGATGGGTAGAAATACTGTCTTTGGTGATAGTGAGCTATTACTTTAGCATCTATTACTTCCTGAACTGTACTGTGGGATAGACATGATATTTCAAAGCAATAATGCTCAATTACTCATGGAATTTTTTCATACCTATAGTATGTCTCCTTTAAAAATAGGAGGATGGATGTGTTTTTAACTAGAGGAGGTAATTTTTACGGGAAGTAAGATACAATAAATAATTTATGAGAGAAGAATGAATTATGCATTTACTTATCAAAAGTATAAGCTTTGTAGGTTATTAGTGACTGCATGCAGTGGTAAAAATCAGGTTATGCTCCTAACTGTTTCAAAGTTAGAAAACTTTTGTCTTCCCTATGCTGCTAGCCCTTTAGAATGTTATTGTTGACACTGGGTGAAAATACAGCTGATCTTATCAGAAGGGCTGCTACAAAGCTGCTCATGAAATGAGTGGAGGCAGTTTACTGTTTTGTTCTTTGGGTTGGCTAGTTCCATGTGTATTAATGGTGGTGTAAACTTGATGCAATAAAGGGGAAGGATTACCTCCTAAAGGAATTGTAGGAAACCCTTTCCTGTTCACTGGCAGCTCATGATAGAGGTGTTATTGTGGTTGTGGTATAACAATGCACCACTGTGCTTTCATGTAGAAGAAGGATAGCAAACATCTTTATTATACCCTTCAGTATTACAGTAAATACTTGCTTTGCAAATGAAATTGATAGATTGATCTTTTTGTGCTGGATACTTACTTACATTGTTTTTAGAGTTGTACCTGTACTAGTCTCTGACAGAAAACTGTTCTTTCAATATCTTTATAGCTAAGTAGCTGCAGTGAATTGAGATTTTTAGTTAATTAGTAGTGCTGTAGTGCTTTTAGTAATTCTGAGAAAGCTTATGTAAAGATGTCATGGTGCAATTGTTTTTAGTTTTCAGTTTAATCATTGAAATATCAGCTAGGAAAATGCAATCTGTCACTTCTGATACAAAATATAGACAGCAGTATAAAGTAAAAATCCAGAAGTGCTAAGTCAATCATATGTGACTTCATGTTTGTCCACACTTAGGACACTTATTCTGAACACTGATGAGAAATTTTTTTTTAATGCTGGATGTATGTATGTAAACAGAAGTAACTGTAAATAGTATGTCATAGAAGGTTCAAAAAGGTGTAAAGTGTTAAAGACTGTAGAGCACTTATTTAAAAATACAGAGTTTCTGACACTTTACTGTATAAATAAGGCTTTTATGTTACCCTAATATGTCCAAGCTGTGATGAGGCTTTTGAAAGCTTTCTCATATGCATAGTGTGGTGGTGGTGAAGGCAGACTGCCACTTGTTTCCTTTGCTGTATTGTGGTGGGTTGGCTTTAGCCAGGTGCCCACCCTTCCAGCTCCTTGCTTGCTGCCTTTCCTGGGTAGGACAGAGGGAGAAAATAAAATGCAAAAGTTTGGGAGTTGAGATAAAGCCAGGGAGATCACTTACCAGTTACTGTCATGGGCAGCAGCTCTTGGGGAAAATTAGTTTAGTTTATTTTAGTGCCAATTATGATTAGAATTGGATGGTAAGTAACAAAAGTAAAAACTAAAATGCCACTTTCCACTTGTTTTTGCTTCTTGAGGAGTTAAGTGTAGGTATTATGTAGCACTGATCACACCTGTTCCTTTCCACAGCTGGAGGGTGTATGTTCTTCTACATATTTCTTGAATCTTGAAAAATTTAAATAACAGCTTTTTCAGGCTCTTAACTCTTAGGATTAATGTATGAACTGTGTTTCAGTGAAGTTATTGTTCATAAATGCTGTTGTGTTGGCTACAGGATTCTAAAATACAGCCTGTTTACCAGGCTTGAGTTTTGAGGATATAAAGGCTAATCAAGGCTATTTTTGGTCACTGTCAGTCAGGTTGTATGTTTGATTTTGCTAGGCAGTAGTGAATCGTGGAACCAGAAAAATTGCTGGTCAGTTTTACACCTCTGAACTTGCAGCTCAAGTTGAGTTTCATGAAATTAAAATCTAAAGTATTTACATCTGTTTAGTTGGAACTTACTTTTTTGAATAAATGATCTACAAATATAATTCAAGAGGAGAGGGAAAAGTACATGCAAGTAATGAAATTTATATAAGAACCTAGTTGTTTTATATGAAAAGTAATATAGATTAATGTCAATATTCAGAGTTTGCTGCTAAATTGACTAAACTGGAGATGAACAAGAGGTTGTTTTATGTAATCCCTTTTATTCAATCTTTTTTAAGAAGTTGTGATTTAAACCTATCCACTATAAATCTATTTCTTCACTAGTGCTATAGCTCTCTGATGCTGACTGGACTGTTCAGAAGAGGCACTTCATTCTGTCAGTGGATATTAGCAGTGGCAGCAGACTGGAAGAACATGCTGTTGATAGCAAAAACCATTCCTTTTCTCTCTAAGAAGAATACAGAAGTAGTGTGGTTTTTTTTTTTTTTTTTCTTATGTTAGCAAGAAGGTTTGGTTAGGAATAAGATCTTTGTTTTGAATTCATGGCACGTTAAGAAAAACATGTTTGATAAATGTGTACAACAGAATGTGTTTGTATGTTTCCAAGTATCATGTGAGGACACAGCTGTGACAGTAGTGATGTCCAAATACAGGTGCACTTGTAGCATTGCATGTATTTCAAAAACAACCAGACTGCCCTCAGGAAATTTGAATTAGATTAATACCTTGTATCTGAGAAGCTATGTTCTGAAAATAATAAAAAGTATTAAATAATAATATTCTTACTAAATTTTCAAGTTAGAGAATTGTCACTGTGAAATTTTAAGACATACTAGTCTCTTTCAGACATGCAGCTCTCTTTTGTGTGGGTTGCTATTTCTTCTTTATTTTTGATTCCTCAAACTTCATAGGTGGAAAATTCTGTTCCGATTAGCTGTTTTAAGTTGCAGGTCAGCTTCATACCTCTGGCCTGGCTTTGGTAAACACTGTGGGCTTCCTCTTCTGTTCCCCCTTTCCTGAAAGTTGGACCTTTCTTAGGCTGGTGCCTCTGAATACACAAACCTCAGTGTTGCACCTGCAAGCAGGTCAAATGAAGTCCAAATGCCACAAGCAATTCCAGAGAGGTTGGCAGAAACAAAATATTTATGATGAGAATAACAGTATGTGGGAATTGGTTATGGTGGCTGCTGTTCAGACCACGCTATAAATCAAGCTGTAGTAGTGTGTAGGGAGGTAGGCTGGCTCCTGCTTTGAGCCTCTTTTTTTGTGTGAGGGAGAACTTGTTAAAAGTGAGAAGTGCCACTTTCCTCTTCTGCTTCCCCTGGGCCAGCTGTGGGCTGTACCCAGTGGGTCAAGAATTTGGTGCTCATCTGTGTATTATGATATTCTCTCTGCAGGATGGGCAAGTCTGTAGTTACTCTGTTGGACAGTTTGACTTCAGAAGTTTACAATGCTCTATTGCTCAAAAAATAATTTAATGCATTAAAAAAAAATGTAATATACCACGGAAGAAAAGAAACTTTATTTATGATTAGGGTTAGGAGATCAGAATCTTATCATCTAGCCTAGAAGGCTGTATAAATATTGTTTGCAAATAGTAAGGCCTGTATCTTTTCCTCACAAATAACTATCATTTTTTTGTATGTAGGTATATATTTGTGTGTGTGTAAAAACAGAAGGTTTTTTGTCCGAAAATATATTGCAGCTGAAATATTTCCTGTATCTGGGGCTGCCACATACTGCTTTAGGGTGGTTATAAGATGCAGGCCTTGTCTAAAGCCCAGTGTGTGACTTTCTGCCCTGTCAGTGGCAACATCTGTAGGAAACTGTTGCAGGCTTTCTCCCTCTATGGAGGGTTTCCCAACTACATAAGTTCATTGGCATTTCAGGGCAGCACAAGACCATTCTGTAACAGGTGCTGGAGGTGACTCTGCAGCGTCAGGTGTTTTCTTCATTGATTATGAAATGTAAGTTCCATTTTTAGTGCCTCCTTTTTATCCTCTGTTTATACCAGATTAGGCTATGGCTGTGCAAGATAGTGCACACATGGTGAGCTGTTTTGTTTTGATTTGGGAGCTAATTTCTTCAGTTCCTTAGTTTTGCCTGCTGGCTGTGCCTACCTGCCTCAGTGTAGAGGCATAAGGCTGTAAACTAAAGAAAGAGAGAGGTCTTTCAGGCAGATGTTATGCAGTTGTTTCCCCCACCACAATATTCACAAAATTAAGTTAAATCATGCTGACACACTGCACTGTATTTCTGCATGCACTGTTTTGAAAACTGTCTTACTACTTGTCACTTTGGTCTGTTCTGGTGCTGCTCAAGATATTTCTCTTTCCCACTCCCTCTTTCTGAAAAAATTTTGGATCTTTCTGTTTAAAAATCTTTCATGAAGCATAACAGAACTTCCATAATTATGGTGTCTGTTTTGCTGCTTTTGATCCAGACTGATACCAGCTTGGTCTGTTATGTGGCAAGTGATTTTTTTTGTTTGTTTGTTTTTCTTTGCAAGATTAGGGAACTGTCTTTATGGAACAATTTAACATGGTCTTTTAACATGATTCTTAGCTAATTTCCTTCCCACTTTTTCTCTCAATGCTCCTCTTCTTGGTTCATAGAGACAATTAAAAAAAACTGTGGATTTACATGCCAGAGTTGTTTTTATTCCGTTCAGAGCTTGTGTTCCCACCTGGCTTGGGATCTCCTCTATTTACAATGAGGAGTTTTATAAAATGGCTAAGTTTGTAGCCCTTGGTTGTCATCCTTTGCCAAGGATCTGTTAAAATGCTTAACAAGTTCTCCTACAGCTGCCTGCAGAACTGTCTTGGCACAGCACCCTTCTACCCACTAGCTAAAATTCCAGACCCTGCAAAGTGTGTCTCTAGATGTGTGGGTGAGTGGAGAAACAGTGAGATTATGGTGTTACTCTGGAAATACTCTGAACCACTGGGGCTGAATAAGGTCCTTGGTCTATAATGGGTTCTGTACTTCTAATGTTATTTGCTTGTGCCTTTGAAAATAAACAGCTGGATTGAATCACATTTTGGACATTGTTATCAAACTGGTGACTCACAAGCTGTTCCTCAGTGTTTGAGGAACACAGTTAGTTTCTCAGTTTGCCACTTACAACAGGTATATCCAAATTGCATTTTCCTGTTCTCAAGTGGCTTTGCTATGTCTTCCTTGGCCTACAATCTCAGCTTTATCATGGATACTGAAATTATGCCTCCTTTCCTTTTTTTCCTGCCCTTCAGTCTTCATCTTCCATCTCCTGACCACTAGTGTCAGTTACAGGTTAGGAAACAGTGCTTTAATTTAAAATTTGTGTAATTAAGGCTCCCCCAAAAAGCTTTGAGAATTGTTATTGTCTGCAGTTAAAAAAAAAACAAAGAGGCAATCACAGATCCAGTTCCAACCAGATTAAGCATTAATTTTCTGTTAGGCCAGATGGAAGGAATAGTTGAATGTTTTTGTACATTGTGATAGATGTATTTTTTACATTCTGAGGTAATGAGAGCCTTTGATCTCACTCTGAGTGTGATGCAGGCTGCAGTCAGATATTCCATGTCTGGCTACAGATGTAAACCTCTTGCTTGTTATTCTGATTTATGCTGGTACAAATGCATTTTTTGGTGGGGTGTGTGGGGTGAGAGAGGAAAAAAGACAAAATACTAGTGCTTATCTGTCATGTTGTGGCCGGGACATTTAGGGAGGGAGTCTCTGGACTACATTGGCAGATATAGGATTGAAGGATTGGTGAATTTGAGGAGCCAGGTAAAAAAGGCTGGAACTAAACTCTTCATGGACAAGTTTCAAATGCTGGACTTGAGAAATTTTGAGTGGTATGGTTTGGAAAGAAGGGCAGGGTGAGGAAGGTAGTTGGCCATGTGTCCCTCAATTGCAAGGCAATCTTATGCATTGAACCAGCTGGAGGTGTGGATATAAAAATTCATAGTCCCAATATCAATGAAGAGAAACTTCCAGCTGTCAGTTCTACTGTGTTTAGAAAATTGAGACTTTCAGGCAGTCTTTGATTACAGAGATAAATGACTAATGTCTGTGTTCTGACTTTGTCAAAGTAGTCTCAAAAGGATTGCACATGCTTTTTTGTTGCTTGGGTAGAAAATGGTTGTATTGTTTTCATTACTTGCTAGTAATTACTAAGATGCTAGATGTTTTACAGATGTTGACATAGTGCTGCATAAAATTAGTGTAAATGTCAATATATAGCTCTCCATGATTTTGAAATTAAGGCTATTGCTGTCTGTTCTTATTCTGTTGGAAATGGAATATAAAACCAAGTAAATATTACAGGAATATGGATAATTTGGGAACACAGTCTGAGTGCCTCCTTTGCAGTACTGTGTATTACAAATCCTTTGCAATTCTTACATGATGGTATCTAGATTAAATGCTCATCATCCTGAGGAGGTTACAGAAGTGATTTCTGTGTTGTAAGGTCCCTGTTACGAAATGTAATATGAGATCCAGCACCTGTGACAGTTAACATGGTAAAATACTACTTCCCCCCCTGTGTTCTCCTAATGATAGACAATATTTCTGTAAGCTTGTGGGCTGGGGTTTTCACCTTTACATTTCTGATCTAGACCTGAATTCGAGCCTGAATTGAAGGTAGCTTAACTAAGGTCTTTTTTTCCTCCTCCCTTTTGTTTTTTTTAGATGATAGCACTGAATGCCAAACTGCATCAAAGAAAGAAGAGCAAAACGACAAAGAAAAGAAAGATGAAGAAGAGACTCCGCTGCCCACTTACAGGGCCAAATCAATTGTTGAGAGTTGGGTGTGGGGTAAACAACCAGGTATTACAGCTGTTTGGTCATTGTCACTGACATTACATATTCTGTATTGATCGCTACTTTTGGAGCATCACCAAAGTATTTGTATCAAGTGTACTTGCTGAAAGATGCATCTGTTAGTGAAATAATTTGGTTAAGTGTGATTGGAATTAAACATTTGCTGTATTTAATTTCAGGTTTAATTAGACTCTTTACTCAAAGAGTCAATTTGCCCCTTCAGGCTGCTTGAAGGCATGATAGACTGACTCGGAATAAATGAAGTTACCCAGTGAAAAGTTCCAATGTCTTCAGAATATTTCTTTTCAGTTGCAAACATTATAAAGAAATTGCTCAGTTCTAAAGCCTGAATTTTCTGCAGACAGTAATGGTTTAATAGGTGATTTTTCTCTTTGGTTTCATGGTCTGGTAGATAGGTTTGTGTGAATCATGGGAGGAAGGTTGAGATGGTTAGTTCAGTTAACTGTTTTTCCTGACCTTTGCTGACAGTAATTGCACCTGTGGTGGCAGTGGAAAAAACAGTTTGTATGTTCACATCTTCGTGTAGGTGTCTATAAAATACTACTTTTGATACTGAAGCCAGTTAAAGTTTTATTTGTTACTGCAGAGCAGCAGTTCATTGTCTAAAATTGTCCATGTTTAAAAATAGCAGATCAGAAGAAGTCTCAGTTCAGTAGTTTATTTTACAGTTCCTAGTACATGATGTTGCCTGATTCAGATGTTGGCATGCACAAACTTCAGAGACATCTGTTGTGCCACTTGTCCTTTCCCCTCACCCAGAAGCACTTGAAGATCCCTGGGAAAAGTATTATCTCTTCAGTGCCAGAATCTGCATCTGTGTATCTGTGTTTGCTGGGGGAGATACTTGTTTCTGTTGAGCCACAGGTCAGCTGCCAGTCTGCTGTCCTCAGCTCTGTGCCAGCCTGCTTGCTCCCTTTCCTTAAGGGCAGGAGAGCAGATGGATTTGCTGTCACTCTGGTAGTGGGACAGAATCTTGCAGTGTATCAGGAATGATAAGAATTGCCACTACAGTGGAAGAGGGAGTGACAATTGAATGTGCTGGAGAGATGTGAGCTGAAAGTCACATTATTTTATGTCTTATATTTTCTTTAATGTGTGTTGCTGAAAAGTAAAATAAAACTATTTTACAGAATGGTAATCTAAATGTCAAAAATTGTACCAAATTTCTCCCAGCTGACCAAAGTGTTTGGGATAAGACTTGGCCTTTAGGCTCACTCCTCCAATTATTTTTTCTAAAAATTGAAAAAACAGTTTTTCATAATAAAAAGATTATATGTGTGTTGGAAGTTTTCAGAAAGAAATAGCTTTGTGTCTAGTTTTAGTGCTTATATGTAGTATGGTTTATTGCCACATGTACGGACTCTTATTCTAGAAATAATGTGTGAAGACTTCATAATTTGCCAGAAATAAATATTTATTCCTTGGTCTCTGTTACCATTTGTGCTTGAAGTTTGTATCACCTAGCTGTGACAAAAATCCTTAAACAGTGATATGAACACACTTGTGGTTTATTTATACAATAAATATACTTACTGTATAAATAAACCACAAGTGTGGCTTTTGTTCATGATTGCAGGTTACCTTGTTATTTTAGTTTTGCATTTGTCAGGAATGTAGTTAACAGCTGCTTTGAGCCATCCTAATTTTTGTGGCTTGGTAATTAATTTTGAAAAAACTATACACTGTCAGTTTCATTTTGATACTTTCTGTTAATGTTTCATAAAAATAACTATTTTATGCATTTCTTCTGTTATCCTTCAAAAAGGAAACTTGAATGTTTTCTTGTCAAAACCATGAAGAAACTTTTAAAAAGGAGAATTGTTTCTTAAATATATTGCTGATGAAGTAAGAATTAAAGACTTACTATGTCTTCATTTATGGTTTAATATTCCTTTACAAGTAAGGTATAATTCAGAGATGGAGATTTGAAGATGTATTATAAAAAGAACTGAAGAGACATCTAAAGTTAGTATTTCAGGTCAACACACTGAAGTATTTCTACTGAGTTTAATGATTTATAGCCTTACATTATGAAAATAGTAACTAGATATTAGACACTGTATGCTTTAGAAGTGCTGTAATACAATCTTTTTTTGCCAAGTGTGGAGGATCTTGAACTTCAACAGGCTAATCTAGGTCAGTGGGCCTTGTGACACCCCTCCCCCATGAGGGCTGAGAGATTGTGAGAGCACAGAGAAAAACCTGCTCGTTAAATGTGTTGAGAAAGAGTACTTCATGTGCCCCTCAACTCCAAGCTTGTTTTGTCATCCTGGCACAAATTCAGGAGAAGCAAAATACTTTCTCTAGGTCGCATTTATGCCGAGGTCACTGTGCTGTCAGAACATGGCAAAGATATCATAGTTCTTTTCTACCTTTTGTTTTTTAAATTTTGGTAAGGGTCCTACTATTCCAAGTACTGTGAGAATACTTAGTAATAAATACATGTGTAGGTCATTATTTGTTTTTTTTTCTTTTTTGCTTCTTAGTGTTCTTCCATTTCATATTCAGCTCTTTCATGATACCACTGTTAAACTATTCATTTTTTATGTGAATGTTCCCTTAAAATGTCTTCTGCCTACTGTATTCATACCAGGCTGAATACATTCATAAAGCAGTTCCTCTGAGTCTTCCTAAAAATTCTGGTTTACTACCTTCATCAGTTTTCTTTTCTGAAGATATTTAGGTTTTAACATCTTACATGATCTGAGGTTTGGGTGTTCAGCCCTAGGTATGGGGGGAAAAAAAAGGAAACTCTTTGAAGTGGTTGTTCAAAGCTACAGAAAATAGAGCAGTATTTTATCTTCTTGGGCTTCTTTTTCTTAGTCATAATATGCTTGAATCAAGCTGTTTGCAGGCAGTGTTGCATCTTATTTTTCTGATATTTTTAGTAGAGGTGATTGCACCAAGAAATGCTTTATAGACACTACTTAAGAGGCAAGGTTAAAATTAACCATGTGACTTCAGTGAGCTTGTTGAGATACCTGTCATTACCAAGTGCACTTGTATTCCTGCATTTGTGTTGTGAGAGGAGACAGGCAGAACTTCCGTCCTGTAATGGGCTTTTAGTTACATGACTAAATCTAAATTTACACTGTGTACAGAAGTAATTAAAAAGTAGTCATGGCATTGAAAAAACCTTTCTGTTAGCCTTCTTTATTGGGATATTTTTGGCTTTTATCAAATTTCTTGATTCATACTTTCAAATTTAGATTTCGAAATACTGAGTCAAAGGATGAAATTTGACCTGCCCCCTGTTCTACATTTCTCAGAGCTCCTTCATCCCTGTATTTTCTTTTACACTTCTTGCCTTTGCATCATCATCCCATCATGTTCCCTCTACCCCAGCTTGAAACATCTTTCCCATCTCCAAATATGTTTGGTTGCTGTTTACGCCCTTAAGGATGTATGTGTTAGTGTGTATTTTTACACACAGACAGGAATTTAAATTCTTGCTATTTTGTTCTGTGCATGAGTATTAGAACATCAATTTATACAAGTTTTGCTCATGATCTAGAACTTTGAAAAGTAAAGGATCATAGAATATGCTGAGTTGGAAGGGACTCACAAGGGTCATTGGGTCCAGCTTCTGGCCCTGGCCAGGACACCCCAATAGTCACACCATGTGCCTGAGAGCATTGTCCAAACACTTCTTGCACTCAAACAAGCTGGTTTGAGTGCTGTGACCACTTCCCTGAGGAAGTGCAGTGCCCAACCACCCTCTGAGTGAAAAACTTTCCTGATATCCAACCTAAACCTCCCCTGACTCAGCTTTATGCCATATCCTTGAGTCCTGTCACTGGTCACAAGAGTGAAGGATGCCTACTTGCCCCTCCAAGTCTCCTAACAAAGATGTTGAAGACCACAATGAGGTCTCCCCACAATCTCCTCCAGGCTGAACAAACCAAGTGTTCTCACCTGTTTCTCATAAGACTTCCCCTCCAGATGCTTCACTGTCCTGCACCCAGCCACAAAATGAGATGTTTTTCTGAAGGCACATGCAGTTAGTTGATCACTCTTTCTCCTGCCGAATACTGCTGAGGTGAAGTCTGATGTTGTTCATCTTTTCGAACATGGGAGCAGAAAGCTAAAAGCTAAATGCCTTTTGGCATAACATTTTTGTTGGTATAAAATAACATTGAAAGTCTATTTTGGTTTTGTTTCTGAAGAAAATTATGTGTATGTGATAGCATTTTTGTTCTTCCCCTCTAACTTTTGAATTTGCTCATTCTAGAGTTTTGAGGGCTTATTAGAAGCCAAACCAACTGCATCCTTTATCTCCTCTTTGTCCAGTGGAAATAGTGTGTAGTGGAAGGGGAAAGAGAAGACAAAGTATGAAATTCTCTATAAAATTAGAGCACATTAGTTCTGCTGGGGACAGGAATGTGTACTCATTATAACAGTAGATTCATGCCAAATTCTGCTTGAAATGTGTTTCCACATTGAAATCTCTCCACACTGTAGCATCTATATTTGCTGTTACTAAAGGTTGTGAGTCAACCTTGCTTCAATCTGTTATTGGCATTTTTAAGGTGCCTAATTGTCTGTAAGAAGCATGAGGTGTTCCCTAGAAGAGCCAAACAAATGAGAGTTAAGGAACCACAAAGCATGGTAATTTATTTCTTTGTGCTGCTAAAATAGGAACAAACTGCTACCTATCTTAGGCTTGTCAGGTTGGTGTTCTGTCTGTGACTGAGATGGTTTTAGAAGCTTCTGTCTTCACCTGGTTGTTTTGTCCCATTCTGCTCAAATATCTGAATAATGTCACTTCTTAACAGTGTTCTGTCAAATAGGCTGGGTTAGACAATTCCTGTGTTTTTCCTTCCAATGCAGAGAACTTCTGGCAGGAGGAATTAAGAAGTGTAGATATGTAGTTGTGTTGTTTGCTGAGGGGATGGAGAGATGTGATAAATTTAAACAGAAGAGGATAAAACCCTTATCTATCTCTACTGCAGCCTGCAACATACCTGACTGTAGCTGCCAGTTAAAAAGTATTCTGCTGATGCTGGTTTGAGAATTTAAACTGGTATGGAATGACTCCAGCTCCTACAGTGCAGGTGCAGAATAGGTAAATAATGTGTCTCTACCCTTTACAGAATAACTAGCAAAGCATAGCATGGCAAAGGATGGTTAACATCAAGGGCTGGTGTGGTGACATATGAATAGTTTTGTTTAAAGAGTTCCCTGTAACCTTCTCAGATGAAATTTGAATCGTTACTATTAATAGGCTATTCTCTCATTAGACTGTTTAGTTCATCACTTTGTAGAAATGAGTTTCACTGTGTTGATTCCCAGATGTATTTAAACCTCTTGAAAGATTAACTGAATTTTTTGTAAAGACAAATTTACTTATGGAATAAGACAAGATTTAAAGTGAGGAAGTGTACAGTTATATCTCACTTAAAAATAGTACTACTTTTAATAAAACAAGACAGTCCTTGGTTCAGTTTTTAGGTGTCTGGGTTACAAGGATACTATTACCTATTCCAGCCTTTACTACACTTTGCATATGAACTTTGTTTTGCTTTCTTGAAATATTAAGGAAGTTTATATAAAATATTTACAAGCAGAATTGTTTAATTTTGGTAGAAAGCCTTTTAAAATTGTAGCCATGTTTTAATTGTTAAGGCACAGCCTTCTCCCCCAGCTTTCTTAACCTCCTGCTAAGTCTGAGATCATTGAAACCTGTCAAACCCTAAACCTTACCAAGGCTGTTTTGCTGACAAAAAATGTATCTTTCTTAATTTATGTAACGCCTGGATGTCCTTGTGGCTGAATGAAAGTGGTTTGAAAGATGTGCAGTTTCAGACTTTCAGGGAAAGTTTGTTCTGAAGTAATTGCTGAAGGATTGGTGAGTGGGTGGTCTCTGCTTGTCCTAAGTGTTTCTTTCTGGTAGTCCATGATGGATTTTGGATAAGTGTGTTGTTTTGAAACAAAGGGCTTTTTCACCTAAGTCTTCAACTCTTAGAAACAATTTTAGAGAGTTTCCACAATTAGGTAACTTGCCAGGAAGGAATGAAGGATGAATGCTGTTGCTCTGTATTACGTGACAGACTGCTGAATCTATCACCCAGTGCTTGTTTTCTGTAGCACCAAACATAGTCTTTTCCCCAAACAGAAGTGTTGAAGTACCTTATCTTTTCTTCATTGACAATTTCTTTACTTCTATAGATATGAGACCATAATTGGGAGCTGAATCTGCATGATAAAATTATTTATCAAAACAAACAGTGTTAAGCAAAGTATCTTTGTGAAGAAGAGACCATGGACATTTTGTCTTTGGTGTTCTAGCCTGGTGATATTTAGAGGGTGATAGGACTTTAGTGTTCAGGAAGGGAGAAAAAAAGTCCTGATTTTTATGTCTTTGAATAGTTTGCCTAGAGGGATCATGGAACTGGAATGTCAGTATTGACTATGTACTGTTGTGGTACTCTGCTAGTTTGTTTTTTTTTTTTTGTATGTGATTTTGCTCTGTGCTACACAGTTGTTTGGGAAATTTTGTAGAGCTAAAATTAAGCATGATGTGGCTTTTTGTCTAATTTCATGTTGGTTTTGTCAAATTTCTTGCTTTTTGAGTCAGGATGTGTAATTGCTGCTGTCAGTTTCATCTGAGAGGTCTAGTCTACAAGGGATATTTTTTGATCTGTTCTTTCTTGTTGAAAAAGTAAATCCCTCATAGTCAGGTGGAAAGATGTGAATTGCCTAGGGAAAGGAATCTAACACATTATGAAATGGTGAAATGTGAGTAGCAATGTTGAAAACAGGCTGGGGGTGATGGCTGACAGCAAACCATAAGTGACTGCAATGTGATCCAGCGGCAGAGAGGACTCCTTGAATTCTTTCCTGGGTACACAAAGATGGGGGACAAAACTTGGAAATACTTTTTACAGCTGCAGTTGCAAAGGAAGTTTTATGCCTCCTCAGATAAAACCTTTAACCATAGAGATTACCATAATGTATCTAAATGTCTGTAGTTTGGAGGCACTTGTTGCAAGAAATATGTTGATTTTATATGGTTTTGGGCTTGGTTTTCTGCAATTATTTTGAAATGTGTCCATCTTCTCACAAGCTATTGTTACATATATGCAGGCATCTTTTTTTTTTCGTGCTACTTAGTCAGGTGTCATTTAAAACAAAGATACTTCTGTGTAGCTGCCAGGCAGCAAATGTGGTTGGCTTAGGGACAAGTGTAGTAATGCAGTGCAAAGCAGAGTGGTGTGGCTCAGTGATCAGACTGTTAATGAAGGGACAGAAAAGAACCCCTTTAGGAATGTACATTGATGCTTGTCTTAGAAACTAAAGCTACAGAGTATATAAAAATACAGTTTCCAAATTTTTGTTTTAGAGTAGTGTTTTATCATCATTTTTGACACTGTACTTGTTACCGTCCATTATTAGATTAATAGAACTTTGGGCTGTGGTGTACTTGCTGTGGTGAAGAGAAAGAAGAATTAATATTCTAGCATTGCTACATAAGGCAGGTCTTTTATTTGCTAATAGTACTTGAAAGCATCTTAAATTTCTGACATTAATTGTTTCAGAAGCATAGCAGCTCTTGGCACTGATTCTAAAGCTTCTGAGAGAAGTTTTATGACTTCTGAGAAACTTACACGTATCAGTACAAAATGAAAGCAAGTTCTTGTGGGGACTTGCAAGGAACTTGCCTGCACTTAAGTGAAGTCTGAGGTTGGATGATGATAGCAATTTGTTGTCTAACTTGTTTTATTGAAAAGATGAAATATATCCTGTGATGTTTTAATTTCAGACATGAAATATGAAGGTTTAGATATGTTTAGACAAAACCAGTTTTGATGATAGTCTTTGTCTAAACACCTATCTTAAGTATGTTTGTATTTATGTCATACCGTGTGCATTAAATATAGAAATCGGGAGTTTCACTGTGTTCAGGCTTCTGGTCAATTTACAGTTTTCAATTTGTCTTTATTTTTCTTGATCCTGTATATAACAAAGATGAATGTTCATAAAATGTTATCTCTCTGATTCTCAGATGTGAATGAATTGAAGGAATGCCTTCATGTACTAGTAAAGGAGCAGCAAACTCTGGCCACACAAACTGCAACGACAGCTCTGTCAGCTATGAGGCTAAAGCAGAGGCTGGTTATCCTGGAACGATATTTCATTGCTTTGAACAGAGCAGTTCTTCAGGAAAACGTCAAAGTCAAGTGGAAAAGCAGTAGTGTTCCTCTGCCTGCCGTGGATAAGAAAAGGTAATAACACATGGATGAACAAGTTAACCTTTCTATGGCTTTTCTAGTGGATTATCAGCATGCCTGTGAGGGCTTAATGTGATTTATTCCTCCTTGTGAAACATTAATGGTAAAGAAACTTATTTCTTAAGATGCCTTTACCCTATTAAGTGGTGTTAGCTGCCATCAGTCCTCCTTCTTGCTTGGTGCTTTCTTACAGTGTTTCTGTTTGTACTAGTAGGTTTCTACTGTAGTACATTGCTGTAGATATTCAACTTTGAGCCATAAGTATACATTTATTGAAGTATTTCTTTTGTTCTGCTCAGCTAGAAAGTATAGAAACCTTTTACAGAAATGGTGCTGATGGGAATTACATAGTTTGAATAACATTAATGTATTTTTGTCAATAGTTGCTCAGTTGAAGCATGTAAATTAAAAAATGCAAATACATAAAATCAGAGTATAGAACCTTAGTTTGGGTTAGAAATTATGTAATTGTGCATTTTATATGCAATTATTTAATACAAATACAAGAAAGCCAAACATAGTTTTCTTTAGTTTGAGTGAGAAATGGTGTAATTATGCATTTTATATGCAACTATTTCAAGAGAAGTAACTGACTAAAGAACCATCTGATTACTTTTCATGTCTGGATAGTTATCTAGACCTAAAAATAGAAAAATCTATCAGATAAGGCATTAAAGAAAATGTTCAGTGTCTGTCTGACAGAGCGAGTAATTTGGCTAGGGAAATTTTTATTAGATTGTCTCTAGATTCAGATATGAAAGGAGACTGCAAGTAGATAGCACAACTAGTTATTATGGGATTGGAGTTCTGACAAGGATATCTTCCCCTGAATAGACTGTTCTCTTGAAGTTTTTTTCAGCTCTGATTAAAAAGAGCAGTGATGTGCTTAAGTTATCAGATTGCTGATAATGAAAATATAACTTCTTGAAAAAGTGCTAAATTGGTCACTTTCGTTGTAATCTCACAATGGAATGAACTAGACTTGGTGGTTCAATGTTGCAAGTGGTAGGGAATCTCTAGTTGCTGACTACAAACGAGAGCTTGCTTAAATTAATTTGGTTGTTTGTATTAGAAGTTAACAGAAATGAGTCCAGTGGATATTACCAAAAGTTGAAGCTACCTCTCTCTTCCTTACACAAGTACAGCAACTGCAAAGAGAGATTTCTAGCATTGACACTTGAGTAGAAAGAGAAGTTATGACCAAATGGCTGGAATTATCAATAATTAAAGAGTAATATTAAAAAGTCTGCTTAGTTTATGCAGTCCAAGCTAACTAAAAATAGAGACTTCCCGAGTAAATAGCTAGTACATGAAGTACCTTATGTTTGTGTATTTTGAGAAAAGCATCATAATTTCACTTTGGGTAACTATAGGCATTTTTTATGGCAGTCCATTGTTCTTGTCTGGTTTATATTTTTCTCTGTGAAGCTTTTTGTTATTGGACATTGAATTGTTTCTTTGAAGTGGTTGAAGTTGAATTTTGGTTACTGACATTTTGATGTTGTTCACCTTGTTTCTCAAGTCACAGCCATGATTCTTCACAAATAAAAATTGTGTAATCGTATATGCAAGCGTATGGCAAAATTATAAAATCATTGAATATATGTTATACAAAATAATTGTAACATAAAGTTGTATTACAAAAATATATATTTATTGAAACTTTTAATACATAATTTTATTTAGCTCAAGGCCTGTAGGCAAAGGTGTGGAAGGACTTGCACGCGTTGGATCCCGAGCAGCACTTTCATTTGCATTTGCTTTCCTTCGTAGAGCCTGGAGATCAGGTAGGTCTGCTCTTGAACATATTACATACATATTTCATTTGAAGCCAGGTGACTCATTAAAGTGTGTGTGTGTGTTAAACATTGGCATAGAACCATAAATTTATGAATGATAGATTTGCATAATTGTGTTTATGTGATACTATGCCCAACAATGTTGCTGCTGATCAAAGCCACCCAAGCCAGTATCAATGTTGGGTTTTTCTGGGATATTTTATGCTGAGGAAGGTATGTTGGGATTTCCTGAAAATTTCATGCTAGATTTCAGAAAAGTTAGGTTTATTCTTCAGACAAGGTCAAGCCACTATATTATTATTACATGGTAGTAGCGGCTTAGAAAAAGCTTGGGGTGTGAAACTTATGTTTAGTTTGTGTACTTGTCAGCTATTGTCAAATTGCGGAGGTTGGCAGAATTGTCACCTGTGCCTCTAAACCTGCCTGTCTCAGTGTGGGCTGTCTGGTCAGATGGCAGGTGTGAGCTTATTCCAGCCAGCCCTAGTTCTGCTCTTTTCTCAGTAGCTGCATAGTGAAATGAGCTGGTTTGGGTTTTCACCTCTCTAAATTTTTTTTTTTTTTTTGGAAGATTTCTTCATTGTCTTGCAGTCAAATATTCATCTGAAAACTGAAAACTTTGTCTGTAGGGAGTAACTTATATCCTGTGTTGAAAAAAAGCTCCACAAATTATTGGGCACAACAATTTCTCTGACTTCTGTATGGGTGGGAATGTAACTGCTCTTGCTGTGTTCCTTAGGTGAAGATGCAGACTTGTGCAGTGAATTGTTACAGGAATCACTTGATGCACTGCGAGCTCTACCAGAGGCATCCCTTTTTGATGAAGGGACTGTATCTTCTGTGTGGCTGGAAGTGGTAGAAAGAGCTACTAAATTCCTAAGGTCGGTTGTGACTGGGTAAGTTTCTTTTTTTGAGCTGTTACATCTTGCAAGCTTTCATCTCTCAGAAGCTGGTGGTATAAACATAGTGATTTATAGAAAATTTGAAAGATTTCCTTCTTTTTCTAATGTTGTTATACAAGCAAGCAAAAATTTAATCAACTATTGACATGATGCACTTTAAATATCATTAAATGATTTTAACTGCATAAGAAGAATCTGAATTGGGATATTCTGAATCACTGCATGAAGACTTAGCAAAAGAATTGTGTTTTACTAATGTGAACATATCCAGAGAAGAATACTTTGGTAATATTATATATGTGTACTCCTAATTGTGGCCTTCAAGTATAGTAAAATAATACAGATATTTTGTGCATGAGAGGAAATAAACTCATGTTGGACTTGAAACAGCTTTTCCCTGTTAACTAGGCTTCAAGTTATCTTTTCCCAGTAGTTACTAGAAATGCCTTTTCAGTACTGGAACTACATCCTTAAGGTGAAAATCATAAAACATATTTGAATTTCGCCTGTGAAAAATGTTTTTAATGCTCTTAGCATGTTTAATGGAACTGTAGATAGATGGTGAAGCTTGGGGCATTTTTAAAGCCTAGCTGTCCCTCTGAAACTTGATCTAGTTTGGAATATGTGGGCTTTTCTTCTCAGCTGCTTTCATCACCTCTTTGATATTTTTCTGTAAGTTTAGTGGTTCTTGGGGTGCTATAGATGCTTTTGGTAAGCAATTGTGTATTATTTCCTATTTGTTAATGTATGTTGTTTGACTTCTAAATAGAGATGTGCATGGAGCTCCCAGTACCAAAGGGCCAGGAAACATTCCTTTGCAAGACCAGCACTTGGCACTTGCCATATTGCTTGAACTGGCAGTGCAGAGGGGTACACTAAGGTGAGAAGCATGAGCACTGTGATTTTTAACCATTACTGCTGCAATGGGCTGACAGTCTTCAGTTTTCATGGATTTGGTTTTGATATAATAATTGTGGCTCAAAGTATATGCACGTTTTCAGTGAGGCAGTGGTTATTGAGATCTAATACTATCTAGGTTGCAAAATCCATTTTTAATATTTTGATAATCTGTTTTAAACAGAAAGCCCTGACATCTGATTTTGTTAAACTTAAAAATTTAGAGTTTTAATTGTATGGATAACCTAACCCAATGATATTAGGAATGCTTATTAATAGAAAATGTTAATTCCCTCTTTCAGCCAAATGTTATCTGCAGTTATGTTGCTGCTTCAACTTTGGGATAATGGAACAAGGGAAACGGATAATGAGCGATCTGCACAGGGAACAAGTGCACCTCTTCTACCTTTGCTACAAAGATTTCAGAGTATAATATGTAATAAAGACATGCCCAATACTGAGGAAGAGATTCAGGTACGTATTCTTGGATTAGTTAAAAGAGACATTATGTTGGAATCAAATCTCATTTGCCTAGCTAAAATAATCATAAAATTATCCAAATAAAATTGGTGGTGGTGTTTTCCATGTAAGATGTATATACACCATGGTTGTTTGGTTTTCATGTGAGCATTTGAGTTTCTTGAGGTAGGGGGAGGAATGTCACAGCATTATTAGACGTTAAACATTGTCTTTCGTAGTTAATGCTGATGTGATAATGAATTTAGATGTGGCTAAGTAACTTTTCTGCATATTTGGATTGTTTTTGTGTTTAAAATTAATTGAACTATGACTCTTAATGAATATTACTGAGGTTGATAAAATGTAATAAATCTATTTTATTATGCTTGTAACTTTCTATTATATACACAATCTGACAATTTTGTCAACATTCATGTTTCGAATTTTTCTCTAATGTAAAAAAAATGTGCAAAGTTAATTTTCTCTTGCACTTGTGCAGATAGTCATCTTGTCTAAGCTCTATTGTGTATCTGTATGTGTAGTCTCACAGATATACCTTGAATGTTTTTCTGACTTCTCTTTTCCAGCTCCTGACTTACCCTCTAAGTCCAAATGAAAGTTTTCTGAGGTATCTGACTTTGCCACAGGACAATGAGCTGGCAATTGATCTGAGACAAACAGCTGTGGTGATCATGGCCCATTTAGACCGCCTTGCCACCCCATGTATGCCTCCACAGTGTAGCTCTCCTACATCTCACAAGGTAATTGTCTGCAATATCAAATACAGTAAGATGTTTTCCCTGAAAGCATAACTGAATTTCAGAACGCAAGGAAAACAGCTCCTAAGATTCTTCGAATTCAGATTTTCACAACATAACCTTGAGTTCCAAAATTTGTCTTACTTGGGTAACTTTTATTACATCAGCCCTTTTTCAGTGAGCCTTAAAGTGCAATTTTATGGTTTATGAACCATTCTGTCTTATCACACCATGGCTAATTCTGCCATAGTTTGAACTGTTCCTTGTGTTTCTCAGAGTAAATTCTCAAGACCAGACTTTATAAATATTGGGGGTTTGATGTACTGAAAAAATAAAAGTACAAAGTAAATGCCAAACTTTCCAGCCTGAAAAAATTCCTGAATCCCTTACCATAGATATTTATTGCTCATTTAGTACCAGACTGAACTGAATATGATGAATGCAAGTCTTTATTTTTGGTATTTTCTAATTAGTAGGTTTTATTGAGTATTGGAAAGAATGATGGTCTCAGATTTGAACATATTTGGCATGTAAAGGTTGAAAAAATAACTTATTAAGCTGTGTATTTCAAAATTTGTACTTACAGAATTTCTTATTTCCTAGGGATCACTGCAAGAGGTCATTGCTTGGGGATTAATAGGTTGGAAATACTATGCTAATGTGAGTGGTCCAATTCAGTGTGAAGGACTGGCCAACCTTGGTGTTGTGCAGGTTGCTTGTGCAGAGAAACGTTTTCTGATACTATCTAGAAATGGAAGAGTTTATACACAAGCATATAACAGCGATACTCTGGTGAGAGTTTTTCACATGTTTTTAAAAATTTGTTCTGTATTACTTTAAGTTTCCTCTTCTAAATATTTGTGATTTCTTAGAAGTGTAGATGGAGACATGCTGATTTTTGTAAGCATTCTGTAGTGTTGTATTTGCACTTTCAGAAGTAGTGGTGTTTGTCTCTTGGGTTGATTTGATGAAAAGCATATGGATTCTGTAATTTCTGCCAGGCTAGGGGTATTGGATACAGTGATATTTGCTTTTATTGATATGCTAGGTTTGGTAACTTCAGAAATTGGCAGATATGAAATTGATTTCACTGTATTGATATAGTTGTGTCCAAGCTGTGTAGTTTCTCAAACAAAAATATACTGTAAATAGAAGCCTTTGTCACTAAGGGTAGCCTGTAATGTTAAGATAAACACCATTTTCATATGTACTGAAGACCTGTAAGAATGGGAACAAATAACTTCAAAACATTGCTTTTTTGTCATATTTGACCTTTTTTTTCTTCATGCCTTCACCTCATTAATTTGAGAGCAAAATTTTGGTAAAACTGGAAATAGGAAAACTGTACCTAGTTATGTGATGGAAAATGTCAGCAGACTTTGTTAGCATATTGCTTTTGCTTGGTTTACAGGGACCACAGCTGGTGCAGAGTCTAGCTTCCAGAAATATCGTGAAGATAGCAGCGCATTCAGATGGGCACCACTATCTGGCTTTGTCAGCAAGTGGTGAAGTTTTCTCTTGGGGTTGTGGAGATGGTGGAAGACTAGGTCATGGGGATACAGTGTATGTATGAAAAATAATGATAACATTTATTTGCAAGTGTTCTGAATTCATAGTAAAGATTATTTTGTTGTGTGTATAAACAATGTTCAGCATTTGACATATGGCTCTGTTACTGAAGAGAACTTGCATTCTCCCTGCATATTTTCTGTCTAGAATATTCCCACTTCTCTATTAATGCTAACTTCTGAAATACTTTTAGGTGGAGGGTGTAGTGGTGAGCAGTGTTATTAGACCTTTTATTAATGGTTTTATGAATCCAGAGCACATTTTCTCTGAAATGTTGAAAAACATGTTGAAGCAGGGTGTTGTACGTTATTCCTAATTTCCTGGACATAACTCTTCTGCTTTTGTGTAGAAGTAGTCTCCTACAACAATATTATGGGGGCGTACATCAATACAGTTTAGAGATTTTAAGTGTCTTCCCCCAGTGCAGAATTCCCTCTAAAGGAAGAAAAAGACTACACAAGGGTTATCAGTGTCATGAAATTAATTGTTCAGATACAGTAATTAAAGGTAGTATTTTTAACAATAGACAAACATTTTTTAAAAAAAGTTGCATTGACTCAATTGGAAACAGAAGTTGCAGTTGTTAAAAGTCCCTTCAGTGGTTTGTATATTGCTGAACAATTTGAACTTAATTTTGGCTTAACTCTATTTATATTTTGTTACTTCAGACTAATAATAAGGCTTACAGATAAAATTGTTGCAATTCTGATGAGTATGTCACACTTTTTATCAACTACTTGTCCAATCACCTTTTGTGAAATATGTCACCTTCTCTTTAAATAGGCCTCTGGAGGAACCCAAGATGATATCTGCTTTATCTGGGAAGCAGGCTGGGAAACATGTTGTTCATATTGCATGTGGAAGCACCTACAGTGCAGCCATTACTGCTGAGGGAGAGCTGTACACATGGGGACGAGGAAACTATGGCAGGCTTGGTCATGGTGAGTTAGTTGATACCGTCAAATAAGTTGTTGAAGAATTTGGTGCCTGTCACAAATGATCTTTCATCCCACTTAAAGCTGATTTGAGAACCTTATGTGGCTTCATATGAATTGAAATAATTGTGGGAGGGATTGTCTCAAACCCATTTTATTCCCTGAGTTATCTGGAAATCAGCAGTTGAATGGAGAAGAAAAAGTCTGTGATGTTCTCTGTTCCTTTCCTTGTGAAGTTTAGACTATTTCATGGGTTAAATCCTTCTTGGCTATCTCAGAAACAATACAGGAGCTTAGTCATGATACTCAAATCTGAAAACAAAACTAAACAAAGCTGCCCTACACCCACACAACGCAACATCCAAAAGCAAAGAAGCAAAAAAACAAATAAAAGAACCTGTCAGGCCTTCTGGTTTTGCTTCTCACAGAATCACTTTGTTTTGAAGGTTCCAGTGAAGATCAGACCATCCCAATGCTGGTCACGGGGCTGAAAGGACTCAAAGTTATTGATGTGTCGTGTGGGAGTGGAGATGCTCAGACTCTTGCAGTTACTGAAAATGGTTAGTAGCAAAACAAAACTTAAAGTTTTAAGTATAACTGCCTGGCCTTCGTTTTACTCTGAAGATATTTATACTGCAGATGTGCTTATTTCTAGCAGCTTGAATTCTGTAAGAACTTTGAAGCTGAAATTCCTTCGGGGGAAAGAAATGTGTACATTTATGCATTTTGTATATACTGTTGCAGAGGTATTTCCATGTGTAGATATGCAGCATGTTCCTTATGAATATGTAAATATATTGAGTTATGATGTATATTTCATGTAAATATGATGTGTATTTCATGATATGGTGTATTTCATGTAAATGTATAATAGACCTGTAAAATAATACATACATGTGCATATGTCGAAATTTTATTCGTTACTATTTAAGTGCAACTATCTCATTGTTACAAGAGCCAGAATTCAGAGTAGGAGAGCTGTCTCTGCTAACGCCTTGGAAGTATCAAAGAGAAGCTGCATGGAAATTCATCTTTCCAACATCCCTGACCAAGGTGCCAGGGATGAGACAAATTCGAAACCTGCATTTCGTTGTGTGAGGTGAAGCCCGAAAGTCATCTCTTAGAAAGCAGATAGTTCTTTGAAGCTAGTTTTTCCTTTGAAATATAGTTGGTTAATATGATGTGCATTATTTAAAAACTGAAATACAGTATCAGTAGGAATAGTCATGTATGAATACTCATACAGGAAATGGAAACCCAGATTTTATCAATTTTTGTCTCTCTTTGGTCTCTGCCCAGCATGCTTCTGTTGTTTATCGGAGTACCTTAGGGACTCTGCTTATGCAAGCAGGGAACACAAATACATCAGAATGTAAAATGGGACTTTAATTTTGGCCATGCATGGGTTTACCATTCTTGAATCATAATTTTATTTACTGCAGATGCAGAATGACTTGGCTATTTCTAAGCTTCTACACAGGACTAAGAGTTAGTAGTGTATTTCAAAAGAACGTGATAAATGTGGTGATTTCATTTCATTCTAAGAAATGCTTGAATGATATGAACTGAAAATAAAAATAGGTTTAACAAACAATCTGGCCATTTGATGTGGAAAACATTTTTTAAGTTCTTATAAATAATAAAGCAGTTTTTAACTTGCTTGATTTACAGTAAATCCTATGCTTCATGCATTTTTAAGAAGGACTTCATACACTGATAGATTTTCAGTGCATGTTATATGTTGCACTTTCTATGTTTAGTTTTTTCAGCTTGAAAACTTCTCAAATACTGTTCTTTCTTATTGTCACAAATGATTAGAAATTAATTTGGAGTTGCTTTTCTTAAAATGCAATTTTAAATTTATGCTTGTTATAGAATCTTGCATTTTTAAGTACTTGTTAAAACAGATGACTTGATTACATGAAAAAGCAGTCCAATTATTTTTTGTTTTCTTTCTCCTGATTTAAAGGCCAGGTGTGGTCTTGGGGTGATGGAGACTATGGAAAACTGGGAAGAGGAGGCAGTGATGGTTGCAAAACTCCAAAGTTGATAGAAAAGCTTCAAGATCTGGACATTGTGAAAGTACGCTGTGGGAGTCAGTTCTCTATTGCTTTAACCAAAGATGGCCAGGTCTACACCTGGGGGAAAGGTGACAATCAGAGACTTGGGCATGGGACAGAAGAACATGTTCGATATCCCAAACTGCTGGAAGGCTTGAAAGGTAATTATCAGAGTTGGAAATATTCCAGATCTCCTTCTGTTGGAGCTTTTTACCCAACACAAATGAACTCTACTTTGAGTGATGATACTATGTACTCTGTCGTATTTTATGCCAGTAGCATTGAAAGAGGTGATAATGTGCATTTCTCATCACTTCTGTATTTACACCTACAAGATTTTAGCAGACTTAAAGATACTATGTTATGACTACTTTAAATGCTGCATGCTTTGTGTTCCCTTTATTCTTACTGCTTTTCTTTTATTAGGTTCATAGAAATGTTTGTTTATAGCAAGTATGTTTGCATTGTCATGCAAATAAAAAAAATAATATAAGCTTAGATTAAGGCAAGTGAATGGAGTAAATAAAAATAACAGGCAACAAATAATGTCATTAAAGTTATGTTTGACTTTTGACTTGTTTGTAATAGAGTGAAAATAGTTTCTTTCATTTATGAGAAACATGAGGGGAAGATGAGAAACCCGTTTTTCATGCTCTGTCTTTCCTTTAAATTGTTATTCATAGATGTTGAATGATGCAAATGAGAACAGCTTTGCGGTCTCTCATCATAGATGGGGAGATGTTTAAATAACTCTTTCCCAAAAAAGTTTCTAAGTAAAAGGGACACAAAGTAGATTTTTTCAAAACTTGTAAGCTTCTGTACTTACCTGTCTCTTGGTTTATGCTTTGCTGTACTCTTCCTATCCACTACTGAGGCAGAAATAATATGTTCCTAGTTAAGCATGATTGTAATTAGCGTAGTTTTCATTAACTCTGCTATTTTTCAGCCATTGATTGTAATATGTAAGTTATATTTTCAATATCTAACTTTCCTACCAGGAAAGAAAGTGATAGATGTGGCAGCTGGATCTACCCATTGTTTAGCACTGACAGAAGATAGTGAGGTGCACAGCTGGGGGAGTAATGACCAGTGTCAGCATTTCGATACTTTGCGTATCACTAAACCAGAGCCTGCGGCTCTCCCAGGCTTAGACACGAAGCATATCGTTGGAATTGCATGTGGGCCTGCTCAGGTAGGTTTTGTTTTTGAATTATTTGGTTTTACCTCCCACTGAGGGTAGTTCTGTATTCTAATCCTGGTCCTTCACTATGTGCTTGCATGACTTTTTATATTCTTCCTTATTTTGAGTAAAGCAAGGCTTTGGAAAAAACAAATCTTGTGCAGTTGTTCTGCCAAAAGGGGTGATTAGCTTTCCCTCTGTTGCGTGTTCTGAGAAGTAGCTATCTACCTGTTTTGTTTTATGTGATACAGCAATTGAGAAGTTGTCAGCAGAATATTTCCTGTCACAGAAATAGTGAGATATCTGGGTACGAGTATGACAACACATTGGAAAATGTGATGAGGGAGTTCTGGATTTGTATGGGTTTATGTATGTTTACAAGGATGCAAGTGGAGCATTCTCTTCGACAGTTATGCTGGTATTATTTGCACATCATCTATTACTGTTTGAAGGCAGATTTAGCTTTGCACTCCTATCTGTCATCAATGTCATATTTAGAAAATAGCTAACTGTGGAACTTTGTGTATTGTTTCCATTTATAGAGTTTTGCTTGGTCATCATGTTCAGAGTGGTCAATAGGCTTGCGGGTACCTTTTGTGGTGGATGTTTGCCCCATGACATTTGAGCAGCTGGATCTGTTGCTGCGACAAGTGACTGAGGGAATGGATGGATCCTCTGACTGGCCCCCTCCTCAGGAAAAAGAGTGTATGGCTGTGGCAACATTAAATCTTCTAAGACTTCAGGTACCTTCAATTTCTTACACTTTGGGCAGTCCCTGAGCTGAATGTTTTCACTAAATTGCTTAGATGGAAACTATAATCTTTAATGTGCCTTAAAACACTTTCATTGATTTAGAAAAGTGAAATAACTACACTATAATTTTAGACTCTCTAAAATTTAGCATCTAGTGTTTGTTTTTTGTTCTTGACAGCTTCTGGTTTTCATTAAGAATGAACTATATAAACAATATCTGAATGGATTAAGCCTTGTATACTCAGATTTTGAGCATTTTAATAAATTTTAAATAGCATTTTTAAAAGTGAATGATCTATTTAATTGGTGTCGTGACAGTCACTGAAAATGTGCTATTTTTTCTAGCATCATGTAATGATGCAGAAGCAGTTTTTTTTAGATTTACTTCAGAACTTTGGGGTTTACACCTACCATTCGTAATCTTTGAGTATTGGTTTAAATTCAGGATGCAGGCAAGCCAGCATTTCCCTTTACTTTTACAGATTTGGAGGTGAAAGTTTGTATCTTGGTCACTGAATTTACTTGCTCCAGGAATGACTTTCAAATCACTTGTTAATTAAAATTTTTCTTCCCTCTCTCTCTTTTTTTATTTTTCAGCTGCATGCTGCCATTAGTCATCAGGTGGATCCAGAATGCCTTGGCTTAGGCCTGGGCAGCATGCTGCTGAACAGCCTGAAGCAGACAGTGGTAACGCTGGCCAGCAATGCCGGCGTTCTGAACACGGTGCAGTCGGCGGCGCAGGCGGTGCTGCAGAGCGGCTGGTCGGTGCTGCTGCCCACGGCCGAGGAGCGCGCCAGGGCGCTCTCAGCGCTCCTGCCCAGTGCAGGTCGGTCCTCAGCCTGGAGCCTCTCGGTTTGGGCCTTGCTTTTGGACTTCATTAAGAGCTTCTTCCATTCTTAGTTTCAGGAAACGAAATGAATGTGAGCCCAGGACGTAGATTTATGATTGACCTCTTGGTGGGCAGCTTGATGGCTGACGGAGGCTTAGAGTCTGCACTGAACGCTGCTATTACTGCAGAAATTCAGGTATGGTTCATCAGCTTTGCAGTTCAAATTCTTTTGCAGGTGACTACACTAGTTACTTCTAAAATACAAGAGTAAATACACCTTCCATTGTGAACTGTGCAGCAGCTACTGGCATGTGTCCACCATGGTTTCGTGGAGTTCCCTTACTCTTTTTTGCCCTCACTGCCCTCATCCCTCCCTTTGTCTTTCTTCTTTCATTATAATGAAATTCTTTCATTATAATTCTATATATATATAACGAATTAATTCTACAACGAATTCTATAACTATAATGAATTCTTTCATTTTAATTATATGACTGTGTGGTTGTTACAGAATATACAATATGCATTTTGTTTGGTATACAAACATATTTTGTTTCATTTTTGCTGTAGGTAAAAGTAACTTGATCTTATTACCATGAATACTTGTTAGCAAAATGTTTCATAATGATAGTGGAAGTTTGTGTGTTTTCTTTTACCTAATTTACTTTTTTAGGATATTGAAGCAAAAAAAGAAGCACAGAAAGAAAAAGAAATTGATGAACAAGAAGCAAATGCATCAACACTCCATAGGAGCAGAACTCCCCTGGACAAAGACCTTATTAACACTGGAATCTATGAATCTGCAGGAAAACAAAGTTTACCATTAGTTCAGTTAATTCAGCAGTTACTAAGGTAATTGCTTGGGATTTGTCTTTACTTTTGTACAGAAGATGTATTTAGACGTTCTGTGAACTAGGCAGCTAAACAATGGTTAATTTTGGCTGCAAATGAAGTCTCTTACTAGCGTTTTTGGCTCCTCAGAATTCAAAATAATTGAGCATTCTTGTAGCTTATCTGCAGTTCTGCTTTGTTATGTTTGCTAAGGAGTAATGTTCTGTACTAAATTACCCAATTTTAGAAAGACTGCCTTTCTTTTATGGATTTTGATACTTTATCTCTGAAAGAAGTATCTGAAAGTTTTTGTACCCAATGTATGACAAATGTTTAAAAGACTATCCTTGCAAAGTGTGAGAATCACTGCAAATTTGTTTAGAACTGAGTATTTTGTCCTATTTGTTTAGAATTGCCTCAAGGAGACTGTAAGCGGGGAAGGAGCTTCAGTTTTAAATTCTTGACTGAGACTTATGAATGCATGACCAATTAGGGTGCTGAGAAAAAAAGCTGCTTTATATCAGCCAGAGGAGCTACAGGAGAACTTAACAGAGAATGTATAACACAAAGTAATTTTGAATTTACCAAGAAATTCATTTTTTTTCATTTAACTGTGATGGCAATCATTAAATTTAATCAGTACTGAGATTCTTTTGAGCTATGTACTGTCATGGCTTTCACTGCAGCCTCTCAGTAAAGATTGTCAGATTGCGTTTCGTAGTAAGTGATGAGGAAAAGCGTAAACTTGAAGTATTTTGCAAATCCTTTTAAGTAAAGTGTATCACAAAGCCATTGATTTTCAGAGTACTGCAGTGCAAAGGAGTGAGAGTTCTGCACATAAACTTTGCAGAGGTTTCTTATATATTTATGTGAAATTGTAGCAGAAGCTTAACCCATGGACTCTCTTCACTGAGCTCCCCTTAAGTGATGCTTTTATTCCACTTAGGAACATCGCTTCACAGACCATAGCCAAACTAAAAGATGTTGCTCGTCGCATTTCTTCCTGCATGGACCAAGAAATTTATAGCAAGGAGAGATCTGCTTCTCTGGACCTGTTGCTCCGATTTCAGCGTCTGCTTGTTAGCAAACTTTACCCAGCAGACTGTGTTGGCCAGGTTCCTAATACATACAGTAAGTTGTGGTTTTAAAAAGAAATGCATATAACCTCTGACCTGTCCCTAAGTATTTCTGTAATAGATTTTGCGGGATAGCAGTTTCTTATTTTAGTTTATCTTCTTGTCTCGTTTGTCAGCCTAGTTGCTGTCTGAACAGTGTTTGAAAGTAGTTTATTTACATTGTTTTCTGCAAGTGAAATCTCTTTTTTGTTAAGTAATAGAATTTAGATAATAAACTTTTTAAAAATCTTTAAAAGAATGTGATTTCCTAAATTAGTGCTAATATCAAGAGGCATAATTTCAGAAGAGTTTGTCAGCTTTTGGCATTTGTTTCTTAAATACACTATGTAATGGTTTTCTGTACTCTTCCTTTGTTTTTATACAGGTCCTGACCTCTTAGGTGTTGGTTCTTTACTGAAGAAATACACTGCTCTTCTGTGCACACACATAGGTGATATACTTCCTGTGGCAACCAGCATTGCTTGTACTAGTCACAGACATTTTGCAGAAGTATCTTGTGTCGTGGATGGAGATTTAACAGGTAGATTTTTACTTGTCCTATTTTCTTCCCCTTCCATGGAATTTCAAGACATCCTTGAAAGTTCTAAATGGCTAAGAAGGAGTCAGTTTAATTTTTTGGTTAATGGGAGAAAAGGAGGGAAAATTTAATGAGGAAGGCAAGAGCTTTGTAACACTCAACCGTAGTCAAAGGCAGAATATATTAATGGCTATTTACTTCTGCAGTGCAGTGAATGTAAAACTTGAACTGATTGTCAGTATCTTCTGTGTTTGTTTTTTGTTTTTAGGCATTCTTCTTCCAGAACTGGTGGTTTCTATAGTGCTACTCCTCAGTAAAAATGCTGGATTAATGCAGGAAGCTGGTGCCATCCCTCTGCTGGCTGGCTTGCTGGAACATCTAGACAGATTTAACCACTTAGCCCCTGGAAAGGAAAGGGATGACAATGAGGATTTAGCATGGCCAGGAATAATGGGTATGAACTTAGCAGCATCTGAACTGCTTTCATAAAGTAGCTGTATAAAAATGGTAGCTGTTCATTAACTACTCTCAGGAAGGGAATCCTACTTCACAGTACAAAGTTTTATTAAACAAATTTTATGGCAGTCATAAGGCAATATTTATTTCTGTCAGTACATTCTTAAGGAAGTTACATGTAGTGGTAGCATTGAGGAGAGTATAAATGCAGCTTTTTCAAGAATTATTTCACATCATTTCGCATTTTTAGTATGAAAAGTTGCAGTAAAAAACCTGAATAGTGCATCTATGCATTTTATTACTAAATTCTGTCTGTAATACAAAGAATGAGTAATGTGAAAACTTTGAAATAAGGAATTTTTATTTTCTCAGGGCACTTTGTAATATGAGCTGTGTCTGTGGTCAAAAGAGAGGCTTCTTTTATATTAAAATATCTGAATTTAAGCTGAAATGAAATATACAGCAAATTCCTTGCAGGCAAGTGAGTAATAAAACCGAAGTAATTTGGAGGAAGAAGCGATTTGAGCAGTGATTTAGCAAAAAACTGATTGCTCTGCTCCACCTCCACAAAAAACAGCCATCTAGCTGGGCAATGCTAGGTGACATTAAAGATTAGTGCGTAAAAGAACACAGTATTCAGACAGTTTAATTGCACAATATGTAGACAGGAACGTAATAATAACCACTTTTACTTTGGAGCATATAAAAAAATAAGCAGCTTTTGAACAGATGTGAAGAATTGGATTAGGTAACTATTAAAATAATGTCCACCAAAAAACCCTTACTTTCTGATTTCCTGTTAATAAATACTCTTTTCTATTTTATATGGATAGGTTCATTTTTTACTGGCCAGAGTTGCAGAAATAATGAAGAGGTGACACTTATACGTAAAGCTGATCTAGAGAACCACAATAAAGATGGAGGATTTTGGACAGTGATTGATGGAAAAGTGTATGATATAAAGGACTTCCAAACCCAGTCTTTAACTGGCAGTAGCATACTTGGTGAGAATTTTCATCTGACTTAAAGACACAAATTACTTTTGTTTCAAAACCAGGTGAAATGAACAGATTTTTAGATATTGTATTGACTACTTCGTTCTTTCATTAGCTCAGTTTGCTGGTGAGGACCCAGTTGTTGCTTTGGAAGCTGCTTTGCAGTTTGAGGACACACGGGAATCAATGCACGCCTTCTGTGTTGGCCAATACATAGAGGTAAAAATGTTATAATGAGTAAAGCATTGCTTTGCTGTCAGATTTCTTGTTGGGGCTCAGTTCTAGCTTACAATTGCTATTTCTTTTGTGCAGCCTGACCAGGAAGTGATTACAACACCAGATCTCAGCACTTTGTCATCACCTCTAATAGACACAGAAAGGAATTTGGGTCTTCTCCTTGGACTGCACGCTTCCTACCTGGCGATGAGCACACCACTTTCTCCTCTGGAAATTGAATGTGCCAGTAAGCAGGATGTCATTTTGAGCTTTAATAAGTGATAAATATTTGTCAAAAGCATGCAAGAAAAGGACAAAGGACAAATAAGTTAACTGAAAACTTAGCTCTTCTTTAGACTTGGTATCTTCTGTAGGAGTTCTTTTTTCTTAACATTAACTGCCACACTCATCAAGATCCCAATAATTTAGCAAGACTTAAAAGAGGGATTAGATAATTTTGAGCAGTTGAAATCAGAATTTCATAGTATGCAACATAAAATATAAAACAATGCTACAGTGTCTCCAATCTCACCAAATTGTTGTCAGTTAAGAGTGCCTGGATCATGTGGTATTGGATGTTTTCTTACTGCGTTCTTGGTTTGGTGAATAGAAGGTATAGTTCAATATTAATGGCAGAAAAATTGCTAAGGTCCTTTTTCTCTAAACATATGATGGCTGCCCTGTTAGTTAGTTGTTTCTTGGTTAAAGATCTCCTCTTCTTCCCTGTGAAAAATTTTCAGCAAATGAGAAACTTGCTCAGTGTCGTTGAAGCCTGTGAATGCATTTTGTTAGAGGAAATAGCTTAGTCTTTGATCAGAATATTAACTCATGTTTTCTTTATTTTAGAATGGTTGAAGTCGTCGATCTTTTCTGGAGGCTTGCAAACTAGTCAGATTCATTACAGTTACAATGAGGAAAAAGATGAAGACCATTGCAGTTCACCTGGTAACACTACGCCAAATAAATCAAAACTATATACGCATCGATTGACTTTGAGTGACCATTCACAACCCTTTCTCCAAGCTATTGCAGACAATAATATTCAAGATCACACTGTGAAGGTAAACCTTCAGTAGTTTTCTGTGCACAGACACTGTTTCTGAAGGGTGGTAGTTGGTGAAAATTCTCCAAAGGTTAGAGCAAAACAATTGAAAAAGTTATTTCAGAATTATTTTTTTGTGAAAGGAATGATTGAGTATTGCTAATGGATAAAAATGTGCATATTTCACTTCATAGCATCACAGTATGTTATTTCTTCCGAATTTTTGAGTGGGAGAACGAAATAATTTGAGCATTCTTACAAAAAATTAGTAATGCATTACTTCTCCTGTCAAGTTTTGGTAGCATTGTGAGACCCTGCTCACCTCCAGTTGAACTGAGATGGAGCTTATTGTGAAGACGCAAATGTATTTTATGTTTTAGATTCATGTATGTCTTTGTCTTAAAATCCCTTTAGGCCTTGAGGTTCAGGTTTCACGTGGTTGGAATTGTGGATATTGTGAAAAACCCTCTTATTTATATTGATCACTATCTTCTGTGATACATTCTGATTTTTCTAACCCTCTGAGTTCAGCTCCTTTATGAAAAAAACCCTAAGTCTGTCTTCGGGAATAGTAATAATGATGAATTATGATCTATCAAAAGACAATTGAAAATTGTGTTAGGTGATCTGACTGTCTCATAAGGAGATCAAAGTAGCTTTATTCTTTGAGTCATACATTTCTCTCTTCATACAGGAGAAAGGATGTAGGGTATTTATAGTATTGGGTTGTATTTGCTGTGTGTTAAATTGCACACACTGTGTATTGTATCTCAGCAATGTTAGTTCAGATTGTGGAGGTTATTCAGTGTTATTTAAATGCTGCCTGTGCAGCATTTTAAAACCCAAGTTAAACAGAGGCTGTTGTGTGTTTTCTTAGGACTTCTTGTGTCAAATAGAGAGATACTGTAAACAGTGTCACTTAACAACACCAATCACATTCCCTCCTGAGCATCCTGTGGAAGAAGTAGGACGTCTGTTACTGTGTTGTCTTCTAAAGCACGAAGATTTGGGTAGGTAGGCTTGTGGTGTGTTTGTTTTGACCAGTGTAAACTCTGCTTTGGATGGATATGGAAATGCATATTCAAACCTTGTCTTTTCCTATTAAGGTCATGTAGCACTGTCTCTTGTTCATCCTGGTACCCTTGGAGTTGACCAGGTAAAGCACAAAACCTTACCGAAATCTGTAGTGGATGTGTGTCGCGTTGTCTACCAAGCAAAATGCTCACTGATTAAGGTAAGCCTCTTAGCTGCTGGTGTTAAGAATAATTTTCATTTGAAGTGTTTTATTAAAAAGTCATATGTTGTATTATACAATAATTTAATCTTTCAATGTCTTGTAGACACATCAAGAACAAGGGCGTTCTTACAAGGAAGTTTGTGCTCCCGTCATTGAGCGATTGAGATTCTTATTCAATGAGCTGCGTCCTGCTGTTTGCAATGATCTCTCTATAATGTCCAAATTTAAACTTCTTAGTTCCTTGCCCCGATGGCGAAGGGTAGCTCAGAAAATCATTAGAGAAAAAAGGAAAAAAAGAGGTAAGGCAGAATTCATGTTGTATTCTCTTTGAAACAATGGAAATCCATCTTACTTCAAGGTTTGCTGCTATATGGGGCTCTCCTTAGATAAAGCATCAAAGCCATTTGCTTTCTGCTGCTTTTTCATGTAGTTTTCTAAACCTTTGGTTTCATGTTAGATCCTACAGCAAGAGCTGGCAAATGAAAGTGTCAAGTTGAGGTGTGTTTCTTCATGTTCCAATGTATTAAAAAGGATCCTTCAATATCATATCTGAATTGGTGTTAGTAACATTCCACTGGAAGTGACATATTTTTAGAAATCATGTTTTGTTAAAGTGTAGTCAGAGAGTAACTTAACTGGAAATAAACTAGTGTGGTGAACAGACACCAAAGGGCTTTTCAAATTTGTCATTTAAAGATAAAAGCATATTGCAGATAATACCAGAGTTAATTTGGTAGTAGCTAGAATACAGTTCACCAAGAATACGTTTCCATTTTATTACAGATCTTAAGCATTGTGTGTACTTAGGTTATCATGCAAACCTAAAAATGTGACTGTGTAAAATCCAATCAGACTGCATGAAAAAATAATACTTTTTTTTTATAGTGCCAAAAAAATCTGAATCTGCTGATGTAGAAGAATCCAAAATAGGAAATGAAGAAAGTGATTTAGAAGAATCTTGTGTGGTACCTCACAGTCCTGTACCTATAGATAAAAAGCCCATACCAATCAAATCACCCAAGGTAGGATATCAGATTTTGAATCAACCTTGTCAATGAGAATAAAAAGAGAAAAAGAATTAGCTAAAACATGAATGCTATAACTTGACATTTAATGTTCTGATAATGGGGTTTGGGATGTATGATTAAGTATGACATGTTTTTTCAGTGAAGCCTGGAATGGTTTTTAAAATAAGGTTGTACTATGTATTTAGTGTATGTAAAGATACCTTCTCTAATTTTTAAATAATTGATAACCTTAGATAAAGTTTCATTTCAAAATAAGATGTTGTGATGGATTACTTCCTCTTTTTTTGAACATTAACACATTTGAAATTTTATGTAGCAATAGTACAAAAGATAATGAGTTAAAATAATAAGCTCTTTCCTGACTTTGAGGAAGTTTTCATTTTTCTCCCCAGACCTCCCCAGTATTTTAAATTTGGAAATTGTCTTACATGAAATGACTTTATATTTTCAGTATTTTGAAATAGTTTAAAAAGTTTTAATGTGCTACCTTCTTGTTTTGCAGGATAAGTGGCAGCCAATTTTGAGTACTGTTACAGGTGTCCACAAATACAAATGGCTGAAGCAAAATGTTCAAGGCTTGTATCCACAGTCTGCCCTCCTTAACACCATTGTTGAATTTGCACTTAAAGAAGAGCCAGTGGATGTAGAAAAAATGAGAAAATGTTTATTAAAACAGGTAACATGAACAAAAATTGTGCCACTTACATAATTATGACAGTTATTAACAGTTTACATAAGTATGACAATTTGTTTTTTCTCTTTGACAGTTGGAAAGAGCAGAAGTTCGTCTGGAGGGAATAGACACTATTCTGAAATTGTCAGCTAAAAATTTTTTGCTCCCATCTGTGCAGTATGCCATGTTCTGTGGATGGCAGAGGCTTATTCCAGAAGGAGCCAATATAGGGTACAACTTGTTGTTGCTTTTGATTCCACAAAATTCTTTAATAAGAAAACAATACTTATTTTTGGTGTTGTTTTTCTTTGAAGGGAGCCTCTTACTGACTGTCTGAAGGACGTTGATCTGATCCCACCGTTTAACAGAATGCTGCTGGAAGTGACTTTTGGGAAGTTGTACGCGTGGGCAATTCAGAATGTCCGGAACATCTTGCTAGATGCTAATGCCAAGTTTAAAGAACTAGGTGAATCTCATCTTGTTGCTGTTTTCTGTGGGAAAACTGTTTTACATTAATATTACTGCTTTATTTTTTAAAGTTCCAAATAATTAGGATGTTGAAATTAGTTCCCTTGATTTAAGTTGAGAATTACTTTGACTTGGTTTCTGTGTGTTGTTCTAACCTTCCCACTTTGCCTCCTGTTAACTCACTTTTCTATGTTAGAGTATATTGCTGATTTCCCAGCAACAGGTGACTGATTACTTATTAGTAACATTTTAGCAGTAAAATAGCAAGTAAAATCAGATTTTTGGAACTTCTGCTTGTAAGTTCTCAAAGCCAGGCAGGGAATAAAAAATATTTTAAACCATCAATCAAACAAATCTATAGCCTATTCTACCATAGCTCTCAAATGTCAGCTGACTTTGTTTTTTACATTATGTTTGAACTAGGTCTGCAGCCTGTTCCTCTTCAAACAATTACTAATGAGAATCCAGCAGGACCAAGTCTTGGAACCATTCCACAAGCACGTTTCCTGCTGGTCATGCTGAACATGTTGACGCTGCAGCACGGCGCGAACACCTTGAGCCTCCTCCTCAATTCTGGCATGCTGGCCTTGACACAAACCACGCTGCGGCTGATAGGTACAGTCCTTCCTTCTTGCTTGCAAGACAGCATTTGCTTTACAAATCTTCTGTGTTTTTCACCTGTTGGTGTACCCAAATTACAAATCACTTTGCTGCTTGAAGATAGTGCTTAATGCTATTTACCTTTACCCTGATAGAAAAACCACATCTGCAAGCATGATTGAGAAGGAGGTTAATTTAATTGCAGTCTTTATTCAGTCTTTTTCATAAAGTGTTTGCTTTGGCCATACTTTGCTAAAATTTCAGCAAATGTGTAGTTTTGGTGGAACTGGGGCAAATAAATTAAAAATAGAAAATTTAAAACTAAAGTAGCAAAAACTGCCTACTCTCTCCATTTCATTTGTTCTACGTATGAAAAATGTTCTCAGTCTGTATGTTTAAGCTTGAGGCTTTCTTTGTTTTGTTATAGAAGTTCTCTGGTGTGTTTTGCTATGATTCAAATTGCCATGGTTTTTCACTCTTTGTTTTCTTAGATAATAGCAAATGTTTGTTCCTTTAACTTGTGTTTAACTGGAGTGTGCACTGAAAGTTTTTCCAAAAAATTCTGTTAATAGAACCGCTGAGTCAATAGAGTCATCATTATTGTCTTATTTGTCACTTGTGTTTTCATTCAAAATTAAGTATTTCAATTCCTGTATATTCAAAACAATTACACCCAATTTGCTTAAAGGTTGGTTGACTTACCACCTGCTAGTCAGCTTTCCTGTTTATTGCTGCTTTTATATTACAAATTTAAGTGCCTGTAAGTTTACGTGTGACGAAGATACTTATATGCACATGTAACTGGATTTAAACTCTTTCATGTTCTTTCCTTGTTAGGACCCAGTTCTGATAATATTGAGGAAGATATGATTGCCTCTTCTCATGGGGCTTCTGCCACAGTCCTAGAAGAATCAAGAAAGGAAACTACACCTGTTCAGCTCCCTGTTTCTGGACCAGAGCTGGCAGCCATGATGAAAATTGGTACCAGAGTGGTGAGAGGGGTAGACTGGAAATGGGGTGATCAGGTACAACTTTTTTCATACAGATTTTGGGTGTGTTATTATCTAAAGTCTTTGTTCAGTGGACTATGTAAAGTTTCTGGTCAATCAAACTTAAGAGCGTTTTGCATTCCAAAAATGTTGAATTAAGGATGTGGTAATTTAACAGAAAATAAATCTTGCATTCCAGCTGGTCCTTAGAGATCAGAGGGGCTAGTTGCATCTGGGCTGAATTTCTGATTGTAGCTCACTTTGGCATTGTAAGTCTGGCCGAGTTTGGGGGAGAACTTGCATTAGCACAGAAACACGAACAGTGCAGTTCTGTAGGTCTACTGGATTCAGCAAGGACTTGCATGATTCCATTTCACAAATAGTGTGGTTAATTAAAGCATCAGAAAAGTAGGCTCAGGGTTGCTGGTGATAAGTGCACTAACTACAGAGTGTCAGGATGTGTTGTGACACAAAGTTTAATAGGAGATCTAATAGCACTATACACACAAACATACATACATATCTGTGTGCATGTAAGTTAATATTCCCAATGCTGTTGGAGATGCAAAGCTCACATTAAGGCTTTTCTCTGGGAAAAGAAAAGAGAAGTAGTCTGTCAAGAGATAGGTACAGTCCTTCCTTCTTGCTTGCAAGAAAGCATTTGATTTACAAATCTTCTGTGTTTTTTACCTGAGCAGGCAGAGTTTTCCCCCCTCCAGCCCTTTTTGCCCCTGAAACCACTCTTTTACACTACATTTATTTTTAAATGCAATGGAACAATCATGTTATAGGTGGGTTTTGGTGACTTTGGCCATACATGTATTATTACACATCCAATGTTTTCCTTCATCTGTATCCTGAGAGATGCCTAAGTTAACAATAGGGCTTAATGAGGTTACCTTTTGTCAGAATTTATAGTTGACAATAGAGGTAGAATAAACACTTTGGTCCTTCTCCATGTACTCAGGCAGTATTTGGGACTCTCTCACCTTCATGAGAAGGTCTTTGTGTGCATCCTTATCTCCTGAATGAACTGTATTTATACCAAGGCTTGTTTTTCATGGTGAAGGGAGTGTGGCTGTTGATTGGGCCTAGGTGCCCTTCTGGCCCTCACTGAAACAACATCAGTGCATGAGAGCTCTGTGTCATTTGAGATGTCACTCAGTTGGGACAGGCTTTGCTGGAGACAGGTGCAAGATAAGCAAGAGACACAGCTTGTTTTTCACAACCAGCTTTATTAGTCCTTCACTGTCTTACAGCAATGCTGTGCAATTCTGACCATTTACCACAAATTAAAGAGAGAAGTAAAATATTTTAAATGTTTGTTTGGCATCATTTTTTGAGATGTTTAAAATTCTCTTTTAGTGAGACTCTATTAATTTACCATTTAACAGGAAACTGAATAACTTATTTGCTATGGTAGTATACGTTTTCAACTATGTAGGACTTATGTAAGTCCTTATGTAAGACATAGTAAAAGAGATCTAATAATGAACATCCAAATACGCAGCTTACTGAGGTGATTCTTTTGAAAATTGTGAAATACTTTCTAACTTCATGCTTGATTTTTGAAACCCCATTGAATGTTTACTGCCTAATCATTAGGTTAGCAGCAAAAAGGAGCAATTGTATTATTATTTTATGAGCTTTGTGTAAGAATTAGTGGTGTTGATTGTGTAACTTGAACTGCTTTTTTTCTGTCAGGATGGACCCACACCAGGGTTGGGTCGTGTGATTGGAGAATTGGGAGAAGATGGCTGGATTAGAGTGCAGTGGGACACTGGAAGTACAAATTCTTACAGAATGGGAAAGGAGGGAAAATATGATCTCAAACTAGCTGAGCCACCACCTGCAACGCAGCCTGCAACAGAGGATTCAGACACTGAGGATGATTCTGGTAAAAAATAAAATAAAAAAAAAGAGTAAAAGTGGAAGCACAGTTTCAGTTGAATTTTAAAATTGGCATCTTGTAATATAAAACAGATTTCTCACAGGAGCAAATGCTTCATCATAGAAGATTCATTTAATAGGTGTGCTCTTCTGGCCAGAATCTTTTTTAACATAACTTTACTGTGAGAAAGGAAGATAGACAAGATGGTGTCACATTTGTTGCATATTCATGGGTCAGACAAAAGAGTATTATTCAGTTGAAATAGTTTGTTACACATACCTGGAGGTATACCTTTTAAGATACATTAATAAAATTCTGAAGTGGGATTTTTATATGGCTTAATTATACATTTAGTCAGAGTGTTTCCCTGTTCTTGGCAATACTTTGGAATTCCTTTCAGCTGAGTACTGCTAGAGAAAAACTTGAAAATATATGTGCAAAATACCTGGTTTATATTTTGCTTTTGTAGTTAGCAGTAAGAAATCTTCATGTCAGATCATCTCAGAGAAAATATTTATGACAAATCATTCACATAATGTTTGTTTGAGAATACTAATGAAATAAAATAACTCAGTATTGATGTTTTCCTTTACCTTTTGTGTCTCCCTTCAGAAGGAGAACAAGTTGAAAGGAATCTCCACCCTACTTCCATGATGCTGACAAGTACTGTGAACCTGTTGCAGACACTGTGTCTCTCTGCTGGTGTCCATGCTGAAGTCATGCAAAGTGATGCTACTCGGACTTTGTGTGGTCTTCTCCGTATGCTTGTGGAGAGTGGAACAATAGATAAATCAGGTATATTACATAGCAGCAGGCTGAACTGTGTGCTTCTGTGTTGTGCTTTGTTGATTTGTAAGTTTGTAAACCTTTTCTTACTAGTTTTTAATCTTTTTAAGGCCAAAGGCTGGAAAATGTGTTTTCAGGGCTTTTAAAATCTTAATTTTTCAAGGCAATATAAGTGGTCCTGTGCATTCTTAGAATATAAACAGTAAAGCAGAAGAAATGCATGAGATATGAATTGTTGACTTAGACAGTTAATTTATTAGCAACCTTTTTGTGTTTGGCAACTGGGTGTGCCATACTCCTTTTTGTAGCTTTTTTTGTAATTTCAGAAGTAATGCTGTTAACTACTTTGAAATGAGGAAACAGTGTAATGAGAATTGTTTTAAAGACATATTTTATGAAATTAGTTACAGGCTCTAACATTGAAATGAATATTTCATGTAAAGACATGAAATAGCTTGCTGTTCTGCTTTGTCCAAAAAAGCCCCATATAGCATATAGAGAACTATATAGCTGGTGAAAAAGTCAACTGTTACATGTATATATATCTTTTTGTTTCTAGCTTCCTTGCCAAATAAATTAGTTTATAAAGAGCAGCATAGGAGTTGGTGCACGTTGGGATTCATTCGAAGCATAGCGCTCATGCCTCAGATGTGCAGCACTCTTAGTACCTCTCAGTGGATAACTTTGCTAATGAAAATTGTTGAGGGGCATGAATCTTTCACTGCTGCTTCACTACAGAGACAGGTAATGTGTGTATTTCCAAATTAATTCAATAGGCAATAAAATGACTAGACTTTAGTTGTCTTAAAACAAAAGGTGTATTTTACAAAACAGCTGGGAGATGTCCATAAATCAGTTATTAGTTTATTGGGAGAAAAGTAACATTTTCTTGATATTTAATAATTACTGTTTTAAATTTACATCTCTTGAATTTTGAGCCTTCAGGATACTATGGACTCCCTTGTTCTATTGAAAGAAAGGTCAAAATAGTGTTCCAAAATTGTGCTTCAGAAACTCCCATATAATGTTTCCTATGATTTGAATAAATGAAAGAATAACAGTATGGTTAGGAAGAAGTTACATTTCATTTAAAGTTACCAAATTATATATTGTCTACTGTCCCTCTTTCCATCGGAAAGTGTAATTTAAATAAAGTCTCTCTTAAGAAGCTACATCTTTGCATCTTATTTTGGTATTGTATTTCCCTTGTCATCTTTCCCCTTTTCTCTTTTCCTTCTTTTCTCTTAATTTTTTCTTTTTTTTTCCTTCTTTTGCCATTCCTTAGCATTTTGTTATTGCCATTTTCATGGGACTGAAAATTTATTATGGAATAACTAGCAAATTTTAAGGCTTGGGGGCCAAACGATCATCTTATTCTTTTCCTTGATAAGCCATCAGCATTTCTTAATTAAAGCATTGTATCATAAAGGCCTATTCATTTTTGTGTAATATTCCAGTAAATTCTTGCCAGTTTTACTATGCTGAGACTTCTATTGTCATCCAGAACTTAGTGCAGTAGAGTCATCTGTACTGTTTAGGGAATAGTCAAGAGAAATTACCATTCCTTATGTACCAGCACCTAACTTAAGAACAAGGAAAAGATTCTGGAGGTTCTGTAGATATATATTATTGACAGAAGTTTGCAAGAGGAGAGTTCTCTTCTCTGTTAGTCGCTTTTATTGGTATTCTGAGTAGAAAATGAGGAAGCTCAAAACCTGAAGTGCTCCTGCTCAAAATATGCAACTCCCTTTGCTCTTTGATACTGCAGTGCTGCACCTTCCCCTGTCCATTGTCAGTGCTGCACTGAGTATCTGGGTTCAGAGATTCAGCCTGCTCCTTCTGGACTGTATTGGAGGCTCTGGTTTCACAGTGGCTAGCTACTTTTGAGGGTCACTGTGGCATTCTGCTTTATATCTCATGAATTTTAACTATTATAGCTTCTTTGCAGAACACTTGGAAACTTTCTTTCTGAAATATGTCTTAATACTAATTTCTGAGTCTCCAATCTGAACAAACTTTCCTATTCTGTATTGCTATCTTTCCTATTTACTTTTGTTTCTTGGAGTGCATGTGTGTCTCATGTCCTAAGTATTGAAGAGATTGGTTCACTAATATAGAATTGTTACTGACTCTGAACTGTTTCCACTTATTTTAAAATATCCCTTAGCCAACTCAAGATCGGTAGCTTTTTAATTTCCACAGCTGGAAAGAAATCAGCATTGTAGAAAGAACTACAAAGGAAAGCAAATTTTAAAAATGTCATTCTGTACTTAGTATGTTTGAGAGTTTCTTTAGTATTTGGTGATGTAGACTAGAATAACACTAATTTTTTTCTCCTTTTAGATCCTTGCTGTACATTTATTGAAAGCAGTACTTCCATCATGGGATAAAAATGAAAGGTCAAGAGACATGAAATTTCTTGTGGAAAAACTGTTTGGATTTTTAGGAAGCCTGCTTAGTACTTGTTCTTCAGATATCCCACTACTCAGAGGTAGAGGAATTTTCCCTCCATGGCTTGTTTTTATGTATGGGACATGTGTGCATTAAACTCATAACTGTTGGGCTACTTTTTTTTTGTTGTGTTGTCTTTCCAGAATCTACTCTGAGGAGGAGAAAGGCCAGGCCCCAAGCTTCTCTAACTGCCACTCATAGTAGTACTTTAGCAGAAGAGATAGTGGCACTGCTGAGGACGCTGCATTCGCTCAGCCAGTGGAATGGACTCATAAACAAGTACATCAACTCTCAGCTAACCTCCATCACCCACATCTTTGCAGGAAAACAGTCAGAAGGGGTAGTTTCCACGTTTTAAAATAAGCTCATTTTTATAGCAATATTTATTTTGAAATTATAAATACTAAATCTTTGTAAACAATATTAAGCTTAATATTGAAACCATTTTTCTATTTTTATATATATTTGCGTTGTAATTTTTAAGTTGAAATATATGTGATTAACTTTGTATTTTAAAGCAGATAGAAGGGTACATTTTCTCCCTACAGTTGAATTTCATTGTTCTTTGTTAGGCTGTGTTGGATGACTACTTCCCTGACACTGAGAATCCAGAGGTGGGAGCTCTGATGGCAGTCTTGGCTGTGATTGGTGGCATAGACAGTCGCTTGAGACTGGGAGGACAAGTAGTTCATGATGAATTTGGGGAAGGCACGGTGACACGCATCACCCCGAAAGGGAAAATCACTGTGCAGTTCTACGACATGCGAACATGTAGAGTGTGCCCTCTGAATCAGCTCAAACCAGTAAGTTTGTTTTATTAAGGCTTTAGTACTGGGAAGGTTTAAAACTCTAATATGGACCAAAGAAAGTATTTGTTCTTCATTGGCTGAATACACTGACATTCAACACACACAATGCTCTCAATGCACATGTGAGATAGCTCTCATACAAACTTCTGGAGGACCTTCAAATCTTCATCATCATTTGCTGGAGAGGGGAAAGAAAAGGGGATTTAAGCTACAGTTGTTTGTCTTGAGGTAAAATACCAAGTTATTGTAATTTGGTTTATATTTTCTCTTAGATGAGAAAAGCTTTTTGTTTAACTTGATTTGCTAACCAATATAGAAAGTCTTGGGTATTCAGTTGTAGGCCAATTCCTGGTCTACTTCAGAGTCTGGTGTTCTTTCTTGTTCGGACTCTGTTGTGCATTTTCACCAAGACCTGCAATTTTGTGGTGCAAATGCAGGCTTAGGAGCTGTGTAGGGAATAGAAATCCTGTCTAGTTGTTCCTGGTCAAAAGCAGTAAAACAAATGCTACTTTTCCTCTTCTGCAGTTAATAACCATTGAAACTTTTAAATGACTTTGAGATTTTAGGAAAATGCTTACCTGCTTTGTTTTTGATTTTTTTGTCTGGTTCTTGCCCCCCGTCTAGCTTCCAGTTGTGGCTTTTAATGTGAACAACTTGCCTTTCACTGAACCTATGCTATCCATTTGGGCTCAGCTAGTAAATCTGGCTGGAAGTAAAATAGAAAAACAAAGAATGAAGTCTCCCAATCAAGGTCTTTCAGGTACAGTTGAGTGTTTTTTGCCGTTTGGTTTTTTTGGAAGTAGATGAATATGCTCTGAGAAAAATACTATTATCAGCAAACATAGATAAGGAAAAGGGTTTCCTGAAACCTTACCTGTTTTCTTATTCAGCACTGAATAATAGGCACTGAAGAAACCAGTTTAGTTAGAGGGTGAATTGCTCTGCACTGCAAGTGAAATGTCTTTGATGGGAACATGTAAATGAGGTTTGGAGCTTACTGTACTGAGTTATTTAAAATACTGGATCCAAGTAACATCTTAGCTGCACTTTCTGTATTATAAATCAGCTGTATGATTGTCCAGGGTGTGAAAAGTAGGAAGACAGTATTTTTAACACCATGAGACATAGAATATGTGCAGACTTTTGATCCATGTGCTGTTTAAACTGACTCAGGTGAGCAGTACACAGTGAGTTAAGATGTAAACTGATGTTTGGGCTGAGGTTGTATGAATGGCAATCTTTCTTCTCTAATACAAGAAATTTATAGCACTAATGGCTGCTTAATATTTCTGATAGGTCAAGTTGATCTGGATCTGCTGCGGTGCCAGCAGTTAAAGCTGTACATCCTAAAAGCAGGACGAGCTCTGCTTTCTCACCAGGATACACTAAGGCAGATCTTATCTCAGCCAGCTGTTCAGGAGTGTGCATTAAATCCTGCAGGTATTCTGAAATTCTACCTGTCTGTGCTGGTCTTTGTTTAGATGGTCAATAGAGTATGTGACCATAACCCTTGCTAGTGGCTGTTGGATGGTGGAAATTCAGTTTGCTCTCTAAAGATTAAAAATTAAAATTCATGTATGTTTTAAGCTCCTATGTTAAAAAGATTTTAACTTTTTAACTCAAGATTTGGAAACTCAGAATGCCAGGTGTTTGCAGCTTGAAATACTGGAGTTAGCTAAGTTTATATGTCTTCTGTAGTTAGTAAGCTTTGTAAGTAACTTTAAAATACTTAATACTTTTTACTGTGGTTTTATTTTTCTGCTTCAAAAGTTAAAATTGGCTATTGATTTTACTTGAAATATCTTGTAGTTTCCAGTGAAATAAGTATGGAAAAACAATTTCTTAAGCACAGTATTAAAAGAGTTGAAGGACTTGTAGTTCTAAAATTAGAATTATTTCTTCTACCTGCATTCTACATATAAAAATAAATACAGTAACTGTGTCAGCTTTCAGGATAGCTATCAATGCTTTTGGAGTATTTATTAATACTTTGGATATTTGTGAAGCATGCAATATCTTTAAATTTAATAGTATGTTTGTCTTCTATGGGTATTTCTGTGGGGTTTTTTGTCAATTGCCAGATTTTAAGTCAACAGAATCTAAAGGGTTTTTTTAGGAATGGAGCATGATTTCACTCTTACCATTGTTTTTAAAGGGGGGGAAAAAAAAGTAGCAATTTTTTTTAAAACCGGAACAACATGTGTTGAGGACTATTAACTGTTTTATTATTGTTTAATAAAGAGAGAACATTTTCATATGATAGTCACAGTAAAGATTTAGGAAACACGAATGTTTATGCCAACACGAATACAAAATTAAATATGAAAGGTGCAGAATTATGAGCAAGTTGGTTCAATAAAAGTATCCTGTCTTGAAGGGACAATGAATATCTAAAGGGAGCTGTTCCCTAGAGGTACATTATGGGAAAAATAACTCCAGTAATTAATACATTATATTTTGAAGGAAATCCAGAAAGCTTGCACCGTGGTTTTGGGATCATTAAAATTCTTTGTTGTCTATATTAAGTGGTTTATCCTGGAAGTACCTCCTACTAATAGTCTTATTGAAAAAAAGGTGGACTCAAAAGATACAAGGTGCAAATCCACTGTCCACTAAGTAGTTTCTGTTAGACTTGTCTTAGGTGTATTTTAATAAATATATTGTTTATCTACGAATTTTGTACTTGCTTTCTTGTACAGAGATTGTGGTACATATGACTTAATTTTAAATGCATTGTGTCTCTGGAGAAGAAAGATGTGAAAAATAACAGTAAGCCCTAGAAAAAGTCTCCTGATTGACTGTGTTATGTGGCTTTGGTTAAAATAATGTCTTTTTTTAAGAGGATGGAGCAGTTGCCTCTCCTGACATAGGAGATATGTCTCCTGAAGGACCTCAGCCTCCCATGATCCTTTTGCAGCAACTTTTGTCAGCTGCTACGCAACCATCACCTGTGAAAGCCATATTTGACAAACAGGAGCTTGAGGTACAGTCTATGTTTTCTGCTAAGTAACCTAAGAAATAACTCTTTATAATTCACATTCCAGTTGAAGCTTATTAAACTATAACTTTGAAAAAGAAGTGGCACTGAACGCTTTTGGGCAAATAATGTTTAATTTAAAGGCATGCATGTTCTCACACACAAACCTACTAAATATTCTAAATATTCTTGTTTTGCTTGGACTGATTTATTTGTTCTCCTCTAGGCTGCTGCTTTGGCAGTGTGCCAGTATCTGGCTGTAGAGTCTACACATCCTTCAACTCCACTGTTTGAAGACTGCAGCTCTAGTGAAGCTACAACACCCATTACAGTGCAACATATCCGACCAACAAAAGTGAAGAAACGCAAGCAATCTCCAATTCCACCTCTCCCCATTGTAGTTCAACTCATGGAAATGGGGTTTCCTAGGAAAAACATCGAATTTGCACTAAAATCTCTGTCAGGGAACCTCTGGAAGTGCTTCTGGATTGCCAGGTACTGTGTTTAGAAAAATTAATAATATTAGAAGGAGGAGAGTTGCAAGCTGATTAAAAGTACTTTTGGGGGAGCAGTTATTACCCTCTTTTTGGATACAATCTTAAGGATGTCAGAGAATCCCTTGGAGGCAAACTGAGTTTGTTTTCTGTATTAGGAGTGGAAGCCTTAGTTGGCTGGTTGTTGGATCACCCTGATGTTCAAATTACCGATCTTTCTGATGCTGATACTATCTCAGATGAATATTCAGATGAGGAAATAGCAGAAGAAGTGGAAGAAGCTGAAGCTGCTTGTCCTGTTGTGAGTATTAACTTAGTAAACCTAACTAGCTGCAAATTTTGTAATTCTTCCCTTTTTGGGAATATGGTGAGAGTATGGAGACAATCTGCTGTCCTAAGCGTTCAAAAGCTTTCTAAGACATGATAGAAAGCAAGTGAGAATAATCCATAAATACTTTGTGAGTTTTATATATATCCTTGTGAGAATACAGGTAGATGTTTCACTGGTGGTATCTCCAGGTATCCCTGATAGATGCTCTTGTTTTCTTCAAAAATAGTTGATGTTATAGTGTAATATTGGTTGAGGAGTTCTCCCTTCTTCTTTATCTTGGTCTGAAAAATGAACATGTTACCTACAAGGAAGGACTTAAGAACTAGTGAATAAATGGCAAAAAAGTCTATTAAATAACTTAGCCTTTTCCTTATAAAAACTTTTCCCACTTACTGATAATAAAATTACCGTTACAGTGCCTATTGAGTGTGATAGCTGTGAAGTCTTTTATTTATATTAGTCTTCTGCTGACTTTCAGAACTGTTTCATAAAAGGACTTGCCAATAAAATTAAATGGGTTTCATATATCTGTTTATCCTTGAAGGACTTGAGTTGTCTTGCACATATGGGATTTTTAAATTAAAATTAATACATTATATTTTGAAGGAAATTAACATGACAGCTTTTGCTGTCTTTATCAGTATTGCAATGAAAATCTGCTATATATTGCCTTTAATGAAAAAAATTAATACACAGAACAGACCAAAATTTTCTGAAAATTCTTCTTATAGCTGGAATGCAGTAGTTCTCTTAAAAAATATAAGCTAATCAAATCTTGAAAGGAATAATTTTTAATAACTACAATTTTTAAACTTGTTTTTTAACGAAGTACTTTATATCTCATTGTACTATCTAAAGAAAAGCTGGTAAGCTTTATGTTAGAGATTAGCATTCACCACTTTTTCTTTGCTCTCCCAACAAATGTCCTAAGAAGTGGAAAGTGAATGCGTATCTTTATTGCTAATTAGAGTGATGACAAATCCTCTGTGTTCTGATTTTCCTTGGCAATCAGGTTTCATAAAAGCAACTTGCAAGTCCTTTCAAACATTTTGAAAATTTGCATCTACATTCCTTGATAAGTAATTTTGGAAAGTAAACTTTAATTTAAAATCAAGTAGATCATAAGTGTTATCCTTATAGTGAATTGAATCTGTTAAAGTTTTTTCCCATTTTGGCATGCAGCTGGGCTATTGTGTGGGTTTATTTTTGTTTGGTTATCTTCAGTCTTTGCCCAATGATTTTATTTATCTGAATTGAGCACGAATTTTCTAACTGTTTCATATTTATTTTGGACTTTTTTCCAGTCAAGTGGTGCTGTTGTAACAGAGAGCCAGACCTATAAGAAACGAGCTGATTTCTTAAGCAATGATGACTATGCTGTCTATGTTAGGGAGAATATTCAGGTAAGTATGATGATCAAAAGTGATGTAGAAACTGCTTTTCTGTTAATACTAAAGCCTTTACAGAGCTATTGCATTCTGTTGTCCTTTTTTCCTTAGGTGGGGATGATGGTTAGGTGCTGCAGAACCTATGAGGAGGTTTGTGAAGGAGATGTAGGCAAAGTTATTAAATTGGATCGAGATGGATTGCATGACCTGAACGTGCAGTGTGATTGGCAACAAAAGGGTGGTACTTACTGGGTCAGATATATCCATGTTGAGCTTTTAGGTGAGTTCATTTCTGACTGCTTTTTAACTAAAAAAGTGAATGGTAGACTGAGAGATGTATTTTTGGAGAGGGAAACCCCACTCACTGTACGTTTATTCTTGCCTCTTCAGGATTCCCACCACAGAGTTCTGCCTCTCATATCAAGATAGGTGACAAAGTGCGTGTGAAAAGCTCTGTCACCACACCCAAATACAAATGGGGATCAGTTACTCACCGAAGCGTGGGCATCGTCAAAGGTAATGTGTGCTCCAAACAGGGCATGGGGAGCTGATAAACTCAAAACTACACAGACTTTCTTCTAGACACACTTACAAATCACAGTTTTGTGGAGTATTGTATGATGATGGAGAATATAGAGTGCATTTGAAGTCTGTGGTGAATTCACAGACGTGTACTCTGTGGCAGCCCATTTTGTTAGCATGTCCATCTGCTTTTGAGCCGCTTCATTTGCACACAGTAAAAGTCTTTAAGCATCTGTGCAGCTTCTTGTTGTAATTCTCTTTTACACTTTGGATGAACCACAAATGGTTTTCGTTTAAGAAGTAATTGTAAATTGGAGGCTTCATAAGGAAGCGAGGAGAAAATGGCATGTGCTGGTGTCAGGCTGTAAGGGATGTTATTGAAGTAATCTGTGGAGCACAGGCTTTTTGAAGAGGTACAGATATTGGTCATAGTGTATTTGTGCTTAGAAGTGCATGCTTGCTTGGGAACTGTTTCTAAAAAAATAAAGAAATCAGAATAGAGGAATTCAAGTGGAATACTAGGTATTTTAAGCACTTTAAGCTTTATTTTATAGAGATTTGCAAGACCTTGTATTTTTCTCCATGTTTTTGTCACAGCATTTAGTGCCAATGGAAAAGATGTTATTGTAGACTTTCCTCAACAGTCTCATTGGACTGGCTTGTTGTCAGAAATGGAGTTGGTCCCCAGCATTCATCCTGGAGTCACGTAAGTAATGATTTATCTTAGTGTATAGGGGTAATCCTATATCTTACCATCTTGATTCTGTTACCTTGTCTCTTGTTAATAATTAACTTGTACCATATATATATATATTGACTTTTTCTCTTGTCAAATCAGGTGTGATGGCTGTCAGATGTTTCCTATCAATGGGCCTAGATTCAAATGCAGAAACTGTGATGATTTTGACTTTTGTGAAACATGTTTTAAAACCAGGAAGCATAACACCCGACATACTTTTGGCAGAATAAATGAACCAGGTAAGTTTTGTAGTCTAAGTGTTTCCTAGATTAATTTAAAATGCATTTGTTTTGAAAAAAAAAAAGTTGTGAATTTCAGCTCCTTAATGTGATGAATTTAGTATTCAGATTGACCCTGTAGACAATAAAACATTTATAGCACTGCTACAATTGCATGTGATGGACTGCAACAAAACATTAACCATTAAGTCTTTTTTGTAGTGTTAAAAAGTTCTAAAAATGTCTGTGTGACAGTAACTCTGCATGTCAGAAAGGCATTTTTACCTACACCAAGAGTAAAATGTGTAATTTTCAGATCCTCCTGCCTTTTGCTGTCAGCCTTCATGTGGATGAATGGAATCCTCATGGTGCCAGGGGCAGCTGGCAATACCCAAGATGCCTTCTTATGCCTCTGTTGCTCTTCAGCTATTTTGCCTATCAGTGAGGAGGCTGTTGCCTCATTTCCTCTGTGATGTGGGCACTCCAGAGGAGTGTGGTGGGAGATGGAAGCCTTTTAAGACTCATAGTTAAGAGGTTTTTTTTCCTAGGGCAAGAACAGGTACAGCCATTTTAGCTCCAAAAATTTTGGGCTTTTCATTTCCTGACATTTACTTTTATTTCTTTTCCATCCACCTGTCTAACAGTTAATCTTACTATAGTATTTGCAGAATGGTGTTGGACTTCTGGACTAAATTTATTTGTAATTACACATTACCAGTGTAATTATTTTGGAAAATGAATAAACCCGATTCCCCCTTAGTGATCATGAACGTAGATTGCATGTGCATAATGGTTTGTCTGATGGGCAAGAGAGACATTCCTTTAGTAAGTCAGTTGATATGGCTGTGCCACTAGAGTGGTGTGAATCTATTATCCTTTTCCTTGCCCTGTGTCGGGCAGAGAAGGTACAATATTCTTTTCATCAAGATTTCTAGATACTGCAAAATAGTGAAGGGAAGCAAAAGTAAGGTTTTTTTAAGTGAGGAGGTCTACATCTCATTAAACCACCTTCTTCTGGAACAAGATTTGAGTTTTCCAGTGTTCCAGCTTTTCCATTTCTGTTATTTGGTAGTGTGTGTTTTTCATATGCTGTAATGGTGTAAAAAATTCGTGTGCTGTGGGGCTGTATTTTAAATTACGTATTATTGTAAATTTTGATCTGGATTTTAAAGGGAAAGGCCTTTTCAAGTAACTGTCTAGTCAAGAGCTTGTAAAGTTGAAACTCCTTTTTAAAAAAGGAGCTACACCCTCTAAGCATGAGTGTTATGTACTAGATAGTGTCACCGTGCCGATGTGACATGCACCTATGCTCTAAATGAAGCCTACATACTCCAAATATTGGATTTGTTACATTTTCTTTCACCCTTTTGGGTTGATTTCAAAGAAGGAATTTTCTTTGAGAGGTGCTTGCTTAATGTGTCACTTAACCATGCAGGTCAGTCTCCTGTGTTCAGTGGACGCTCTGGAAAGCAGCTGAAGAGACGGCACAGTAGCCAGCGGGGAATGTTACTGGATGATTGGTCAAGGATAGTGAAGAATTTGAATGTCTCATCCTCAGTGAATCAGGCTTCCCGTCTTATTGATGGTAGTGAGCAGTGCTGGCAGTCTTCTGGTTCACAAGGAAAGGTAACTTATGCTTTTTTCTGGTACACTTCATGCTTAAAAGGATCTCCCTAGAGCCTTCCCTTCTCCAGGCTGAACAACCCCAACTCTCTCAGCCTGTCTCTGTAGGAGAGGTTTTTGATTGCTTTAGTAGCCCTCTTCTGCCAGGTCCATGAGTGCTGAGTACCCCAGAGCTGGGATACAGCACTCCAGGTGGGGACTCCCAGGAGCAGAGTAGAGAATCTCCTCCCCTGACCTGCTGGTCACTGCTCTTTTGATGCAGCCCAGGATGCAGTTGACTTTCTGGACTGTGAGTGCACACTGCTGACCCATGTGCAGCTGTTCATCCACTAGAAACTCCCAGCTCTCTTTCTGTGGGCCTACTCTCCAGCCTCTCATCCCCCAGTTTGTAAGTGTAAGTAGGATTACCCCATCCCAGATGGAGAATGCCACACTTCCCCTGGTTAAATTTCATACAGTTGGTGATTACTCAGCCCTCTAGTCTCTCAAGGCTTCTCTGCCTTGGAGGGACTCAACAGCTTCTCCTGGTTTAGTGTCATTGGCAAAGTTGCTTAATGTACATTTGACTCCTGCATTCAGATAATTAATAAAATACATTGTTTCTTAGTTTATGGTTTACCAGTTTCATTGGCCTGCACTAGTGCTTTGTGACCAGCCTAGGCACCAGGATTTGCAGCTGGAATGTGTTTGATGCTCTGTTGATGGCATGCTGAGAATATCTCCAAGTATCCTTTCCAAGTTTTCTACAGACTGTAACCTAATACTTACATTATGTCCCATTACCTAACCTCCAGTGGTACTGTGCTTTCTGTGTTCTCAATGGTGTTGGTCTTGGCTGAAATAAATTGTTTGCTACAAATTGTTTCTCTTGTAATTGGACATAGGACAAGCAAGAAGTTCACGAGATCATTTCACTTTGGCCAGTTGCCATGTATTGCAGCTGTTCAGTACCATTGAGAGGTTTTCCATTCTTTCTTCAAAAACATTGCATATGTATTCTTGTTAATCATATGGTGGTCATAACAATACTCTCTAAAAATGAAATTCTGTGTTTCCACTAGCACTGGATTCGCTTGGAGATTTTTCCAGATGTTCTTGTTCACAGACTAAAGATGATAGTGGACCCTGCAGACAGCAGCTACATGCCCTCCCTAGTTGTAGTTTCAGGTATGTGTATGTTCTCTAAGAAGTCACTTTTTTTTTTTGTACCCAACAGCAGTTACTTATTTGGTTTTTGTTAATGTAATCATCTGTTTAACATGCACAGTGTGCCTGTTTGTGAAGCAAATGCCATATCCTAAGATGTTTTTCATTCTCTGTTTTGTTTTCTAGGGGGCAATTCCTTAAATAACCTTATAGAGCTAAAGACAATCAATATAAATCCTACAGACACCACTGTGCCTCTTCTCAGTGATTGTACTGAAGTAAGTGAAGTTCATGTGCAAATTACTCTTGTGTGCAACAGAAAAACATTGTGCTGCAAGAGATGGGTGAAAAGCATTGTTGTGATAATTAAAGCCTGGTGGTTTATTTTTTCCTCTTAACTTAGCAGTATTTCTAGCAAGTTAGTAAAGTTTTACCATAATCACCAAGTAACTCTATTATAGACTTAGATATTTTGGAGAGGTTTATGTAAATCAATACATCTTTGAACAAGACATTCCAATAAGCTTAAATTTTGGGGATAATTTTGGATAGCAGTTCTCATCTTTTCTAGCAATAACAAGGAGAAATGATAATGAATTCTATGAGATTGGGAGTGAAGTTTCTCATATGAATGAGGCCATATGCTAGCGATAAAGCATGAATTATTTAGGGATGAAACAACAAGCATTTAAGTCAGATTCATTTTCTTAAAATGACAAAATCAAGCAAAAGTTCTTATTTTTCACTATGTTTTATGAAGTTACATAGAATTCAAAAGATGTCAATAGAGCATTTTTTCTTCTTAGTACCACAGATATATTGAGATTGCTATCAAGCAGTGCAGAAGCTCTGGCATTGATTGCAAAATCCATGGCCTCAGTATACTGGGACGCATACGTGCTGAGGATGAAGATTTGGCTGCAGTCCCTTTCCTGGCTTCTGATAATGAGGAAGAGGATGACGATAAAGCTAACACTGGGAGGTGGGTAACTGCAGTGGTGAAGGCAGGGGGAAATGGTAAAGAACCTTAGTGTCTCTATATTCCATAATTCTGGAGATGATTGGAAGAAGAACACATTAATTAGGTTGAGTGGTAGTAAAGAGAAATTAGCATCTTAGTTTATTTGAATTGTAAGTAGATCCTTTATCAATAAATGCATTCTCTGAGATGATCACTCTGGTGAGGTGTAATATTTTGTATGACTCATCCCCTTTTGCAGTATACTTGGGGTTGGAATCTGAGCTAAAAGCTTGATGTGCTTATATTTAATACATGGCCTGAGGTTTGGTTTCCTTTTTTTTTCTTTTTTCTTTTTTTCAACTGTGGTAGTGTAGTTTGAGTCCTGAAACTGTTCCAAACTGTAAAAATCAGTAAATACAGTAAAAAGGTGCCTGTGCTACAACATGCTGTTATCTAATCTGACTGTGTTTTCTTTTCTCAATATGTCTAGTCTTGTTAGAAAGAAGGCAGCTGGGCTTGAATCAGCAGCTACAATAAGAACCAAAGTTTTTGTTTGGGGACTGAATGACAAAGACCAATTGGGAGGGCTAAAAGGTTCCAAGGTATGTTGTTTTCACACTTAAGTACAAAAGATAAATAGGTAAAAATAAAATGTACAAGTTACACAGCTTAAAATTAATTCAGACTTAATCAGAATTTTACAGTTTTTTACTGAAAGCTACAAAGGGTAGGTTTTGGTAACTTTTTAGTGTCAAGACGTGTAGATGTCTTCTGGGTGGAAAATTGGGGAAAATTTGCATTTTGGTTGGTACTCTGAAATCTGGCTTGTTTTTTAGCAGCCACTCAATCATTTGTTTTAGATGATAATGAACTAATTGTTTAAAAAACGTGTAACACTCTACATATTCTATTCGTGTTGATTTTGCACACATAAAATAAAACTTTTGATGACCTTTCTTTCGTATTACTTGTACCTGGCAATTGTTCAATAGGAATTTCAGCCCAGTGTGCAGGCATTTACATGTAATTTTGATATAATACAAGATGAGTTTAATTGCAAATGCTTAATAAATTTCAAAGATCATTCATTAATCTGAAAATTATGTTGAGAACATTTCTTCAATTGATGTGGTAAAAATATAGTATTGTATCCATAGAGTACCTTGAGGAATCAAAAAGTTAACCTTTCCTGTATTCTTCAGTTTTCTCCAGAAAACTTTACTAAAAGGGAGTCTTTGTTTATATTACCTTTCATTTTTTCTCAGATTTTATATTTATCATAGTTTCAGTATTAAATTTTTAAAAATTGTTTTTGTCCTTTGCCTGGTGTAATAGTAATTGGCATGGGTGAAGCATCTGAAAGTACCTCTTAGATTAACTGGTTTATCACTTAAGAGCTCTTCTTTTTAGAGTGTAAAACATTAAGGTGAATTGTAATAATTTTTATTTCCTGTCTTCTCTAGATAAAAGTCCCTTCCTTTTCTGAAACCCTGTCTGCCTTGAATGTTGTGCAAGTAGCTGGGGGATCCAAAAGCCTTTTTGCAGGTAACAAAGTTTAAAATAAATAAAATTATTTTAAGAGCAGAAACAGATTTTGAATTGTGAAACACTAATGGTGTTTCAAACTTTTTTCTTCTTTTTAGTGACTGTAGAGGGTAAAGTGTATGCCTGTGGAGAAGCCACAAATGGAAGGCTGGGTTTAGGAATATCTAGTGGAACTGTGCCTATTCCCCGCCAGATTACAGCTCTCAGCAACTATGTGGTAAAGAAGGTGGCTGTTCACTCAGGTACTGACTATTGCTATCCTTATAAACATAAATACAACACATTAAGCCTGAAAATGGTTGTTAGGCAGTTTTCTTAAGTGCTGTGATGCCCTAGCATATCAGATTATTTTTTTAAAAAATAAATACAGGTTATTGAATTCTGTCTGTTGTAGACAAAGTCAGATTAAATCTAATGGTTCTGTTATTAAAATCTGTGAATTTAGACCATACAAATTTTCTTACCTGCTGGGAGGTAACTTTGATATTTGCATTTGATTGAAAAAATATGTTTTCATTTTTAATATTTCCAAATGGTGGGTTTGTTTTTCTCATTATTTTTTCTTGCAGCTCTGAAAATAGAAAATTGAGTGATTATTGGTTTGGTGGGATTTTTTTTTTTTTATATGTGCTGGGAGACTTACTGTCACAAAAATTTTTTATTTTAAATTAAATCACATAAAAGTTCCAAAGAAAATAAGTCATGAAAGGCTTGTACAGTTGCATTGTAGAAGAACAGCAATGTCAAATTGTTGCTAAGACCTGCTGCTGCCTGCTTGAAAGCTCAAAAATGTAAGTTTATGTTTACAATTTTAGGTGGCCGGCATGCTATGGCATTAACTGTTGATGGAAAGGTGTTTTCATGGGGTGAAGGAGATGATGGAAAACTTGGTCACTTCAGTCGAATGTAAGGATACCAAATTTATCTGTATTTCAGTAAAAGATTTGTGTTGAGTGTTACAGCACAGCTGACCACCACTATTGACAACAACAGTATTTTTAATACAGTAGGAATAAAAAGATGTGTTATAAAAGGATTTTTTTTTCCACAGCATATACCAGTTTATGGTGCAGCATTTGTAGCAAGCTTCAGCCATTTAGTAAAGAGGCATTCAATTAGTAAAATACTTAGGAAGTTGGATAAAGTTTTGGCTAGTATTTTCAAATTTCACTGATGAGATTCCATATTTTTGGACATGCAGTTTTTGATTGCTTCTATAAGATATGGTTTTCAGAGATGCTTTGAGGAACAAAACCATAGCAATTTCATATTCCTGAGCTGTAAGAGCTGTAACAGTTCATAATTTAAGCCATCATTTTATAGCTCTTTTCTTTAGACTTCCATTCACAGACTTATTAGCCAGAAATAAACTTCTTCCACATTTTAGTAATACATACTTTAATCTTCCACAGCTTGAAGGACAGCTTTGAGATAAATTTAAATTTTTTCAGATATTACTTTGTATGTACCCACAGAACAGTATTTTGAAAGGAAAAAATAATCCTGATAAACAAAGCCCATGGATAAATATTTTTGTCATTCTGATATATTTTGAGGAGCTGCCCATTATACAAAATGAAAGCAGATGGTTAATATGGTACAGCAAATAGATATTTTAAGACTGGGTCAGACTTATCAAAAGAGAAGTCCAGATGTGAGCAGTATTACTGTTTATTACTCAACTGCCTCATGTTTTATGTAATTTTACTGAAAGTGAGATTTGGAACTCCTGGGCATTTCCAAGTAGCAGTATTTCCAGAGGTCATCCATAATTTTATGGAGTCTTGTTAGTACAGCCAATATTAGAAAATCATGAGTGGAATCTTTTTTGGGAATTAAGAGAACACTGTAACTGCATGAAGAATAAATGTTAGCAGTACTTATGTTAATGTCTAACATTAAATTCTAGTTTTGATTTCTCTATTGTGAAGAGCAAAGTTGGGATGTGAGTGTCATCTCTTAATCTTAGTGTGTGTCCACTGCTAATAAATCACTCAGCTTTGGGCAGTGACAGGAAATTGGTTTTCACTTTCTGTTTTGCACTGTTTAATTGATTCATCGCATTGACATTCTGAATTTCTCACCTAAGTTTTGCAACATATACATAAAATATTCTTTGAAGTACATTAAAGTAGGGTAAATTTTGGATTTATGGTGCTGCTAAAGAGTACTTCTTTGAATCAGTGTATGGCATATTACTTTATCTTGAAATTACTGTTAGTCATTGCACAATTTGTATTGCAGCAGTTGGAGTGTATGGTGTGGCCATTTCATGATTAACACAATGGATTTGTTGTTCACTTTCTCCAGGAACTGTGATAAACCCAGGCTGATAGAAGCGTTGAAAACCAAACGCATCCGTGATATTGCCTGTGGCAGTTCCCACAGTGCTGCTATTACCTCTAGTGGGGAGCTGTATACCTGGGGTCTTGGAGAATATGGAAGACTAGGACATGGAGATAATACCACGCAGCTGAAGCCTAAGATGGTAAAATCAATGTTTCTTGTTTCCGAGGAAAAGCAAACGTTTTCAACAAATGACAGCAGCATGAAGCTGAAGTAACAAAAAACATGCAGGCAGTGTGAAGACATTGTTTTGGAGTGATCTAAATTAGGTTTTGGTACCCATACCTCTAGTGAAAGTAAAGCTACTTCAGAAAGGCCAAAAAGATCCAGTCTCTTTCTAGGGAAGTGATGTGGATTGGCAAATGCTGCTTTCAGCGTTTATTTCCCGTGTCTACTTTGATACATAGCTGGAAGCTACCATGTAGCAATGTTGGAGTCTGAGCATGGCTGGATAGTTGCTCAGGCTGGGCACAATGACCAGGATGAGTTTCCAAGACTTTGGAAATGTTTGTAAGGTTTGAAAACATAATTTGTTTGAAAACTTCTGTTTTGTAGGTTAAAGTGCTCCTTGGCCACCGAGTCATTCAGGTTGCTTGTGGAAGCAGAGATGCTCAGACTCTTGCTTTGACAGATGAAGGTAGGAGTATCTTGTTCCAGAAGTTTTCTAGCCCATGGGAGTACTGTGATCATTTTTTGACCTGCAATCTGATGTTTGTTAGGTTTGGTGTTTTCTTGGGGTGATGGTGATTTTGGAAAGCTGGGCCGAGGAGGAAGTGAAGGATGCAACATTCCTCAGAACATTGAAAGACTGAACGGCCAAGGCGTTTGTCAGATTGAGTGCGGTGCACAGTTCTCGTTGGCACTGACCAAGTCAGGAGTGGTTTGGACATGGTATGTTACACTTGCCAGGAGGTATTAACAAAGCACTTGCTAACTATGTGCTGTATTTAGTGCTTTTTGACCCCATTTTTACCCTATCTGTGTGCTTTTTTTAAACTGGCAGCTCTTCCAGGTGAGCTGCACCCATTCAATCACTGTGTGTCTCATAGCATGCTTTCTTGTTTGCTGTACTCTGTTAGAATGCCTGGCTCCTATTGAGTTAGTGTCAGAAAGGGAAGATCATTTATTCTCTTGGTCGCCATGAGACATGTAAAGGAATGTTAAGAGTAGAGAAGAAAAAAGAAAATTTGAGAGCCATAGCTTGGGCTATGAAGCCTGCAGCTTAAGCAGAGACTTGAGAGAAAGGGTGTAGGAGAGTAAGCTGAAATTCAGAGCAGATGGGAAGAACTTCCTTGAGAACACAGGAACACAACAGCTTGTTGCTGCTCAGAAGGCCACTGAGTTGTCAGTAATGATACCTTGGAGCAAGAATTGGTATGAGATGATCACTGAAAGGTACTCCTGATATGGTTTTATTTTTCTCCTATTTGCCTGCTTGCTTCTGCTTTGTTTTGAGCACAAATCTGGCTTTTTGAATTTATAAACCTTTTTGTAAAATCTGAGAGCTTACTTCATGGCACTAATCAGATCAAGTTCTTACCCCATCCTTGTGTAATAAGACTGTGACCTATTTGATGTATATCAAAACTAAGTAGACTTAAACCAATCATTTTTGTTGTGTTGTCAGCTGTGGCTGAGTAACATGAAGAGGAAATCCTTGAACCTTTGATTTTTATGAGCTTCTACTATCGTTAAAGAAGAGAGAAGTGTTTAACAGATGTTGTTTTTCAGAGTGGCCATTGGAAACTGTATTTCTTTCTTGTTCTCCCTCCAATTTTTTTCTTTTTTCAGTGACAAAGGGAACAAGAGCAAAGATAATTTGACAGTCTCTTTTTTTTTTTTTTTATTCAGAGCTCATGCGAAAATCTTGTTTGTTCCTTCCTTGCTCTAGTTTTTCTTAACACTTATGTCTAGTCAAAAATCTACAGCTATTTCATGAAATTACAGGTCTTCAAGGAGATTTTTTTTAGGTCTGTTTCAGCTGGGGATGGCTGAATTGCTTTTAAGTTTTTGTTCTACTTGAATTTGTAATGTTTCGTGGAAAAAAATCATCACTTCTGAGTTATAACTTTAGGTATATAACAGTACTCTGTATCATATTTCTCTCCAGCATAATATAACCTTGCTTCAGAAAAATTGGTGGTGAGCAAAAGAACTGAATGAGAGGTTATTAAAAAGATAGTTGGAAGAAATATCAGGTTTTTTTTCTTCTGTACTGACATTCTTGGTAGAGGCATTTTAAGGTGTTTACATTACTTTCGTGTATGCTGGTTTTTTTAGTTTATGTATATAGTGATTTTGGAATAATTTAAATTATGGAGGCTTGAGAATCTATATTGAGGCTTCCAACAATGTGAAAAAACTCAATTTTGAAAACATTTTTAGTTCACTCTATTTTATCCATGGAAGCAGACTTTTAGATTAAAGGTTCTGTTGTTAGGTTTATCCTCAGTAGTTAAGTATGCCTAAGTCTTATCAAACCACGTGAATTTTGTAAGTGTTTATAATTGCATTGTTTCTGCAGCAGAGGAAATGAAATGTAATGCCAGTTGCTTTGCATATAAAAAATAGCCATAATCATGCTCTTCTGTGTTGGGGTAAGAAGCTACAGTGTAATAGAACTGCAGTTATCCTCATTCTTATGCGTTTGGGATTCAGTTTTGAAGGATTTGCTAGTTGATGTGTGTGTTTCAGGCAGCAATAAATGAAATATATTCAGTTGGGAGCCTGCATTGAAGAGGAGTGTGTGAACAGTCCAGTTGTTCTGAATGTTATTGTTTGTTGCAGGGGTAAAGGTGACTACTTCAGGCTAGGCCATGGCACAGATGTGCATGTACGAAAGCCACAGGTTGTGGAAGGACTGAGGGGTAAAAAGATTGTGCACGTGGCTGTGGGAGCCCTCCACTGTCTGGCAGTGACTGACACTGGACAGGTATGTTGTGCATCACCCTCCTTTCCTCCCTTCCCTTGATGCAGAAGGGAGTGAACTATTCAGGAAGGAAAGTATAACAGTATTGGTGCTGATTAAATGAAATAAAAATCTCTAATTATATTTATTTGCTTTTAAAAGTCCTGCATAAATATAAGCATGATTGTAATTTAAAAGTTATTAGTATTTAAAATATTAGTATTGGAGTTGAAATATTTCTGTCATAGTAGCTTTTGTAGTGTTTTCCTTGTATTATCTCATGATCAGTTTTCTGCTTCTTACTCTGGAAATACAACAGCAGTCATAGTATTCTGGACAGATTTTTCAACTTTATCATAATGTTTCAGATCTCCAATGTAATTAACAAGCAATTAATTCTTCCAACTTACTGTGAACATTGAGTGATTTATGAATCAGCTGATCAATTATGATTTGGCAATAATTTATGAATCATGTGATAAAGTGCTGCTTTGATTGTTTGTTTTTTTTTTTACTTTTTACTTTTAATGTATGATAATGCCCACGCTATTTAATAGAGTGGGGGAATTTCACAGCAATAGATTGTCTAAAGTGTCCTAGATTATTAGCACAAATCACAAATACTCCTTTTAGAAATTTTCACAAAAGCATTTAAATGAGACAAGCAGTGAAGCTAAATAACATGTGGAAATTTTTCCTGGCAGGTTTATGCTTGGGGTGACAATGACCACGGGCAGCAAGGCAATGGAACTACTACAGTCAATAGAAAACCCACTCTTGTCCAGGGCTTGGAAGGACAGAAAATCACTCGGGTTGCTTGTGGGTCTTCCCACAGTGTAGCATGGACAACAGTGGATGTAGCTACACCTTCTGTTCATGAACCAGTCCTTTTCCAGACTGCGAGGGACCCTTTAGGTGCTTCTTATCTTGGTTGGTATTTGTTGCCTTACATTGTTTTTCCTTTACTGCCATTGGAGTGTTTGTTTTGTGTGTGGTTTAATAGGTGATAGAAGAGTGCAAAAGAAAATGGTTTTAAAAAAACAAATCACAATACAACGAAATATACTTCTGGTAAAAAAAAAAACCATCCAACCAAAGCTCCTCATGAAAGTGAAACTTTTAATTTAAAATGTAACATGCTTTCTCAAACACCCTAAAGAGTTTCTCTTTATGGAGGTAATGATAGATGAATGCTACACTAGTATTAATCTTCTTGCACATTACCTCTTGTTTCTACGGTAAATGACTTAAGAATTAGGGAATCAAAATAGCACTGTTTTTTATTGAATATAAAAGCATCAAACATCTTGCTAATTAAGCTTTTTCATGACCAAGCCAATTTGTACCTAATAAAAATTCTCATTTGTGTTAACAAGAAATTAGGTAAACCATTTCCTTTTATGTTTTATGCCATTAAAAAATGCCTACCTTCTGTCTCCCCTTTCCTCTTTTCAGGTGTTCCTTCAGATGCAGATTCTTCTGCTGCTAGTAACAAAATCAGTGGGGCGAACAGTTCCAAGCCGAATCGCCCTTCCCTTGCTAAGATTCTCCTGTCACTTGATGGGAATGTTGCCAAACAGCAGGCACTGTCTCACATACTGATTGCATTACAAATCATGTATGCCAGGTAGGCATGGAGGCATTCTTTCCAATGGGCAGAGCAAAAGATGGCATAGCTTACTGTCTCTTAGGGACTCTTGAGTCAGGTATAAATTGTTTTAACAAGTTTGAGCTCCTCAGGATGGGCCTAAGCTTCATTTTTTTTTTTTTTAATGTCAATGTTAGCTTTATATTGTTATGTTTACAAAAGTTTCCATTGCCTGGGGAAAATGTCATTCATTCAGAAATGCCTGAGTAAATCATGTGGAAGCTGTGGAAGTAAATCATGATGGATGATATGTCAGTAGAAGGCAGAGTGTAAATAATAAAACTTTGCAGTGCTGTCATTGTTAGTAGAGAACAGAGTATTTGTGCTAAAATTTATAAAGAGAAACTCATGTTAAATATTGAAGCATCAGGCCCAAGGGAGAATAACAATGAACTACCCTGTACAGTATAGAGATTGGAAACCTTACCTTATTTTATTAAGACAAGCTAATAAAATTTTTCAAGTTCAAAAAGAGCGCATAATTAGTTTTATGTTAATCCATTCTAAATGATTTCAGGGATGCAGTTGTTGGAGCACTGATGCCTGCAAGTATGATTGCACCAGTAGAATGTCCCTCTTCGTCGCCAGCCCCCCCATCAGATGCTACTTCTGCAGGAAGCCCTGTAAATGGAGATGAGTGTGTGCTTGGAGATATCGAGGAGAGGCTGAGCCCAAACCCGTGGCAGGACAGGAGAGGGGAGGTAAAGTGTCACATTATTTTTTTTCATCAGTTTTTAACTGTAAAGCTGATACATATCTCAATTAGTCTGATAGTATCAGAGATTAAAAAATTCCTTTCTGCTCTAATTTCAGACTAGGTTCTCTGCACATGTCAGATTTGAAAAAACTAAAATTTTAATGTAAGATCAGTTTTGAACTTTCAGGAAGAATTGTGTCATTTAAATGCAATTGTGATGATTTCTAGCAATATTTTAGAGATATTGAATTAATTTTGCAGGAGTGATATTAAAAAAGTCAAGAATAGGAGAATATTTGACCATTATTTAATGAAATTTAGTTGTAAACTTAGATCAATTGATTTAGACATGAAGCTCTGAATGAAATTCTACTGTGTTGATTCCCAACTGTTAATGAAATCAGAAAAAAGAAAAGGCTAGATACTGAACAGATCTTTTGCATTTATAACCTGTGAATTTGATGTATATTGTCAGGGCTTGCCTTCTGCTTTGTAGACTTTTCTGCAGGCACTGATGTTTTATTCTATGTTTTTGTAGCAGCTGGCCTCGAGGGGAGTATTTGTTGTTTTACCCACACTAGGAACATAAAATAGAAGCTAAAAATACAGGCAATGAATCTGTTAGTTTTGAACTTATGGCTGTTTTTAAATTGCTGCTGTGAGCACTACCCCTTCTAATAAATAGTTAAACTCTTAAAGGTTTTACAGTTCCTTGTTGAAGATTTCATTAGTTATTATTTGTTCTGGCTAGGTTGTTCCTTCAGAAGATGCTGTGACACCGTCTGCTGTAACTCCCTCAGCTGCTGCTGCCTCTTCCCGTCCTTTCATTCCAGTCACAGATGATCCTGGAGCTGCCAGTATTATTGCAGAAACCATGACAAAAACCAAAGAGGTAATGTTGCCCATGCTGTTCTCAAAACTTAAGTCCTTACCATGATTTTATCAAGGAGTTTTTCTGTTATTTGTGCTTTAGAAGTTATTCTGTAAATGACTGCATTTTTAAAAAGCTGTCTGAAGTCAGATGTATGTTTGTTTGTTTTGTAGGATGTAGAAAGCCAGAGTAAGGTGTCTGGCCCAGAACCACAGTACTTGGATGAGTTTACAAGTCTCCTGGTACCAGATGACACGCGAGTCATGGTTGACCTGCTAAAGCTTGCGGTGTCCAACCGAGCGGGAGAAAAGGGGAGAGATGTTCTCTCAGCTGTGCTGTCTGGCATGGGCACAGCTTACCCACAGGTCAGCTTTTGTTTCTGTTGCATTTTAACTGGGTCCTTTTCATTACTAGCTTGCTGGAATACTTTCTTGTATTGGAAGTGCTGGTCAGCGTCCTGAGAAACTTCTTAGACATGAAAATTCAAGTTGAACTTAAATGTGTGTGAGCTTTAACTGTTTTAATGGAAATAGTACATGAATATATATGCATGCACATGTCAGTAGAAGACAAATTTCTCCATTTTTCATGCTGCAATTAGACATTAGGATAGAATGTATTTATGTATTGACCAAGTGTCAGTGAGTATTGGAATAAAGCTGAAATAACCAAGCTCTGTTTACTCAATGTGTAGAATGTTAGTTTAAAAATTCCCACTATGGAGTTTATTTTTCAAATTGAAGCAGTCATTATTGCCAGCTAAAAATGCTGTTAGTTTATTGTATTGTTAAGATATACATTTCGTTTTACATTACATTGAAGCTTCTAACCTTCTTTTTACAAACTATCCACGGGTGGGGGTTTTTTGGCATAGTTGGCAGAACGTAACAGATCATAAATTACTTATAGAATATGTGTGTTCAGTAATGAACTGAAAGCTGTTTACTATTTCTTGTAGCTTTACCTTTTAACTAGTAATTTTCCTAATGAGTAACAATGCATTTTTTAAAAAGATTTCTAAAACTGTTGCTCCCCCTGTCCAATTTGTGGTCATTAGCTATGTATGTTTATGTTGGGCTGAGTTTTCCCAGTCAAATTATGCACATATCCTATGTGCACTTGTACATTAATTCTGGGTGGTTTTTGTCATTAGTAGTGGGTAACTGAGCAGCTTTGGGTTTGTGTAGGGTTTTTGTGTTTTGGAGCCAGAATTTTTATTAGAAACTCTTAAAATTAGTACTTTTGGCATTTCCTCCTTAAACAGCATTTTGAAATGTTACATACTGGTTCATGATTTATACCTTTCTATGCTGGTGTGTGCTCTATAGCTAGATTCAATAGTTCACTTTTTCTGTAAGGGAAAAGAATTATTTGTGCTGACATACTTACTGGAAATTGAAGTTTTTTGGCTTTTAGTTTTAGGAGTTTTTCTTGTTCTGACACTACCAAAAAGAGTATTTTTGAGTTAATAAGAGGGTTTATGAATCAGATTTCCAAAATCAAGTTATTTATTTTAAAGTTGGGAAGAATGGTAATTTACTTAGATTTTTTGGTTTACTTAAATACACAGTTTGTAAAGTGGGTATTTTTCTTTTCTTAGGTTGCTGATATGTTGTTGGAGCTTTGTGTTACAGAACTAGAAGATGTAGCAACTGATTCACAAAGTGGTCGCCTCTCTTCACAACCAGTTGTGGTAGAGAGCAGCCATCCATATACTGATGATACATCTTCTAGTGGCACGGTTAAAATACCAGGTACAGAATTCTTGGGGTTATATTGCTAAGATTTGTTTGTTTTTAAGCCTGCCTGCACTGAATTGTTCCTTAGCTTACAAAAATATGTATTGAACTTTTAAAGCCATATTGTGTCCTGTTGCTATAAAAAAGTATTTCCTGAAGTTGATTTCTTACACACTGATGGAAATCTCAATTCTATACAATGTGCATTTCTGGGTTCATTGGGTGTGATTACAGTTGCATATCATTGCTGTTCTCCATTCAGTTATGAAGCTGAAAAAGCCTGAGTCTTTTTTAGGTTTAGTAATTGAAAACTCTTCTTCTAGTCTTGGGCAAGGGAAATACTTCTTTATTTTAATGCTGTCTTTTCATTTAGTGCTTCCTTCAGTAGTTCACCTAGTACTTACCAAAAGTTACAGATAACAAAGAGCTATCTGCCTTAGGTGTAAATAGGCATTTTTTTTTGTCTTTTGCAGCTTTAGTTTTGAATGTTCTGGTATGGCCTTTTGTCTGCTAGCCCCTACTCACATGAGCCTGCTGTGATTTAAGGCTTGCAGTGAGAAGAAATTACAGGCAAATAATGTCATTAAATCAAAAGAAGTTATTTTTATTAAGGAGTGCTATGGCTTCCAAACAGCTGTGTTTGACTTCATGTGGATTTCTAAAATGCTGCATCTGTCTGTGATGCTGCTTGCTCTGTTGAAGTGTGTGAACTCTTGCTGTTTAGGTGCTGAGGGACTGAGGGTGGAGTTTGACCGCCAGTGTTCCACGGAGCGGCGCCACGATCCACTCACCATAATGGACGGAGTCAACAGGATCGTGTCCGTCCGGTCAGGTGCGGGCAGCCAGCGCTCCTCCAGGGCCCTGTGTGATCCACAGGGTCTGCTGTTCATTGACACTGCCTTTTAAACTAAAACGTTTGTAGCATCTAGGCACAAAGGTTGATCTTGTGCCTTAGGATACAGAGGATCTCTGGGAAGTGCGTATTCGATTGTCCAGTTCTTCCAAAGAGCAGATAGAGTGTAAAATTCAGTGTTCAGCACCCCTGCCAACATGTGTGAATTTCCATATAATCAAAGTGTGTTTTAACAAATTGGAAAAGGATACTTATTTTGCTAGCTTTTTCCTTTTTCAGGTAGTACTTAGAGAAATTTCAGCTTTCATACAGCCAAGACAAATGCTTTTCTGCTGTCAAATGTCCAACATAATAGTTTGGTGCTCTTTTTTTCTGTTTCCTGCTCTGGCCTTTGTATGTGACACTACACTAATTCTTCACATTTTTAATCTTGATATCTCTGATTTAATTTTTAGGCCCTATTAATTTGTAATAGCTTTTGGAGGAATATTTTTTGTCTCATCAAATTTTATGTTGAATCTACCTATACACTACATTTTGTGCAAGGGAGTACTTGCTGCCTGTGCAGTCATAATGTGGGCTTTTCATTTTGACCCATTTTTCCCCAGAGGTATTTCATTACTGAGATATTTCTGGTTGGTTCCTGGCTGGAAGCTGTAAAGCTTAATTTAATGAATAGATTGTTATATATTTTTATAATGTGAAAGATAATTTGAAAATAGAACAAACTCTTGTAGTTGCCTCCTGATTGTGGTACTAGTCTATCTGCTAGCAGTGCTAATTGAACTTTTTAAGATTTGGTTTTGTACTTCTTAAGACTTAATGTAACATTTTACATTTATGCTCATGTACTTCACATAGCTTTTTTTCTTGAATGCCTTTGTGTGATGTTTACAATATTTAACCAGTTGCTATTGATGAGTGGCTGACACTGACTCAGGCAGTATAGCTGAGTGTGTTTGTCTTGCCCACTGTGACAGGTCGTGAGTGGTCAGATTGGTCCAGTGAATTGCGAATTCCAGGGGATGAGTTAAAGTGGAAGTTCATCAGTGATGGGTCTGTGAATGGATGGGGATGGCGATTCACAGTTTACCCTATCATGCCAGCTGCAGGTAAGGTAGCACATACAACATTTACAGGAGGGCAAGGGTAGATTTTATTGCTTGCTTTTTTACACTGCACTTATTGCATGGTATATTCATGTCAAAGTTCAATAGTTCATTTGCATTTCTACAAAGGAAACATTTTCATTCGTGTTTAGGAAGCATTTTCAACTAAGTCCTGAGAGGTGCACTTGTACATAGAGAAGAGACAAAATATTTTGTAGTCACTCTAGTTTGCCTTTTCATCAGTAAAGAGAGGATACTTCTGGGACACAAGTCATCTGAAATGCCCTTATTTTTTAAAATCCATCTGTTTTAAAATAATGTAAATTAAGTCATAAAAGTGCATCTTTCTTCCTGTCTTTTCAAAGAGAATTAGAATAGATAACTCAAGCAGACTAGCATTCTAGAGTGCTGTGTTTGGTCAACTAAATCCTGCCTGTGTTCTGTTCTTATTTCAGTCTGAGGACAGATCTTCCCTAGCTTTATTTTTTTATTGTTCCTTTTTGTTTCTTGCAGGCCCTAAAGACCTTCTCTCAGATCGTTGCATCCTTTCATGTCCCTCAATGGATTTGGTTACGTGTTTGTTGGATTTTCGCTTAAATTTTGCTTCCAACAGGGGCATAGTTCCTCGCTTGGCAGCTTCTCTTGCAGCTTGTGCTCAGCTGAGTGCCTTAGGTGAGTACAGTCTTAAAATTAGGTCTGTTTTTTGAAGTGACAATGATTGTTTTAAGTACTTACATTCTTTGTGTGCTTGTTTTTCCTTAGCTGCTGGCCACAGAATGTGGGCCTTGCAGAGGCTACGGAAGCTGCTCACCACAGGAGTTTGGCCAGTCCATTAACATCAACCGGATCCTAGGGGATAACGAGGGAGAAACACGAGCTTTGGTAAGGAGGCAGAGGTGCTCTCCTCTCCACATTTTCCACATTAAGATTAAAAAGTGCTAGCCCTGAAATACAATGTTTTTTGTGTTCATAGTAAAATAGGACATGGACAAATGAATAGTCTTCTTGCACAGGTCTGCAAGTCTGTAAAGATACTCCAGTTTAGAAACGAAAAAATGGCCAATTCCAAGACTTAACAGAAATAATTTTGTTTGAACAAGTGGATTGAAATGGTACTTCACACAGCTAGCTGTAGTTTGAGAAGTTATTTGTGTTTTGTCACAGTCATCTAAATAATGTACTTCCTGTGATGCATGCACTATGACTGACTTTCTAATTGTGTGGTGTCTCTAGAGTTTCACAGGGAGTGCTTTAGCTGCTTTGGTTAAAGGTCTTCCAGAAGCTTTGCAGCGACAGTTTGACTATGAAGACCCCATTGTGAGAGGTGGCAAACAATTGCTCCACAGCCCTTTCTTTAAGGTAATGGTGTACAATCAGTAAAGAACACACTAAAACAGGTTCTGTTTTTTTTCTTGAGCTGTGCTAAGGTCACTTAGTCCTATATCAGTAATATCTTCTGACAAAATCAGAATACTGCTTCTAAAATGAGAATCAAATACACAAATGAAAAATAAACAGTACCTAGCTAGGCAGAGAAGCTCAGGAAAACATCTTGTAAGCAGACTTTTTGAGAAGTGATTTTGAGTTTTCCTAATAGGAGTGTTGTATATTTCTATTTAGTTAGTTTAGTACTCTGAAGGTTTATTTCCATCCACCTGGAGAAAATGACAGTGTGTTAAATGGACCTTGTACTTCAAAGTAAAAATAAATAAACTGAGGATGTCTGGAGAAGAGCAAGAAAATAAAAGGTGAAAAGCCTCCTTTGTAGTATAAAAGTGAAACTAAGAGGATATACCTGTCTTAACAGAAAGGAAATCTTAAAAGTGTATAGAAGGAGGAAGTAATATATTATTCACAATATTAAGCTGAAACATTGATTTGAAATTGGTTCATGCTGAAAATGAATTGGAAATTCATTGAATTGTCGAAAGGAGACTTAGTTTAGAAATGGAAGGTAAAAAGTTAAGCTCATGGGATTTGATGTGGAAAAGGTAATTAATTTGGGAATGTTTTTCACAGGGAGGAAATTAGATACCTAACCATGTGAGATAGTGGGGGGACAGTTGATGTTACCCCATCCATGGGGGTAATGAAAATGGCTCTTAGTGACTTTGCATGTCTTTGAGACTGTTCAGGCCCTACTGGCCTGTGTGCTGTTCATCACTCTCAAACACACACTGATTTTTATTGTATATTTTTGATACCTCTCTAAAAGGTTTTTTTTTATTATTGTCTGAAGGTGCTTGTGGCTCTTGCATGTGATCTGGAGTTGGACACTCTGCCTTGCTGTGCAGAGACACACAAATGGGCCTGGTTCAGGAGGTACTGCATGGCATCCAGGGTTGCTGTGGCCCTTGATAAAAGGACACCCTTACCTCGCCTTTTCCTTGATGAGGTACTGCAGGAATGCTTCAAATAGTTAATAGAATATGTGAAAGTGTCTCAGTAAAAAGTTACACTGAGTTTGAATTACTTTATGCCAACTGTGATATGAGTAATTGGTAATTTGAATAATGTTGTTTAATGCAAAATATTTCACAGGTGGCAAAGAAAATTCGAGAATTAATGGCAGATAATGAAAATATGGATGTTCTTCATGAGTGCCATGATGTCTTTAAGAGAGAACAGGATGAGCAGCTTGTCCAGTGGATGAATAGGTAATTTCTTTCAACTGTTACTGGTTTGATCTTGTGGTGCTTTGTTGTTGTACAGTGATAAACTGCATTTTTTGTGACTTTTAAAATGCTCTCTTAAGATTTTGTTTGTTTTGCATTTCCTGCAGACGACCTGATGATTGGACCCTTTCAGCTGGAGGCAGTGGAACTATTTATGGTTGGGGTCATAATCACAGAGGACAGCTTGGTGGAATTGAAGGAGCAAAGGTCAAAGTCCCAACTCCATGTGAAGCTCTTGCCACCCTTAGACCAGTGCAGTTAATTGGTGGTGAACAGACTCTGTTTGCAGTGACTGCTGATGGGAAAGTAAGGATAAAACAAATGATTGCTTGTTTGACTCTCTTGCAGTATTTCATCCCTCAGTCAGGTTTGGCTAAATGAAAAACAGTGTGCATAGCACAGGTTCATTATTATTGGTGGTAGTAACTTTTAAATTTTTTTTTTAAAAGAATCTGAACTGTACCAACTCCACCAGTATTTTTTCTAGGATTGCTTTTAATGCAATAGCATTAAATTGCTGAAACAAGAAATCATATTTGAGTTCTCAACTCAAAAATGTGATCAGATTTTGTCAAACGAAGTTGGATACAAGCAGCATGCTCACAGAGTTCCTTAAGATAGGGGTGATTATTTCTCTCTAGCAGGGGAGAGGTGTAATAGGAGATTGCTCACAGTTGGCTAAATGTAAGTTAGATATTTCAGGATCTGATTTCCAGGTGCTCAAATCCTGAGTGAAAAGGAATCTCAGTGCAGAAGTGTGTAGTGTAAGGTAAAGGAGAAGAAATCAGTTCATGAATTTGAAAAGTTTTTATGCAGATGGTAGCTGTTAAGGACATGATGGAGAGCTTTAGCTAGAGCTTTTTGTAACAGTAACATTCATCTAGTGAGGTACTGTAATGATTCCTTGGGGTCAGTATCATCCTTGCTAATTATTCACAGAAGGGTGAAGGGCAGGTTAGTTGCATTTCTTGACATTATTCTGTTGAAAGAAGTTATTTTCAGAGAAACAGAGTGAGAAGCAGTAATTAAAACTGTATGTATGGAATGGAAGGGAAAGAAGCAGCTGTGTTTGGGTGTGTATATTCTACAGAAGAAAGAAAGAAAGAAAACTAAAATACTGCTGCTTGGAAGGCAGTAGATGATTTTGTAATGCTATCAAGCAGAGTTATGGTCTCTTGAGAGTTTTGCAAAATAAGCTTTAGTATTTCACACTAAATCCATTAAGTCAGTGAGAGTTCTTACTGACTTGAATGTAGCTACATTTTCCCAAAGTTTTTTTGTGAAATATTTCAAATTATTTCCTTATTTTCCAAAAGAGAGAAAATAAGAAGCCTCTAAGAAACTGGGTTTCTTTAGACTTTCCTTGAGCTGCATTCTGACATATATACATTAAGAATGCTTCTATAAAATTCATTTCTAGAGAAAGTTATGCATGAGGCAAACAAAACTAAATTTTATTCTTTTCTTTAAAGCTGTATGCCACTGGATATGGAGCAGGTGGTAGGCTTGGAATTGGAGGAACAGAATCAGTTTCTACTCCAACTTTACTGGAATCCATTCAACACGTGTTCATAAAGAAAGTTGCAGTGAACTCAGGAGGAAAGCACTGTTTGGCACTGTCTTTTGAGGGAGAAGTTTATTCTTGGGGTGAAGCAGAAGATGGCAAACTTGGTCATGGAAACCGAAGGCAAGTAACAGTTGAAAATTTTATTTAAAAAAAATTATTGGATGCTTATCATAGGTGCTGTATATTAGTGAATTTTTCTAGTCAAAAATAGATCCTTAGGATATTAAATTTTGGAGCAAAGCAAATACTTAGTGACTTTTAGGTATCCTCATTCTGGTTTTAAAAGGGGACTCTCCATACACTGATGAATGTGGATGGTCTGTCCCAGGAGTTTTGTCCAGACAGGTGTTTTCTTTCCAGCCCTTGTGATCGGCCTCGTGTGATTGAGTCTCTGAGAGGCATAGAAGTGGTTGACATTGCTGCAGGGGGAGCACACAGCGCTTGCATCACAGCTGCAGGGGACCTTTTCACCTGGGGAAAGGGACGGTATGGACGCCTTGGCCACGGAGATAGTGAGGACCAGCTAAAACCTAAACTGGTAAGAGACCTTTGGAGCACTCAACAGTCTTAGTCCAGTTGATATCTTCTGATTTATTAACTTTTTGCATTTCTGTGTTCAAAGAATGAAAAGGGCAAAACAGTAGCATGTATTTGTAAGAAATGAACAAGCTGCCATGATTGAAAAGATAAAATGAAAGAGGAGCTGCAAAACTTTGCTGATGGTCACCAAACAGCTTACAAGGAGTTTATTTTAGAGATTTAAAGAAAATTTAAGGAAATATGTGAAGTTTCATGCTGCTTTGAATGATTGATTGTGTCACCTGGAATCTATTTCAAGTGGTAGCAAGGCTAGGAAGGATGTGATTGTATGTGGGTCACCAACCTTTTGCTTTGTGGTTCCAAATCCCATACTTCATCACTAGGTGGCATCACTTCAAAAGATGTGAACTAAATTCAGATTATGATGCAAGTGCTTAAAAATTGCAAACTAGTAAAAGATTATTTGAAAATAAGACTTTTTTTTTTTTTTCCCCCTCCTTACTGTATTCAGTACATGCCCAGAGTGCCTGAAATTATTTCAACAGAATATAGTCTTGGATAACCTTAGGTATTTTGTATTGTTTCCCCTGACATTGAGGTCAAAAAATTCAACTAGTTCACCAATTAAAAAAAAATCCTGTATTTAAAATACATAATTTGGTTTTCATTTTGCTGTTAGAAAAGAGCAAAGCTCTTAGAGTTGCCTTTGTTTCCTTGTTCCTGTGCTGTTTCAGACTTATAGTTCCAGTCATCACCTCTCCAAGCTGGGTTTGTCATCTTTTGTGAAACTAAATAACCAAGTCTTTTGTGGTGAGCAAACACGGGTGATTTCATTGCAGGTGGAAGCTCTCCAGGGTTACCGTGTGATTGATATTGCCTGTGGCAGTGGAGATGCACAGACACTGTGCCTCACTGATGATGATACAGTCTGGTCCTGGGGTGATGGAGATTATGGAAAACTTGGGAGAGGAGGCAGTGATGGCTGTAAAGTACCAATGAAGGTATTTCTAGTAATGTTTTTCATCTCTTTAGAAACTATGGTGTTGGTGGAGAATGCTGAAGACAGATTTGTCAATGTGTGCAAACTTTCATCCATCCTGGAACATCAGGATTCTTCTAGGAGTTGTTAAGAATGAACTTTGTAGGCTCCAATAACAAGAATTTAAGCTTTGTGCTGACTGTTCAAGTTGCACTTGAAGGTTTTTTGGAGAACATGCTGGTTTAAATAATACTTCTCGTTTTAATTTTGGTTCCTGTCAGAACATTAGGTTTTGACAAGAAATCTTCATGTTTCCTTGTGTTAATAAATCTACAATAGTTCAGATGGTCAGTCCAAAGGAGTATCAGTTGATTGAAAAGTAAGCTTACTTTATATTAAACCCTTTCTGTGAGTGCATGGTTGACTTGGAATTTCTTCACATGTTGCAGAGGAAATCTACGTAGCCATTAAATTTGAATTCTAGCATTTGTTTTGAAGGTGAATGTTGCTTGTGTTTGAGAAATGTCTCTATCACTGTGTATACCCATGCACAGTGGACTTTAGATCCTAAATCCAGAATCACACTTAATTACTTGGAAACAGGTATCCCCATTCTGTTTCCAAATGTTTCCAGCATGATGTAACATAATGTAAAAATAGCTTGTTTATGCTTCATCAGTAGATCCCACAGGACTGATGGTAAAGCAGCATAAGGTCCTACACAGAATAAATAGGAAGGGTCTGCTGCAGATAGAAGTATTTTTATGATGTCAGCAGCATCACATCCATGTCATGCAAGCTAATGATGTTTATGAGTGCTAGTAGGTAAAGCCTTCTCATTTCTACTCTGGGCAATTGCAGAGTAACTGCAAAACATACTGGAGATGATCTTCAACAGTTTGTGAAATTTGAGCTTTTTTTTTTAGTTCTTAAGCAGTAAACCATACAGAGATGAAAGGAGTGGAATTCTTCTAAATCATCTACATAAACATTTTAATTTATAAATATATATATATATATATAGAGAGAGAGAACTTACAGTAGTGTGTTATATTTTACTTAAGACAGTTCACTCTACAGTCTCCTTAATTAACTCCTTTAATTTTCAATTGGTATTATTTTTCTAGATTGATTCCCTTACAGGCCTTGGAGTGGTTAAAGTAGAATGTGGATCACAATTTTCTGTGGCCCTTACCAAATCTGGAGCTGTGTATACATGGTAAGTATTCTGTATTCATTATTTTCGCAGTGTTAGATGTCACCTTGACTGTAACAGTTATCAGTGTTACACTTTCTTCACTGTTTTGACCTTCTCTTTCAAAATTTTTTTGAGTTCCTGAGTTTTGATTAGTAATAAAATCTCCCACTTTGGCGTGCATTTTCTAGTGCCATGAATGAAAAATCCAAGTATTTTCTCTTGGAAACCTAAGTACAGGGTTATCATTCCAGATACTGACCACTGCAAGATGCAGAACTTCCAAGGAGGTCAGTAGGATTATAAGCATGAAGTGTCATGCAGGGCAGAGGGTGATAGCATAAATAACATTCTCATGTATTATCAAAATTGTGTCTAGCTTGTGGCTGTAGTCTGAGAATTTGATTTTAGAATCACTGTTTTAATCTTCCTTATACCATTCTAAATTTTGTGGTTTAAACTGCTAGGCTGAAATGTATAAAAAGACTTAGCAAAATACCTTCCCAACTTCCCTCTGCAACCGTGTTTGTATGACATTTAGGTATCCTTAAACTGTATGAACTTCTGTACGGTTCTCTGAGATGAGTCAATACACTGTGTTCACCATGAATGCTTCTAATACTTGACTCCTTTAAGAGTTAAAAATAAAGACCACCCTCTGGAGAAGTGATAAAAGGAAGTACCCAGACTAAAGTAGGAACATTGTATTGGAGGTGTGAGAATCTGTACTGAGTCAGCAGAATCACATCCATACAAAGTAGTGCTGATTCATGTTGAATGTTTGGAGAATATTTTGGTATTGGACTTTATAAGTACCTATACAAATCAAATGTCAGACATAGCCTGTCATTACATTTTTGCCACAGTTAAAACACAGTTTTTAAATGTTTACTTCTCCTTGCAGGGGCAAGGGAGATTATCATCGCTTGGGCCATGGATCTGATGACCACGTTAGAAGACCACGACAAGTGCAGGGGCTGCAAGGAAAGAAAGTTATTGCAATTGCTACGGGGTCTTTGCACTGTGTTTGCTGCACTGAAGATGGTATAAAAATCAATTAATTTACTTAGTTCTTAGCAGTGAATGTGAAAAAATTGAAACTGTCTTTTAGTCAAGTGTTGGTAGGTTGTCCTTGCTAAAAATGCTGGTTCTCTTGAGTGCATGGACATATTTTGTATTTGCAAATGTTGCATATTTCTTGAGCATCAAGCATGACATTGATTTAAATTGATCACATAAAACTAAATTAATGAAAATTAAAGAATTCAAGTTGCATAAGCACTGATGAACAAAGAAGAATATAGAGCTCTAAAGGTGATTACAGAATGGACAAGCAGTAGCATTAACCATTGACTTGGCTTTTTTTGGTGTTTTTGGCAGGGTCTTGTGAGTTTGAAGTGTTTAACTTGCTAAATGAAGCACTGCACAAACAATATTGCTTCTTACATTGCAAGCTGAGATAGTGAAAGTTCTTTGTAGCAGATTCACTCCCACAATTAACAAATCTGCACAGTAACTGTGTGTTTTTTAGGTGCTAGTGAAATACAGATGGTGAAAATGAATGTGAGCAATGAATATAGCTGCAGAAAATGAATGCTCAGGAATGAGGTTGTTACTTGAAAAGTATTTCCCAATTATCTTGCAACAGCAAGCACCTATTTTAGTATCTTGTGTAGTAATACAGCTTATTATAGGATTTCTTGTCTTATACAAAATACTAAGCCTTTTAAATTTTTTTTTCATATTGACTTTGCTTTTGCTGTGAAACTGTCAAATGTAGGCTGTTCCTGATATTCTGTTACAAAGTATGGTGCACTAGCATCTCCTGTTCTGGAGCAGAGCTTCTAGTTATACAAACTGTGAGGAAAGAAATGCATCTTATGCTAGCTGCTCTATAGAGACTGTGGACCTGACTGTGTCAATTAAGATTTATTTGCACTAGATTCTGGATTTCAGGAAGGCCATCAGTCACAGAAATCTTGTTTACAGCCCAAGGCCTAATCTGGTTAATTAATCGATAATTTTGTAAAAAGGTTGTTTATTAGCCTCAGGATAATAAATTATATTTATTGGTTTAGGGGAAGTGTATACATGGGGAGATAATGATGAAGGGCAGCTTGGAGATGGAACAACTAATGCCATCCAAAGACCACGCCTGGTTGCAGCACTTCAGGGGAAAAAGATCAACAGAGTTGCCTGTGGCTCAGCACATACTTTAGCTTGGTCAACCAGTAAACCTGCTAATGCTGGCAAGCTGCCGACACAGGTAATGTTTTTGGCTTATTGAATTCAGATTTTAAACATACTTAGTGTGCTTATTTCTGACCTTTCAGTAGATGTATTTCCTTTCCAAATCCCTGCATAAGCTCAGTGTGCTTTGGTTTGACTTCAAATTAGAGCCAGTTACTTTGACTTCTGTATTTCCAAAGGATTCAATTTTTCTGAGCTGAAAAAGCCTCTTCATTCAGTTTTTAATCCAAATGTGGAACAGTAACTCAGTTTGAAAAGTGGCAGGAATTTAATTCTGCCTTGCAGCTATGAAAATGTTACGCCTTTCAAGGGAGTTTTTTGAATATACTGTATTTCAGCTATGCCTGGAAGTAGTGATGACAGGATGTAAAATGTATTTGTTTATGAATAAATTGTAAAATATGGAACAGCACTCGTATTCTAGCTATCATATAATATTTAGTTCAGTTTAGAGGGATACTGTTAGTATCTTTTATAAACAACTGGACTCCATGTATGAAGTTTTGACTATGTGAATAAGCAAATTTCTGAATTTCTAATACAAGTTTACCTGCAAAAAAAAGATTGTTGTTCTGTTGAATATAATAAAGTGCATAATAATTCTAATTTATGTTTGGATGTCATTGCCTTATCATAGGTTCCTATGGAGTACAATCACCTGCAGGAAATTCCCATAATTTCATTAAGAAACAGGCTTCTGCTCCTGCATCACATTTCAGAACTCTTCTGTCCTTGCATTCCAATGTTTGATCTTGAAGGAAGACTTGATGAAACTGGCCAAGGACCCTCAGTTGGGTTTGACACATTGCGGGGAATACTGATATCACAGGGAAAGGTATTTTATCAAAATGTTTCCAAGGGAGAGATTTGTAACCATAACAGAGGAGTGCTGTTTAAGTTGTTTCTGAAGAAAAAAGAGCTGTTTATCTCAATTTGGTCTGTAAGTTATGTATCAAATATTTGCAACCTGATGATCCAAACTTCTTTCTTTTTGTTCTTTCTACAGTGTTTTATTCAGTTCTTCGTCACAGTACTTTTGTGTGTTGATCTTGAAAATAACTTTATGCTGTAAATCTTCAGTTTGTAGTATAGCTGAGTTCTTCAGGTGATATACTAGTTAATGCAAAGCTCTGTGCATGTACAGACTTGTTTTAGAGTGAGCTAAAAGTGAAAATAGGATACCTAGGAGTTCAATCTCAAGTGGTAGTAAAAGGGGGTTTTTGGAGTTAAGTCAGTCAGGAGAAAATGTCGATAACTGTAATGCTTTAAAGCTGCAGCACTTACTGAAAACTTCGGATATAATAAGCCATAAAAACATGATTTGCCTTCAGTATAATCATCAGTTTTGGGTCTGAATTTTCTCACTGTCACAGTGATTTGTCTAACTGAAGAAGAAAACATTATACAAACAGACAGAATCTGCTGGGAGTAATCTTTGAAAAGAGAATTATGTTTCCTCTTGCAGTGCTGTTCTGTGTCCTTAAATAAGACAACAAGGCCTGTAACTAGACTTCTTAGTATCTGTTGTTTCAGGGTCTCTTTCTCTAGACTCCAGTAAAATCGTGTAGTAGAACAACCAAGCTGTGTACATGCTTCACAGACCAAGGGAAGTCATCAAAACCTAAACTAGAGAGGAAATCCTTGCTGTTCCATTTATGAGGCTTTTATTTGTTAATGCTATTAATTCTGAGTTCTTACATATGTAATGTTACATAAAAGAATGTGTGTGCAGGAGGCACATTCAACCTTATTTACTTGAGTCTGCAGAATAGTTACAGAAGGGCTTCAGACTTAAGGTAAAATGGGATATCAGGCATAAATACATCAGAAACATTCATGAGGCATCAGAGGTTGTGATGCCATATTCATATCTAGGCATTTAAATCCAACTTACCTTCAGAGTTTCTAAAGACTTCAAAATCTGCTTAATCTTGCTTGAAGTTGACTGTAAAATTATATTCAAATATTTAGTGAGGGAGGCTGAGATACTTGAATTAGCTTTTAAGAAAAATTTATCTGTTGTTTATTTATTACTTTCAATAGCAAATCTCATCTTTGGCTTTTTTGATTGTCATTCTCTGATGTTAATTACCCTCTATATACTTATATTTTTCTAGCATAAACTAATTTATACTTGTACTCAGCAGTACATTTATTGCTTAATAATTGTATCTGGGTGCAGTGCAACCTTTCAAGGGATGCAGATGAGACTTTTTTCTTTACTTTTTTAGTATCCCCACTCTTTCAGACATGAAACATTAGCACAAATAACATGATTGTTGACTTACATCTTCCACTTTCACATTTTGGTGCTTTTTTACTTCCTGTGTTGAACTGTTTGTTTTGCCATTATCTTTTTATTTTTTTTTTTTTTTTTTGGTTTTTTTTTTTTCTTAGGAGGCAGCTTTCAGAAAAGTTGTGCAAGCTACTATGGTGAGAGATCGTCAGCATGGGCCAGTTGTGGAGCTCAACAGGATACAGGTATCTTCAGCTGAAGTTCTGATTCTCTCTCTGTATGTTTAGCCCACAGTGCTGTGTTGGTCAAAGCCCTTTCTTTGTTTCAGCTGTTAGGTATCTGAATGCTAGAGAATTGAATTTTTATCAGAAAATCAAACTATGAAGAAGTGAATGCAATTTCAGGGGCTGCTTGTATTCTTTTCAGTATGTTTTTATCCATATTGGGGAGAGGGTGACACTTGTTGAAATGTTAAGTGAATGATTTAGACTCTTAAGGAGCAAAGTATGTCCTGCTTTATATAGGACTGCCTTTACAGAACTCACTACATTAGATAGTTTGAGAGAGAAGTGATTCTGATGCTTTTCTTACCTTTCCAAATGCTCAGCTGAATGAAGGGGTGAAAAAACGGGTAAGAAAAAAAAAAGGCAAGGAAGGAAAGCTCTTGAATATAATTAAAATTCAGGATGATAAACGCTTGTCCTTTGCTGGTCATCACATGTAGTCATATTGATTGCAGAAGTCTTTGATACAAAAAGGCTTTTTTCTTTATAACTGATGTTAGAAAATGTAATGTTGTGCCTAAGGCCAGATACAGCTTTTTTCCATAGATGCTTCTATAACACAGAATAGTCAAACACTGTTTTCATTTAAATGGACTGCAGCCTGATCTTAGTCCTCATGCATTTCTTTCCTGTTGTGGTAGGATTCTAGGTTTTTTTTTCCCTTAATATTGCAAAACCGTTGCCATTTGTGAGGTTAGAGTGGAGAAATAGTGAAAATTTAAACTTGGTATTTTCTGTTATAAAATTCAGAAATACAGAAAAACCCCAGAAATACATCCTGTTTTTGCTGGATCCTGTTTCTACTTCTTTGCAATTTTCTGTGGACATTTAAAATTTCTAGTGCTAATGTTCTGTGACTATGTTGTTCTGGTTTTATTAGAATCATAGAATCACTAAGTTCTTTCTTACTGTTTTGCTTACTGTGTCCAACTGTATTATTTGGGAAGCTGAAGAGAGTACCAAAGATTTTCAAATTTTTTTTAAAGTGTGTGTTCAGAAAGTCCAATAAATATTGCTGGTATTTTAAGCAGGAGACTAGTGATGAGTAGGTTTTGGGACAGTTTCCTAGTGTCCTCTTTCATTAATTGGTATAGGCTTTCTCTTTTATTTCAGTTTGTAATTTAGGTCTGTCTTGAACCCTAAAAAAGAATTGGCAGCTTCTCTTTTTCTTAGCTTCTGGAGGAAATAAAATATTGGTATAACTAACTGTCAATTTAGCCAAGTGAGGACTGAAAAAGGTCATGTTTGTAATGTGGCCTTATTACACAGTACCAAATATGGCTTACAGTTTCTTGAGTTAGCTTTTGCTCAGAATAAAAATGTGGATTCTGAAACTGTTTCATCATTTATAGTACTTAATTGAAGAGTCAAGGCTGCTTTATGTAGTCTCAAAAAACCTAAATGTCACTATTAAAAATTCTCATCTTATTTGCAGTTGTAAGTTAAAAGTTCAGCTGGGCTTTAAGACCCTTGGCTTTCAGAAGACTCTTCTTGCAGTTTATAGATTATATGGTACAGTCAGTTCAATTTGTCTTCCTTGGTGTAAAGAAAACAGATGAGTTTTTAATTTAAGCTTGTTTTCCGGGTATTAACTTGTCTTTTACAATTCTTCCTCAGTGTCCCTTGCTGTTTAGTGGTTTCTTTGTAAGTACCAGAACTGAACATAACAGCAGTGTAAACCCAAGCAAAGCAGCACTGCTTGTCCTGGGGCCCAGTGTTACAGGGACCAGATTCCTTTAGAGTAGATCACATTGACCTTACATACTTCTTGGCCCTAGGTCCTTTCTGTTGGGAGCCTTGTCATGGTGGGACATGGTGGTTTTCTGTATTTTTTTCTGCTCAGGGTGTGTGAAAAACAATGTGATGGCTGTACTGTAATTCAACTAAGTGCCAGCCTGGTGTTTCCATAGCATAAAATGGAGTGTAGATGTTTTATGCTTTTAGCTGTAGCATGAAGGCAAGCTTGGATGCACAGGAACAGTGCATGGGGTGCTGTTGGAAGACAGAAGAAACCTTGCATGCAGGTTTGTCAGTACTACTTTTTGGGTATAGTCATTAAGTAAAATGTTCCAAAGCAGCACCTGGGCCTTGCTCTGGAAAGGTGTAATATAAATGGTCAAAAACTAATCCAGAAGTGAACTAGAAGTTAACTGACTAGACAGGGTTCTAGTGCTCAGGTTTACTTACTGACCCTCTTACTTGCAGATCAGATTTTCCTACTGTTTAAGTTGTGGTGTAGTTCATGCAGTGTCAGATGGATAGTATGTTTTAATCTATAAATAGGTACTTTCATAATGCTGTTAAAACAAGTCTTTGCACAGCAGTTGAAAAGAACTTCTTCCTTTTCAAAAGGAAGTGAATTTTGGTTATTAAGGAGAATATCTACTTTCATGAATGTAATATGGCAAAGAATCTCCTGGTTTAATGTTCTTTACTCTCAAGGGAGGAATGTGATATGTATGGATATATGAAGTACCACATACATGATGAGTAAAAATGATCTGATATTAAAGTATGAATGAATTAATGATTTTTTTTCTTTTTTTGAGTGTCATCAGATTAAATAACACCCCTCCTTCCTGGCTATTGTCTTCTCCCTTATGAAATGTACTTCTAAAGAACACTCATTTTATGATAGCCTTCCTTTTTCTACACTGATTAGGCTGAAGTTTTTTTTTATCTACATGTGTAGAATAGTCTTTACTCTTCATCTTCTTAGACTCTTACTTATTCTTATTAAATTTGAGGGTAGAAAACTGAAACTCAGGGTACAAGTGAAAACTTTGTCTGCTTTTTAGAATTGTTACAGTGATACCTCTCTACCTCTTCTTTTGTGACATATCTTTGGATTGTGTTTGTTTCCTTCATAGATGTCTTAACTGTATATATTTCTCTTTCTTAGCTGATTCCATCTTAGAATCTGTCATCTTTTTGTACTCCTTTTTTGTTAGTGTCTGAGTGCATGGCTTTATGTACTAGATTTCTCCCAGCTTCTGGGATACAGTTCTTCTGGGTTGAAGAGAGTCTCCTAGGATGGCCAGTGTTTTTCAAGCTGCTTAAGACTAATACAAAGATTCTCAATTAAAAACTTCTTGGGCATACAAATTTCTCAGAAATCCATTGAATTAAAACCACATTGTTGTTGATAGAGAATGTCTTACACATGAGGAGGATCTGAGTGTCACAGCCTTTCATTAAAACCTGAAAGGAAGCTGGTGGTTGTTCTGATGTCCAGAGCCATCAGAAATACACAGCGTGAGACCAACTGGATTTTTGAGATGCACTGTAGCTTGTAGTGTGACTAAATATAGTGGGATAAGTTTTGACTATTTCTGAATGGACAGTCTCATGGATATTAGTGATATGTGTGCATGTAGGAGTCCATTTGCAGTCAGGACAGGTTGAGAAGATAAACTGCAGAACACCAAAAAATGCCTTGTGTATTTTCAGCTCTCTGTTCACTTTCCATTTCTTTCCTCTGTATACTGGCGAAATACTTTTTGTATTCTTGCCCTCTTTGTGTGCTCCTCTTGCAGCAAAATCCATGGGAATTTACTTGCATGCCAATCTTAGGGATCTCCATCAAATATTAAAGTAGACTCTCTCTATAGGTGCCTAAGAACACATTGCTTGTGTATTACTTGTATATCTATATGCATTCATATTTTGATAGTATTTACTCATTTTAGAGGCTCCTAGTAAGATGCATGTTTAGTCATTACTATTAATAAACATAAGAATAACACATGTTCAGTTTTCTGGCCAACAGCACTGAGCAATCTATCTTGTGTGAAAAACATACTCAGATTTGTCAATTGAATCTATGAGTGGAGATAGGATGAATTAACTAAATGGAAATCAGAAAAACTGAATTAGCCAAGTCATCTGCTGCTTCTTTAGAAACAAGAGAAGTCTTTGTCATCACTCTTTGTCATCAGACTTCATCTTTGCTATCCCTCTGTCTTTCCATTTTCCTTTAAAGATGAATGGATATAATGCTGATCAGTGACAGATGAACAAAGAACGCTTGGAAGTTAAAGATAAGGTGTTGGTGGTTGGAGGAACTGAAAATGCTTTATTTATCTGCACAGTGATGCCAATTGAAATATATTCTTACAGTGACCTTTATATTGTGCTTACTCAATAGGTCAAGCGTTCCAGGAGTAAAGGAGGACTGGCTGGACCTGATGGTACAAAGTCAGTGTTTGGACAGATGTGTGCTAAAATGAGTTCCTTTAGCCCTGATAGCCTTCTGCTTCCTCATCGTGTTTGGAAAGTCAAGTTTGTTGGTAAGAAAAATCTCAACACTCCACCCCTTCCTACTTTGCACTTAACTTTACAGTTCTCTTGGGATTTACTCTTTTGGAGAATCTGAAGGAAGGAAGAAAGGGATCCAGAAAAACCATATGTGTGTGTGTGTGGGGCAGAGGAAGGTGCTTAAAATGTTTGGAAGTAAAAAACCTTTTAAAATGATTTTATAAAACCTCTCAAGATTAATGGAAGCGTGTCTGTAATTCTCTTCAGGATCTAGGACAGCTCTTCTGCTTACAACACACGTTCTGCAAAAGCTAAACCTAATTTTTCAGCTGTCTGAATTGGCAAATAATGCTGGCTAGCTAGTGTTACTGGTAGGGTTGTTTTTACAATTCACCTATGACTCTGAGCTTTTTAATGAAAAATATTTTAGATTGAAGAACCATTCTATCTATTGTATATGGGCTAAATAAAACATACCTACTGTAAAATGCCACTCCTGAAAAAGCAATACTATTCCTTTTCTATTTTTGTTGTATGTTATTGTGAATTGCATATGGTGCAAAATATTTTTTGCACTCTGTTAAAATAGTATTTTTGGCACTGTGATACATCATATAATCTAAATAATACGTTTTGCAAGGAACTGGAAACATCCAAATGCAGAGCCAGACTTCCAGCTGCAGCAGTGCAGCTTTTAGTAAAATTTTGCTTGCTCAGTGATCCCCAGAGAGGAAATAAAGTTTGTTTCAATACTTCAGTTATTTTGAAAGAATATTTAATTTTGAGCCTTTTTTCTTCTCCAAGGTGAATCTGTGGATGATTGTGGTGGAGGTTATAGTGAGTCAATTGCAGAAATGTGTGAAGAACTTCAGAATGGACTGACCCCTTTGTTAATTGTGACACCAAATGGAAGAGACGAATCTGGAGCAAACAGAGATTGTTTCCTATTAAATCCTGCTGCCAAGTCACTCCTGCATATGAACATGTTTCGCTTTCTTGGTAATTTCTTAGCAACCTTGTGACATTCTGTGTGCTTTATGTGTAGTCAGAAAATTGGGAATCTAACCAATGAACAATGTTTAAACTTACAGGTGTACTTTTGGGCATTGCCATCCGGACTGGCAGCCCTCTGAGCCTCAACCTGGCTGAGCCAGTGTGGAAACAGCTTGCAGGAATGAACCTAACAATTGCTGATCTCAGTGAGGTGAGAAGGTTAAGTTCCTACATAGGATATAGCTTACAAAAGACAAGCAGACTCTAGCATTAACTTCTCAAGTGGTTGATCTCCCTGGTTTTCATGTGCTTGTATTTTGACTGGCCTTTTATATTTTGAGCCACTATACAATGATAATTTGTACTGACTGTTAAAATTATAAATTTATAAGTTGTTCAAGAGTAGTTAAATAATCTGTTTGAATTCTAGAGCATTCTCAAATCTTCTCATGGGTTTGACTAGGCAATCTTTGTGGTTCAATTCCCACTTCCCAGTACAGACCTTTCTATAGCTGTTACTTCTGTTGTGCCACAATGTGATAACTGCTTTGAGAACATTTATCTGCACTGTTTTGAAGTAAAAGAAAGTGAGTTTAAACTGTTACTAGTTTGTGCTCACATACTGAATTTTACAAGCTTTCAATTTTTGTTTACCGAGCTCAGTAAATGTGGAGTAAGACTTAGGTCTTCACTATGAAGAAAAGTTCCTTCTCAATATTGTCATGTGGAAATGTACTTCCTATAAAAGCTTTGAGTCATTTACTTGTCAGTGATGGGATTCCTTTTGTACCAAACCCAGTGCTGGTAGGGATGATTATGCTTTTAAGCATTAAATCCATTTTCTTCTATGATACAGTTTGTTGGCAAATGCTCTCCAAAAAGATTGAAGTCTAGAATATGTGCACTGTCCCACATCCAACATAATGAAATTTTATGTAAAGTACTAAGCCATTTTATGGCTTTGAATTCAAGTTAGATGAATTGTGGTCAGACACTGGTCAAAGCTTTTGGTAGGTGACACATGATGCACTGCTTTTGGTATGCAGGAGATGCTGATGTATACTGCTAGTAAACTGGCTTTAACTTGAATTTCCTACTTTCAAAGGTTGATAAAGATTTTATTCCTGGGCTTATGTACATTCGAGACAATGAAGCTACTTCAGAAGAATTTGAAGCTATGAGCCTCCCATTCACTGTGCCTAATGCAAGTGGTCAAGATATTCAGTTGAGTTCCAAGTACACCCATATTACACTGGATAACAGAGCGGAATATGTGAGGCTGGCAATAAACTACAGGTTTGTTCAATAAATCATTAAAATTACTGATATGGATATGCATTTTATTTTTGAAAATATATATCAGCTTTTAAACAATATACTACTTTAGCCTGTTGTATACAAGTATTTTAATATTTTCATGTGATTGCACATATGATTTCTGATTTCACTTACTGTAGTAGAAAGTAAGAAGGAGAAAGGAGAAAACCTAATTTTTAGGAAGCAAAATAAATGAGCAGGTGTGCCTCTAGATTTGTCCTAAGCAGTTTTGGCAGCCAATTTTACCAGTAGGGAAATGTGCCATGCATCTAATTCTTCCTCTGGGCTAAAGTAATAGGCTTGATCTTGGTGAAGAGATCTAGTACTGCTGCACTCAGACCTTTTCTATCATCAGGTGCACCCAAGGGCAGTATCAGCTGAATTCTCACTGCAAGTTGGAAGGTACAAACCAAAATGTTCATTCCTTGGGTAGGACACTGGTGCAGAGCCATGGGTGCCACAAGCTGAACACTGCACAGAGATCAGTGGGAAATAACTGTGTTTGAGAAGACTGGCCTTTGGTTGCTTAGGTGGCCAGGTAGCTAATCTACATGAGTGCATCTCAGAAACAATCACAAGCTTCTAGTACCTGAAGCAGTGGGCCTAGTGCCTACTGTAATATGTAAATTTAGGTAATTTGGATAAGAACATGGTTCAGGCTTGTTTTATGTTCAATCCACCATATTCCTCTTCTTTAGAGAGTGCTTGAGCAAGACTGTACCATCACAGTCTTATATACTTGCTTATTAGTTCATAGTTATAATGTTTGCCAACAATTGTGAATTACAGCTTTAGTTTTTCTTTTTTTTTTCCCCACTGTAAGTGGTGATGAGCCAATACTTAGACCTGTTTCTCACAGTAAAGAGAGAGGTTTCATTTGGAGTTGATATTCCTTTGAAGAAATGTCTTTGCTCTCTTGCCAGTTCTGGCTGTCCTCAGAGGACATGAGCATTTCTGAAGCATTTTACAGTTAAAAGGCCTTGTCAAGAAACATTTAAAGGTTAAGTATCAATTTTTTTTTAACTATATGAAACATTTGAGAGGGAAAACTAACACCTGAATAGAATCCATGTGGAAAAGTGGTGGCAAAACACCAAACTTGTCCTGACATCGTTGTTTATTCTGGTGATAACTAGACTGAGGACAGAACTTCAGAGAGATGTGTCTCTGCCCTGGAGGCTCTGTAAAACATCTCAAAAATTACTTGACAGGGGAAAAAATAAGCCAAACACAAATCGTATGTGGCATCAGAAGCCAAAAATGTTACTTATCTATGCCTGTCTTAAAAATCTAAAAAAACCTACTCAGACATCCTGTTTTAATTCAGACACTTTTTTAATATACCATAACATCTGTCTAGTGCTGACAACGTTTGAAGTTAGAGTTTGAAGATACCTTTTTCCCAAGAGCAAATGGAATATTGGTTTGTTTTTGCCAGCCATAGCCCATGAAGAATACTGGAAATAAAATATCTAAAATACTGGCAGATATCTCCTCCATATTGAGCTTGCTGTGCAATAGGAATTAGTGTAGAAAGTCAAGTAGCTGGTAGTAAGTGTTTGTTAATGTTCTTTGGTACATAGCTGGACATTTGAGGAGAATGGTTAAAGTTGCTTTGATAACACAGTAACTGCTGTAAATAATTGCTAGAAATGACATTCACAGAAACTCTGAAAATGTTTCTTTGCAGGCTTCATGAATTTGATGAACAGGTTGCAGCAGTTCGTGAGGGGATGGCCCGTGTTGTTCCAGTTCCTCTACTTTCACTCTTTACAGGATATGAACTGGAAACTATGGTAACAATTTCTACTTTTTTACATCTGTCAGATCAGTTTGGAGTGGGATTATTCATTCATTTGTTTCACTAATACAAACCCCACATTAAATGCTGTTTACAATGATTGCTGTGTAGTTGAAAACATCAGTTCAAGGAAAGACCAGAAAATGTTTAATTGCCCTCTTGGTGTTAGCAAAATTATTTTGACATAGCTGAGAAGTGATGTAATGAATTATTTCAGGAGGAAACAAACAAGCAAAACAAAAAAAAAAAAACCCCAAAACCCACATGCCAGTGATCTCATGAGCAATCTAGAAGGTAAATTGGAGATACTTGTCCTAAATTCAGGAGTATGAAAAAAGTTCTTACTGTCACCTGCTGGGAAGATGTATATTTAGTATTACTATACTAGGAGACTATGCACAGCATTTCAAAGGTCTGAATGCTCAGTTTTTTAGTGTAAAAGCTGATTACATATTTTAAAGGAAGGGAGGGAACAAATCACATGTAATTGAATTGATTGGACTTGTGTAGCCTATCATTGTGTTTTATTTTTCAGGTGTGTGGAAGCCCAGATATTCCACTTCATCTCCTGAAATCTGTAGCAACTTACAAAGGCATTGAGCCAACTGCTTCCTTGATACAGTGGTTCTGGGAAGTGATGGAGTCCTTCTCCAACACAGAGCGGTCCCTCTTCCTGCGCTTTGTGTGGGGCAGAACAAGGCTGCCCAGGACTATTGCAGACTTCAGGGGGAGGGACTTTGTTATTCAGGTAAGGTGTGTGGGAGGGAAAAGTTGGGGACAGCTTAAAAAGCTGGTAGTGGAGAAGTAGCAGTGTGATATAGCAAAAGCCTGATTTAATTAAACTGTTCTGCAGCTTTACTTTGTAGATTCAACAGTGCAACACTTGAATGACGTCTGTGACAGTTACATAATGTATAGAACTATTCTTCTCTCTTGACTTGGACAAGTGAATATTCCTTTAATTTCCCAGCCGTTTGTTTCTGTGAATTTTGATAGTTTTCCCCTGTCAGACAGCTTTTTTTGCCGGCATTTATTTAGCATTTCATTCAGTTTACCTAATAATTTCAGCTAAATTAAAACCACACAATCTTCAAATAATCTTTTAATGTTTTCTGAAGTAATAGCATATTTTTTAGACTGCTCCTAATCACATTTTTGTAATCAAAGGAGCTCACACATGTCAGTCTTTATTTATTAATTTAGGGGAGGGAAAATGGATTTGGCCTCTTCACTATTCTTTTAAGAAACTTCAGCATCAGAATCAAAACTATAACAAGCTGCTAAAAAAAAAGAAATTTGATAATACTTATTTGTGTTTTGGACAGTGAATCAAAAATAAAAAAATTAATCCCTTTTTTTTTTTTTCCTTTTTCTTTTTTTGTTAACAGGTATTGGATAAATACAATCCTCCAGACCACTTCCTTCCCGAGTCATACACGTGCTTCTTTCTCCTGAAGCTGCCCAGGTATTCCTGTAAGCAGGTGCTGGAGGAAAAACTGAAGTATGCCATTCACTTCTGCAAGTCCATCGACACGGATGACTACGCGCGCATAGCGCTGACGGGAGAGCCGGCGGCTGATGACAGCAGTGACGACTCTGATAATGAAGATGCAGATTCCTTTGCTTCAGATTCTACACAGGACTACTTAACAGGCCATTGAAAAGTAATACAAGGAATAGTTGTTAAAAGCACTGAGGCAAAATGCCAAAATGACAATGAAGCCAAGGACAGTTTGGGTTTCAGAATAGAGGCTGTATAGTCAGAGGGATGTTAATCTTCTGAACATGGGGAAAGTGTGTTTGCTACTCACAGTAGGATATAAGGATTACAGCTTAGTCCATCAGCTTAAAATAAATGGCACAGTATATGGGCATTTAACATTTATTTTAAGAGCTGAAAAGGGCCCCCCATAATGCTGCACTACATTTAGAACCTTTGTGTTTACTGAAGTGTTGTAAATGTTTATATAAATATGGTAGTGCAGCATCCAAAAGGCAGTGAAACCTTTAAATTGTGGGTGCAATAGGTTTTTTCATATTAAGTGTTGTGTTCTGTGCATCTTCTTGATTGTATATTGGAAATACTGTGCAACAATGGAATAGTATTATAAATATTTCAATTAACTTTACTAGAAGTTTGTTAAAAGTTTTTGAACATTGAATAAACATTATTCCTTGAAATTCTTCTATAGATAATTAAAAATGGCCAATAGTTTCACCTCCACCCCTGGTTTGTATATTTTAGCTTATGCATTATTTATCTCCAATTTGATACCTTTCTGTGAACAGCATCATAATTCTTATCATGGAAAGTGTACTGTATATAATTGGTGCCATGTAAATGCAAAAAGTTATAATTTCCCTCTAAATAAAAGTTCTGCCCACATTAAGAACCAAGGATGTGTTTTTTCATGGTAATGCATCTTGGACACAGGATGAACATGGAAACAGCTCTGCTAAGAAATGTTTCTGCAACTTACAGCTTTTGACCAAACTGCTCCACCAATAGTAAGTGCATTGCCAGAGAGATTTTGTGACCTACACAATAAACTTGAGCAAGTCCAGATAATATGTTAATTGTAGTGATTAAGTGCACCTTGTTTATGCAGTTGGCATACGGCTGCTGTTGAATAAATAGTGAATTTATTCTTGGACATTTGAGAAAAAATTTTGAGGAAGTGTAAGGAGAGGTGTCATGAAGTATCTGAACATGAAGAGAAGAGTCTGATGGCACTCGTAACATCGTATCACTGACAAATTTTAGTCACCTTACTAGCCTGGTCATGACACATTGACACAGGACATGTTGATCATCACCCACTCCTGACCACACCTAGTTTTTCAAAATAGGAGAATAGGACTAATTGTGCCAAAGCACTAATACTTTACTTTAAAAATCTGTTAATAGGTGAAGTCATACCACTGCTTCTGTAATTATTAGGATAGGTATATGTGACTATTCAACATTTTGCAATTTAATATTTTAAAATTATGAGTGGATCCATTCTTTTTTAGTGTGTGCATTTGACTTCTGTTCCAACTAGAGTAAATATTATTAACTGTGATAGTGACCTAAGTTTTCATGAGACAAACTTGATATTTCAGTATAGTGGTGAGTGTTAGTAGTTAGATGTTAATGGTTTGAAATACTTTACTTTTAGAGTCCTCTGTTTAGTGCTAAAGATCTCTTGGAATAAATGCCCCTTTCTTGATCTCCTATCTCATTGGAGGTTCCAGAAGTTAGATCTGTGCTCAGTCCTCCAAATTTTCTCTGTCTGCTGGTGTTAAATGCTGTGTTTTTGGGTCTTTAAGATGCAAAACTGAAAAACCTTTAAGAAACCTCTTTTATCTTTGCTGCTGAACTGAATTTCTCCTAAGGGTAGGGAGTGAAGAGGCACGGAAGTGCTCATGTGGTTGTCTGCTGTCCTCCGTCATGCTAACACCGAAGCGCTGTAGGCATCCAGCTCGATCAAAGAGATCCTGTAGCCAGCTTTTCAGGAGAGGGGATGAATGACTCATGCCCAATCTCAGTACGAGGTCTTTGGCCAAGTTCAATTGCCATTCTTGAATTTCAGGCCCCATTTCAGAAGCATATGGACTACTATAACGTGGACTTTGTAACTTGCTTATAGGAAAGAAATACAATGTCAGGGTTTTCTTTTCAAGAAGAGCAAAAAGAAGTATGCTTAATGTAAGGAATCTGTATGCATTGTTGCATACAGTTGCACTGAACTGTAAAAGAAGTTTCTTAGGCTTCCTTCTTTGCTTTCCCATCCTAACAGAAGCGTGGCAGGTGCCTTTTTGTAGTGTGATGCTTGTCACCTGTGGCCTGACTTACAGCATTTCGTAGATTATCATGTTGGAAGGGGCCTCAAGCATCATCTGTTCCAACCTTTATTGGCAAAAGCACAATTTAGACAAGACAGTTCAGCATTCTGTCCAGCTGAGTCTTAAGTGTCCATGTTGGGGAATCTGCCACCTTCCTGGTGAGCTTATTCTGTGAAAAGTTTTTCTCTTCTATCTAATAGTAATCTCCTCAAGAATAATTTGTACCATTACCCCTTTTCCACGTCACTCCTTGTAAAAAAGGAGTCTCTGTCTTCTTTGTAAGCACCCTTTGCGTACCAAAACATCTTGATAAGGTCACCCATAAAGGTTCTTTTCTCAAGGCTGAACAATCCCAGTTCTTACAGCTTTTCCTCACATGATGAGCCTGCCAGTCCTCTGGTCCTCTTTGTGGTCCTTCTCTAGATCCTCTGCAGCCTGTCCACATCTTTTTGCACAGTAGGGACCAAAACAGCACTGTATTTCAGGTGTGGCCTCACAAGTGCCGAGTGGGATAAAGACTATTTTTATTTTTATCAGATGGTGATTCCATCTGGATGTAACCCCATATCTCACTGGGTTTCTTTGCTGCAGCAGCACACTGTTCATTCATATTGAGTAGACAATGTCCACCACTTGCCACACATCGACCAGGCCAGTGAATGTGTCCTCAAAGGTGGGCAGGCTTGTCAAGTGTGATTTGCCCTTCATGAATCCCTGCTCACTTTTCCCAGTCATGGGCTTCATCTGATATGCCCCAGGAGGTTTTGTTCTATAGTTTTCCCAGGGACTGAAGTAAGGCTGGTGAGTCTGTAACTTCCTGGATCATCCTTTAAGACCTTCTTTTATGTGGGGGTCACATTGGCCTTCTTGCCGCCTTCTGGGATATCCCCTGATCTCCCAAGTTCTCCAAGTTTGTGGAAAGTGCACCCATAATGTTAGCCAGCTCTCTTAAACACTCTCAGGTGGATAATTTCAGGGCCCATCATTTTGTAGAGGTTGATCTCCTGTAGTAATTCACGCCAACTCTTTCTTCACTGATGGTGAGTCTATGTTTGCCTCAACCTGGATTTTTGTTCCAAAGGCCAGAGGCCCAACAGTGCTGCTAAAGACTGAAGTGAAGAAAGTGTTGAGAACTTCTGCCTTTTAAGCATTGCTAGTGACTAATTCACCTTTCCTGTTGCACAGCAAGTCCATGTTTTCCTTCTCTTTTTACTGGTTGTTTACATACCTGAAGAAACCTTTTTTTTTTTTTTTTTGCATCTCTGGCCAATTGCAGTTCAAACTGAGGTTTTGTTCTTCTAACTGCATCTCTGCAAACCCTGGCACTGCCCTTGTAGTTCTCAGTGGGTATTCACCCCATTTTCCTCTAGCCTGTACCCATCCAGTGTGATCCTACAGCCGTGTGAGTTGTCATACCTTGTTTCTGTTATTCCTGTGACCATAAATTTCTGACTGGGTGCAGAGCCCCAGTTCCTTGTGTTTGTTCTCCAGACTGCATGTATTGATAGGCATATATCAAGTATTGATGTACTTGAGGTGGTTAGTCCTGAGGAACATTTGTCCCTGCTTTAACATCCCTTCCAACTCAAACCATTCTGTGATGCTAAGAGCCAGCAAACTTAAATTAAGATTCACCTTTTCCAGAGAATGTGGGAAAAGCAATCCCTCCAGGCAGGGATGCAGCAAGGAAAAGGAGAGGAAAACTCTCTCTGGCAGCCAACCCCATGATTTGTTTTTAGGGTGAGGCTAAGACAGAACTAGTGGTTCATTCAGCTCTTAGTGATATTATACAAACCTACCCTGCACTCTGCTACTATTAGAGGTCTCTGATTGTTTCATATCATGCCACAATTGTAATCACACTGCTCAGCCCAGCACCAAGTGTGCCTTGCCAGCAGTGGGATGGCCCACAGGGAAAGAAAAGCATCCACGAACTTTTGATCCTTGCTCAGAGTGTGCCTCTGGCAAGGACACAGACGCACATCCCAGCCCCGTTGGCTGTGCCTGGATGTGCTCTGAAAGGCTCCACGCAACAGGTCATGGGATGTGGTCAGGAAGGAATGCAGATAACAACAGTACCCTTTCAGCTCTGGGCCCTGAAAGGTGGCATTCAGTGCCTGCCTGACACTCCTCCTGCTCCTGGCCACAGCCCCTGCCTGTGCAGCTGCTCCACAGGCCAAATGCTGCCCATCTCCCCAGCCCGGGAGCTGCTGGACATTTATACCTTGTTCAGGGGCACAGGGGCAGGACAGCAGTGTCCAGGTGATACAGGAAGGTCTGCCAGGACCACTACATTATTCTCTGTATAAGAAAATGCAAATACAAGAGCAAACGCCCTTTTATGCATGAGCACATATGTCAAAAGAAGCATGAGACAATATTTATTTCACAAGGGGAGCTTCATGTCCAAAAGTCATCTCTTATCCTTAGAACTAATCATAACTCAGCTGAGACAATTACAAAGATAAACCTTTATCTGTGTGGATCTCTCATTTACATAGAAAAATAAATCCTAAATGGCTTCAAATTCTGCATCTCACTGCACCTCTGCCAGTCTCCACATCTATTCCAGAGTAACCACATACAGCTCCTCTCCATTTTCCACTCTGCATTGGTCTGGAATAGAGCAAGGTAAATAATTACTCCAGGACTGTTACACTGGTGTCCATGCAGAAGCAAATCTTAGTCTTGAATGGGGTTGTGGAGCCATTATTTCTGTATGTGAGGCAGAGTAGAGAATAATGTTTCTAGCAGAGGTGAAACTAATTTGCTTAAACTGGGAATTTTCCTGAATTTTTCATAAAAGTAGTTATTTGACTGCCAAGATTTTTCAGTCAAGTTTAGTAGTGATTAACAAGGCTTTTTCTTCCCTTCAAAGTTAGATATTCCTCTACCATTTTTTCCAAATATGTGTATAATTAATAGCAATACATTATGACAATTAACAATACACACCTCTTTTATATATGATTCTGCTAGGAAAGACATAACATTAGTAAGTACTACTTAACATGCCCAAGTCTGTTTTACAAAATCCATTGTGTCAGTCTTGTTGAGCAGAAACATCTTTACCTCAGTATTTGCCAAACTGGTGAGAAGAATTTTCTTTTCAGATTCTTTAAAGCGGAGGTGGCTCCCATAAGATCACTGGTAAGAACAGCTCACCATAAATCCTTGTCTGCATGTTGGGCTTGGACAGAGGACAGGTATATTTCACAAGACACTCACTTTCATCTCACTTGACAGTTTTTTGTTCCTGACCTTTACTTTCCACTGATGTAACTCCATCAGACCAAAAAGCCATACTGAAAGAAAAAGAGTTCAGCAACCATCACCAGGGATGACCTCCAGGAGCCTTGGCCAGCTTTGCATTTCTGAGCTGCACACACATGTTCACCTCTGATCTGATCACACAGGGTGCTGAGGACTGCTCAACACTGGCAATACAAAATCCATCTCTGTGGCAGGAAAGCATTGTGTCACTTCATGACATGGATAGGTCACCAAATGAAAGACCTCTGTCATGCCAAAATCACAGCCCTACACAGCATAGCCCCTTTTCAGTGCAGCCTGTCATTCCCAAGTTGGCTTTTCAGGCCAGTGGATGCTTAACCCAGAACAGATACTTTGCAACCCCTCCCAACCCATCAGTACCATGGTTATGATGTTATTAGGAGCTCCTGTCTTCATCAGACATTTCATGAAAACTCATGAAATGACCACAAGACCAGCCATGTCAGTAAATGAGTGCTCAGTAGTTTCGATTAATCTCTTTCCCAAAAGCAGCAGAAGTGAATCCAGGCTCTGATGGGCAGAGGGGGCATGGACTATTCCTGCAAATGCTACTGTCTCAGAGTTGTTTTGAGACCATAAAATAACCTGAATCTCCCAGAAGTGTCACAGAACAGTTGCTTTACCATCTCCTGTGAGGCCTTAGCAGCAACAGTTACCACTCCAGATGGATGAGAAGGTGATGCTCCCTGGCAAGAATGGAGCCTTGGCTGCGTCAAAAAATTCTGTGTAGAGATAATTTTCATCAATGCAGCCTATGTGATGAAACAGCTTTTCTGTCCAACACAGGACCTTTGATCTCCTGACTCCTGGTCCTGTGCCTTAACCACATAGGAAGCTTGAAAATCTCCCACGAGTTTGTCTTCCCCTATACACACTGCAAACTGCCTGAGACCAAGTCAGACCATCTGGAAACAGCTATCAACCCGGTGCTGACATCCTGCAGCACACAAGGTAGTACTTTTTTGTGGAATCCAGACTGAAAGGCAAAACCAGGACTGAAGCAAAAAGTGATTTCACTGCAGTTTATCCTGTCTTCTTACATCTTCTTACTAAATCTTTTAGTAACTCTCCCTCTGCATGACTGCCCTCTCTATCCCGTGTGTGCACTCAGCCACAAGGACTAAGTGCAGGCACCACTGAGATCCATGTGGGTGTGTGGAAAGGTGGTGCTTGCTGCTGGCACAAGTGGAGCCTTGGCATCAGCTGCTGGAACAGTTGAGGGTCCAAAATTCCAAATTTTGAAAAATTCCAAAGGCTACCAGGCAGTGCCCTACATGGAAAACTCAGGTCATAAGTACCCCAGACTGAAGCCTGGTCACTGTCTCTCCCAGAAGGCAGCAGCCCCTGGATCACAGGAAGGAAGGTGCATGATTTTTACTCCAAAGTTAATTTCTTTCCCGGTTTTGTCCAGCCTGTTTTATCCCCAGGCATCCTTGTCCTCTGTAGGAGCATGGAGGAGGAGCAACTCACCCATGGCAGCCCAAATCTCACTACATGTACCCACACAGGTATTTCATGATTTTCATTTCTTCCTCCTGCTATGCACAGCACTTTATAACCCATTGGCTTCTGCACTGCTCAGGTCAGACAGCCAACCTGATTTTGGACATGAGCCCTGTTCTCCAGGATGTTTCTAGGTCAATGTGATGAAACTGAGGAAAAACATGAGAAGCAGCAGAGCCAGGAAGGACATGCAGGAGTCCTGCTCAAAAAGTCTTTCCAAGTTAGGAGAAACCTTCATATTTTGCCTGTAGCTTTACCTGTAAAATTTTGATGTTACACTTTCTTGCTTTTTTTCTCCTATGCATTGCTGCCAAACAGTGTAACAAAGCTCAGCTGACCACCAAACCATGTTGGCAGATTTTGCCCCACACACCAAAGTTTTCACAGGGAAACAAGAAGGTTTATACTCCTAGCTTAGACTTTATTTTCTAGAAGGTATGTACCTCATCCTTATTATGGCTTATTGGAAAGTACTAAGTGCATGCAGGTGCTCATTAAAACTTGAGTTCTTTTCACTTAACGCTGATCATTTACAAAAGAGAATCCTAGAATATTTTACATTATATCCATGTCCTCCAAACAAATTCCTCAAAATGCTTTTGCTGAAAACTTTTTCAGGTAAGATGCTAGTGCACCACATGCATACTCAGTGGAGAGAGCTGATCAAAATTAACAGAGTCAGGAAACAACTGAGACAATTCTACTCTGTCTTTTCAAGAAATCTTTGCACAATCGTAGTCACTGACCATCAGATGACTAAATGCAAAGAAGAACGGTGCTTTGCATACCATTAGCATTCACATTTGACACAGATCTCAAATCAGCAGAATCTTTCCCAAGTATCAGGATCATCAATTCACAAATAGTTTCTGTGCCACATTCACAGTTGTGTTGCTTTGCTGCTGCTTTCACTTAAGAACATGACACCCTGACAGAGTATTTTTTCCACTAATTCCACACTTTCCACTCCAGTTGAGTGAAAGAACTGTGTTGGCATGTTTTAGTCAACACCACAATTTTTAATAAAAAGGTTTGTTGGGAGATTAGCCTTGAAAGGCAACACATGCAAGAAACTCTACATCTATACATTTCCTCTAATCTAAGAAGGAAAAATGTTTTATCAATGAGATCTTTGGAATTCACTGCTTCTGCTTTTTCTAGAAGAGTACTGCATGACTTAGTTTTCCACTTATGCTGATTAAGATGCTTGTGGGGGAGGCCTGAAGACTTTCACTAACAGGTTAAGGAACATATACTATGATTATAAATGGGTCACATCCCCTAAACTCACTGATGGGACTCAGTGACCTTCTGTCTTTATTCAAAGGTTGTTTAGCAACTTTTAAATACAGTTTTAGAAGTTTTAATACCAAAATATAATTTTGATTCCTTTTCTTTCTCAGACTAGGAACTTGCACTGAAAAGCCCACTAAGAACAAATCCCATTTTTTGACTACTTGAAACACATTTTTTCAAAAACAAAAACAGGCTACTCAGAAATACTACAGCTGTTAGGAGTGGTGGTATCCACCTGCCTAGAAAAGACAAAGGAATCTCTGGCAGCAGGCTGAGGAGCTTGGTGAAGCAGGCTCTAGGCTGAAGGGCTCTGGTGGTACAGTCCAAAGTGGCAACACTCCCACCATCAACCCACGGGGGAATAAGCCAGGTGCCTAAGTTGAAGGTCACCATCTGTGAACTCAGTGCCTATTCTCCACATTTTGGGAGTGGAGATTTATTTAATAGATTTGATACAGTGTAGAAATGTGATTTTATAATTAACTAGTATTTTTTGCATCTTTTTGTTCCCAATTGCAGATTTTTCTGCAAGTGAAAGTCCTGATGTTCCTTCCACTTGAGATATCAGCAGCGAGCACCACTTTATCTAGTATGAACATATAATGCATCTTTGCTTTTTTCCCTTAAATTTAGTAACAGAATAAGGAAAGACAAAAACTTTTTCCTAGCAATATATGGACATCTAACAACATTGTGTCCCCAGCTTTTGCAATTCCAGTGTATTCCTGGAAGAAATGAGAATATCACAAAGGTTTGCTGTGAGTGTAGTAAAGGCCACAGTATTCCACGTGCCAATAACCTGCCACTAAATTGGAGTGTTTCTGCCAGTTCCATCGTGTGTGGCATCCTCTAACTAATTCTCTGGATTTCTGCCTGGCCTTCTGTTGTTATCATGGCTAACTCAGTGAAAGTCTTAATGGAAATGTAGGTTAAATGGGGTCTGTTGGGTGAACTCTCACAGCACACTGAACAGTGCATCCCTTTGATGTGTGCCCTCTGGAAATCCTACAATTACTATACAAATCAGTCATGCCTTACTTGCTCCTTGCTGTGCTGTCTTCTGCATTTTATGTGATCTGTAAAGCGAGACACTTCACTTTTTCTTTTTCCTATGTTTTTACAGCATCTGCAGCTCTGGGATCCTCATCCATGGCTGAAGCACCCAAGCAACAGGAACACAAATGAAACATATTAATTTTGTTATAAAGTTGAAGGTGAATAATTTATCTTAATAAATGGACTTTTTTTTTGCATCAGAATAATCTTTGAAAAAACAACTGGTTTTATTTGTCTGCATAAAATTGCATGGGAGGACACCTGTACATTAATGTTTCTATGGAAATTATATTTTCTGTGATTAAAAAGATCTTTCTCGTGCTGGCAGATCTATTGCCCCATTACTGCAGTCAGGGGGTAGTTGAACTGATAATGGGGATCAGGATAAATAGATTCACCTTCAAAAAACATGAAGGTACTTCTTGAGTTACAGGAGTATAAGTAAATTCCTATATCTTAAGCCACCTTGGTATTTGTAGATAATCAGATGAAACTGGAGCTTGTGTTGCATATGGTTCATGTACTCTACAGCCTATAGGAAAAAACAGAAGGAAAGAAGCTTTGAAAAACACAATTTTGGATTATTAACTACCTCCAGCACAAATGGAACACTAATAGAAATTGCACAATGGTGCACCTTATTGCATTCTCTCACCAGACTCCTGTAGTAAGCAGCTCTCCCCAGAGGGAAGGGAGACAGACCCTGGATGTACATCCATGATGCTCATCACATGAGGATGTTGGAGATCTTATGGATAATCTGAAGGGAGCTGGAAGCATTCATCTCATATTCAAATATTAGAAGGTCAAAAATGGTTACTCATCTTTCAGTAACAATTGCTCCTCAGGAGGGCTCAACTAGCAGAATCCATCATTTCTATTTAATAAGATGCAGTTATTAAAGGCAAAATGTAAATAACATAATTCTCTCTGTAAAGAATAAATGTTGCATTATTTTCCTTTGCATTATTCTGCTTGTAGCCATGAAATTAATGTAGCATCTGTTTCTCCAGTTGGCATATACTATATGTAGAGTGCAGATTATATTATCTTTTATCAGTTTTTGTCTGATACAGCCAAAAAGATTTTGCCTGATGCAGTTCTTAATTATTATTCCACTGAACACTACAGTGGCATCTGTAAACCTTTGGAATTCTGGTATAAAGAACGAGAATGAATGTTTGTCAGGATAATCTTGTTAGTAATTTCTGATGACTGAAAAAGTGAATTTCCCCCCCTTAAATCTCACCCCACCACCCTACCCCTCCCCAAAATGTCCAGTTTTTCCTAGTGAGAATTGCTGAACTTGTTCTTTTTTAACTTCTGTGGCAGTCTAACAGTGGTACTTTTGCTCTGTTCTCCTCCTGCTTCCTGCCCAAAGTATCTAAATATCTGCTCAGTGAAGTTAATCATGATTTGTGTGCTCCTTCTCTCTTAGCCACTTGTTACAGCCATCTCAGGCTTTGGAGGAGCTGTGTTTGGGCAGAGAGTAACGGGTGCTGGGAGAAAGTCGAGTGCTAGTTCCTCACTGAAATCACATGATGGCAAATCTGGGAATTCCTGCTTCATTTATGAGTGTGCAGAGAATGCAATGTCACTCTCTCCCCATCCAGAGATGCTTACTACAAAGAACTGAGCTGGATTCTACAGCAACAAAGTTATTTACCCAAATAACCTCTCTCTTCAGAAAGCAAAGGACATCTCTCAGCTCCTTCAGCTGAACAAACCTTTTATTTTTGGTGTCTGTGCATCCTTCTTTTTTTTTTTTTTTTTAAATTTTCAGGTTTTTCTTTCAAAACAAAAGAACCTCTTCAAGAATTCTTCAAAAGAGCAGGTAAAATACAATTTTTCAACTAGAAATATTTCCTAGAATAGTTTAATGCAGTTCTGGAATTTTGTGAGGATAGCTTTTAATATGGGCAATAAAATATTTTGTATTAAAAGTTGGTCAAACTTTGCAATTAGTGAAAGTTCTCTGGACAGCATTTATGTGTACCTAAATGTTTAGCATTTTAAAAATCAGTGAGACACGTGGAGTATATGCTATAATTTTCAATATCTTTGTTGTGTTTCTATTTACCTTTACATTGTCTCAACAATTAACCTTTCCTAGGATATTTATATTTAAAAGATTGGTTTAACTTATTTTAGATTGTAGATTCTTTAAGGAATCAAACTTCCTGCTATTGTTAGTGTAGTTTATTGTTGTCCTTCCTACTCAATTTATAAGGGAAGAAGTTCAGGCTTATTTTTTGTTCTAGATGTTCTGTAAAACATGAAGCCTCATGTTTAAAAAGTTTATTTAGGTCTGTGTTTGGGGATAACACATTGATGTGGAGTGACTACATCTCTCAGGTAAAATTACTTTATAAAAACTGAACTACTTTTTTCAAGCATTCCTTTTCATGGATTTCACTCATGTTGGCTGTATTTGTAACAAGCTGTTGTGATTTTTCCAGTCACCTTGCTGGAGTAGTTTGCCAGCAAGGGAGCAGTCTGCAGACCAACAATGGGCTGGTCTGTTCTGCTCAGCCTTGCTTTTGCTGAAAGAGTAAAAGTGAAAAACTTCCCCACTTCCCAAGAGCTTGAGGTTTTACAAATTAGCTGTGGATGTCTGATTTATAATGGAACTTGAGGTGAGAAGTCAAGGGGTCAGTCACCTAAATGTAGTTATAACCTTTTTAAAGGGGAATGTTTATATGAATTTTTTTTTAAATAAAATCTATATAACTCATATGAAATAGATGTTGCAGAGCTGCAGCTTTCGAGAGTTGTTCAGTTAACATGAAGGAAACTTTCTGTATTTCTTAATACAGTCATAGATGGAACATAGACACTTATTTTCTTTCTGAACTCTCACAAAAACAGTTGGTTTTCTCACATGCTGCCATCAGAATTCCTAGTGTTTCCATGAGGGCAACTGCCATAAGCTGCCAAAAGCTCAGCTTTCTGTGCAGAATTTGTTCTGATGGTGGGAGGGTGGTGTGGACCTCATCAGTTTTCTCTTGAGGCACTCTTATGTTGTCTTCTGTGTTCAGCAGGGCACCATGAGTTAGTCTGAAACATCACTGGAACAAAGAAGAGAAACCATGGCTGGCAGAATTGCTGACATTTAGAGCTGAACAGATCCTAGTGAGTATGATCCAGAAAAATTATCTGTGTTTTGGGCTTTTCCTAGCTAAATCTTGGAGGAGAAATGGTTCCTCACCGCAAACATTTCGGATGCTACTTGAGTAGAAACTAGAAAAATTCAGGCTTGTGGCCTGATACCAAAGGAGAAAAAGGGAAGAGGAGAGCATTAATCTAAGGGATTTGTCTCGATTTTTCCCTCAGAAGGTATGTTAAATGAAGCTACACATATATAAATACTGAAAAATTTAAACTTTTGCCCACTTTAATAAAGTACAAAAAGGATAAAATGTATCACAGAAGAAGAGAGGCAATGCATCAATTATTTATATAATGTTTTTCAAAACCAATAACTGAAAAAATACTGAGAAAAAAATCCCACAGTTGTGGATTGTTTTTTTTCTTTCTTTCTTTTTTTTTTTTTTTTTTCCATTCTGTGACTGAGTGCTTTTGCCAGATCACATTTTCCCCTGTGGATTAACTTTGAACTGCCAATTAAAAGTTATTGCTAAATCCTGTTACAGCAGAAAGCCTTGAGGCTCATACTGTTAAGATTTGGCCATTGCTCTTTCACATAATAGATTAAACTCCTGGGATTTTGGTAAATTACTTTTGTACATTTTGTAGAATAGCCACATAGCCAGTATATTTTTTAGGGAGAAGGTATGAACTGTTTTAATTTCTTCTTTAATTTCATTCAATTAAAAATAAAGGGGGAAAACTGGAATTGAGACAAGACCAAATATTGATCTTAATACCTTGTGTTAATACTGCAATAAAGTTTGCTTATCAATGCAGTGATGATCTGGTTTCTTCTGCAAGAGCTTTACAAAACCCTGTCAGCCTGTCCTACTTAGAAAACAAAATTGCTGAAATCTGTGTGGCAAAGGTTAGATGATCTTTCCCACAACTTTTTGGGCAAAGTAGACAGAATACTGCAGTAACCTGCTGTTTCTGACAAGAACACTCTGTGTGTCATTGCTCTGAGCAGGGACAAATTGAACACTATCTCAAAAGCCTCAGAAAGCTTTGTGGTAATGGTTGGCAGGTGTTTGATTTTTGTTAATGTGGTCACTGTAGGATCATCAGTTACTTTAAAATCTGTGTGTCCAACTAGGAACAGATCAAACAGGACAGAGAAGTGAACCCACTGATATTTTAATTTGCCTGAGAGAAGAAAAAGCATTCTGCATCCATTAAAAAAGCTACATCATTACTGCCAAAACCATCCATTCAGTCATCCATATGATGACCATAAAAATGTATTTAGCCATAAATCAACATCTGGGTTTTCAGGTTTTCCATGCTTGAGCCCTGATACTGTGATCTTGCTGAAAAGATTGAATGTCTTGATTTCTGCAGAAGTATGACTGCACCATTCTCCTGTGTCTTTTTTGATGGGTAAAGATAGCCTGGAATAAAATAAATTGTGCTTCTGTTCAGCAACGAATGGATGCATCTATGCAGGGTACTGTATCTTCTGGCTGATGAATGACATTTTCTTGCATGCATCAGCTTGTTTTGAAGGGATTTTCATGGCACCAAACAAAAGAAGGTGTAGGCTGGCAAAAATCCTTCTGCAGCATTCAGTTAGTTCAGGTACCAGGTCAGTGGTATTTCAGGAGCCTATAAAATAGAGTAAAACAGTTATTAAAGAGAATAACTGGTAGCAACAGCCACAGTGAGGATTTCTGGGGCTCTGTACTTCTCAGAGGTGATGGTTTTTATAAATGGAGCATCTGAAAGTGCAAAAGGTTGAGGGGCTGCTGAAGTTTCCCATTAGGTACCTGGCACAGGATAAAGGAGGGCATGGAGACATCTGTGCTCCACAGGTTTTTTTAATATGCTTGCCATTTCCCAGCCATCTCCACTACCCCTATCCCCCTCCATCTCTTGACAGCAGATGTCCTTATCTTCTTCCATGGTGAAATGTCACCTCAGAGGCTTGCAGTGTAAGTCGGCTCAAGGCAGTAGAGGGCTTGTTTGATGCTCATTGTTTTCCTAATTTGCATAAACTCATGCAAATTTTTGCTCTTTTGGGAGGTGCAATTATTGTTGCATTTATTTGATCTATAGCACTGCCAGCAAACCCTGTGGATGCCATGCTTGAAGGCTCCTCTAACCATTTCTCTCCTCTGACATCAAGTGCTTGTAGCAGAAAACTTCACCTCTTTTACACATATCATTACAATTATTTGTTTATGGTAACACAGACAATGCAACTGCTACATTCCTTTTTTAATTACATAAAGAATCTTGGCATGATGAGTCTTACAATTTGCAACTTCAATACTGGCAACAGCACTAATCATTCTTTTTTGATAAACTGGTCTATGGTCTTTCTGGTTGCTTCACACAAAGGGGCAGCCGAGTTGTTTTTTTCCCTTGTTTTATTTTTTTGAGGGCTGTAGTTTGCTTTTTTCCCCACTGCTTCCCAGCAGAATTCAATAATTCTGCTCAGCCCCAACAAAACTGCTTTCTGTTAATATTGCTGTGGTGTAGCAGGTCAGCCACCAGAGGTTTGGATCTGGGGAATGAGCCTTATTCAGCTAATGCCACAGCTGGGCTGTAGCTATCAGCAGCCTAACCGAGGTAGCCTACGGGGCACTCTTTCCCAGCAGGATTAGAAGTGGTGCCATTGCTTTTCCTGACTGATATGGTGATTTCTGAGAAATGTTTAGTCAAGAATAAAGGAGAGGAGTTTGCTTATGCTGGAGTGCCCCCAGGTTGACCCAAAACTAGAGGCTTGCTCTTTTCATCTAATTGTGTAATATTTTCTTTTCTATTGTTCATGGGATAATTTGTTAAGAATCTCATTTTTTTACCTGCTATGAGACCAGGAGGACTTGAAACATACATTTCCCCCCCAGTCCAGTGTCAGTAAGCCAATTCAGTTGCATGACTTTTTGATTTGTGGATTTGTGATTATCATGGATGTGTTCATTACTGTGCAGGGAAGCAGCTATCCCAGAGGGTGTGAGGCACAGCTGGGATGTATTTTGTGCTCTGCAGGGAGGAGCAGCAGGGTGACTGCACTGAAGTGCAGTTCCAGCAGCACCATGTGGGAGGTGCTTTAGTGGGGGTGCTGGGAAGTTTACTGGTTTGTTTGAAACTAAATCAAAGCAGAAATATAAGTGTGATGTTTGGCGCCAGACCCTTTTTCTTGAACACCATCAGAGGGCATTTATGTGTGATTTTTCTTCTCAAAGTGGTTCTCTTTCAGAGAAGTAAAGAAATACAGCATTTCATAATTGCTTGTCCTAGAAATGCATTTTGTTATGACTGTAGTTTTACAAGTTTGCAATTAGCTTTTTAATCAGAACAGCTGGATTGGTTAAACTGCTTTGTGAAAACAATATTTAATTAATAGCATAACAAATATTTGAGATTTTTCCATTTTCTTGGAAACAGAGCAGGTACAAGAGGAAAAATGCCAAAAGATACATTATGTGTAAATTGGAGAGATCATGCAACTGTTCAGGATCTAGCTGGCAAGCTACTACTGCTCTTAAACTACATTCTCTCTTAAGTCATACATTAATCATACTATATAGGCATAAGCATAACTGAGGCAATATTTCTTCATCTCTAGAGACATCATCCAATAGTTGTGTGATTATGAAGGAGCCATTTTAATGTTTGCATGCCTGTCTCTTGTGCTTTATCTTTACAAACTCTGCCTATTAATTTTGGTCTCTAGTTTTAGTTGCTGGTACAATTCATGCTATGGAAGCTGACATAAATTGCACAAAACTGAGGAGATCTCATGATAAAAGAGTAATTCAGGAATTTATGTTAATCAGTCTAATCAGAGTTCTGGAGGTAGAAATATTTGTCAAAGCAGTGTCACTTATGATCAGTAATGTTCATCATTAGTAATGTTCACTCAAAGCACTTTTCAATGTTTGCCATTTGTATTTAGGAATGTATATAGAAATACTTGTGCTTAAGGGGCTGTTTAGAGCAAAAATGGTTTCGTACATTTTTTGGCAGCTCCAGCAATATGTTTTCTTTTATCTTTTCAAGAACAAAATGTATATTTGTAAATTGCTGTTAATTATCTTCTAATTTCCTTATTAGGTAATTAATCTTTCTTGCTCTGTCTCACCAGTAGCAAGTAGAATTTTACCTGGCAGTTGTGAACGGCCTGGGGCTAATTACAGAACTTTGAATATAAATATCACTGCAATTGGAAAAAAACCCAAATTAAGCCTTGGAATATACATGGACAGACAGCTGAGTGCCTCAAAGCTAAAGCTGCTGAAAATTTGTGAGGTAGGGACAGGCAGAGACACCTCAGTAGTGCTTCTGTAAAAAACGAGACAGCTGAACACACTCTCTAATAGGCACAAGAAAATCTATGGAAAGAGCCTTAAATATCCTCAAACATAGTTCAAGCTTCAGTCAAGGACCTGACTTTTTCAACAATAGGTTCATATTCACTTTTTTAACTGCAAATACATGTGGTTCTTTTTTTTTTTTTTTTTGATTGGCAGTCTTGTGTTTGTATGCCATTTATTTAGCTGAAAATTTCATAGTGTGCTGACTGGGCTAGGTTAATATAGAAACCTGTGTCTCACGCAGCAGATACCATTTCTCATTGAAATTATTTTTCAATGTGTTACACAAAGAAGCTGAGATGCACAGGAGAAAAAGTGCTCAGCTATATCCAGTAGTGGACAGTTATCCTTTATCTGAGCTGGACAAACTCACAGCCCTCAAATGGCTCTTCCTGCAGCAGCCTGAGGGAGGCTCTGGCAGAGCAGGGAACTGGGGGTGTCAGTAAGCATGAGGGGAGACGGGGTGTGTTTGTAGATCCCCTCCTCCTCCCGCAGCGGGTATTGCATCCGGCTGCTCCTCAGACTGGTGGTGTCTGAGCGGGAATGCCTCACTGCTCTCTGAGGAATTTTACATAACAGTCTGGCTGGTCAGCTGAGGGGTGAGTGTCAGTCAGCCAAGTGCTCTGGCTGGTCTCAAGTGTGATCAGTCTGGCCCTTGCCTGGCATGCCTATGGTGTAGTTTCAGGAGGTGGCTTGCAGAGATGGGGTGTAGAATAAATTTTTCATGAGTCACTTGATAAAATAAGGACCTATATTAGCTTTGAAAACTGACCATGTGAATTGATAAGGAGATACTTGTTTCTGCCAAAACCCTTTGAGAGAGGGGATTGGGCTCCTGGTCCTCAGACATTGTGATTCTTCAGAAACATTTTCTGCTGATGTTGAGATGAAATAAAGAATTCAGAAATAGGAATAATGAAGATTCTCTAAAGGACACTCTCGTGGTTGTGCTGAGCTTGCCTTGAGATACACAAACTCATATCTGTGTCTCCCAGGAGCCATAAACCTACTGGCTACTGGGAGCCCATTCCCTTCTCATATTGAGTTCACATGCTCAGAAAGTGCCTGGCCCAAACACCGAGCTGCTTTGGGTACCCCAGCTAATAGCACTGGGTCTATCATTAGCCTTGGCTAACTTTGAAGCCAGCACTGGTTTCAGTTGGGACTGGACTAGGCAATCTGCAAAGGGCCTTCCAAAATTGGACTGTTCTTGATTCTGTGTTCTCCTTCACAGTGGGGTTTCAGGTGACTTCTGATCTTCCATGGAAGAAGGAAATTTCAAGCTTCATCTTACCCACAGAAAATTAATGCCATGACCACAGGCTGACAAGTGCCCTTTTCTCTGAACCAAAAGATGCACAGGAACTGTTATGGTCAGCCAGTTTGCAGAAACTGGTATAGTTCCAACAACTTGTAGTGGTACTTATTAGCAGTAGACTATCCAACATCAAGTCAAAGGTTGGTTTGGTGGGACATTCAAATGAAATCTAGTTTTGGACCAGATATTTTAACCCCACTTCCCTCTATTTGCAAGAAACCTTTGGTCTTCCTGATGCTTTAGAGTCCCTCTTTTGGTTTGTTTTTAACCAGAATGTTTGCAGTTGTCTGGGAAAAGCCTTATTCTAATAAAGTATCACTTACAATGAAGTGTCATAGGTCAGGAGCTCCTTGTAGCAGAAAGTTGTCGATAGTTGGTATTTTCATGCATTCAGCAGGTGTTTGGATGTGTTTATGCCCTGGAAGTCCAGTGGGTTGTGGAGAACAAAGCTACCTGCTCAAGAGCTGTAAGTCTCTGTAGACTGGGGAAGGGATTGGGATTTAGGGCCAAAGGGATGTAGCTCTGAGCTGTTCTGGGATGGCCAGTCTCTAAGTATGGCCTTGGATGTCTATGAGCAGATTTGCTGAGTAGTGCCTAAACCTTAATCTTGCTGTGGTTTTTCCTCTACAGATGACATTCTGACATGATCACATATCCTAATGACTGTTACAATCTAATGTACATGTTTTGGAGCAGAAATATTTTGGCAAATACTTCAAAGGAGGAAGGGAATGAAAGGAGAGTTTCTTGTGTCATTGTGCATTTGTTGTTTTGTTCGGCTGCAAGCTTTTAAGTTCATATGCAAGTTGGGGCAGCAGCCAGTGCATCATGCTTGTGCCTGCCTCTGAGCAATTTTCCTAGTTGAGTAAAAATAAAAAAAACAGGAAATGAATGGATTTCAAAACAAGTAAATATGAATTTAGACTCAGAGAAGCATCTTTGAAAAAAGAGATATAACAATCACACATACACAACCATTGTTGTTTAAACCATTGTGTAAGAATCTAAGGGCTGTTGCTCTCTGTAACCTTGGTGACCTTGGTGATGCATTAGCATTTCATGTCAGGCTGTTAGGGAGCATTCCTTACCTCCTGAGTGTTGTACAATGCTGTGACATTTTTATTCTGAGGAAGGAAGCTGAGTAATTTCAGTGAACAATACGGCCTTTGATATCAATGAATAATCTAATGTGGGCTTTTTAAAGTCCCATGTGGTAAAGAATTTTCTTTTTGTCCTTGATGTTTTCTATGCATTGTCCTTGGTAGCTCTGCAAACCCACTAAGCAGTGAACTTTTCCACATCATCCGTGGCAGTTTTATCTGGACCTGCCAGAGGTGACAGGATGACTTGTTTCAATCCATCCTTGAGGACAGTTATTCAGGAGTTCTCAGCTAGTGGTGTCTATAGTTACAAGTTTGTCTTTGTAGTTTTTTCTCTTTGGGATGTGGATGTTAATCTTTCACACATTTTCCTTTCCTCCATTTTTATAACTACTCATGGATGCCAGTTCCAGTCTTACTGGGCACATTGGAAGGTGGGTTAGAAGTGTGTGTCCGAACCAAATCACCACAGCACCCCCCCAGTGCTGTGCTTTCGTTTTTGTGGGGGAACAGTCTTAGGGTGCACAGCTGAGTCTTAGGGTGCACTTGCAGCTGAGATTTAACCTAGAGATGTGCTCTCACCACTGCTGGGTCCATGGGACCCCACAAGGTCTACACTAAAGCTTTCTGAGATACAAATAGTGTACGGTTTAGGTCTTCAGCATCAGACATTCACCCTGTAGATTCTTTCCTATTGTGCCACACCAATAATTAACACAGAGGCAGCCACAAATGGCTCAGGAAGTACTTTTGTCTTCTCTTACTACTATTTGGAATGATAAAGCCAGTGCAGGGGTGATGTATGAGATATTGTAATGTGTTTCTGTTCCTGACTCCTGCTGTTTTTCCAGCCCAGAAGAAATGGTGTACTTCTCTTTACTAAGCCTGTTGTCTAATATCTCTCTTTAGCCATGTTGAAATTTTTGCTTCCCTTTTATGCTCTCTGTGTGTGATGCACCCAAATGCAGTTGATGTTTCAAATCCTAATCAAAACCCAGAGTCTTTGAAACTCTGAAAACAGTTGCTTTAGCTAGTGAGAAGAGAATCTCTCAATAATCTAAATGGCAACTGGTCATCAAAAACCAGAATAACTTTGCATACAATCAAACCTTGGTCTGGTGTTGAGCAAGGAGCTGGTGTATCAGAAGACACTCCTCATACACTCTTTCTCTTGTTTTCAAGGAAATTCTCAGCAGGTAGGTACCCATTTGTGCATGACTTGGTCACTTCTCTCCAGCCAGCATGGGACATCTTTGGTGTTGTGTATCTCCATGCTAGCACCCATATATGCCCAATATATGAAGGTTATGACTTCAGAGTGTATGTGATCATTAATGCCATGAGAATATACTTTTCTGCGAACATTTTCTGTGCATCAGATTTCATACTTGGCCCTTTTACTTATCTTGGACGTAGAGGCTGTTCAAGTGCTAGAAACTGTGTATTTGGTAAGGAAAGTGGTAAGGAAATCATCCTGAGTTATATGTCTGATAAGATCCTGATGAAACTCCTGCATGTCAGCAGTCATTCTTTTTTCTCCATTCTCTCTCACTGTTCCTCATAGCACCTCTTTGCATCTCTTTCTTACCTTACTGTTTATAGCTTAAGACTCAACTCTGCCATGACACTCATGCTTCAGCTTCACTAACTTAAATGGTCCAAATTAAATAAGATTAAACCAGTTCATTTGCATGCATGCAGAAAACACAATGAAGTTTAATGCTTTTAGTGTAAAACCATTCTCCCTTGTCCTATCTCTATCTTGTGTAAAAAGTCTCCCTCTCCATTTTATAATCTGCCTTTAAGCACTAGAAGGTACTATAAGGTCTCTCCAAAGCCTTCTCTTCTCTAGGCTGAACAACCCCAACTATTTCAAACTGTCTTCAGAGGAGAGCTGCTCCAGCCCTCTGATAGTTTTTTTCGCACTCCTCTGGACTTGCTCCAACAGGTCCATGTCTGTCTTGTGCTGGGGACCACAGAGCTGGATTCAGCACTGCAGGAGGGGTCTCACCAGTGCAGAGCAGAGCAGAGGGGCAGAATCCCCTCCCTTGACCTGCTGATCACACTGACTTTGATGCAGCCCAGGACATAACTGGCTTTCTGGGCTGTGAGTGCACATTGCTCAGTCATGTCCAACTTTTTGTCCACCAGAACCTGCAAGTCCTTCTCCACAGGCTTGCTCCCAAGGACTACTTCTCCCAGTTTATCCTCTATCTGGGACTGCTCTGATCTAGGTGCTGCACCTTGCACTTGGATTTGTTGAACTTCATGAGGTTCTTATGGCCTCCTTCTCAGGCTTTGCTCAGTTCCCCTGGATGACATTCCTTCCATTTGTTGTGTCACCTGTGCTGCTCAACTTTGTGCCATCTGCAGACTTGCTGAAGGAATACTTGATCTCATTGTCATTGAAATGGACATTAAAGAGAAAAAGATGTTAAAGTTACTTGAGAAAGTAGATTGCCATGAGCTTTTTACCCATACTCTGAGTGTTAAAAGGAAGAAAAGACATTCTGCTTTCATTTTTCAGCATCCCTTATTATGCCACACAGGGAATTAGAAGCACAGCTCCAGTCAGTGACATCCTCTGCAAGGCTGTTGGGCAGTCCCTGCATGAGCTGCAGTAAAGCATCTGTGCATGTGTGGGTGCTGGGTGGGACCCCACCTGGGCATGCCTGGGGTCCCACTGAGCCCAGAAAGCTCTTCTTGGGCACAGAGTCCCTTTTAGCAGCTTTCCCAGAGAAACAGAGCCTCAGGCCTTTCAGTTTTGAAACAAGATTTGGGCTGACAAGAGGAGCACATAACCGAGACCCTCTTTGGCATGACCTATTGGAAGGTACTTCTGCTGGTTCATCAGCTTGAGGCTGGGAGGGAAAGGCTGCAGGCGTCATCATCATCATCATCATTATAATCAACTTCCCCCTCTGCAGGGAAGGTGAATGAACCAATCCACTGGGACTGGAATCACGAGGGCCAAAGACCCAGAGACATCCTGTTGGGCACAGGGGCTCAGAGGGAAAGAGCAGAGTCATTCCTCTTCTCCCTTGAAGGGCTCATTTTGAGAGCCTTCTACTTTTACTGCTGGAAAATCCAATTAAAATACAATGTCTGGCTAAACTTGGTATCTTCATCACAAAAGAATAATACGCTCTCTGCATTTTGTGTGTTGCTCAGCTAATGAGTTCTCCCTTTTTATAGAGAAATTCTGAAGACAGATTTTTATTATCTTTTTTATTATTATTAAGAAAGGAAAAAAAAAGATAGTCTGAATACAGTACCTCTCAGACATTCAGGCCATATCAAGGGCTGGCAAAGCATACAGAGTGTGATTACAGATTCCTATTTCATTGCTGAGTGGCTCTATATATAACAGCATTCAGTGAAAATTGCTGGCAGAAGCATTGCTTTTAAAACATGTAAATGTACAAAAACCCCCCTCAATTACTAGATGTTTTTTATTCACCTAATCCTCCTAAGGTTTTATAGGTCCAAAAGTAACAGATTACTGTAAGAATTTTTGAAACAACTTTTCTCTGCTGTGATAACCATTTCTGTTTTCCCTCATAGCTATCAAAGATCTGCAAAGCTAAGGTCTAGAAAACCAAATTCCAGTTGATACTGAGACTGATTTATTTCCTGAGCTGGAAAATGAACCTCAAATGAATTTGAAATCACGGACCGAAAGCAAATCTGTACAGCTGTTCTTTCATAGCATTTGGGGCTCGAGGGGAAATCTTGACTCCATCTCTCACATACTTATCACACATTTGTACATTTCAGCCAGTTTTCCAAGTGTTGGACTGAGACTCATGCCTTATCTAAGCTGATGTCCCAGTGATAGCTGCAGTCCAGAAAACATTGCCAGACTGCTGTCCTCAGTAGTTTGTTTCAGTGCCTAATCAGTGTGATGACAGAAAAATTAATAAAGATCAGGTTGTATCTCCTGTTTGAATTTATTTGGCTTCAGCTTCCAGTCTTCACTTTGTGTCATGTCTTTTTCATTAAGTTCAGGAGCCTTCTAGAACCAGATATTTTGTCTCTGTGAAGGTAGCCCAGTACATATTTTGCTACATTTTTTTTTCTTAAAAATGCAGATGGGAGCAGTGGAATACCTTAAATCTCTCGTGGTATGGCATTTCTCAAGCCCTTGAGTTATTTTCATGAAGGCTCTTTTTTCTATACTATCTCTCTCCTTCCAAATTCTATTCCAAAAGGGACCCCCAGAACTTTACCCAGAACTTGGTGGGTAACAAATTCTTACATGGAGGGAAAAAAAAATCTCAATTCCCACCCACTTATACCTTCAGGGATTGTATTCTTCCTTTTGCTACATGGTGCAGGAGATTGTAGCCTTGCTTTGTCTGTTCAGTGCTGGACCATTTTGCAGGGCCACAGCTCTTTGCTATATAGCTTAATTTTCAAATATTTTTTTGTAAACCGACTTCAGTCCTTGTTGCTGGACTTATTATTTGTATGGGTCTGTTTCTAGAGATGTTTTCTCTGAATGGGCCTAGAAGACTTGCCTTAAAAACTGTTTACAGCCATAAAAATTTAAATTACATTTCTGCCCATTAAGCAAAGGTATCCCAATAATTTTGGGGCATGTAACCCTAAACTACAGGAGTCTGTGCTCTCAAAGAGAAACTTCTCACACTGGTTCCAGCAATACTGAGGCTAAACAGTTTTTACTTTTTTTTCTTAAATTTTGAAAGTAACAAAGCTATGTTTTCTTTTACAAATGGGTTTCATATGTTTATCCGTCACTCACACATTGTAGACAGCTTTTCCCCTCTTCATGTGTATTGGTTTTGTTCAGCCACATGTTATACTCTGTTGTAGAAATTAATCCAGAGCTCCAACTTTTTGGCTTTAATGAAACAGATGAGAAGCTCATTGATTTTGTTGGTAATAAAATTATTCTGTGTTTACCTGCAGACTGCTTTAAAGTATCCCTCCCTGCCCCTGGCCAAAAAAATGGTTTATCATTTTGGATGCAACACATTTCATGAACCCTATTAAAGAATTTTGGACTGTATTAAACAATACATTAGTTGACCTGCAATTCTGAGCATCAAAGAGACTTGATTTACTTTCAAATAACTGATATTTTGTTTTAAAATACAGACTACTTGGCTGTCAGAAGAATTATTTAGAATTTTTTGTTGCTCTGTTAACTCAGAACAATTTCTACTATGAGGAAATTTTTGTAAACTTCGATAAATCCAAAGAAGACTATTTTATTCATCAATTATCTATACTCTGGCAATGATTGTGTATGGAGCAAAAGAGACAAATATCTGCAGTTTGATGTGAAATTCATATATATCTTTGAATAATGCATAACATCTTCAGATCTCCTGAAGAGTGATACATGATTAAATTAAAGACTTTGGGATGCACAAAATTATCTAGTCATTGTCTTCCACTTTCTTATTACTGCTAGGGTAAGATTTCCAGATTGTATCTGATAAAGAAAAATCTGCATTCTGTGAACTTTAGAGAGATCAATTTGTCTTTCTGAAGATAATACTCCTTATTCCCACCAAATCTAGCATTCATTTACACCACTTTGACTGTGAAAATAGGATTTAAAGTAAGTGCAACTATTTCTAGCTCCAGCTTCCTGGCTGGGAGTAAAGCCATTAGCATGAGTGTCACACCCTACAGTTTTATCTCATTTCCTCTTATTTGTACCTGTACCACAGTGGGAATAGGGTGTCATTTTCAGAATATAAGGATAGGGACCAAGAGCAGAGTGACACCAATTGTCACATGACAAGGTGATAGTCTCTTCCAGCCATCTGTTGAGCTCTATAACCTTCAAATTATATTTTTCAGGGGCTATATTCCAATACGTATTTTTAAAGGAGTAGTGTGATAATAGAGGGCTAGAGTACAGATAAAACAAACTCATCCAAAGTTTTCAAGAGCCCAGAGCTGCCTGTGCCTGTAGGTTTGTCCTGACACGAGATGTTCACAGTGCTCATGCATGTTCGGGACAACTTGCTGGCAGCTGGTGTGCTGCCCTGCACCACAGCCAGAGCCTCTCTGGGGTGTTTTCAACTCCACCTGAACTGTTAGAGGCTGAAAAGCTTTGATAAGCAGAAATAAAAACAGGGAAAGGTGGGTGAATGTCTCCTTCCCCATTCTGTTTAGCTGTCACTGTGTTGGTTGATGGTAAGGTTTTGGTTGTGTAAGGCTGTCATGTCACGTTGGACTTAGCGTCTGAAAGCCAAAAATACTCGAGGGGTTGGAGGATCATGTGGCTGCTCTTCCAGCCAAGTTTCCCTCAGATCTTTAAGCAGCTGCTTCAAAAATGCATTCTTGCTGCAGACCTTCTGGAGACTTGGAATGATTCGTAGAAGGGCTCATTAATGACGCTCCTGTGCAGTGAACTTTCTGCCCAGGAGCGCACCGTCTCCCGTGAGCGCCAACAAACACAATCACTGGCTGGGGACAGCTTGCTTTAGATCATCTGAACAGAGAGGCCACCCTCACTCCCCATGCCAGGAAAACACACTCAGGTGTGCTCTCACACATAAGCTGAGTATTTTGATGAGCAGAGGCTGCTCCTGTTCCTACAATAATGTATTTCCTCAAAGTATGAAAATAATTTATAGCTTTCCTGAATGAAATCTGATGCAAAAATGTTATTTGGCAGACAAGGTACACCTTAGCCCTGAGACAAGCTTAAATATATAGTAAAGCAAGGAATAGAAAAAATTCCAACCTGTCTCCAGCAGCTGCTAGGCTGTGGCTTCACCCCCTCCTCTTAAATGCTTAAAGCAATCCCCAGTCGCTGAGCATTTAAATTACTTGAACACTTCAGAGATTTTAATGCTTTTCCTATTTACTGTGGTGTGAAAGTTCTGCTTCTGTGCTAAATTTGAAGCATCTTCTTCCCAGGGATACCTAAATAAAATAATTCACACTTCACCTAAATAAAAGAATCACATTGCCATCAACATGGGAAGAATGTTGCCCATGGGTGAGGGAGGAGGAGAACACTGTGGTAGGCAGGGAGCAGTCATAGGAAGTGGAAATACATCAGGCTGAACACAGCTACTCATACTGAGGGGTGGGGCTGCTCTGGTGTCCTTTCCTTCTCACATTGCCAGCGTGACAACATGAAGAGTGCAGTTCCTCTGTGTAGTTTTGACCTTCTGGCCCTGAGATTCCATTATTTAGGCTTCCCCTTTGAGTTTTGAATTTGGAAAATTTCTTTTTGTAACCAAACCTCATCCACAATCTAAGCATTTTAAGTCTCAGTTTTACATCTTTGAAAGGCTCAATCCAAAACTGAGTGAAGTCAGTGGAAGGACTCTCCCTAATCTCAGTGTATTTTGGATAAAGCCCTAAGGCAAGACTCACATTCCATACATTTCAGATTGGATTTGGATTTTCATAAGCTTTAATACTCCAGAAAGCTGCCAGTTTCACAAATCTACATCCCATAGTATGTGTTTTCAGCTTCTTGGTTTTGTAAGAATGCTTTATAGCTGAGAAAGGAGTTAATGAATCTTTCAGGACTATGACATGAACCAGTGACCTCAACAGCACAACAGTTTTCATTGAGGATGCTATGTTTCCTTCTCTTGAATGAACATTTACAGCTAAGAAATATGAATGTGCATAAAAGCAGGTTCATTTGCAACAAGGGAGGTAAAAAGCTCTGTTCAGCAGGAGGGTGCAAACAGAGTGCCCAAATCCAGAAAAGAAAGATCTAAATGCATCTGTTTTCATTTTCACCCTTGCTCGCTCAATGTAAGCTCAGTCTGTTTTTGATTTATACCAGAACGCGTTATTAGAATACCATTGAAATTTTTAATCCAAACAGACTTATTATCTCAATTGCTCTGACCAGTTCCTGGCTAAAATCAAAGCAAAATTTGATGGGAACAGAACCAAATCCGTTTGGCTGTCTTGGAAAGAAGAAGTACTACTGATGTCTGAAATCAGTACAGCTACATCCTTTTACAGTCACTGTCTGGCTCCTGGAATGCTTTGATTTTTCATGACTGTCTCAGAAGAATATTATTTTTGTGTTGCTTGCAAAAAGAAATGTAAAACAGGAAATAATTTTGTCCTGTAGTGATAAATATTTTCTGAATATAGCCATGAAACTGTTTAGTACAGGAAGGAAACAATTTTTTAAATAGATAAAGCAATTTTTTTAAAGCAAACAAAACCTACAACATTTTTTCAGCATTGAATATGGAAAAGAATCTATGTAAAATATTTATCTCCCTTAATGCCCCCTCTTTGGTTTAATTATCTTGGATGTATTATGGTCAGTGTCAACAAATCATGTTATTTTTACCTGCAGTGAGGCAAAACCTCTAGTCATATGGAAATTTTACATTAATTTTCAAAAGTATAATTATATAATCAAAAGCAGTATGCAGCTTTGTTTACCATTTGAAATAGTTGCTGCGCCAATAGGCATTTCAAAAACCAAAGTCCTGATAATACTAGGGCAAAGAGGACAGCTGAAAATTTCAAATCTATCCCACTGTTACCTCCATTTGCACCTGGGTCCTCCAGGAAAAAGTCTTATTCTGCTTTGTGGCATGTTTGCAATAAAGGAGAAACCAGCAATATTGTGAACTCTACTCTTCTGCACCTGTTGGCAGTAATTTTTTTCCATTGTACAGCTGCCAAGGTATATGGAGGCTCTAATTCCTTTGTGCAAAGAGACTCCTTTTCATCACCTTTTCTATGAAGTAAATTTAGGCTAAAAGCAGACAAGAGAAATGTGATATAAACCCTTAGTGTGTATCAGTATTCTAGCTATTGCAGCAATTTCAAGCACCTGAAGTTTATCAAGTTAAACATAAGAACAATTGACATTGTGAGAATAACAATCATCTAGGCACACCAGGAGGCAATAACACATTTTTTCCTTGCACTTTGTTTTTAGGAGTTTGGTGTTTAGCTTGAAAGTCTGAAGAATAATTTGTTATTAACATCTAATATTTATTAGAAAAATATTCATTTGAAAAATAAAGCTAAGAAACTCCTCCACATCCTCCCCCTCAGTAAAGAGATTCCTTTTCCACTTGTCATCCTGATTTTTTATTTCTGAAACAAAGCAGAAATTATTTTAACAATTTCAAATACGTCAGCTAATTAACCTCTTCCTACAGTCTTGCTTATTACTAAAAATAACTTCACATGCACCAAATAACAGGACAGAACACTGCTATATATTTAGTCTGACATGCCTAAAAGAAAATAACATAATCAGTTGTACTAATCAATAAAGACCTGTTGGGAGATACTGAAGATTTCAAAGTACTGAAAGATTTCAGAGACTGAAGACCCTCACAGAGGCTGCAGAGTCGGGCATTTTTGCCTGTCTCTACCTCGAGACCTTGGCAGTTACCCACAGAAGCTCTTCAATGTGAGCTAAGAATGTAAGATCTCATTGTCTTCCCATGACAGTGTAAGGAAAGGTTATGAAGTGCAAAAGAGAAAAGAAGTATAAAGCTCTCAAAAGTCCTCTAGCAGAGTTAGAGTGCTGAAGTTTTTACTCAAGAGTGTGAATCATTTCACATTCTTGCACAGAGGTGCCACAAAAGGCCCTGGACACTTCAGCTGGCTATTTATCTTTCTTGAAATATAGTATATTTATCACATTTTTAAGGAAATACAGAAACATTAAATTTATGGCATTAAAAAGCATAGATTAAGGAGAGAAAAAACCTTCTTGGGTTATGACAGGAAGTAGACTGAGTCTTTTTCCTTTCGTAACCGTCTTATTTCTAAGCATCTTCTAATCAGAGCAAGCTGCACATTCTGTAGAGTTCTCCACCTATATTTTGAAAGTGATCTCTAGTGTCTGTGTCTCTTTTTTTTTCCCCCAAAGCAGGACCTAAATCCAAAAAAGTATGTTTTAGAATTACACCATTCTCCTCTTGACACAGCATACTTCTAACACAGCTCCCAGAATCTCTGGGCACACAAACTATAGTTTATGGTAGTTTATGGTAAAGCTTATAGTTTATGGCATAGTTATGATTTTGTAGTTTATGGTATTTAGCTGCTTTTCTCTCCTATTTGTCTTCAGTTGTGGTCAGCACTTTGGTTCCAGTGAAGGTGCGTCACAGACCCTGTGCACAGATGATGCACCTAACACACTTGAATAGCTCTGGCAGAACAAGTTCAGTGGCTTGTGTTAATAGTGATGTTCACACTCCCTCCCCCTTTACTTGCTCACCTTATCAGCAAGAAATTTACTCCAGTGTATGCACTGGCTCAGTGATGTGACAGCATTCAGTAAATCTTCAAAGGACTATGCCCCTGAGCTGGTCCCAGTAACTGGTTTACTTGGTGCCACAGTTAAGTTCCCACTGACTCCAGCTAAGCTAGCGATATTTCTGGAAATTAGATCCCCAAAGCTGAGATGTCTTTACAACACACATCTCCCCCAAACTTCCAGGTCTTTTGTTGGTCAGTTAGAAAAAATATCCTAAAGCATAGTGCACTGACCCTGTCTCAGGCCAGTTGGAGGGAGGCTGGGTGGTCAGTGCCTGTCTCCCTCCACAGGCTCTCCAGGGACCTAGGAGGTAAAGGTAGTGGTGAAAGGGAGGATAACCTTAAAATGCATTGCAATTTATCTGTGTCTGATTAAGCACTTTAAAAGTCGATTGATATGAATGAGCTTTGTAGCGACCACTTTGGCACATGTAATAAGAAAGGAAAAAGAAATTACTGTTTTATCTGGATTTTATCTGGAATTTTTTTTTTTTGCTTGTTGATTGTCATTATTCCTATAGGTTCCCTGCTCCTAAAGTCCAAGCTGCTAGCTCTTCATTTATGCTTTTCCTTCAGCAAAGGCTTCTTCTAAAGGATTCCTCAAACTAACTCTTTAAACTAAATACTGAACAAGACCCAGTCATTGCCACATAGACACTTGGGAATAGAGGGTTTTCCTTAAAAAAGCGCAAAATAATCCCCAAAACCAACCCCCAAATATTCCTAATTTATGGAGATCTTTTGCATAGGGCAATACTTAAATGGGGAAATTATTCTTTAACAGGATGATCACTTAATACTCAACTGATTGTGGGAGTCTCTGCCATCCTCTATTGAACCAGAAGAGACTCCTTAGAATGTAAAAATCACTTGGAGCACTGTGTCTAGTTCTGGGGCCTCCAGCATATGAAGGACATGCACCTGCAGGACGGAGTCCAGGAAGGACCATGGAGCTGCTCCAGGGAGCTGCAGGGCTGGAGCATGTCTCTGATGGCCACAGGCTGGGAGTGCTTGTGTTGCTCCACCTGGAGAAGAGGAGGCTCTGGGGAAGAGGAGATGCAACAGCAATTTTCAGTACCCAAAGGAGCTACAAGGGAGCTGGAGAGGGACTTAATACTAGGACATGTAGAGATAGAACAAGGGGGAATGGCTTTGAACTGAGAGGACATTTAGATTAGAAATGAGGAAGAAATTCTTTATTATGAGAGTGGTGAGGCACTGGAGCAGGTTGGCTAGAGAAGCTGTGGGTGTCCCATCCCTGGCAATGTTCAAGACCTGGCTGGATGGGGCATTGAGCAGCCTGATCTAGTGGCAGGTGTCCCTGACCATGAGAGGGGGTTGGAACTAGATGTTCATAAAGTCCATTCCAACCCAAACTGATCTGTGATTCTATGATTCTTAAGGACTGATTTCAGATGTAATTACCCAAGTACCATGAGGCGGCTGCTGCAGTCACCCTCTGCCTGGGGGCACGGGGACACTCCTCTGACACTCGCTTTAAAACGGGACTCGCCTTTACGGAGTTTTTTTTTCTTTTTCCCGGGGAAAGCCGGTTTCTGGCCTGTGGGCAGGCAGCCGGCAGGCGGCAGCCTGCGCCCGCGGATGGCTGGCCGAAGGTTTCCTCACGATGTTATGTGGGGGCTTTTTGTTTGTTTGTTTGGTTGGTTGGTTGGTTGGTTGGTTAGTTTTTGTGTGTGGTTTTTATTTGTTTGTTTGTTTTCTCCTTGCAGATTGTCTCCCCCCTTGCAGCTGTTTGAATCGTGTCTGTACAATAAGCCCCTGAGCTCTGTCCATGCACTCTGTCAAAGCCCTCAGCTTCCCTCACGGCCCCTCCGGCGCAGACCCGCTTAATGTAACCCCCACCCCAATTCACACATCCCCTTCCCTCCTCAGGGCTCCCAGCCCAGCCACCACCTCGCTGCAGTGAGGGGCCTCGGTCCTGCGCTGCCGTGCCTCCCTGAGCTCTGTGGGAGTCTGGGAATGCCCGTGCCCAGGAGGCAATGCCCTGTCTCCAGGCATGCTGGATTACAGCAGCATCAGGAGATGGAGGCTGGGTTTGGCTCTGAGCACAGCAAGATTTCTCCTGTGCCCTGTTTCACTGAGTCCTCAAGTGGAGCAGTGGTGCTGGATCCCTGTCAGCCCTGAGAGCAGCCCAGGCTCTAATGAAGCAAAGCCTCCTGTGTGCTCCAGGGGCTGCTGCCTTAAACACAGCAGTAACTTCCGAACACAGAAGAGTCTGAACAGCAGGGTCTCATCAGTAAGGTCTGCTCTTGCTGAGCTGGGAAGTCCCTAGGAGCCTTGTTCCTCCTCCCAGCTGCAGGAACGCACTAAAGTGAAGCAAAGGCCATCTTGCCCTGGGATCTAGGTCTTCTGCTGAAGTCCCCAAGGTGCTTCAGCTGGGTACCTTTTTCACTTTCCTGGACACGTGGATGTCCATCCCAGATCAACAGCATGGAATTTGAGGTCACAGGGAATGGCTCCATGCTGCCCCACAACCAGTGAGTCTCACCATCTAGTACATGGATTAGGAAAACAAACTGCTCTCAGGCAAACACCCTCCTTTTGACAAAGGAAATGCAGCTACTTGCTGAAAGCTAAGTTCTGCCAGTCTGTATTTTAAACACTTTAAAACCCAGTGAGACGGAGGGAATATAAGGTATCAGGGCTTTAAGTGCCTGGGAACCACCACCTGGGAACAGCTCTCTTGAGGGCAGCTTGAAACCATTTCTTGTTGCTTTGTCTCCTTGTTGGAGACAAAGCTTCTTATAGCCCATCACTCTGCTTTTGCCTGCTGTGTAGCCCTTCCCTGCAGCCCCGAGCCAAGAATTCATGGGGAGCAAAAGTAGGGAGTTTTAGCCAGAAATCTTAGATAGGAACTTCATGGAATCTTATTTGTATGTTTGGTGCATAATGAGAAAGTTTTACCCCCATCTCTCCTTTTGCCACTGGTGGATGGCAAGTAAAACAACCCCAAAACCATGGGAGAGTCAGTAGTGACAATCTGCTGTGGGCTGTCCTGCAGCCCCACTCTGTACACCATGATCTGTTGTCTTCTCAGTCATGCAAGAGGTCTGCTCTGCACAGCTTTTTTCTCTGCAATCTCTAACATCACCCTGTGAGATAAATGGGGATCATACATGTGGGATAGGCACAGCAACACTGGAATGAACTGCGAAATCCTGGATGTCAATGGGATTTCTCACACTCTCTGTATCCAAACCAGCCTTCCTGCCTTTCTACAGCTAGAAACACTTCCAATTTATAAGAGAAAACACACCAATTAAATGCCAAGAGTTCTTGTTTGCAACCTGTCGACATTAGTACTGCAGTACCTTTCCCTTACTCAAAATAAATATATATAAAGAAATGCTTTGGCAATGGCATTGTGGGAGTATGTGTATGTGTGTGTGATTTTAGACTGTAACTTCAAGGGTAGATTTTCAGCTGAGTTTTCCTCTACATGTCCCCAGGATGGCAGGACTAGGGTTATATGTGTCAATGGCCATGTGAGGATAAGCCTGTGGTGGGAGGATTTCTGAGCTGCAGTACTAAATCCTTGCTCTGTTTCTATGGGCCTCAGGCTAAGAACAACTACTCTCCTCCATGCTGCTGTAACCAGGTGTCTTGCAGGTGTCTTTGCCAGAGGAGGGACAGTATCAGCTGTCTGACTTGTGAAGAAGCTGTTGGGAGATGCTTGCCTGGAGGGGGATGTATATATAGAATATATACATCCCTCCTCAGCTACTAATTTTTTAGAATTTCAGTTTCTGCCTGATAATGGGAAGGTGACAGTGAAGGAGAAATATTTTTTTTCCAGTCTTGGTGGAAAAGGGCTTTGATAAATAATAGGATGAGCAAGACAGGAAACATTATTTCTGGGTATTACTTTGAGCAGATGTGGACCCTAAGATTAAATTCTTGATTTTTAAGTGCAAAAAGCCTCTAAATAAAATAACATAACCTGTTGATCTTATTTCTACCTAAAAAATTAAAGAAAGAATTCTTCACTAGTACATTTAAAGTGGATGTTCAGCTGCTTGGGCTGGGATGGAAGGGATGAAAAGGGGTGACAAACACAGCTCAAATACTGTATTAGCCCTTTTATTTATTTGTTATTACTGCAGCACCCAAACACGAGATAGGTGGTTGCTGGACCAATTTCTAGTTGTGTCTGAAAAACTCTAGCTGCTTCATAGCTCCAGAATGTACCCAAAATAGAGTTTTCTTGGCTAACATCTCTCCTTATCTTCACATGATAGCATCTCACCTATGTGTCATTGCTGATGGAGACATTGCAGGGTAAGAAAAGAGAAGAAGAAATAAAAGTGAAGTTCTGTAACTACAGAGATGTGATCATTTGAGAATTTCTTGAATGCACTGATGTCTTAGAAGCTTAGATACCATGGAGATAGTTGCCTTAGCAATGTTTTAGCCACATAAGCATTCACAATCAAACCTGCCTCTTGTGGCAAAATGATGCTGTGGTGTTTTTTTTGTTTTTCTGGTTTTTTTTCCAAAGCTTTTCTGAATGTACAATAAAGCAGTTTTATGGGTTTTAAACTAGACATCAGATTTTTCTCTCAAGACTTCTTGTCCTTGACATTCTTTTATTTTTTTATTGATGTTAATTCTGAAAATAAATGTCTTTCAAGCTAAGGCTTTGTACATATAAGAGCCTGTCTGATTTGGTCCCTGTTCACCTCAAGATAAAAAAATCCTACTTAGAGGGTGAGAAAGGATCAATTTCAGAGGTTGTGTTCAGATTTTTGTCTTTTAAAAGTTGGTACAGCCTGAGTTGCTGTAGGTTTAACATTTCCACAGCATGACATAATTTCAAAATCTGTGTATTTTCACAGTAGGAGCTCTGACAAACCAAATGTTATGACAAATGGAATAAGTGGGCAGATATCTCTATTATGATTTGCAGAGTATCTTAATAAAACCAGTATGTAAATATGTAAAGTGAGATTGATGACAAAAGCAATTATCTCCTCAAGTTGGAATTGGAAGTATTTGCATTGCAAAGTTGAGTTTTGGAAGGAAGACAGTTTGGAATTTTAGAACAGGCAAAACTGCTGCTAGTAGGGAAGCAGACAGTAGGGCAGAGGTGACAATAAAGCGTTGGTGGCTTCCATGTGATGTGTATTTGTCCTCCCAACACCTCTCAGCTTTAGATTCCATGCAGGAGTGACAAACATGGCTTTCAGGACTTTCACTCAGGATCTTGTCTTTGATCACAAAAGCTCTGTGGTTTTCAGGCCATGGAGAAGCCCTGGACTGTAGCTGTTTTTAAGGTTGGAGCTTTCCAACCTCAGGCCCAGCAGCTGCAAGTCCAGATCTCTCTGGACTCTGGCTGTTGGGCTTACAGCTACCCACTAGTGAAGTATAGAAAGGTTGAGGCTATTGCAGCACTAGTTCCAGAGATAACTTTATTTCCCCGAAGGGAGAGTACTACAACAGTCTCCCTACATCAAATAACAAAGGACTTTTTATAGGTTTACAGAGGATTGAATTTTCTACCAATAAAAACTACAGCTTTTAAACTAACCAATTATCTTAAAATTCTAAGTAAAAAAGGACCAATAACTTGTTGGCTTTAAGAGCCAATAGAAATCCAGAAAGATAACAGGGTTTTCGATAAGGGGGAGGGGGTCTGGTTGCCAGGCATTCAGTAACTATGGGATGGCATTCCATGGATAAATTTTAGGGGGAGTAACATTTTCTACACTGCACCAGCTCAGTGACAGCATGTTTGGTTTTACTTCACCCAGGTTTGTGCTCCTTACACCAGGCATCCCTTTATGGAAATATCTAGAGGAGAGGTATAATCCATTGAAGATTGAAGTGTCTTTAGTGTTTCTTGGTGCATGCTAGCTATGCTCTGTAAAAGCAATAGATGCTACCTTCTTTCTTTCAGTTGTTTACCACACTCTCCTTACCTTCTCTTTCATTTTTCTCCCTTCCAAGAAAACCAATAAAGCACAATTAAGAAAAGGCTTATTTATGTTGATCTTTTTCTGGCTGTTAATCATAGTCTCATAGAGCAGCTCATGTTGGAAGAGACCTCGAAAGACCATCTTGTCCAGCCTTTTGTGGGAGCCTCAGTGAGATTGTCTGGTCTGTTTAGTTTTGCCTTTAAAATCTGCAGTGATGAAACCTTCACCCCTGGGGATGTTGTTGCTGTTACTGCAAAAAAACTTCTTTCTTGTATTGAAATGAAACCTATTCTCATGCAACTCATACTCATTGCCTCTTTTCTACTTTGTGTGGCTGGTTGTGAAGAGAGAGCCTGTCTTCTTTGTATTCATCTTTCAACTACTTTACAGTTGAAGTAAAGTCCAACTACTTTACCTACAAGGAGGTCCCTCTTGAGCCTTTTCTTCCTGAGGCAGAAAATACTTAAATCCTATAGTCTTTTCTCATATGGCAGATTCTCCAGCTCTTTGATCATCTTTGTGGCCCTCCTTTGGACTTGTCTAGTCTGTGCATCATTTTTTAATTGTGGGGACCAGGACTGGACACAGTACTCCAGCTACCATGCAATGATAGGAAGAGTAAAGTCTGTCAAATAAGCAGGTGAAAAATATTAGGAGATGAGAACTAGGGGCATTGAGAATAGAAAGAAATACAGGACTGGGAGGAGTATGCCACCTGGGGCATTTCTAATTTAGATTAGGTTAGCAAGCCTACCTTTACCTGGAGTCAAGATCTGTGTTTGTGGTGGCTTGTATGTGCAGTCTTTTTCTTTTTTTTTTCAGTAACTTCCATTCCTTTCTAATCTGCAAGGCCATGAGAACTCAAATCTGCATGAAATCATAATTGGCTGTTTGTCATTTCATTTTCAAGTGATTTCTCCCACTGGGACTGAAGCAGAGCCTATTATTGTGCTATTTTTGCCCCACAGCCCTGCAGGAGTACCTAAGTGTCCTGTGCTGAGATCTCCACAGGGAGGAGCAGGTACGTGTTCTGACAAGGCTCTGCTCCCCCACCAGAAGGATGTTGGAGGCTGACAGGCATGTTTGCCAAGCTCTTGCTGTCCTCTGCAGTGGCTTTGGCACTTTATGCTGAAATATTCCCTGATTAAACTCCACAGCATGTGTTTAAAACAGGCTGATCTTTAATTCAGTTATCATGTCTGAGTTGTGCACTTTTATGGGATTTTGAAGTGGTTTTTATAGCTTTTCAGGTTGAATTTTAATCATGAGAACATAAAAGCTTTTTGATTGTTATGCACTATTTTTTGTTATAATCACCATTAATAATCATATCATAAAACTTCATGTTCATCAAGGTTTGATTCACATTTTAGAAATGCCTCTGGCAACAGCTGGGACGGCATACTGTCTTCATAAAACTCAAGTACCTGTTGTGCTTAATGAGGGTCCATCATCCATAGTGGATCTGCAGCAGGACAGGCTTTCTGAGGGAGCACAAAGGCTGGTGGAGAGTGATGGCTTCCATGAGGCTGCTGCCACCACAGTTTCTGGAGGTACAGCAGTGTTGTGGTGGTGAAGCAGTGCCCTTGTAAGCTGGGAAGATGTTCTGCAGCACTGACTTTTGTGCCAGTGAAACAGAGATGATTTTGGATTATTTTATGGGATAAGTCAGTGCAAGTCACTGGGAGGTTTGTGGGAAAAAATCATGGTAGTCATGAAAAAAGTAGAAGACTTTTTATTTTATTTATTTTATTTATCTAATTCAGTGTTTATAGTGGCTAATTTTGAAGTTGCAAAGGTATTTAAAACATTGGAATCGTTCATGGTGTAAATAAATGAACAAGAGAAATACCCAAAAATGCACTCAAAAGAAATCTGATTGGCATTTTTAACATACTTGTCATGCAGTAAGCATTGAGTCAGTTCATTTTAATCCTAGTATATTTGCTTCCACTTTTTTAGGAGAACGCCCCCCAGGGACAGATGTACTTGGATAACAAAGATTACAGTACAGTTTCTAGACAGCAAGAGATGGAGCTGAATCAGACATCATCACATCAAACCAGTTTACCTGCAAAGGTGGCGGCCAAACCAGTGACCAGAAGTTGCAACGAGCTGCAGTTATTAAAAGAGTATCATGGTATGGTAGCAAGACTTGGAGAACCACAGACCCTATGTGAAAAATCAGCAATAGAGGAGGATGGCTGCATTGCTCTGGGGGAGGATTTCACTCCTGTGCCTATGCAGGGAAGGTAAGAATAAAAACTAACAGAATGCTTTTTCTCCATATCAAAATTAATTTTTATTTCCTCACAGGACAGATACGTATGTTCATTAAGTGAATATTTCTCCCACTGACACAAAGAACAAAAACCTTAATGGAACATCAGGGCAGTTGTAATTGCTGTGGAGGGGTCATGGATCACCAGATTTCTAAACTAATTTCAGCGTTAATAGCCACCACGGGCCAATTTTGCTGTGTTTTCAAGATCAGACAATTGGCTTTTCTTCTCTACTTGGTGACAGAAAACACACAGAGATAAAGCAGTTTTCACATCCCACCATATACCTCTTTCAGAAAAAGGCATTATAAGGACATAGAGTGAATCACTACAGCTCAGGCTGCAAACACTAAAGTGGCACAATATAGCACGACTCTGACAGCTGACACACCATATATCAAGTGGACAAGGACTGTGTGCTTCCTCATGCATCCTCTCCCACATCAGGAAAGGTGCAAGGGTGTTAATCTTTCCTGTTGTGACAGCTACAAAATCAGCAATTCTATTTGTAAATGCTTAGAAATAATTTATAGACCCCAAAATATTTCAGGTGGATTTTGAAAGCTTTGAACCAGCAGCAACCACAGTGAGTGGAAGTCAGCCAGGGTGGACTGACAACTTTTTTGGGTAGTTTTGAGCATCTTAAAGGTGGCTTGACAGAACCTAAAGTGAGAGAGAAGTGACAGCACTTCCAAACTCCTGTAGAGCACAGACCTTGAAGTGCTGCCCAGCAGTGTCTACAGTGAGCATGGCTTACACTGCAGTTGTGAAGTAGAGTGCCAGGAAATATCTGGAGCTCAATACTGGAGACCTTTGTTGTGTGGCTACAAATGAGGAAAATCATTTCATGTGGGAGGTGCAGTCCTAGGGGCTCCCCACAGTTCTGGCTGTGCTGGTGACATCTCTGGTTTGGTGAGCAGGGCTGAGATCTGTCCCATGCCCCTGCATCTCAGTTAGAAGAAAATGTGCTTATCTTGGGAAGAAGGGAAGCTTGGGGCGTTTTGGTAAGTTCCCTGACCTGAGCAAAGGAGAGCCAGGCTAGCTGGATTAGTTTTGTTGCACTCCTTACTTACACACATCATAAGTACAGCATAGAAATCTACAGCAAACCCAGTCAATGTTTTAATGTGCATCTGAAAGTGTTTCTGTCAGAGTGAGAATTGGAAGTCATTACAGCTATGCTTTCCAAATATTAAAAAGTAATCAAATTATCAGCTTGACCAAAAGGGCCTATAAATCCTTTAGAATTTTTTCTTGAGTATTTGAGGATATTTTTGTTTTGACTCAGAATTTTACTGACAGAAACAAATCTTGTAAAACTTCTTCAGTTCAGTATGTGAAGGGTGAGTTAATCTCTTATTCTGAAAGAGCATGGTAATTACAACATATATGTGAAAATGGAGGGAAGGCAAGGAAAGAGAAGGGAAGGACTGAGTGCATCTGAAGACAAGATTTTTCTTTTGTGAATTTACATCTATATCTTACTACAGCTGTGTTTGCCAGTGCTATTTTACTCTCCTGTTTACTATCCTGGCACTTGAACAAAATCCACATTTGTATTCCTACATACCAGCTTTCACTGTTCTGGCTAAACTTCTTCCCTGTTATTTTTCAGTGAATGATATGAATTTATGAATTGGTGATATACAACTTCTGTGAATCTCTGAACCAGTCTGACAGCCATCTCTGGTCTCAGGTGCCAGAGATGAAAAATACTGGGTCATGGGGGAGCCCATTTTCCTGTGAGCACAGGGAGTAACTCCGAGTCTTTTGCTGACACTGTTAATGTTGGGTAAACTGGAGTCACTGTGCATGATTTAGGAATAGAGGTACAATTGAATACCCATACCCATGCTCCCTTTCAGACAAACGTATATCTAATCTTCTATAGCAGTATATTAGGGTTCAGGAAAGGGTCTTTCAAAATTTCTGCTTGTTGATCTTTCACCTTGCTCTTCCAGTATTTTTTTTTTTTTTTTTGCATGAAGATTAAACTTATCAGTCTCTCCTTAACATGTATTTTTAGCAAATATACATCAGGTGCACTTAAAATATCGATATGACCTGTATGACCACTCCATATCAGCAATTACTCTTAAATCACAGGGACTACCCAACAGAATGCAGATAAAAACATGGATAAACTTTTGCAGAGTTACAAGTTGTTTGATTAGTTTCATTAGAATGAGAATTAGCTTTCCATGCAAATTGTTCTTCTGCTTGCAAAGAAAATTACTGATGATTAAAAAAAGAGGAGACCAAATTTATTATTTTTTTCCCATAAAGTGGTTCACTGAATTGGCACGTCTGTATGGTTTGTTTTAATGCATCTATTTAACTTAAATTGCTGAATTATCTTTCAGGATAAGACTCCCACGTTCTCTAAATTTTTCAAATGTATACTGAGACAAGACTTTCCAAAGAATCTATTTAATGGAACAGAGGATTTATCTTGGTCTCTAAAATTACTTTTAAGGTAGTGTCCTTGTGTTAAGCAGGGCCGTTTATCCTGAGACAGAGATGTCCACCCTATTTTGGACTGAGCATTTCCTTTTGATTGCAGCACAGTCCTGCAGATATTTCGTGGTCAATGTACCTGTTGGGCTGCCTGTCTGTAGAATGCCTTCTCATTTACTTTCCATGTTGAAGAGTGGCACCTTGTGCCTCCAGGTTTTACTGCATTGTCTTAGGTTCTTTTGGCTCTGTGTGAGGAGATCTGGACCATCCACTGTGGTCACTCCAATGATCCTGTATTTCCAGAGTGTCCTTCCCCTAGAAATAAACCTGTATGCCTTCATGTGAACAATGTCATTGCTTCAATACTGCTTGCTGTGGGCAATGTAGGCATGCCTCTCTGAAGTGGACCACGAAATAGCTCCAGTGACATCCTGTTCAGCCAGGAATGTTCCTGGCCTAGGTGTATGTTTACACTGAACTGTGGTGTACTTTGGACTATCAGAAATGCAGCTTTTAAAGTACCAAAACATGGCAATGAATTCTGCATTTTGATATTTCATTTCTCTCGAATTCCTCAGACTTTAAACAATGGCTTGACCAGGGTCCTTTTTGTTACAGTTACATGGAAGTGACCTTTACAGTCAATGGACCTTGGTCCAAACCACATTCATGAGCTCCTTACCTTGCAGGAAGATTCCACACTGCTTTGTGTCTAGAGACACAGGCTACTCCCTTCTATCATGTCTCTGTATGTACAGAATGTGGCCCCCAAAAAAGGCCCTTTGGTCTCATCATTATCAGAGCTATTTGCATGGGAAGAATTTAACAGCATGGGTCTATATGAACCAAATCTGAAATCCTCCTTTGTGATCCATGGGAAGGTGGTGAAGTCAGCTATTTTTGTCTCAGGAGTTCATGAGTATCAAAGGTAATCTGTAGAAATGAGGTGAATATTAATTCTTAATTCCGTGTAAGCAATTACTTTGCATTGCTCCACTGAAGCTATATTTGGAGTTTTATGGTCATTTAATATGATAGTCCTTAGAAGACTTTTTCTTTATTCTTTGTGCATCATTAAGAAAATCCATCTATAGGACAATAAAAAAAAAAACTCTTCTTTTTTTTTAGTCTGTTTGAAAATGTGTTTCAGCAAGCAAAACTATTTCTTTCAGCATTTCTCCTGTCCCCCAGTTTCACCTATGCAGTAAAAAGTAAAAACAATCAACCAAATCCACCTCTTCCTGAATCTCTGGTCTCAGGATCAGTAAGGAGATTGGTTTGCAGTGAGAAGGTCAGTGTGTTAAAAATGTCTATTGAATCCTTGGTTTGTAGCAAAACAGCAGGAAGATTTCAATTTTATTTCCTGTTAGCTGGAGAAACTGGAAGAGGAGAAGGTATTGTATAGTGAAAAGTCAATATGAGAGTGAAATTATGCCTTTAGCTGTAAGGGATTATAAATCTCAATTTTGATTTTTAATTATGTTGATATATTGCTACTTTTAAAAGACATTTATGAGATTTAGAATTAGATGTCAAGAAGACATGGTTGCTGTCTAAATAAGTAAAATTTATGTGACAATTTAAAAGCTTCTTTAATTTGTTTGACAACTTAAAAGACAGGGGAAAAGACTAAGGAAAAAAAACAACTCTAAAACAATAAAACCACTGGGTTTTTTTGTGTGCATTGTAAGGCTACTTTTGATCTTAGCCTTAGGATCATTAGAACACAATGGGATCATCTGTTAAACAAACAGAGAAAGCATAATTTTCACATCATAATTGCCTGTTTGTGTAGGATCCATTCTGATTTTTAATGTCAATCACACAAACATTAAAGAAGAGTCCAGCACAGATAGATGACTTCACAGCAAACTGCCACCTTGATCATTCTCAAGTGATGGTTATCTTGCTTGCTGTCTGAATGATGCCACTTCAGCCTTTCTTCTCATTTCTTATCCATAGTGGATGTTCTGTATTTTGATTCCCCATGAGGATCTTTAAATGCTATGACACTGCAGTAAACAAATGATATGGAAGAAGTTTTAAAGTCTGATTTTGCTAATTGATTTAGTTTGGTGCCTTTGGTTTTAAATAGATCCTCTCAAACATTGATGGCTTACATGGAGGCATGTGGCTGCAACACAGCTTATCATGAGCAAACTGTGTAGAGGCATGGAACTGCTGAGACTCTTAGTTCAGTTTAAAGCTCCCTACTGTGTCCTCCACAATATCATAAAATGCCATTCAAAGCCTGAAAAGCTCAAATGAAGCAATAAGCAGCTCTAGCAAAACTTTAGGTTGAATGGTAGGAAGTATAGCAGAAAGCCCATATTATGCACAATAGGCAAATAAATAAGTTATTATAGGGCTCTGCTGCCCTATTCTAATTTGCTGTTCTGCATTTCCTGGGAAAAAGGTATCTTGCCATGGTAACAGAAGGAAGACTGAAAGGTAGTTGTATGAAGTAACTTAAAGAGAGTGTTTTACTTCATTTGAGCAAAAGAGGTGTGTTCAGCAAAAGACTGATTTTGACATAGTTTCTGCTGTTAATGAAACATACAGAAAGAGGCTCCACTCATTGTAAGTTTCTCTGTGTTCAAAGTTGTTTAATTTTTTGTTGCTTTGTGTTATTCATCATCTCTGTGCTAATTTTTTATAATTATTCACATTATCTTGGATTGGTCATATACTACAATTTCTATTCTACCACTGACAGGCTAAAATCACAATGTTCCCATGTAGCCACTCAAATGCTTTTTGCTCTGACAGAACATTCTGTAAAAAAAGAACCCACCATTATTAATTTTTGTTTCTGAGTGCTCTGTTGAAAGAATTAGGGGGTATTAATTAACTGCCTCACACTTTCCCAACTGTCAGGCTAAACACTGAGCTTAGCACTCATGAAGAACTTGCAGTGTACTAACCTCCAAAAGCAAAATGTTTCACTTGAGTGCCTGTGACATTCCACAAAGCTGTTGAATTTTGCAAGCAGCTGCTGTTTTCCTAATAGTTAATAATATGGCAATGTGGGGTTTGTCTTTGTGAGATCCCTAAGGCCAGTTGTGGAAAGATGTCAGTCACACACAAGATGGGACTGGACAGCACTTTCCTCATGCAAAACACTGCTTAAACAATGAAAGGCTTTTAATGTCAGAATTTGGGGTTTTTTTTAATTGGAGGGTAAAGCCAACAAGTCAGTCAGACTTTGAAAAGAAATCTGTTGCAAAGGGTCACTCACAGTTGAGCAGGAGCACATGCCTGGGGCTTAAATAGCTGACATGAGTGGCCATCTGTGATGATGCAAATAACTCATACACTCAACATCTCTCCATGAAGCTTTTCGTTGGAAAATTGGTCTGTATGTTTTGCTCCTGGCTGATGTGCATGTGTGCAGCTGGCAGCTCCAACATACTGAATGATTTACAGAAATCATAACTTCTCATTAGCAGCTGGACAAGTTATACTAGTTAATAAGATTTCAGTTTTGTCCCAATTTTTCTGCTATGTAGATATGCATAAGTTTTATGTGAAGAAGAACAACTGAGTTTTCATGGAAAGCAACATGGAAGAAGGAAAAGAAGGCATGGGAAATCCATGGTCCTTACATATATTACTGCATCAGGTGGGCATGCAAATAGGCAGCCACTGCAGTACTATTTTTGGATGGTACATGGTCTGCACGACAACATGGCAACTTTTTTGTGGGTCCAGGTTCTGCAGCTGAAGGGTAAAACAAGACATAACCTGAAAGTGAAGCCAAAATATTTGAGAAAGGGAATAATGGAGAGAAATCTAATGTTTGACAATAAGTTTCAGCCATTGAAATTTAAGGTGTGGATCTCAAAGAGCCTGAGGTGGAGTAGGAGCCCATGAACTTTGCAGAGCATAGAGGGAGAGGAAAAAAAGCATCTTGATTTCATGATCTATTCAAAAAAGAAGTAATGCTAGTGGGAGTTACTTTATGTAGTTGTTTGGTAGGAAATGGATACACAATTTCTGCTTTGCTCTGAGTAGTATTAAATACATATCTCCCAGTTCTCGGTAAGTGTATGTGTCCACATGCACCTGCCAGACACAGTTCATCTGCCAGACTCCAAGACTATTTTTTTTTTTCTTTCAACATAATTTCTAAAATAATGAAACATCAATTAAAACAGCAACTATGACTCCTAGCCTATTTTATAAGAAAATTTCTTGATAATCAGCATTGTATGTTTATATACTCTTCATTCTTCTTTCTAATTACTATTATTTTGTTGAAAATATAAAGGTTTGAAGGGAGAGGAGAGGAAGGGTTTGCAGTTTTTAGTCTAATAGCCAGGGTGATGAGGTAAGAGCTTAGTTAGCTTAGCTCACACTGAACATTTGACCAAAAAAATTGTCTCATCCTCTGCCCTGACTGCTGGGGAGCTGCTGCCAGAGGAGGAGAGAGGACTTTGAGACAGAAGTGGAAGGAGAAGCATTTATATAGGCGGATATCAGTAAGGTGCAGAGGCAGTAGGAGTAGTGGAAACTCTTCCATGGAGCTACAAAGTGACACTGGGTGAAGGTGAAATACAGAGTGAAATACAGAATGTAATACAGACTGTGAGCAGGGTGTACTGAGCTATGGATTGAATTAGGTAAAAGCAAGTTAATGCTGTGATTATAAGCTAGACTCTGATGCAATCAGTCCCCAGATATGAAAAAAAATCTCAACTCCACCCAAAGCTGCAGGTAGCAAGAAGATGAACTTTCCAGTCCCAAACCCTGAAGCCAGACAGCCAAGATAGAAGCATTCCTTGCTAACCCTGAGTATCTTGCACTCATAAGTACTTACAGCTTGGTCTTTCAAACAAAAGCAAGACATGTTAACCAGATAAAGACGGGGAAAGCTATGATTCTTCATAAAATAAAACAATCTCAACCTGTGAGAGAATTCAAAAATACATACTTCCTTCCTTCTTTTTTTTTTCCATTCATAGCTTGCTGTCAGGAGCAGATGTTTTAGAGCATAGCTCTGCTGGTGATGGGGATCTTTCAGTCTGCCCCAAACTGTAAATGTCTCTCTCTTTAGAATTAATTAGCATCAGAGTGTTTTGTCCTTTCATGTTAAAAGCACTGGAAATCATTCCTGAGCTGCAGCAAAAATTTCCCAGATAGCGATGGTCATATAGCAAAGAACTGAAGTTCATGTTAAATTGAATGTAGTTGATGAAAAAAATAGATTAATGTAGATGGGAGAAATTAGCCAGTGAAATAAAAAAAAAAGGTCATGGTCAGTAGTCTGGCAAATCATACGGCTTTTTTAAAAACCTGCTGTACATAAGAAGCTCAAGTGATTTACTATCTGAAATACAGCAAAAGCTGATAAATGAGTCACCAAACTGCTTACAGACAGCAAAAAAGCAAGCAATTCTCTGCTTGATAGGGGCTAATGGGGCTGCAGGGGCAACCTGCAATAATTGTGCTAATGGACCAGCAGCAGTCAGGGACCACACAGAGCTCTGCCCACAGCAGGTCGGACAGCACCATGAGCTGGAGCCAGGGCTGTCAGAACTGGATAGAAGTAATGCACTTGTGTTTGGTTTTTCCTTTAAAATTTTTTTTCTTTGCATATTTTTATATATTTTTTTTTTTAACAGGGTGAAATATAAAACAGATTGGCAGTTACAGCCACTCAGTTTTAAAAAGTGGAGCAGAAGCTACTGAGTCAGTAGTGTGTGAGTTAGCATCATTCAGAAGAAGCTGTGAGAGGCTGAAGGCTTCGCTCACACTTTCAGAGCTACTGTCTTTTCTGTACTAGTCAGTAAGGACAGTAAACACAGTCCATCTGCCATCTTCTCCCTCGTATCCTGGAGCAGAGTTTCTGTAAGGACTCCCCTGCCCAAAGTGGAGTTCTGGAAGTGGGGGAGTATGAAAGCATCTCTCCCAGGTGGCCCCACACTGGCAATTACCTTGAACTCATGTCTGGCAGAGCTTTGCACCTGATATTTGAGGAGGAAATACTATGCTTTTGAGGAATTTACTGTAAGAAGTCTATTCCTGAGTAGGATAAGTAAATATTTTACACTGACTTTTCCTCACACTCTTGTGGTCTTATGCAATTTATTTTCTCTGCTGCCAAGAAAATAAAAAAGTAAAAGCAGTTCCAAATACTCCTTTGTATCTAATCTTCCTAGAAGTAATAGGACCAGCTCTACCTCTTCAGCCATGTCAATGACATGTGACCTGCAATCCTCTTTAGGAGTCTATTGACAGCTGGTTCAGCATGTAAACCTCTTGCAGTGAAAAGGATGAACCTGAGTTTAGTGAATCTGTCTACAAAAATGAAGAATAAACCCAGAATGAGAGTAACAAGGAATACCCTTCTGTTTTCTCTAATGATTCTTTAATCGCATAAGCTAAAAGAGAAGGGCTATGCTGTAATATTATATAAATATGTAGGGTTTTTTGTATCCATTGGCAGCTTATGTCTTCTTTTCCAGTCTGCTCTGTGTGCTGTGTATTAGGTCTCCCAGTGCTTTCCAGTGAAAGCTAAAGTAAAAAAAGCTCTGCAAAGTGGTGCAATGGAACTAATGCATTTTAGACATTATTTTTGGGTCACATTGCTTGGCATATTGTAGTATGTGCCCAAAAATAAGCCAAATCAGAACTGTAAAAAGTGGTGATGTTTCAGAGTGAAAACTTTGAACATCAGTGTTTGGAAAACTATTGTTTTTGATCATTAATAAAATGACAACAAGTACTCCTTACAAACCTGTTCCTAGATGAATTGGAAGTATTGAAGAGGATTACATAGCCAGAGATATTCCAATTTGCCTATTTTGACAGAAGACAGACTGTTCTTGACAGAAGAGAATGATAGATTGTCATAAGGATTTATATATATACGGACATTGTACTAATTACAGTTTTGGATCTATTTTTCTGTTGACAAAAGTTGATAGAGCTACATTGTTAGACCTGTCATGCTTTCCTTCAGCTGTAAATCTGATGTTTGTAAGGCAGAACACACAAGAACTCTACATCAAAAACACTTAACAAACCTATTTACAATTTGGAGTAAAAGTGATCATTTAATTTTCTTGGTATGCCACTCCAAAAATGTCTTAGGCTCAAGCAGATAGGTTGGAGAACAGAGAATTCTGGCTCTTCATACTTCCTAAACTCTAAATGAAACTGAGAAGATTCAGGTCATACATGTAATACTTTGAGATCATCTAAATTAAGTATTGACCCTGTCTTCCTTATATCTAATGGAATTTACTTACTTGGATGCAAAATTTATCATCTGGATCCCACCTGTGCTGCATCTGTATCTCTTCAGGAATTAGGTCTTCAAGTAGGAGCATACTTTGTCTTATTGTGGTTACAGCATTTGGTTATTGATCAAAATAAATTAATATGTAAATGGGAATAATACTTCAGGGCTGAGACTGTAGCCATATTTCTTGTGATGAATAAAACGTGTTGATAGAGTCCATCTTTTCTAATCAATGCCCTTTTAAAAATTTGATTATGTGCTTTTGTCTTAAGTTTGTCTTAAGTTAAAATCTTTTAGCTCTGCCATGTATCATGATATTTTTTGTCTTAAGCCCACATTCTTCTTAATGGTACTGGAGGAAATAATTACTGTAGCTTCAGTTCTTCCACTATTCTAATTAATTTTCATATTCCATAATCTTAAAATAATACAACGTGATTTTTTTCTCTGTTACAACCTGCTATGGACTTCTACTTCTCATTTAAAAAATTTTGTATTTGTAACATTTCTTTAAAACTTGTAAATGCTATGATTCAAATTGATTACACTATTTGCACTCTAAACTGTTATTTTTGTGTATCATAACAACCATTATTCTGTGTTGTTTCTGGAGGTGCAGAAGGGTTACTTTCACATTAACTTTTAATAACAATGTCTGATTATGAGCACTTTAGTGTCTTTTTTGTTTGTTTGTTCTCTGTTTATTGTTTTTTTTGTTACTTTGTTTATTGCTCTGCTGCCGAGAGTATCCACTTACTTGGCTCTTTTGTATTTTCATTTTGTCAGAATATCCTTCAGTTTTCCTGCTGTATCACACTCTATGGGCAGTTTCTTTTTGCAAAGTGCCTGTGCAGATGGTATTAAAAGAGAGTTGCTGATGCAGCGACTGTTGACAAGGATGTCTGGAGTTGTTTTATTGAAAAAATATATGCAAGAATTGTGTTTGTTAACACTTTTTCTTACGTTTCAAGCTTTTCTTATTTGGTGGCACTGTTGGTTCAAGAGCACTAAACTTTTTTGATCCATTTGAGTTAATAATGAAATAGCTGCATAACTGTCTGGTTCAACACATGGCAAATGGAAAGAACTGCATTTTTAATGTTTAAATAATGGTTTTAGTTCATTCTTCTAAGAATGCTAACAAGCATTTTTGATTGAGAAATTAATAGATTATTCAGGCACTGTATCTGCTTCAGGAATCAAAACGCCTGTACAATTTCTTCTGTCTTTAACTGGCTGTATTAGCTGTGCTACACTGCTGGTACAGAAACTGGTAACATAGGGCAGCCATGTCAGCATGGGCTTTCCCCTTTTCTGCAGATAATCCCTTGATGAAGAATTTTCTTTTTGAGTCAGGGGCACTGACACTTTCCCTTTTCTATTTTCTTTTTCTTTGTGAGCGCAGAAAGAAATTGATTAATGCAACCTCATTTCTGTGTGGCCAGAGATTTTCATGTGTATGTTTTTGATGATCTGTAGTCAGAATTTACTTAGCTTTGGGATGGTGCTGATTTTAAAACATACATAACACATATTATGACATATCTCCTGAAGAATATGCTATTTCAGAAACAACATGGAAAGAAGTCAGCTCTGTGAGACTAACCAAAGTTACTCCATTCTGTATAGGGTCAAAGGGAGTGCAGTGTCTGAGAGGAACGAGTCGGGCATCTCTGTGACAGGGAGGGAAGAAATGTATTAAGGAATATGATGTACAATTAAATTATATTGCTAGAACAAAGCCAGCTGACATGTAGCAAGGGGAATTTCCTTCAGAATCCTGAGAGGCGTGATTCTGGTTCTTGGTTTTTCAGTGCATAGCAGCATGTTCTTACCTGGAGAAGGATTAGAGTTTAAATCAGGAGGAAGGGAAGCTGAAATGGCATAATTTTTTTTTTTTAGTCAGTTACCCTATTTTACGGGGGACTTGCTGAATATACTTTGCATGTTACCCTGCATGAGACAATCAAATTCTCAGAGTTTCTTTCGAATGGATTATTTATAATCCTTGGTGTTTGGGTTGATTTGCTTGGTGGTCATTTTTCTTCCTCCTTCTTTTTACTTTGAGAATTTTCAGTTGAGTATTTTTATGGACTCTGATCTTGTGTTTTAAATTTTTTTCCCCTTGATCAGCAACGAATCAAAAATATATGTTTCAAATCTGCTTGTTAATACAGATTAGAAGCTCCTTCTCTGACATTTTAGCCTTGGGGGTCTAGATCTTTAAGGCCTCTTAAGGCAGAAAAAGATCTCTGGTAGCAAACCAGAACCCAAGGCTATGAAATTAATTTCCCGAGGCTTGTAAACGGTGTATGTTAATATGTAACAGCAATCTAAGTGAAGGGCTATTGCAGGGAAGAGCACCATCTTCATGAGATAAAAGTGCATTTACTCTTGAATGATTTCACTGGGTATCATCCAAATATAAGAGAAAATATTTTATTGTTATAAGATGCCTTTTTTTTCAGTGTTTTGAAAGTTTTTGGCACTGATATAACTCAAGGGTGGAAGGCAAATGAGCAGTTATGTGGAATTACTCTGTTTTGGAAGTTACTTGTTAGGAAGTTATAAAGAAGGTGTGTTTGGAAGGACTTGTTGATAGATTTTTTAAATACTTAACCAACACCAAATAACTTTTTTTGATGAAAACTCTTCTGTATGAAAAAGAGATTTGATCTAAGTGCAAATAAAATGTATGTTAAAAAGTACTTTTTATTACACTTAATACAGACATTAGTTGTACAAGGCTTGAATATTATTTAGTGAAAAAGTCTTTTTGTTATCTCAGAGTTAATTCCCCAGGTTCCCTGTATAGACAACATGGGAGATGCAGAGAATGAAAATGATTTTAAGACATCTCTCTCTTGCCAGTCACTGTAATGATCCTAAACCAGACTTTCGGATGGTAAAGCTTATATGAATAACCTCAGTGTCTTATGCTCAGCCAGAACCCAAAAATAAATTCTTAGTACCTGCATTGTAATTAGAATAATTTTAAGAAGTAAATATAATGGAAGGACTTCCAAGTGTAAAAAATCCATTATTTTGTCAGCTTAATAGTATTATTTCAAAACATGACAGCTATATTTCCTATGAGGAAGTATTTATCTGCAAACTTTACTGCTGTTTCTTCTTTGTCTGCTCGGTCTCATGCTCCAAGTTTGAAGCAAATTTTAGCATTTTTGCTGGGTCCAGTCAACCAAGATCAGAATCTACATAAAGGCTACAAAAATTGTCCTGTAATACCTGAGAATTTAACAGATGGAAGTATGCTTGAACTTGCCATGTTCCATTTTATTGTGACCAACGGACAAAATGCTGGTCCCAGCAAGCTTACAATCCTTTGAATCCATTATCCAAAGTATTGGGTTTTTTGAAATAAAACTTAATTTGATGACATCTTATTTTTTTTAAGCTGTACAGTGCCCTACCTCTGTAACACCTCTCCAGGCACAAAAATCCGCCACATTTTATCATGTTGGTGATGAGTGCTTTTTTTGTGGTTGATGTTTGGCTTTTTTTTTTTAACTCTAAGGAATGGAGACTTTTTTTTAGTGTCAAAGTCTTTTTTTTTAAATCGAATTACGAATAATCTTATATCCAAATTCTTGGAATTAAACACATGGAAAAACAATTTTCCAATAAATGCTTAAGAAAGGAAAAAAAATATTTTTCATTACTTGATCTTTATGTATAGCTAACTAATTGCTCTTTTCAGTCTCCAAAACTGGAATGAGTAGCATAAGGATGTATGAAAGGCCAGAAGAATTATGCATGTCATGGCTTGTCAGTACAATGCTTGAATGAAGGAAAAATTTTTATCAAAATAATCCTGCCTCACTGTTGTATATGAAGGTGTTCCTTCATCTGGGAAGCGATCAGTAATTTTGTTTTAATAGTGCTTCCTTTTCTTGCATAATTCTTCAATTTAGCTGCTCTCTAACTTAGTCTTTGTGCTTTAAGATATGTTCCCCCAAACCTTTGAGACTACAATATTCTATTACTTCAATGCTTGATGAGTCGCAACCTTCTCTAGACATTGTTATATCATCTAGTTGTGTCTCAGACCTATTCTTCTGTTCATATTTCCATCATCCAAGCACCCCATATTGCATCTTTAAGGGAATCTGGTCAGATATAAAGTTAAAGAATTAAGTTGTGACCAGTTTCTCAATGTTTGAGATTTTTCAGATTCTCTTATGGACTACAAAAAGGTATGATCCCCTTTATTTGTCATAAGTTCAGTTAGCAGCAGAGCTGGTTAAGCTAAAAGGCCATTGTGAATGTCAAGAAAAAATGATGGCATTTAAAAGCCAAACCTGCAGAATACACTGAAGTGTCACAAGTGTAGTCATGCTTTAAGTGTTCTTGACAAATTGCTTCCCTATTGCAGACTCGTTTTTCAGTATACCTGCAACATTGGCAGATAATACCTCTTAACAGGTTATCAGTGTAATCCAAAGTGAAACTGAGGGTTTGGAATTTGGACCACTACCCATACTGGCTCCTGATACCTCTTTGAAATGTGCAGCTTGCTGGCAGTTTCTTACAGCTAAACTCTTTTGGCAGCATCTGCTCCTGAAATATATTTTCTCCTTCAGACTGTCTGCAGTTTTCCATGTGGTCTGTAGCTTTCCAATTTTCTTTGCTGAAGTGGAAAATTTAGAGGAGGAAACAGCAGATATGCTTTTCAGTGCAACTTCTCACGCCTTCAAATGGCAGGTTTTTGGACCTGCTGTATTGCTGTGGTCCTGCTGGATGCTCATGAAATCAGGGCTGACATGTGTCCCCATCCCCACCCCATCCCTGCTCCTTGTTGGGTGCTGTGGGACAGGCTCTGATTGGGAAGATCACGGCCCTGCCAGACCCATGGCCACTCCCTGCTCCAGGCTCCCTCCCACAGGGTAGATGGACTTCATGATACCCTGACATGGGACCAAAAAATGTGGGGAGAACAGTCCCTCTGAGGAAAAAGTCAGAAATGCTTCATGGCAGCTTAAGGGTTAAGTCCTTTCTTTTATATTCACCCACTGGAGTGGTGTTCTGGTCTGTTTATCACCCCACAATGTCTTTTTGATGGAGACCTTCTCTGACAGAGGCAGGAAAAGACTCTTGAGTTAAACAAATTACTAAATTGTGGAGATACTAATTTTTATTTATTTATTTATTTATTTTTCCCCAGAGAAGCACAATAACCCTACAAAGCCTGATTTGATTTAAAAACAGGAGTCACAGGAAGCAGCCTATTTTCCAGGCTATTTTTGTTTCTTGGAATTGCCCTTGCAGAACATGTTCACTTTTCAAAATCAGCAGAAATGAATGAAGCAAGCACATGGTGCATGCCCTATCTAATGAACCATTTCCATCCAGGATAAGCTCAGCACACACTTCTCTACACATTTCTTAAGCATGTTCTTTAATTGCCTGGGGTCTTGGTATGGCATATGTTTCTCAGTTTGGAATAATATAATCATGAAAAAGACTTCTAAGATTATCAAGTCCAACTTTTTTCCCAGAACTGCCAAGTATACTACTGAACCCTGGCCTTAAATGCCAGCCCTACAGGTATTTTAAGTATCTGAGTTACCTGCTGGTAACTTAGCAGTTCTCTGAGCAGTCAGTTCCAATGCTTGACAGCTCTTTCTGTGAAAAAAAATATTTCCAAACAGCCAATCTGAACTGTCCCTGAAACAACTTGAGGCCACTCCCTCATGTCCTTGTTTTCTGGCAGAAGAGACAGATGCCCACCTCACTACAACCTCCCTTCAGGCAGGGAGAGACAAGGTCCTCCCTGACCTTTCCTTCTCCTTTTCTCCAGTCTAAACAAGCCCAGTTCTCTCAGCTGCTCTTCATAAGACTTGTGCTCCAGACCCTTCACCACCTTATTTCCTGTTTGGACGCACTCCAGCACCTCAATATCTTTCAGAATGAGACCTGCCAATTGGCTGTGCCTCTCACAGTGTTGTCCTATCAGGTATGGCCAGCCCTTCAGGATCCCTCTCTGGGCATTCCCTCTGCAGGATCCTGTACAGTCCTGTCTAATAGAAAATTAGAAAAGTCAAATAGAAAATGAGTCTGTATTAAATAATGCTTTCACTACTCATTTTTTCTGACATCTTAATGGTGCATGGGTTTAAAGGATCTGGAGGTTATTTGGTGAAACTACATAAAGCAGGAAATATCTGGACACTGTTTAGAGATGTGAACTCTGGAGTCTTTGATCCTTCTCTTGATTTTGAGTGTATCGGCTGGCCATCCTTGATTTGTGATGGGTAGTCACAACAACTTCCCCATGGTGTGCTACTGCTGAGGAGAAATCATCATGGAGGGTTGTGTCTCTGTGCAGGCACATGTATATGATAAAGTTGTCAGATGTATGCATACAGCTGCTTAGTGCAGCTAAAGGTTTAAGAGCTGAATGCTCTGATGTTGGTCAACACAGTTTGTACCATGTAACAGTTCACCAAAAAGTGGACTTTATCAGAAACTCACAAATACCAAGCCTGGTGGAAGAATGTGTTTTAAATGCAGTAAAAGCTGATCTAAGGCTTTCTTTCTTTGTGTGTGTGGTTTTTTTTTTTCTTTGTCTTACTTTTAAAAATCTTTTTACTTCTGTTGTTTATTTCATTTCTGCATTAGGCTTGTTTACAGTTATGATAAAAGTAATTAGTTCAATTCATGTGATTTGTATAAATGTTTGCTTCTGAAATTAGACTTTATTCTAAAAGAATGTAGTAATGATAAATTAAATTTGTGCTGTTGTTGTAACTAGTCTTCTTCATTATTAATTATCTCTCATATTTTTACTCTGGACTTTTTCTCTTCTAGAAAACTTTGCTTAGTTGTTGAATTTGTTATAAGCTCTTGGCTCAGTAGTATTCTTAAGCTTTTCAGAGGCAACCTCATGCTTGTAATAGTTTTAGTTATTAGTTTAGAATTAGATTACTAATTCAGAGAAGCGATGTCTTCCCCCCCGAAGAGATTCTGCTTAAAATCTTTTATATAGTGAATTTTTAATAAGTTATGGTAAAAACTGTTAATGCTCTTGCATAATAGATATGCTTCCATATTCTCCTCTTCTTCAATTCTGACGAAATCTTTCCCGTGGAAGTGAGAATTACTGCATTCTGTTTTCATAGAAAGAGCTCCCCAACTGACAGTTTTGTACATGGCATAACATATGGGAGATGAAGCATTATATTAGCTGATATTTAAAATGTATCCTCTTTATTATAAGGAATGAAAACAATACATTGTATACCATGATTAATCATTTCAATACAAGGTTAAATAATAGGTTCCAGCCAGATCTAGTGATTATTTTAAGTGTTTGCAGCCTAACTAGGGTGAGTATGCTCTTTTGCTTTCTCAGGCTCTTGTAGGATGTTTCTTTTGGTCTTTGCTGTAGTGCATTTGGGATTGAAACATTGCTTGTGGTTGAACACTAGGGTATCACCACAAAGACTTCCTTTTCCTTTAGTTTAAAATTGCAGGTGTAAAAACCATTAGGAAATGCCTGAAAATGTGCTCAGAGTGTAGGTGTAGTGCCTGATGGCAGGAAGGCATCACCTGAGGTAATGGGAAGCAGTGCTGTGCTGTAGGTGAAAATTGCTCTGCCACCAGCTCTGACTAATGTCTGAGGAGTCATCAACCCATCAGTGGGAGCAACTGGAGTCTCCCACATCTCTTCCCTTCATCTCCTGCTCTCACCATATCTCTCCAGAGGCCAGTTTGACCAACTCAAACTATTCTATGATTCTCATATTTGATGTATAAAATGCTAATGATTTTTGAATCTGAGCTGTGAGAGAAGAACTGTGAACACAAGCGGTGTCCAGCTTACCAGATCCTTCTCTGCACATAGTACAAATCTAGAGTGGTCTTCTCATCCTGTGAACAGGCCTACCCACTATGGCTTAATGAGCTGGCCTGGTGATTAACCTCTTGGTAATGTTGCTGAATTGCTCAGTAGAGTTGGACAGCACTCCATTCTAGCATGTGGGCATAACCAAAGTTTCTAGCTATTTGATCAGGAAGAAACTCTCAAAGTCCTGACCCCAGGTTTTGAAGTGTGTTACATTTTGATTTGTTTCCTATTTACACAGTGTCCCAAATACCAGCTACTTGCAGGGTTGAGGAGCACCAAGAATGATGCTACAATGGTTTTTGAGCACTGCAGACTTCTTCCTCTGTCAGCAGGGGGTCTTTTTGCCTTTGTAGGTTTTGGTTGCAGATGATCTTTTATCTTTGGATTAAGTAGATGATCGAATTGCACCTCCAGCATCTCTTCAGGAGTATGAGGGGTGCAGAGGAGTTTGCACTAGGCTCTCTATACAAGGCTGACTTTCAGTTTTTATAAGCCATGCTATTTTTTAAACTGATGCTTTTACAACTTTTCTTTCTAGAGCTTTCAGCCTTCAAGATTCCTTTATGCCCTAATTAGCTTTATTGTTTATATTACTCTCATTCTCTAATTAGAGTAATCACATCATGGGGGAGTTGAAGCTCTTCTGCTTTTTCTCTAATTATTTTTGTTTTGTCAAGCCTGGCTGTTTCCTGCTGCTTATTCTTGTCCATGTGTTTTTATTCTTTGCAAATTGTTGTTGTCATGTACTAATTGTTTTTACTTTATCTGAAGACCTTTTCCATTTTTACTGTCTTAGTCATTCTTGGCCATCTGCTCAGCTCTGCAGTTCCATTTAAAAGTGACAGGACCTATAGCAGCAAGTGGGGATAACAAAGTGTAAGAAGAAAGTGAAGGTGATATTAAAAGGAAGGTGATGCTTTTAATTAGCATTCAGGATCCTTCAGCTCAGGTTCTGTCGCTTAAGCCACCTTCTACTTGACCTTTATACTTCCTTTCTTGTTGCCAATCCTGTGGTTGCTTTGCCCTTCAGCACTTTTTGCAGACTGGTTATTCACAGTAGTGGTGAAGAGCTGCTGGGGTGTGGATTGTCAGGGAATATGCATATACCTGTATAACATAAAGCAATGTTGGTGCCAACCATCTAACAATTAGAAGAAAATGGAAGTTTTTGTAGAAAGTGTCTGGTTACGAGTGTAAGAATTTACATATCCTAGAAAGAAAAGAATAAAAGGAAGTGCAGACAGGTTAATAGTGTGCACAAAGTGAGGCAAGATCAGAACAGCATATATTATATATAATTTGAAGCCTTTTTTTTTCTCCTGTGGAAAAAGTGATATTGTTGTGTTTACAAGTAGAAACAGATAAATGGTCTTTTCATGAGTCAAATTTCTGAACACACACATTCAAGGTCCACCATCAGAATTGTTATAAAAATGGCCCCATTTGGATGCAGACTTTGAGTATAGTGGGATGCTGGGATTAGCCAGGAGTCTCAGCAACGCTTGGTGAGCACGCATTTAAAGTCCTGATAGTATTCTTGCTATCCCTATGGGTTCCATTTTGTAAAAGCTCTAGGTAGCCTTTTACATTGAAAACCATGATGAGATTAGAAGAGCACTTGTTTCAAAGTACCAGTTTCTCCACTTAGACTTTCTTTTGTGCGATTGATAGTCTCTTGTTTAAAAACAGAAGCACTTTGATAGCTAGAGTATGCAATCATCTCTTCACAGATGAGGTGTCAGTGCAATGTAGCACCTCAGTTGTAATCTGCCCAACATTTGACCTGAGGTACTAGGTAATTGATTCTCTCTAACTCATTCACTTTCTTCAGAGACTAAAAATATGTGGCTTACAGCAGAGTTTGAACGAGCTTTGTGGCCACTCAAGGCTGAAATAACCACATCTGACTGCTCTGCACTCAGCACACCTTCTGACTGAAAACACTACTGAACAAACAAGTCAAAGCAGTACTTGGAGGTTTTAACTTTATAAAGTCAAAGTTCAGCTCTACAAATTGCAAGAAACTTCCCTGTTTTCTTCGTGTTATAAAATAAAATCCTTCTTTTTGGCACGTCCTTATATTTAGAAGATTGAATAACCAGTCACTGTTGTGGATTTATTTAAAAGTCTATGTTTTTATAATTTCTTTCCTCTTACAGTCCAGCAACAGTGGAAGAAATTTTGGGTTTCCTCTAAGTGGGTTTCCTCTGGGTATATTAAGATCTGCATTTTGACTGTATGTCTAGGATATTTCTTTGAGACTTTTTGGTGGTGGGAGGCTGCAGTTTTGAATGGAATAAATCTGAGTGTGCCAACTAATGCTGATTTTGATATGAAATGTCTCTGAAAGAACCTGGTCATGGGAAGATGTTCTGAAATGGCTCAATTATTTAGTCTCTCCCAGAAGCCTGTCCCAAAGCCAGACCTCTGTGATTGTGATTGATTGTCTTCAGCTACTTCTTAAGTTTTGGGGATTTATACTCTAGCAAAAAGCTCCTTCACAATGCTAAGCTGCAGTATGGCAGGAAGTAGCTTACACTCTGTTTAATTATATGCAACACTAGGACCAAGACTTGACAGAAACCATTTGGAAGGGATTGTGCTAGAGAAATGAAGTGCTTGTATTCAGATTTTCTTCCCTAATACCAAGAGTACCGAGGTTACTGTAGAGATTAGTGGATCTGTAGATGGTGATCCGTGCCTCAAATAACATTTATGAGAAATAAATTCTTCTATTATTTTGTATTTTATGAAGTATCCTAGTGTAAACTTATGATTCCCCTGTGAGAATAAGGAAGTAACTGCCATGACTAGTTCAAACTTAATGAACGAATACCCTAATTTAGGTCAACACCATTCTCAAAGAATATTTAACTAATTAGATGGACTTGTAGCAAAATATTCTACAGGTCTGTAGTAAATCATTTTACTGCTGACTTACTATTCTGTTTTTTTTTCTGCCTCCAAAGATATCACTTCAATTTTTCAAAATTATTCAGCTTGAGATCAAAAAACACTGTTTTTACAGAGAAGACACCACTACTGAAGGTTTCCTCAGAGGAAAATGGGTGAGTTACTTTCATTTTTCTCAAAATATTCTTTTCCTAAGTTTTCTTCTATTTAATTGCATGTGGTTCTTTCTTATATCCTAACACTAAACCTGCTGGGAAATAAAGTGAATTCTTTGTAAGCAGAGAATTACTCTGGAGGACCTTGGTAGCAGGGAAGGGGCTGAAAAAACAGAAGGGAAGTATGAAAGGAGTGAGGTCAGGGTGATTAGAGAGCCCTAAGACAGCTGCAGGTTCTGTGCTTTTATTTCCTCTATGTGCTATTACATAAAGTGCACTGAAAGACACAGTAGAACTATAGGGAAGGTCCTGATGATGGAGCTTACACACCAAATCCTGAAGTACATCTGCCTGGCCTGTCAGAGAACTGGTGCTCTCTCTCTCCCTAAATGTCATGGGATTTTGCTCTTGCTCCCCAGTCAGCTGTGTCACCATGAGGAGCTTGGTCAGTACTGAAAGAGTGAGTCTCTTGCTATGAAATTTTCCATAAAAATCTCTCAGAGTGTATATAAGGTTCTGCAAGGTGAGTTGCATCTACTACCTGTTAAAATAAAACAATATTTTGTTTTATGTTTGCTGAAAATGTGACAGGTTGCAGTGTGTGGCTCTTCATAATCCAGATTTTACCACAGATGATGATTCATGGGACAACAGCTCTGCAGAATTTGAGCAAAGGTTTCAACTGGAAAGTGAAATGACAAGTTTTCCCAGATCTGCTTCTTCTGAGAAATATGAAATCTTGGACAGCCTTCAGGTCAAGTTCAATTTATCAAAGATGAGGTCTGAATTCAAACATTAGTTTTTTTAAATTTCTGCGTGTATTTTTTTTATGCATAGATGTCTAGAAAATTATTTATGTAAATTAATAAAATAGGACTCCATATTTAGACTGTATCTTGCCATTGATAGTTTGGAATTGATTTCAGACTGTTCATAATGATCAATAACCCCTTGTTCTGACAAAAATCAATCATAGAAGCTATTCTAAATTTGTAATCAACCATCCTCTATATTGCTTTTAACATTTATTTGAAACCATTTTTAAAGGCCCTGTGGTTGGTTTCACAGCACTTTTTTCTTCAGTGTTTTGTTGCTTCACTTTATTTAAAATATGTGTCTAAAAGTTCTTATGTAGTCATTACAGTAGCTTTTCACAAAGCAAAATATAACTGAGCCTTTTTCCATCTTGGACAACATTAATATATTTCACTCTTTACCCCAAAGTAGTCTTATACATTGTTAAGGCATGGAGGAAATTGAATCTGTTAATATATTAAAAGAAGCAGTATGATAAGAGCTTAACTTCAAATTTTCTCAGGATATTTTTGCTGGGGATTTAACTAGCAAAACCTTTAATTTTAGATATTAATTCCCTCTTCCCCTTCCAGAGGTTCAATGCTTTTTGTAGTTTGTTTTGGTGTCTGTAGATAGCTCTGCAGGGTTTTCATGGAGCCCAGCTCTGCAGGTCCACATCTCCTTGTTGATCTGCTGCGCCTTTCCAGCAGAATGTCACTGCATCTTTTCCCAATCTGTATGCTGTCTTAGCTCATCACTTCACAATTGTTTTCTTCTCATTGTGCATATGGTATTGTGCTCTCCCACTCTGCTGCTGAACAAATGGAGCAGGAGAATTCCAATGACTGCAATTAGTGCAATGTGAGCACATGTGAAGAAGTTTGACAGGTGCTTTTCTTCACATTTGTGGTAGATTTCCCTGGTACTTGATGGAACAAAGGTGTTTATTAGGAGTGTGAAATCCATTTTTTTCCAGTACAGCATAGGTTTATAATCTGGGAGGAGTATATTTTTCTGGCAGAACATCCCTTGAAATATTTTCACTGCTATAGTGCAAGCTGTACATATGGGGTTGGCTCCTTGGCTGCTGTAAATCAGCACAACACTGCCTAGATAGAAAATGAAGCTAAACTGCCCAACAGCATATGCAGATCAGATAAAAAATAATTTGGCTTGGAAGAAGGGGTGAAATTCTTCATAGATTTATACTCCATGCATTTCCAGCTGAAGTCAGATAGGATTGTACTGGAGGCATATATCAGCATAGGATTTGGCACAGGGCATGTACTTGCATTGCTGTGCCAGATTAGCACTGTAGGAAGAGACAGATTGCAAACCACGGGTGAGTCAAAAGCTGATCATGTCTCAAATGTAAGCTGTTAAAAATGCTGCTTCCCTAATAAAAAATGCCATGAAAACAAACAGATGGAAGGAAAAGACCCTTCTAAATTATATATTTATTAAAGCCATTTCCAAAACCTTGTTTTTATTACATTTTGCCAGCTCCTTTGGATGAGTTTGTTATTTACAAACAAGTGGTTATTAATTTATAAATGCTTAATTAACATTGTATTTCACTTGTGTCTTAAAATCAAAGGTTTTTTTAATAATAACTTTAAGTATTACTATAAATTATAAATTGTAAGTCCAAAATGCAAACAAAAAATATAAACTACATAAAAATTGAACCGGTCTAGATTACAATTTATTAATTCATAACACAATAAATTCTCAAAATTCTAGAATGAAACCATAACATAGACATGGGCAGAATTGACAAGCAGGATAGAGGATCTCTGACTAAGCTAAATATTTTCCATAAATCACATAATACCAGAAGAAGTTATCTGTGATGAAGTGCTGATAATGGCTCGTGTCATAATTCCTTTATTTTCATGCCTGTATTACTTTCTTCCTCTCTCTGCCATCTTGCTTTTCAGTAGAGCAGGACTGCTTGGAATTTCTAGAAGCCACCTAGCTGGCTCCCTTCTCCTCTTCCTCTGCCTTCTCTAGATTTTCATGCTGTGCAAAGTTTGGGTAAAGTTGTTACCGCTTGTATTTAACAGAGGACTTTAGCACCTTTGTACCAGTTTGTGACAACACATTTTTATTAGCTGCTGTTTTTTATTAGCTGCTGTTTGGAAAATTTTAAAGAGGGGGGGAAACTTTGGAAAACAATGTTTTTGAAAATGGGTTTCCAGTCATTTATGTTTCTTTTTGTCAATGAGTTGACTTAGGGACTAATTTCCACTGTGATTTAAAATTATTTCTAACATTCTTTAGACTATTCTGCTTTAATATTTTGTCCTGTAGCATCTGTCAATGCAGCTTTTTACTGCACCCTTCCTTTTTCAACTAATTATCCTTGTAACTTGAAATGTTTTCCTTCTTGCTTGTCATCAGGTTTAAATCAAGCCTTGCATTTGTCATTCTGTCAGAAAAACAAGGTTTGAATATTTATTTTTGAAAAAAACAGAATAAGAATATTGATGCTTTCAAAATGAAAATATGTAACGAGATCAAATCAACAGAAAGGCTTCTGTAAATTAAGGCATCAGTACAACATTGATGGCCAGTCAGAAAATTTTTAGTTGAGTTGTGTTTTGAGTAAGATTAAAAAAATGGTAATTTATAATACTAAATCTTTAGATTTCTTACTCAAGTCCATGCATTTCAATATCCACATTTTAATTTAGAGTTTTTCTTGCCTAATCCACTAGGTAGTAAGCTTGGACAATTCAGAATATTTTATGGCATCTCATTTCCAGAACAGGGCTTTCCTTCAGCGAGCACAGACGTGTAATGGAAAAAAAAATTAGGTTTTTTTAGTCGGTTTATGCTCATGGAGTATATTTAGTTTTAAAAGATATTGGTAAACTCAGGAGATTCATAAAGCTTGTTCTTGTCTTCAAACTGCTTTTTCTAATACTTTTCAGGGTGTGTATTATAAGTCCAGTTTTGAGGAAGTCACTCATGGTGCATCTGTCCATGCAACAAGCTGTGCTTTCAGCACAGCCATGCCACCTCCCTGTTATGACAATATTCCTTTGCCTCCTGGGGAGTAGACAAGAACGAGCTGAGGGGTGTCTAGGTCTGTCAGGGGCCAGAGGCAGTAGTGGACCAGTGGTTCCAGGATCCAGCACCAGCTCATTCTGCAAGTCCCCTTTCTGTGCATTGAGATCCTTTCTGGCAGCAGAGCTGGTGCAGGAGCCCTGATAGTCACCAAGGCTTCCCAATCCCCTGCTGACCTTGCTTCGTGGTGTTTGTACTCTGATGTGATGTACTATCCCCCATATGTGCTTACCACGATGTTTCTGAAATGTCAGAGTTGTCAAGAGAATAGAAAAGGCTGTTTTAAAACTAACCAGATAGTAAATACATGTTTCCTTGTGTTTCAGATGCTGTCTAAAATTCCTGAAAGTTACAGGCCTCTTTATCTTTGTAGTTGTCTGCTCTGTAAGTATTGAATTTGTAGCCTTCTTCTGGCCCCCATTTCTTTAGAATTAGTTCAAAACTAGCTATGATATTTTCTATTAGCACATAGAAAGTGTCTAGAGGCAAAAACGTGCAGGGCTTCATGTCTAATCAGACTCCTATCTGGTGCACTAGTCACCTCTCAGGAAAATGTGGTTGGGTAAGCAAGCCAGTTGGAGGAAGAAGCAGTTTAACCCAAATTTGTAGGTCCATTAAGGATGCTTGTTGAATTTAGGATGGATCTTCTGATCCTGACACCTGAGGAATGCTCATAGGGAAAGCTGTGCTGGGGAGGGTGCTGCAGCAGCAGCAACCCTTGCTGGTGTCAAAGGCAGAAGATGATGGGGAGGTTGGCATCTCCTTTGGGTGGACAAAGTGCTGCTCTCCCTTAACTAAATCTTCAAAATCAGCAAAATTTTGGACTGACAGTATAGACTGTCAAAGAATTAAAGTTTATTTTTTTAGCAGCTGTGAGGAGCTCCTTTTTGGATAGCAGGGCTTCTGTGCTGGGAAGAAAATAGATGACACTCTGTATTTCCTCAGGTGTGAGTGTTGCTTTCCAGAGAGATCCTGAAGATTACACCTTTGTCCAAAGAGATATTTTGAAAAAGTGCATAAAATATGTGACTTTGGCTGCAAATTAACAGAAGGAATATTACTTACCCTTGTTAAGTATCCCAGAGATACTTTTTAGCTGTGGTGGAATTAGATCTAAAAATTCTGAAACAATCTCAGAACTGAATGTGCAATTTGAACTTTTAAAAGTATTTGAGATAAGTTTAGCAGGTCTTTTGCAGTTTTTGTGTTACTAACGAGTGTTTATTTTTTATCCTTGCCCTAGATTTTATTTGGCATTTATCCAGATCAAGGTATGCCCTGGCAGATGTTGGCTGTATCATCTCTGGAAAGCTTCTGTATCCTTCTTTCATTGAAATAAAACTGATCTGGAGTTTCATTGATATAGTAGTTGAAAGGATGTGTATTTTCTGTCTTATACCCTGAGAGGACTGGGTGTCCTCAGAACCTTGGCTTCATTTAGACTTGTCCTTTGACTCAGGATCAAGTGCTCCCTCTCCAAGTTGTACTGAATGACACCCGTCTCAGCCCAAGCAACTGTTTAGAAGAACACGCAATAGAACAACCCCAAATGAAAATTACTCATCATAGGTGAATATAGATCTGAATGTGAAAAATCTTTGAGGGATGAACATTCAGTTAGTAAACAAACAAAAACTTTTGCAAACAAATTACATTTCTTCTTCCCACTATATTTCTAGTTTAATCAGTCTGGTCAGAAATCTGCTTGACTCTTATTTCACTAGAAGATGCACCTATAGATAAATTTCACAAGCTCCTGCAAGGTGCCTTGTTTTGAGAAGATGCAGTAGGTTTTAATTTTTGAGCTGCTTTGTTCTTCTGGATACTGATCGATTCCATAGCTTTGGGCAGGGAGAGTCCATTTAAAATAGATTTAATTATTAGCATTGTCACTGTCACCAATAATGACACTATATAGTGCACTAATTAATAGGGTAAATGAGGAAAAAATATTAGTGCTTTAGGGTAATTTCTAATTAAAAGTTGAGATTGCTTTTTGGAGGGAAGGAAATGGACTTTTAGTAGGACCAATGACAACTTCAACTGTAAACTCCCACCAATATTCTGTTCACATTAGTGTTTTTGGTCCTCTTTGAAACTGTTGTTGAAAGCTCTTGTGGTGGTGTGGTGTTGCACAGTACCATGGCTGTCACAGCCTTATCTGCCAGATGAGGATGAATTGAAAATGAGTATTTAAGTTCAAGTTCTAGTCAACTGTCATAGCATAAATTAAGGATTTCCTCTCTTTCCAGGCTTGGGTTGGACCCATAGCTTTTGCATTGTATACATTAACTCGGCAACCAAACGTTCCCTTTGCTTCAGGGAACTGCAGTTGGGACTGGGATTTTAGGCAAACATCCTGTACTTCATGTTTTAGCTATCATGTCAGGACACTTTGAGACAAATAGCTGTCAGATAGTCAGAACATAGCATTTCCATTTCTTACCTGACAAACCCAAAGCTAAAGCTTTTTACTTTGTGTAATGTGTCTTGAAAACTGGATGTTCAATCTGCTGTCTGATGTCACTGAACTGGGGAAAAGTGAGAGGCAAGCAATCCAGCAAAGTATGCCTCTTTTTCAAGGTGATATAGTAATTCAAGCTGAAGAGTCAAGGAGAAGATTGCATTTCTAAAAGAGTTTTGGAAAAGGCACCAGCTATCCTGAAAGTTCATGCAGTTCTCTTCCACTTGGTTACAGAGTGAAGAAAGTATTCCACTTCCTGGCTAGGCCTAGGTAATGTTAACCATTCAGACAGCAGTTTTGAAGATGCAGTTTGCTACTCTCTGAATGACTACAAGAATTTAATGGCAGATTTGCAGGTGTGCTGCAGTAGTCCTCATCACAAAGCCATTGGATGCTATCATATGAGACTTTGGGTGGAAAAGAAGTATCTTAGCTCATCTCAGCCAAATTATGCAAATGAGCACACTTTACCTCTTGCTTCTGCTTCAAAAGCTGTTTAGAAGTGTTGAATAGGTACTAACCATTATATATTTATTTTTTTAAAATTTAACTCCTTCTTCTCAGTTCTGTTTCTTTCCAGAAATGCCCAAGAACATTGATACATTATGAATGTGTGCTCACTATACAATGTATATCCATACACTAGAAAAGTCAAAGCAAAGTGTGAAATATTTATAAAAAACAAATCAAGTAATTACTTTTGGACTTCATGTCCTTTGTCGTCCTGGTATCACCTGGATATTTTTGTTTTTTCTGCCATGCCCATAAGATCTCAGGTTTGTTCAGGGGCAGGACTTTCCTTCTCTGGTGCTGAGGGAGGCCTTCATTAGCTGGTGTGGAAATTTTCAGATGAGATCCCTTTATCTCTGGTTTGGTTTTACTCTAGCTAATTTTCTTCCCATTACCTTCTTTATTATTAGCCCTTTATTATTAGTGTATCTCCCGTTGCTTTTTGTAACCATCCCCATGGGTACAAATCTGGCACGTAACACTGAGATGTGCTGGCTGCAGATTTTGGAAACAACATCTTGCCTCCTGTGAATTAATAGAAGCTTTCTGAGTCTGTAATTTTTTGTGTGATTGGTTCGGGTTTTTTTGTTTGTTTGTTTTTGGTTTTGGTGGTTTTTTTTGTTGTTGTTGTTGTTGTTGTTGTTGTTGTTGTTGTTGTTGTTGTTGTTGTTGTTGTTGTTTTTAAATACTAATTTCTCTACAGGCACCAGACATAAATTCAGTGATTTTAGTCTGGGTTTTCAAAATAATGGTAATGTCTCTCTTTGAGCATAAACACTTGGGATTTTTTAATATTTATTATATAATTTTTAAAATTCTAACAGTCAGCTCTATAATACCAGAAAGAAGTAGGTTTATACTGAAGCCTGACTAGAGGACCTTTTCTGCAGGAAGCAAGATTCAATATCACAGTTGATGTAAAATGTGTGAAGCATTTTCAGATCTTTTTTTCAAAGGCTGTATGTTAAGGAGAGAACATGTTTAATTATTAAGAAGAAGAGATATAGAGTCTGAATAAATTCCAGCATTTCTTTGTTTAATTACACGTACCTATTCTAAGATATGAACATTCTTATTTTCTTAACTGTTTGACCATTCAGACCTTCAGGAGATCTGTCTCCATTAACTGGGTGATCAAAGAGTGAATGAGAAGTATTCTGGTTCTTTTCCACAACTTACATACATTTGCAGACTTTAATAATTTTCTGAAGTGCTAAATATACCTTGTGTTCATTCCTTTCTATCTAATAACTACTGCCCTGATCTAAGCAAATTTTAAGCTTTTGACCATCAATGGGAAATGGACAACTGTAGCAAAATAGACACTAACTTTTTGACTTGAACTAGGCTTTATGAAATTAAAAAGTAATTTGGATTCATCATGTTTTTAAGAAATTGTGCAATCAAATTGTTTACTATTTCACTGTCATTTAAAGAAATGTCTGTCTGCCTGATACAATGTCTTCTTTCTTTCACTGTATCTCATACAGTTATAGCTATTTCTACACTTCTCAATAGGAGAAATATTTTCTTTTTACAAAAAATGGTTAATCTTCAACTCATTTCTGTGCAGTGGATCTCACACCTACCTTGCTGAAGTATGAGTTTCCATTTTTACTCTGTCCCTGACAACTGCTTCAGTAACAACCTTTTCTTCCCTCTCAACATTTGTACTTGCGCCTGTTCATGTTATAGGTGAGGGAAGGTTAGATCAGTGTGGGCAAAGCAATTTAATTTTCCTTTTTTGAACAGATTGTCAGAAATTACCTGGGGAGCTGACTGTGAGTTATTCCTGGCCAAGGAGCTTGCATTTTTGTAAATATATTTTGAAGTCTTTCAGTCCTGATCTGATTGTCTGATTATTTAAATGTTTGATATCTCCCCAGTAAAATTTTTGGAGCAAAGGATGACGTTTTGAAAATTAAATATTTTCACAGCACCCTCTGAGAAGAGTTCCTTACTCACTTGCTCCTTATATTCAAAATAAAACTCAATAAAAATACATAACCTGAAGTCACACCTGAATGGGTATCTGCATACTCTAAATCAGACAAAACCAGAGATATAAAAATTGACTAGACAGGGGCCATCTTCATGGGTATACCTCCATTCCCTCCATAAGAGATTTTGTCACTTCCAGTCCAGGATTGAGGTCTAAAATTCAGAAAGTCCAAGATGTATCTCAATAGTAAAAATATGTTGAATTTTAAATCATAGGATAGATTTCTCTTTTCTTTGGATTCAGTGGAACTATTTAGGACAATTCCCCGTGTGGATGAGTAGTCTCTAGGAGAGTCAGACTTAAGACCCCTTACTATCAAATTCCCTGCTAAAGTTGTATGAATTTTTATGATTTCTGCATGAATTTGCATTATTGATGCCATTGTTAATCATGAAGCAAGGAAAGGTCACTAGAAAATCTGCAATCATACCATGACCATTAGTGACATGGAAAACAACATTTCCTACTTTTTGAACTATATATATAGAAATATATAAAAATATATTTAGAATATATAGAATATATATAGAACAGTATATATAGAACTATAGAGAAAGAAGGACTGTAAGACAAATAATATAGTCACATTTTAGCAGGATTTTCAGCTTCCTTGAAGGTTCTTCTCCAGGGAGCATAAATTAATATAATTAATTACAAAACCTCTCTAATCCCTTTAATTCTTTTTCCCCTTTGAATATTTTTAAATTTTGTTACTCTAGTTCTCTACTGGCAGACTCTCCTCCATAATTTTTCCTTGCAGAAAGCATTTAAAAATCGTTTCTGTTTTCCATGCTGTTGGAAACGTACTAAGCATTTAGGCCTGCAGGCAATGTTCAAGCTGTTAAATAGATGGATGAAGACCAGGACCACATGCAGAGGCAGCTGAGAAGCAGAATCTCAAAGCACAATTGATAAAATGCTGCAGAAATTAGTTTGTTACAGAACTTCTCAAACTGATGGAGCAGAGAGAAAGGATGCATCCACTGTAGACAATATTGGAACTGGATTACTGGCACTCAAAAAAGGGGGAAAATTAAAAGTTTATAGAGCATTCATCAGATGAGAAAACCAACAGGGACGGAAGTGTGTGGTTCAACTTGTTATACTGTGAACGGATGACGTAAAGAAAAATCTCATCAGCTGCAAAGATAGGAAATTAAAAACATGAAAAGCACAAATACTAATGCACAAATAACACCAGTTAAGGACAACATGCAAAAATGGATGCTAAGACCCAGGGAAAAGGCCTTTTAAAAATGGTAATATCCTAGAGAAACTACCATAAGTGACCTGGTCATAAATCAGGATGAATGATGTATGACTACCTCAGAAACTTGCTGAAAAATAATCCACAGACCTAGCATTCTCAAGGTGTGTTCTACAATATACAGAACAGGATATACAAATAGATTTTAAAGCAAGCATAAAGTCAGCCATCTGCATGCAAATACAACAGAGAATCTCTGTCAAACAGGGCTTTTTGGCTGCCTCTGTACATATTGAAATAATTGCGTGATGCAGGGCTCAGTATTTTGGGGACTGACTCAGCCGTTCCTGAGTTAGTCACCCCAGGCTCTCTTTGTAGTTAATAAAGAGAATGCATGTTCCTCATGAGTAATTATTCTCATCTTCATGTAGTGGTCCAAAATGAAGCAATGAATTCCATCTTACAAGGACTTTTATGGAAGCAATCATCAGATGCAGATGTCCAAAGTACAGAAGCATGAACTGTGGTGAATGAATACCAGTTTAAGTGTTTAGCCACTGCATGCCATTCCATCATGCTGTCTACATAAGCCACATAAAAATAAAGTAACATGAAGTGACATTCACATACTCCTCAAAACCTCTTCAGAAAACCAGGAAACACGGCTCTTGGTTCAGCTGGGAGCAGCAGACCTGCTCTGGTGCCAGTGTAAATACAGCCAGCCAGAGTGCAATGCTTCACAAAGCAAACACAAACCCAAATCCCTTGACGGGCTAATTCACAGCAATAATGTGATTTCAAGAATAGAACTGTATCAAAATGAAGCAGTTTAGCTGAAGTGAAATAAAAAATATCACCTCTGGCTGTAAATCTCATCAGGGAGATTTTTTTGCTTTAAAGGGGCACATTGCAAGACACATTACAAAAAATTAAAAAGCTCAGGAAAGAAAAGCATGATTAAATTGCAGAATAAAAGGGAATATTAGAAGTAAAAGGAGAGTTTTTCAAAAGTTGTCCATATCTGAATGATTAAAATTTAGAGGAAGTCATATTCTGGCAATTTAAGGGAAAATAAAAACAAGGTGAGGCAGAACAAAAATATTCTGAAGAGCAGCTTGATTAAAAAAAAAAAAAAAATTCATGCAAGCATGTCTGAAATTTTCTTCTGGTTTATTATGATTCCACGTTTCATAAAGGCTACGATCTGCTGCAGTCTAACAATGGAATTATGACAGAGTCCCTAAATAATGTTTGGAGAAAGATAATTCTGATGGGATTTGAGGGCCTTGATGCAGAATGATGTTCTGTTGTACTTGCAATCAAAAGAGAACCTTTATTTTTTTATTATTTTTTTTCCTTTGGCTCTTTATAATGGTTTTATAAGTGCACAGAATGGAATGGAAAAAGTATCCTTATCTATAGAGGAAAAGAAGAAAGGAGCCACTCTTCTTGAAAATAGGGTTTAATTTTAGACATCCTTTCTAATAGCTCCTGAATGTGTCATCTAGGTAATTACAGGATTTATTTTAAAAGTATTGCTTAAAAGGGAGCTGCCATAATTATATGCACCTGAAGCTTTTCAAGACATAAGTGGCTACACTCCTAGTGAAAAACCAACTATCAAAAGCTGTCCCAAACCTTAGGGTTACTGACCTCAGGTCAGCAGACCTTTCAGAAGTTTTAATTAATATCTCTAGTTAAAGGTACAGATGGAGTTCCTATTGAGACTTCTATAATATCACAAAAAATCTGTGATGCCAAATATTTAAAACTTTCAGAAACAGAAGAGAACTCTTTTAATATCTGTTTATGTTTGCTAAGAGTCGTGTGTGTAGATTCCCTGACTGGAACTTGTCTCCTGATTTGTTACATGTGAGTTTATCTTTTTTATTCTTCCCTGTGTGATTCCTTTAAGATGATTGGGAGCTTAATTTTTTAATTAATGGCATGTCAGTGTTACTGGTGGTGTTTGCTTGACTTGCCTTGCTAAGCAAGGTGGCATTGATATTGCTTTGAATGCATTGGCTACTCACCTAGTACTAGGTCTAGGGGTTTTGGTGTTTGCTTGGGAGTTTTTTTGTTGATTTTTTGTTTGTTTGTTTGTTTGGGGTTTTTTTGGTTACTGTGAGAGATTACTCTCTTCTAGATCCAGAAGACCTCATAATCTCCCAAATCTTTCCCCATTACACATGGACTTAACATGGATGATCTTCCTGGGGGTCATGGGAAGCAGGACAGAGCACAGCACTGCCCTGAGTCCTCTAACTAGCCTGAGTTTTTTCTTTTCCTGTTCAAATCTCTGACTTTTGAGGGCTACAAAACATCTCATTGGGAAAATTGTTTTGTTTTTTATATGATTTGGTACATTTTACTCTCTCTTTATAGTCTGCTTAATGAAATATTAGATGTTAAAACCATAAGATATTCAAGCAAGTGATTAACTTTCATGGTTGCAGTAGAATGTGTGTAAAACTAAGGAGTTATTTTGGTTTGTTTGATTTTTTGTTTTGTTGATGATGCCTTAGCTTTCTATCTGTCACAGACAGGAGCAAAACAATTACAATATTGCTCTATTGTAGTAACAAACAAGCTATGAAGGGTTTAAAAGCTTGGGCTTTCCTCGTTCCCTCTCCTCCCCACCCACCAACACACAGGGATGCTTTTTCTCAACCATGCCAGAAGTGGACTGGGTTTAAAAAACCCTAGATGGATTTGGACTAATAGAACCAGACTTCCAATGGATTTGTGGATCATGGTTGGCTGATTTTTCAATCATATTAGACTAGGAGTGTAGTTTGACTGCAGTTCATGGGAGATATCTCAAGAAAAAAGAAGTAGGTGAAGGAGCTGAGGGTAGTAAGAGTCTGTGAGTACTTCAGCTGAGAGGAAGCTGAAAATATCTTTCAGATATTTGTAACACTGTGGGTAAAACTTTGACCAAAAAGCAAATTGTCAGGCAAAATCCTCTGCAGCTTCTACATTGTTTTCACCAGTACAAATTCTGTGATGTTTAAATTGCTGAGCTAATGGTGTAGCCTTTCATCTAGTACAAGTACTTAAAGAGCTTTACTTCTCTGTCTCTCTGTGTATTTCTGTATGCTATTTTGAAGCTTTGATGGATCAGGCGAAAGCACTGGCAATCAGAAAAGTCACTAGGGAAGATATATCTGGCCTGAACTTGTAAATCTTTTTTTATTAGGAAACTGGTCAAAACACTACTACTTGGTGAGGAGGTAGACATCTGTTTTGTTCTTTTCAAAAATCCGGAGGCATTTTAGCTGAAGAGTGTACTTTTTCAATATAAATTGACTAATTTTTTTTCCCTGGAATTTGTACAGCCTATACTTATTTTTACTGGAAAATGGAAAATTTAGTTATTTGCACCTTAACAACATTATTAACAGCTATGAATCTGACTGACTTTCGTGATTCTGCTCTGTTGAAGTTAGACATAGGAGGCCCGTTTGGGGCACAAGAAGTTAATGAGCAAACAGGGGAATACATCATAGTACAGATCAGCCAGAATGAAGACACAGGATCAAGGAGGAGGCGCCAGCAGCAGGTAATAGTCTTTAAATTCTCTTTCACTTTTTCTGAGATGTGTTTATCACTTATTTCCATCATCACTGTGTGGATTAAGTGGCCATGCTTTTTCTTGCTGTAAAGTGTTTCTATTTCAGCATTAGAAAACTTACTGTAATTAAAGTTGCATTTTCTTTTGCCTTTATAAGGCTTCTCTGGGCTTCCTGTATTAAAATTTTGTTCTCTACATTCCATGCGAAGTGTGTTTTGGCATCCTCCCTCTGGACGACATCCTGGAGGTGTCTCTCACTTCACTGATTGAGTGAAGGTATGAGGATGAGTTAGTTTAATCAAAGCATGAGTAACAGACCTAATCAGGGGCAATTAATTTAGGCTGATTTTATGCCTGATCCACAAAAAACCTCAAAAATGGACAGAAGTGAGAAAAAGAGGAATAAAACCCTGTATCAGAGACATATCACTGTAACTAACTCTGGCTAATATTGCTAAATATGACTCTCTTGCAGGTGGTATACAACTGGTCTCTACCCTTAAGTTCAAGAAGAAATCAGCAGATCATCACTACTAGAACCTTTCAGATACCAAACAGGTTGGCTAAGAGACTGAAAATTATGCATTGAAGGAATAGTTGCCATAGGCTTGACTAAGATAGCATTTTAAAAATAATTATCACTGCATGTTTCAGAAGGGCAGGGAAAGATAAGTCCTTGTTGTTCTTTAAAAGTATTTACAAGACAGGTTTGTACTTGAGTTAATTTCTAAACATCACCTTTTAGAGGGATAGAATTTGTTTGAAAATGTTTGAGGAGTTGCTTGCTTTTGTAAAGATATGGCAAGCATACTGATAAGTACTCAATATAAAATTAATGCACAAATAAAAGGTATTTCATTCCAGGAATAAACAAAACTTCTTTTTCTTTCACCAGAGGCACCATCTTCATAAACATTCAAGCTTTCCTGCAGGAATCTGGAAGTGTTCCTCTCTCCATGAAGCATCAATACCTTCATGCAAATATAGAGGCACAAGTAACAGTTGCATCCATCATCTTAGTAGGTGTCTACGTGCTGATCATATTGGAAGTAAGTCAATTTTGTACTTGGATTTGGTTTTTCCCTAAGTTATAAGTGGAGTACAAGAAAAGTTTTCAGTCTTGGGCTTTGATATAATTTTAAAGTGTGTATATAACTTCTTCATGCACTATCAGTGTTGCTAATGACATGAATAAGATACATGTGGAGAAATTGTTCTGCATTGTAAGTGATTTTGCCAAGTCCTTTTAATGCTGCTGTGATCTTGTATATTTTTCTATTAGTCTCTAAGTTTTTTTAGTATTTCAACACAACTGTAGTTTTGTTGTGAGAGTAAAAATAGGTCAGAATTGTGAAAGGTGTGGAAAATTTGTTTTTAAGTTAATTAGTTCTTTAAGGTACCTCAAATTATGAACTTAGCATACTTTTAACAGGTTAAAATAAACATATATTCTAATAAGTGACTTCTAGGCATTCTTTGACTGTATTATTTGGAGAGGAAATGGAGCCTGAATTAATATGAAGTCAAGGGACAGGGAACTTTTAACATATACTGCAACAACATTCCAAACCTTGAGGTACTAAATCTAATAATGATGCATTGGATCACACTCAGAATGGAAAACATATCATAAATAGTACAGAACTGAATCCTTTGAACTGAAAGCACTTACTGTCACCTTAAAATGAATTGCAGATTGGGAGGAATTTTTTTAAAATTTATTTTTAATTCATATGAGCATCCACATTGTCAGCTCTCTGAATTGAATCATCCTTAATTTACATTAGTGTGAAAGAAAGAAATGAATGAAATCAAGTCTACAAGGTGCTCTACAGGATGTATGTCCAGCATGCTCATTTTTGCCCACATCCATTTTATATTTTGAGCTTTTCACTCTGTTGAAATGGTAAAGCAGAACTTCACTTAATCAAATACCAATAATGGACACACACAACAGAGCAGATGCTCTAGACATTTAGATTATGTTGTTCAGCAACGATTATTTCTTTCTAAACCTATAAATGTCTCTGTGTACATTATAAATGAACTAAGAGATACATTAAATGCAGAGGGGGATTGGACTAGATTTTTCTATAAATATGTGTAGGCATGCAGCACAGTACCAAAATGGTCTTAATAATTTTAAGTGCAACTTTAAAAAAAAAAAACACTGAACCAAACAAAAATCCCCACCCTTAAATCCCCAACTCCAACTATGCAACCTTTTAGCAGTTGCAAAACATCAGATTTGAAATGTATGTAAAGGGGAGTTTTGTGTTTGCATGCTGAAAATCTGCTTTGGAAAAATTAATGTGGAAAAGGAAACAAAGGCTTGAAACTGAAAGGCAGAACCAGGGAAAGCATTTATTTTCCTCTTAGTTTTAAGAAAAAGCCTTAAAACAGCTCATTAAATTATTATTTCTGTGAAAATATCAAGGAAAGATTTGTATTGTAGGCAGCAAAATTACTTCTGCAAATGCAAAGATAGAAATGAATACTCATAAGTAAAGTTTTTTTGAAATTTAGAGTGTGGAAAGCCACATACTACATCATGATATTAGCCATTTTCTCCATAGCATCTATAGGAATGACAAATGCTACAAAAGTAAATTCTAAACTCTTTGCTTTTAAGTTCTATGATCCCCTCATGGATTTCTTGCAAGCAATGGATGTTAATATTGTCAGAATATATAACAGTGTCTTTTATCATATTCAGTATTTATAACTTCAGTGCCTGAAGTCCTGCTTTCTCAACACATTGCACTCTATATCCCTTTAGCTGTTAATCACTGTTAGAGAAATCAATGTTACTGCAGGAGCTGTCTCTATTAGATTTTCATTTTTGGTGTCGCTGCTCCCCATCTTTTATCAGTCTTTTTTAGTTTCCTGTATTTTTTAAATTATTATTTGCAATACAGCTTCAAACTCAGACACTGTGGACACCCAAACCAGTTTTAGAGCTATATTTTCAAACATTTTCTTTAAAAATGAAGAAAAAGGGAAATATTTTATCTGTTACAAATCACAAGAGCCCCCTTTTTCTTCCTGCACAGCTCTTTTTTCCTCAGCATGAATCATAGTTCTTGCCCACAGCCTCCTCATTCCCAACTGTCCTCATCTTTTAATCCTTTCTCGTCCTTGTCCTCTTGTTCTTTGCTACCTTAGTCACCAGGTACTGTGCAAAACAGGCTGCAAGAACTTCTGCTCCCTGCAGATACAGCATGATGGGAGAAGATTGTCAAGCAAGATGTTCCAGTTGGAAACTGGAGTGCATTTACTGTAAACAATTCTATTCTCCAAACTTTTACCACTGTAAACACACAGGGTAAAATCTATCTTGAGGCAGCTGTTTGCCTCCGTGTTAGCATCAAATGTCTAAATTAAGCACCCCTCCTTGTCAGTGGGTCTCAGGATATGCTATTCTTCAGAAAGCAAGCTGTTGAACTTCCTTTCTTCAGGCATTTATTTTATTTTTTTATTTTATTTATTTTATATTTATTTTGAAACTGAATTCATGTTATATATTCATAAAATACAAATATGTTTCTGATAAAAGAAGATGCCCCTTTTCCTGTTTAATTCCCAATGATTTCTGGTTTCAGGCTTACCACAAATGTGAATATTTTCTTACTTCACAATTCTACTACTCTACGTCTTGAAATTTTTTGTATATTTCTTTTAACTCTCTTTACTTGGTCATACCTTAGTTTTTTTTGTTTGAAGTTTGTGGGCTATTTTCTTTCTTTTTTTTTTTCATCTTTATGCAATCATCTGTTCTTTCATGAGATATTAATTCTCTTGAAAATTATTTTCTTCAAATATCAATCTGTTCCCTCTTGGCATTTCAGTCTCCTATTCTCTCCCCTTGTTCCAAAGGAGAAAACCATCCAGCTTCTTGTGCTGCTTTTGCTTTGATCTAATCTATAGTATTTTATAGACTTGTTGAACATCACAAAGTATTTAATTTTGTTCTTGAAAGCATGAACTGCACAGGAAATTCAAAAAAGTGCATGTTAAAATAAGAAAGAAAGAAAAAGAAAGTGTTCCAGATTTGCTTTTGTTGATGACAGCTCTACTGTCTGACCCTTCAGGATTAGTGTGGAAACATGGTTAAGATAGGTTACAAGTAGGCTTTCACATTGGTCTACAGGGACATCTGCTGCAAAATGTGGATGTACAGAGTTCTATGCTGATGTTGCTGTATTAAATCAGTTTACAATGTATTTTCAGACAGACCTTTTTCTATTTTTGATCTTTAAAATATGTATAGTCTCTGGAATGAAAACTTGAAATTTTTTTTTTAAAAAGAAAGCTAGAAAATTTAATTTTTATAAGCCCCTGCTCTGAACATCTTTGTTCTTTCAGCTGAGTGTAATTGATCCTTTGCCTTCTTTGAGTCCCATGATTTCTTTCAGAAAAGCACTTTCCTGTGTAACTAAGGTGATTGTTTGTAGCCCATTAATTGAATGATGTATCATTTCTGGTCATCAGGCATGGCCAAGGAAAAGTAGTGCAGCTAAAATCTCATTGTTCGCTGTCAGTTAGACAGATTAGTCAGATATCAGATAAATATAGTTAGATACCTTTGATTTCTCACCTTGTCCCTGTTTTTGTCTACACAAAATGGGATAATACACTGGTTATGCTAAATAGAAATCTATCTGCCCACCTATATTTTAAAATATCGGTTAAAACATTAAAGTGTGTTTGGCATTCAAAAAAGTTTTTTGAATTGATAAAGCTCTTATTTTTAATTATTAACTACATATTTGCAGCCATGTTGAAGCTGCATTAATTAGAAATATGTAAGGAGGAATGCTAGACATCAATTATTAAAGGATAGAGCTCATTAATTGAAATGAATTAATGTGTGCCCTTGTCCAACACTTTCCCTTAATAATATATTTGTTTTGTGTTGTTGTTAAAATGCAGTGTTAGCTGTTTATGATACTTGAATGAGCAGAAGCAAATGTGAAAGTAATTGCATTTTAAAAGCTATTTTGTAAGACATTACATTTAATCAGGAGAAAAGGCAAAATAACATTTATTATGCTAAACTAATTTTAAAAATTGGAAAAAAAGAGAAAGAGATACCAATAACACATCAAATAGCAGAAAAGTGAAACAAGCAAGTCTCAGAAAATCTGGAGAGTGATATTATTTAGCTTCATACCCTGTCATGTACTTAGCCCTAAGAAAGGATCCTGCCAGGATCTTTTAAATGGCATTTTAATGATCTGACATCTTGAATGACATTTACATGTCCGTATTTCGTCTTAAAACACAAATACTTGAAAGTGCAAAATCTGGCCTTAAAAGTTCTAGTTTCTTACTACCATGAAGTATGGGCTTATAATCACAATTTTCATTACTTTAATGGAAATGGATTGTGTCAGTTTCTCTCGATATTACTTTTCCATTATTAACTAATTTAAATTATGAATAAACATCCCCTAAGTTTAATTTCCTTAACTTATATCAGAGTGATTTTTAATAGCATTTAACCAGCAGAAATTAGATCCAGAGAACAAAACTTATATGTGGTTTTAGTTTGACCATTTTTCTGTCATTGTAGGCTGGTTGAACCAGGGTTTCCTGGCAGGAAACATTTTTGCAGCTGGAATAAGGTGCTATTACTGCAGTTTACACTTACACAGTCCAGATTTTGTATCAAAAAATATGCTTTAGAGAGGGAATAAGAAATGAGGAGAAATAGTCATTTGGCTATTAACATTTAAGCGATAGAAACAGACTAATCTTAATGGGAGATTTATTTTTTTCTGATAAGAAAAGTAACAAAAAATGTGACTGATCACAGTAGTGATCAGCTTAGTCAGCATGGCTTCTCACTTCCCATCCATTCTTGTATTGATCTGTCTTTAGATACAGACTGAGAAGAGTGTGGATTATAATGTTCCCACCTCCACATATGTCCTCCCAAAAGATTGGCAGCAAAGGAACAGAAGAAAATCCATAGCAGTTATTGGAAAAGAGTGTGTAAAAAAGGAAATAATAGCTGATGCACTCCCTGGCCTTTGTCGGAGAGAATATATTCCTGCTTCTATGGATTCCATTTGTTTTAGGATAAAAAAAACTGTGAAGGGAAATTAAAACAGTGCTGTAGGGGTTGCCAGAAAATTAGGGACAGATTAGCAGAAAAAACCTTATGCCCTCCTTAATAAGACTCTAAGCCATAACTCCCTGGGCAACAATAAAAATTTCCTCTTATCTGTCCCACTGTCTGGGGGTGGTAGGGAATAAAAGAACCCAGAACTTTTAAATACTGGTACTCTGAGGGTTGTACAGAACCTAAATCAGGGTAATGAAACCTAAACATGAAATCCAGTAATAAAACTTACCTTAAATAGAAATCTAGCTTTGTCAGGAGCAGTTCTAATCTCATCTGCCCTAGGCAGCAAGTGGTTTTGGATCTTGTTTGGAGTCCCCATAATTTAAAAGTCTATTTCCCCCCATACCTCCCCTGAAAACGTGCACTATAATGAGGACACCCTTGTCATCCCCACAAGAACTGGTTTTAGGACATAAACTGAGGGTGTGCAGTAAAGCTTGCTGAGGTAGATGCTGGATGACTGGATTGAACAAGGAGATCCAAACACGGGAGAGATCCGTCTGTCTTGTCTCCCAGAGTGAAATATTCAACAAGTGGTACCCTAGATATTCTTCCAGAGAGAGAAGTCTATTTTTGAGCTTCCAGTTAAGCAGTACAGACAATTAACCTTTACTGTCAATCCCTTATGCCTTTTCCTAATTTAGGAGGAGGCTGTGACCTCTGTGTATTTTGATCTTCGGTGCATTTTGAAAAGCTCAAAATTACTTTCAACCTGCTGTGCAGGAGCATTGTGAGCTGTTCCTTATGAGGAGGATTTTATCAATACCCCCAAGGAACCAGGATTTCTACTGCTTGTGTACAGTAGAGCCACTGCCAACAATGAGGAGGCTCTAAAAGCACAGAGCCAGCACCAGTAAGATAAATGAGTAATTTTTACCTGCCCTAGCTACAGCAAAGGAAAGGAAGCTTTAAGGAAATAAAATTCTGTAAGATAAGGAAGAGATGAGTTTCAATTAAAACAAAAATGCAATATAATAGCAAGCAAAATTCTCAGCTGGATAACAGCTTGATATAATAACAATTTTGTGCTATTAATCCAATATGAATATTGATTTTACACTGACTATTGCCTGCCTAATTGTTAGATCTATCTTGGTAGAAGTCTGGCTGTGCTCTGAATATGCGTGCTTTAAAGAAAACACTTATTTTGGGCACTATGGTACTTCAGCAGCATGTAAGCTGTCTTTAATTAAAAATGAAATAGGAAAGAAATTGCCACTGGATGGTGCTGCTCGCTATTCTAAGGACTAGGTAGGATTGTCTGCTTTAAAAGGTGTTGTCAGGCTCCTCTTTTCACAGAATGCTATTTTTTTGAAATAATACGAGTCATATTTTCAAACTAAATGCAAAAACTAATTTTCAAATGGCCTTTTGCTATTTTCTGTGCTGTTTAAACTTAATTTTGAACTGTATTTTTTCAATTTGTGAAAGACTGGCAAACACAAATGTTTTGCCCTGCCTTGCATACTATGTATTTTGTGGATTGGTGTGTTTCCTTTCTGTTTGAGAGAGGGAATAGAACATTAGATTAGCTTAATTGAATGCTGCCGTTCAGCTTCTACCCTGCCTACGGCAACCAGAGAGGTAGAGAGCCATGGAGTCTTAAAATTTTAACAAGTTTTTAGAACACACATACACTTCTAATGCACACAAACAGGGATGAGAACCACTCAGTTCTTTCTTGGGGCCTCAGATGATGTCTTCCTTCAGCAAGAGCAAGGGCAAAAATGAACGAAAAAACTGAAAGTGTAGGGGGCAGGCTTGAAGGGAGATGTGACAACATGATTTAAAGAGGAAAAAAATTCAGAGAAGAAAAGTGGAGTGAAAAAAGACAGGAGATATAAGGGATGAAACACTCTACAGAGGAACTGCTGGCTAGAGCAGAAAGGTCCCTGCAAAGGTAATGCAAGTACTGCAGCTTGCTCTGCTGTTGTTCACAGTGCACGGCTGTACTTCTCTATGGTTGTCTTAACCTACTATTTTAAGAGGGCTGACGAAGATTCAGGCAGGGAAAGTAAAATTTCATTATTTGGTCCATGTAATTTGTTTGCTAGAAACATCCAGTCTTATTAGTATCAAGAATGCTGAGATAACTGGGAAAATACAAATGGTGCCATTTTCTTCAGTTTCAGAAAATGTTCTGAGACTGCAAATTGAATTGTGGTCTATCAGTTCTCACAAACATCTTTAGGGCACAAAGAATGAGGGTGTGCTTTGGGAATGGTATCAAAGTACCTGCAGTGGATGGAGTCAGCAAAGCCTGCTGAGGTAGGTGCTATGGAACTGGATTGAACCTTGCAAGACTGAAAGCTTTTTCCTAGGCCAGCCTGTTGGCAAAGCAATGGCTTTGATCATGTTGGTCCATGGAAGCAGTTTGGTTTATTTTCTTCTTGGTTCTTTATGGCTCATGACCAGATCTCTACTTAAGTCATATAGAACATGTTTAACTTAGTTAAAATTTTAGAGGAATGAGTGCTTTGGTGCATAAAAATGATCACCATCCTCTCTTTCTGCAGGGCTCACATTTCTGTTAATGTGACAGGGCTCAAGGCCCTGGTTTACAGAACATGAGTTCATTCATTTCTCTATGTGTCTGTTCACTTCTATAACAAGACAAATCCCAAAATTCATACCAAGTACAGATTTGCTTTTATAATTTGAGGGGTTATCAAGTTATCAGATGTTACTGCATACTACTTTCTGGAATTTTCTGGAGTTATATAAAACTGATTTTCTTAACATCAGAACCATTCCAACATGTAGAGTTTGGAAAATATCTGCTTATGACTGTAGCAATATAGGTATGGCAAACTTCTCTCTTTTTTATGATTCTGATAGAAATATTAGTTAGGCATGATGTTATAACATTTTATCCCTCTTTATCTTAATATTGTGAGGTCAGAGGTTATTTCAAAACAAGACTCAACTTAGGAGTCATTTTGACCCTTTAATCAAATAGGATTAAATCCTCTTCTGGGTCCTCTGTCCATCATCTGTATAAATTATACTTCCCTTCTTCCTTCCTGTTTCTATGTTCTTTTCTCCAACTTTACTTTTTTCCTCAAGTTTCCAAGGAATGAAAATTCAATCGTTTGTTTCATCTCATGCATGAAGAGTATGTTTGTCTTTGCATCATTCAAGGGCCACTTTGAACCAGTTAATCTAATGTTCCATATCAGCATGAAGCTTTAGTCATTCAGTTTCCTCTACAAACAGCAAGCAGTGATAAAGCTGAGGAAGAAAACTCATAGACTCTGAAAAGATTGTAAATTGTGCCCATTGCTCATTCAAAGCCTTTGACAGAGCTATGGAGTAATAAATATCTCTTCAGAATCTAGAATCAACCTTTAGATTTTTAATATAGAAAAGGGGAATGAATTAATCTGTTAATTTATTCACATAAAATTGTTATATTTCTTAAGTCTCTTTCTCTCTCTGCATTGTTTTATATATAGAAAGAATTGATGTCAGCTTAATGCAGTTACTTATTCATATGCTTTCAAGGCTGCCTATCCTAGGCAAGAGTCATAAGATATCCTTACTCTGTATTTCTTAGCTTGTTGTAGTTAATGTGCTCTTGTAGTTTAACCCCACCCAGCAGCCCAGCTCCAGGAAGTTGCTCATCAGGGAACAAATCAAAAGGATAAAAGTTAGAAAACTCATGGATTGGGATAAAGACAGTTTAATAAGGGAAGTGAAAGCTGCACATGCAAGCAAACAAAAACAAGGAATTACTTCACTTCTTCCCATGGGCAGGCAGGTGTTCAGCCATCATACAGAACAGTGACTTGGGAAGACAAACACCACCACTCCAAATGTCCCCACTTCCTCCTTCTTCCCTCCACTTTATACACTGATCATGATGTCATGGTCTGGAATATCCCTTTGGTCTGCTGGAGTCAGCTGTTCTGGCTCCCAACCTCCCATGCATCCATGATCAGCATGGCAGTGGGAAAAGAAGAAAAGGCCTTGGCTCTGTGAAAGCCCCACTCAGCAATACCAAAAACATTTCTCCATTATCACCCCTATGTTAAACACAAATCCAAAATATTGCCCTCTACCAGACCTGTGAAGAAAATTAACTCTACCTCAACAAAAGCCAGCACGCATGTCATAGGGATAAAAGTGAATACAGACATTTTCTTGGACACTGTATAGTACTACTTTTAATTACTTTCTATTTAAGATAATCATCTTATATAGTTTTTTTGTTGCATAGCATTGTATTAGAAAGTGATAAACTGTTGCCTTCCATGACTTTCCCTAAGGGAAGTCGTACCAGGACTTCCTCCACTGACATTAAATCAGAACAAGCAATTTGGCACACTATCTGAGCAGAATGTCATAGTTGGGTGCTTTCTTTCCTTAGGGTTGTGTAGACAGAAATTACAAAATTTGCTACAGAATCAATGGTGTTTCCATTTAAAAATAGTCATTTAAGGTTGGGTATTTGCCTTTGAAAAGAGCTTATTGAATATAAATGAATACATATGGAATATTATTTCCACAGTTACAGGCATAAATATTTATTGTGCAAAGAATGAATAAGAATGCCTGTTGGTACTAAGATGTGCTAATGTTTCTAAATCCACAGATTTCTCCAGTCCATGCTCTTAACTGCTCTTGGCCACATATTTCATGTAAATAGCAGTACTATAATATTGATTCACCACTGATTTCTTATAAAAATGAATGAACTTTTGGTCCAGGATATTTTTTTTTCCCAAGCAAGACATACTTATGGACAGTGATGCAGTTTTGACATATTTTGACTTATAAAAACGAGATTAATTTCTAGTCTATTGCTTTATTGTGTCCAAATTGTACAATTGGCCAGAAATAAAGCAATTTTCCATGAATTAAGAATTTGGTGCCATTTAGCTTTGTTGTGGATCTTTTTTTTCTATTATAAGCCCAAATTTTCAGTCATGTTGCTCTACAGTTAGGAAAAATTACCTAAACTTTAAAGCTAAATTACCATTGTTTTTCTGCAATGTCTGTTTTTGATTTCAGCTTCTGGTACTAGTGTTAGACTACTTCTGCATTAATCTTCCAAAATGTGGGGTTGCTTGATCCACTTATTTTGATCTGCTTTAGAGTGAATCAAATATGTGTATACATGAAAGACTGCACTTTCATCAGTATCCTGCTAAAACAACTGGAGTAGTCCAAGGAAAAGTAGACCACCAAAATGTGTAAAATATATGACAGCAAATTACAAGATAACTCCATTAAGGAATGTGACTGAGGAGCACATTTTCAGAGGCGTTCAGGCTAATACTGTCTTGATTATCTTTGGGAAAAATTGTGGGAAAAACCCTCTTCCACTGCTGAGGATGTCTTCTTTTAATCCAATAAGTCCTTATTAAAACATAGCAAGGAATAGATACAAACCAAAAAGTCAAAAAAAAGCTATCCTAGGGTAAATTTTGCTTCTCTCCCTCCTTGTCCCCTGGGACTAAAAGAAATAAACCAGAGACTTATAAAGTCTAAGAGGGATTTGGCTGTTGATTTTATAAGCTCCAGCTATTCTGGAGGTAGGTGAAAAGTACATAAAACCTGTATGAGGTTATAGGCTTGGTAATAACTGCATCTTTGTTGAAATGCAGCAATGTTGCCGCTCTATCAAATGTAAATTAATTCATCAGTAAAATAGAAATGTTTAATAAAACAGGCTTCACTGGAGACAAAATGGATAAAAAATGAATAGGGGCTGCAGTTGAAGCTTACATTAAAATCATTGACACTCATCTCTCAGTTTATCACTTATAAAAAAGGACTTGTGGACATAAAATGTATGGTATGATATATCATTTACCAAATATCTTCAGAAACATGTTTTAGAAATATGCACGTCCTGGATTTCAGCTGGGAAAGACATGCTCTAAAATAGCACCCAGGAAATCATTCAGTTGGCTTCTAAATAATTTTCTTTTGCCTCCTGGAACACCATACAAGATTTAGTGTTTGGAATTCAGAATAATTTTTATAATGATTCTGTTGTGGTCTACCAAATGATTTGATTAACTCAGTGCAAAAAATCCAAAACTCTTTCAAATAGATAAATTTAAATCTGGGAAAGGTCTAGGCTTTCTAAATCCAATTTGCATTATAGTTCTGGAACTGTATATTGTTAATTAATATGAAGTCAAAAGACTTGTAGAATAAATTATTTGGGTAGCTTTAATCTCTTAATTCAAAATGAACTCCTGAATTGAGAGTATGGAAACTATTAGAGTCAGCATTCAGCACATTATGTTTATCACACAGCAGGCAATCAGGAGACAAACTTTCTACAGAGAATTATGAAACAAAATTGCTATAGTAGCCTTTCCTAGTATTTGTTTTTTCTGAATTGACACTACGTTGCTGACACTGTTGTTTCACCCTTGCAGCTTTAGGTATTTTAATTTTTTATATAAAGTACTGTAAATATCCACTCCCATTTTTCTCAATTTCTTCATCTCTTAACCTTGTAATGTTCTGTATCACTGAGGTCTAAATGGAATGCTGCTTTTTAAAGAGTGAAATCTGGACTGCGTTGTTTTCAGTAGCCTATGTACTAGTATGACTTTGAAAAAGGTGAGAGCCCTATCATTTGCTGTTGCAGTAAGTCAGTACTGTCAGGTATTCTTCAGACAAAAATAAAGGTGATGGTGAAGACGTCCTTTTTGCAAAGAGTTTATAAGGTTTGCAGTTGGAATGGGAGGTGGGAAGCTCTAGCATGCAAAGTAATAAAAAAGCTTTGTATCTTCCTCCTCATCAGTTCTTTCTTGCTCATCTCTATGGTCATTGCACAAGGATATGCACTTTTTCAAGTGAGAGAAGGATCAGATGAATAGAGATGATTTCTCACTTAACCTTTAAAAATGTCTTTAGATTCAGAGGTCCACTAAATCTCTCAGCTTTCCTGAGAATTCTTTCTCTGTCCTAATTTAATTCTGAGCCCTTTCAATCCTCTACCTGAGCTGTTGTTTATGGATACACTTCAAGATTCATCCTGAAAAGATACTCATCCTCCTGCCAATCTTCAAAAGGGTTTCGTCATCTTACTATTTTTCAAAAGAATAATAATGAAATTTTGCTTGATGTAATGCCCTCCAAATATGCATTAGATGGAATTGTGGTTCAAGGAATGTCAGAACTCATAACCTGCATCTCTTAACTTCTACATTTGTAAGTTTTTAAAAATACCTTTGCAAATATGTTATTTGTTTGGAGTTTATTTTCTGTGAAAAGAAAATTAATCTGTTCTTTCCTAAACCTTCCAAAATATCAAATTTTGAATATTTATATGTCTCAGAGTTTACATAAGTGCTCTTTCTAGGTTTTACTTTACTTTATGACTTTCATTTGATGGTTTGCTGGAATGGAGAGTTGTACATTTACTAAGTTTTTTGTAATAAGGCTTTGCACTTTGTTCATTCTTCAGGATATGCTTTTGTATATCCTTCTTGAAAAACCACCGGATTGAAGGAACTGACAGATGATTTAATTTGTTCTGTTTCCTTCTGCATAAATTAAAGCCAACTTCACCCATAGGTGACAGCAAACTCTTGGAAACTGAAAATACAGTCAACTCAATGCCAGCAATTAAGTGTCACAACAGTAACAGCAGAAATGCTTATGTGGAAATATGCAAAAAGTCTGTAGCTAAACGAATCTCAGAAAACCTATGATATCTTTTTGAGAACTGCAAAAGAGCTGTCTAAGGTGGGTGGGGATTGCATGAGAAGAAAACCTGTGGTTTGAGGACAGCTGAGGATTTCCCTATAGCCTACACTTGAGCTTTGCTCTGGTAAGGCTGGTCCCCTTCCCTAATGGACAGCTCTGCTTGGCATCTATTGCTGGAGAGAGCTGTAAGGTCTAATTGCTGCCAGCCTAAAGAACTATGGAATGTTATCAAATGCTCCCCATCTTTGCAGAATCAGAAGTGCCATATGTGTGCTTCCATGTGCACTGAAAAGGGAAATAAAAGATGGACTAGTGGGTTATCACACACATTTCTGTGGGAGCTGTAATTCATGCTCTGAACAAGTAGGTCATTAGGGCATAAAAATCTTGGTCTGATCTTCTGCTTTGTTGCCATGAATAGGTTATTCTTCAGTGCATTTTTAAGGAAAACAGGAGAAGGAGACAGATGATTTTTTTGACTCTTGAGTTAGTAATTTATATATTTATTTTTCTAGTAATTTGGTAAATTTGTGTAGTTCTTCATCATTTCTGTTAAAAGGTTAAATCAAGGAGACAAAAAAAGCCAAATCTTTCCTTTTTTGCTTTTGCTTTACAAACAGGGAGGAGGGCCTTGCGATGCTCTCATCCTATTGTTCATCATCAGCAGAATATTTACTACAAAATTTGTGGCAAATGAAATATTTCTAGCCTGTTTTATTTCTTTTCTCAACAATAATTTCAACTTGTGTTGGAATAATATTTAAACACATTAATAGTGAAAGCTGGTAATTAGATTCAGCCTTTTGTAGCGCGATTTTCATTAATTACATGCTTACTTTAGCCGAGTTATTTTACGCAATCTGTGATCTTCCAGACACAGAGGATTAAATAACTACAGATGAGTTCCTGGAGAAATAAAGCACATTTTCAGGGCATGCTCGCTGAACAAGTGCCTACTAAGAATGAGATGGCATGCATCTTCTTTCCATGGGATGTGAAGACAAGAAGACCAGGTTTTTCATCCTTAAGATAGGGAAGATGAATTGCTTTCCTTCTTGGGTCACCTACTGGTAAATGTAAGAAACTGGTGCCCTTCTCTACCGGGATATTAGAGATGAGACTTCCTAGCAGGGTTTGCACAGGCAAGGCTTTAGTTGTTTGCTTTTTTATTTTATTTGGTTTTTGGTTTTGTTTGTGGGTTATTTTTTTGTTTTTAATAGCAAAGTAATTAACCACTCTCTGGTCAGGAAAAAAACCCACAAGGAAGCCAAGAAAAGAATTGTCTATATGAGTTTTTATCCTTTCCCCTCCTCCCCCTTTTAGTAGTAAGGAGATGCTTAGAGGAGTCTGTGGTCAATTCTTACCCTTTGTTGCAGATTGTTCACAGGACCCTTGCAGCCATGCTGGGCTCTCTGGCCGCTTTAGCTGCCTTAGCTATTGTTGGGGAGGTAAGTTATCAGACTGTAAGTGCTCCCTTTGTTTGGCTGTGGTGTCAGGTATTATTAATTTCCATGTTTGCCCAGTTCTAACTGAGCACATGGCAAAGCAGAGAAGGACAGAAACTGGGGTGGGAAAACAGGTCAGACTAATGTATAGACAACGAGAGTACAAAGAAGCCAGTTGACACTTTTTTGTCCTGCAGGAAGCTGACTACACCCTTTTCAGCATAATCCAGCCTTAGTTTAACACTGTTATTTTCACTAATGTTAGGCTACCAAGCAAACCTAAATGGAAATACATTGCTTTGTGCTACTCTAAATGCATCTCATGTTTGCATGTTCCAACCCTTTTGTTTCACCTGCTGCTTAATCTTAGGTGATGAATAGTGAAACTTCAGATTTATTTTCTCAGTTGTTCTCATAACCACATCATTGCTATGTTCCCTCTAATTCCCTCCAGTTTGTTCACAGGTGAAGTGGTATGCTTTTGTTCTCCTACCAAAAAGGAAACTGCACTGTACTATGTAATTTGGTTATCTTTTATTTCTGTAATGCTATGTGAGGAACAACTAGACTAACCAATAGCCTGATAATGACCCACTTAGGATGCCAGCAGTACTTTGAATTAGTAATAATAATAATAGTAATAATGGCAATAATAAAGAGTCCTTTCTAAGTAGCTTGTAGGAACACTTACTAATTTCCTTCACATTTATTTAAATGGTTCATCAATTAAGTGGAGTTTATAAGTCATAACTAATCACAATTTAGGTGGTATTCACTTGTAATTGTATTTTTTGATTGCAGAGGCCAAGTATGGTCAAAGTGGTGGAGTGGATTGACTATGAAACACTGGCATTACTGTTTGGAATGGTAACTAAAACATATCTTTTGCTCTAAATGTGCCAAAATAACCACATTCAATATAGAGATGTTTCCTTTTAAAACATTTTGCTAATTGTACTTTACTCAGACAACTTACTACAAACATTTGTGTCTTAAGGAATTTACCAAAAAAGATGAGGATCAGACCTCTGAGGGAGTATTTTGAAATGTTGATCCTTTTTTTTTAAATCTGTGAAATTGTATTAACATGGTTAAAAACATAATTGGGATTTATAAACAGAAAGACCCATTTAAGGCCCAAGTATTATCACTCTCATTTATCTTTTTAATTTTGTTTATTCAAAACCTTCCTCAAAGACACTCTGATGGAAGAGTGGTTTTCTGTCTTACTGTTATGCCTGAAACTACAAAAAACCGCAAGCCAGAAATGGAGAAGTAATATCCAATGAGATTATAATTATATATTATTTTAATCACTTTGCCCACAGCTATTTGTGGTAAAAAGCATTGTCCAAGTGCTATTAGACTCTAACATAAAATATACAATGTAAAGATAAAAAATGACAATTATCTGGTTTTCATTCTGAGCTTTTCTTATCTCCTTACGCTGATTCTTGCATTTCCCACAGAAGAATAAAGCAAAAAAAAAAAAAAAAAAAAAAAAGAAAAGATTCATGTCAAGAGCAATGACAGAAGGACAGGAGATCTCCCAGATGTGAGAAAATGCAAGCAATTCTTGAAGCCATTATCTTCTGTGCTCTGTAGAGCATTACAGCAGAGAGAAAACACACTTATTGGTTTTTCTTGATTAATGATATAAGGGGGATATGTTGAGTACTTAATGTATGCTGCCTACTTAGTCACTACAAATAAAATTCAACCAGACTCGTATGACATTTACAGACTGCTTATGTTCAGAAGTATATTTCACCATATGATGCATTAACTAGAGATATCTGGCAGCTGTAGTGGATATTCTAATATAAGGGTGATTAGATTCTCAAAGCTTTGTCAGATAAGAAGTCCATTTATCAGGATCACAAACTGCTTTGCTTTAGTTTTGAGCAATAATTCAATTACTTTTTTTATATCAGTTCCAAGTGATTATATTTTTCTTCATCTTTTGGTAGATGGTTTTGGTGGCCATATTTTCAGAGACTGGGTTCTTTGACTACTGTGCAGTAAAGGTGGGTTTATTTGGTACTCATATTTCTAGATTTATCAGGTTAGTATTTATTTAAATCTGTCACACCATGCACGATCTTTAAAGATCCTTTCTAAGTCAGTGTATTCTTATCACATTAGAAATGACTGTGGTCATGTTGTAATACTGGAAAAATCCTTTATGGATGAAAGGAAGCCCTTAATGAAATAACTTGTTTCTACAGGAGAATGTTAAAGTCCCCAGTAGGCTAAACAAGCATTTGGACACTATTAAGCTGAGTATTTCACTCAGGATTTCCCCAGGATTGCAGTTCTGCTGTAACTGAACTCTGTATTTATGCCTGGCAGTGGGACAGGAGAAATATGGGAGCTATCATTAACTTTATGACCACACATGAAAAGTGGCCGCAGACCTTTGCACAGTAGCAGAACAAAAGATTACACGAAAAGTGTAATTCATAGACTCAGAGAATGATTTGGGTTGGAAGAAACTTAATATCATGCTCCAATCCCCCTGCCATGGGCAAGGACACCTTTCACTAGAGGAGGTTTCTTAAAACCCCATCCAGCCTGGCCTTGAATACTTCCAGGTTGGGGCATTCACAGCTTCTCTGGGTAACCTGTTGCAGTCTCACCACCCTCACAGTAAAGGATTTCTCCCTTATGTCTAATCTAAACCTACTCACTCAGTTTAAAGCCAATCCTCCTTGTCCTATCAGGACATACCTTGCCCAAAGACTCCCCCCCAGCTGTCTTACTGTCCCCCTTTAGGTGCTAAAAGGTGCTGTAATGTGACCCCAGAGCCTTCTCTTCCCCAGGCTGAATAACCCAGATCTCTTCCATCCTGTTCTCATAGGAGAGGTGCTCCAGTGTTTTGATCATGTTTGTGACCCTGCTCTGGACTCACTCCAGCAGTGCTGCTCTGAGGATGGGGAATGTGTCCCAGGTGTGGAGAGGATGGGAGGTCTAAACCATGCTACTCCACCTGGTCATGCAGGCAGAAGATGGGGGCTCAGCCCTTCTCCTGCCACAGACCCTCTTTATGACTGGCAGCAGAGTGTGGTGTTTCTTCAGACTTGTTTCTTCATTTCCGTGATGGGATTGTTTGCCCACTTCCATGAATTATTTTTTGCCAAATTATTTAGTACTGGAGAGGGTGCTGTTGGAGTAATAGTAAAGGAATAGTAAATGCTCTGAGCTCATTGTTGCTCGAGTTTGATCAAGTTGCTTTATCTACAATTTTTTGAAATCTAAGCTGAAGTGATCTAGTCCATTAACTTTGCTTCTGTTTGTTTTTCCTAGGCTTATCGTTTCTCTCGAGGCAAGGTGTGGGCCATGATTACGCTTCTGTGCCTTATTGCTGCAATTCTTTCTGCATTTTTGGACAATGTTACCACTATGCTGCTCTTTACTCCAGTAACCATAAGGTATTTTATTGTTATGGCTTGGTCTTTTATAGCCAGCAATCAGTGGTAGACATGTGTGCAAAATACTTGTTTGAAATTTTTTCTTAAATCATTTAAATGGAAATCAGAACTTCGAATACTCTTATTGTAGTAGAATAAAAAGCTAGCACTTTCAGAGGGATGGGTTGCCTTTTGCCTTTGCATTAATCTGAAACCTGTGAGCACTGCCTTGGCAGCTAACCATTCTGGTTTGTCTTCACATCTCAACTACAATAGAATATTGCACCAAATGCTGCCTAGCAGATGAAATTTTTTCTTGTAAAGCAGGCAGAATTTTAAAATTAAAGCTTACTTAACCTTTTGCTGTCTAATACTTATATACTATGTTAGATAGTAATTTATGTTTTAGTGAAGTTGTTATCCCTTCTAATATTAGTGACAAATAAATTTTTTCAAAGTCCATATTTCATCTAACATCTTTTTCTTGAATATGAGAATCTGAATTTTATGCCTGTTGGTGATCATGTTATTGGGACAGCCACTGGTTAATTGCACAGTTTGAGATTAGATACTTGGAACTTTGAGCAGACAACAGTGAATTTAATTACTTCAGATTTCTGTAAATTAATAACACATGATTTGCAACTACATTTAATCAATGTGTGATTATAAATTACTGTTTAACCTGAATTTAACCTGTGTCTGGTCAGGCAAATCTGTTTAATCCAGTTCAGTTTTGGAAAGATCTAGTGTGTTTTAAAAATGATCCTGAGAGAAGTAATGCTTTCAGTCATTATCACATTAAAGTACACAAAATTCTATTAAGATATGGCCCTCTTTAAAATGCATTGTAAAGCAGTAAAAAGCAATTTTGCAAGTGACATTTATTCTAGACTGAAAACAGCTGGTGAATGAAAGCTCCATTTGTCTTCTGTCCGATTATATTTTAAAGAGATGGCTTTGCTGTACCCTAATCAATAATTGCATTTCTAGCAGTAAGCAGCACTGGAACTATTAAACACCAAGTTTTCTTTAGCTATATTATGGAATATTTTGGATAAATATAATTGGGGAATGGATTGAAATCCAGAAGTCAATGTAGCATAAAAAGCTTTTCACAGTTAGAACTATGGTAATGTTTATCCTGTTTTCAGAGAATCCTAGAATAACCCAGGTTGAAGCAACCTCGAAAGACTGTCTGTTCCAAATTTTCATGGGAAAGGAAGCCTAGATGAGATTATCTGGCACTCACTTCCATCACATCTTGAAAGTGATGGGGACTCTACCACATCCCTGGAGAGGCTGTTAACAGTGGCTAACTTTTTTTACCATATTTTTTTTCTTATGTTGAGCTGAAATCTCTCCCTTGTACTTGTTGCCTCTTGTCTTCGCCATGTGGATCCTTGTGAAAGGAGAGCCTCTGCCTTTGTAGCCCCCTTTAAGTAATGGACTTTTGTACTAAATGTATACTGAGTCTTTTTGTTTTATACTAAGTGAGCCTGTAACACTGAAAAAGGGGAAACTCAGTATATGGAAAGCATTTGTATTTGAATCACTATCAAAACTAAAATAAAATTTTATCTCACCTACTAAAACCAAATAATTGCCTACTTCAAAAAGCTTCATGCTGGGGGTCATTTTCTTTTTTATCTTACTGCCACTGTCTACAGCTTCACTGTGTTGCACTGTGCAGTCTCCATTGCCATGGAGATAAAGCTTGTGGAAAATCCTACTGACTCTTTGAACATAGGGGTTTATATTTCCTGTAATAAGGCATAAAACATGATACTTGTTTCACTCTGCGTTTTGTAATAAGTGGCTAAAAAAAGTATTAACTGCCCCCTTTTAGCTGTTGCTTATTTGCAAGATAGTTTGTTACTGGGAATTGGAAAAGGCAAATATTTTTACACATGAGGAATTATATAACCAGGATAAGTAAACTGAGGAACTGTGTTCCTGCCATATACTTAAGATGTTCTGACTTTGGGCTTAGCCTTTTCTTACTTATATTACAGTTATCTTTTCAAGATACCACTGGGCCCATCAAAAAGAAAGAATCACTTAAGAAAAAGTTTAGATTGTATTTTGAAATACTGGGAAATCAAGGAGCAATGGAGTTAAAATTGCAAGTACAATTGTGGTCTTGTAGCACAATTGATACATTTGGACCAGCTGTACTACAAAGTACCTTTTAACTGAATGATTTCATGCTGCTGAGGAAATAGTATATTTTTGCACAGTTATTATTTTCCAGAGTTCTTATGTGCTGACATATATGCCATCTGAGAGTGTTTTTTCCTGAGTTTTAAATTGACACTCTTGGTGATAGTGTAAGTGAATCAGGTTAAGGATTTTTTGCAATACACTCTTTTCTCTCTGAAATATAGGTTTTAATAACACAGACTTAGGCTAAACAGTGAAGTTCAACCCTTCTTTCAGGAAAATGTGTGGGAACACTGTGGTGAGAAAACATTCTTCCTACACACTCATCCCCACATCTACTATGAGATATAGGGGAAAATAACTTAAGTGTGGCCTCTATCTTTACATCCTGGAACTACCTTTTGATAAGTTGTAAGGAGGAAAGTAGTTGTTTTTTACTCCAAAGTGCTTAGGTGGGACTTTAACTTTCAGCCTTTATTGCCACCGCCCAAGTTTAAAGCCAAACATGTACTTCAGAACAGAGCAGATTGTGCAGGTGTGCGCGTAAATATAATTTGTGAGTTGGAGTAATCTGTGTGAAGATTATTCTGTGTAAGTGGGCTCTGAGTTCAAACGGATCATGAGGTTGCTGAGTCAACCCCAGTTTGTCAGAGCACTTAAGGGTGCTTCTTATTAAAGAAGCATTTTACCTTTTCTTATCAAAGCAGCATCCTTCTAAAGTATATTTGAACCGCTAAAAACAATGTGAGATTTTTTTTAACCATAAGGAGCGTGTATTTTCCACTCGTTTCCTTGTAAATAGAAAAACTCATGATCAAACTTTAGAGAAGGAGGAAAATAGGAACAGTAATAAACTGGACAAACCTAGCCTGAAAGCTGAAATCTCTAATAGATGATTCATGGCTAATAGGCAGCCTGCACAATCCTCTACCACTGCTTCCCTTAAGAAAGTTAATCACTGTTGCTGAGTGCAGAGCCTGTGGCTGACCAGAATAGTCTTCCACAGGTCAGTGTAGCTTAAGGACGATGGTTTCAGAAGCTGTATCACACTGAAAATCTGAAATACTATTTGCTGTGTAGTCTGATTCTTGTAGTAGTTGACTGCTTTTAAAATGCATAAATTCTGTAGGCATTAATAATTGCATTTTAAATGTAAAGAAAATCTATAAATTTTCTTTTATATTGTTACAATTACTCTAGCACAATAAATGTTTTAACACAGCATTTAGTGACACATTATGTTTAAAATCTGATGGTTTTTCTGTGAAATGTCTGCATTTTGTAATTTTTGTGCATTTTAAGATTTAAGGTAATTTGTGCATGGGATAAGAAGTTAATTTCATTATCTTTACACTGCAGGCTCTGTGAAGTACTTAATCTTGATCCTAGGCACGTCCTGATTGCAGAAGTAATCTTCACAAATATTGGGGGGGCTGCCACTGCTGTTGGGGATCCTCCAAATGTGATTATTGTTTCAAAGCAGGACCTGAGGCAGAGGGTATGTACTGCAATCTTTTGGCTACTAAAAATAAGTAGTAGTGTTGACTTACTCAATGTTGATCCTTCTCTTCCCTCAGACAGCCATATAAACAGAACATAATCTACTTTTTTTGCCATGCTACTTCTTTTTTAGTAGGATCATCAGACAGAAGAGAGTGGTCTTTTTGGGGACAAAATAGTGTTGAAGAATAGACTTTTTGATCTGGACTGAGAATACCAGTTTCCTTTTTTTGTTGTTGGTGAGATTTCCTTATCCATGGCAAAGTGAGGAAAGAAGCAGAACAACAGAGGGCTGCAGACAGGGCAACAAGTTGGAAAAAAACAAAAACGTGAAAATGAAGATGAAAATCCATCCATGTTTTCAGTATAGGTTTTCTCTCAAAAGTTAAGTATGAGACTATGAGAGGTTGCTTTGCCCCTGTAGAGCCATAACACATGTGAGGCATTCTATCCTTCAAGCACAGCCAAAGGGGATGTGGGGTGTGAGAGGGGGGTGGGTGCTTCTCCTGTGCAGCACAGGCTGCAGCTGGCTTCCACCTCCTCACAATGTTTTGCTATCTCCAGGCTGCAGAGACAGATTTGAGCTTCCAACACTTGGCTCTTCTATTGTTTGCTGGGTGCTGGTGCCAAAGGGAAAGCTGTGGTGGCTGGTGCTGGGTGGGACTGCAGGACATGAACCAGCCAGCAGGAGCATCCCAGTCCCACCATTTCTTCCCACCCACATGGGCTTCTCCACCCTGTGGACAGGCTGTGGCACTGCTGGCAAGTGTTTGCAGCCCTCAGCATCTGCATGGAGCTGAGTTTGCTGAGTTTTCTGTGCTTTCTGCTATTCCTGCTACCCCTGAACAAGAGGGCATCAAGTCTTCCTTCTGCCTCTGGCACTGTCGTCCATCCCCTTTCCCTGATGTGCTCTGGGGCAGCAGGGAGACAAGTCTGCTCAGCATGGAAGGGGCAGTCCCTCCTGGGATGGGGCAGGTCTGCCCTTCTCCTCACCAGCAAGCAGAACCATGGAAGGGGCTGTAATGTGATGGGCACATCTGTAAGGACATCAGGCATGAGCCTTCTGTTTTGGCCAGGTGTCATAACCACCCCCCAAATATAAATAATTCTTGAGAAATTTAGTGTTAATTGAGCTAGTGCAAAACCAACTGTGCATGTGGATGAGGAAACTGTAGTATAAAATCTTCAGTTTATGTTTTGTTTTTTTTTCATTTGGAGTCACTTATGTTTCTATTGCTCTATGAAAGAAAGATCTCTTCTAATTAACTGAATGCACTCAAATTAATTAAGTACTTTCCAGGTTGTAAAAGGTCTTTGAAAGTTCATAGTATTCAATAAACCCAATGTTTACCATCAAAATATTTGAAATGTATTGCAGTTGGCTAGTTTGGATGGTGACTTTGAAGGCTTTAATATTTATTGTTAGCTGAGAACTTGATAGCTAAGTTTTACATTTTAGATATGAAATCTGTGCACCTATTTAAGACTTCTGATCTAAAAGAGAATAATTAGCACCTGACATGCAGGTAACTTTCCTAAATACTCAGAAACTCATCATCTTTATAGAACCTTTAGAAGTGGCTAAAAACATACAAAATAATTAAGCAATCATAATTGAAACCATGTTACATTTTTCTTGCTTGAGCTATTGATATTTTTAGTAGGACTCAGATGTATAAATACCCTAGTAAATATGACATTATAGCAAATTCTGTGCCTGAAACAAGCACAAAAAAATCTTTCCAGATGTTTTCAGTCTGGATTATTTTTAGATCTTTTGCTGCATCACAGAAGTAAGAACATAATGAAATAGATTATGTTCAACACAGGGCCAGAGAATTTAAGCTGCTTCTTTTCTATATTCGCAATTTTTATATCTATGTATATAAATAAAGGAGAGTCAAATATCTATCCTTGGCCCTCTCACGTGGCCCAGGCACAGTGTCATGGTCTGAGGTATGTCCTCACTGCTTAGGGCTCACCCCTTCTAAAGGAGATTTGGGAGAATGCTGGCTGGGGTAACTGGATAAAGCCAAGAGAGAGGTCAGAGAGGGACCTGGACCATCTGGCCTCTTACAGTCTGAGCTGTTGAACTAATAGCTGGGCTCCTAATCTTGTACACCCACTCCAGCATGCTCTCTTTTGATCAGAAGGAGAAATATAGACATTGTTGTCTTGTTTCTGAAGCTACTTCTAGTAAAGGTTGCTGTGAAGAAGAGTTATATGAGCTACCACAGTTCTGTGTCTAAAATGGGGAGCCTACTACATTAGTATCAAGTAAAATTTATTTTATTCCTTTTCCTATTTTCAAGTTTTTTGAGAGGTAAAAGTTCTTAAAAATTGTTAATGATATCTTAGAAGCACTGCTTCATGCAGTATATTTAATAATTTCTATTAAGATGTTTTCTATAGAAGAAAATACTTGGTTTTTACCTCTTTTCAGTATTATGGTCATGTTTTTGGACATTCTAGGAATTTTTTCTACTTGATATTTTTGTTGAAATTCTCCTTTTCATTCACTTGTACTTATTTCTCAATGTCATTTTTGCACAGTAAGTACAGGAGTACTTGGAAGTTGAATAGTGAACTGTCCTATGTAGATTATTTGGTTTTCTATTTTATTTAGATACTATCAGGAGAAGAATTTTACCAGTTTTCCCAAACTTTTGCTGCTGTGCATCAACCTCAAAAAGCATCCAAGTAAAATATGATGCAAGTTTACACTTTTGTAGGAAACCTTGGCTTTTATAACAATATGAAATGAAATGCAGGCTTGTTATTTTGGGTGCTGTTGTCTGCTTATAGTGCTAGAATTGCTTTATTTTTTGTTTACTGTAGTGCTGCAGAGACTTTTCTTCCTCAGTTCTGGGGAAAACTCGCATCATATTAAAAATATCTTATTTAAACCATGTTTGAATAAATAAGATTTTTGTAACATTTTGCTCATTAAAATGTAGCAATAAGTCTCTTTACTTGTCTTGAGATGCAAATGAATGTCAAAAAGATTTTTTTCTTTGTAGCTGTTGTTAATTTATAATCCTGATGTATTCCCTACCATCATGACTGGAATCAGTCTAACATTTGCATAATAGCAGAGGAAGATTTGTTGTGCTCTGGGTTGTTCTTAGTTGGAAAAGCTGGAAGAATTTTCACCAAACAGCATTTATATTAGGAAAGGAAAATGAGACTAAATGAAGAACTTGTTTGGCGAATATAAAACATTTTTTAATGTTTTATTATCTTCAGAGTGCTGCTACAGAATGATCACTGTTAACAAAACCATATTTTTATTTTGAAGAGATATGGGCTTCAGACTTCAGGAAATGTTTATATGCACAATAGAGCATGAACCACTTGGATATGATCCTTGCTCTCAGAAGGGTTGGACAGCAAATCTTCTGTATTTGGGAACTCCACAGACTTCTACAAACACATCTTTGAGACCAGAAGTTGCTGTGCTCTAAGCACAGGCTGTGATTCCAAGTTCTTTAAAGAATGGATGGCAAATAGGTCTCCAGAGCAAAATGATGCTGTGAACATAGTGATAGTGAACATGTGCACTGGTGTATCTAGGCTAAATCTGCATAAAAGAAGTAATGATAAGGGCAAAGGCAGTTTTAGCATATGTTAGCCACTGGATTACCTCCTTTTATTTACTCTTTTTGTTAGCATGTGATAAAGCTTGTGCTGTTAATCTGATGTTTGCTGAGGATTTGGGGGTTTCAGCATACCACTCAGAATTATGCCTGCCATTTAACAGGAATATCCTGGAAAATTGACAGACACCAGTTTTTCCTGTACTGCCTTTTAGAGACTTTCAGCCTTCATGATGGAACTTAGCATGATGTGATATTAGTTGGTTATATTTAATGAAAAATTGTGGTAGCAAAAAATTTATGAATAAAAGCAGGTACTTCTGAAAAAAAAGAAGATAAAATCCCGTGTATGAATCTTTAGAGATATTTTAAGCACTGGTAAAATGGATTCCCATAGATTAGTAGGCTGTTTTTGTTGAGTTGGCTGGATACAAGCTTGTTAATACTTTTAATCAGTTTGTAGAACTCTACTCCTTCTTTTGATGTTTCATTGATTCCTTTTCTCAAGAGAAAACTTAACTTAGGTAAAGTGCATGAACTAAAATGCATAGGCTTACATCTGATTTCAGAATTTTTACCATCTGTCCATGTGATAATAATTAAACAGCATAATGTAAAACAAAAAAGCAGGTTCATCAGCATCTCAAATAAACATCTTCATGTAACTGGGTTAGACCATCAGTGATTTCTGGCTCAGTGACATCATGAGCAGCTCCCATGAGAGACAATGCAGATCTCAGTCACTCAGCTAGAAGTGATGTTTAAGCCAATGTAGAAATAATAAATTAGTCCTGCTCCTCTTAATTCTATTAGTTTTAAAATATTAAATAAAGGACATTCTGGCTAGAAACACAGTACCTGCTGCTCCCCAAATCACTGCACCTAGCTATAATTTTTGCTTTCTCATCACTCTAAAAAGGCAGATTTCTTGTGGAAAGATCTGAATTACTAGAATTTAATTTCACATCTCCAGAAACAATGAAAAAATAATAATCAAGATGATAAAAACCTAGCATTTTAGGAAAACAATATGATACTTCCTCCTAAAATGAAATTGATATATTTGACTTTGCATTTTAAACTATAAACCAAGGAAAGATGCCCACTCTGTTTCAGTTCTGAATCTCTAGGCAGTGGAACCTTTAGGCTGTTGTCTTGCTAAAACAAAATCTTTAGATTTTCTCTTGACTGGGGAACAGGAAGAATTTGACACTATCATTATAGCCTCAAGTAAGGGACATTTGAAGTGTGTTTTGTATTTATCTCATAGATTGAAATCTCCTGGAAGAAAAATATTTCATGCCTATTGTGCATGTCAATTCTATTTCAGTCTATTGTGCAGGAAAAGAAAATCTTTGTGAAAATGACTTTTTGTTGTGTGCAGTAGACATAGGGAGCACTTTAATGCTTTTCAACAATGCTGAATCCTGGTCTCAGCGGTGCAGAAGACTCAGGAGGTATAAAATATGTTATCCACAGCCACAAAGGGTATGAATGTAACTCTGTGGAGATGCTGTGTGTCCTTTCTGGGGTGTGGGAAAAGGAACAGGGGCAACTGATGAAGCAACTGTGCCACGACCTTGGTATCCTCTGCTGCATTTTTGGTATCTGTGGTACAGTGAAAAAAACCTTTCAGTCTCTTAAAGTTCCCTGAGAGGTTACCAGCTGGCTACTAGCTACCTGACAATTCCTGGTGTGAAATCAGCCTTCTTTTTCCCTGAAAATACATTTCCTGTGTTGCAGAAAGGCTGGTGCTAGGCACCCAGCCCAAAGCATCAGGGAGGGCAGCTGTCTGTATTTCACTGTGAACCTTTCTGATATCAGCCATAAAAACTGATGCACTTGGTAGTCCTCAGTCTCCTCATGGCTACAGACATGAGCTGTCTAAGGCTAGTGATCATCAGGGCTCATTTCCACTCACTGTCTCTTGTGGATCGATGCAAGGAGGTAATGGGGAGGAAAGCCAGGAGCAAGGGATGGGTAGAGAGCTGACTCCAGTATTGCTTTATCACCGACAATCCTGTCATGCAAGCTCTGTCCTGAAATAGGCACACTCCATGTTAGAAAACAATTTGTTTCAGCTGAAGTGGAAAGCTGTTCTGCAGAAGGAGCCGAGCAGCATATTTTCTTTTTCACCAGGGATCTCAGAGATATGAAAGATCAAAGTGCTGATACTATGAACTTGAACAAAATCCTGAATCTCAGCCCAGTTACTCCCTCTGAAAAGTTTGGGTAAGCTCTTGGATAGGATGCCAAAAAATCTAATAGATATTTTTTCTTCTTGTGATGGTGTCTGCAAATCACTTTCAGGGCTTATCTACGTCAGCTCTTATATCATGAAGCTGTGTTAATCCTGATTTTATTTTTTAGAGTATTGTGATTTCTATCTCATTTCAATTCCTTTCCACTATGAGTCAGACCTGAGACTTCCTTCTTACTCTCATCATTTTGGTTTGCCTTCTAGGTTGAGGTGATTTTCTTAATCAAGAAATTAGTTTTGTGGCTTTCAAGTGACGTATTTCTTGTGCTGGATGCTTTGAGATGTCTCTGCATTGTGGCATTTCAGGAACCAGACACAATGTTTTTCCTTTGATATTGGTGTGATAATAAAAATGTAAAGGCTAGTGACTTTAAGCCACTTACTTAAATTCAAGATCCTTTAATATGTGATGAGGATAGCATATATTTATACTTGAGAGCTACCAAAAATCCATTGGGTTCCTAATTATCTTTTTTACTTCCTACTTCAGCAATTATCTTTATTTCTGCGTATTTCTACAGAGAATTTCTACTATCATAGTTGGCCTTGTAGCTGGCATCTTTCTTCATGATGCCAGCCTAAGAAAAGGTTCATCTCCACTGCTTTTTTTGTAAGACTAGTCGGAGTGCAAAAGTAACTTTCCTCATTCTGGTAATTCTGTATTGAATAGAATCTAACCACTCCTAACTACTTTATTGCTCTTCAACCATCTGTTTCCCAGTGATTTTTCTTTCAGAAGATAATTCTTTTTCTCCAGTCAGGTTTCGGTATTTCTATTTTGGCTGGTGTAGCTTCAGTGTTTTTATCGAGTAAATAATTTTGGCTTCCTACCTCTCTTTGTGCCATTTTAGAGGCCATACAAAACTGAATAATGATTTTGCATATTTTCTGACTTGTTTAATGGCACATTGTCAAAGTTGGAAAATTTCTGAACTAAAGCCACTTTACCTTTTAAAGTTTAAGTTTTTATTTTTCTGGCCACAATTTTATGATCTTTCTTTTCGGCTATAATCTTAGAGGCAATCCATATACAAATTAGATTTATTGTCAATTTATTGTCATTGGTTGTAATTAAGGAAATAAACATAGTGTATATGGAGTTTATGTACTTTAGGGGCAGGTCTCACAAGCACTGAGAAATTCTGCAGAAGTTCTTTTTTTATTAATTTGTAAATTTTCTAGAGCTATGAATGTTGTTTTCATCCCTCATAGAAATGTCTCCTGTAGCTCTGAATCTTAACTTGATGCCCAGAGGCCAATCTTTATAAAAACTGATTTGTAAAATCTGTCTTACAGAGATGTCAGACACCTGAGTGGCTGACCTATTTTGTAGGCAAACTGAATGAAGGTACATTATTTTTCTTTGTGGTGTCACTTCTTTCTGTCCAATTCTTAAAATAATCTCATTCCAACTCCTGAAGTCTTCCTTCTGCTTTTATGAAACAAATGGCTGTAGCTAAGTTACAGCAAAATGCCAGAGAATGAACAGGTATAGTTTCACCTTTTAGTGTCTGGGGAGTAGAAGAGTCAAGGAATCAACTATTAAATAGCAAGTAGGGGTGACATTACCTCAAGAAGCTTAAAACTGTATTTTAATAGGATCAAATTCTAATCCTAGGTCTGCATATTTATGGTTTGAGATTTATTTCACTGTCTGCAAGCTATGGATTTTTTTTGCCAAAGAGCACCAATCTTTATCTGGCTATGAAAGTTCTTTATGACTGTCATCAGTTTCTTGTGTTATCTGTCTTTTTATTATGCCCTGTGGTGCAATAGAGAAACTTTTTCTTCCTTTTTTTTGAACCAGAGACATTTCAACTAGGAAATTTCCACATAAATTCTTTTAGCATTTGACAATATAGAAGAACACACATTTAAAGCAGTAAATTCCCAATAGTCTTAACACACGAGAGGTAGGATGAGCTGCTGTTGCAAGGGAAGCCACTTTAAATATGCATAGGAATTACTAAAGGATCTATAGGAAACTCATAGTTAAAAATCAGGGAACAATAGAGACGTGGAGGTGTGATGCAGGGAGATCAAACAACTTTCTGGAGTATGGGAAATCAGTGGGTGCTCTGAAAATTCAGCTGGGACAACCTGGGCTATCCAGGGCTTGAGCCATGCTTTATTCCAGGCATCACAGATCTGCTCTGCTGGGATCAGCAGTTCAGACAACCTCTGCTTTTTGAATATAAAACAGTTCCTTACTACCAGAGTACTTGGGTGTGATCCTCCTTGGAGCTTCATGGGTAACTTCTTTTGGACAGGCGAGTCATGGCTACTTCAGAAAAGCCCAGCCCAAAGGTTAGCCCTGATTCACTACAATATGTGCCATGTAGAACAATGAAATAACTCAACTGGAAGGGACCCTAGAGGTCATCTAGTCCAATGTCCTACTCAAAGCATGGCAAACTTTAAAGTTTTAGGGCAAGTTGTCACTATTCATTCTTATTGCTTGAAAGCAGTAGCCTTTTAATACATTCTTCTTAACCTTTCTTAAATCCCCTTCATTAAAAGATTTCATTATACAAAATATAAAGAAATGTGTTCATTAACCAGAAATAAGAATAAACACAATGTTGACATGTAATACTTTAATTGCAGAAGAATGGTTCAGGTAGAATTATTGTAAATATTTCTGTTCTCACCAGTTTAAAACAAAAGCTGGTCATTAAAATTCAACTGCTTTTGAGACTTTGAGTGATTTGAAATGAATTTACAGTGATTCAGGTGAGAAGAAAAAGTTAATAATTCAGTTTGGGGTTTTTTACTGTACATTTCAGGAACACTAGGTGTGTTTCATAGTAACATAATGCAATGTTTTAGTTCTCTGAATTAAATTGTAATGTGGCTTGTCTCCTTGAAACAGGTGAAATACAGCAGATACTGTACTTGGAACTTACTATGTTACTTTATATTTATTATTGATTAACATACATAAAGTTGAATACTTTTCCCTGTAGGTAAGATAGAAAAATAAGTGATTTTTAATTTAGGTTTTTGTTTTTATTTTCAGGGATTGGATTTTGCAGCCTTCACAGGGCATATGTTTTTGGGTATCTGCCTTGTTGTTCTGGTCTCCTTTCCTTTTCTCAGACTTCTTTACTGGAACAAAAAACTTTACAATAAGGAGCCAAGTGAAATTGTAGGTAAGTGTGAGCATGAAAAAAGTTATAATTGCTGCACCAAATATGTGCTAAATGGAAACTGAATTGTGCCTACCTCAATGCTGTCTTCAGATGGAAGTGCCCATGCTCCTCACTCTCTGAACATTAATTTTTCAATGAATAATTCATATTTTATTTTTAGTTTTGATATTTTCTGATTTTTGGAAGTGGATGTTTTTCTGGTGCTAATGTTGAGGTTTTGACATGAATTATTAAATATCTTACAAGATTAGCAGGAATATTTTGCGTCATTCATTATAGCCATAGGCATGAGTATCGGGATGTTCTGTGTTGCAACAGACAACATCTGCTCATGGTGCTGAGTTCACAACCTAGATTTAGCAATATCCCAGGTTTCCCTTATGACAAACATAGTGCACTGATGCACTCCCTTGCTGATGTTTTTCTTCCATTGAATTTTTCAGCAATTTTTTACTGGTCTGTGGTCAGACTTTCATCAAATTAGAACTTTTCAACTCCTCCCCAGCTTGACTCTGTGGCTTTCCCTACCCTAAATTTCTCTGGTGCATAATTTCTACAATTCAGTGGAAATAAATCTATTCTTTTTATGTCACTCACCTCAATAGTCTCTAGAAGTCTTTCTAAAGCTCTTTCAATGACTGTCTACAGTGCCAGTCTGTTTTTCTATTCAGTCATTTTGAAGGTTTTATCCTTCTTCTTCAGAGCTTCTCTTTTAGTGATGGAATTTAATACTAACCCCCCAAATGTTCACAATTTCTTTGCCAGTTAAAAAATATTTCACCAAGTATAATTTATTAACGGGATTTATACAAAGACTGGTGAGTACAACTGGGACTGATGCTTGTTTCACTTTTGGCTGCAGAAGAGTTCAGGTGCAGGCTTCCACTGACCATGCAACACACATTTTAATGTGCTATACAATGTCTGAACCTGTGTGTGTGGCATCTGTATGGAGAGGAGAACTTCTGATACTGTTGATATATCTTGGTTTCATTTGTAATCTGTGGAGAAAGATAAGTGCTTTTCAAGACTAGTGGAGCTGTCTGTGCTAGAACAGATATATTGCAGGCCTTAAAAGTTTTCTTTTCTGCTATAAGGAGAGTCCAAGGTGATTAACTATGGCAGAGACTTTCATTATAGGTATCTCATCTAGGCAAAAAGAGTAGTAACTCTAGTGTCTTGCCTTGTTCCAGAGAAAATTTGCTTTAGGATTATGGTTTCATTAAAAGGCAAAAGTGACAGTCATCATGTGCCTCGAATCCCATCTGATAGAGAAGTCAGAGAAGAAATTTCCCTGCTTGGAAAGATCTTCCAAAGACATTTGGTTTTGATGTCTGTTCAGCACAAGGTGCACTCTGCTTACCTTTTTGTATCTCTAAAGGCCAAAATCTTTCCCAGAATTAAGATCAAGAATATTTTTGATATTTTCTAGATCTTATACTGACTAACTGTTTTCTAAGACACTTAAGGAGAATTTCCCTTTCTCTGATATGTCTGTCTGGTATGAGATAGGCATTTCCATTTTAAAACAGCTGAGGCTTTCTACACCCTTAGAAGTCTTATCCAGAGAGCAAGAGAAATAAAGAAATTAACTCACACCCTAACATGCCTAGATTCCTTCCATGTGAGCCTACAAAGTAAGATTTTTTTCAAAAAAGCCATCAAGAAAATTAATTCTCCCAACTGTAAACAGTATTGATCCTGACATAATAGCATTATTTTATAAATATATATTTTAGAACATGGAATTGCTACTTTTTTCCTTTTGGCTATAAACTTTTAAAGCATATGTTTTGAATTTATAGGAAATAAAGAATGTATGAAAATTTTTAAAATTCATCTGAATAGTTCAGTTTATTCACCAGCATAGTATTTTTGTTAGTGAAACACTATAGTAGCAGAACACTGGTAAGCATATTTCCCTCAATTAATTTCTTGGTGATCTTTGTTACCTGCACCTTAGTTTGTTCAGATACAGCAGTCTCTTAGGCAGTGTACCATGTGTTCTTGTAATCAGCTGCTTGTCCTTTGCTGCTAACCTAATCAGGAGCTGTTCAATTAAAACAAATGCTGAAGAGCCAGTCTTTCCATTGGAAATTTCTGTGAGAGGGGAAGAGAAAGAAAAGAGACCAATACAGCTCCATTAGGGGATACCTGTTTGGATTTGCAGAATGGCCTCCAAAGTGCTTCTGGGAGTCCTTTCATCTCCAGTTGAAATGGTTCTGTCATAACTTCAAATGGCTTGTTTGAAGCAGCTGTTTTAATCAACTAAATACCAGCCTCTCCTCACCTTGCCCTCAATTAGCAATTAAACTATTTATGTGAGATTTAATTGGTATATTATTCTCCCCATATTCTTTTGTACCTGTGCACCATGTGCTTTAAGCTTTTTTTCTGCTGCTCTAGGATACACAGATTATTAAAATGGATTAGCATGGATTTTTATTTTAATTTTAACACTATATGTTACCAGTGTCTTTAATCTGTTGGCTCTCAGACTTATCTGCAGCACCTCTGCCACAGTAAAAATACCTGTTCTTTCCCCAGGAACCAGTGTCTACCTGTAGTGGCTTCAAGCAGGGTAGCTAAAAAGAAGAAAGGAAGACTGAAGAACTCATCCAGGAGAGAGAAAATCTAATGTTTTTTTAAGAATGAAGGGATTTTTTTAGGACTTTTTTGAGCATGGCTTTTAGCTGATAAACCTGCTCCTTGTTCTGTGTGATGCAGGTTTGAAAAGTTTTATGTATCTACACTTTCACAAAAGAATACATAAGGGAAATAATATCTGAATTTAAGAGGACTTAAATTTACTGTTTCAACTCCCACTCTGAAAACCTGAAAGCAAAGTTTTTTCTTCCTTTAAGGGTTAACAATACATGTAACAGTATTGAGTCTCAGTTGTCAAGCTGTGGAGATGTGGACCTCAGTGTTTGGCAAGGTTGCTATCCCAGGAGAGTGGATGGCACATGTTCTGGTGACAACTATTATTATTCTGGCCATTTTTGCCAGGGAGGAAGAGCTTTCTCCTAGCACAACTTTGGCACTACTCCTCATTTCTACTTTATTGCTTGCTCTTTTTTTTTTGCAACTTTTCACTGGCTGAGAGAGAGATCCACCCTTTAAGCACGAGTGATAATAGCAGGAGAGGGGGGAGCATGTTATTCCCTCTGGTGTAGCTCGCTGTCTGCAGCAGCTGGGAAAATACTGATGGTAGTATGAGAGTCAGCATGTAAAGCAGACAGCAGAAGGGATTTTCTAATTAATCATGGTCATATGCAAAGTGCTTAATGTGTGAAAAACACAGTGCTGTTTCCCACAATGGGAAACGTGGTAACCAGATGAGTGAGCAAATCTGTTTCTTTCTTCCACGTGAAGCTCTACAGATGTTCTCAAAGAGAAGAAAAGGGAGAGGAGGAGGGGAAAGAACTACTGTGATGACCTGCAAGAAAACTCCAGCACTTAGCACCAGACACTTTGAAATGCAAAAAGCCACATAAAATAATAGTAATATCTAAGGCCAGAAGGACATTGCAGGGACACAGGGGGCACCCAGGATAAAGTGCAATGTAACATCAGTGCTTGTGCTGCTCAGGGTCAAAGAACAGTCCTTAGTCCTATTTTTGGTAGTAACATATTTGTAGCTTTTACATTTTGTAACTTTATTAACCATTTCTTGCTAGAATCAGTGAGAAGTACATCAGTGACATAGCTGAATTAAGTAAATTGACAAATCTGTGTCCTGAGATGCATCTGTACTTACATAGGTGCTTTACTAACTGCCAGTAAAGCATAATTGGTGTTTAATATGTTGGAAGTAGTGGCCTATCCTCACTTGGAAGCTAATTCAAGTGAGGAAAGTAGCAAGCAGTTTATGAAGATAGTTATGTCCAAATGAAGGAATATTTCAATATGTTTTCAAAGAATTCAACTTCAAGCTCAGTCCAGGTGGAAGTTTTGCAATATGCACTGCAATCTACTCATCAGCCCTCACCTAAGATGCTAATTTAATTGGATTTCATGGGGAATATTTTTAAATCTTGAGGACCAATGTGGACAGTAAAATGCATGTTGGTTTTTTTTCCTCTCTTCTCTGCAATCCAATTGTAGATATTAACACTGAATTGTGAACAGTTAACATTTTAACTCTCCTACTGTGGATGTTACCATGCTGAACTGAAAGGTCCAGCTTTCTTATGAACACTCTTGGTATCAAGATAATAACTTGCTGGTAGATATTGCATTTTTAATTTGAAAGAACAGTAAGACTTTCAGTCTCAAACAAACTAGGTAGTCTTAATGTCCCTTTAGACACTTTGTTTATTCCTTTTTGGATAATATAACAGGATCTACCAGGGCCATGGCTTTATATTTAAAAATGCAAATCAAAAGCTGTCTTTTATTATTTGCACCTTTGACAGCTCCCCTGATGATCAGGAATGAAAAGAAGTATACTTATTTACTTGCCACAGATTGAAGATTTTTGTATCTTTAAATATTTTAGATAATTTTAAGCTTTAATTCCTGCATATGTCCTTTAGAGTTGATAGAGTATTCCCCTTGGAAAGAGAATCTGCCTCCTCTTGTCTTCAGATTATAAAAATAGTATTCTGACATTGCAAAACAAGGAGAATATGTCAATCTCATGTTATTTGCTTAGTGCATCAGTAATATAACCATCACAAGAAGGCAGCTATAATATTACACTTCTTATGCAGAAAGAAGGTATAATATAGTGTCATTCTGAATCAATAGAGCAGCACTTGACAATTTTTATACACATTTTTTCATGGAAGGAATGAGTACAGGAAAATCACTGATGGGAAGGAAAAACACTGCTAGCACCTGTATCTTTTACAGCATTTGTGCCCCTCTGTTTTTGTACACAGACCTCAGTTGTGAAAGGATTGCACAGGTAGACAGTGGTTGGCAAGGCATGGCCTTTCCATTAACAATGTTTCAGTGAAGCTATGACAAAATTTTTCACTTTGATGGCTCAGAAATCATAAGATCCTCCTAAAAAACAGACCTTAAAAGAACTGTTTAGTTCTATGTAACACATTATCTGTGTTTATTTGCTTCAGAAAGCTTTCACTTTGATGGTGTTTCAAATAAAAGTGTAAACTTGACAGATTTTTAATTGCTCTGCCATTTTCATTTATCTATTTATCAAAGTGTCTTCAATGTATAACTCAAAATTTTTACTTCTAAACCATTGATAAGAGTTATGGTGAGTCTGAAATAGGCTTCATTTTTTTGCTCTTCATTTTGACCTGCTAAAAGCATTAGAAGAGTCATTATCTTTAGAAATACTCCAAAAGAACGTTGTCCTCTTGAGGCTTTATCTTTTCATGATTCTTTTTTCCTTATCCTTGGGAATACCATCTCTAAGTCGTAGCTTGCACCACTTGTATTGAAAGGACATTAGCAGTAGTTATATTTTGTGCAAAATGTTTAGGGATTGGAATGTATCTATTTTTTTTTGAGAAAAGTAAAGTGAATTTAAGAGAAGTTGCTTTTTTCTAAGGGAGTTTAATGGAAGACATCTGCAAAATTGGTTTTCATTAGCAAGTCTGGCAGTTGGAATGAAAACTATTTGATAGTAAGCCAGATTTATTTTTCTAGATTTTACACCTGAGAAAAATTTTCTGAAACAAACTACAGTAGAATTTTAGATAAAGGCATGCTCAAAATACTTGACTCTTGACTTCCTTGTGCCATTCTCAGTGTAACAGAATGAAGTATTTTAATTACATTAGGCAAGAACTAATGAGCACCCAGGGAACCTAAATGCATTCGTATTCCTGCTTTTAAAGGATGAGGAATTGCAGTAGAGGAAACTGAGGGCAAACCCACAAGCACTAAAATAAGTTTGTGATTCTAAGGTCTGACTCACCCAGCGATGAGAACAAAGCCCATGTTACCTGAGAGAGAGATATCCCACCTGTCATTCAGGAACTAGCCAAATAAGAGAAATGTGTATCTTATCAACCATCCTGAAACGTTATGAGAGATCTAACCCACCTTAATATTACTCCATCTGAGTCCTATGTTACCATCATACACATACTAAATTGACTATTCCCTTATAAAATCAGGGTTAGGCTTGCCATGTTGTAGATTCTTTCTTGGGCCTGCTGCAGCCTGCTCCAGCTTGCTTGGAGGATGACTCCTAATGAGTAATTTAGGTGTTTGAAATTATGAGCTTTGTGGTTTTCTGCCCAGTCTCCAGCTGCTCTGCTGCAGAATGAGGATGCCCTGTAATTCCTGTGTGATGGATGCAATCCCATGCTGGGTAGCTGAGCTGGCATTAGGTGCCTTTATGACCAAATGGGGCCTCAGATGTCACACTGAGTTGAAAAGCTTATATAAATTCTCTGTACTGCTTTGTACACATTGTGCATGTTTCTTGTGTTCCTTTGCATGTATTTGGCTGAAAAAGGCAAAACATGTTTTGATGTAGTTCTGAAGAACCTGCAACATTTATACCAATGCTTACCTTTATCCACTATTGACCAACTGAACTACTCAAAGAAATATAAAAAAGAATATTTCAGGTTGGGGGGTTTCTTTTTTTTTTCTTTTTCTCTTTTTCTCTTTTTCTCTTTTTTCTTTTTTCTTTTTTCTTTTTTCTTTTTTCTTTTTTCTTTTTTCTTTTTTCTTTTTTCTTTTTTCTTTTTTCTTTTTTCTTTTTTCTTTTTTCTTTTTTTTTCCTTTCTTCCTTCTGTTTTTATTTTGTTTTGTGGTTATTTGTTTTTCTAGATTTGATCCTCGTGCTTGTGTTCTGTTGAGGGGTGCTGCCTCTAGGAGAGAGGCATGAGTGTTTGAGCTGGAATATCCCTGAAGGTGAATTTTTTCTACTCATGGGTTTTAAATTTTGGATTTAGCTTCTGCACTTACAAAATGAAGATGACACCATTTAATAATGTTTAGAAGACTGATTACATAATATGAGGGATTTAAAAAATACTAAAAATTATAGATATTACTAGTTAAACTAGAATTCATGATACTTAATTTGCTTTACAGTTAGCATTTAAACAGATATAAGCTCATTTTGAGAATTTGGCTAAGAAAAAAATTGCTTTACTGAAAATAGTTAAGCTACAGTCACAGGTGGAGGAAAAAACTAAACAAATATTCAGATTAATGTATTTGAATTATGTCAGATACAGCCCAGCAGTGCAAACTTGCGTTGCTTGCAAAAAAAAGATAGTTTATGTAGTTAGTGCACGTGTAAGTTGAAAACTGTCATTTAATGATAATTCTTATAATCTCATCAAGGTTGGTCATGCTTTTCTGAGTATCTTCAATTAACAAAACTGGCCTTTTCAGATTCTGAGACTGGGAATTAATTACTCTCAGTTTTTGAGGATGTCTTCTTTGTTATTGGCAGCTGGGTGGGAGGGAATGTGTGGCTACTAAAGTGAAAATAAAATCTGATTATTAATTGTCAGATTGCAGAAATAATATGCAGTTTTCAGACAAAGAATATTTTTTAAAATGCAGAAGTTTTTTCTAAACTGTCACAGTCTGGGGCAGCAGCTGAAATTTTGTTAAACTCAGTGGGTCCAGGATGTAATATTTGTGGTTTCCATGGCAAAATATGATCAATAGCAAAGTCAGAACAGGTTAGCAGCATAGAGTTTACATGTTTGAGGAGCCTTTATTTCATCCTATAACTAAGCCAAAACTTAATATTTTTTTGTTGGAAATAGAGTTTTTTCTATTTTCTGGTTGGAGATAATAATGCTAGGTATATTGTTGTTGTTCCTCATGGGCTTTATGAATTATGGCATTCACAAATGTTTTAGTATCATAATGAGCTGAATTCTCTGACTGAGCTGAGCTGCAACTCTCCAATCTTCTTGTGCTTCAGATCACTGCCTACTAAACAGCTTTGCTTCTCTCACTGGCTACAGGTACTATTGTTGCAGTCAAATGTTAATTTAGCTGCTTTTATGAGAAACTGCCTTGCTACAGACTCACTATTTCAGTTACTGGCAATAGAACTGACAGCAGTAGTTTATATTGAATAGAAGGCTGATCCCCCATAAAGCTAATCCTGCAAAAACCCTGTGGAATGGGTTGGACAAGTGAGTGGAGAGTGCTCACTCTGGTGTAATATAAGCATTAAATCTCGTCTGAGGAGGGGACAGGAACTTATGGACACAGAGAAGCAGAGTGGGAGACTATCCTGTGGCTATTCAATGGCAGCCAAAGTGCTGCCCTTGTGCTGTCTTGGCCGCAATTTCAAAGTGATTGATAAGACTCTGTGGTTGCATTAAGCCCTTGTCCATGTGTAACACAGTCTACCATAAAATAGAAGATGTTCCCAGACTCTGGGAGTTGCTGCCTAAATGGTTTTGCACTTATGAAATGAGAGAAGTGTAGCAAGGCCTGCAGGACTTTGGCCATGTTAATTGTTCTTACTGACTTCAAGGTTCTGCATTATTTGCATTATTATTCCTTCAAAAAAAAGCACTACTCCTAATAAATATGAAGCACCTGATGCCATGATGGGCTATTAACAATAAGAGTCTGCATGAAAGAGAAGTAGGAAACAACAGAAGCTGCAGTATAGAAGGTGGATCAACTGTTCTGATTTTCCAAGTACAGTTTGCTCTGAAATAAACACATCTAAACACACCACAGCAGGTCAGATTTCATGTCCTTGGGTTGTTTAGAAAGCTAATGACTGAAAAATCAAGCTTGTGCTTGCTGTACATAAAGGCACGATCAAAGCCACGTGAAGACACACATATATTTTTAACGTAGGTCACAAAGCACCAGTCCAACCTTGCTCAACCTGGAGATTAGCTCCAGGGCATTTCAGATGTGGAACAGAAATCTGCAATGCAAGTCATGCTGCTTTCCACTCTGGGGGTTTGCTTGTGGCATAGATACAGTGATGATAGTTGCCTCTTTCTGAAGGCGAGAAGATAGAGATTCTCTGTATGAAAATAACTGTGGAGTACTTGCATCTCCTTTGGGTGGTGAATGATTCAACTTCCCTCTATCAGCTAAACCCTTGGTGAAATTTCACTTGGAAAGGATGTGTAGAAATGCTATGGAAGGATGAACAGATGTCATCAGGGAAGTTGTTGCAGAAAAGACAAACTGTAGGGAAGTAGAACAGCAAACTGGATGCTCATGCTTCATGATCGTTTGCCAGAGGTAAAAACAAAACATGCTCTCCCTTGGACTGATGACAGTTTCAAAGCTGCAGTCATATTCACTCAAAAATCACAGAAGAATGAAGTATAGAAAGGCCTTTTTTTTGACTCTGTGCGTGGAAAAGTACTGCTGTTATATCTGTGTGTGTCACAAATGTTGACGCAAAAATAAATTATGGCCAGAAGTCATGTGGATCCTTTGATAAGCAAGACCTATCCATATTGTAATATAATTTTGTGCTGGATTATGCTCCTGGCAAGAACAACCAATATTACAAAGAAAAGTGGTTGATTTGGTATATTTTTGGAATCTGTGGTTCAGATATAGATCCTCTTCTTGGAAGGAAAGCTTTAGCTGAGTACTAGTTGTTTAACTACCTAGGATGGTCACTGGGGTTTTGACAGTGTGAATTTGTATTTCTGGTCTTACATTGCAAAATTTAGGCAAACATTACTGCTTTGACAGATGTGTGCAGGTATATAGACACAAACAATAAAAAATGTATGTCAATTGCTGTTCAAATCCCTTTCTTCTGTGTCAACCATGCAGACTCTGGACACACTTTTGTTATTAAATTCTTGTTGAGTCTGATTCCTTCTCATGGTCAATCTTTGTAAGATTCCCTCTGCATTTTCATTATGGATACTTAGTTGTAACAGAAACTGGGGAATTAAACATGTTTAGTACTCTCTTTGATAGCAGATATCATCACCCTATAAAGAGTGGCAGCGTAAAATGCTAAGATCACTACCTATATCAAAAAGCGTTTAAATTTTTCTTATGTAACTGGTTTTTTTATAAATAATTCTTATAGCTTGTTCACATGATGTAAAGAGTTACACATCCATTTTTAAGAACAAGAGCAACTTGCTGATTGAACAGGGATCTTAAAATATAAAGCCTTGGATTCTAGACGTATTGTCTTCAATGACATGAAATTTGAGTGGAACAGAAAAGAAGGGTGAGGAAACATCCCATAGCTTCACCAAGAAATATTGGCAAAGTTTCTAAATGAATAATCTGATTTTATTTCTTTAGTGATTTCCTGTAAAATTCGAAGGTTTTTATTTGCATGCCCAGTTTAACATCCTCCTTGGACGGGAACATGTGTTTTTGGTCATTCTCCAAGGCCTCAACAGTAAAGGGAATAAAATAATCAAAAGGGATTGAAACTTCTGAGAAGACTCTAGAGTCTGATTTCAAGGTGTTAGTCAGTCTGCCTGAATTTACACAGGATCAGATATCATCCAGGTCAGCATGAAAACTATGGTCACTCTGTTTACACATATATTCAGTGCCTAAGAATTAAATCCTCTTAGGAAAACTTTAAAATACTATTAAGCTTTGTTCCATAAGACAGTGCCAAATTTCACTTTTGCCTTACATAGACTGCTTGTATGGACATAGAGTGAATGGAAACATGCTGTCTACTTTGAATACCATGAAGGAGCATTTGCTATAATTCCTAACTACACAAGGAGCTAGTATGTCTTAGCACTATAATAATGTATACTGACAATTTGTTTTCTGTTGAAAAATGAATGGGATACAATTTTAACCCTTAAGCTTATTGAAGATGTTTGCAAGAATTTGAAGACAGTACTACTTTTTCTTTGAAAAAAAGACTTCTGGGTTCATTTACTTAAAATTAAAAAAACAATTTCTATTTATTTTTCATTCACTTCAGCTCTGCAAAATGAATGACAAAAGCAGCTTCCTGAGTGGAAATTGGTTGGGAAACCGTCCCAATAACTTCAACAGCTTTGAGTCCAGAGCATATTGCACATATTTTATCCATCTCTGGTTTTCACACACATTGGACTTCACACTGATGCAATTTTGCTTCTTTTCAGAGTTGAAGCATGAGATCTATGTTTGGAGGCTGACAGCTCAGCGCATCAACCCAGCCAGCAGAGAGGAGACTGCTGTGAAATGCCTTTTGATGCAGAAGGTGCTGACTCTGGAGATGCTCCTGAGGAAGAAGCTGAGGACGTTTCACAGGTAGGCAAGGACCAGGCTGTCCCACCTCCCCTTCCAGGGATCTTCCCTGTGGCAAGACCTGCATTCTTAGCTCTGTCTTGATGAGATGGATGTTGGGGCAGATGGCAAAAGCCACTCTCAGCCTCAGTAAAACACAAAGTATTTTAGGACAAAACTGATGTGTAATGCCTGGAAAATATATTTGTCAATATGACCCAAAATTAAAGGCCTAGAAAATTCAGGCAGCTTTTGGTTTAAAAAGATCACAAATACATCACTACACTTTTCCTTAGACTTGTGGCTTCAGCACAGTAAGATGCTGGAGTTTCTTTTTTTTTTTTTACTGAAAAGTTCAAATTCTCTTCAGTGAATGGATGAGTTTGAAAAACATTTCACCAGTGAATTGCTGTGTTTTACAATTATTTCACAATCAAAATTTCATTTCAGTTTCAGATATCATCCAGGTTAGTATGAAAGGGATCATCACTGTGTTTACACATATTTTCAGTGCCTAAGAATTAAATCCTCTTAGGAAACCTTTAAAATACTATTAAAACATTATTCCATAAGACAGTGCCAAATTTCACTTTTGCCTCACACAGATAAAATTGCTTGTAAGAACATAGAGTGAATTGAAACACACTGCCTATTTTGAATATCATGAAGGGGTATGAACCTGAGTGCAGACATGTTTTATGTATAGAAGTTTACATAAACTATGACTAAAAGAATAATGACCTTGTTTTGCTTAGATTCTAGTAAAACCAGATATTATGCCAAGGTATTTCTTTGACTGAGAATAGCAGTGATAAATATTTCAAATTTTAATTGGCTAAAGTGAAATTGAAATACTTAATTAATAACATTGTTAAATAATTTGAGCAAGAAAATGTAAATATGATTTCTTGAACTATTCCAGTAATAAGATTGTTTACATAATTTTTGTTGATACTGTGTATTTTGAAGAGGACCCTTCTGACTTTACAAATAAAAATTGTATATTTAATCTTGAAAATCAAGATTCCTCCTGCACAGCACATTTACAGCAATGTAAAAATTCATGATCATTAACAACAGAGCACTTGAACTGCAAAGCCCAAGGCTTTTTGCTGGAGGCCTGACTGCACTGGTAACACAGTGAAGTTATTCAGATCTTAAAAACTTCATTATAAAATGCAAATGTGAAACATAAGTGTTCTGACTCGCTGATGTTAGCACACAACCCTTGTTTTATCACAGCAGGACACACACATCAGCTCCTGAAACTATTAGGGGAGCTGCCCACTGCAGATAGCCAGATCCTCTACTGAGGTCTATCCCTGGAGTCCAGCTCCTTCCCAGCCTGTGGCTTTCTTCATGAACAGAAGGGTTTGTGTGTTAGCAGAGCTTGCTACAAAAGTGGAGCCTTAAGTGAATGCTCATGAGATTTTTGCTGCTGGATGTGAGAAGGCCACGACTCCTTTGTGGTATGAGTTACTCCACATGGGGAAAAAGGTGATCTATATGTAATGAGAGGGATTTATTCCAACACTCTTAGCAGAGCTCTGATTTCACTCTGGAAAAAAGTAGGTGTCATTTTCTTTCAGACAAATTTCACAAGAAGATAAAAATTGGGAAACAAATATCCAGGAACTTCAGAAAAAAGTAAGTAGATGGCAAGTTTTTTCACTATTCATGTAAATGAAGCTACACCTTTCTAAAGAGATAGTGCTTTAAATCTAATGGAAATTTAATAACTCTCCTGATAGACCAGAAGTTAGCAGCCAGGGTGATTGGTGTCTCAGTCAGACAACTGCAGCACATGGTGAGGCTTTGTACTTTTGTTCCTTAGAAAACTATAACCTAAAGAATTAGTTAATGATTCAGCAGTGTGTTCTTAAATTTTTAATCCATAACCAGAAAGGTTCAGGAGGTGTCAATAAATTGTTTGTAGCCATGATGAATGGTAATAGAGTACACTCCTCCTAATGTACCCAATGCGGTCTCTAATTTAATGCATTTTGGTGACACTACTGCTTTTATTATTCAAGTAGGGATAAACCACTTGATCAATCCTGTTCTCTTAGCTGTGCACACACTAGCACTGCTTAAGTTTTTATGCTGAAACTGAGAAGATAGAAACTCTGCAGTGGGATTAATGTCTCCTAAATTTAATTATCTAAGTGTCACAATCCCTCTACCTCACTGGCATCACTAATCAATCAAGCCTGTATCTGAGAGCACAAGTTCTTGATTGGACTTCTTGGGGTGCAAGTCCTTGACTGGGAGAATGCTGTCTTAGGTGTCACACCAAGCCAGATTAAACCCAAGAAATTTTCTTTATACCCCTTTCAAGGCATTGCATAAGAGACAAACTTTTTAAAGAATGGAGACTTGCTTGTATTTTAATGGAGCTTTAAACTATGTGGAACTAGAGATGAACTTGGTCTGGGAGAAAGTGATTCCCTGGTGTGGTAGTGAAAGCAGAGACAGGATGGAAAGCACTGTGGCTGAGGGCACAAGGAAATTGGCACAGTGAAGCAGGAGCTGGGCACAGGGATGTACAAACTCTGTAGAGATGAAGGGCTTGGCATGTACATGAGAGTTGTACAGGAGGTGTGAAAGATTTGACCTCTAAAGTAGTTTATAGGTTTTCAAAGCACACCTGAAAAACGAAGGGTGGTTTTGTCCCAGATCACAAAACCACAGAATGCTCAGAATGCCCTCTGTGGTAGGAGCTGCATTTCAACCCTACTTCACCCTCTGGAATGAAGTTGTGGATGGGGGTGGCTGAATACAGCTGAATGTATGCAGCAGGTTCTAGATACTTGTATCTCCTAGAGCTCCTTGGATCACATACTGATGGCTTTTTTTATAGGTATGCATAAGATGCACACCTGCAAAAACCATTCAGGCAGTTCTGTCTTTTATGCTGGAGAGGAATATACAATACAGGAGCAGCACTTTGTGCTTCACACATGCTTTTCTGAACTCTATGCATAATACATAGCTTCTTCTTTAATACAATGACTAATTTTATTTTCATGTCTGTCTTCAGCACAGAATAACAGACAAAATTCTTCTCATCAAATGTCTGACAGTGCTGGGATGTGTTATTCTTATGTTTTTTCTCAACTCATTTGTTCCAGGCATCTACCTAGATCTTGGTAAGTTTCCTAGTTTTGTTCTAAGTAAAATAAGAAACCTCCCTGAAAAATAGCCAGTCATATCTTTCTGAGTATCAGTCTTTTCACAAAGCCATTTTTCATATGTCCCTGTCCTCACAATTCTACCAGGTTAAGCAGCAATGGGAAGAGAAGAGCAGGCTTTAAAAATTCAGTCACGTCCCAGTTACCCCAGGAGGAATAACAGAGAGTGCTCATGACTTCATTTTCTGGACTTTTCAATACTAATGAGCTGGCTAAACATTACAGAATGAGCAAATTTGACCTTGGCATCATTTGCACTGTTTGAGTGAGTGACCAAGATGCATCAGGGAGATCAGAAAATAATCACTCCGTGGGAGAGCAAAGAAGTGGTTTGGCATTATTTCTTAAGTGTAGAAAGCTCTTTGTATAATTTACAGTCTCCATTACTTTATCACCATAGTAATTCATTTCCAAATATAAAAACTGGAGGACACTGTATATGTGTGAAATGAAAGTAGCTGTGTGCATACTTTCTATATATAGATCTATATGTGGAGGTTTTTATACAGGTACTTGGATATCTCTACAAGAAAACAGCTCCACACGTCCTGAAAACAGTAACAGATAGAATCTCGACATTTAACTGGGAGACAGCCATAAAACCTACCTGTGCATTGACAAATAAAAAAATGATAATATTTTTTTTGACTGCTGAGGTCTTCGAGATTATGGAATTTCAGGTACATTTTGTTTTCATGCAATCTGAATTTACACACCATGTACTTCTATCTCCAGTGTCTGAAAGATGAAGCAGTCTTGAAGAGGAATAGCTCATAATAAATAGCTCAATAATCATGTACATAGATATTACATTGGCACTTATTTTTGCTATGCAAAATATAGAGCCAGTTATAGCTCTACAGGGGTGATCAGGCTGTAAGCAAGACCTTCCATATCTGCTACTGACAGACATTTGCCATGCAAATGGGCAATTTCAGCCCATATTGTCTGTTAAGAAGTTAAAACTGATATATTATAATAGCAAAAGTGCTACACTATGAAGATCTGGGAAAATGCAGAAGGTGAAAATATTTGAATGCATTTGAAATCACGGTGGCTGAGAACATAAGAAAGACCTTCACACTGACAATTTAAGAAATTAATTTACACCCTCACTTTTGTGTCTCAGATAAGTGGCTCCACGTAGAACTTCTTCAATTAAGCCAAACTTCTCTAAATGTTTTTGAAAAGCCAGACAGTCATTTAAGACTAAACAGCACTGCTTGTATATGCTCCTGGTAAGATATTTTTTCAAGACTGCAAAGGAGTTGGAATCAATGCTAGAAGAAAGATTGTAACTATTGGTAATTTTTTTTGGGGTCCTGCTTTATGCCAGTAAAATAAATGAAAACAAATGGAATGTTTGGCAGTGTAGCTTTCTGTGATTCAGTAGCTGAATAACAACCCTGAAGGTAAATAAGGGCTGTATGTGTTCAGTATAATTTCTCCCCATTCTGCATTCATGGCAAACCTGTCAGATTAATGAATAAATGCTACTAAAGCATACACATAATTTCTACTGAAAAGTAATTGAACCTGTAAACTTCTACTGATAAGTTTACAGGTTCCATAATTTACAGGCTCTCATTTTTGTTTCCTGAATTTTACTATCTTGATGATAGCTGTCACTTATTTATCATTACTGAAGTAGTGTTGCTGTGAGGCTCTATGGATTTTAGTCTTCCAAAGCACAGAAATACATTTCCTAATATTAACTACATCTTGTACTCTGTTGGCTTGGGTAAATTTGTTCAATATGTTTTTCTCATAAAAATGAAAGTAAATTGCAGTTCAGTGTTTAATTTTCTACCAGAATAATGGTTTATACAGAGGCTGAAGTGTTAGAAATCTAATAACTTTAAATTGCTTTTGGTAGAGAGAATTAGAAAGATTTTAAAATTCTTTATCAGTCCCAAGCCTAGATACAATTTTTCCATTATGAACTTGGAATCATTAATATAATTCGAAGCTACTGACATTTTAATTTAAATAATAAAATTTGCATACTTAGCTGCCATTTGAAATGCATAACTCTTTCCTATTCAGTTTTCTTGTGCTTGTTCATTAATTTATTTAGTGTAATTCTATGAAATATCCATGTTAATAAAAGATTAGTACTGAGATTTAAAAAAACCAGATACTAAAAACTGTAAGACTCCTACAGTACTTTCATTTGGCCCCATGAGATTTTATTTTATTTTATTGATAAAGCATTAATAAAACATCTGAGGAAAGATGACAAAGGATGAAACTAAAGCCCCTTTGAGGATTGTACCTGGCTACTATTTTGACTTTATCTTTTAGGCCAGCATATCTAGAGCTTTGAACGATATTAATATGCCTGAAAAGATTTAACAAGTAATATAAAGTAAGATTTTGTTGAAATTTTAAGCTAGATTTTTTGAAGAGAGCATTCAAAGTGACTGGGTCAGAAAAAATACAAAAATCAATTTACAGCTTAATTCCTTCTTCTTCTGTGGGGAAGGTGCTTTATCTTTGGTTTGGTCTTAGTCAGTTCAATGAGTTGCTGAGCTGCTGTGGACTTTGTGCAGCTCCTTCCAGTCTCTGTGAGGAGGGACCCATTGTCTCTGTGGCCCTGCTTTTGCCTGCCTCTCTGTGCTTTCTGCATGCAGTGCAGGCAGCCTGCTCTTGCAGACCCCCTCACTCTCGCTCCCTTCCACCTCTGGACATCTCTTTTCCAGGGCCAGGGTCACTATTTTCTGAGACAGGGGAATGTCATCTTCTGCTTTAAAAGGTTGCAACAAACTCTGTTGCTCTCATATTCAAGGAACAAGGTGAAAACCTGAGTAAAAAAATGAGATAGTTCCTGTTTCAGAGAGCAGATGCTGCCTCGAGTTTGGCTTCAGGCTTCTGGAAGCTGGGATGGAAAGCCAGGAGAAATAAAATTGTGGTTTTATCTCATTTATATATTAATTCCTGCCTTATCACCACCATTTTTCCTATTAAAGACATGACTCTTGCACAGGTAAACCTATAGTATTACCTTTCATGACTTTTCTCATATTCCTTTGATGAATTATTTAAGCAAGGAGACAGGGAGAGATGTTTTGGATTCATTGAGTTCTTCCATAATTAAGGACTGTCATTTCCTCACTTGAGGGAGCTCTCTTGGATTTTTTTTTTCTTGTACAGAGGGGTCATGTCTTAAGGCTACTGTCTGTGCCCATTCTGGTATTTTTGGTGCCATGGGCACCTGTGATCCTTCAGAGATCAATGTTTAAGATAGTTACCTTCATCTACCCTCAGAACAGTCTCTGGGGGTGTCACTAATTAGTGAGGAGTTTAAGAGCTGTGATTCATTCTGGTTTCATCTTTAGTATGCAGTGTTAGCAAATTCCCCAAATTTAGGAGCTTAAAACTAACTTTAGGAACTTTCAAGTAGCTGACATGATCACTATGACCTTTCTGGGCAGTAGGACAAGTTGTATAATCAGTATTCTATGTCACTCCTATCAGGCAAATGTCCTAGATCTAAATTTACCTCCTCATTTTCTCACTGAAGCTAAAATTCCTCAATATTTACAAACAAGGTTACCTTATTTGATGAGACTTCTTCCTCCTGCAAAACTTTCTCTTGTCCTCTGTATTGATGTGGTTTAACTTCTGACTGTGGACTTATTCTGCAAATTCTGCTACAGCTACTTTTGAGGGTCTGAAGATCTCTTTTTGCTGTTTGTGGTAACTAGTTGCATCTTCAAAACATTTTAAAACTGTGACTGAAATAGTGGAGAAGTAGGAAAATCACTTTTTATTTAATGTAAACTGACTTCTGTTTTTTTGGTAGGTCATGTTGTGCAGACTTCTTTTTGTTTATTGCCAGAGTATTAAAGGAGAAATGTATTCAGTTGGTGTAGATATGGAAGATTCTTGTTGTATTGTCACTCCTTTGAATACCAGTTGCCATATTTATTGACTCATTTCCGTAATTTACAGAAAAATTGTTCACATACACATGAGAAATTAAATACCTTAAGGGGAAAGGGACTCAGTTGAACAGTCTCCTCCCTCCATTATGTCTACAGAGACTATTATGCAAATTATAGCAAAAATTGCATCTTAACTGGAGAGAGGAGTCACTTCTCAAATTCAGGGAAGTGGATGGGATTTCAAGTTTTTCTTCTTTACTTGCTTTTTATTTGCATCCTGCTTTTGATTTTCATGTTTCAGTGGATATGCTCAGTTTTCAGTGTACAACTGTAATTTACATAGACGAACATCATAGAATGATGTTCATTCTAATGATAGAATGATTGTCATGGAATTGAAACTGAGTGGCACTTAGCTTGCTTAGTGAGGAAGAGAGGGCTGCACAGTCCTAGAGACCCTCACAAACTTGCTTACATTTGTTTTTTTATCACAGAATGTGTGAAGTTTCATACCAATATTTACTTAAAAACAATGATGCCAGTTCTCCATTACTGCAGCCTACTAAGATTTTAACAACTAACTTAAACCATATATTTTCTGTAACATTTAAATTAGGCGCTCACTGCTGGAGTGATTCTTTGCTATCAACTTTGAGACTGATCAGTAGGGTCAGTATATGTGTGTGTAAAATCTTGCATGACTTAGAGTGCTGTAACCAATGGCAGAAGTCTTTAACTTAGGAATCTTTAAATTATGATATAATTTAAACTAAAAATCTCCAGTGTTCCACAAGTAAAATAAATGTAGTCTGTGTGGTTTTGTTCTGAAGATGCATCCTAGGAAGCTGATCAAGAAAAACTCTAATAAACTTTCCCCACCCCCCACCCCAGCTTTTATGGCCCTGGGACAGGCTAGGTATGTGCATTTGAACTTGGGCCAAGAGGCTTCTTTAAAATAGTGAAAGTGCTTTTAAATTTGAACCTCCCCCCCACAGCCCTGTGAGAAAGATCCTGCTTCACAGTGTGCAGCAGAATTCCTCAGATCCAAAAGATTTATATGTCCTTATAGAGGAGCACAGGGTTGAGGAAGGTGTGGACAGATCCCACTAGCATGAGAGGAGTATTAATGTCAAAGACTTCTAATTCTATACTTTGAAATTTTATTCTAAAACATTTTCCCCACCTCTTATCAGTGATAAATAGATTGAACTAGGTTATGCCACTCTTCTGTGTGATGGTGGAATTGTATAAATATGACATATTTTATGAACAATAAAACAATATTTGCAGAAACAGACAAAATTGACTTAAAATACATGTTTGTCCCCATGGAGAGGAAGAAAAAAAGTGTTTATATTTTCCCTATGTTTGGTTTCGGGTTAATTTGTGCAGAAGTTAAGATAAAATGTTCATTATAGAGTTACTTGGTGTTATTGAGGACTTGTTTTATAAAATATCTGACAAAAACCACAGACAACCACAGACCAGTTTAGTAAACCAATGTATAATTTTTTAATGCTTAAGAAAAAAAATCCTGAGAGAGACAGCTATTAAGATCTAAAAACTGGTGAACTAACTAGATTTAAGAAAGAGTAGGCCAGATGCCAAGAATGAAATTAAGTTTAGCACATCTTATATTTCACTTCCTGTGTCACTATATCCTCATTGTGAAAAGTGCACATTTGGTCTTTAATTTGTCACCAAAGTAAAAATTTATCTAGAAATTAGCTAGGTTTAGGAAATGAATCGGTTTTAGCTGATTAAAACTTGTAGGTGTTGACTCCTAAGTAATGGCTCAAATGATACTTTTTTGTCAACTGCATTTAAAGCTGTCACAATGACTATTTTCTTTCTCTCTATTTTTTCCTTATTTTAGTTTAAACTGTATTTCATTATTTTGGAAAGCTTTCTAACATGACTTGATTAACTAGGCAACCAGATTCAAAGCTTGGGAAGCAGCATTTGTGGACCTTTTCTGTAGAGCTAAAAATACCATCCTGAATAATCTGTAGCTGCCTGGAAACTCCTTTACATATTTCAGTAAAGTAAATGGCTTTGGATTACAGAAACCCTCTCTGTACATAGCAGTGGGCTCCTGCTCTCAAAGTCTTCATGTTCTTCTTAAGCTTGTGATATTCTGGGCAGAAAGGGGAACATCCCCTATATCTGGAGCTGAGAATTTATTGTCAGTCTAAAGAAAAGTTGTATCAGTGCAATCAAAGCAAGCAGTTATTATTCATCTTATGATAATACTAACACTTAGAGCCTAAATTATCTAATTAATACAAAACAAAACTCATTAACAATATGCAGTATACACAGTTGAAAAAAACCAACCAACCAACCAACCAACCAACCAACCAACCAACCAACCAACCAACTTCTCTTCCCCCTCCCCCCTCAAAAAAATACCTGACACACAAAAATCCTTCCACAAAAATCCACTCAAAACCCAAAGGAATAATCCCAGCATCATATCCTTATTTTCCTGTTGTTAGGTTCACCCTTTGATGCTCTCCAGGTTGCTAAGCATCACACTTTTAGGCTAGGAGGAGTCACAACACAGTATTGACAACTTGAGGGTTTTGCTGGGATAAGATGATGTGTTAGGGGTGTCTTCCTCCTTGCCCAGATGTAAATAGTGTTGATGTTGATGATTTTTACTTCCTGTGCTTGAGTCCACTTGAGCTGATTTTTATATATTTTCTGAAGCTTACACTTTACTTTTTCAAATTAGGTTTTCAGTTCTACATTGCACATGATTTTATCATATGAGATGTGTTGTATGTATGTTATATGCTTTTTTTCTTGTGCATTTGTCACTCCTAGAATGGGTTTTGACTATCTCATAGGTTTACTCTATCATCTATAACTAACCACTGCTGAGTTACTGATAAAGCTGGATTCTTTATCATCTTATGCATTTCTTTTAGCTGCACTTACTCATGGACTCTTGTCTGTGGCAATTTCTTTCTTCCCTCACCATTTTCCATTAATGTTCCACCTATATGAAGCTTGTTTTCCATGACTAAAGTTGTTCCTTTAATTGCTGATCTGACAATGGTAAACAAAGCAATGGGTTGTAGCATCTGATAGGAGCATGTAGTCCAATGTAGAAAGACATAATAAGATTAGAGCCAACATTTTAAGCTGTCCTCTCTGAAAGTCTTCAGGCTTTTCTGGAGACTCCTCCAGATCCTTGTAGGGTTCTTGCTGGGGCTGCTTAGAGACCTTTTGCTCCAGGCATCATCAGCTACAATTGCAGTGGAGTTTGATATGTTTGTCCTCATTTAGAGTGTTCTTAACCTCCCGGCTTGTGCTTCATCCATTTACTCTCTTATCTGTCAGGGCATGGTGGTGTTGGTTTAGGTAGTTTAGTACTTTTACATTGAGGTCAAGAACAGCTCTGCATGGGACTGACCTGCTGGCCTCTGATGTGTGGCACAGAGACTTGATTGCACTGTGAAAATGCAAGCTCTTTTTAAAAATGAGACTGGACATAGCTGTGTCTGACAGACTTTGTACATCTTTGAATCATAGTCATGTCAAAAACATTCCTGGTAGAGTGTACATGAACATAAGTTAAAAATAAATTTGATGATAAATTTTTAATAACAAGAATGTTGGAATGGAGCTGAGTCAATGCAGTCAGCATTGACTCTGACTCAGAAAATCCAGTTATTCATCCCTGTCACCATAACACCTTGCTTGTGAAAATACAAGAGATCTGCTTTCCATGATCCTTGTAGTCTTTATTTTAGGATAGTTTAAAAAAAATTCTTCCTTGAAATTCCACAGTTGTCTTTAAAAACAGGTGATTATGCATGTACAGTACCCGTGTCCATGCAGCTGCCCATACACTTGATGAAAAAAATCCAAGAACCTGTAACTCTTAGTGCGGCCTTTGATCTTTACTGCTAGCTTCTAGAGAAGTCAGCCTTTCCTTTATCTTGATATTTGCAGCTCCTCAAATTATTTTTCATTCACAAGAGTCAATAAGGCTATGTCAGTAGAGTCTGTTTGTTTGCAGTGACCTTTACTGAGAGTAGTCTAATTTTTCAGACTTACGGACTGGTGCGATATAGACAGCTATATATCTGTCAGCTTGTCGCAGGAAGATGGAGTGCCCAGATGTAGAAATGTCTAACCAGGTTTCTTTCTTACAGTGCTCTGTTTTGAGTGCCACCCTGTCTTGTCTATAAAATTGTGTTTGGAGAGTTAATGTAGCTAGGTGTTGGCATTACAATACAATGGTGAATGTGATTTCACATTTTGAGTTCATGCTATTACAGCTGTTCAACAAAGTCCAGCACATCCTTTCCTAAGGCACATGTGTTGATCTGGGATTGCAGAGCAGTCAGTTCTTTACCTTGTTTCATGCAACTGTTCTGTTTTTTATTGCTGTAATTTTTTTCTATCTGCATAAGATCTTGCTTTTTTTGCCTTGCATGGGGTTTATAGCTTCCACCATTTTTTCCATATCCTTTTATTCCTCTTCTATTGTGCCAAGTATTTATTGGTGTGGTGCAAGTCTTGGACTGCCACCTTCATTGTTCTCTCCCCCAGGGAGTTGCCTTAAACTATGGTGCTAAAAATAGTGAAAAAGAACATAAAATGATTTCTATGAAGCTAAACCTGTGAAAAGACACTGCTCAAAAGACCAGCAAGTTGCTCTGTGAGAAGGTAACTTTATATTAAAAAAGGAATATTAAAGATAAATGAGCACTTACCAGGGGACAGCAAATACTTCTTAGAAATATTCAGCAAGATTTCAGAATGTATATTTTAAGGGATGCCTGATAAAATAAAACAAAATCTGAATAAAGCCAAAATATGGAACATTTTCACTCATATTCAGAGCTACTGGTAAAACATATTCTGTGAGTAGAGCAAGCACTACTGGAGGTATGTCTTTGATTTAACTTTTTCACCCCAATATTTTTATTGGCTCATATAAGAGGATGATCAAGCTCATACTGCATTACAGTTGCACCATACTACATGAAGGAATAGCATACATCCTTAGGCTACATTCTGACAAATAAAGAATTTTTAAAAGCACATAAAATAAAATCATGCTTTGAGAAAAGCATATTAAAGAAAATCAGTGTGTTCCTCCCGTTGCTTGCAGACTGGAGATTTTCATCTGGCAGAAGCTGGTCTAGATGGTTTTTAAAAAAATTTATTTCTCAACCACTATAAATGTGTGACACTGAATATTCTGTTGCCTGAATCATTGTTGCTGCTATTAACATCTCCTTTTCACTCTTTCTTGTCCTGTACCCACTATTGCTAACACAAAAGGTTGCCCTCTGTGCTTTGGGGAAGCCTGGTATTTACCCAAAGACTTGTCAGGACCTCTTCAATCATCTTATCTTTGAGCTAAGTATCCCAGATTCTTTACATTTTTCCTCAAATGTCAGCTCTTCAGACTGTGGATTCCTTCTCTGTCTCAGATTTCCTAATGGGCATGCATTTTATAGTATGTAGTCTCAGGATTTGCCAGAGATAAGGAGAGCAGAGATTGCTTCACAGAATTTATTATTTATAGCCCTGCTTCTGTATTTCAGTGGGCTATGAGAATTAGTTGTGATACCCTGTGTTTCTCAAGTCTTTTCTTGGACTATTTGGCATCCAGTTGCTTCCCATCCTGGATTTTTACAGTTTTATCTCTTCCTACCTAAATGTATTATCTTGCACTACTCTTTGAGCAGCCTGCTGTTTTGCCCAGGCCATCAGTGGGATCATGCAATTTTATCTTGACTTTCATTTTTCAGTTCAAATGTCTCAAGCGACATTCCAGTTTCCAGAAAAGTGAAATTTTCTCAGTTTTTGTAAATGCATTACTCCAAATTCTGTGCATATAAAGTGAATATACAGTGTCCACATTTTCACTCTGTTTGGAGAAAGCTTGTTATGCTTCTGTGCTTCTGACCTGCTAATATGAGGTAGTAGGGCAAAATTCCTTTTGCTGAGGAATGCAAATTCTTCTTAATGAGCATTTGAGAGGCCTACAAATTACACAGTAAATTTTTCTCCTTAATTTCTTGCTCATTCTCCTGCCTACCTCTAAATTTTGGACTTCTATTTTATTCTATTAGATTGTTTTATATTATCAAGTTAATCTACTTGATTATTTTAAAATAAGGGGATTTTTTGAGTAGGATTTCAATTGTGTTCCACTCATCAAAATAAATAGAAACTGTCACCCTCTTCAATAGGTAGAAATGGAATTTAGATTCAGTTTCTCTCCAAGTTCTCTTTCTGGGACATCAATTGTAGTGAAGCAAAGGCACTAAAAGGCAATAAAGGAAGTGGCCTGTGGAACTGTAAATAGGCTTTTTTTGAGTAATGAGTAGTTATTTTAAAATTATTATTATTTTTATTATTATTATTTATTTCTCTGGCTCTCTTTTGAGGTCCAGGAAACAAGAAAAAAATGAACAGAGAAGCCAGTCTTTAATCTATCCTGATACTTTCAAAATTCTCCACAGTGAATAAAAAATTCCAAAAAAGTTCTCTCCTCCCTCTCCTCTCCCTCTCCTCTCCTCCTCTCCCTCTCCTCTCTCTCCCTCTCCTCTCCTCTCTCTCCTCTCCTCTCCTCTCCCTCTCCTCTCCTCTCCTCTCCTCTCCTCTCCTCTCCCTCTCCCTCCTCTCCCTCTCCTCTCCTCCTCCTCTCCCTCCTCCCTCTCCTCTCTCTCCTCCTCCTCCTCTCCTCCTCCTCCTCCTCCTCCTCCTCCTCCTCTCCCTCCTCCTCTCCTCTCCCTCCCTCCCTCCTCTCTCTCTCCTCTCCTCTCCTCCTCCTCCTCTCCCTCCTCCTCTCCTCTCCTCCTCCCTCCTCCCTCCTCCCTCCTCCTCCTCCCTCTCCTCCTCCTCCTCCTCCCTCCTCCTCTCCCTCCCCCTCCTCCCTCCCTCTTCTCTCCCTCTTCCCTTTCTTTTCTTTCTTCCCTTCCTCTCCTCTCTCCCTGTTTGGACTGAATCCAGCTCTGTGCAGCCACAGCTGGCAGCTGATGTGTTTGCTCTTCCCGTACTTCCTGAAGCACGGCAGGATGACACCTCCCTTGCCTGTCTGTATTCTCAGGAAACAATGTTGTAAAGCCAGACACTGTCCCCTCATGCAAAGCTGCATGCTTGAAGCTAATGTGTGCTGATAACCCTCATGGTGCTAGAAAATGCCTGGCTTCATCCACCTCTTCTGCAATTCTGTAATACTTCATTAGCTTTAGTGAATTACTGTTATCTCCATATCGCATGTTCTAGTTGATTCATTATTATTGGAGACAGAAGGGTAAGGATAATAAGGTATTTTCACAGATTATCCCAGAAATAATGAGAAATTCTTTAATTCTTCAGTTTGTTGTAATTACATGCAAAATCTATGCCAGAAAATATTATGTTGTCGCTTAGGTTTTTATTTAATAACAGTTAAAATTCTGCTACCTAACTTCAAGTCAGCACATACCTACTCTCCCTTGCATTATTCTAACAGAAATTGCCATCATCTTTATTTATTTATAGTGAAGTTAGGCCCACTGTTTTTTAACAGAATTCAGAAAACAGCAAAGACAACAGTGAGAAGAAAATTAGGCAGTGCATTTCTATAAACCTTTCCTTTATGTTCAGACTAAATACATTTAATTTTCATGAACAGATTTACTTTGTTTTGTAATACAGCAAATCAGTTTTGCTATTGAAAAGTCATGGTAGATAGAACTGACAGTTCTCTTTCCTTTGCTGCTTTGGGAACTCTGTGCATTTTAAGATAAATGAACCAGAGGGATCAAACAGCTCTAGAAAGAATTTTAACTATGTAGAGGGAAAGTGAGCCTTGCTCAGACAGGAGATTTGGTATTTGCATTTTCTGGCTAATTGTGCATTTGATTTGCATTTTCTCTCAATTAGTTACCTAAATATGTGTATTAAAATACTTCAGTATGTACAGAAGGATCATATCTGAAGAGAGCCTCTTTTGCTCTAAATCTCTCTTCTTTTCTGAGAGTTTCCTTTCGTGGTTCTCTTCTAGAGCAGGCAGCCACTGAGTCTTCAAGGTCCAGGGAATGCAGCCAGCCTTTCAGGAGCTGCAGAATCCTTCATTATTCCTAAACACCTAAAGTTTTCTTTGTGATCCAAACCCATTGATTGTTGGGGTAGCCCCACTTACTTGTGCTTACCTTGTTATTTTTTTTAGTTTAGATTTTATTTTAATTTGAAAGCAGAGACCATTCATCCTGTGGCATCTGAGAGTTTTTCCTGTTATAGTCAGAGCAAAAATATGGCAAAAATCTTTGAAAATCACAGTACTGTAACTTGCTTGTTGGTAGCATGTAACAAAAACTGTGAAGTATAAAGCACTGTTCTCTCTTTCTCTCATGCAGGCTGGATTGCCATGTTGGGAGCCCTTTGGCTGCTAGTGCTAGCAGACATCCATGATTTTGAGATGATATTGAACAGAGTTGAGTGGGCAACCCTGCTTTTCTTTGCAGCATTGTTTGTTCTTATGGAGGTAATATTCTCTGATTCTAATGCCTGAAGAATTGCAAAAGATTTCAAATGTGAGTTATTTCAAATGTTCCTGGAGAGAGGCCTCCTGCTGGTTCAATCCTACTGGAATATTGTTGATCAAATGTAGTTATGTAATATGGAGAGGAATAGCAGAGAATGAAAGTTAGTTTGACCTCTTTCATATTTAAATTTTCATTAGAAACTCAGTCTCATTCTCTTTCCATATTCTGCTTTTCTTGAATGTATCTGACACAATAGTTTTTCTATAATTTACATTTTGTTTTCTGAGTTTATTGTTGGTCTATGTGTGTAGATATTTTATCTGTATTTAAGTGTTTGTTTACAATTATTTATACAGATGATGGGAAAAATAATAGAACAAGATTAAAACACAGTTGAAAAATGTTTCTAGTGCTGTCTGCTACATGCTGGCTACCAAATGGCCTAAAATATCTCATGGGAGTGTGATTTGAAAGGAAAATAACCCTGAATTTCAGTTTGCAATGCTAATTTAAAAAATATTCAGCTCTTGAAATGCTTGGATATCTTCTTGTGAAGTTTCTGTGTGCTTGTCTGCTTGACAACATCCATGTCCATCCGTGTTTGTATCCCCTCATATTCCCTATTTGATACTTTTGTATAGCTTGATAGGATTTATTTTTACCCCAAATATTTGAATTTTTTTTTGTGTGGATATTCATATTAATTTTTAAATTAGGCTTCTAGAATACTGGCTAGTTTTCAGTTGTTAATTGTTGGGTTTAAATGGTGTAATAATGTTGTAGAAACATGACTGGCAATACCCAAGTGACCACTGACACTGCCTTGACTAGTGAATTGCCTGAGTGAGAAGCCTGGGAAAAGCCTGTGATATCTAATTTGCTCATATAGCCTCCTTCCTCCCCTCTTCCCTTCCAATATTTGCAAAGATCCCAAGAATTTGGAAATTGGAATCTATTGAAAAAAATGTCACCAGCAGTAACAGGGGCAACATTTGAAGCAAATAGAAACAAGAACCAACCCAACTAACTCTTATTAATGCCAAAGTGGAAGTCAAAATCTGGTAACCCCCAAGAAGGTTAGTGGAAACTTTGATTATCATTATGAAGTTTTCTGTGAGCTACTAAGTCTAAAATTCATCAGGAAATATTGATTTATTGTATGCTCATTAGAACAGGCAATTTTATTTCTCCATTTTATGAGGTTCCATATAACCTTGAATTTTCTAGCTCTTACAGGCAATCAATGCTGAAGCCATGTTTATTTTGTCTACTGCTGTTGAAACAGTTTATTAGTTGTGTTCCCTGATGTATTTATTGTTTGAACTTGGATTGACCAGCTGTGATTTGAATGCTGTGTGGCTTCACAATACCATAGTATAGTACACAGGATGGTATTTGCCATTTACTTCCAGGCTTTGGATACAACTATTATAATTCACTGAACTTCTTTTTTTTTTTTGTTTTCTCAGGTCACAGTGAATAGTTTGCTAATGAAAGAATATTTTTCTGGCTCTGTAGAATAACAGCAGTTTGAGGTCATGAAAGAAACTTGTCCAGATAATCAAGAAAAAAATACAAGACAATAAATTCTTCCCTCATAATGGATGAGAAAATGTTCTATGTATATCACCACTGCTAATTTTTATCTGAATACATTGGATTAGTAGGTGACAGTCCTTTCTAAGGCATTTTTCTTAGCTTTAAGTTACCAGTGTCAAAAAGAAACTGGCCAAAACAAATATATACGTTCAAATATAAGAAATATTTCCATAATCTAGGGCATCCAGAAATTGTCAGGTCATATTGCTCACCCTTGGTGATCCTTCAGCTTGGATGGTTCCCAGTATGAAGCTGTTTCCTACTGCTATAAATGTTTTCTTTCCTATTATGAGGCACATTTAAAAACCTGTGTGGGACTTAGGCTGCAAGTCATTTTGGAAAATGTGATTTGAGTTCCAGACATTTGGGAAAATGTGATTTGAGTTCCTGAACCACAGGGGAGCTGTGGAAGGTTCTGCCTTTGGGGGTCCATCAGTCCAGTCTGGTGCATCTTTTACAACTAAAAACTTCAAAATCCTTTGGAGCTCTCTTATTTTCTATTGCATCCCCTGGGTAATTAATCTTTACAACTGTCTTTTTAGTCTTTATCCACAAATGGCTGTTGCATAAAAATCTATAAAAATCTTTCTGGTTCTTCCATCTCTGTAAAATAGTCCCTATGCCTCTCAGGATTAGTTCACTTTTATAGTAGAAATTGGCATGTTACCTTAATTCCTTCAGGCAGAGTTTATTTACAAGACTGATCATGACATACTGTCCACAAGAGGATTAAAGAAAATTTTATGCATAAATTAGACTTTGTTTTAAAATGGCTCATGATTGCTTTTTGCAGAAAAGCTCTCTTGTGAACTGCCCCCAGGATCTAGTATGCCTGAGGACACCAATTAGTGCAATAACGCTTGCTCCTTTAGAAGACACAGGAATATCCAGGAGAGCCTCTGTGAAGTTTACATGCAGAGGACAGTGGCAGGGTATTAATTGCTGACCTGCACTCAGGTGTTTGCAGGAGATTGGCCTGGAGATCATAGAGACATCCTAAAATTATTTATGTGATTTATATTGTCACTGTCTCTAATGAGATGGGCTATCTGCAGACTCTCTTGCAGGAGTGATGTGTGTGTCCTGAAAATCTCTTTTTTGAGTTTCAGAATGAATTTTGAGTGTTACTGAAAAGTAATACATTCTGTTAGTGGATAATTAATAAGGCAGCATTATTAACTGAATGTGAATCTGGGCTTTAATTGCTGACAACTATCTGTTTAAAAGTTTGTCTTGAAGTGTGAACACAAAACAATGATACAAAAACTATTGCTGTTCATTAAGGATATTGCTTTTACATACATTTTAAAAAATGTCACTGTCATAATCTTTGAGTTGATAAAGCAGCACAACTTAGAAAGAAAATTGTAACTTAAAATCACCAACAATAATAAATTTATTTGGAAACTTTCTCTTGGGAAGCCAAAGTAATGAAAAAATGTTCTTTTTTTTTTTTTACGTGTAAGGGGTATGTGCATGTATTTAAAATTTTGCTGCTTGTTTTCTGTATATTGTATTTTAAATTGTAGGTAAACCTTTTCTTTTTCAATGTATTGTTAAAAAATAATATTTCTGGGCCAAATTTTCTATGTGATGGTACTCCAACCACAATGATTCGGCTGATGTCCAATTGAGCTGCGGGTACAGGAATTGCCAGTCTGAATGAAAGCACCTTAGTCACTGACAAAACAGTGTCCCACACCACACCACTCAATACCCATTAGGGTCTTTGTCTGCATCTGTCATGGAATGTGACAGCATGCAAGTTGAATGTTTTTTTTCCCACTGCAATCTCTGAAGGGCTCTGTCTGACTGCCAGGTGGGGGGGTTATATGGAGCTGTTGGTGTGAATACAGACTCCTGCAGCTCTGTGAGGCACTGATGTCAGTAAGTGAGGTATTGCAGCTGACTGATTCTTTTACTTGACAGAAGAAAATGAAAAGAAGCCAACCAGCATGGTCTAGGCTAAACCAAAAAATATATTATTTTCTCCCCTGAGAAACTGAGAAGTCATAAAATAGGTATACCTTATTAAACCTGAAAATAGTACTTCATTCTTTAAACCTACAAGAAAAGAAAACAAAACCAAAGTGAAATAGAGGCTAGAACTCATGAGTTAAAATCATACTTTTGCCTCGTGGATCAAGGGAATAGGTCACTGTCCTTGGGTGTGAAGACTCAGTCTGTATTCTGTGTGCCCAAGGAGAGATCAGAGTTAGCACCACTAGGCTGAAGTCTTCCCATGTCTTTTCATCTGTGGTAGCACCACAGGATGCTGTCTATATGTCTGTGCAACTGGGAGTGATTCTCACAGGGAAGATAGAACACTAATCCAGGCTGTCGTGGGGTCCAGTGCTTACAGGGCTCACCTCCTTGGTTCATGTGCCTAAACTGCACGTTGGATTTCCTGCCTTTCAGATGCTGCTGCCAATTTCCATTCATCCAAGATCTCTGTCCTGGTTTTAGCAGATGGTTTTTGTAGTTTTCGTCATAGGTTTTGGGGATTTTTTTTGAATGGGTCTGAGAAAGCTTTAAAGTAGAAACATGATTTGTTTTCCTGTTTCTTCATCTGAGACTGAGCATGAGATGTCTGATTTTATCCAGCCTTTGAAACACATGATATGCTTCTATCTATATTTTCAGTTTGGGGAAGTTGGTTTAAAATCAGTTGTGTTCTGGTTTTCAGAAGACATGTATTCACTGAATAAAATCATCTTTAAATTTCAGCCATTCTCTGATCCTGTGTCCCACTCCTGAGTAATACTACAAGTCGTTTCAGTACAACCTTTCCTCACTTCTGCAAATACAGCCACCAATTCCTGCTGTATCTTTTCTTGCCTAAAATTACTTCTGTAGAGGTTGCATGAGTTGAATATCAATATCTTGTCTTACATCCAGTGAAAAAAAGTAAGTACATCATGCAGTTCATTAGTTGATGTCAATGTATATTTTTTTCCCCAGGCTTTGGCTCATCTGCACTTAATAGACTATATAGGAGAGCAGACAGCTTTGTTAATAAAGGTATGTTTAAAATATTTATAATTTTTAAAAGGTAAGAAAAATAGTTTTATGCCAGTAGAACAATAAAGAATAATTTTATTTTGAATTTGATGTTAATGATTGCATTCCTGCATTAGCAATATCAAGAAAGCAAGTCATACTTTAGCATGAGTGATATTTAATATGTATAAATCTGTCCCACAGCCAGAATAAATGCAATAGAGAAACTTTTTCTGTAGTCTAAAAACTCCAAAAATGTAAAGGTAAAAAAAAAGTATGAAAACTAAAAGTCAAAATTCACAGTTGCACAGTGTATTTTTTGTGTGAAATCTGAGTATTAGAAATATCAATCTTTGTGCTCCTATATGTTCATGTTTTCTTGGAAGAACTGTAACTGTGTTACTAAATGTTAGGCTATTTTATCTAAGATGCCTTTCCTATCTCAGAGCCTAAAGGAGTAATAACTGTCGATAAATTAAAACCGTAAAGAACATGCAATTATGCCGTGGGGGACACAGCGCAGCACTGATCTCAAAGTTATAATTTCCTCTCTCTCAATTCCAGGTGGTTCCTGAGGATCAGCGCTTGGCAGTGGCCATCATTTTAGTGCTCTGGGTGTCTGCTTTGGCCTCCTCTGTGATTGACAACATCCCCTTCACAGCTACCATGGTAAGGTCTGTCAGGATGTGCACTGCACATCCTCCTCCAGGCGCTGGCAAGGGAGCTGAGCTTGCTGATCATTTGCTGTTTGGTTTTTTGGGTTTTTTGATCTCTACTTTATCCCCTGAGATTGAATCAGTATTAGAAACTATCTTCTTCTGTTAAGGTATCTAGCTGGCCATTGACCCCAGCAGCTGCAGGTAGCTGTGGGACCAGAGGCACTGCTTTGGCTGCATTTTGTGTTTTCTTCCCTTATACCCACATACATACCTGAAAAATAGAATTGTCTTTTTGATGGAAACTGTCACTACCCATCCACTGCTATCAGTTTTTTTTCTTCTATGTGCTGAGTAGTTATGCTAATGCCTTTTTTAACACCCGAACCTTTTATTGCTACCTTACTTTTGTAATTAGTTTGAAAACCACCCAATTTTGTTAAGCATAACAAGTGCTTGTCAGCAGCTGAGCTTTCATATCAGAAAAGTATCAAATTATAACAAATTAGGGCATGCTCAGATAGGTTTATTTAATCAAGTTCTCTATTTAAAGTGTGATAATTCATTCATTATACCATACTAATGTTTCATTGTTACAGCTCTTTCTCAGCTAAGTATATATTTTCTTCAAATTTTTTCATTCATTATTGGATGGTGATATCCACTCTAACCTCTGCCAAGGTTTGAGACACTTCTTGTAGGGCATATAACAAATTGGGCAGATTTGTAACTACTCTGTAAATATATATTAATGTGGTATTTTGCTTTGATTACCGTGGTGCTTCCTGTGAAATTATATTGATTTAACCACAATAGACTGCAAGTAAATAGGCATGAAAGGAAAGATTCGTTTGGGATGAGTCACCTCCCAGCAAATGCTTGAGGACTATTAAGCAATGATGCAGAAATCTTCACTTGGAAGATTTTTGCCTCGTACCCTGCTAGTCTATAAAAATTGGCTTGGAGCAATACCAAACAGCACCAAAAAATGAGTATGTTTCAGGAAATGGGGCTGAAGTACAAGAATCCTTTGGGATGCCTGAAGACTATTTCTTTTGTATCTTTGAGGATGGCAAATACAGATTGACAGGAAGGGATCCTTGTCAACATTTTAAACTATTTCAAATTTATATTTTTCTCATTCTGTTCTGGGATGAACCTAAAAAGACTGCTACATTTTTTTTTAATAGGCAAAGAGAAGAGACAGGAAAGAAAAAATACATGCATATTCTCACCCATGTAAAAACAGTCATTAGCTGAGGTGTTAAGATATTAATGTGCTATTTGGCAAACCAGAGTTCAGATTCATCTACTTCAGTGAATAGGCTGATACTTTAGTCTCTGTCATTCTGCATTAGAAAACACTTATAAAACATTCCTAAGTGACTAAGTCCCAAGATCTTTAAACTGCTATTTTAAATTCTTTTTGATTCTTTGGTACTTTGTTCCTACTCTTAAAACAAGCAATATTTAGTTTTGGAAGGCTATTTTTCAGTATATGTGCCAAAGTTATGAACTTCTGATGAGGAGTATTAAATATACTGAACCCAACTCTTTTGTAGAATGACTTTTCATAAATCAGGGACTTCTATATATGAGTTTGGTTTGATATTACCTAGTGATATAAGAGTATGGGGCACCTGCTATGATGTAGCCATGAATGATCCTGTCCTTTCCTGGGAAAAGGTTCCAGCTTCCCAAAGAGCCTGCACTCATAATAATGAAAGACAGATGTAGTGAATCCCCCCAGGTCTCCGTAAATCTCCTCCAGTGGTGAGCCAATGTCATGACAGAGGGTTGATCTCTCTTGTGTCTTTCATTAGTCATGGCTTTGATGGACCAGGTAGGGATGTGGAATCCATCAAGTTCCTTCAGATACAAAAAATCTGGGCAGTTTCATAGATATCAGCTGTGTACTAGACTGATAAAAGTGTTTGGAGGATAACATCAAAGACCTCTGCCCACATTGGCATTGCCATTAAGGAAGGAGTTAAAGGAAACCAGAAACCATTCTCATGGAATAATGGCTTCTTTGACTTGTACATGAATTCCTTGAATATCATACACTGATGATGAGAGGCAGGTGGCAGCTGAGAGTCAAGGATGCTAATAGTGTCATTTCTGCTTTAGAAAGACAGGTATGCCATGATTTTTGTCCCATGTTTCAGGAATGAGGCTATCTTGCCAGTCCCAGTTCTTCTGATTGAGAGCCCTCAGCTGACTGTGGGGAAAACTACTGTGATGGCAAGGGCATCTGGAAAGTTATACTGTTTTCTTCCTTCAGGGGTGGGAAGCTTCACTCCAGGCATCAGTTCACACATGACATGTCCCCAGTGCTGCCTCTATGCTGTTGGATAAGGTCTTCTACTCATCCCCTAAAACAATATGCAGTGCATGTTGTCCAGATTTGGAACAGGGAGAGGAGATGGGCTGCACAATCAGCACAGGGACTCAGAAATGCATTGAGGGGGGACAATCTTCTGTGTGAGGTCACTGCCCCCTGAGCTGAAGGTACTGTAGATGTGAACTCTTTCAATTTTCTGTTATGTATAGTGTTTTGACCCAGGAACTACCTGAGAAATTGAAGAAATACAAAATCCTATATGAGCCTGAGTCTTGGCTTAGGTGTTTAGCTGAAGGGAATCAAAGCAGAAAAACCTGCAAATAGCTCTATAACTGTTATGTTTTCTTTAAAAATGTGATTTTTATTTAAAAAATCAAGTTGATTTGTGGTTGTCTGAACTTTCCTTTCAGTTTCTGCTTTTGTACTAGTGAGATAATAAAATTCATAATGACTTGCTTTGTGTAGAGAAAAAAAGAAAAAATATTAATGCTTAATTATTGGATCTTGAGACTGAAAGTTTCACTTTATCTGTGTTTGGATAAATTTGATTGCTTCATGTAAAGTTTCAGTTTTGACAATATTAAAATTTATAGCTGACTTAGCAGTCAGTTAACACCCCTTAAAAGGATATGAAAAGAGAAACTGTAGATTGATATTTTAAAAAGGGAGTTATATCTGAATAGAATAGAATAGAATATATTCTAAAGAATATATCTGAGCCAGCATTACACAGAATTCTAGGAAATAAACTATTCTATGACTTGAAGTAATAAAAACCAATAAGGAAAATGGTTCCTTAGGAGAAATTTTTGAGATTCTATGTATCTATGTAGACAAATTAGGGTTCTCCCTTATCCTAAAACATGTTATCTACAGTCTTAAGAATAAACATAAATATTTTCTGTTATTTTAAGATGGGTATACTTTAAAGTGCAAAATATTTGTGTGTTTAAACAGAGTGAATACGTTGATGATTTTCAGGAGCCTTCAGTAGCATGGAGAATATTTCTCTCTTACTAAAATATTCTGAAATTACAAAAATCAGATCATGTTTTCTTTGAAGTATCTTGCCCTGAAAATACTTTTTCAGTGCAACACTGTTGGTCAAATTCTTCTCTGCTCTAGACAAGGGTAAATCTGGTGTAACCCACAATCAGAAATGTCAGTACCATGTGGAATTCATGTATGGAAGTTGCTGAATTGAAAACTCTATGAAGAGGGCAGAACACAGCATGTATTTTTTGCTACAGAGGATGCTGTACCAAAGATAATTGCCCACAAGAAACAATGGAATGAGTTTCTGAGTGCATTTAGCCCATCATAGGTTGAGTACTTTTACTGTTTCCATCCTGCCAAAATTCTGGGTTTTTAAAAATTGAGATAGAGCATTGGAACAGTGTGAAGGCAAACAGTTATCGAAATATCTTCCAATTGCTTAGTTTAAATTATTTCAAAATTCGTAATTCTGTATGCAAAGCACAATGAGCTGCCTCAAAACAAGATGGGAGCATTGAAAATAGCCCAATGAACTGTAATGCCAGGACTTTACCCTTCACTCAGAATTGAAAAGTGAAAATCCAGCTCCCTAATTAAATATGTGTCTGCATGAATGATTGTTTATTGCATTTCTTTGCATAAGCACACCTGGCAACTGTGATAGCTATCTGCAAGTGGTAGGAAAATCAATCATTCTTGTCACCAAGTAAAAGATATACTGTAAAAAAGTATTGTAGAATTATAGAATAGACTATTTCACTTGGAAGAGACCTAGAACATTCATTCAATACAACTGCCTGAGCAAATCAGGACTTGACCAAAAATTAAAGCCTTTTATTAAAGGGCATTATCCAAATTACTCTTAAACATCAACAGGCTTGGGGCACTGAACACCTCTCTAGGAACAGTATCAAAAGCCTTCCTAGGATCCAGAAAAACTACATTCACTACCTGCCCTTCATCTATGAGGAGGGTGACTTTATCATAGAAGGATATCAAATCAGTTAAACAGAACTTTCCCACTATGAACCCCTGTTGGCTGTGCCTGATGATTGTATTGCTCTTTACATGCCTTTCAATGGTACCCAATATAACTTTCTCTATATTTTTTTCCATGATCTGAGGTTAGACTGACAAGTCTGTGTTTCTCTGAGTCTTTCTTCATGCTCTTTCTCTAAACTGGAATAGCACTGACAGCCTGCCAGCCAGCAGGGACCCTCCCAGGTTCCCAAGACCTGATCAAGATGATCAAGAAGGGTTCTGCCATAACCTCTTCAGGCTTCTTCCGTACTCTGGGATGATTCCCATTTGGCCCCATGGACTCCTGAACATTCAGCTGATATAACTGGTCCCTTAAAATTTCAGGGTCCCAAATTTTGAGTTTGAGAAATACTTAGTGGGAAACTCTGTGAACTTTGACTGTATGTAAAAGGCTGTGTTGCCAGCAGCAAATCCAGTAGATATAGTTATACTTGGGTATTGCTTTAAAAACACCCAGATAATGTTCTATCATAAAAAAATTCACTAACCAGGATCTTGGTTATTATATTTCTCTCATTTTAATTTTGACAAGGGTTTTCTTTCATGTTTCATATCCAGCTTTCTTTGTCTGCAGAATAAATGTATTGCTGCTCTATGTGTCATTCTACTAAACCTCTGATATTTATCTTCCTTTATTAACGGGCTAAACTCACAGTGACATTCTTTGACAGGCAGGCTTCCTAATTTTTAAGGCCTGGACTTTCCTAGTATTGTCGAGTTTTAATAGCCATGCATTTCTGCCCTTAGAATTTTAAGTGACATGATGTTATTACCAGTATGCTCTTTAGTTTAACTGACATTTTATCAGCTATATTTGCTGAAGACATCTGTTTATATTTTTCTTTTATTACCGGAAGTAAAAAGACAGCTACAGTAAATCCCTCTTTCAGCTGAGTTTAAAATACTATTTCCTCAATAGAGCAACAAATAATTTCCATGAATCATCTGGCTGCCAAGGTTACTTAGTCTCTGACAGGTCTTAGTTAGAAAGTAAATAATTTTTGGCCCACTTTTTATTGTCTCTAAAGCTACTAGATGCTTTTGTCTTGCAGTGCTGAATGTTTGTTTCACATGTATCTCATGTTCTTAATGCCTGCTTTATTTTTTTTGAATTTCCTTGCACTCTGCTCTTCCAGAGTTATCTATGATGTCTTGAATTTCACTGCTCAGTAAAAGTACTAGACTAGGCTGTAGCCATCTGCTGTGACAGAGCAATCATCAACCAGCTTGGGAAGCTACAAATAGTTTGTTTGCTATTAATGCATATTGCCTGCAGTTTTCACAGAAGACATCTTTGCCCCAGACAGTTCTTAGCAAAGTGTGTGTAGTGAAGTCCCAGGATGTAGAGCAGCAATGAGTCTCTGAAATAATGGCATGAATTGGCTGTTTCATAAACAATTTGGGCAAATAGACAAACCGGAAAATATCATAGGAATGTGGAATGCTTTAGGTTGGAAGATCTTAAAGATCATCCAGTTCCAACCCTCCTGTCATGGGAAGGGACACCTTCCACTAGACCAAGTTGTTCAAAGCCCTATGTAACCTGGACTTGAACACTTTGTCCATACAGAAGATAAAAGTGTTAAATGGCACCAGTCCCAATATTAACCATTGAAGAATAACCACTTGTCAAACGGGCTCCCTTTGAGCATTGAGCCATTGACCACAACTCTCTAATTATGACCATCCAACCAATTTCTTATCCATCAAGTGATTTGTCCATCAGATCCTTTCCAATTTGGGTGAAAGCCATCAAATTTTCCAGGCACCATTTGCACTTAGTGAAGCCATGTTGGATGTCATCAATCCCTTCCTTGTTTTCCATTTGCCTTAGCATACTTTCCAGGAGGATCTGCTCCATGACCTTGCCAGGTACTGAGGTGAGACTGATTGGCCTGTAGTTCTCCAGGTCTTTCTTCTTCTCTTTTGAAAATGAGGGTTATATTTCCCCTTGTCCAATCAGTGGGAGCTTCTTCCTCAGCCGGCTCCCTCAGGACCTGCAGATTTATCTCATCAGGTCCCATGGACTTGGACACCTTCTGTTTCCTTAGAGGGGTCTCAAACCTAATCTTTTCCTACAGCAGGTGGTTCTTCACTCCCCCAGTACCTACCTTTGCCTTCTATTTTTTTAAGCAATGTGGCTGGAAGGCTTGCTGGTGAAGACCAAGACAGAGATGTTACTGAGCACCTCAGCCATTTCCACATATCCATGATAATCAGATCTCCTATTTCTTTCCTCCACATTTTCCCTAGTCTTCCTTTCATTACTGAGGTACCTATAGCAGTTTTTGCTTGTTGCTCGATGTCTCTTGCTAGGATTTAACTTTGTTAGGGTTTAGCTTTCCTAACCTGATCGCTGGCTGCTTGTACAATCTCTATTACTCCCAGGGCACCTGTCCTTGCATCCACCCTCTCTAAGGTTCTTTTTTCCTCTGTTTGAGTTTGTCCAGGAGTTCCTTCTTCATCCATGGCATTTTCACCTGATTTATTCTTTGTCAGGATGTGCTTCTGAGCTTGGAGGAGGTGATCCTTGAATATTAAAAGTGTTTTTGGGCACTCTTGACCTGCTGAATTTTACTGCACTGCACAGCTTTAGGACCTGGTAACATGTTTAAGTACTTTTCTTGCACAACGAGGGTGTGCAAACACTTGTACAAGTACTGTCTTTGGGGAGCAGAAATAGCTGAGAAGGGTTTCAGTCTTTGTGAGTCTGCTGCTCATCCCAGGAGGAGATGCTCACTGATAGAGCAGCATCAGGCCCCCCCTCTGGTCTCCTCTCTGCATATCTGGTGCACTGGTGGGGTGTGGGGCATTATTTGCTCTGCACTCAGAAGCTGTCTGGCAACAGCTTTAGGACTGACCTCAACAATGGGAAATATTGAAACACTAAATTGTTTTAAAATAAATATAACTTAATTTTGTACTGCATAATATGTTCTAGATGTGACAGTTTGAGAGAAATAAAGTCTGTGATGAGAAATGACATCTTTCTTTATGGTTTCATGAGAAAAAACAGACAAGATGCTGGGCATGCTGAGCATTCTTTAGGCCAAAATAGAAATTGACATCTTCAGGCAATGTAAAATTCAAGAATATTTGTTTAGAAATTAGCTTATTTAGGCTAATCAACAAGAGGGTTTAGAAGGGATAAGTAGCACCACTGGTGGAAGTAATTGGGAAAGGGTTGTAATTCCTCATAAAGCCTATATATTTCTCCATACCAAAAGAACACACACAGTCAATAAAGGTGATCATCACTCAGCCATCAAAGTGAAAGCATTTTTCAAGAAGCAGAAGAGATCATACCCCTTGAGGGTGAACTGTGAAATACATTAAAATGACAAATTGGAGGATTAAAAGTCATATATCTATTCACTACTGAAACTCCTAGACTCTGAGAAAGCATTAATTTTAAGATATATCAGTTATTTTCTCAAATCTCTTCCTGCTTCATGTCTTACCATTCCACATTTTCTTAGACTTTCTCTTTTGGTCACATAAACCTCTGAACATGTTAAAAACAGGAGAATAATATTGTCACTTCTCCCCTTCCCAATAAATTTCTCTATACAGGCGCTGATCACACCATTTTTTCAAACCAAGTGGTCACAAAATTACATTGAGCTCAAACCATTTATCTGAACCAAGGTAAAGTTGTTTAGCTTTGAAGATTATTACTGGCTGAGAGCTGGTGTTAGATCTGGCTAGAAAGCCTGTCTGCTGTATTTTTGGGCTCTATACCAATTGCCTAATGAAGGCTATTATGCCTTCCTACAAATCTTATTTTGCTTTTCCAGTTTTGTTTTTTTTTCTTGTTTTTTTTTCTTTAATTTTATTTATTTACTAAAGCAATTAAATGAAATTCATAAAACTGCCTGTTCTGGTTTTGGTGGCATGGAATTAATTTTCTTAGTAATAGCTGCTACAGTGCTGTGCTTTGGATTTGCTATAAGAATAATCTTGATAACACACTGATGTACTGGTTGTTGCTAAGTAGTGCTTATCCCCTGTCAAGAACTGTTTATTTTCCTATGCTGGGCCAGCGAGCAGGAGCACAAGAAACTGAAGGGTGGGTGAGGGAGCATAACAGGAGAGCTGACACCAACTGGCCAAAGGGATATTCTATACCACAGAATGACACACTCAGTATATAAACTGTAGGGAATTGTCCAATTGTTACTAATTGCTTCTAGGGGATGGGCTGGGCAGCAGTCAGCAGGTGGTGAGCAATTGTATTATATATAATTTATTTATCTTCCATTGTATTACTTTTTCTATCATTTTCATTAATATAATAATCAATAATAATAATAATATATTAATCTTATTTAATATCATGATAATGATTAATTATTGTTAGAATATTTTTTCAATCATTAAATTGTTTTTATCTCAGCCCATAAGGTTTAATGTTTTTTCCTGATTCTTTCCCTCTTAGGGGAGGTGTGGGGGAGTATGAGATGGGAACCTCATGGTGCTTAGTTTCTGGTTGGCATTAAATCATTTGCAAATATTTCCCAGTGAACTAAATCCACATTCTCTAGTAAATATAATATTGAAATAAGAAGTAAAATAACTCTGATCTGCTTATGAATTCAGAAGCCTGCCAAATTGAATTTTCTCAATTTTTCCCTAATATATCAGATAATTTTGATTACAAAAAGAACTTGTAATATTTTGGTTACTGACTCAAGGTCTACAGCCATCTTCACTGTGGAAGTCTGAGCATCTTTTACTGTCATCTCTGGCGAGAAGAGGAGATACATCTCTGTCCTTTAGCTTACAAGAAATGAAAGGGCAATTGATTTATAATCACTGTCAGTTCCTGTAGACCCAAAGGGTCTCAGGGAAGGTACTCAAAACCTGAAGACAGTCTCAGTTTTGTTAGCAGTACTTGAGCCAGGCTTGGACTAATATCAATAGCTTCTCCTCAGCTCTGGGACTAGCACAGTCAGGGAAAAGTGAGTATAAATCAAGCATATGATGCAAAGAAACTAGTTAAGAAAAGCAACATCAAGAACGAAACAATTCCCTCCCCCACATTACTCTTTGGATTTATTGGTGGTTTAAGTTTTTTCCTTTAATGAACTTTACTTATGTTGTGCTGATGGTTGGATTACGTCCTCTGATGCTCTCTCTTTTCTTCTTGAACCGCAGATTCCTGTGCTTCTCAATCTGAGTAAAGATCCAGATGTTAACTTGCCTATGAAACCATTAATCTTCTCATTGGCCATGGGTGCATGCCTTGGAGGTAAGAGTTTATGTGAGAGAGCTGACATAAGGTAACAGCTATGCAATTATTGCATCTGTAAACTGGCACAATAGGTTCAATCATTTTACTGTGCAAGGCATATGGAGGGCTTGATTCAGCTCCTTTGACTTCAAAGCACTTCTGGATGAAGATCCCAGTCAGTTGCTGCTGCTACAATAGGATTTTTGCAGCCTGAGTTTGAAGTCTATATCTGCATAATCTACAGACATACAAAGGAACAGTCCAGATGGTGCTTATAGGGCTCTGATCTTTTGTGAGAGAAAAGACAAAGATACATTAAGCTTTCAGAACAGAAAACCATCACTGCTCATTGAAAAAGATGCAGAAAACATATAATAGCTAAGATCTGAATGCTTGATTCAAAATCTGCTGAAGTCACTGGGAGATTTTCTGGCTGGTTTACAGAACTTGTTTCAGTATCCATTTTCTGACCTATTTATCACTCCTCATTGTAAGGAAAATACTTTTGGGAACATACATTTCTTTGGGAAATGCACCTCATAATGAATCTAACAGCTATTCTTCTTGGCCTGTCTTGGTGTTAATTGGGATTTTGTATATTGTCAGTACATTAACACAAAACAAGATGTTTTTTGTGACTGTTTAAATTTTTTTTCACTAAAAAAGCAGCATGTATGTACTGTAGGCCCTGGATTTTGCCTCCATTTTTTATAAGAACAAAAGAGAATAGCAATCTAGTAGTTTTTAAACTAATACTTTCAAGGATATTTTTTAATATTTTGGAACTGGCTTGTGAATATATCAACAATACAACATTTCCATATAGCAAGTCCACCAAGTGCTATTAAAATGTATAAGTTTTAAATCAGAAATAAAGTTAATTTTTTTTTTTTTTACTGCTTAGAATTTTAATGCTAATTATGTTGTATTGGTTGTGTTTAAATCCCTAAATATTTAGGTAGTTATGTTATATAAAGTTGCAATTAATAACATGATGTTCCACCATAGATTCTTTCCCTCCACACGCCCCTCCAAACAGTTCCTGTGACTCCACAGGGATAGCTAAAACCACTTTTGTGTGCAATACACGTTCAGGTTTGTTTATTCAGCTAAGTGATTGCTAGTGCAAGTGACCTTAATACCTAACAGTGATTATAGTGATGTAATTTACAGATTGAATTTTAAGAGCATCTTGCAAAGGCAGGACAATTTCACACCAGTTATTCATTTGAGGAATATCTCTTTGTACTCATCATTACTCATCATTATGTTGTGACTTTAATCTCTTGCTCTTTAAAACCAGTGATTGGAATAATCAGCATATCTTCATATAGATGTTTGCCATAAAAATATTGTATTTCTTCACCTTTTTATAGGACTCAGAGTTCTTAGAGGTCTTTTTCAACCTAAATGATACTATGATTCTGTGAATTTGTTGATCACTGAACATACTCTCATTTCATTAAATTTTCAGATAAAAAAATAGCACATGGAATATAAAGTTAGGCAGATTACGCTGACATATTCTGAGTGGGATGCACTTTACCAGCATTGGAGCCTTTACCAGTCTCAGCTGATTTTCCTAAACTATCAGTTATCATCTCAACCCAAATTCCTTTAATTTGATTTGTTGAAGGGATGCCTGGATTTTGAGAGACTTCTGTGTGTATGCAGTATGAGACAAAAAATAAAAATGTAAACAGAACCACGAGAATGACTTGAATTAAAGAGATTAGAGATCCATAGGAGGTGCCTAGGGATTCAGATATGCTCCATACAAATATTTGGATAAAAGGTTAGATCATTATCAGCAAAAGCTTAAACTTTCCTGACTGTTCTCTATTAGGATAAAGCTGAGCATATGCTGAGTTATACTGGCAAATGCTGAGTTATACTGGCAAATATCTTCTAAGGAGTGTTAGGCTGAAATTTAATATGCTTCTGATTTCCCACTGATGAAGAGCTAATGGACAGGAGCTTATTGTTGGAGAAAATAAGTGTGTGAAAGCTTTAGCTTTAAAAGATGCAGCCTTGAAAAGTGGGGGAAATAGGGCTTTTCTTTCTTAAAAAACGAAGTGCTGATGGTCCTTAAAAGATAATTTCCAAAAGAGAATGCCCATTATCCCTGAAGTGTGTGAAGGAATCCTCAAGGTAGGCTAATGCAGTTGCAGAAGGAGTAGATGACAATGATATCATTACTGCCTGGCACTTAGGGCAAAAGATTGGATCTTATCACTGCTTATGCAACCAAGGGAACTTGACAAACATGATATTTTGTAGAAGACTCTTATGAAATAATAGATTACAACTACATATTATAGAGTTAGCTGTTTACTACATAATGCAGAATTTAATTTCTGGTAATTTGATAACATTTCTGTAGTTCAGGGTAAACACTACTAATGTGTCTGTAAAGGGAGCATTGGCATTTGTGCTTGTCTAGGTAAATGGCATCCATTTTCTCCTAAAAAATTTCCCGTGGTTGCAATTACTTTTTTCCTATTGCCACAAAGTGCACAGGCAGCTACATATTTGGAAGATGATAGGATGAGAAAAGGTAGTAATTTTCCTTCATTGCTTTAGCTGTTGTCCTGGAAATGAAAGAAGGATGGAGTCAGTCTCAAATAAGATGAAAAGACCTTTGATGGTATAACTGCCCACGTTGTTGTCATTGTCTCCCAAAAGAGAGCTGCTGCTGCTAAATTTCTGTCTTTCATGGCCTGGTGCTCAGACAAAAGGAGTAAAGGAATATCACATAGATGCTCCTTGTTCTGTGAAATGTGTCTTTGAAGGTGAGAAGGGATGAAAAATCCTGTCTCTTAATCAAGAAAGCCAAGTTCAGTGATGACTATGACGAGTTCCTGGTGAGAGTGTCATGATTTCAAATTCTTCGGATGTTCTTCGTAGTTGGCCTGTTCTTTTTGGCAGAAATTTTCTTGTCCAGGTCAGGTCAACCTTACATGGTTAAGAAATAAACATGACAATTTTCCAGGGGACCTGGTTCTGGAAAGTTAGATCTGGAAAGTTAGAAAGTAGTAAGTTAGGAGTCAGGCTGCCCCAGCCTCCATATTTGGTGATGAAGACAGCAATATGACCAAGGTGTTTATTCATGCACTGAAATTGCCAGATGATCTCTGCAGAGCATGTTGGAGCCTCTCCTGTGACTGAGAGGAGTTCCCAAAGACAGATGAAATGAATTCAGTCTTTTGGGGATTTTGGTTAGTCAAATCTGGATGTTGACCAACCCTATAAATTCACATCTTTCTGGGTGTTAGTGGTCAGGCTGACTACGTACCTGCAAAAATTTTTTTGCTCATGGAGCTTTTTTTATGCATGATCTGCCAGTGTTTCAATTACATGTTAACAATGAAGGGAAAGAAAACAGGAAATATAAAAGATAGTAAAGGAAGTAAACAAGGAAGAAACTTCTGGGGTGTTCTGATGAATCTGTATCTGTATAACTTTTGCATGAGGGTGCAATGACTAAAGCTTCATTCATTAATGTTTTGTATTCTACTACTTGATGGAATTATTACACTCTGGACTGAGTTTTATGTAGACCTTCCAATATCATCTAGGGAAAGCTGAAATTCTGGAAAGTAAATGAAGGTTTCTAGCTACAGCAATTTCAGAATAAGAGCACTGTAATTGCACTTTTTATTTTGGCTCATGACTTTTAAAAGAGCGTAAAATAGGGATTCAACTTAAAATGAGTAAGTGTACAGTCAGAAATCCACCTGTTAAGATTGTTCAATTATGTAGAATGAGACTATTTACTGAACTGAGAGGTTATAGCTAAGGTATTATTTCAGAGGTTTTTCTTCATTTAACATTTAAAAACTGGCATTTATTTGCCTTTTTATCTCTTTCTCTTTTCTTTTTTCATGATTTATAAAATGTATGCTTTTGAAAAAAAACCTAAAAGAAAAATATAAAATTAATTTTTGAATTTTCCTACCTTCTGAGATCTCTGTTGCTAGCATAGAAAAGTGCAAAAACTCTGCTGCAGTGACTATTAGTGTGGTCCCAGAGGGGATATTTTTTACAATGTATAGTTTTGCACTATTTTCCTTTTCCATATATTTTCCTGAAGGACAACACCTGAAAGTCATTACTGTTACAATTCTGCAAAAATAGTCAGTTTCTAGGATGCACTCAGTTGTTCAATTCTGGCCACACAACTCAGTTGCAGGCTCTATGTCAAGACAGGAGGCAGGAAGAAAGGATAGCTGGCACTTCTTCTAACCTTACAGGGTCAAAACCCAGGTGTGAATAAAATTCGTTATCCACAGGACATTGTGCTAATTACAGCTATTACAGCCATCCCACAGTGTAGCTAAACAGTGGGATTTCTCTCAATAGTCCAGTGCTGTAGCTGTTCAGCCTCTCAGCAGCCCTTCTTTGGTCCCTGGTGCAGATGGGGCCTTGCACAGTGGAGTATCACTGATTTATTATTCCTGCAGATTCTGCTCAATAAAATCCTAAACTAGGTTTAAAGCCTCAGACACACTGAAGGTATAAAGCTAAAAATATTGTTTATATTCATAAACCAACCCTCCTTCTCTGCAATACGAGAAAAAGTTATATCTTTCAGAAAACATAAAATGCAATAAATATGTGATAATTAGCATTATGAAAAACTGTAGCTACTTTACTGTTCTTTTATAGTTACAATAGATCAAACTTGTATAACACTTTTCAATTTGAAAGATTAAAAAATTCTACCAGAAATTTAATGCATGGTGTAAAAATATAGCTGTTATTTAGGAGGAGCAGTATTCAGCTTTGGTTTTGAACTCTATTGTTGTACAAAATGTGTAATTGAAACTGTGGGAATTTTTTTTGGTAGAGACAATATACCTACCTGAGCTTGATTTTAACCAGGACATGAATATTGGAAGATCCTTTTGGTTCTAAAAGAGCCTTTTAATGACAAGAAATCCTGGGGCTCAGTTCTATGTGTTATGGGCATGACAGTTCAGATTCATATATATTTTTTTCCAATATAAAACTCAATCCAAATAAAAGGGTGGTATTTTAGGGAATGAGAGCAATCTTTCAAAAGGTAAAGGATGTTGCTGCTCTTGACTTTGAAAGGCAGGCAAATCAAATAGGGCAATTTAGGAAATACCTCACAGTTTTTATTTAAAGACCTCAGGGCAGCCTTTAGCAACATTATATCTTTAAATTGTACAAATCTAGAAGCAGGCTTTTTGTATGTCTTTCACTAATATCTAAGTTGTTTTCTAAATGTACTTTGCATTGTTTCTATGATGTTTGCACTGATGGATGTTCATTCAACAGTGGCTGCTGTCCATGGTATTACTCTAATTCTTGTTCTTAATATAGAGCTCATTTAGATGTTACCTGAAAGTTTTGTTGTAGTGTGAAAAACATTGGATATAAGCATGAGGACTCTTTTCACTCAGCTTATACCTGAGTGCCCAAACTGTCCTCTTGCTGTTTTCTGTAACAGCCAGAATCTGTAACGTCCTATAAAAATCCAGTTGCTGCTTTCCTTAGCTCTTTCATGACATTCAACCTCTGAGCTATATTCATGCTTTTAGAGTGTGAAGTTCTTAAAGACTCAGCAGTGCTGAAATGTCCTTGGTGTGAGACCCAGGCTTATTTCCAGACTCCCTGCAACTAAAGGATATTCTTTGAGATTGCCAAAGATTGTCCTCTGGGATATGGGAGACATGTAGAAGAAAATGCTGAACTTAAAAAAAACCAGCCAAAAGTGAGTGGATCCATTTGACAGACATATCTTTGTCTGTATGAAGGCAATATCAGAGACCAGTTTGGTTTTAAGATATGGAGTTAATATGGAAAATAACCCCAAATATTGAAACCAGTATATTTTTTTCAGCAAGGTCATTTTTCTAAGCTTGGAAAGAGTTACCTTGGCAGACATGCACATGTAGATGTATGTATGTCATAAAGGGTGAAATATGAAGCATATAGGGTAAAGGATGCTGTTTCAGCTGCACTGATGAGGATTTATAGTTTCTATGGCAAATCTTAGATTTTGAATTGGCAATAGGAGAGCTATGTGTACTATCTAATATTATTAAGAAAATAAATTTATACTGAACACCAGAGTCACTTGATTATAATGCTAGCATTACTGATAAATTTGAAATGCTTCTAATAATGGTTTTCAATCTGTGTAAAATAGCAGTTATTACTGCAAGCTATAAAGCAAATTAGGGATAGGATAATGATCAGACATGGCATTGGGGCTCCTACAAAGGTGTGTGTGGAGATGCATTTAATTTTCTTTACTTGCTTTGTGCATTTCTTCATCATAAACAGCAGAAGGCTCTTTCCAGACACCTTAGCCACTTCTGTTTTCAGAATTATATGGAATAGGCAAACTGATTTTGTTGTATCAGTGGGTTGCTACAGTATGAGAACATAGACTCTGAATAGCTGTCAGCAGAAGAGGAATATTCCTCTTAGTTAGAAGGTAGCACTTGGACTATCACACAGAACAAGGCAGGGAAGCTACAGCAAAACTCCAAACACTTAAGGCAGAATATAATCCTGGATTATCTACTTTTCTTCCTCTGCAGACACTTTCCAGGCAGTGCTGCATCTTCTGCACTTGAGGAAGAAATTGAAAAATCATATAAATATAAATCATATTGATTTATATTGACAAATCAGACACTCTGTGTGACACTAAAGAAAATCATAATCATGCTCTAGATATTATTTATATGGATATTGATAAATCTATTTAGCACAGGTTATCTTCAAAGTATATTATGGTAAAGTAAAGAATAATGTACTCTTATGCCAGGTTTCTGTGTATGAAACAGTTTTTCAATATTTGGTTCCCATTAACATGACATGTGGCAAAACTGTGAAACTGAGACATAGTTTGAGTCTTTGAATCTAAAAATCAGAGATGAAATATGTACAGCATTAAAAATATGAAATATGTGCAGTATTAAAAGCATTAACTGAAAGCTACTTGAATATGTGTCTCAGGGCATGGGGGAATGGTGTGTCAGACTGCTGGCACTATCCATCATTATAATGGTATTTTTTACACTTGCACTGGGTAGATTGACTCTGAGGGGAAAAGTGCCTTTAGTGGCCACCTCAAGTTTTATGTATTTTTTATAGAATGTCTGGATTTCATAGAAGTTTATGGATTTCTTTAGGTCACTAAAATAACAAGTGCAGGATGTTCAGCAACTCGCCTTATTTATTTCACACTTCTGGTAGAAAAATTACAAATTTAAATTTCACCTTTTCCTCTCATAGCAAAAAGTAAACAATGAGCAGTCACTAGTGTAATTCTTATACAACTATGCTGCTTCTGGTGTTGTAGTGGTGAGAAAAAGTGGTAAATTTCACCTTATTGAAACCATTGGGTTGAATGCAGTTCAATAAACTTTCTTGATTCTTGAACTCAAAACTTTCATTCATGTTCTTTCAATTTTTTCCCCTACAATGTCCAAGTTTATGTCTTTATGTAGAAATATACCATTCAAAATGTTTCCAAATCAGTAAAATAAAAAATGTTGGTATCATAAGACTGAATTTTATCACAAATAACAACACGAAATGAGTTCATGCATGCGTATGACTTGATGTTGCTTTTAGGGATGCTACTGTTCAATTGGCCTTGATTCTCTTCTTCATTGATGACAAAAATATCAGAGACTTGTGGACATTGAACAAATGAATGTAAATGTGGGGGTTTTTTTGGTTTTTTTTTTAATGAGGCAAATCTTTATTACTTTTGTGTGAAACTGAAAATTTATGAAAATTGTGAAGTCTATCTTCTATAAAGCTAATCAAAACCAGAAGTGGTCAGTGTTCATGATTCACTACAGCAAAAAGCAGGGCTGAGAATCCTCACCTGAAAATTATTCATGACTGTGGAAAACTCCTTGTTTCAGGAAGAGAATCCTTGTCTGGACAAAGCAGAACAGCTGTCCTGTGTAAAACTGGGCCTGTCACAGATGCTTGTTAAAGGCTAGGGAAAAGCTGTTCTCAGAGCTTTTAGGGTAGTTTTTTAACATCTGCATTAGCTATCCAGAGATACAGGAGAGAGAAAATGCAGAAGGCCTCTTGGTTAAGCACAGGAATAGCTTGTTCTCCCCTATCAGGGCACGTGGAAGGGAAATGGTCTGTAATTCTCACAGCAAAACAAACTTTTCTCTTAGCCATCTGCTTGGTTTCACCCAAGGTATTTTTGCCTTTATATTCAAGGAAGTTACTGTTATGATGGCTGCTTATGCTAGGCCAAAGAGCTTTATTAGTGATAATCCCTTCCTTTTGATTTCTCAGTGCTTTGAGCAATAAACACTAATCCTGCCAGGCACTTTGAGTTGATTTTTCAAGCAAATGTATTAACGCAGCAAACGAAAAGGGTTAGGCTTGCTCTTGAGCAGGCAATGCCAAAGGGGCTCCTGAGAGCCAACAGCATTTAGGTATAATAGATGGGCTGCTGACAAGTAAAAATCAATAGCTGAGGATGAGGCTTGAAGTTGTAGGACGCACATTATTGATTCAAACTCTCTCCCTTTTCTTGCTGTGATTCTAATCTGATTTCCCAGCCTTTCTTTCAGTAAGCCTAATTGGTTTTCCCAGCATTGGTCCTCAGTGCACTGCAGGTTAGAGTGACTTGGGCAAACTCTGTCTACTGAGGAAGAGGCTGTCTGGCCCACAAGAGGTGCACTGTGTGTGGTGTGCAAGGTCTGGGTTCAGATTTGGCAGTGTCTGAAGGAGCCATGCAGCACAGGGCAATAGCTGAGTGCTGGGTTGTGTGGAAGTAGCTACAAAGAAGTGCAGGTATCAAATCAGGCTTACCAAACCTCGTCAACATCTTCCTGCTTCTAGATCTAAGTTAGCTGGGGATAAAAAGGCACATTTTACTGTGTGGGGCTTGGTATTTCTTAATGGCTTTATTCTTAACTGAAAGTGTTAAATACTCTCTTACACTTGGGGTCGATTTCACATTCCCTAAAGATATTCAAAGTTATTTGCCTTGAGAAATATCAGAAAGAAACTCATATTACATTTTCTACACAGAAGTAATAGAAGACCTTCTACTTTGTTTCTGAAATGATTGTGCAAAGCTAAGGCAGCTCCATGGAAAAAGGATTATGATCTGTGAAGATTCCTCTGCCATTTTCTTCTGTATAGCATAAGCAGCTACTTAGAATTACTATCTTTTTATTAAGAAAATTGTCTGTCTTGATTTCCTGCTTATGAACAATTAAGCATAGTAAATATTGACAACAGTGCCCTTAGTCTGTCAACAATAAAAGGAAGAAGAGATATTCAGAGTAAAATGTATTACTTCATAGATATCACATACTATTGACATTTGAAATATAACAATTCATTGTAGTGAATCCAGTTTCTCAGTAGCTATCTGCCTTGTGATAAAGGGTGAGTAGGAGTCATCAACGAAGTTACAATAGGAGTCCTCAAAACAGGTTGTCTATTGTAATGTGTCGATACATTTGATCCATGTTATTTTGTTTTGAGCGAGCAGGAGCTTTTTTAAGCAGAATTGTTTTTAAAATTGCAGATGATGTGAAGATGAAGTGAAGACTGGGTGGAGTCCTAAAAAATGTCTATTCTTAATTTGCATCAGAATGAATTTAATGTGTACATTAACCTAGTCTTCAGTTTTCCATGATTCAGAGGGTCACGGTGTTGCTGTTTCACTACTGAATTAAACTCGTGCCATGGAGACAGATGTTCCTGGGAGGTGAAACAAAAGTTTGCCTCTGTTGTTAACTTGAGAGCGGTTCTTTGAAGCCTGCTGAGCCAGTGCCTAATTAAACTGCACACACACTCCAAACAAATGAAAAAGTAATGCTGCTCCTCACAGATAACATTTAAGGTGACAATTTCTTCTCAAGTGAAATCTACTTGGGGAAATCAATTCACTGCTGAAGCAGAAACTCTTTCCATAATACTTCATTATGTGAAGGCATTACTAGAGCCCATACAGTATAGGAGAGCTCGTGCTGTTTGGAGATCTCGGCTGTATCTAGTCAGAGCCGTGGGACAAGCTCAGTTTCAGTCTCATTTCTTTAATTTGGAGCCAGAGCTATATTCCTTGTCTGCAGTAACATTGTTCTGAGAGTGATGACGGTTTTGCTACACATAGAGCAGAAATCTCTTATGGAATGTTTGGATGCTGTAGACTAGTGATTAGTTTGGAACTGAAAATTCCTGAAGTGTTCCTTCCTGACTCCTCTAATTACATCTAGCTGCATTCATTTGTTCTGTTTTCAATTAAGCCACATGTCTTTCTCATGGCAGTACCTACCAGGAAAGCTGTTGTTCCAAGTTCAGTTTTTTATTTTTAAACATGCATTAAAGTAATTTGGATATACTTTGAGGTAAATAGAGAGATGGCAAGGGAAACGAGCTGTGCTCTTCCTACTGACCAGTGCTAGACACTATTTTTTAAAGGTTTCTGTTCCTCTATGATGTTAATAATTTTTTTTTCTCTACACCTAAAGCACATGTGGGGCAGGTTTTCTGTCTATGAAAAGAAGCTGATGTTACAAATAATTCTTGGTGTCTCACAAGGATGATACAATAGTTTTATGATCAATTGGATACACTCTTGTATTGATGTGCAGCTTCACTAATATCCATAGAACTCCTCAGAGACAGCCAGGATCTCTGCACTGAGCTCCAGCCCCTTTGCAGTATCAAAGCCTTTAAAACAGCAAGCAGGAAGCAGGTCACCCAGCATAGCTCCTAGGAGAGCAGAAAAAAAGGGAATTTAAAAACCAAAGAGTGAGAATGAAAATGTCTGTTTGGGACTAGAGGGAGTGGGTGTAGAATGCTTTCCTCATCTCAAGAAATCTCCAAGATTTCTGTCTCTTCCTTATTCCATAGTGGCATATGCTCAAGAGCTGTTGGAAGCTGCTGATGAGAAAATAAAACCAGTCTACCTTTCTTAATAGGTGCTGCTTAGGCCGCTCACCTGAGACAATAGATACTTTTGTTCAGATCTCTGCTCCAGGATGAAAACTTGTTTGCTGCATAATGTGTATTGATAATAATTGACCATCCTGGAATAAATAAGAATCATGCATTTTCTTCGGACTCAATTGAAAAAAAAAAATCTATTGGAAAGCTTTGGCTTTCATGAAATCAACTAAAAATAATAATAAAAAAGTCCTGAGTGACTTTTGGGATTTAGTTTTTTTCCTCAAAGTTGTTGCTCTGTCACTGTAATGGCCAATCACAAACATCTGAATTACAGCACTTCATTTTTTGTTGAACTTAAGAGTGTTATATTATTTTTTAAGAATATTTTTAGATGTGTGCTAATTTTGTGGGCACCCTCAGATGCAGAAGGCCATAACAGTACCATGTGTGAATACTTTGGGGGAATAATTCTGTCTGTATTCTGAGATAATTTTTGATATACTGATCTCTGGGTGACCTGAAACATTTACTGAATTAAAACAATTAACCAGAGCATTAATTACATTATGATCTGTTTCTCTCAAAGTCAGACTAGAAGAGTTTCCATGGAGCTAAAATTTTTAACAAAACCAAAATAAGAAGAGTAACTACATGCCAACGGGAGGAAAGGAAGATTTCTGCTTAGAATAATGGATTGTTAATGTAGTGATGTATGGCAAAAGAGATGACTTACCAAAGCATAAAAAAAATTCTCTTAGATTTTTACCTCCTTTGTTCAAAACTTCAGTTAAAGAACAGCATGTAGGAGTCACTGTCACTTCCTGAGTCGTGCCTTAGATCAGAAACATTTGCAGAAACCATCTGCTTTGTGGAAGTCAAGTGTGCAGCATGTATAAGTCTGAGGAATGACTCATGGGAATGATACATAAAATGGGTCGGTCTTTCTGAGCTCTGAATACCTAACTTCTATACATTGCCAGATTGTTAAAAGCTTGGAGAAAATGAAGAAATAAATTAATTTCTGGAAAAGGCTTGGGAGAAGAGAAGTGAGGATAGATGCACATTATAAATGTGGCAAATTATTTTGCTTTGTTGTGTTCCTCTCCTATGGGGGCTTATATAAGGTAACTTGGTAAATGAAATTATGCTCCCTTATTTATTGAAGAACCGTGGTGATTAGGTAAACAAAGTCTGTGATCCTTTTGCCTTGGGAGAGAGACGTGAAACAGATCCATTCTCCTCCATTGTCACAGTTACTGTGCTTTAAATTTCTATTAAAAAACCCCAAACAAATCTTACAAATTAATTAGTTTATCAATAAAGAAAACACTACATTGTCAATATCAAGCTGACATTGAAAAAGGTATCCATTTTTCTTAGCATCCTCAATCTATCTCATTTTTTCATCTCATCTGATGGCCTCTTCTAGTTCTAAACTAAAACTAAATTCTAAAACTAAAAATCAACAAGTTTATCTGAATGCAGGTCTCTGGTGTTATTTTCTTATTGGTGCTATGTTCCTTCCCTATTTTTCTGGCCTAAGTAGAACCAGGGAATAATACCAGGCATATATTTCAAAGCATGAAGCTATTTATAGGATGTGGAGGTATTGACTGCATGTTTCTCTCCAAGCCTGTACAACAGAAATTGATTTTTCATTTGTTAACGAGTCCATCTTAGGATTTTAACACAGAATAAACATAGGAAGAGTAAGAAAGAGAGCACAACTATAAACTGCTCTTTGTTTTCTGAACTGCAGGTAATGGAACATTGATTGGAGCATCTGCAAATGTTGTTTGTGCTGGAATTGCTGAACAGCATGGTTATGGCTTCTCTTTCATGGAGTTCTTCAGGTACAATTTTAAACTTCTCACATTCAACCTGATTTTTTTTTTCTCTCTAAGAAAACAATGAATCTCCTAAGGAGAAAAATCTATAGAAATGCTCTTTAAAATAGACTTGTGTTTCTAATTTGGTTTTGGCAACTGAAATGCAGGTGGAAGGCAGATCAGTTATTTTTGTATAATGTTGATAGAATGCACGAAGCTGGTGGGAGCACAGTGGAACTCCAGGAGAAACAAAGGCTCTGATATTCCTGCTTTGATCACCCTCAATCTTCAGCTTTGTAGAAACTGTAAATTGTTGCTTTGTTTTAAAATGCAGTTCAAATCCAGTTTCTCATCTGCACATTTTCATGGATATTCTATGACCAGGAGAAACTGGAATTTGCTTGTTTAGACTGAGTTGATTTTTATTCCATAATCCCACAAGTGAACTATTTACTTAAATGTAATTACTTCTGACCAGCTGCTTAGGAAATATGAATGAAATTGTGATGAGCAGCCAGTAATAACTCAAGTTCTTGCTTAATAATTGTTTAATTAATAATAAATAAATTTTTTAATAATGGAGTTTTCTTTGCAGATCATTCATCAGCAGGTTTTTAAGGGACCGGGTGTATTTAATGCTTACAACAATTTAGTATTTTTCCAAATACTTCCAGTTTTTGAGACTGTGGTTGAAAGACGTAAGTGGAAACTGGCAAATTGAGGATGAAATACAAATTTCAAGTTTAAAGTGTGGTTGATTTAGCTAAAACATAACTCCTTTCTTCTTTCTTCTGCATATTTAGGGCAAAGGATACTGTTAAGCTCACACCAATTTACTCTTTCTCTTTACTTTTTTTACATCGTTTATTATAGTTTGTCAGCTCTATCAGCTTTCTGCTAAACTTTTTACCTCAAAGCCCTCTAACTTCTGTTATTAATATGATTAATCATACAGGATTTTCTGGAGCCAAGCTAATGACAAACCTAAAAAAAAAAGGTGGTCCAAAGTGCTGTTGCTAAACTCCAAGCTATGAGGACGTGCTACTCATAGCACAGTTTAGCTCTTCACCCACTGTCTTCTGATGATATGTTTTAGAAAGGCAGATGCCTATCAAATCAAAGTTTTGGTTGTCAGGATCTTTGAGACTGCAGAATAGGCTTATGTAGTACATAGTAATAGCTAGCAGATTTCCTGGAAGTCAAGCCCTTGCACAAAAAAATGCTGATGCAGTAATAATGGTCTTGTGGATTGTACTGTTCATTATTCACAGATTTTTACCTTGGCATTTGGAGAGTTAACTTGTATGTAACATAAACAGTGTGTCCTCTATGTAGATTTTGTAATGAAATGTTCTTCTATGAGACTGCCTGAAAAACAAAGATGCAAAGCTTGGCTAATCTCTTCAGCAGTGTTTACTGGAATGTATTCTTTGGTAAAACTGATGACAGTAGACAGATGCTCTGAAATTGCCTTCTATACATATGCTTTTGGTGGAAGCAGTTACTGGGAAAGGCTATAGCCACCTTGAATGAAGATGTGAGAACAGAATCCATGGTGATCTCAGGGAGATGGCAATGAATATTAATTAGAAGAAGGAACATAAAAACCCGCTTTTTCTGGCTGCCTTTTAATTATTGAGCAGGCATATCATGAGCTTCTTCACAACTTGTGTTAGAAAAATATTTGTTTCAGTCAAACGCTCACAAATTTAAATATTTTAAGGCTTCTCCTGTCATCAAGAGGAGTTTTGTGTATCCCTTGAGGATTTTGGTTTTGCTTACTTTTATTTATGAAGGTTGCCTCAAAGTATGAAGTGAATTTTCTGCATTTCTTCCCTGTTTGCTCAGGATGACTCAATAGGTTTCACATCCCCACTGAGGGGTCCTCTGCAGTGCTTCTCCCAGTAGAGACACAGATTTTTACTCTCTCATCTTGCAGACCCTTGTGAGTCACCAGAGAAGAATCATGGATAGCTTGTGTGTGAAGACAATGACCCTCTGCTGACTGACTTTTGTTAAGATGTCTGTATATCAGCCTGAGCTGGTGTTCTGCCCTTCCCAAATGTCTCTGTACAGGAAACCCTTGCCATGTCTGTCTCAAGTGGTGCCTAGTGTCATACAGCAGAGTACTCTGCTTCCAATACACTTCCTTCCTAGCTGCATGCTAAACCAAATCGTGAAACCGTGTTTAAGGAGGGGCTTTGCTGGAAGCAGCTTTTTTGAAAATTGTGTTTTGACACAGTGGTCTGTAAGAGAAATTCCAGACAGGGTTGGTAAGCATGTCTGGTGGGTACAGAGGGGGAGATTCTGTGGAAGCTGTGGGTTCCTCGTGGTGAGAGGCACCATGATCACTCTCTATGCAGGGAGAGAAAAAGGCAAGAAGCAGGTTCCCTGCTCTGTAAGAGTTTGTGGGCTCATGACCTTTCCTCTGTGTTTCTTTGCACAGTGGCACTTGGTGTGGTTTGAGGTTCCTTTTCTCTTTTTAAGAAGGTAGCAGAGGCAACCCAGCAGATGTGTTATGCAATGCTATTCTGCTGCCCAGCCAGAGCCAGAGGTGATAACTTGCCTTGAATGCTTGATGTGCTTCTTTCTGGAGTGCCTTCCTCAGAAGAAATCCTGTGCTGGGAAGGTGCGTGGCTCTATGATCATGAGTGCTTTAGTCTTTCAGACACTTCTCTAGACTCCTAGGGAAACCTCCCCATCAGAACAACAACTTCTTTCCCTGGATCAAGTCCTGCTGCCTCAAGGACCTGGTCCTCCACAGATGAATGTGAGGGGAAGACAGGTCTGGTGTCCCTTTCTTACCATCCAAGCAACTCAGGCCCATGTGCTGGAAGTGCTGTGCCTGAAAGATGGCTCCAGTAGGATGACATTTGGGTGGCAAATATTATACTGAGGAAGAAGAGAGAAAGGAATAGAGCTCCCTCTCTGTTTCTAAACGCCTTAAAGCAGCCTGGTGTTCAGAATATACTGCTGGTTGAAGAGATACCAGGTCATATGCATGCATGCCTGGCTGTGAATGTTCAGGCAAGTGTCACCAAATGTTTTATGTAGAATTCATTCAGATCTTGTTCCCTTCTCTGTAATTACCCATCAACACATGTAGAAACCATTTCTGTCTGAACATTGCTCACAAGGGAAAAAACAAGATTGCCTATGAGAAAAGATCATTTGGTTGCCATCAATTCTACTTGCTGCTTCCAGACCTTGTGGGCTTTTTTGATTATTTATTATATTCCACTGAAATAAAAAGATTCATATGTCATTTAGAATATACAATATTATAATAAGTTGAATTTATCACCATGAAAATATTTTTATCTTTGAATCTGTTAGACATGGTGGTAGAAAAACAAAAATGGTCTCCTACTGGTATACCAACAGCAAAGGGAAGAATAGGGGACACATGAGCCACATTGAATAATGGGGAAAGGACCTGCTGACAAAGGGTGTGAAAAAGACAGGAGTTCTCAGTGTGATCAGCTGCACGAAGTCCTGCTAGAGAGCAATCACTAATGCTGCTCCCCAAGCTTCTTGTGAGTCCAGTAGTGCCTTCCAAGCCCAGCCACTTAGGGATTCAGCTTTTAACCAGCCCCAGAAATCTGAAGGCAAATAGTGAGTGACTGCCGCTGGATGATTCATTTGGAATAACTCAAAATCAAAAGGAAAGAAAGCAATACTATGATAAAAAACAAAATTGGAAGTCATAAGAAGAGCAAGCTCAGAATAATAATTTCCTTAAAGATGCTCTTGGATTTTTGGAATCAGTAGAGCCGAATTATGCCCTTGTTTCATTTTGAAAACTTCCTCATCAAACTGATTTATGTGTTCTATCTTTCCTCCTCCAAAAATATGTTAGATATACCCTGGTATTTCCTTATCTTTCTGGTAATTTAGAAGGCCAGAGCTGAACATGAAATTCTAGTCACAGTCCCCTTATTTTTTTAATACAGAATGGAATGTGGAGCTATTTGCCTTTTCTTTGTTAATCTAGGCAATATCAAATTCCTGTTCAATTTGCTATTTCAGTGTAAATCCAAGTCTCTTTCAGTTTTCATGTTAGGTGAGTGTGATTATATCTCTTCTCCCCTCAAAGTCTTATACTTTTCCTACCTTGTGGACACAAAGAAAAGTATTTAAGTGGTAGAAATAGAAACAATTGTGAATCCATAGGGCTTGGAAAGTGAGATAGAGAGCAGTGGTATATTTGCTGTATGTGGTCAAGAGTAAACATTAGAACAAGCAAATATCAGATCAAACAAAAGTCATTATGTCTCTAGACAGAAGTGCAACTATTTTGATAGTCTTGACTCCATAGAAAACATCAGATATGTTAATAATATGAAGATAATTGCTCACAGAGAGCATTTATGAGTAAGCAGAAGGCAGGGAAAGATAATATTCCTATTATGATTTTAGTCTAGTTATCAAAGAAATATTACACATAAATAAGAGCTTAACATAATGAAAAACCCCAGATCTAGGAGAGTACTTTTCTCTTGACTAATGGTCAGATAAAGACATTGTAGTCTTGTTGCCTGGATGAATTCTATAGGTTAACATAATGATTTTATGTAAATTCAGACTGTAAACTAATCGATAGAGCTTTATTTTTCTCGAGGAATAAGATAAATAACACTCTAACTCACTCTAGATGCTTAATTTCATTACAGTTTCAAAATTTTTAATAACGTATGTCTGAGTTTGTTTGTTGCAATATAACATTCTCCTAGGTCAGACCACCCTGTGAAACATGAAAATGATGCACAGAAATCTTTTTGTTACCAATGAAAAATTTAATTCCAACTTCATAACATAAGAAGTTCTCATTGCTGTTGAGGCTTTAATAACCTTTTTTTACTTGCTTATACAATTTACAACTTGACTTTAATTTTCTCCTTAAGATAGGCATTTATAACCTTATAAAGATACATAGCATTTCAAATATCAAGTAGCTTATGCTCTGTCATCCTATTGTAATTCAGTATCAATCATCCTTCTGTGTCCATGATGTCAATTAAAAAAATGAATTACAGATAAATTATTAACATATTTAACAAAAATAAAAGATGGGTATTATGGGAAATACTCCAATTTTATTTCAAGCAAATTTTGGTTGACTGTGCCTATACTACAGTGCTGGTTGTGGGAAGAATGGATTGAATAACTATGTAATGGGATAAGAATGTGGTAGAAATTATTTAATACATGAGGAAATCAGCCTGTCCAGAGGAAGAAGTTATGATCCTAAGAGCCCAATGTAGAGTTACAGTTGTAAGGTTAGCTGGATATAATCCTGAAGACATTGTGGGTATTTTCAGGTTTTGCATTTTTCTTTCATTGCCCTCCCTTCATGCCTCAGCTCTACAGAGCTGAATTAATATTCTCTCTCTTCTCTGGGAATAAGAACAATTTTTAAGTGTCAAAAATATTGATTTCTGATAATAGCTTAGGAAAAAAAAATTCGTTTTATCACAGGATTTTTTTGGTGAGGTATTCACAGCAAAAGTATTTTCAGTAGGATATCCTATTTATCTGTTTTTGAGGGCACTCAGATGCAAAGACTGTGAAACAGTACTTCCTGTGAGAACTGTCATTCATGGACGTGGGAGGACAAATGTGATGCTCTTTGCTACCTCCCGTGTATCCTGTTTACACAATTTACAGAAAGTAACTATTTTAAAAAAAATAGGACCCTGTCAAGCCATATAAATGTCTCTACTGCATTATGTGTTAGACAGCTGTAGTCCTTTTAATTCCTGATAATTTAGTGTCTTTATCTCATATTTTCTTGCTATTAACACCACTCTATGCCACAAATATGCTGTTGCTCTTTTAAAGCTGATTCTGATCAGAATAAAACCAATCCTACATTTTGGGTATGAATTTTGGTGATGGAGACTTTGGTTGAGCAAAGTGGTATCAAAATACTCAAACTCACTTGTGGACTTTCTGATTAGCTGTGCAGCTCCATAAGATAGAATTTGGGAATGTTCAAAGTGCATAAGGAAGATTCTTTGAACTGCTGAGAAAATGTTTAACGATTATGATGCAACAATTATCTCAATCTCACTTCCCATTGCTCTTCTGATCAATAAGGAAGAGTAAGTGGTCACAGGTTAAATGTTCACAATTAACATAAGAGTTCTATTCAAATGAGTGCAAATATAGCACTTGAGAAAGCACTGTCAACAAACATGCATTACTACATGGGCAAGTTTAAGTTTTTCACAACTTTTCTTTAACAAAATTTCTTAACTATCCTTAAAAATCTGGATCTCTTAGGTTTACTAAAATTTGTTTTTATATTTTTCTTGATTTCTTTATCTGTGTAGGAAAAATATTGGAAGGGTTTTTTAGTAGCTCATTTTAATAACAAATTTCAAATGCAATTGCATATGAAAATCTCTATGAGATTTAGGGAACTGAGTTTAACAAATTTAATCTAGATTTTAACATCCTATACAGTGTTATGACAGAAAGGGCAAAACTATAGACAACTTTCAGCTGATAACTCAGTAGAAAGGTTGTTCAGCATTATTCATCTTAAATTATTAGATTCTAAGTTGGCTTTGTTAAGGAAAATGCCAGTTTCCTTTGAGCTATCCAACAACAACCATTGCAATATTTTAAAGTGTCAGTATTAACTGCTCTCAAACAAATGTTATATTGACATCTGTGGCAGTTGAATAAAATAAATGCTGCTTATTTTAAGTATTTGCATGGCTTGCATCAAACCCCATGAAAGTAAGTATTTCTGCAAGAGTGGTGTACACCATTTTAAGAATATTTCCTGAGTTATGGGTGGTTTGGTTTTTTTAATGTTTCTTCTGATTTTATTTAAGGTCTGCAAACAGTGTAAGTGGAAGCATGAATGAATATGGATTTATCTTTTATTTCTAGAAAAAAAGGGTGAAAAGTAGTATTTTGAGCCTTTAAGTAAGAGGACATTGTTTTTTCCAGTTTGAAACATGACTTATCTTTACTGTGAAGTTTTCATGGAACTTAAAAATGTTCCTATGTCTTCTGAGCAGAACGAATAACTTTGAATTGTTTGGCCTGTGGACATACAAGTATTACTTTTTTTCTTCTCTTATTGCTGTGAAGTCTTTTGGATTAGCTTTTTATTTCCAGTAAAGAAAGATGGGATTTGAATACTTGTCTCACTCATCATAAAATAAGGCTATGTGATTCAGGCGTTAAAATTTTAGTATGGTTTTAGCCTTTAAATTCTGTGAAATGTGTGTGTGTTACATCCTCAAAGATTTTGATAAAGGGCGTGTAAAACGAATTGAAATGATCCAGCGTTTTTTTGGGCTCTATGGGAAGCAGTGATTTTTCAGATGTGTCACTTGAATACTGTGGGGTAAGGTCATACAAATAGTATTTAATCATAGGATTGTAGAAAAAAACATAGAAAGATTCAGATTGGAAGAGATCTTCCCCTTTCCATAGAGTCACAGGGGCTGTTTTCTTCCTTTGCTGCTGGGCTTCCCGCAGGCTCACATGAAGATCACCACTCCAGATCCTTCCTCACAGAGCTGCTCCCTGGTTGCTCTGTCCCCAAATGTTGTTGCTTTTCTTCCTCCTGGGCAGGGTTTGGCATTTGTCCTTGTTGAAGTTTAAAAAGTTCTGTTTTTTCCGGTGCTTCCTTTTGTCCAAATCCTGTAGGACAGTGGAATTAGCTTCTATCTTTTCAACCAATGTGAGATTATAGTCTAGCAATTTCAGTGCAGCTTTGCATTACTGTTTTGGTATGGTAATATCCACTAGTAGTATTCAAAATGTAAGAAAAAAACCTGTTTGCAAGTATCTATTTGTGTTGAAATGGCAAATTTGATTCAATCTCATGTGTAACTCTTCACACTTGATTTTCTGTGTTGATCTCATTTAAAATTAAATAAACCCAAATCCTAAACATGCATCAAATAATTTTTAATAGATCTGACTACAAAATGTTGACATCAGTTAATTAGATGATGTTTTGAGCATAGTAAAATGTGATATATGCAACAATATTGCACAGTTTAAGGTGCATACATATGAAAAAAGGTAAAATGTTCAGTTTGAATAATACTTCTCATTCAAAACGTTATTAATTGAACACTGGTTCATAAAATCCTCAGTTTCAAATTTTTCATAGGAAAGATTTAGAGACTGGTTTAAAAGTGATGATAAATTGCATGTTTCTGCATGTATTTATCCATGAAACACACAAAGAAGTTAAATTAAAATTTGATTGATGTACATTTTGAGTTAAGGTCAGTAACAGTCAAGAATGAATGCCTGGCACCTCAAGTGAATAAAATAAATGTAATCCCATATCATCAAGATACTTACTGAAGAATTGTTATCAGATATTAAGGTTCTATTTTTAGACAGGGGAAAAAGAGGCAACAAGTTGAAGAGTAAACACAAACCATACCTATCTAAGAGCCAGACTGACTTTTTTGATGCTAAAAATATTCTTATTTTAAATTCTGAAGTGTTATGTGGCATTTAGGATGTCTTATATATAAAATTTCTGGATTGCCTTTATGAATTTCAGAGTATCTTTCCCTTTCGCTAGCATAAGGCTACTGTTTCTAGATTCCGATGAATACAAAATACTAGATGTGAAATTCAGAATATCTTCTGATATAAATGACTGTGAAAGAACAAAGAGAAAAGTCCAAGCCACCCCTGGCATTCCAAAATCTGCTATTTGGCATATGTACTAACTCTCCAAAACCTGTGTATTGAACTTTGCTTGTGTGGGTTTCAAGAAGGTGTAAACTGGGGAAAAGTGTGCACTAAGTGGGACAGTGACAATCTGTGAAGAAGCCTAGTGGGTGGGGTTTTTTTAATTGTTGCGGTGCTTTTTGGTTTGGTTTTTTTTGTTTGTTTGTTTGTTTTGTTTTGTTTTTTTTCCGCTTTGTTTTGTTTTTTAATTTACAAATCAGTGCTTCTTTGGAACTTAGAATCTTTGAGTTATTCAGAAATTCATAAATTTGAAATGTTAATCTCAGGAATATTAAAGGACAATTTCTAAAGAGTACTGGTCCAGCAAACAAGTGAGTAATTAATGTAATTCTAAAAGCTCTTCCCTAAATGTTGCATGGATTCCAACTATTCACATTTCTGGTGTATTTGCTGGTATACTTTTTTCCTCATGAGCAATAATATATATATATATATATATATAAAATATGCATTAAATTATCCATCCACTTCATGTGGATATTTTTAGTCTACTGACACATATCACTAAATTAAATAAGGAAAAGAAATAGCCACATGAAAATACAGTATAGAAAGAAAAACTGGTTTTAATTACACTGGAACCAGACAAGAATTTAATTCTTCTTAAGCTGAAATGAAGGATACTGATCCTTTTATTCTGAAAAGAGTACTTGCATCCAGTATGGATGGAAGAACTAGGTCTCTTACTTGGGAATTTATGATCACACTAGTGTTGCTACTAGATATACAGGTTATAGGAGTGATCATATTTATAGTGTATTCTGTTAGGAATTGTATGCCATGGATCTTATAAATCACAAACTGTAAAAAGCAATTTAACACTTTAAAACAAATCAATGAACAACAAGGAGAGCAGTAAATGTAATATATATCTATATTTTCTTAACATGGACCATAACCCATTCTTGATCTCCTTTTATAAGTATAGGCTACCAACTAAATCAATACGTAATAACTTCCCAACAGTGCTTGGAATGAAAATAATTTTAAGAGTAATGATTTCTAGATGTTTTTGACAGTGTCAGAAAGCAGATATTCTGCTGTGTTTGTGCAGTGCTACTCCTATAGAAACTATTTTTTGCAGAGGATTTCAAGGTATCTTGGATTATATATTCCTTTGTGGAAGAAAAGTCATAAAATTCTCCCCTACTTCATCTACCAAATGCACCAGATATGTAATTTAGCTGATACAACCTGTTAGGGTAAAAGTGATCTTTCAAGACTTCATATTAATCTGTTACATTTTACAGTGTTAATCTCCACTTAACAGATTTGCCTAAGCACACCTGAAGAACATTATATTCCAAGCTTTGTATTTAAAATACACAGAACGGATTTTTTTCTGTGTACATACTTATAGTAGTGTTGAGTACAGAGGGAGCCTGGAATTCCTACACAGGTGAAGTTTGGCAAGGTGAAACACTTTCTTTTCTATTCCAACCTCGATTTTCTAATTTTACTCCATGATCAGGGCAGATGGCAAGGGGAAACAAGAGAGCAGGAAGGGCAAGGTTATATTAAAGAAACTAGGAGCTATGCTGAGGCATTCTGGAAACATGCAGGGACAGACTTCATGCAGTTCTTCTTGAACTAGTCCCTTCTTTTTCCTGAGTAGAAAAAGCAAGGGTGTAACAGTGTAGTTTGGCTCCTCTTAAAAGACACTAATATAAAGTATTTTGAAGAGATTTTATCACATTTTTTAATAATAGAACAATGTATTCATTTACTTGGCTAACTTCTGGCCAATATTAACAACTTATAAATATGTAAAGACTTTAAGTTTCAGCAGAATTAGTGTTCTTCTTGTTCTTTCTTCTCCAATACTCTGTGGTACTCCTGTTGCCAGAACTTATCAGCAGGTTCCATGCAAATAGAAACAGCATTAGTATAATTAAATTTGGCTTATTTCTGCTTATAGCAAATACAATTGTTATATTATTTTCACAGTAAACAGTATGAACTTCCTCAGTTCATATTTTTAAATGGTAGGCCAGCCGCAAATATTGAAAGAAGAATAAAATTTTAATTTTTTGAATTCTGCAAAAAACCTCCTTGACTTTAGTAGGAGTGGCTTAGAAGTGCAAGGTGCAGAGGTGAGGTAACACATCACCCCTAGGTCCTTGAACCTGAGACTCCCAGTTTGATAAATGGGTTGGTATTAGCTATATTTCTAATCTGGCATTTCTATCTGCATTTCCTTCTCAGGGACATTGGTGGAGGGAGAAGAGAGAGAAAGAGGGATGAGAGGGGCCATTGTGCACCCAGGCCTTATTTCAGGTTGAAGCTGGTACTTGGTAAGCCCATTCAGAGGCTCACATTGCTCATGCTCTTGGAGCAAGGTTTTTGTGGTGCTTTAACACCCAACTTCTTATTCTCCACCCATAATGTCTTGACCATGTAGTCTACTGCCATTGTGTTAAAATTAATGATTTTTATTGAAAGACATGAACTAAATCAGATGTCCAGAATAGAATAATATCAGGATAGAATAAGTCCTGTCGTTACCCCACAGTTAGCTCGGTCTATGCGTTTGTGATTTAACATACATAAGAGACCATGTTTATTGACTTTTTTCCTCTAAAGTGGAGATTTGAACTGTATCTGTAAAGAAGTTCATTCTTGCCTTGGCTTAACATTAAAAAAAAAAAAAAAAATCTTTCTTCGGACTCTAGTTTCCATAGCTGACTTTTATCATGTGAAGAGGATATACAAGTTTTCTGACATAAATTCCTTTTTCAAGTAGCAGAGCTATGGTGATCATTACATAAGCAAATATTTTAGTAAGAAAGTTATTATTAATTTATTTGTAGAGTTTTTGTTTAGACTACTCAAATATTTTTGCTCATCTTTTTCTAATAATTTGTAAAGAGTAAAGACTACATGTAGGTGGGTGAGATAGATATGTTTTGTGAAACTTTCATATGATAAATTTTTTTAAATGGACAGAATAATACTTTTATGAAAAATTTCTTGAGGTATCTCTAAAGCCCAGGATTTTATGGCAGATATGATTTATGCAGGAAGGTGGATTTGAAAATCAGAATGTCTGCCTCAAAGAGCAGTGAGTGCTTCTTCAGTGTCTCTTTAAATAGCAGTCATGTAAAAACTGGAAAAATTAATTACTAGAAAAATCTGCAGAAAACAACTTTTCACTGAAAGGTGAGGAAGTTTAAATGAAATGAGTTAGATATAAACTCTTTCTTTGCTAATATAGCTGGCCATGAAGATTCATATTTTACCACTACTAATATAGACTGAAATCATAGCTGAGAATATTCACCTTTCCAGCAAGCTTTTAAAAGGCAAGTAAATTACCTCATTTTTCATTTCACTGCATTTAATTTCCACCAAATCCTCTAAAACTAGTTTGAGTGGTTCTGTAGCTAAATACACAGAATTTCATGGTTAGATAAAAGATAAATTAAAATAGGTGTTATCTAGTTCTAGGGGTTTCTGGACTGAAAATAAAAAGATTCTGTAGCTGATTAAACTTCTACAGTAGAAGGCAGGAATTAATTTGTGGCCTTTTTTGCTTTTGCATTCAGGTAAATAAGCTTTTGTTAAATGCTAAAAGGCACAAACTGAAGGTCACATGTACCATTATGCTGTTAGGCTTGTCATGATTGTGATTTAAATTTCTTTTTTTAATGGAGCCTATTAAATCAGAAAGCAGTTAAAAGAGGTCAGTGCATTATTCTCCAAGACAATTCATCAATGTCAGCAGTGCTAACAAGAATGTGGGCCATGTGTCAGGAGCTATTGTGTCCATGTCTCTGCTCCAATGTGGTCTAGCACTCGTGTTTCATTGCAGATCTTTAAATAAAAGGTTTGGTGGTGCCTTACCTGAGCCATAAGTAAGCCTGGGTGAGAAGAAAGGAGTGTCTACAGTCTCTTTCTTGAATGACCCTCTCTTATGGTCGTGCTGGCTAATATTGCCACCTTGTTTTTCTGCCTAAGATTAGAGGCATGTTTCTGGCAAGAAAAGAAGTAGCACTGAAATAGTTTTTGCTGATTTCTTCCACTTTGTCTTTGAATTAACAATTGTGTTGAAATTCTTTTTGTTACCATCTCAATATACCCAGTACATGGAAAAGGAAAGGTTTTTTGTAGATGTGGTGGCCAGGTGATCTGGGTGGTGTGTATATCTCCATGTTATACAAGGGGGAAAACATCTAATGCAGAGTCTTAATTTTAGTTAATCTTTTCAGACAATATTTATCAAGATGAGATGTTTGCCACAAATGTGGGAATCTACTGATACACTTTAAATAACAAAAGTAAAACATGATAAGGAATGGAACAGATACATTTAAAAAAAAAGTCCATGCTCCTATAAGTATAGTTTTATAAAATGTGCAAATTACTTCTGAAATCATATCAGCTGTTGTGCTCCCTCCACCACTTTCTGTGGCTCAACTAGTCCAGACAGGCTTTCTTTTTCACTGGTGCTCTCTATTGGATATGAGACAGTCTTGAGTTGCCTGTAATTGAGGTACAAGTAATTTTCCCTCCATGGTATTTGTTCTTCTAGGACTCATCCATTTCATCTGCTTGATGCAATGCTCCAGTGATGTACAAAGCCCTTTTCTGTCCCTGTGACTTTCTGGGAAAAAATCCATCTTTATTTGGGCCTTATAGGCAGTACTGTCCTGTAGGTTAAAAGGTTTTCTCACAGGCAGCTAAACAATTTGGCTGTTGGTGTCTTGTTACTTGGTCTCGACTGGAGCCTGGTCCAAAACTAGTGAATCATATTGAGATTAGCTGTGGGGTTGTGTGAGAGCAGTTTGCTGTCCTTCAGCTTGTCAGGTCACATGGCCATTTAAGCCAGTGCAAATAGCCCACCTGTAAAGAGGAAAAATATGAGCTAATAATAATCCTTCTAAATATTGCAAGTTTTCTGTCTACAGACTTGTGCATGGGACAGGATTTGCTGGCAGTGTTCTTGTCTTTTTACACCAATTTCACAGCTGTTGGCACTTAATGACTTCTACATGCTTTACGTTTTTTCACCTATTTTCCAATTTCTCTGTCAGAAAGAGTGGCTACTACACGTTTCTCTTGATCTTACTCTTTTTGTTTTATTCCTCAGGCCCTTCTGGGGAGGTTATAAATAGATGCCTTGTGCCTAAATCCTTGCCTTTTGAAAACCAAATGCAGAAGCAGTATTGAAACACTGTTGCTTAGGTGGCTAAATTTCTGTGAAAATTTGCCTTACTGAAGTGCAGACTGGACTCTGAAAATTTGATTGCTGTCCCTGCTATTCATTGGAACCTCGTTTACTGGTTTTTTTCTCATTGTAACAGAGAATTAATATGTCTTCAAGGGGATTCCCTTTGAAATAGACTGAAATGCATTTTTGCTTCCTCTAGTGTAGCGAGAAGCTTTTTAATGGTGAAAAGTGTGCTTTTCTCAGCAAGGGCAGAGGTGTGTCTGTAATGATAGTGATTAATGAAATGTTAAAGGAAAGAAGGTGTGCAATGCAGTTGTGAATAATCAAACCAAGGAGCGAGAAAAGAAAATTGAGAACATTCCAAATCAGCAAAGGCCAAAACCCAGTAAGATTAAAAAGACCCCAAAAACAACAACAACAAAAACCCAGAAAAGCCAACAAAAAATTGCTTTAGATTTCCTAAATACAGTATATCAGCGAGACCTGTTTATACTAGAGGCTCTTTTCAGTAACTGGGAGAACAGTCAAATAGTAGAGGTAATAAATATATGTACTTATATAAAATATATATATTATATAGATTTATATATATTTTTTTTTTTAATATATAAATACAAAGAGGTCTTTTCCTCTGCTTTTTCTGCTTTGGTGAGAGCTCACTGTTATCAGTGGTCTCTTTTATTTAAATTTGGAAGACTTTGGATTGTTGTTGATATTAATATTTCCATGTGCTATTTTAATTGATTATTGTAGCCAGCATGTGGTCATTTTTATATTAATGAAACATAATATTTTATATATTTTCATAAATAAAATTAATGAGACAAAAAGCAGTTTAGACTATGTCTCCTTTTTAGACCTGCCCCCATATGGATTATTTGGCTTAGTGGCTAAAGTGATGAGAAGCAGAAGTATTCTCTCTGGTCTGTCACATTTTGTTACTTAAATTTTATATATATATTATTAATTGCTTTTATTTATCACATATATGAGGGTAAAGTAGGGTTTTTGGGATCTCTGGGCTTTTATTTTCAAGTTAAAGCCTGCCACCTACAAATTGTGCCTATTTGACAAGAAAGGTTTTCTTTTTGAAGGTTTTGCAGTAATATCATTTTGACAGATTGATTGTGTAAGACTTCATGTTGCTCTAATAACTCCTTTTTAATGGGAGAACTTTAATTGATGTCAAACTCAAAAGTTCAGTGACAGATAAGTGTCTTCTCTTAGTTAAGAGGTTAAAAATAATTGACACTTTTACATGCACAGAATAAACTGCCATAAAAATATTAATTTCTATGTCTATTCTGATAGGAATAGATAGAAACAAGCTCAAAATGAGTGGTCAGCTTTTCCATAAATGTTGAGATAGTGAATAGGAATAAATACAATAAGTAACCATTACTGAAATAATTAAGAAAAGTGGGGTAAGCTTGCATAATCACTGTTGCAGGTGGGGTAGAATTACAGGTTTTGAAATCTCTGAGATTTCTGATTATGCAGAAATTTCAAAAATACTTTTCAGAAAAGCAGCTAATTTCTGAACTATTAGTGTAGAAAAAATTACTGAATTTCTTTTTTTAATGCAGATGACTATTAAAAAATAAATCCACCATTTTACTAAAATACACTGCTACCTCATTTACAATGTGTTTTTCCAACACAGAGAATGTCTGGCTGGGAGAGCCCTGGAGAGGGATGAAATGGGATCCTGGGCCACGAGTGGAAGGGAGCTCCAGGGAGGTTGTACAGGGACAGCTTGGTCTGTGGGTGCCCTCAGGGACTTGGAAATTTGAAAAATCAGATGGTTTCCCAGCATGGGCAGTGTCTGCAGGCTGTTCTGCCTGGTATATATTGGGTCATCAGACACAGCACAAAAGTCAGCACACACTCATAAGTGTGAATTATATGATAGTATTTTAAATGTGGTTTAGTCTTGTTAGTGGCTTTTTAGGTCACTTTGAGGTGAACCTTCACCACAGAGGAGTGACAGATTTTTCCTATGATGGTGTTACTCCAGAACCTTCTGCACTTTTCTCATAAACAGCAAGACAGCTGTTAGAAATAGGATAGTTGACTTGAAATATGACTCATCACACACGAGTTCATCCTTGTAATTCAGCCTGTTCATTTGTATTCCTTCTGCATCCAGTGGAGAGGAAAGGGAAGAATTGTCCTGACATTTTGAAGGGATATCCTGAGATGGGGAGAATTAGCTTCTTGAAGTCCCGTTTTTTCAGTTGACCAGAACCAATTCTATGCTGTGTTATAAAGCTAAATAATGCATATTGTACCTAAGGTAATGCATATACTTATATAGTTAATTTTTAGCAGCTCTTAAATAAAGGTTGCACAGTAGCACATATAGAAAAGAAATACTGGTACATGACACTTGACTTTTACTTCTTCCTGATTCATGAGAGTTAAAGGATATAACAATTTATGTTGACGAATTTCAATGGTATTTATACACAAATATGGGTGTGTCTATGAAAGCCACAGTAAATAAAAATCATTATGCATTAATATAGTGTATTTAAGTAAAAGTTAATATTTAAAACTTTTAATTAACACTTCATTTGAAAAACAAGTAAATCAAACCCACATAAATTTTGAAATAATTTAGTCTTCAAGCCACCCTAATGTTATCTTCAGTTATTGATCAATTCAAGCACTAAATTTTCTTGGTATTTTTTATTCCAGAAAAACATAGAAAAAAAGGTGACTGAATGCATTGCTTTAATATGATTTTTATTCTTGCCAATCTTCATGGGGCAAAAGTATCTTGATTTTCAATATAGCATTTTACCAGAAGATGGGCTTCAGCTTGAAGTACAATACCTGATTTGACAAGATATAATTGTCTAAGCTCCCATGCGAGCTCCTGGTGGGTATATAAGGCTTTATTCACTTGCCTAAACACACTAAATTTTCCACCTTCCACTGTAGGAACTTAGACAAAAAACCTTTTTCACATATAGTTCTCATCTACACGTGCCTGAATCTGGAGCTGAATCCCAAAATAAGTTTCTCATCAGGCATAGACTGATACTGTGCAATAATTCTTTAAAGGAAAATGCAGATGAGGAAATAATCATTAAATTGGACAGAAAAGCATTTTGTACACTGAAAAAATACTACACTGAAATAATATATGCATTAAAAATTTAAGACACTGCAACCCATTCATCTACCTTTATTGGTCTCTAGTCTCTTTTCTTGTCCTTTTCTTTCTCTGTATTCGTATCTCTTCTCTTGTTATTCCCAGTCCAGTGGCATGTAACCTTTTCCTCCCCACACAGATGTGTGAAACTAAGGAGAGAGGCAGAGGCAAGGCACAGTGCTCCAAGCTCCTGAGTGGCTCCTAGATCAATGGTCAGGGCTTTTCACCAGGATCTGCCTGAGACAGGTTCAAATCTATAATTCATCTGGCTACGTAAGTGAAAGGGACTTTAAATGGTAAGCTCATTCTTTAGTCAACCACATGCTGTTTTGGGGCCTTTGGTGGCCTTGTTAGGATTTTTTGCATTTCAGATGTCATGTGGCACAGCCAGGTGCTCTGGTGAGCAGAGGCCAGAGGAGGAGAGGGCTCTGTCCTTATGAAGAGAGGTGGGGCTGAGAGGAGACAGAACCACGGTTTCAGCAGGACTGGGTGGCTCTCTTCCCTTGCATTACCTTCTCTCCATTTACTCTTTCCCTCCTAACCCTGGAATGGCCATAAAAAGGCAGTTCACAGTGAAGTGTAGCCATAGGCTGAACAAGATCTAATTCCTTGGGAATAGGAGGATTTGAGAGGGATTCTTCTGCTGTGCCTTATTGATACCTTCTTGGTGAAGGTTGTGCATGGAAAGATGACCAGATATTGTACTTCAATTTACATAAAAAATATATTTGCAGGAAGCAGGCATCTTTTGTCCAGTATTTTAGGAGACAAAAGTGTAAGGACACTGATTTGTCTTCTCATTCCCAGATGTAAAGAATATTTAGTTGACAAACTACAACTTTTTACCTGTTAGTCATTTAGTCTGCTGGAAATAACTCAGCAAAAGTTATGTTTGCTTCACCATAAGATTCTCATTCCAGGGAAAATTTTGAATACGTTTTGACACTTCTGTTGTCATATAACAGATTTGCATTTAAGTTCTGCATTTGTCATTTATTATTTATTAAAATTAAAAGCTCATGCTGGATACATACAACAAATCCCAAGTTCTATGAGAATAACTTTTGTAAGAATCATTCATTGTTGATAAACATGATCTTCAACTCTGATCATGCACAAAAGGGAAATCTTAGAGTGTTTTTGAGTAGGTGGAATTTTTGCAGCACAAGAAAGACAAGATTAGTTGTTTGTGTTTATAGTTCATGGAGACACCTGTGGTTCCAGAGGAGTTTTTCTCAATGAGATTCATAATAATCTTGTAATTTTTACCCTGAATTTCCTTTTTAATGGTTCTGTGACTGGTTTCCCACATCCTTTGTGCAATTCCTGAAGAAGTGGTCTATAATTTTCCTCAGATGAGAATGATCTATCAGTTATACCCCACACATGAAACCACTGTTCACAAATTTCACCATTAAATATGACTATTTATGTATAACATATTTGATTGAAAGCAGCTGAAATTTTTGGTTAGCATAAATAGATTCCTGTTGAAAATTATGCACTATTTTGAATTGAAAGTATTCTCATTTCTATGCAGATGTTGATACTTTTAATAAATAAAAGAATTCATAGAAGCATAATGTGTGTTAGACAGGAACAAATTCTGCCTTTGTATACATACAACTATGTATTCCAGCAGTAAAGCTATTAGGGATTTAATAACATTTAACATTAAAATTATCAAAACCTTCTTGGTGCAAGAATAGAAATTTAAATGTTGTCTGGTTATTTCTCAGGGTCTTTGTGATGTAAAGTTTGTTTACCTGTTTATCTGTTTGTTTACCATTGCCAAGACTGGTTACAGGTAGTTTAGGATCACAGGACTCATTCCAGGTTCTGCCTACAATGAAATTTGCTTTTATAAACCCAGCATAACTAGAAATATTACCATAAATTTTCAAAATGGATAAAAGAATAGTTTGAATCTCAAATTGGAAGAATTTGAAATTAACAGGAAATCCACTCAACAAAAGCTCTGCTGAACGTCAAAGGTAAATCTGAAATCTTATCTTCTGTTTTCATGACCTTTTCATATAGATGACATGATACCATTTGTCTTCATACCTCAAATTCATGCACAAAAATAACAAGAGACATATAAAATAACCAGACCCCATGGCTATCCAGTAACATCCCTAATTTTGTGCACTAAAATAAAAGAGATTTAGATGGGTTGAGTACTTTGTTAAACTGGAGCAAAGCATATAAATAAATGGATTTAAATTTTTTTTTCTCTGCACATTGTGTCGGCCACATCAGTGAGATTTTTTTTGGTATGTTCACATAAAGCCTGCATTTTTCTAAGTATTCTTGGAGAGGTATTTTAGCTTTGGAACCTCTTCAGATAGCCTCCAAAATGCTCCACAAGAAAATGCTCCATTTTTCTAAGTATTCTTGGAGAGGTATTTTAGCTTTGGAACCTCTTCAGATAGCCTCCAAAATGCTCCACAAGAAAAAGGAGACTGTTAGTCAATAAGGGGAGCATTTTGTTTCCTCATATAGTAGTTTCCTTGTATTTCATGGTTAGAGTTGCTAATGCTGACTCTTATTAAATAAATCTTAAGTTTGCAGTTTAGTATATATATTTTTGGCCAGTTTTGGGTTTTTTAAAATTTTCTTAACATTTGCTTCAGCTGGAAAGGTTTCCACATACCAGTATTCCCAAAGTATGTTTTGCTGTCTAGGTGCTGAACTATTTTGGATTACAAAAATAGTAATCTGAAATGAAAACATCTGTTCTTTCTAGAATCCTTGACAATAACTTCTGTTTACATTATGAGCTCTGAAGGAGGAAGTATCCTTAGAGAATCCAATGGAGATATTAATATATCAACTTTGTTTTATTATTTCAGTTTGGCATGTGATGTCTTAAAACATTGTATTTAATTAAAAACAAACCCCTTATTTATAGTTTCTTAGCTAGAAATATTTTTATCAAAAAATAAAATATTTAAAAATATATTTTTTTAGTACAGAGGAGGATTTATTTTTCATTAACATTTGATTCAGGAAGTGTAATGACAAAATGGTTAAGATTGGAACTAACTTTCCATTTAATAGCTGATTTTTCAAACTGCCCTAACATACCCACAGTTACTTGAATTGTATATGTAGATGTATCACAAAAGATCATGGAGTACACAGTTCTCAGTAAGCACATGAAAATTCCTGATATGCAGTGTTGTGAAATGAAGGCATCCTTGCATAAAGAGGAATAAAAATATCAGAGTTTGAAAGGATTGAAGGGGGTGTTTATTACTCTAAAGTTGAGTGATGAATGGGACAGCTTTGCAAGTAAATATTAGGTAGTAGTGGGGGCACTTGGATGTGGGAGAGAATACACTGGTCTGGTTTATCTTTCAGTTTTGCTGCCATAGAAAGGTGATTTTTTTCCAGAGAGACAGCCTCTGCTTTTTGCATCTTTATCCAAACTCATAGTGGAGGGAAGGCATGATTTAACTATAAAAAATTGGTTGATCAACATAAGAACCTCCATATTTAACTTTATCAATCTATTTAAACAGATCAAGCCCTTTTGATAAACTCTGATATTGCTCATGACTCTTTAAAGGATGGACATTTATGCAGAAAATATGAGTCCTTATATTATACTGTTGAAAAAGGAAAAATATTTCCTATGCAGTTTAATGATATTTCCAGAATCTCTTGTACATTTGTTTCATCTCTTCCTGTGAAAGGATACATTCTTTCTTTATGCAAACATTCAGAATGCCACTGTTGGATTATGTACAGAGCTTGTGAGATGGTTCAGTAGCGTGGTGTAAGCCAGGAGGTAATACCAGAATTCTAATGCAAGAAATTGTCTTGTGCCAGATGGAGCTGAGAGGTGTTTACAAGGCTGCTTATAGAACAGTAAATGGCTCTTGGGCCTTTTGTCTAGCTTTGGCATCAAAATGACCTGGTTAATCTAGCAATATTTGTATCTGTTTGTTGCTGATACCACCTTTTTTTCTTTTCTTTCAATGCTTGTTTAATTTAATTTGAATTCACAGAAACATACATTATCATATAAGTTGCAGGTGTATAAATTCATGTAACAGAAGGTAATATCCCCAGGCTGTAGGAACTATCTAATCAGTTCCTGAGGCTGGCACAACGTTTAGCAGCTAAATTGCTCTTGATTGCCAAGATTGTGAACTGAAATAGTCGAGGCAAAACTTTTCAGTATTGCAGAATATTTTCTGCAATATTTGTTTTTATTGTTCTTTGGATACTAGTTTAGTCTTTGAAGTCCAGTGTGTTTCTTCTGGTTACCACTTCATTTGGAAATATACTGTGCTTCTGGTTTGTGACATGCTAGTACAAGGCACAGTTACTGTGCAGGTAGTTTCCATCCATGAGGATGGCATTCATGTGCATGCTCTCCACCCCAAGCTGCCTACTCCACCTGGGTCAGTTGTGCTGAGTGTTGCACTTGCTGATGCCACAGGTACAAGTTTTGTCAATGTTCAGCACAGTTAAAAAGGCAAGGCAAGGCAGAGTACAGCACTGATCAAAAACATGGTGCCTGTCCAGCCAACTCATAGGCATAAGATTGTTCAGCAGTAATGAAGACAGGGCTAATTGAGGCTTAATAAAAAAGGGCTACCATGGTGAGGTGTTTAACCTGCCTGTGGTGGGGAAAAGATGAGTGGCCTGTGGTTTGGCAAGTTTGGGTGGGGGCACTGAACTGGGGAGTACCATTTCTAAAGAACAACAGCCAGGTGTAAAATGATACACCACAAATGATCATGGAGATGTGCAAGAAATATCTGTGAATGGGCAAACAGAAAAACACTTTCTCTAAGAAAAGCAAGGAAAAATCTGATACAGAAAAGTAGTGGCATTTATCAGAAGTGGGGTATGCTGTGTTGGAGCAGTTTCCTTTCTGTTCTTCCTTTGCTATTGTTCTTATCCAGCTGTAGCCCTTTTTATAGCTCCTTCTTACCTCCTTTGCATTTTAACCATACATAAAGTGTTTCACATACATCAGATATCAGGAAATCTTTTTTGCTCTCTCTATTTTGCTTTGAAACCAGTTCTGCCTGGCACTGCAGGTGGCTTCCCTTCAGTCAGGAATAATTGACCTTTTGTGATTTGTGTCTGTATGTGTGAGAACTCCATTGTCATCCTGAGCTTGTTCTCTTTAGGGCAGAGATGTTGATGCATGTTTTAAGGATAAAGCAAGCACAAGGTTTGAAGAAAGAAGTAAACTCTTTTATCAGATGACTTACTGAGTTTAGTGGAAAAAATGTGTGAGTTGATTTGAAGATAGATAGGGATCTCAGTGCTCGTGTATTTGTGCTTGTCTCTTTCTGATAGTTGCACAGATTGCTGCCCAGTTCAGAGTGCCTCAGTTTTGGGCACCCCAAGTTCACTGATGTTAGTCCAGCTGAGAGAGAAACACAAAGAAGTGTAATACTGAACTGCAAAAAATGTCTGGTACTATCAGTTGTGCCAGGGCAAAACAAAGTGTCAGAATACAGATAAGGTGACTTTACAGGCAGTTTGGGTATCCCTATCAGTGCTAGGAAGTGTTTTGGGAGTAAGCTACTAACTTGAAATATAACAAATAGTGGTCAGGTTTAACACCAGGATGCAGCTGGAAACATTGCACTTGAATAAACAGTGGAGTACTAGTCTATGTAACCTGACAATGATTGTGCTTTTGTAAGAAGAGAACTGGTGAAGGGATTCAAAGAGAATCCTGCAATGACCAAACTTTGGAGCTGAAGAATAATCCTTGGTATTTCTTGAAGTTGAAGAAAACAATATTTAGAAACTGGGGTAGGAGAGCCATAAATTAGCACTTTAGTTATGTGAATAGTCAGGAAAAGAATAATTAAGCAGAACTAATCTACAACAGCTTTAGAAGTAACTTGAAATGTGAGTCCAAATGGACTAAAATTATATGTGAGGATAAGGAGTACAGTGATAGTGCTATGAGAAAAGGAGATTTGCAGGGATAAAAAAAGAGAATGGTGCTGGCTGGCATGTAAACTGATAGCTAGACATCAGTAAAGACCTAGCAGAGGAGTGGGCTGAACTTTGATTTGAGGAGAGAGAGGTTAGATTAATTGCATGGAACAAGATCAGTGAATTGTCAGCACTGGAGACTTTGCTGAATTGAATGTAGTCTGTGGTGAAATTATCTGGAGTGAGAAGCAAGGGAAGTGGGAGAAGAGGGTCAAGAACAGCATCTCTTTGGCAAGAGGATACAGGGACATGTGAAGATACAGATACATGTGAAGTGAGATCAGTGGAGAGCTGGAAGACGAAGAGGTCTCCAAGGCCAAGAATAGTACAGGCAGGCATGTCAAAACCAGTGCCTTGCTGGGAGGAAGAGAAAGGAACACTGCTTCTGGTTTCACTTAAGGGGTCACTGGAGGGGACTCCAGTGAGAGTGATTTTGTTGGCAATGAAATGAAATATTCTATTATTATCAACAATCTTTAAAGTTTCTATCTCTGGCAAAAGAAAAAGAAAGGGGGCCAAGCTGAGGCTTGAAATGAACTCTCTCTTATTTGTAGTAGTTAACATTACAGCTTATTGAGGAAAAACCTATTTATATATATATATATCTACACACACTAACATAGAGAAAAACTACATGACCTGCATTAGATTGTGGATCTGACCCCCACCATGCTTTGAATACTGCACAAGATTTATGCTCTTTACAATGAAAAATTGGCAGAAGGTAATATATAACTTTCTGATTGGCCCCCCAGAGATTTTTGACCTACAGCATGAACTAACTTCCTTTCTCTGCCAGAAATGCATGTACATGTATACCAAGGAAAAGAGGCTTTATATCTGGTATACTGACATTCAAAAAGCCATTGGTTAGGTCTTCAATCACTTCTCATGTTTACATGGCCTTTGGTATTGTCTCTTCAGACTGCAGAATAAACATCTCCTCAGTTAAATGGTTACTAAGATTATCCCATTCTTTCAATTTTGTACTACAAACCTGAGTACATTCTTCTGATACAAAGTATATTTAGTCAGTGTATATTCTGAAGTTCTAACAATCCGGATGTCAATGCATAGAAAAATTCAAAACACTAAACATGTGCTGAAGTTTACAATTAAATAAATTACTTCAGGGGCACTGGTGAAAGCTGTTTATTTCCACTGTAGCTATCAGAGCACGGTGTATTTGTTACAAACTTAATAATATAGTTGCATTTAGAAAAAGTCTTCAAATACAATTTTGGTCCTTAATAATTTCAACCAATATGTGCAGATAGTTCACTTGTTCTTTATATTTTGGCAGATATTACTCTTCATCATAAGAATGATTGGAGTTTTCAGGTATAAGGTACACTGATGGAATATTAATTTTTGGCTCTGTGAGATATCTGAACAGTATTTAGAATGTGTAACTGTTCAGAATAAAAATTGCATGCAGAAGCATTATCACTTTGAGCCATAATTATGTAGTATTCTTTGTTCTAGTAATGTTTTCATGTTCAGTAGGTATATATCTGAGTTTTAAACTGCTTAAAATCTTGAAGCCTTTGAACTTTGCTAGAGATTGTTCATTAAGTCATACAGCTTTTAAAAATATCTCAGTAAATGGAATTTCACTTTTCTACCTCCTAATAAAGTTGGAAGTATATACTATGGTGGTATCAACAGCAGTGCACTAATTGAATAATGTTGAAATTTAAAATTACATTGTGATAAGAATGTTTTCTATTTTTAGCAACTTAATTTTAGTTTTCCTGTATAACTTTAAAATTCCTTAGGAATTACACGAAATTTCAAAATGTATGCCAAACTTTAACTTCACATTTCTTTCTCTTCCCTGTTACCTTGTCATGCCTATAAGCACTCTCATTAAATTGGAGACTAGAACTATATAATGGAAGCACATGCAAAGCTAGATCGCTTGCTCTAATCCTTCTTGATTCATATCAAGTTATCTCTTTGTAACAAGTTTGTTTCAGAAAAAAAAAGAATGTCTTTGAAAAGCTTTTTGTTCCTTTCTTTTCATCAAAGCCTAACTTTTCATCTGCTTCCCTGTACAATCATACTGCTGTGAATGTGTTGCTGTGTTTTCCACCTAATAACTTCTGAATGTGCTTATCAACATCAAACACTTTTGGCAGGGGAGAGAAGGGTGGAGATAGGGGGCTTGATTTCTCAAGTATAATTAAAATCCCTGAAATGTCATCAAAGTCGGTGGCTGGGAAGTGGAAATAAACCCTTATTAATATTCTTGCTGAGGGAAAGAGCTGTCTGACCACACTTCTTCACACACTGAAAAAATCCATGTAGGTGAGCATCATTATAAGTTATACAGAAAAAAGGTTTCTACCCAGACAGAAAGTCAATCAAACTTATGACACAAATAGATATTTAATAAGGCTTCATTATTTTCTAGTGTTGATGGAGCTGCTTGTCAGTAAAGGCAAGATTCATCTCACTTCACTCTTCCATTCTACAGTGTTGATATCTTTATTTCTATACTTGGCTCTCACTGTAGCCATTGGAGAGAAAGAGCTCTTGGAAGGTCATTCACTTCAGAGTATGAGCTGTGTGCCCAGGAACAGGGTTTGAGCTCATAAAGAAATGGGAGAAGATCGTCCTCTTCCAACAAACAGCGTGTCCAAAGCTGTGGATAAATTAATTGGTGGGAGCAGGGAGCAAAGGGAGTTTGAGAAGGTAACAAATCCAGGAAAGCAGAGGTGATTGTAACAGAAGAATTAGTGAAGTGCTCACTCATTTACATGCTTTTTATAATTTGACTTGCAGAGAAAAAAGCCAAACTGCTTTAACTCAGTTTGTGTTTCTATGTCACCTGGGAGATGATATAAAGTTCACACACAGTTTTTTGTACTGAGCAACACATATTTAAATTCTCACATGTATAATGTCTTATGTTCTGATATAAATTGGTTTTGTTTTCCAAAAAATTCCTACTTTTTTCAGATTCATCAAATGCCAAGATTCTAGTTAATTGCAACATGCTCAATTTGATTAGGCATACACTATAGTTGCTGAACAAGAGTGTTATTCAAACATTGTTGAAATTAGAAAGCAATTTTCTAATTAAATAGGTTGTTTTTGCAATTACCAGAATTATTCAGTGCTGGATGGAGAAAATTTGCTTGGAGAAATTCTGTATCTCCAAACAGTGTTTTGCAAAACAATTTGCAAGAGATCCAAACAAATAGATAACTTAGATGGCAGAAAGAGATATGAAATCTGGGATACTGAGAACACTGTCAGTATGAAATTCATATACATTTGTCATACATACTCTGATTAACAAACCTTCATATGAGAATATATTAATTTTTCCACATGTTTTATATTTGCCTGCCAAAGCTTCATACATACATTTGGAGTCACTTTGTAATTTAATTTTACAGGACATTTAATTTTCTCAAATAATTTGATATTTTTAATAGAACTAGTAAAGGGATTTTCCCTGTTGCTAGATAACATGTTAAATAGAGCATGCTGGTGTCTCCCAGTACAGACAGAAGAAAGGAGGATTTACATTATTTTCATTGTAATGTAAACATAATGTTTACATTATTTTCATTGTAATGCATCTGAATATACAGCAGCTCAAAGGAAGCAGTCCTTTTTATGGAATAGGAAATGGATTTTATTTTCTTGTGTAAACTGGACACTATTTTTCACACAAAAGATGTGGTAGTATTTAGTGTATTCCTTGCTTTTTTGCTGCTTGAACTTAGCAGTGAATTTCGATAACTTAAAAAAAATTGTCTTCCTGATTATATTTACACTCAAGGTACTGCATTAATATAAACAGCATAGTAGAACATAAGAATTATATTACTTCCTGATCATTACTTGCAGTGTTTCAGCTTCAATGAAGGTTACTTAAATAGGGCTACTCCAAAGTTTAAAATAGAAAAATAGCAGCTCAATAGACTAAAACAATAGTGGTTAGGTAATGAGAGTGGTTTTAAATTGATAGTGACAAGGAACTGCTTTTATGGGAGGCGGTAAATAAAGTTTTGTTGGTTTGGGGAGCTTTCTTTGGGGGTGTTGTTTGGGTTGTTGGGGAGTTCTGTTGGTTTGGTTTTTTATTTGTTTTTGTTGTGAGGTGTCAGTTTTATTCCACGTGTCTTAAAAAAATCTAGTAAAGAAAAAGAAAAGCATTATTCCTGGAAAGTTTATAGAAGAGTGCAGGGCTGGAGGATTTCTGTGGTTTATTCTGTTTTGTGGTATTGTTTGACATACATTTCTACATTTTAAAAGTACATATATTACTAAATAATTTTAAAAGTATTTGTGGCGTTTTTTCATTTTCTGTGTTTGTTATTAAGCCATTTGCTATTTTCATTGCTGCTTGCTGATAATAAAGGCTGAAAAAAACTATTAGAGGTTCAAAACTAAATGTCAGATATAGATAAATTCTTTTTCTGTTATTAAGGAAATTATCTAAAAACAGACTTTCTAAAGGCAAAACGGGGGAAAAATCTAAATATTTCACTCAATAAATACTCATATTCCATCTCTGGCACTGTAAGGGTATTAATACCTGTTTCAGATTTTTTTTTTCATAACGCTACAGTAGGAATGCACTAAAGTGTGTCACTACACTGTCTCTTTCTGAGACAGAAAATTCAAAACTCTGTTGACCTTAACTGGAAAGGCAGAATTTAGAGAAACAAATTAACATGGAAAATATCTTAAACATCTCTGAAAAAATAGTCCTGATATTTTAGAATGTTAATAATTTTTTTCTCTGGTGGAACTTAAGAACGGTTCAGAATCACTTGATTACACTTAAACCAACTGTTTGACTGTCCAAGCTGTTCAAAGGTCTAAAACAGAAGAAGGATGAAGACTGGGGTACACATAACCTGTGTGTAAATTGCTGGCCCAGGCCATCTCCTACATAAGTCACTTGTTAGTGAACTTCTATTCCCCTCCTGTGTTCTGTTTTCAGTTAAGTGTAGATCCATTTGCTTTGCTACCCTGGAGTAGCAGTTCTCTTCCACTGCTGAGTTGGAGATGGGAGGAGGAAGGCAGAAACTAGTGTAGCAAGCACCTTAGTTTTTGCCTGCTTGTTGAAGATATAAATATAGTTAATTATCTTAAATATAGTTAATTATCTTATAGTTAATTATCTTATAGTTAATTATCTATAGTTAATGATATAGTTAATTATCTTATAATTTTTTAAAAATCCAGTGCTTTTATTTCTGGTTTCTCCCTCCTATCAGACTCTCTAATTCCTATTCCCAACAAAGGCCTGAATAACACTGATGATGGTGTGGGTTAGAGGACAACACCAAGACTAACATGCCTCTCTCAAAGAAATTTCTGAAAATGTAGTACATTTTTAGGAGTTGAGAGCTGGACTTTGTCAAGCTCTGCTCTATCAGTTGGAAGTGCCTTAAGGCCTGAGTTGGCCATCTGTAACAATTAGTGATGCTTCTGACTGATTGATTGCAGTATTTGTGAACTGCTCATGTAGCTAAGCCCATGTTTAATCATCCTGCTGGTGGTACTTCTCTGCCTCCCCACATTATCCTTTTTCCATCTTCTCCATCTGTTAGGTCTCCTCAGGGTGACCTTGTTGTGGTCTTCTAGTACCTGAAGGGAGCCTATGAGAAAGATGGAGAGAGACTATCTACAACACCATAATGGCTCCAAACAGAGAATAGACTTAGATTAGATATTAGAAAAATCTTTATTGTGAAGATGGTGAGATACTGGAACAGATTGCCCAGAGAGGCTGTGGGTGCCCCATCCTAGTTTAGAGCTGGGCTGGAGGGAGCTCTGAGGTGCCTGGTCTAGTGAGATGTTGCAACTAGATGATTTTTAAGGTCCCTTCCAACCCAGACCATTCTATGATTCTATGACTGTCTTTCATCTCATTAAAAATGTTGGTGTATATATCTGTGACAATCCAGAGGGTATATTTATATATTATTTATTTTTCTAATGCTTTTTATATCGGAGCTTTGACATGCTGTAGAATGGATGCACTTAGAGTAGGATTCATTTAATTTAACCTTAGTTTGCTAGTGCACTTAAAATTAGACATGTTTATAAAAGTTTTCCTTGTAAAGAGCATGTAAGAACTCAGATCTGTAGTTTCTTTGGGGCATAAGGGTCTGTACACTGTAGTGCACTGTAGTGATGGCAGTGGGGGCTTGTGAGGCTTGTGCTTTAACCAAAATAAAAGAATACATTTGGAAGAAAATAAAACCTAAGAAAAGTGCCCCAAGATACCATTTGTGAGGGTTGGTATTAAGGACATTAATGGAAATAACATTCAAGCTAGTTCCTTTCCTGAATCCTTACTAAGAAAAAGCAAGATAATAAAGAGTTAGTAAAGGCTATTTAATTTGAAAAATTTTGGAACTAAAATAAATCACAGTACATTTTTGCCATATCTATTATCTTTGATTTGTTTAGACCATGTACAAATACATTGTAGACTAAAAAAAAGGGTAGAGTTTGTTTCAAAAACATACAAAACATTTTGTTTTATGCAACATTTGTATAGCAGGAAGATTCGAGTTATAAAAAGGTATTTTAAGAAAAATGTCCTTAAGCCTTGAATTTGCTTTTTGCAAGCCAGAGAAGCATATAATTGTCAGAATGGAATTTACAATATGTTAAATGTTTCATAAAATACAGAAACTGTAACTGCAAATACTGCAAAACCTATTTCAACCATCCTAATGCATTCATTTTTGCACCGTAAACTTCACTAGTTTTGTATAAATCGATCTCATTAGTAGAATATTTCTATCAGAACCATTCAAACAATTCATGAGAACAAATGCTGTCAGACAAGACATACTTCATTGATTTTCTCTTCTAGTTGGCCATAATGATTTTAATCTTCTTAAGCTCAGACTCACAACCACACCTCATTACACAGGGAGAGGAATAAGTATGGCTTTCCCAAGAAGCAGAACCAATTACATATATTTGCATTTCCTAGACCTTAGAATGGAGCAAAGGTTTCATAACAAAACCAGAAGCCACAAATTGAGGATAAAATTTATTTTGGGATCTTCCTGAAAGATGTGGGGAGCAAATATATTGCTGATATGTGATGACAGATCCAAGAGTGACATGAAGTCACAAAAAGCAGTAACAGATCATCTTGAATCTTTTATTCTGCACTTTATCATGGCATGTCGCAATTCTTTAGTAGGGTATGATGTGAACTGGTCTGTCTATAGACAGGATGTTCTCCTAATATTCATATAAACTTAAAATCCTTTAGCTTGTTAAAGATCCTGAATGTTACCAAGTCCAACCATTACCCTATTACCAACACTTCTAAGTCCACCTTCAGCAGCCTGTTCCAATGCCTAACCACCATTTCAGTGAAGAAATTTTTCTGCACATCCAACCTAAACTTTCCCTGGCAAAACTTTTTCCTCTTGCCCTATCATTGATTGCCCAGAAGAAACCAGCTGACACGTTTGCTCCAACCTCCTTTCAGGTTGTAGCTGAGCAATAAGGTCACCCCTGAGCCTCCTCTTCTCCAAGCTAGACAAGCCCAGCTTCCTCATCGGCTCCTCACTTGTGCTCCAGCCCCTTCACCAGCTCTGTTGCCCTTCTCTGGATACAATCCAGCACCCCAATGTCTTTCTTGTGAAAGTGAGGGGCCCAGAACTGAACACAGGACTCGAGATGTGGCCTCACCAGTACAGATGCACAATCACTGTCCTGGTCCTGCTGGCCACACTATTTCTGTTACAGTCCTTCTTGGTCACCTGGGCACAATTTGGCTCATGTTCAGTGGCTGTTGACCAGCACCCAAAGGTCCTTTTCCACTTTCCCAAACCTGTAGCATTGAATGGGGTTGTTTGATTGAAGAGCATGATGTACATTTAGGTGGATCCAGCCAGCCATACAGACAAATTCATCTGTATTATGTTGGTCTTTCCAAGAAAAATATCACCACTAGTTCTGTGTGTTCAGGTCTGTTTCTGTACTTGTTCTGTACTCTGTTTCTGTTCTTCCCTGGCTGTCTGCAGGATTTCACATTTTTCTATTTGAATTATATATTTCTTTTTAAAAGAAAGGTCAGATACCCTTGTTATCTAACAATTGTCTTGCTGATTTTTAAATCATCAATTACAGCATCTTTTTTACTAGAAGTGATGTGTTTTCCTTTTTTTTTTTTTTTTTTTTTTGTGGTTTTTCTTACTGGCTACTAACTTACCATATATGAATAAATTTTGAGTAATTATCAGAGTCACTTATTCTGACAGTCCTGTATTTGAACTCAGTTGTACTACAATGACCTAGACAGAGACTGCAATTGTATTAACAGCCATTTGAAACTGCCAGGTGGAGCTGGCAGACCAGCTATTCTTTCAGAATAAGTCTGAAGTTTTTCTTTCAGTAATCAGAATTTTGGAAGGCCAAGGTAATGCCTATTGCTTGTTCTGCATATAACTATGTTGAGGTTACAGCCAAACACTTCTAGGGGAGTGTTCTAGATGGTAGGAGGCCAACCATAACACTTATCTGTTTTCTTGCTCAGGATCTAATTTTCCCTATCTTAAATTTACTCCTGGCTGTAATTCTATGGAAAATCTTGGCAGAGACTCAAACAGACAGAATATCATTTATAAATTTAGCAAGCAGATGAAAGTAGAATTATAGGTTTTGTTCTGTGTTTTAAATTTCACAGAAACTCCAATGTATGGTAACCAGTAGGTAACCACACTGTAATTTCTATTTAATTCCAGACTATATGAAAATCACAGTAGTTTAATGTTAAATTAATGATCACTTTCAGTTATAGCCACCTGTTTTTTGAGCTACAGCAGGTGTCTGGATTTGAAGGGGTCATGGGTATATGATAAACATTTTGAATATGTTTTTTTTTAAGCTGTTAGGAAAGTCCATACTTTCCTTTCAGATAAACTGGATCAGTGTGTCAAAGATTAGGAATGATGGAAACGTTGATACAACTGAAATGATAGGATAAGGTAGTCTGCATTGAAAAAAAGGGAAAGAAGAAATAGGATGAATATTGGGGTTATATCCTTTTCTTGAAGAGAAAATTACTTACTTTGCAAATTTAATTATGACCTTTCATTAAAATGTGTAACTTTCCTTTTGTTCAGAACTAACCTTACATCCGTAAGGTCCTAAACATGCCCACACCTGAGTCTATTTTGAGGCTGCTTTCAGAGACTTTTAGGTGTTCTTTTAAGAATGAGCTCATGCTTATCAAAATTCCAGAGCAAAGTACTGCATACAGTGAGAGACTGTCCAGGACTGAGAAGAATTATCTTCTATCTATCTGTTCTTCATTAAATATTTTCTGATGAGATGTCAGTCTTCAGGTGTGCAAATGATGTCTATTTATCCTGTGTTGAATAACAGAGGAACAAGTAAAATTGTGAGAAGAGTGGTTGAGGTTGGAAGAGACTTCTGGAGGTCTCTCAAGCAGCACCACCTGGAGCCTATTTCCTGCCCATATCCATGTGACTTTTGAATACCCCCAAGGATAGAAACTCCACAGTCTCCCTGGGCAATCTGTGTCAGTGCTTGGTCACCAGCACAGTAAAAAAGTGCTCCTGATGTTCAGACAGAGCCTCCTGTGTTTCATTTTGTGCTGTCTCTGGCCCCTTCCCTGGGCATTGCTGAGAAAGGCCTGGTGCTGTGCTCTTCACATAATCACTTCAAGAACCTATACACGTTGATGAGCTCCCCTCTGAGCCTTCTCTTCTCCAGGCAGCACAGCCCCAGCCCTCAGGCCTTTCCTTGAGGACTGATGCTCCACTCCCTTAATCACTGTAGCCCCTCACTGGCTCTCTCCATTATGTCCATGTCTCTTGTACTGGGAAGGCCAAAACTGGGACCAGCACTCCAAGTGTAGTCTCAGCAGTGCTGAATAGAGGAAAGGATCACCTCTCTTGACCTGCTGGTGATATTTTCTTAATGCATCCCAGGATACCATTAGCCTTCCTTGTTGCAAGGACACATTACTGGTTTATGTTTAATTAGTGTCCACAATCTGTCCAGGCCCTGTCTGTTCCTGCAAAAGCTGAGTTATAACTTCTGTACAATTTGCAGTATGAAACTGATACAAATTGAGAAAAATCAAAATTTTAAGCCTGATGAAACTCTACCAGTTAAATTTTTAAATTGTGAATCAAATTGCAAATACAAGTAGAAGTTAGCTTTAACTCTTTTTTTAACTCTTTCCCCTGTCTAACTCCAGCCTTCTTTCACTGTCAGAGGTTTGGTCTTGGGAGATTTCTGCTATTGCTTTTCCACTGAGAATCCACTGAAGGTTCCCCATTCCTTTGGAGACATGCTTCTTCCAAAGATTTCCCCAAGGATGCACAAGCTGTACAAGTTATGAGCTGTCAATGAAGGTAGTGCCTGTAGGCAAGGTTTTCATGCATGAGAACATCTCGTATATTTTTGTCCCAAATCATGCAGAATAGGGCAATGAATTTGAGTCTTATACATACTGGATCCTTCTAGCTCTTGAAGCATCACCAAATGGAGCTGCAAGGTAATGTAGGAGACCAGTTTGTTCAAGAAAACTCAATTCTGACCCCAGAGGCTTCACTATTATTATTTAGCAAATAAACTTGTAACCTAAGAAAACTGCAATATTCACTTCTGCAGAAACTTATTAAAAATGGAATTTATTCCCAGAATAATCATACAGTGGTTTGCTTTTCTCCAAGTAATTACAGGGCCAGAAATCTCGCAGTGAGACAGAATTAGAAATATCTAGGTCATTTCCAGTGAAAAGGTTCACTTCTCTTGATAGTTTTGTGCCCACAATTGACTTATAATACATATTTCCCACTTACCTTCACAGAGTTTCATTTTTGCTCATTTCAAATTCTCATTTTGATTTGCTGGGAACATGCTGAATTCTGTTCTCCACGGAGTCTGACATCTCTTCCACTCTGGGACAATTTGAAAGCTTTTCGTTACTGGATCGCTGAAGTTATTAATAAGTAAAACTTTGTCCAAGACAGGTCCCTGGGGCTCTCACTTGAAACATTCTCACTATCTCCCACTGAGCTAACATCTGCTTTTCGTGTATATTTAGGCTGGGCGATTTCATTTAGATAAGAGTTTTATATGTAAGCTTCTAATATGAAGAGAAGGAGGGGGAAAAGGGGGAGACTGCTAAATCCTGTCATCTTTCCATTCCTTGTATCTGACCTTGCTTCCTCTCTGCAGTGGTAAACCCTCCCTCAGCTGGCTGTAGAGAGCCAAGATGCACCTTTTGAACCATGCAGGCTCTGTGTATATCCCTGTCTGCAGAAAGGAAGAGCAAGAAAAGTGCAGTGCAGGATGCAAAAATATATTTTTATGCCAAATATGATCATTAGTGTTTCTTATTAATCTGAAGTTTTAGAACACAAAAGGTTTTGATAACTTCTAAACTCCACTGAGCCTTTTCCCTGGAGAGGAACAAATGAATTACATAGTCCTTTTTGATTCCAAGGGGTATGCTGGAAATAAGAGTGGCTGAAAGGAATTTTTGCATTCTTAAACATGCATTCTTGGACTTAATATAACTAAAGAAAACATTTGTAGTCATACATTGTGTCATATGTGGCCTGGGACAGGAACATTTTGTTCCTTGGAGGAGAGCAGTGGGTAGTGTAAATAGCACGATGCCCATGATACTCAGGGAATCGATTAACTGCAGTAACTAATACTTACTGGCTGTTTTCTCTCTTCTCACTCTGGTACACAAATTCCACATTGAATTTGATCCAATTACCTTAGTGCTCAGGCCAGGGAGCCTGAAATTCAGACCTCAAGTTGTGGGGTAATTGCCCATGCAATGAGAACAGCTTTGCAATTGTGCCCTATGCGAGCACCCACACTGTGCAATGAGGTTCCTCCCCAGGCCAGCTGCTTCTGGCTCCAGCTACACATTTGACTGTCACTGTGACAGTGGTGGCATGATCCCATGATTCCTGCATGTAGCCCTGTATAATTAATCCATTTTCTTGCTTGTGTTTCCTCCAAGTTTGAACAAGCCTTTTTGTTCTCTTTTCAGTGGTCAAGTAGCCCTTGAATCTTTTTGGATCCTTTCTTCATCTTGTCAGTCTTCAGAAAGGCATCATATTCATTGCTGAGCTACTTTATTTTCCAGGGAGGTTTTGTTAGGTTGTGTTAATACAGATTAGGATCTGCTCTGTCTCCACTCCTCCCAAGTGCCAGCTCATTGCCTGCCAACTGCGAGGTCAAGAGATCTATGTTTTCTGTCAAACAACAGCCGCTGCTCTTATGAGTGTTGTAGCAATCTCAGCTCGCCAGCCTGTCCTGTAGACAGAGCCACAGGGAGCATTCTTTAAATATACTAAAGGATGTAGTAGGGGGTTTTAGCCACCCTATTTTATTCCTATAGCCATTGCTGGATCTGGCTTTTTTTGTCCTATCAGGACACTTTTATCTAAGAGAGATCACGAAATGCCACAGATCAGTTTGGCTGACAGAAGAATGGGAAGGATCTGTGAAAGAGATAGCTAGGCAGTAAATAAATTTACTACTTTTTTTTTTCCCCCTAAAATAACTCCAGGAGATCCATTAGCTCTTCTGTTTTACAATATAATCAGCTTTATCATAGTTTAATGACTGAAGAGTGATTCAGCTCTTTAAACAAATGGGTCATTCAAAAGCAAGGATCTGACCAGTTGGTCTGGAAAAGAAATAACACTTCTCTGCAGTATATTTATGCCTTCTCTGCAGTATATTTATGCATGTTCATAAAAAAACCCCAAAAATACCAAAACCCTTCTACCTCCCAAAAAATCCTCCAAATACATTTCAGACTTTTCAGGAAATATTTGAAAGCTGTGACAATTCTCTAACCCTTCCTAGCAATTTTTCACCTTTCACCATTCACCTCTTGGACACAGCTTGCCCTTCTCTCTAATCTCATTTTTTTCCCCCAAGTTGAAATGGCAGCTTAACATGCTTTTAGGATCTAGAAGAGCAATAATGATGCCTGATGCAAAATGGCAGAAAAGGCTAGCACACCAGGTGTGCTAGAGAGAGACCCTAGAGAGATGGAGGAAGCCTCTGGAGCCAGGCATGGTGGGAATTGTCCTTCTGGAGCAGATCTTGCAGGCAATACTGGGTGATGGATGCAGGGACACTACCTATACACAAGGAGACAGGCCAATTTCTTCAGAGGGATGTCAAGGACACAGAAATGAGATCATCTGTCAGTCTGACAGTCTTCCTTTTGTACATTTTCTGTCTTGCAGGGAGTTTCCTTTTTTTCTCTTGGATTGCATCTATTTCTATAGATGTGAGATGAGCACACTTCCATACTGGGTTGATTGACCATGTAGCTGGCATTATGGACAAACTTGCTCTTTCCTAAGTAATTCCAACATATTTTTTAGAGTACTTGTGTTTATTAATTTCCTAGTTATTCTGCAAACTTTATGGGCTAGGGCTGATTATTTTTGTGTTTGCAGCAACCTTCACTACTGGTAGAATTCCCTTCTCAGAAACTCAAACAAATGATTGTAGCAGGCAATAGCATTTCTGATCTGCTGGTCACATCTATGCCTCTGCCAGTCAGCTTTCCAGAAAAACAGCAATGGAAGAAATATTTAATGAGGATCTTATGAGTTTAGGGTGCACAGCTGCAGGTAGAAAGCAGATGGTGATGAGCAATTGAGAAGTTTAGTTTTCATTTTATGCAAGGGGTCTCATAGCCTGAGGAAGTGGGTGTCACATTTAATGCCCCAGGAGGTCTCTTCTAGCTGTAGCTTGCTAAAGGAAGGAGCTGCTCATTCAAACAAGCTCAGAGAATAGTGTCCTCCTGCCCCCTATAAAATGGTCTTAATACTCTCTGTCAGTAATGACAAGAGGGGAAAAGGCTCAAGTAACTTCCTAAGGGCAAAGTAAGGCAAAAAGGCACAAGTAATATATCCACATGTGTAAGTTGGTCTTAGTTCAAGAAAAAGAATTTAAAAAATGCTGAACTTCAGAGAACTTTGCCATGCTTTTCTGAGTTTTATGGAAACTCTTGTTTGAATTTGGCAAAATAAAGTGTTTTAGGATATCATTTGTGGCATGGTCATTTCTCATCTCAGCTCTCCTTGTGATTTTAGTAACATAAAAAAAATTAGTGTGATCACAGCAGTGGTTTTTCAGACACCTCTGGTATCATGCAATAATGCTTTTGAGTTTCAGAAAACTTCATTCTTTTCACACATCTGAAAGACCTACAGATTTAGCCATCAGGGCTCGGCCAACGCCACAACATCCTTTTCACTTGTCTGTCTCTACTCTCTGTGTTTTGTCAGTCTAAAAAGAGCTATTAAATCTGAGTGTTGTCTGAAAATCTTTTCCTGTGGTGAAAAAGAAATAGCTTTTTGGGTAGAACAGCAAAGTTTTAGCAATTTTACAAGTGCCTGGGGTTTATTTCCAACAGTCTGTTAATACTCAAGTATGTTAGACTTGGTGAGAGGTATGGAAGAGGAGTGCTAGCTGTATGTGATTCAGATCAACAGGGAAACAATTTAATGGGTTTGATCCATATATTGTGCTACAAAGCACCATATCAGGATCACACACCTAATCTGAAAGGACGCACACTTGAAAATAATTTCTAATGCGACATAATTTGTAAGAATTTTTATTTTGCCTGTATAATTTCATGTTTGTGATTGGAAAAAACCCTGAAAAATGTCTAAATAACAAGGCATGCAAGATTCTGAGACAATGTAAATTGGAAGAGATATTCTGAAACCAATGAAACGATGTAAATTTTGACCTCATATCTCTAAGGCTGGAGGTAGAAATGTGAGCTTGAATATTAGACTGCTATATGCTCAGTACATCTCTGCTTTTGGTACCTCAATAAACATTTTTTTCACTTGGAATGTGTAGGATAATTCAAATATCCTTTTTGTAAATTGGTTGGAGAACTATAGTATCCTTATTAATCTTTACTTTATTTTTGTTTCAGGTTAGGTTTCCCCATGATGATCGTGTCCTGTACCGTCGGGATGTGCTATCTTCTTGTTGCTCATGTTGTAGTAGGTTGGAACTCGTAGCAATTTATTCTTTCAAGAGACTACTTTCTCTTTTGTTTAGTTTATATCAGAATGCTAAGAACACATATGAAAGGAAAAAGATGTATAAAATCCCAATATATGGTATCAATCAAAATGGTTGTTGGCATAAACATCAGATATGGTCATTCTTAACCGTTTGTTTTGTGAATATGAAGAACTAGACAAGCAAAATTGAAAAAATCCATTTATTTCATTATGAATGCAATCAGTGTGCAGATAAAAAGGAACCATCTCAAGGGAATATGCTGTGCCTGAAAGTTTGTATTGACACAATCTGGGTATAGTCACAGATGAAAAACTCATTCACAATAGCAGATGTTCAGTAATTTCTTTTTAGGGCTTCATTTTTCTTTGTCAATATATTTAGCTATTTGTATGAAAGTAACTAATATTCAAGTTGTAATAATTGACAGTTAAGCAGGAACTCTGTACACTATGAAGGATGTATCATTATCTACATTAAAAATAAACACATGTCCTGAAAATATGCTGTGGAAGGAGTTATTATTTTGGAAGCAGGATTGCATTCCCTGGAGATTTTGTTTTTCATTTTAAAGCTCCTAAACAGTGTTGGGCTGCCTCTATTTTTCCTTCTTAAAATAAACTAATGCCAATCTTTTTACAAAAGGATGATCATAAGTAGTGATAAAACATCAGACAGACATCTCCCATTAAATCAGAGGTGAGTTTAATCATACATCCTGTTTTACTTATATGTAGGTTTGCTCTAAGTGTGAAATGTCGATGCTAAGAGGCCCATGGAAAAGAGGCATAGCACTCATTCTAGCAAGGGCTGCCACCCCTCCTAGTGGGTTCAGCAGGGAAAGTGTGGAGCCAGAGGGGAAGAGCTGTCTCCACTGATGCCAGACCTCTCACCAAGCCTTCCACCCCCCTGGGCCACTGAAATCTCCTGTGATGGGGCTGACACCACAGGATTTTGCAGCTCTGTTTGAAACCTCAAGGCTGCGCTAACAGTGACCATCTGTAGAACAGAAGATTTTCTCCCAGAACCATCATAACTTCTGTTTCCTTTTACACATATAAGAAAACCCCCAAAAAATCCCACAAAACCAATAAAAAAACCCACCAACCCCCTGTCTGTGATGTCTGGATCAAAACAAACAAACAAAAACAAGGAATAAACAATGACCCTGAAAGACACTTCTTTAGACAGTTTTTCTGCAATTGAATTTGGCCTGTCTCAATGTCAAGAACAGTTTACTGTGTAATAACTAGAATCCTGTTTCAGTTAAACATTTATTTTAATCAGCTTAACATTGACCTCTGGTTAAAAATAGTCACAGGGTATTTTATAGCCCTCAATATTTCTCACAATGGGGCAATATTGGTGCAGTCATTGATTGTACAAGAACTGTTTTATTAAGCCCTGGAAAGTGCAAAATCAGCTTCTGCTAAAACAGGATATTTTCAGGTTTTTTTTTCTGTTCCGTTTAAACACTTTTTGCATGTAGGAGTATAAAAATGAGACTATGATCTCACAAAACAGTGTGCTAATTTGTTTAAATTGTGCTTTGTAAGGAATAAAAAAATTAACTAAAACCATATCCTGCTTCTGAACCTTTGAAACTTTCCTGCAAATTCTGACCAAATTGTGCTAATAATGCAATCACACTAGCTGGCACAAAAATGCATGTTTGCATTTACAGTTTGCTGGAAGGAGGAAAACAGAAATGCAGCAAATTATATCCACTTATTCTTGTCAGCAAATACTTCCAAACACTTTGGTGCAAGAGAGATCTCTCTGGCTTCAGAAGTGCTACATCAACAGGACTCAAATGGGATTTTCTCTCTGCTATGTTACTTGTCAAAAGAAGACAAGTAATGCACAGGGAGTACAAAATCATGTTGATAACACTTATAGGCAACTAAACTTGACTTTATTCTGCTTAAAGGAATTTTTTAAATGACATATTGTTTTGCTGAGGATTTTCCTAATATAAACTGACTTTTCTCCCTTCAACAATCTTTTTTCTTCTTTTGCACAACCAAGAGCTCAGTAAGACCTTAAATGAAAAAGCAAATTGTAAAAAGAAAATCAAATTGTTTGCTTACACAAAGCTTTATGTGAGTGTAATGAAAATTACCCAGGTGCTTCAGATAATTTCAAGGTAATACACTTTTCAAGGAAGTACACTTTTCACTGCCTTCCATTATAGTTACCAATGTAATCTGCACATCAAAAAGGCACAATTATAGTGGTTGCATCCTTGACAAAACCAGTGTGCAGGATTCCATAAAAATGGATTGGATCTGTAGAGTGGGTGGAGGTTATTTTTCCAGTGAAATTCTCCCTAAATAACTAAATAAAATGCTAGTCAATTAATAAATAACATAGAAGTGTATTATCTTTAGTATGCTTGTGTCTGATCTCAGAGGATGGTTTCTTCGTTTTTCATTGACATCCCATTAGGCTATTTGGTGATGTTTGTTTTAAGACATATAGTAAATATAAACAGTTCTATTTGCCCTTTCTGAGCTGTATAAAATGTAGTAAGACAGCAACCTGTGAATTACAGCACCACCAGGCAATATGAGCCATGCTGAGTAAAAGAAACCATCTCCAGCAGAAGAGCAAGGCAATCACTGAAAGCAAGGAAAGAATCAGGGAATAGTAAAGCTTCACCAAATAGTGAGCTAAGCAAAGAGTAACCCTGAGAGTGGCCAAGGCTCTGCTCAGCCCAACATCTGCCCCTGGCAATTTGGCTAACAGCTGCCTCTTTCAAAGAGTAGAGCAAATATAAAATTGCATTCTCTGTGACCCAAAGATTCTTGAATGAGCCCCTTTATCAGATTAGAGCTGGTGGATTGTCTTTCCACAAAATTATCCAGCTCCTTGCTGAACCTCTGATAATTCAATTGTCTCAAGGAGTTTCACAGATAAACTCTACACTATGGGAAAATTATTCCAGATATTTGCTTTGTTCCTGTCCTTTGCTAATTTATTTTTATGACACTTCTCTCCCAATACCTTTCTCAAATCTTTGGGTTGGGAAGAGGGTAATGCACAGCCATCTTTTTTCTGAATCATGATTTTAAAGATCTATTTTCAGTCTGGACATCATAGTCTGTTTGCTCAATTGCTCTAAGGACATGCTCTCATATCTTTGCTCATCCCTTTCCCACTTTGCAAAGTTTCACTATGGCCATTTTGAGTTGAAAAGGTGAGAAGTATCAATGCTAGCCAGGACACCATGGATTTACACAGCTGCCTTCTTATTTACATTTTATTCCTAATAATTGTTAATATCACTCCTTGGACCATATTGACAAATAAACTGAGGAATATAGTTTTATAGAAGAACATCTTAAAATAGCAAGCAGCATTTCCTGAGTCATAATTATTAGCTCACATTGTTCAGCATGTCAGTTAATGTCAATTTTTCTCCTCTATCTACATTACTTACAACTGTCCACAGTGAATATTATAGAACAATTTTTCCCAGTTGCTTGCTCTTGCTAGGGTTTTTTGTAATTCTTTACTAATAATTATGTTCTTCTGAATAACTCTTAGACTTCCACATTTAACCTTTTACTTCAAACTCTAGACCACTTTAAAAATATGTTGACCATTGCAGAGACAACCTGATTCCCTCTAGGGCTTCGTGGAAGGGTCATACCCCTTATACTGTGGTAGTTTAATGTTTTTTAGAGCTACTGGACTGGATATATTTAATCTCTATAGTAACTACAGGTCAAATCAAAATGAGTTTAAAAACTGGAAATATTTTCCTCTATGGCACAGTGAGTTTATGAACACCTTGCTAGCAAGATGTTACTGAGGTATGATTCAAAAAATATTTCTCATTTCTATTAGAACAATAGAACTGAACTATAGAATTTAGAAACAGCCAGCTGTCTTGAGAAAGACATCATGATTTATTCTTTGAGGAATAAGCCAAGTGCAGATCACAGCTATTAAAGGAAACTTGCCTAATTGCATGGATTGTTTTGCAGCTACTCATATACACTAATTTTAGAACATGCTAAAGCTTCTGGTACCATGTATTTATTAACACTAAGTCTAGTCCTAGAAAGCAATTCTGGTTTTCTTAAAAAAAGTTGAAATAAAGTGTATTATTTGTAAGACACCAAATTTAAAAGGTATAGTAAGAAATTAAAATTGCTTGACCATCCAGGAAGAGAAAAGTCTCATCTAAAAAGTCAAATATTATTTACAAAGTATTTGCAAAAATTGTCCTCAATGTCTTCAACTGGCACTGCAGACCTCCTCCAGTGACTCAGCATGATTTTAGATTTAGTATATGGGAACAGGTACAGGAATAAAAGACTTCTATTTCCTGCTGTGTTGCTTGCTTTCTGTGTAACTTTTTATAGTCAATGGATTTGCTCACATATTTGTTTCCTGAATGAATCCCAATTTCTGAAGTGCTTACTAAAGATACTTTTTCTATACGGATGCTTTGGGTTTTGCAAAAGAAATAAATATCATTGAAAATATAGCAAAATATGCAGTTATAGGCAAACACAATCTACTGTTTTAGATACTAGTAAAAATGTGGAAACATCAGTGTAACAGCTATCAGAAGGTTATTTCCTACATTTACCCACATTAGAGAATTCATAGGTTCCAAAGAGCAGAAAATCAGTGGCACCTGAAATAGACAAAAAATAAATATGGTAAGCATAAGCCTCTGTGTTTGTTCCAATGGGATGCTAGGAAAATTATTTGGAACAGAATCAAAAAGAATAATGAAATAGTTGAAGCAGTAAATTAATATTTTTGAAGTGAATTTATGATAGGAAAACCTAGCAATTCAGAATAAGTGCTAACCAACTTCAGCATATGAAGACCTGAGTGATTTATTAAGGACAACTGAAAATTAACAAGTGTTGGTGATTTACTTAGAGGACGGTTAAAATCCTCCTCCATAGATGCTCTAAAGGCAAAGGATGAGAGAGAAACCTTTCTTCACACATTTCTTATTAGGGGGAATATTATAGGATTAGCAACATCCTGGAGCTACTCAAATAAATAAAAAGCAAAAGGAGTTTTGCACTATGTTTAAAGTTGACCACATACTGTTATTTTCTCTTTTCAGGTTGCTGTTGCAACTTTGATAGGCAGCAGTGATTCATTAGCAGTAGTTTCAGTTAGTGCTTTGCCTAATGAATCAGTAATGGGAAAAAAGCCCTCTCAAGATGTGGTCTTGGCCATCATTACTATTATCCTGGCTGGAGTAAAAGACTTGCTGTTATTTCTAAGAAAATCAACACATTCTGGTTTGTCCATGGTGTATGAGCTGCCTAACTGTACAAGGTAATGGGAGTAAGGTTGCTGCAGAGTGCTTCAACAATCCAGCAGGGAGCTGCAGATTTTTCTTTTATTTTCCAGCTTCCTTTCATGCCTCCTTCTTTCATCTTGCATTTATTGTCCACCAGATTTTTTCCTTTCATACATATCTGCTGTTTTAAACCTTATTCCTTGTTCATTCACACTCTGTCAAACAAAACCTTATTTGTTTTTCCTGCCTCATTTTTCTCCAGATGGTCTCTGTCTACTTATCCTTAATAAAGTTTATGAGGGAGAGAAATTCCCTCTTATTTGCAAACAATTTTAAGGAAAATAGGAAAAAGGTTTATTTCCTAATGTCAGTGATGTATATAGTCTCCTTCTACTTATATATACACCCATTGTGCTTCCCACCCTATACCCCTTGTGTGTTTCAAACATTGGTCATGAAGACCATTGCAGAGACTGAATTGAAGTAAAAAACCACAGCAAGTCTGACAGTGCTGGGAACTCATGAACATAAATTGAAAACTCGAGATTCTCCTCTACTTGACTCAAAAGTGTTAATGGTTCAGGATGTGTTGTTTCTCTTTATCTTTCCTGAATTCACTTTTGAACTCAGATGGCCACAGATTATAGCCAGTGAATTCATTTATTAAGCTCCCAGAGTGCCTAGAAAAAGGAAACCTGTGGAGTATATATATATTATTTTTTGAGGTTTTATAAATAAGGAGCAATTTACCAACTAGATGGAAATATATCAAAACTTAGTGCTGTTAGTTTGCTTATAGTACATAAATTATTTAATTTTGATATAGCTTTTTAATGGTGGTTAAAGCTGTGAGCAATGAAATCAAATTCATACATTCTCTGCCTTAAAGGTGTGTGCATTTCCATAGGCAAAGATCAGCCAGTGATCTCAGGAAACACGACTGTTTATTTTTTAGATTTTGTTGGAAAAACAACTTGGGGAATTAACGTAGAAAAATACTCTGAATGCTGAGGAAAATGTTTGCTTGTAGATCCACCAGCTCTGGTCACAAGCAGTGTGACTGGCAATAGTTTATGAGAAGAAATTTTTCTGTCTTGACTTTGTGAAAATGGGAAGAAATGTTAATGTCAGGCTGAAGAAGGAGCTGAATAATGTATGCTGAGTCTTTGTACCATACCAGCTGAAGTTAGTGAAGAGTCCAAATGTAATTTGCTTGAGCTCATGGACCTCAGTTAATACTACCTATGATGTAAGGAATGCACACACACAACATGCACGGTGACTGCAAGCAAAATCTACATTCCAGATAATAAATATTGTCATTATAGGCACAGTTTTCATTTGCCAGCAAATAAGGCCACTTGACAGATCAAGATATTTGTCAAGAGCAAGATTAAGGGAAGATGAATATTAAACACATAATCACACAGTCCTTTCACTTGCAAGAAAATACTTCCTGTACTCTTATTTTCACTGTCAGACTGAAAAAATAAGTAGGAGGTTAGATTTTCTCCAAAGCAGGATGTTTGTTTCTAGATAAGTAATCCAAATTTATGTAAATAGTCTATATTTACAGAAAATGGAAATATTTTTTGTGTTTTAATTGCTATAAACACCTTTAGATAGAAACAAAATCCAAAGAACATCTGTTACGTATACTGTATATAAACAGACTGGAGATTTTTAAATATTTAAATTTGTAAATATTTACATTTTACATTTAGCATTTGTTATAAGAGGTTTTGAAACCTTTACAGTAAATTTTCCCTGATATAACTAAATTTTGCATGAATTTTCCAAAATAATTTTTTGCCCATGTAAAATATCTGTCAAACTTGGCATCTCTGCACAGGAAAAAATTAAGAACTAACCCATGAACAAATTTTTCTATTGATGAGATAGATTTATGTAGACAATATCTATACTCTCTCCCTACACAAACATTGAAAGAGTTTGCAAGGCAAGCGCTCAGGAGAGGGAGAACACCAAAATAAAACTTACACAACCAAGCTTAGGTTTGTTCTTTTGTGTTTTATAGATAACACAGAGCCCTGTGCACCACCTTTGTGATAGATGGCTGCATTTATTCTCTTTGTGCACTGTTGCCTGCAGAAATCCTCCTTGGGTTTCAAACATCTCTGTCTTTTTTCTATTTTAATGATTAGTAAAGATATCACAGAAAACTGGACCTCATACAAAGCTCAGGTAGGTTCATGTAAAACTTCTCCACCCAACCAGATGTATTAAGCATATGTTCCTGGGAGAAAGTCCTTAATTTGGGAAAACATTTTTATATAGAAGTATTTAAATTACATTTTGTTTCTAAAAAGACATCTGTGCTCTTGAATGGTGAAACAGTTGCTTAACTGCTTTCCTGAACTGGGGCTTAGATTGAATATTTAAGGTTATTTATCTTGGTTCTATTATTCTGAGCTTCATAACTTGGAGAAAGAGAATGGGTTGGTCCCTGGAAAAGTGCTGAACTACTGGAATGTTTGTCTAATCACCCTGTTTGTACATGCAAATCCGAACTTGGAGTTTTACAAAATGATGTGTCCCCAAAGGGCAAGCGTTTAATAATGTAAACTTATCTGTACTGAGAAGTGGGAAGAACATCCATATTTATTCATAGAAAAACCTTTCTAAAATCTTCAGAAATGCATGGGATTAGTGGCAGTGAGGACAGTGAGGGAGGCAAGTTTCAGAGTGTCTGAGAAAGTTAGACTTCTCAAAGAAAAATGCAGCTGAGGATAGCAGGTTGTCTGATGAAGACAATATTCTTATTATGCTAGTAGGTTTTATGCTAAAACAAAGTCTTCATTGAAGTCCTCAATTTCGTAAACAGGCTGTCAACACCACTTTTTATATATTCACATTATGTTTGGCTTATTATTCTTAGTAAAACTGATGCCAGTTTGCATTACATTTGATTGTGGAATGCTAAACACATCTCAGTGATAGAACATAAAGAGATTTACAGTTTTCTTCTCCATAAGGCTAAGCAAAGCATTTTGGGTGCCATAAATACATGTTTAACTCTTCAATATGCTTAAAAGTCTCATAATGGCAGGAGGTAAGCAGCACTGAAAATGCTGCATCTCATATTACAATTCAGAGCATGATAAAGGAAAGGGATGGCATGAAATTTTATGCAGCAGATGAGAAATGAGAATTTGCAATCTCCATGCCATTAAACAGGGCAGTTAGAGTCAGATCGGCTCTCTTTTCTACATTTCTGGTTATTTGGTGCCTGGCAGCTGGGTGTGAGATTTTCACTTCTGTTGCTGTTATCATCATTACGTCTCAGGGAGGTGACTTAATCAGAGCTGCTTCAAACAGCACAGCAGTGATATTTACTTCTGTAACTGAAGGATGACAAAGCTCAAGGAAGGAAATGAAAAGAGAAGAGATTTCTTCAGCCTTGCTTGTGAACCAAACTTACCCCTGAGGATGGAGCCATTGACTCTGACATTAAGACGTGTCTGCACCTGTATTTTGATGGCTCCTCCTCACAGAAGACCTGATTTAGGACTACACAATGAATTTTCCTGGGGTGAAATGGAGAAAGAAGTAGGACTTTGTCATTGGTGGGCTGTTCAAGAACCAATTCTGACTGGTAGTTGTGAAAATAACACCTCCCTTAAACCATCCTGTGGGTCACAGATCCCAGTGGCTTCTTAGTGCAGTGTCATTTCACAGTGAGTTGCTCTGTTTTGCTGGAACTTTATGGTTAATGATTGCCTTCAGTGACAACTGAAAACATCTGCTTGGGGCAGCCAAGGGGGCCATTGCAGGACCAACAAACATGAAAAAAGCTCCCTGGAGAGGACAGATGCAAGGGAAAAAACAATAAACTCCTGACTCCACAACTGTCTTTGCTTCCTGGAAAGAAATTATTTGCATCATTTTGCCTGCTGGAAGGACCTACTCTTTGTTGTTGGTGTAGTCACAGAGGCTGGTGGGAGTGGGATGAAGATTCATGGCTTTAAGCAACTGTCAGCAATATTGTCTTGTAAGGCAATTTCTCTCCTGCTGCAACTGATAGGGAAAAGAAAAGGGTAACTGAACCACAACTAAAAAGCCTGCAGGGTACCTTACAGTTGTTTATGTCATTGCAAACACTGTTAGGTGAGATTTAATACTGATTGTGAAAGCATAGGTGGCTATGCAAAGAATTCTCTTGTCATCCATTAAATCTTGCACATAATGGTGTCTGTTTCTGTGCATGCATTTAGGAAAAGGGTCAATGTAAATAGTAGATAAAACCAAGTAGGTATAAAGGAGAAAGAGCATTCTGTGGTATAAGGATGGTCCATAGCACATGTCCATGTCAAGTCTGGAAATAAGTCTAGCAAGTGTAATATGCACAAATGAGCTGAGTAAATAGATTTGAGGTAGATCTTTCCCTGCAGAAAATTAAATGCAATTCCTACCTCATTGGCATTCTCCTTTGAAGAGATATTATGAATTCTAACTCTTCTGATCAAACTAGCATGTTCTCTTGTTCAGAGTTTTTAGATGAAACCCTGAAGTGGTCCTGTTGAAAAATTTTGCTAACTGCTCTTTTTCTCACCATATAGCAATTTTTTTTTGATTCCTCTTGTCTATTTCTGAGGAGGAAAAACTCTCCCAAGTCTTCCAGCAGCTCTCTCATGTGTACAGAATACATAGGTACCTCTTTAATGTCTCCTAAATAAATAATCTTGTCGTTTCAGAAGTGTTGTAGATTTGTGCTAGTGTTAAATGAAACTACACTTGGAAAACTAAAACTTGAACAGAAACTGAAATTTAGTTCATTTTCTAGAAACTGAGAAGCTCTTTTGATGGAATGTGCAAGCCAATATGGTAACATAAAGGGACTGGTGCCACATACAGCTACAGACAACTCACAAGAGGGGTCAGAGAAAGTTGACATATAAAGGTCTACTTAGAGCTTACCATTGTCACAATGCAGAAAGATCATCCTGTATTTTCTGCCAAGAGAAACCCTGTCTAGCAAATCTATTGTGCCTCTGTTATAATGCATGTTTTGTTATTTTTTGGGGGGTTTTTTGAGAAAAAGCAAACGATGTAGCTCTCCTTCTATCCACATCTCTGAGAAAACAGCTGGTTAGGAGGCTGATGGAGGCAAAAATCTGTCTTTCCATGAGTATATTTTCCCTAATTATTGATAGTTTCCTTGCTACTGCATTGACATACACTCGGTTCTGTTATTAATGGGCTTAACTCCACTGATTTTGCTTTGTTGTGGAAATTTCTGTAATATAGAGACCTCTCTGGCTCTGCTGGATTGGGTTCATTAATACATAATATAGGGAAGTGTAGCCCTGTCACCTTTAAGACTGACCTACCAAGGAACCTGCTCCAGATTCCTGGTTCTAGAGAGGTTTCTGTGATGATGCACCTGCTCACACTAGAAATAAAACTGAGGGTCTCTATCCACTTAGTATGAAAAAGGATACAATAACTACAACAGCTCCAACTCTGATTTGTGCTGGTTTGTTAAATGTGATAAATTGATATAAAAATCCCTTTTAGATGTGAATACACAGTAGAAGAAAACCAATTAATTAGAACTTGGATTAACTGAGCATCAGTGTTTGTCATGGAAGTGGTCCCTGCTGCTATATAGAAAGCCTCAGTCCTCAAGAGTCTGTGACTAAAGGACACCAGACTGAATCACTTAAGCAGTCGTGCTGTCAGCAAACATTAATGAAGTTTGCTTTTGCATACTAATAATAGACACTCTGGTCTCTATTGTGTGAATCTTTATTATCCTCTATCTAAGAAAGCAATCCAGCTGCAAAAATATTAGTAGTAGGGAGGGATGAGCATAGCAGTTACTGCTGTCCATCTGTGCATGAATTATCTGGCTTATGGGATCTACCAAGATGCCCCAGGCACGCAAGCACTGCTTCAGTCAGCTGATACCCACTGCACCTCAAATGCAGTGTAATTGTGATGAAACCCAAGAGAAAGGAGGATTGCTTTGTGCAGCAGTCTTGTTCTCTTTGATGTGACTCATAACTGCACTTGGAAGGTGTTTGAAACACGGCAGTTCCAGGTGAGCTCCCCGAGCCCAGCGCTGGCTGCGGCGGTTCCCTGCGCGGGGTGCAGTCGGGGGTTTCTGCCTTCTGCTCTGGACCTGAGCTCACCTGCAGCGAAGAGAGCTGCAGCTAGAAGCCCAAGGCTTTAAGCCTTCCCTCAGAACTGTAACTGTGAGTGTGAGGAGGAAATGAAATTTCCTAAACTGACAATAATCTCTGCTAAAGGAAAAAATATCCTTTTATCAGAAAGCACGCAGTCAAAGTCTGTATCTGAGGGATCTTGGCATGAGAGGATCCATGCAGGGACTGGGAACTTTTGTTTGAAAGCTGCATTTATTGTTTGATTGTAGAAGTGAAACCTTTCTGCAATACAACTTAAGGGTCCATTAAAAAGCTTTGCTGAGGCTACTGCTGCAATTTCTTATCTCTTTCTTTTCCAACATGACTGTTTCTTTGCTTTTGTGGCTATTAGCTGTATTCCTGCCCTGCAGATTTTCCATTTCTCTTATGAATACAGTCTACTGACACCAACACATTAAGATCTACAGTACTTGTGCAGTAGCAAGGGTTTTATAAGCCAGGAAAAGTTAGAAAGAGAAGCACAGATAATCCCACTTTGGTGGTTCTTGCATTACCTTGGGAAACATTTGTGTGCAGCTTTTGACATCCGAGTACAAACCTTCTAAAAGTTTTCACTAATTCGTTCCAAAGAGGGATTCCTGGATTCACAGTATTAAATAATAGTGTAGGATTCATTGCAGCAATATAGAATTTGTGTACAAATATTCAGCAGCTATGACGAAAATTAATTCCAGGATGAGATTAATCTACATATTCATCTTCTTCAGTTGTGTTCAAAATGGAAAGCAAGAACACTTGAGAAGCAAAGTTAGATTAACTAGCAATGTATGAATATTCTAGGCTTGATTAACTGTTTTAAAGACTACTGTTTTTCAACTGAAAAGAATCACTACAGCATTGTTCCTCTTATCTTGTATTTTGTAACAATGGTTGGCTTTCACGTGTCTCCCCGCAGCCTGGGTTTTAAATTTGTATCTTATTCTCTCTTGACAGCATTTGTCTTTCTTGCCTCATTGGTTCCAGCTAATTATTTATACCAATTTTACTTTCAGATTTTTGTAGCCTTGACAGCTTTGCCTACAGGGACTTTTTCCTGGTTTACCATACAGTTTCATAACCACCTGTCTATTCTGTTGAGATAAGGTTCTTTAATAATTCTGCTGTATTGACAGCAAGAGGTAACTCGTGGTGCTACACTTCTACAGACCACACTTCAGGGTGCTGCCAGGCTTGAGCCCCTTACAAATCAGAAGTGGAGGCATTTTTACTCTCCTGCCCCCATGGTGGAGCACAAACTCTTACGGCACTGAGACATTGAAGTTTTAGCACTAGAGTTTTTATTTAAATTCTGTGTCAGGAAAGAAAGAAAGAATTTGGTTCTTCATGGAAATGTTCCTAATGCCACTCAAATTCTGCCATTGCTTCTGCAGGAGCTACAGCTCTGATCACTTCTAATGCATTAGTGACAAACATAGCACTCAGACCCCTATTATTCTCAGTTTACACTGTAAGGAACATTTGACTAGAAAATAGATGTCCATCTATTGTCTGCACAATGGGGACTTCTAAGGAATTCTAAACAAGTCAATATAGTCTCTCAGGGAATTTTCTAGCCAAGCTGGAAAATGCCTGAGGAGTTTCTGGACCTACAGACCTAGCAAGAATCCAGCACATGAGGACAGAGACAACATTTTCAACAAGTTAATTCTACCCCTACCTCAGACATTTAAAGCATTTAACTTGAAAAAAAAAAAAATTCATAGCTTCATTTTGCTTTCTCTTCCAAGAAAATGACAAAATTATATAGTGTCTTTTTTTTCTGACTTCTTTATACAGTTCCACATAACATTGACTGAAACAGTCATTTTAAGCCCACTGATTTGTAGCATAGTTTTGTAGAAATGGCATAAACAAGAACAAAGTGATGAGTACACGTAGATATTTTTCTATGAGATAAATGATTCAGAGTAAATGTGACAATTTAATTCTCTAAGATATTCCAAAGTGCCCTTTTCTCTTTTTTTCTTTGTTCTTTAGATTTGTTTTCTTAATTTGAGAAAAGGTAACTTTTTCTTTTGTTTCTTTTTTTTTGGAATGAGACTTGATCTTGGCAAACTGAGATTGCAGATGCTGGCAGAGAAAGGAGTCATGGATGGTGCTGGAGCCAGAATCAATCACCAACAAAAATTGCAATTTCCACATGTCCCAGTTGCTGTTCAAGGGCAGATAAGTCGTACCTGTGGGAGACTGCTGCTTGATCTTTCATCCATTACTTGCTGAGACAGACAGTGGGAAAATACTTTAGACATGTTGGTTTTATAAAAGTGGTAAATCCTTGGCTCTATTAAAAACAATGGAAGTTTTCCCACCATATTTTAAAGTGCACGGATCTGTTTACTCTTCATTTCTGTGGCGGTACTGTCTGGTCTCCCCCCACCAGGGCTCCTCTTTTAATAAGATAGTTCTAGAATCTCACAGGACTGTCAGTCTGGGGGTCTCACACTCCTGCCCTCTGTATATAGTGGGTTCCCTCACACTATTGCTGTCTCCCTTGGAGATGGGAAAGCTCCCTAATACCCTTGACTATACATAAGAGTAATGCCTTGCCTTACTCTTAGGGGCACACTCTGTGTGTGCCAGGGGATGCTTTGTGCCCTCTGAGAGCTCAGATGAGAGAAGACATTCAAAGTGGGAACATTCAAGTGGCTGGGCTGGTACTATGACACTCTGCTGGTAAGTAAAAACTTCTGCAGACATCTTGTCCAAAAAATCATGTATGTGTACATATATGTGTGGATACATGTAAAAAGTATATATATGTGTATATATATATATATATTTACATGTATACCCACATATAAAAAAGCTTTTATAACCTTTTCCATATGGAAGCTCTCCCTGCCCCCATGTTATGTCCTGGCTGCTACTAGCATGGAATTCTGTTGCAGTTTGCATCAAACAGCTGGCTTGCAGACAGCTGCCAAGTATGTCTCTGTTGTGATGTCCATACACTTGGATGTGTATGGACAGCGACTGGAGGAAGGAATGAGTATTGCTATTGCATTCTTGCATTGTTTTTTCTTTGAAAGGCCTGAAGCATATGTTTCACAACCCCATTTACTCCCATTAGCACACAGACACTCTGTTTCAAATTGACTTTAAAAACAGATGTGTTATCAAATCCATTTTAAAAATAGTTTGTACTTACCCCAGGGAGATCTGGAGTCCTTTAAAGCCTACAGCAATTTACATTCAGAAAAAATGTTCAAGTCAAGCTTTATCAGCTCATACTGTGCACAGTTTGGTGTGTTCAGAGTGGATTGTGAAAAAATAAGAGCTTTGTAGCAGTGTGAACATAGGGGCTGATACAGTGTTTAGGATAAAAGAACAGGTTCTTTCTCTTCAATAAAAGGAACAAAAACAGTGTTTTGGACCTCGCATCCTCTGCTTGATTAGAGGCGTTAATTATTTCAGCATAATCACTGTCTGTGCTCACAAAGTGTGGTCCCCTCAGGACTGCTGTGCTACCTCTTATCAGCTGCCTCTGAATGGCAGCACTCGGCTCAGCTGTAGCTGTGCTTTGCAAAGGATGTCAGATGGGGTCAATAGATCTTTTCAGCTCCTACTTTACAGCCACGTATCTGCCTGAGTGCTCTTTAGTTATTTATATGCTTTGGGTAACTGGGCGTTACAAGAGGAAAAGTAATTTTCCTTCTGCATGTTTTAGTTCTGCACTATTCCAACCTTATCTTCAGTTAAGTTTTAGTGAGTATCTCTTTTGGTATAAGGGCAGGAAAGTTTCTGGGGTTATCTGCAAACCCACTTGTAAAGATTTCCACTGCATTTCTGCCATAATCCTAGATGTGTCTAGGATCAATCAAGGGTTTTGAGCATCTAAGTCCTTGAGCTTCTTATGGGTGCAGCTACTTGTTGGTGACAAGACATTTTGTGTACTTCCTTTAGAGTCAACAATGTGGTTCATAAGCTTAATAGAGGGGAAAAAGGAACAGAGGTGATGGGAAACCAAGACTGCCAAATCAATGTGTGTGTTGGATTGCAATAAGGATGTGGCCAGAAATGTGCATTCTATCCCCATCTGTTGAAGCTGGGTGGGGCAGTGACCCTTATCTCCGTGGCACATATTATCTGCTAATGGGCCATCTTTAAAACCAGGTGGGGCAATCATCTTTATCTTTTCCACAACCCATCCTCCCTCCAGGAAGATATTATTTGCTAATGGGCCATTGAGTCTCACTGTATGACTGATAAAATTTTATCATCCCATTGGGAGATGCTCCAGCCAAGGGGGGAGCCAAGCATTTCCTACCTAGATAAAAACTAAGATTTTGGACACTGAAGCAGCCTTTTCCACTGGATTCCAGAGGAAAGCTGGACCTTTCCATATCATCACTGGACCTTCAGAGGAAAACTGCACCTTTCTACAGGAGCACTGCTTCAGTGGAACCACATCTGCCACTGTAGGAGGATTGTAGCCATCATTTAATGGGACTGCTGCCAACACCCTGACTGGGAGGGTGTCAGGATGTATTCTGACTCTGTCAGTGTTTTGGGATTCTTCTTCTGTATTTCCATTTTAATTTTCCTAGTAAAGAACTGTCATTCCTAATTCCCATATCTTAGCCTGAGAGCCCCTTAATTTCAAAATTATATTAATTTGGAGGGAGGGGGTTTACATTCTCCATTTCAAAGAGAAGCTTCTGCCTTTATTGGCAGGTAACTGTCCTTCAAACCAGGACAATGTGGTTCTTTAGATGCTGCTAACTTTTTGATGACTCCTATCCATCTTCAAACTTACAAGATTACACTCTCACTGTTTATTGAGCCAAGCTATTGTTGGCATTACAATTTTTCAACATTGTTTTCTATATTTCCTCATGCTGAGTAATTGCTCTTGTCTCCTTTCCTTATCTTTTCTGAAGAACATGAGTTATCCTGAGAGAATTCTTTATGTTAGCTGCAAAGTTACGTCCTAGAGTGGATATTATAGACTTATTTCGTATCTGAAATTGCCTATCATTTTTTAATCTCAAAGAACAATCTCTTCTTCTTTGGCAACATCTTCTTTGAACTAAGCTTTCATGAGTTTTCCTGCATCCCTTAAAAGAGAAAAAGTAAGCCTAATACATTTCTTCCTAGTCTGTTGCCCTGAATTCTTGTATTGCCAGGTCATAATTCTAAAAGAAAGAAATTATTGGGAAGCTGAAAAAAATCTTAAATAGTAAATTTTAAATTAAGAGAGTAGCACATCATTTGAATGCAGTGCAATATATGAGCATTTCCATCAATCTGAAACACAATTCAGGGTTGACTGCACACTAGCAGAAATGTTCTCTGGTGCTCTCTTGCTGTAGGTGCTATAATTCAGACCCTTTAACAGCTTCAGGAGCAAGCTGGAGCTTTTTAAACAATAGTTTTCAATAATGATAATTGCAGACTTGTCATGCAGTTGGGAATGCTGCAGAGAAATTCAGTGAAGAAGGGAGACTGGTGAATTTCAGGAAAAAAATCATTGTCGCCTCTAAGGACAGTTGAATTAGAAATAACTGCTTCATGATGTGTCAAGAGAGCAGCTGGAGATCAAGCACAATCCATAGCTGAAATACTTGAAAGGTGGGCTGAAAAGCAGAAAAATGGCTTTTTTTTTGCATTTTCTTTTCCATGGTGTGTAAGATCTTCCAAAGACTTCTTTTTCCTTTTTTCCTTTTTTTTTTTTCTTTTTAACATTCTACACTTTAGATCAGGTACCTGAAACAATAATGCTGTCCAACGACACAGCCTGCTTCCCTTACTCCAGTTACCATATTTAATGGCAAAAACTCTTATTTGTGTGGGGGTCCTCATTATTTGGGTCTTTCAGAAGCCTTATCAACAAACTTAGAGAAAACTGAAACAATTTAGTAAAGTGGGAAACAAGAGGCAGTTAAAACCAGAAGCATGTGAGCAGTTACCTTCAGCATGGACACGGGCAGTGGTTTGTAGGCATTATAGTCCAATAATCTCTGTTACAAAGGAAAAACAGCTGTAAGGGAAGGTCTCTCCATGGCAGAAAAACATAGCATCCCTACCTACTGGTTTAGGAAAACAGGAGAACAGATTTGAAAAGGGAAAATTATTTTGAACTTCCTGATTGTAGTGGAGGAAATTATGCCCTATGGGGCGTCTCTAGGAACAGATGTGCATCCATTTGCTGCTGGCAGGGCTGAAGACTGGTCTGCTGGGGAACCTGTTTTCCTCCCTCTCTGGTTGCAAAATCACTCCCCAGGAAGCCCATTTGTTGCTATTTTGGATTTTCTTCATCTACTTCAGCCTGCTCTATCCCTGTCCCCCAGCTTTCTGAAGCACAGCAAACTTTCTTTCTCTCACTTGTAAATTTTGCTATGTGTTTTCATCACTCTGTGTGGCAGTGTTTTCATATCAGAGAACATCTTACACTGCCTTTCCATTTCTCTGAGACTTGCCAAGTCTCATCACTGACTTTTATCCCCTCTTTCTTTCTTCCATCCCTGTCTGACTCCAGGCTGTTCTTTCACTTAGGAAAGAAAAGCCAGACACTGTGTGAGACCCAAAGCTTGGGATGTCTCTGACTTGACTGTCATGCTTGTTAGTCAAAATTCAATAATTTCTTTGTTAGAGCAACTTCTGGCAGAGGATTTTTACTTAGCAGAATCTGTTATCAAAATTATCACTGAATTACACTTCTTCTGCTCCATCTCCTCCCAGTAATGCATCTAGACTATTCCTTAATTTTATGTTCTTCAAATAAAAGAAAAAGACATAATGCTGCAAAACCCAGAGGCCATGTAAAAATTTCCATTTTTCAGATACTGTTAGCTGTGTGTCTGTCTTTCAAGCCTGCACAAGTTCTGCTGTCAGAGTAGTGATTTAGTGGATTGCAAAGAAGATGAAGAATTTCAAAGTGTTAAAACAAAATAGTTTAAATCTTGCTCAACTGAAGACAAAGAAAAAAAAGAATTTAAGAAAAGAACACTTGTGTTTCATCAACTAAGCTAACATTTCTGTTTCCCCAAGCACATCATATCTTTCTGTGTAAATCACTTTGGAAGGTGGATGTGCTCATTCAGGGTCAGCAATTTCAGTGTCTCCATCATTCTGGTATTTGTGACATCAGCTGATACCAGCGGTTTTAGTGTTGTAAAGCATTTAGGTACAAACTGCATCTGACTGGGGATTTGTGGAAGTTTTCATCCAGTCTGGTTTCCCTGGCTGAAAAATGCTTGAGGCAGGAACTAAAACTCTGTCTGATCTGTCTGAAGAGGCTGATCTTTACCCAAAGAATAGAAACAGCATCCTAAATTTCCAATAACCTCCCGAAGACAGAAGCCTGATCCTGATGCAAATGCTAACTAACAGATAAGGTCTTGCTGAACAGGGTTTCAACACATAAAAATTATAAGAAATAAACCCAAAATAATTCAATAGATTAGTTGCAACTTTATAGGGCTGCTTATATTTTTAAGAAGGTTATGATCCTGATATTTCAGATTTGCTGAAAAAAACGTAGGGACAAACTCATGCTGGAAATACATAAGTGGTATTTCTCAGATTTCTGGGAGATGGCATGCACAGATGCAGATGAAACAACAGATTATGTCATCCTTACACGTGGTTAAAAGCAAAGCTAAATGCAGTGAAAAAATTGAATGTGTTACAAAACCTATCAATCAGTCAAATAATTTTTCAAATAATAAGGTGTAAATCAAGATTTGAAGTAAATACATTCTGATACCCTGTTGGGCTAGCACTCCCCCAGGCTACCAGCATATTATCTCCCTGAAACTAAAACTCTGACACTGGTGTTTTTCCAGCTGTTGTTCAGCACCATGGGCAAGCAGGACTCTCCTTATCACACTTTTCAAGGATAGGTATCCTGCAAATCCAGTGAGTTTTTTTGGTTTACTGGCTCAGTGATCCAACAAAAAGGAAGAGCAGGCAGAATCTAAGTGAGAATTTGCCACGGTTTAACCCCAGCTGGCAACCAAGCCTCACTCAGCTGCTCACTCACTCCCCCATCAGCAGGATAGGGGAAAGAATGGAAAGGGTAAAAGGCAGAAAACTCATGGGTTTAGATAAAGACAGTTTAATAGGGAAATCTGCACATTTAAGCAATGCAAAACAAAGAATTGATTCACTGCTTCCCATGGGCAGGCAGGTGTTCAGGAGAGCAGGGCCCCAGCACACAAAAGGGTGACTCAGGAAGACAAACACCATCACTCCAAACATCCCCCTCTTCCTCCATCTCCACCCCTCTCTGTACAGTGAGCATGATGCAGCATGGTCTGGAATATCCCTTTGGTCAGTTGGGGTCCCCTGTCCTGGCTGTGTCTCCTCCCAGCCTCCCAGGCACCCCCAGCTTCCTCATCAGTGTGGAAGCATGGAAAGCAGAAAAGGCCTGGGCTCTGTGGAAGCCCTGCTCAGGAACAACAGAGATGTCCCTATACTATAAACCCTGTGTTCAGAACAAATCCAAAGTACAGCCCTATAATAGCCACTGTGAAGAAAATTAACTCTACCCCAGCCAAAACTAGCACACAACTTCACTTTATATGTAAACTTTATATATAAAGTTCGGACTGAATGTTTACAGCACAAAGAAATATATGATGAGCTTACCTGAGCCTACCTTTGGCATGTTTTTCTGATTCAAGCTTCTTTAAATTTCACACAGACATTTTTAGTCTTTTCTCAGCTGTCAGAAATGTAGTTTCTTTGCCTTTATTAAGAAGATTTATGAAGTTACATATTGGGACTCTTTCTTCCTACAAGTCTTTTCCGTTCCTTGGCCTGTTACCTACTGTATGACATCATACAGCGTGGTATTTCATAACAAAATTATTCCATGTTATGTAAAATATTTTTAAAGAATTGTTGTGAAACCCCATTATTAATAATTGCCTTATTTCCTACTCAAAACTACAAAAACCTAGTGATTAAGAATATAAAACAAAGAAGTAATAAATGTAACTAGGTAAGGTCTGCATTTTGCCTGAATCAAAATAATAATAAAGAAATATTTTGCATCATAACAAGTCTTAGGCCTTTGGGCAAATATCTGTGACTAATAGTATGTGTAGATTTTATTCCTCTTCGTTTTCTCTGCCTCACAGCAATTTGCAATTGCAGAGGAGCTACCCAATCACTGCCTCAATTTCTGTTTCTGTAAAACAGGGGGTATATTACCATGCTTAATCCCTTTCTATACAAATGAATGATGAGTCCTGTACAAGTTTTCTTTTTCTTTTGATGGCTCTTGAATAAAGAATATGGGGATTTGTTCTGAGTTTTTCAAGAGAGAATTTACTGCTGGGAGAAACTTCTGCTCTAACACAGACCTCCCTCACTTAAGCACTGAAACAAGCTGCTGTCTTTCCCTTTCTTCTATTTCGTTTCCCTTTTGTCAAATACAGGGCACCTAGAACAGAACCAGCAGATGCTGCTGGGGCAAGGCTGAGAAGATGTTTCTTTTGGCTACTTGTTGGCAGACACTGTAAGAGTGCTAGAGGAAGGTTCTGTATGTTTCATTGCTGCAGTGATCAGAGGGAAATACAAAAAAAAGTGCAGAGCTGACACGCAGTGCTTGAGCTGAAGAAAATAGGAAATGTTGCTGACTGCACAGGGAATCTTGCATTTCTGAGCCCCAGCTGGTGAGCAGGGGACCCTTGCAATGCCATCTGGTCACCCAGAAGCCAACATATGTGAGGAGGGAATCATAGAATCATTGGGGTTGGAAAAGACCCCGAAGATCATTTAGTCCAATCATAAACCCAGCACTGCCCAGTCCATTACTAAACCATGTCCCCAGGTGTTACAGTTACAGGTCTATTAAATATCTTCAGGGATAGTGCCTCAAGCACTTCCCAGGGGAGCTTGTTCCAGTGCCTGACCACCCTTGCAGTGAAGAAATTTTTCCAAATATCCAATCTAAACCTCTCCTGGAAAAATCTGAGGCCTGTCTTGTCTCTTATTATTTGGGTGAAAAGACCTTCCCACCCCCTCTTCCCGTCCCTCACTGCAGCCTCCTTTCAGGTGGTTGTAGAGTGGGATAAAGTCAATCCTGAGCATCCTTTTCCCCAGGCTGAACAACCCCAGCTCCCTCAACCATTTTTCACAAGACTTGTGCTGCAGCCCCTTCACCAGCTCTGTCATCCTTCTCTGGACTTGGTCCAGCACCTCAGGGTCCTTCCTGGAGTGAGAGGCCCCAAACTGGACATGAGATTCAAGGTGTGAATACCAGAGCAGCAAGAATGACACCAAGTCTGCAGACAGCCCTGGCAAGTGCCTCTAAGATTCTCTGTGTGTTTTTATAAAGACCAATTGTCCTTCTGCAACATTACAATTAATTTCCTTTTGATGGCATCATATTTAATTTTCTAATTTTCACACTTAAACATTTTGTCAGGACCTGGTAATGCAACAGGTTCCCATGACTAGCTAAAATGAAGCAGTAGTGCCTGTTTTAAAATTAGTCTGGTTTTTGTCTGTTTAATAATAAAGGGAGCATGAGGACAACCTTTGTGCCTGTATGAGGTGGTATTAGTGGCACCACATATCAGTGGCTTTCCTCTTTTTTCCTCTCCCTTCACTCAGGAGTCAGGATTGAAGCATGTGAGACAGATTTTCATGTTCAGACTCAGTTGTTTATTAATTCTTATCTATAGTACAGTGAGTGCTACAGCACTTCTAGCTAACAAGCTAAAAGGGAGAAAATTGAACTGTATCTTGCTCATTACAAGATCTTTTAAGGCCTAACTACCCAATTAAAAGCTAACATCTATATTATTTATACTTTTGGCCCAATGACCAAACACCTGTGACTAGCACTGCAGGATTTTCTATTCAATCAAAAACTACTACCTAAAACCAAGAAGAAGAAGGAGCATGAAGGAAGAGCCAACTCCCAAGAACCTTCATCTTGTCCCATACCTATTACTATATTCTGAAAATCCCAGATTCCAAACCCTTCACCATGTAATATCACACACTTCTACACAAACTACACACCAGTGATCCCAACTCCATCACTCAATTTTGGAAGCCTTCTCCGAGACCTCAAGTCAAAATCAGTGTTCTTTAGAGGGTCAGTGCCAGAAAACACAGAAACTTCAAAACTCCCAGGCTTCAGGGTTCCAACAAGGTGGTACCTAAATGTTAGGAGAACAGCAGTGCCCTGGATCTGACGGTCTGAGAGGGGGAGGCTACAGCAGCTCCATGCTCCACGTCCAACCAGCAGTGAAGCTGAAGATGCTTTCCCAATTAGCACAGTTACACACAGCACATAAATGCATCACAACACACATTATATGCAAGCTGACCACACAAATCACAGACAGACATACAGAACACTCACATGAGAACAGACAGTTGTTCCTTGGTATAGCAGCAAGAGTGTTGTAGAGAGAAAATGTAACAAGTGTTGAATGTAAATTATTATTCAGAAATTACAGCAGACTCCAAGGACAAGCAATTAAAAAACTGTGAAAGCACCCTTACAATAAGATCTAAAAATTAACAGTGTATTTCAGCTGGAAATAAAGAGTGCTGGGGGGGAAAAAAGTATCTGTTTTCATAAATTATAGAACACCTAATCTTAACCCAAATTGTTTCACCTTTCCACTTTGGTATTCTGTAGTTATGGACCTCAGTGGAACTATGTAATCAGTATTTATGCTTTACATACAGAAATAGTATTTCAAGGCAGAACACAGTGACTTAAAAGCAGAGCATTTTCAAAGCTCAGTAAATACTAAACAACTCTTTCCACTCAAGCTATTATTCATGTTTCTACAAAAACTTAAGAACACTTTTATTTTTTTCTAGAGGCAAGTGGTGCTTAATGGTGATAACTTGAAGGCAGAGAATATAGATACTCTTTGCTAATACCTTTCTTTTCAGCAAACCTGTATTTCATAGGAAATGCTTGTGACAATACTGTCTCTTTGTTTTATTTGGAAAAGGCATAACACACTAAAAATAAAGTTTAAAACCACATGGGTCTGTAAGCAACACACCAGGAAAATCTATCAAGTAAGCTCCCTGTGTTCTGAAACTTTTGTCCTCAACCTGGAAATGTGGATGTTCATGTTGGTGTTTTACACTTCATGCTATTTGTCTGTAAGCAATAGACCTATAGATAGCAATTTGATGTAGATATATAAATAGCAATGGATATGGATAGCAATTTTTACAAACCAAAACACTAAGGGGTAAGAAACATCATATCTTTTTTCCTTTTTTTCTTTCTAGATGTGTATTTTGTCTCTTTCCTCAATGATCCAGGAATATTAGATGCATGAAGCTGTCATAATACATTTACTAGATGCAAGAAATCAAGCATTTAACAATTAGGATATCTACTGAAATGCCAATATAGCAACAGAGGTGATATTTTCTATCTCATTCTGTCATTTGAAAGGTAGCTCTTACTGTGATGTTTCTGATTAAAATGTATCAACAAAAAGAAGTTGAAATAAAAACTGACAATTTCATCATATCTCTATCAAGAGCAGCAGTATGCCTTCTGACTTTTCTGATACTGTAAAACTTGATACCAGATTCACTCTTTCCAGTGTCTAAGGAACTGTGTATAAAATTACAAGTGTCACTTCTACATTTCACGTCTGAAAAGTGGTGGTGCTCTTGCTACTGAAAGTATGGATTCCTTGCATTGCTATTTTTTTTAAGTCACAACAAGAGGAGCTAAAAAAGGCTTCTAGATGCATTTTTGGTGTTGTGAATCTGAGGAAAAACCAAGCTTTTTAGTGGTATTGAGTCTATACTCCTTCAGTTCTCAGGAAATTATATTACCGTGAAAACAACAAAGCCCTAAATTTTTTCTATAACATTCATTGTATGTTGAAGAAAAAAAGCAATGAATCAGGATGTAGCCTAATTTCTTAAAACTCTGAAAATAAAAGTCTGTGTTTGTCATTCTGTAAATTCCCCCAGATTGTTGCCAGGAAAGGAAAATGTGCAGAGAAGGTGATCTCATTTGGAAGTGGCATTGCAGAGATCAGAGGCGCTGAATGGCTTTCATCTCTGCCTACAATTCACTTCCTTTGAGGAACCACATATGTTCAAATAAAAACATGGGCCAAATTAGGTTTGTGACAGCCGGTCTCCTGCAAATGTACATCATCTTCAAATACGCATTGGAGAGGAGAGTTTAAATTTGTCTGTGAATCCTAATCCTCTCAGGATAGCATCAGAATTACCCAAACACTGTCACAGCCTCTAGGTTAAGTAACAGCATCCAAACCTGAGTACATCTGTCAGTGGCAGATTGCAGCTAACACCATGCAATTGGCACCATGCAGCCAGAGACTGATTAGAGCCAAGTGATTTTGCTGCTAAGTTCTTTCCTTTTCTTGCTAATTAATTAATGTATACATTAAATTAAAAAAGAAAAAAAAAATTTCCTGGTTTGTATTGAAATAACTTTTCATTAGGATATATAAATTTTTGAAGGTTTACTGTAGGTGTCTGCTGTAATTTCACAGGAGAGAAGTAAAATGTGTTTAGACATAACTTATTTCAATTCTGCAATAGCTCCCTGCAAGATTCTTCTTTAGTTTATAGATTAAATTTATTACTGGGCACATTTTTCAACCTACTGAATTCCCCTTGACAGTTAAAAATATTGGATGTTTGCTATTTCAGAAGTCTTTTATTTAGCTAAAGCATTTGGAAGTATCTACTGTCCTCCTACTTTGAGGCTTCCCTATGTCTAAACAAAGATTTCTCCTACACCCAAATCTGCACATCACTGATCAGTTGCTATTTGGCAGACAACTACATTCAGGAGGAAAAAAACCATAGGAGGTTCGTATAAAAAATTTGATGCTGATAAAAAAACCCCTTTATAAATAGATGCAATAAAGATATGCTACTTTCTCCATTACCACTGATGGTGAGGGTGTTTGTTCAAAGTAAATATGTACAACACAATAAATTTAATATATGATTTTCCTTACTTGAGAAGCTGCAGGCATTGTTCCCTCTCATGGATGAACAAAGAAGAAAACATGAAAAGTAATTCAATACTGCCCCTGTCAGAACTCTCCTGCTTCATTCCTTTGCCCTCAAAAGGGGTAGTGTTTCAAATGGAGTTTGTCTCCTACTTCAGCATTAGCCTCATGTAATAGACTGCTCTACAATAGACTGTATGTAGAGCAGATTGCTTTTAAAAAACTAGTTTTAATTTTCCTTCCATGTACATGAATGTCTCCAAAGCCAGGATTGATGCACCTGTAGCTGAGTACACTCTGAGTGCACCCTGCAGAGGTCACAGCACCGTGGTGGGCAGTGCTGATGGAAGGGATGGAGCAGAGTGGATGGAGGGGGCTCTCACTGCCTGATGTGGCTGGAAGTCCTGCCACACTCTGCCAGGTGTATTTGTACAACAAATGAAGCAAAGCCCAATCTTTCAGTCTAGGTCCAAATTATGGAATTTTGCAATTATTTAGAAAGTAGAAGCACAGAAGATGATAGACTGGGTTTGTAAGAGCAGGAAGGTGTTTGGCTTTCTATTGGAGATGGCAAAGGTAAAAAAAAGAAAAGAGAAAGAAAATTATATTCTGCAAAGCAGAAATGTGGTTTGAAAGAGAAAAGTATTTGAAACTTGCCCCAAAACAGGGTAACTGCATCTCTTGTGCTGTTTGTAGGCTTTGGTGCTGAGGTGCAGACTTTATGAGTTGTACTGTGTTTGGGACAAGGGCCCAGAAGAGCCTCAGGAGGCCAGTGGTAAAGCTGTGGAGACACAAGCCATGCAGGCAGAACAGCAGCAGGGCTCTTGCAAGCCATCCAGATGTGTTTTCCAGAAGCCTCAGGGATGTCACTGCTTCTGAGGGATCTTTGCAGGGCCTCTGACCGAACTCTGCAACCATTCACACCACCCACTCTCAACCCATGCAGCCTCTCAGGACATGTCTGGGGCATGACTCTCTTGCAGAGCTGTCACAGGGGGCTGCACCCTGACCCAGACCCCACATCTAACAGCATTTCATTCTGCTCTCAAAACCATCTGTATCCCTCCCAGAGAGGCCATACCTTTCTGCTCTCTTGGGTTTCACTGAGTCCTGTGGGGAGCACCCAACCCCTGACCCAGCTGTGTCTGGAGGCCTCTTGAATGCACAGTGAGGTTTGGCAGGTAAGGAAGAGCCCATCCTGTGTGCAATTGGTTCCACCCTTCCTCACAGGGGCATTGAGGAGTTTTCACCTCTTCCCACACTGTGACACCAAGAGCCCCTTACCCAAGCAATGTCCTCAACACTGTCTGCTGCCTCCAGAGTAAGAGTGTGCTGCTGCACAGGTAGGATGCAAAGGCTACATTTGCTCTGTACAAACAATTAAATAACACAGCACACCTGCAGATCAAAGAGATGTTTGTGGAGACTGAGAGATGCCTTTCAGGGGAGTTTATTTTGGGACTGGTTCTTGCTTTCTTGGTGGACTGCATGCTGTTTGGGAGTTGGAGTGCTTTATGAGTGCTCCTGGCACTCTCCTAGTTCACTTCAACCCATGGGTAATGTAGTTCCTGCACTTTGGTGACACTTCATCAATGTGAACCAAAGCACAACAGGGAAATCTGTTTCAAACTGCTTTTGGTGAAACACCAAGATAGAGTCACTCAGAGAAACCTGGAAGACCTTGGACTGGAAAGTTGATATGTGTGATTTGCATGTTAAATACATTCCACAAGCCCTTAAACATCTTTTTTTCTAGATATCCCTGTCCTCTCTTTAGTTTTTTGAAAGATGAATTCAGACTATAATAAACCCATTGAATATAGTAAGATATTTCCTCAGGGTGACATCTTCCATGGGCAGTGGGTAGTAAGACCAACTGTGCCAAAAAAATTGAGATAATTCAGAAAAGGACAGAAAAAAGAACAGAAGACTTTCTCTTTCACAATAGAACGCTAAAAACTAAATAAATATTTAGATACAAAAAAATTTTTTTTTTCCTAATGCACACCTCATAATTTTATGAAGGACTGAGTGCACTTCCTTTCAGAAGAGCTTCACACTGAATGTTTTGCATATAAAATGTGCCAGGCTTTTCTACAATCAGCCATTGCTACTGCCTTTTCCTTATCAGACCACAATGAAGCTGAGAGGACATTAACATCTGAGTTGTACTAGTGTTTGAATTTCTGATTTGGCCACTAAAATGAACTATTTACAAACATTTAAAAACCCTTTCAGAATAAGGCTCTTCACTTACAGCTTGTTTCAGTTCATATTGCTAAATATTCTTTAGTCTCAGAAGAGAAAGAAAATCTCTGAGGTAATTTAATAGCGGTCCTTGCTGAAAATGTCAGTTTAATCTCTGCTTGTATGAATATTCATTTTACATAAAGTATAACAAGGTATACTCTGTACTTACCTGGTAGATTAGGTGTCTGTGGGGAGGGTTGCAATCACTGCTCTGAATCAGGCAGAATAAGGATTTGAATCTGGATCTCACATGCCTGACCAGTGCCTTGACTCACTGAGCTGGATTTGGGAGAAAACAACACATTTGCCTGATTTTTGTGGATGGCATCACAGTCTTGGCCCTTAAAAGCAAAACAGCAAGAATGGGATGCAGACATGTACTATTATTTGGCCAAAGCCAGATATTTATCAAACAAAACACATTCCCCACTAATCTCCTGGTTTCATCTGATAATTGCTCATGTGAAAATGCAAAGCAAATTTCCAAGATCAGTTCTACACCACTGCTGTAAAGAGCAAGAGACATATTTCCATCCACTCTTTCACTCACAGACACATCTCTGGGAAATAAGCAATGAGCTGAAAGTCTTCAAATGTCACAGGCGTGCTGACCTTATGAAGCTCTGTGTCTAAAGAAAATGAGATGGTAGCACAGAAGCAATTAATTCCTCATATAAATGGAAAAAAAACTTGTCTGTGATAACCAGAGTGATTCAGCAGCAGCAGCAAAGGTCTTGGAGCACGTGCTGCACTGGGCACACACAGATACTTAATATTAGTGCAAAACCACATCTGGGGAGGTTGCTGGATTTTGCCTGTCAGCACAGATCTTGTATTATATGGATTTCATTAAAAAAATCCTCACCTTTTTTTTTTGATTCAGCCATACTGCATAAAACAAATCCCTTCTCTTTTGCTCTCATGCATACAGCAGCTCAAACATATTGTCACAGCCCCCCTGAAAATATTGGTTGAGGTACTCTGAGCTTTAGTTAAAACTACTTTTTAATTCAAGTGCTTTTAAACGTAATTGCATGAGAAAATGGGGGACTGAGCATAGTTTTAAAAATTCGATTAATGAACAAAATTATGCTTACAATAGGGAGAATTCTGGTTTCCATACAACAGAGAGGTTGTTTACAGGGTTTATTTTGTTTGTTTGTTTGTTTGTTGTTTGGTGACTTTATTTGTTTTGTTTTGGCTTTTTTTTTTTTTTTTTTTGAGGGCTCTGCTTTAAACTTATCCTAGGGTGTCTGGTCAGTTGTTAACGCTGTTACTTGAATGCCAGTAAATGAAAAGAAAATGTCCTTGTGTTTAGTGCAGCTCACAGCTGGGATGCTCTTTATTTCACAAAAGGGAAGAACACATGATCTCAGGATGTGGGAAACAAAGCATTACTCTATCTGTGTCACAGATAAAAGAACTGGCAAAGGGACAGACTGTGAGACTTGCTGGAGCTCACAAAGGATAAGCAGGGAGACCTGAACTCTTACAACAATAATCTGATCACCTGTCCACAAGTTCATGCCTTTCCAAAGAGAAAATTCAGAGGAACTTGCAACCCAGGAATCCAATTTTCAATTCTGACTCACTCATTTGTCTGTTAATGGTCTTCTGCTCTCTAAGTGCCCAGCATCAACTTGCATAGTAAAAGAGATAAAGACAGGAGTGACTTCTCATCCTCCTGGTACTAGAGACCTCTAGCAGCTCTCCTGCATTTCCAGAAGAGAGGGGGCAGTTTTCCAGGGGCTTCTGTGGTAAGCCCAGCCAGCCCTGCTGACAGGGAGCAGGGCCTGAGGCAGTGCCAAACCAGCCCAGACTGTCCCTTCTTTCTGTCCAGAAAGGAAAGGCTGTCTCCTTGACTGGGTATGAGAACACTACCTTGGGTTTTGGGTACTATCTTATCTACCTTTTTTTCCTCCTAAATTCAATATGTTGTACCTAATAATTTTGGCTGACATTTCTTGATCTCTCTTATGATGTCTTGAACTTGTGCTGTCAAAATCTTTTGGAGTCTGTACACATAGAGCTGTACTTATTTTATCTCTGACACATACTACTTACAAATACTGAAAAATGTTCAGAGCATCTGGAATCTAAATTCCTGCCTGCATATCATAAACTTTACCATGCTGTTACTTTGCAGATTGGCACTGAATACTCAGGCAAGATGCAAGATGAAGAATTGGTTAAACATGAAAGCTCCAGACAATGAAATTAATTAGGCAGCTAATTAGGTTTACACTACCTAACTCAATACTCTCCATCTCCTTGCACACATGTGGCTACATCTGGGGGAAGCCTTTCTGTCAGTCCTACTATAGAGAGGGTAAAAGTCATCATTAGGCTTTACTCTGTGACATGGTACGGGGCTGATTAATTCTTCTTGTCCTTAAGCATGAACCCCATGCCTTGCTATACTTAGTGGCAAAGGAAGAAGTCCCAGAAGAAGAGATTTGGTCTGTGTTCAAAAGGATTATCTGAGCAATGGGATAATCCTCACCATGTCAGCATGAACAAGACTTTAGGCCTGGATTATGTTTGCAATGCAATGCAATGCAAATCAGAGAATCTGGCCCATTTTGTGTGGTGAATGACAATTCTGCATGTTGCCACAGAGTATCTGTCATTTAGCATATTTAATATAGGTATACATACAAAAAGATTTTTTATTTTATTCTTGCTCATTATGTAGAATTACAAAAAAAGCTTGGCTGTGGAACAGCAGCTCTCTTGATCCACAGACAGCAGTAAGAAAAAATAAGGCTTCAATTAATGAAAAAATTTGGGTAAGCAAACAAGTTTTCAGATAAAAACTCTGTTCATCATAGATACAATTTTAGAGGAAGATTTGGCTACTCCATGCTAGATTTCTTTTCCTAGAATATGAATCTTTTATTAAGAAATTTAACCGAACAAATCATAGGCATTTCATTCTGGTGACTGAGAACAAATTTAAGAGATGTCCAAAGCTCAAAAACACAAAGATTTATTTATTTATTTATTTATTATTTTAAATCATGCTTAGACACATTTTCCCCCTCCCCTCAGGTTATGAAAGTTATTGCAAGCCGATCAGAACCATTTACTTCTTTGTAAATAAATGTGGGCAGTTTGGTATTTTTGTTACTTATCAATTTGCAGGAGGAAATTATTTACTGCCCTTAGATTTAGATTTAATGTTTTTTTAAATACCTCCTCCTGTCTGGCATTAGGCTTTGGCTTGAGGTCATCTAGAATTCTGCCAGCTAAACATGTTCAACCCGTCTATGAGATATCATTTTTCAAAAGTGAACCCAAATCATCTACAGGTACTCAGATTTTCCTTTTTATATTTTTCTGTTGGATCTGCCAAGGTTGAATTAAGCAATTCCTTTCTGAATGATGAAAAAAAAAAATTGCTGATGTATCAAAGCTGGATGCGTGATGTTAGACACATATTTGTCAAGGGTGACATTATTGACATTATCCCAGCTGATCTGACCTACAGAAAGGTTTAGACAGGATTCCTGATCTCCCTTCTGTGACTGTCTGCCCCTCAGCGAGGCTCATTTGTGTTTGTGTCACGCTGTTCTCTGCACCTTTAGGTTCTGCAGGACACAGCCTGCCTGAAAATGCCTTTGGCTGCAGCCCCAGGATCCCAGAGGCAGCGTCTGCGTGCTGTGGGGCTGTGTTGGTACTGCCATTGCTCACGTCCATGCCTGCCTGGAGCATCTTTAAGGACTGTAAGGTTGGGTGTCTCATTTAACCTGTTTGGGATTTATCATCTGTCACAGAACGTGCTCAGCAGGATTCACAGAGTTTGTAGCAGGAGGGAGCACCCCACGGGCTGACTGAGCATGGCTGTGCTGGGAGGGCTGAGGTTTGCCTGCACAATGTTTTCTCACAGCACAGACAGCTGCAGTATCTCAGCTGCCTGACTCCTCACAGCCAAGAGTAAGGTGCTATTTATGCTGAAAACGATGCCTGCAAGAAAGGTTTTCGGATTTAAAATGCTCCAAATTTTTTTCAGCTTTTGTAAACCCAAGCACATAAAAGTAAAATATTACTTTCAACTGTAGCTGAATACACAAATAGAGTGGTGGCATTTAGAAAATTATGGTAACATTCAGTGTCCATAACATTTAGTGTTCAACTAGCTTATGGGAAAACACCATTCCTTTCTCAAGTGCTTTACAATATCCTGTAGCTTCCTTGAAAATTAAAGCTGTCAAATAAATTTAAAGCAGGCTTTTATGTAGTAGCCTGCAATGTAGGAGCATTGACTTCAGACTTGTTTCTAGGACATTGTCACAGAAGGGAAAGTCATTGGGTGGACTTTGTCCATGTATAATAATGAATAATACATATCTGATATATAGCTAAACTAAAATTCAAACAACACGATACAGGGAAAAATAGGCAAAAGGAGCAATTGTCATGCCAGAGCAATCATCTCCTGTGAGAAATCCGAGTTTAGAGGTGCAAAGACTTGAGAATAACAGCAGGAGGAGGAGGCAGAAAAAATATCACCACCGCAGTTTAGGTGAAGGATTGCAGATGAAAGGCTACAGAATTGCAAATCTGAGATCTTTAGCATTACAAAGGTTAAGGCACAGTGTGACACGGAGGAACTTGAGGCATTTGATGAGACAGTCATTATTCCTCAAAGAAAGAAAGGTAAGATCAATGGGAAAATAAATAGACCACTCTGCAGCTTGACAGGATTTTACAAGATCCTCTAATTGCTTAGTTTCCTCCCATTGTGTCTTTCAGAGAAATAATGACACCTGGCTTGTAAGTCACTGCTAAGGAACCAGCTTGGCAGCTGCAACTGAGGAGTTTAGATTTCAGCTCAGAGCCCTCCATGGACTAGACTGCAGAAAAGGAGGGAATTGTTGGGTGTATGGCAAATATGCCAACAACTACAGTTGATGGATATGGAAGTGAAGCCTCTTGGAGGAGATTTGGAACTAGAATAATTCTAAGCTTTTTAGGGCTTGCTGTCCTGATGATGCTATCATGACTATAATCTGCTGACATGCAAGAGTCTCTCTTTCTACTAAGTGAGGCTCCCAGCTGTTTGATTAGCCAAAGCTTCAGCTGTAAATGACTTCAGGCCAGTGCTTGCAAAGCCTCCATCCTCTTGACCTCTGAGCACATGCCAGAGAAGGGGACTATTGGAGTATTTCTGAAGTCAGAGCATCCTCACTTATCCTGTTTGAGCTTTGTGAAAAATATCTCTGAAGAGAAATCCATATCTGGTTGCTCAACATCAACAGGTCTAATGGGTATGGAAGCCAAAAATCAGGAAAGTTAAATAAGATCAAGTAAAAGAGGTGATAGCCAGGACTCTGTTTGTAATGCTGTTTCTTCACAAAGAACAAGCACCTGGCAAAGCAATTTCTAACCTGAGGAATTGGGTAGAAGATAGAGGAAGTGGTTTCTCTGGAGGATGTTGTGATGCCCTTGGCACAGGCTGTGGTGGTCCCTAGAAGTGTGCAGTAGATATTGGTGGGTTTTTCAGAATCTAGTAATTGAAACAACATTGCTGCTACTCTTTCTTCTTTCAAATTCTAGGAGTTCCCCTACCAGAAACTGAAGGCAAGTTTTTCTTAAGAATAATAATTTTAAAACTGCTATCAACAATGCATGAAATACCTAAACCTATGCTGATACTCTTGGTTTCATGGCTCTGTACCCAAAGTTTATAAAGAGAAAAGTGACACTGCATTGAAAACTCTAGAGAAATGCTGATCTTGTATTGCTAGTTTGGGAATGACATTAATTACAAAATAGCCAGGCAGAGGAAGCCACATAGAAAGCTGCCCCTGACAATGGATGAATGCTCCTAGGAGCTTTGTCACACAACCTAGATGTTTTCACATCTAATAAAGTTTATTAATAAAATAACAGATGAACAAGTTCTTTCTTCTGCCCCAAAATGCAATCCAAACATTGCTGCACAGCTCAGAATTGCACTTCAGTGACAGTGTCTCTCTGGGACACTTACTCCTCTTGCATGTTTAGCCCTTTAATGAGACCCTGCAATCAAGGTATACACACTTTTAAGGGATGCAACAATTATCTTAGCCAACATACACAAAAGTTAGCTGTGCTTATGAAGCCACATGGTTTATTATATTTTCCACCTAAGTAAGACACTGTAAGACGGTTTGTGAGGTAGGCATTAGTCAGGAAGAGGAATTAGGCAGAAATTTGTTCTGCTCCTGACCTGCTACCTTTCAGCATTGCATTTGGGGATTTTTTGTTTGTTTGGTGTGCTGTTTTTGTTTTGTTTTGTTTCGTTTTGTTTTATAACCTTCCATGACAGTGCTTTCCTTCTTGAATCCAAGAGCTACTAATGATCCTGTCTCAGCATTCTTACCTGTCTGCAACTTTATCTTCCTTATCTTTGCTCTGCAGACTTTTCACAGTTCATTCTCAAACTGAGCAATTAGAAGTCTGAGCCAAGGTTGTGCAACTCAGCCACATCATTATAGGGCTTTACATCCCTGGCCAGCCTGGGATGAGTTACAGAGAGGTGAAAAGAGGGAGAACTACATCACCTTGCATTTCATATTCTCCAGCAGGAGAAGGACAGTGAAGCAAGGAACAGAAACCACAGCAAAGACTTTCCTGTATGTTAAATTTCAGATTAACACAGCTTCTAACGATATTTGAAATTGCTTCTGAGGTAAATCCTGACCACTTTCAAAACAGAATGGTATTATACATATTACTTTGCACTAGAAATGTGATTCTGAAGAATAACTGCAGAGTGATTAAAAAGATAAGGAATGATCCCCACATGTGAGTTTGAGCCTCACAGGCCTCTTGCACCCTCCTGGCTCAGGTTAGATCTTTATAAAAATTATCATATGAAAGGGGAGATATGTTTGACCCTTAGTGTTTGATTTGTCTGTCAATGCCCCAGGAAAGCTGAGACCCTTGTGCTTGACCAGCCTATCTGTATCCCATTGGAAGCAGCTTCACTGAGCAGTCCTGCTGGATCAGAGGCTGATTCAGCTGAGACTTCTTCAGAACACACACCAACAGCTTAAGGGACAGCCCCCAGCAGGTCTCCTGTTAGAATTATTTGAGTGTGTTACCTGCTACTGTTGACAGTCAGTGCCTGTGAAGAACCTACACTAGCAGTTTATGGAATAATTCTCTTTAATTTTAAACATTTTTAAATTTAGTTTCAATAAAAAATTGTGACAGGTTAAGGCTCAAGGATTGTCAGTGACTGTATCTGACTCCAAAAATATATTCAAAGCAATACACAGACAAGGTCTAATCCCCACTTCAGTGTGAATAGAGTATGATTCTTATCCACCATCCCTGTGGGGCAGAAGACTGGTTCAGTCCATCAACTGATCCCAGAATTTATCATGGAGTTTTCCCTGGCTTTTCTTTGTTTTCCACTTACTTTTATATGATTTCTTTATGTTTAGAGCTTGAGCAGCTTTAGTCAAACATACCTTTGTTACTGATTGGTGTAAAAATTCTCTTGCTTCACTCTGAAAGATACAGTCAAAAAATAAAAGCACATGTGCAGTAAGGGGTGGTCATACCTCGGAGGCAGGAAACTCTGGGATGGAGGTGTGAATCAGGATCACTATGAGATTATAGTGAACCAAGATCATCTGAGGAGGGCATTGTTGGCTCAGCAGCGGGACATTTTCTCCTCTCTATCTTGGTGCTTTGTGATTTTTCAGCTGCAAAGCACCATAAGTTACCATCGAGCTCCCCTCCCAGCCAGGGTTTCAACAGAGCCTGGCTGTGGTGTCTCCACTCTGCTCCACCCTCTCCATTCCATCTCCCTTAGCAGCTGCTTACAGCTGCTTGTGGGCCTGGGGAATCATTGTGGAATCATTGTGGAATCATTGTGGAATGGGTTGCATCCAGGGAGCAGCAGTTGCGTTTCACCCTGTAACTCCTGTACTTCTGTTAGGATGTGAATAAAACTTCTCAGTTTCCTCTAATTTTGCCTCCAGCCATTTTTCCACAAAGATTATAGTAACGCCTCTTCTACTGGAGGATTGCTTCTGGAACTGAGCAATATTTTCAACCTCACATAAGATCAGAGACTAATTTAGGTTAGAAGAGAACTGTGGAGATCTCTAGTCCACACCCTGCTCAAAAAAGTGGTGGCTTCAAAGACAGATCAAATTGCTCTGACCAAATTATGAAAATCTGCAAGGATGGTGATCACATAAAATGTCTTGGCAGGATAACCCAGTGTTTGACAATCCTCACCATAAACACTGGTTTCCTCATTTTCAGTCAGAATTTTTGTGGCAACTTGTGCCTCTTGTCTTTTGTTCTTTGTAGTGTAGCAGAGGAGAGTCTGTCCTCCCAAGGAGAGAATATGCCCCCATTACAACCATGAGCAACACAGACTTGACTTGGGGAAATTTAATTTATTAATCAAGTCAGAGTACAATGATGAGAAAAAAACCCAAATTTTAAAACTCTTTTTTCTGACCCTTCCTTCTCTGGTGCAACTTTTCTGACAATTTCTCTACCTCCTCCTCTCTTGGTGTCATGGGAGATAGGGAATGAGAGTTTTGGTCAGTTCATTGCACTTTGTGTCTTCCTTCCTCTTCAGGGGAGCAACTCCTCCCATTCTTCCTGGTCCCACACAACTTAGATAGACAACTAGGCAAAAATCTCCTGTTGTTATGCACTGCCATTATTTCCTTCACTGGCTTTCATTCCTATTTTCCATCATCTTTCCTCCTCACTTTTGGATGCACAAGAAGGATGGAAATGAAATCTGAATTTTTTTCAAAATTGAGGGAAACCTGTAGTTTAGTCCAGTAGATTCTCATCAATATTTCTTCTGTTATAAAAAGACAAATTTCAGCTAAGAAAATGCAGTGAATGAAGACTACACCAGCAAGTTTCACAGTTTACATTGCTAAACATTACAAAACATTAAAAATTCCAGATATTATATAAAAAACACAAGATCCTTACAAACAGAATAGTTCATTTTGCCTTTATGTCCATTTTGGCTTGTAATTTGCTTAAAAGCTTTGCAGAGAGAATCATTTATGTTTTCATAAAAATGGTTAGCAAATATGTCAGTGCACTTAGATTGTCTTGTTTGCATGGGCAATGAAGTTTAAGGTTAATCTCATCTAATCTAAATGATGCTCACATTAGACTTTGCCAGAGAGCAGCAGGGTGAGGGATCCCACGCCTGTGCAGCAAAGCAGGCACTTACCTCCCAGATTTCTTAAAAGGAGCATTATTTCCAGATGCCTTATCCTCAGTTCAACTCCAACATCAGAAAGCAATTAACTGTTTTCATGCCCACTTCTGGCTGGGTGCATAGGCAGTAGCAAACTGCTTGGCTGTCAGAACATTTGATGTGAAGGGCTGAATTTTCACTTCAGTGCATGAGATTCATCCCCCTGCCTCCTATTAACATTAATGGGGATCCCTTCACTAAATCCCCTGCAGTACACTGAAAATCTCTTCCTGCTTATAACTCAGGGTCATGTTGTTTTTTCTCCCTGGATTGTGTCCTGAGGGGATTATTTCCATTTTTATGCCCATGCTCTCACATAAAATAGAAAGACATGATTTTTACATTTTCAGGCCATGTAATTTGCTTTTCATGAGTCTCTAGGAGCTTGAAGATGATTAATATGTTGCAGTCCTAATTTTCCTCTGTGGCTGGTCACACTAAGATGCAGTTCTTCTGGCCACCAAATAAAAACAAAAAGAGAATAATATCATATATCCTCTTAGATCTCTTCTTCAGTTTTATTGCAAGTTGCTTCAAGACCTGAAATCCCAATCTGCAGCTGATCTGAAGTGGCACTTTGTAAGAGTACACTGTCATTCTTGTGTGGGCCATGTGAATAGATCTTGCTTTAATGTACTGCTGAGGATGTTGAGGAATTTTAACCCCTGGAAAGGATTCACAAATTTCATAGTATATAAGTAGTCCTGTGAAAGCACTGTGTGTGTATATATGAGGTGAGTTACTGAATTGTCTTTGCAGCTGCAGGTTTGTAATAGTAAACAGAGAGTTATTTGGACAAAGCTGGTCTCAGCTGTCTCTTCAGGGTGGAACAGAGTTGCAGTAAGAGTTGAAGTGGGAAAGCTGTGAAGACATTAAGGAGTAAATGCTTTAAAATGTGCCTGAAATGCCTAGCATGAGCACAGAGCAAAATGAAAATGCTGTATTCAAGGACTACTTTTATAGCAGTGAACACAATGTGCCCAGGAACAATCATGGGCATTGATTGTTACCAAGGTCCATCTCTGCAAAGAAACTGTATTACTCTCCTGCCCTGGTGCCAGTTGGAGTAGTTAATTTTCTTCTTGTATAATGCTGTGCTTTGGACTTGGTATGAGAAAAATGTTGATAACACATTGATGTTTTAACTGTTTCAGAGTAGTGCTTCCTCTAAGTCAAGAACTTGCCAGTTCATGACCAGGACAGCTGACTCGAACTGCCCAAGGGGCTCTTCCATACAGTAGAACATCATGCTCAGTATAGGAACTCATGGAAAGAGCCTACTGCTGTCTGGGCATCTGTCAGCAGGTGTTGAGCAGCTGTACTGTGCATCACTTGCCTTTCTTGGGCTTTATTCCTCTCTTTCTCTCCTTTTCAATACAATTATTACTTTTTTTTTCAATTATGATACTGTTCTCATCTCAATCTATGAGGTTTCCTCTTTTTGCCTGGTGCTAGCTGGGGTTAAACCATGACATCTCCTAGAGAAGTTTTGCCTGGCTGCAAACTGTGTGTGTTTGTGTGGAATTGTCCCTTGTGTGTGCTGACTCCCTGAACTATGCCTGGGAATTATTTGGATCACACTGACTGGTTTGGACCAGAACAAACCCAGATTTCACTTAATTAACCACAAAAAGGGCAGTGCTGCTTAATCCACTACTATAAATGCATCCATACTGTTTGTACATTTATGTTTGCTAGTTTAAATAAATGTCACAGGAAAACTAGTGAAGATGCATCAACTCAGGCTTTACCTGAGGTAGGTGCTAAGGTGCAGCCTCTTGACTCCAGGAGCTGATTCTGCATGTGACATTGAAACTCTCCCATCCTTGTTGCTTTTGCTGCCCCTGCTATCTAGATTAAATCTGCCACATTTGTTTCGTGGTGTGGACAGGCCATATGTTCCTTAGAATTTAATTTCCATTTTAAAAATCATTTGGGTGTTTAGCTGTCTTAAACTTCCTGAAAGTCAGCAGAGTTAAGGTCACAAAACACTTGGCAAACTTGTGCAAATGCTGCTCCGTGCTGTCACAGGCTGGCAGCCAGGGGACCAATGCTGCAGCTTGCAGCTGGCCCTGGAGACTATGCCTGGACCATCCTCTTCAGGGGAAGAAGTCTGCCTTCTTCAGGGCAGGGTCTTGTTGTGTTGACACCCAGCAGCCACAGGATTCCACTGTGCAATAGGCAGATCTCTGTACATGAGTTAGGAACTCACATGTAAACCTGTCCTTGCTCACTTTGGTTTAAATCATAGCCCAGTCCTATCTGGAGCAGCTCCAGCCTACCTGCCCCTCACACATGATGCTTGGGGCTGTAAAGAGCTTCCCAGGTGAACTTTGCAGCCAGTGTTCATCTCAGTGTTTTTGATTTGGCCTGCAGGCCAGTTGATATAAAAGGTAATTGGGATCTGCTTACATTACTCCACAGGCACAGCATGGCTCTCAGCAGAGCCACACATCAAGAGAGCAAACAGCCCTGCAAACCTGTGCGCGTTTGGATACAGAAACACGGTTCATTGCTCCTCTAATACTCTGGTTTGTACCTGTAGTCAGAGAAGAGCCTTGTCCTTTCCTGGCCCAGTCCTCCTACCAAGCACAGTTCCCACCTCCAGTGCCCATGGAAGGTCCCAGGTGGCTCAGGCATGATTTCAGTATCAGCTGTAGTCTGAATTTCCCTCATTTGCTGCTCAGAGCAGTAGATGAAGAGTAGTGCATTCAGAAAAAAACTTCACAGGCATTGTGGCTCACTCACCACTGGCTTATGAACACTATCAGGAGCCTCTAACAACCATAGGTGGCTACGGCTCTGGATTGTGGTTCTTCATGAGAAAAACCCTCACACTAAAACCCTCTAATTCACTGCACTGTGGAAAGTGTTAGAACTTGAATCAGAAGGGAGAGTTCTGTCAGCTGAGTCAAATTCATCTTCACATTAATACTGAATATAATTATCCTAGCTACTGGCAGCTCTACATTTTTAAATAAGGACTGATGTAGCATGTTCTACAGCAAGCATACATTTTTAAATGGACAAAAATTATTTAACAATAGAAAGTTTTGCTATATTTTTGCATGAAAATCATCTCCATGTGACTGTACTTGAAGATCAGCCAAAAACTCTAACATTTCTCCATTCCAAATAAAGAGATCACTTTAAAGAGTTCACGTATAGACAATGTTTAACCCCAGTTTAAAAGCTCAAACAGGTGGTAGCAATTACCATGTGTTTTATTGACTTCCATATTTTAGTGGTCTTGGAGCCAAATTCTTTGGAATAGTGGGAAAAACTGAAGTACAATCCTCTAAAAAATCCCCCAAATGAGCTCACAGAGACCATTCCTCTTTTTCACAAGTACATGCTGTGTATAGAGAATCACATTTCTGAGAATCATTGAGTATGTTCCTGCTGGCTATTTAAAGGCACTGGTAATTCTGCAGTTACAGGGTTCATTTATCATTGTTTCCCAGCACTTCAGAGCAAAATTGTTTAGGTTTCTTTTTCTGCCCACTTTTAACAGGATTTGATACCGAGTTTTTTGAAAAACACTAAGGGGAACATTTATGACAGCCATATCCTGCTAATAGATATAGGAGTGCATCCTTAGGGAATACTGGGAGCTTCTTTTAATTACCTGCACAAGCAGGGTCCAGCTGACTGAACTTCACTCCCTTCTCATTTTTCATCCAGACTGTGTTCCTTTGGGACATACCCACCACACTCAATGAATTACTTTTGTCAATCTATTGCAAGCAATGTTTTAACTCATGGGTTAAACTGCAGCACTATGTCTGTGTTCAGGTGCCTTCTGGGGTGCTCAGGTGAATTGAGTTGGTGAACCTTGGCTAGGTCAGGTCTAGTGTCAACAAGGAAACTTAAGAATTTCATCCAGGCTGTGAGATCTTATCTAACAAGCTCCTTTGCCCTCTGTATTCTCTGTGTTTTAGCCTTACAAATGTTGTTCTTTGAACAGGTATTTTCTAAATTTCTTATGCTGTGTTGAAGCAAAGAAAATAGGATCATGGATAATAGGCAGGTTAGGAAATCTTTGTACCCCAGCTTACTTACGCTGTATTATTACATTCTTTATTGCTTGGATTTTAAAAATTTTCTTGCAGTAAAAACAGAAAGTTCATTTTTTTCAGATATTAATCTACCACTTCTAAGGTATCCTTTTGAACAGACTAAACCCACTGTTGAGCACTTTTTGCAGGTAAGCACTGGAAGAGATTGCATAGGGGTGTAAATAAATCTTCTTTACTGAAGAGCTTTATGAAGATCTGCTATGAATGTGATAGGTCCAGCAAGCCCAGATGTGGGGAGAAACTGAGTAATCTCTTAAGGTGCCTTTGTAAGTCAGTCTTACTTAATTTTTGTATGAGTTAAATTAAAAATAAAACCTGAAATCCATAAGGAAGATACAGGACTAAACCCAGTTTTTTCCCTCTTTGGCCTGAAGGACGGCTGTAGTTATTCTACAACTTTTAAGTGGACAAAATAAGTTGTGAGAAATTTACCTGAATCAAATGCTGCCCTTTTGAGTACTGTATAAATATTAAAATTATGGCACTGTAGACCTGATTACTTCCTTCCTAGTGGCTCTGCTTGCAGTTGCTTTGAGATGCTCAGGGACCACGCCAGAGCTCTTAAGTTTGTCATCTTCCCTGCAGAGAAAAGTGCCTACTTCTTCTTCTTCAAATACTGGAGTTCTGACATTAAGATGAGATACAAATCACAATATACAAGACAGATTTTTATGTCCCCTTCCATCTTCCTAGACTAATTTAGCATTTTACAAGAGTGACAGAGTACTATCCACATAAGGACAGCAGATTTGACATCTCACAGAAATGGGACACTTGGTACTGTGCAAAGCTGTCCACAGATTGCTGAAGGCGTGTCCTTGTATCCATTATGCTTGCTTCAGCTATTTCCATAATTTTTTAATAGCTAAGATTTACTCGCTTTTCTTCATTAAAATGCTGAACTTAGGGCAGCAAACTCAGAAGAATGTTGCCAGTACTCACTGCTCCTGCTCCTAATCCTTTCTCAACATGCTTGGATGAGCTCTGCTTGTTCCTTCTGTCTGTTGTCATTGTTTCTGCTGTGTTTTGGTGGACGGCCAGGAGAAAAAAAAAGAAAAAAAGGGAAAACAGGTCACAGCTGTATAATGGAAATGCATGAAACAATTGCACACGAAGTACCAGTGAATAACAAGCTAATTAAATTTCCCTGTAATTTTTAATTTTATAGAACAGTATAAATTATACCATTTTTTTGTATATATTGTACTCATCACTGTAATGGTGATGACCTTACAAATATTTGGAAATAGGAATAATTATGGAAAGCTACTTCTGGCAAAGATATGCTTGGTGGAAATTTGGAAAACAATCAATAATTTGGGCTTTATAGCTCATCTCTGGCAAAGAAGACCTATAGCATGGGCAGTGATACAATGACATTTCTAGAAGGTCAGGTGTTCCTGAGGGCTGCTAAATTAATTCTGTCTCCACTTTGGAGAGACTTGAAACAGGAGTGTAATTAACACCTTTGCCTTTTGATTTCTGGCCTGTGCCATAAAATCTCAGAGAACAGAATACTCTCTGTAGGTAAATAATATGTATCTCTAGATCCTCTCAATGTTCACTCTTGTTCCTTGAAAAAGAAAAAAATGTTATTTAATGAACATGAGGTTATTTATTTTGCAATGGAAGATACAAGGCAGGGGAGGATCTGACTCCTGGTATTTTCTCTGTTAGATTAACAAATCATGCCATCTTTTTCATAGAAAGTGAAAAGAGGTGAATCTCAGAAGAACTCACTGAAGCAATAATAAATTTAGTGAACAAAACTGTGCTATACCAACAGAGAAATTATTTATTTCTTTCTTTATTCTTGTTATGGACAATTACATCAAAGAGAGAAGTGTTGTCACTGAACTGATGATCAATTTTTTCATGCACTTTTGGAAGCTATTTTGAGTCATGCTGATATATTGTTCTCTTTGATTATTACTGCATTGACAAATTTTCTGATATATCAGGATTTTCAAATGAATCTGTGGAAATGTTGTTTATGGATTCCTATTTTAGAAACTGATTTATTAAAGAACGTAAAATGCATATTTCTTGGTATACCTTGAGCAAAACCTGTTGCAAAAACTATTGATAGTTGTGATAAAGGAAAGAGCATTTGCCTTCATTTCAACCTGGACAAGCTTGCATAGTCTTGAGAAGATGAATTTTGCTATTTCTGTGCATCCTGCTCTATGGTCAGACAACCTGGTTGAGTCTGATTTGTAACAGGGGGAGGTATTAATCATGGATGGTATTAAAAATGAAAAGTTAGTTCTAATACAGATTTATCAAGAGTTATCGTAGGAAGAGAGGACATAGTATATATATGGTACATATGTACTGATATACTAAAGTCATATATCAGATGTTTCAGAAAAAGCCTTCACTGGGAGATGAAATATTTGAGAAGCCTATGCTGAATCATTCATTGGTAACTTGGGAAGTGGCAACATTAGGACACCATGGTTGAAGAACAGCTAAATGACAGTGATGAACAAAGAGAACCCAATTCCATGTTTTTGATAATTGATGGGTGATAAGACAAAATGGACAAAAATTATGCCTGTCTAAAACAGATCAGGCTGATTTAATCTTGGTGAGTTTTTCTTTATAGTAAGACTGAGGGATCCTGACAGATCACACAGCACATCTACAGGGCAAATGAGGAGGAGTCATGCAGAAGAATGGCCCCATACTTCAGACAGCTTCAGTGAGAAGCACTTAAATACTCTTAGACAGTCCTGTGTGCAGGTCAATAATCAATAAGAACCTGTCATGAACTAATTACAACCACAGAAATAACTACATTATTATTTTAACTTCGTAAGGAGATGGCATGCTCTACTTCTGAGCCAAAACTCCTCTAACTGGTGTGTGACACTTGGTGTGAAATGAGTACCTTCTTTGAAGATCTGGACTGGTGTCCAGGCCTTGTTCTGACCTTTGAACTCCAAAACCAAAAATTTTCTTTAAGGACAACTGTAGTTTTGCTAAAACATCTGAACAAATAAGTTTTAAACAGTTAATTTTAGAAACTGAAACTTTATTTCAACTAAATTAGGCTTCTTTGATTATAAAATTAAATAGATAATTGTGTTTTTAGAGGAAGAATAATATTAGTAGCCAAAACAAAATGCATATTTTAATTTAGCTATCCAGTAAAAAATATATGATACCTTATATAAGGTTTTAATCTTCCTCCTTGTGGATGTTTTGCAGTGGACCCTGGCTCCCCCCTAGCATGTTCTCATTAAAAATGACCCTCTATATTCAGAGATATTTAGCATCACTGTTGACCAAAGGGAGAGATCAAGGGGAGGCAGACAAAATCCATCCATGTCATGTCATGTCATGTCATGTCATGTCATGTCATGTCATGTCATGTCATGTCATGTCATGTCATGTCATGTCATGTCATGTCATGTGTTGTGAGTTAAGAATTATCACTTCAATTTTATTTGGACTGTACAATTACAGTTTAGGCCAATTATTATCCAAGAATTGCATCTGGATGAGCACTGTGCTCCAAAGTGGATTTAGATTAAACATAATGTATAGTTTAGAATGCAGTGCTCACCTCTATTCATGGATTTTAGGGCAAATGAGTTTGTCACTTACACAGGCATTTTTTCTATAATGATATTAGCACTTTGAGCAGGTTTAAATGTAACTGAGGAACTTAAAACAATCTGTGTTGGCAGAGTGCAACTTACTCTGGTTCATTTTAGGTATATTTCTATTATTTTCATATTTACAACAGTAAAAACCTTTTCTATGTTTAAATACTGTTTAGACTTTGATGGCTGAACTCACCACTTGCCAGGGAGGTCAGCTGAAGAGAGTCTTTTTTTCTTTTTAAATTGACAGTAATATACTTGTTGGTTTCTGTAAACTTACTTCACCCATCCCACTGGTTCCAATGAAAACATATTACTGGATTACATTTATTATTTACAGAAAAAATATTAATTTATATAATTACTGTAAACCTTGTAAGTGCCAGACTGCACCTGTGCTCCCCCTGTGTGTGAGTGAGGCACCATGAGATGATCATGGTCATTTGAAACCCATCTGTTTCTGATAAGCTTTCATCATTGTTTCTTCTGGCCTAAACTTCATCAAATCAGGTCAATAATTATTCTAATCTCCTCTTGGATAACTGAATTTTCCTACTGTCTTAACATCTCCTTCTGTACATTTTCCAAATTCAGTTTATAATGTATGTATTTCATGAATTGTGTAGCCAGCACTTCAATAACACTTATTTTTACTTTGCTCCTCAAACATCTTAAGACATCATTTCTCTTTATTATATATAACCTTGCATTGATTTCACTTAATTATGATGTCAGAGACTAGACTTTCCAGAACTCTGTCCCTGGCTCTCTTCCTACTACAATCAATCCTTCTGTCAGAGATGGGGGAAGGAGGTGTGAAACTCTCCAATATCTTGCAATATTTGTCACAGAATCACAGAGCAGGTAAGGTTGGGAGGGAGAACAAGGGGCATATAGTTCTCCTAGAAAACATAAAGTTATGGTGATAAAAGTAATTAAAAAAATCTGTTCAGAAAGAATGCATCTCAATATCTTCCAAAAATCTCACAGATGCTTGAAAAAAACCTGGAATAATAATTGTGGGGGAAATGGGGAAAAGAGGATGCAGTGAAAATGGTATAATGATCACTTGCTAATTTTGGTTACTTATCCCATTGGCTCATTGACCCTGTGCATATTCCTCTGTGTTAATCACCATGCATTGTATGTCATAATAGCTAAGAAGACTGGAATTTTATTATGTTACTGTTTTAGTAGGCTTTACCGGGTAATGTCTGAATTCTTGGAAAACCAGTAAAAATCTTTCTGTCAGAGGAGTTTTAGATGTATTATTTTGTTGCCTGGTCAATTGTGTGTAGCACAAGGAAAATAATCCCACCTTAGCTAGTTGTATTATGACTTACACTTACAAATAATAATATATTCCATGTGGAGATTATCTGAGGTTCTGAGTGAAATAGATGGACAATGAAAAAACTGTATCAGGCTTTCAATAAGACTATTTTGCTTTGATAGTTGTGGTTTTTCATTCAAAATTGTGGAGAATAACTGCAGTTTATTGTGCCCAGGAGACTCATTAAGGACGTTTGGGTAGACACTGGTGCAAATCTGATATTTAAATCTATCCTCGACTTTAGAATAATATTCTAATTTATTCAAAGTCCACAGTTTCCAGCTGTGTGCAGTTTGTAAGCTGGAGAATTTGTAGTGTAAATATATTCAGCAAAAAGTATTTTATCATGGACTTTTGAAAAATGCTGTAATCCAGTAACAATAACTCCTTTTGAATGGTGAATCAATATGCAGATAGAACTTTGCACTAGGAGAGTATTTTTTTCTTTTTGTGTCTGTGAATCGAGAAACTTTAATGAGAATAATTTGTGCACTGCAAAGTTTTTCTAGGCCAAATTTGTCTTCTTCAAAAAGAACGGAAACTTAGCCTTGATCCTGCAGCAGAAATTATAAATACAGAATAAGCAAGTTTATACTCACAAAGCAGCAAGATGTTTCAGACTGTAAACCCTGTGGTAAAATATCTGCAGCCCCTGGCAGAGCTCTCTGCTCTGGTAACCTCGCTCAGACAGGGCTTTCTGATTCTGAGGGCTTTTCAGTGGTCTAAGGAGACACTCAGGAAAAGTTGTTGTCTGGCTAACAGAGAAGATAGCTCATGAGTTGAGGATGGAGCCTGCGAAGTAACCATTTACTGAATCCAATGGTTTAGACAGATACAGTATGTGAGTTGAGTGATTTAATTTTCAGACATAGCAATCTCTCCATCTCAAGGTATTTCCTGTAGTGTCTGCTGACCTGCTGGCTTAGTTTAACCTCCTTCTATGTTAATATGGGAGGCTCTAATTCCCAGACCAGCTTCTTAGTTTATGTGCACATGCCAGATTAGAAAGAGTGAATATCTGCACTCTGAGAATGCACCTTCCCTGCGTTTAAATCTAAAATGTCTTTAATATTGTTGGAGGAAAGCACCTTTGTGTTTTGTCACTTTTCTTGAAAGCATTTCACTAGAGCTCTAGAAAAGCTACTCTCTGATATTTTTCAACTTGAGCATGTCTGCAAGGTTAATTTAAAATTATATCACAAAATTATTTTTTGGAATTCACATACACACTTCAATTACGACTAGACTTTCATTAACAACTGAAATAAATATGCTGACTTTCTTTTTTTTCATAAATCATCACCTTTTTTAGCAAGTTGTTGAAGAATGGAAGAATGACCTTGTTATCAGTAGAGACAAAAGGCATGGTGGGCCCCCTGCTTTGTACAGAAACTACAACTTTAGTAATTATTGGCAATGCATGAAAAATGCATCCTGGTTTTAGAAGTCAAAGGCACATAATGGTGCAAATGTTCCTAACCGAGGAATGTGATGGTTGCACTAATAATTCTGCATTGGTAAGTTCCTTATCAGTTTTATGTGAAATACGAACCCTTTTCGTCCTAAAATAAAGTCCAAAGATTCTAATTATGTTCTTTTGAAAGAAGAATTACATGTTAAAATGGCCTGGGGGAAAAGAAAATCTCAATAACTATCCTTGTTAATAAAAGGCTTTCTCTATCTGAACTGTTTCTGAGGAGGCATGCTATAGGCCAGACACGGACCATCTTTTATCCATAGTGTTGCCAAGCAACACTTCCCTGCATTCTTAAAATTAAAATTATTTCCCTTTCATTTTGCAGAGCAATAGGGTTGAAAGGGAGGGGGTACATAAAGCCTTCAAGTGAAAAAAGGAGCTGGAACTTTTTATGGTTACTTATTCTCTGTGTAATTGAGTAGCACATGAGCATTCCTGTTCTGCAGCACAAAGATTCATTTACAGTGGCCATGGCTGTAAGGAGTGAGCAGGTGTGTATATCAGATGGAGCACACCAGTGTTTCAAATTATAAAATATGTTTTTGGAGGGGTTTGAGGGTTGTTTTTGGGGTCATTTTTTTTCTGTGCTAGAAGTTACATCTATGAGGTATCTCATGCTGAAAAGGGGTTTACATAATGATAACAAGTGACTAACAAAGCAGACAAGAACAGCTGATCACTCCTCCTCATCATTGTAAGACACCAGAGGATTGGCTCCTCCACAGCTACATGAAAAAATCAACTAAAGAAGCCCCTGGATGAGGGATGACATGCTTACTCCACTAGAACATGAAGAGACACAATTCCTTGGCTTGAGAGGAACACAGGCTTCCACAGGAGTTTGGGAGAATTGGGGGAGCTGGCATTAGCATTTAGATGTAGCAAGTTGATCTCTCATGCATTTCTAGAGGCAAAAAACTATAAAGAGACCCCAGAAATCTCTGAAATGCAGGGGGTCAAGTTCAGCTGTGGATTGAGACACTGAATTTCAGGAAGTGTAGTTGTCTTTATGTGACACAGATGTCTATCTCCTAGGATGGAGACAGTACAATGGATGTTCTCTAGTGGCATATCCATCTCATCCTCAAAGGATGGTGCAGATGACAATCTCCAATCAGTTCCATCACCTGGACAGATGTCTTTAGGCATCTCTGACTTTGCTGTGGCTTCGTTAGGGTTTAGATCACCACTGATGATAATGAGAACCTAGATATAGAGCATACAGCCTGATATCTATGTCAGGATACCTGATGCTGTCTGTAACTTAAGCTTAATGCTCCCCACATGTGATAATTCACTTGTCTAAATATTGGTACCTACTCCTGATTCAGCTCTTTGGAGGTATCCATCTGGCTGCTACATGCCAGCATACAGCCCTATGCCCACAGCCCTGCCATTTCCACAAGCCTCACCTGCACATTTTGGACTCTGCATGATCTCTACAGTGATGTTGGATGTCTTTGTTCAGGCAGAGGTCTCCTGGCACCCCAGCAATTCTTTGCTCCACATATACCCTTGTACCCATTCCCTCAGGCTGCCACCAGTGCAATTGGAAAGCAAATGGTTGGATTCATCTCATGGTGTCGAGAGATTTCAAGTGTAGAAGCAGATTTCAGTTTCCAGAAAGAGCTTTCTAGGACCATTTTGGACATTCAGTATTACCTGAACTTTCTGCTAATTTCTTCAGTTAGGTATGATGCAGGACCTACAGAGGGATAGTTCTTGAAACAAGGTGAAATAACTTGGTAGATTTGAAATGGCAATAGGCATCCCTTTTTAGGTAACTGATTTTCATCCAAGATGTCCACCTCATATTCTTTTATACTCTACAGAGGGAAACAGGGCCTTAGAGACATGATAAAAATATCAAATCCACATATAAATGTCTGTTCTGCAAAGCTCAGATATTGACATGCACTGTAATTGTCTAAAGCAAGGGAAAATTAAGGTGGCTGGAGTTTCCTACTCAGTTTCACCTTAACTGTAAAGCAAGGATGTCACTCCAAAGTGAGGTTACATCTGCATTCTGTTTTCTGAGGAAAACCTGCTTAAGAAAAAAGACATAAAAAGTGTATATTTATAACATCAATACCTACAGCTTGTTCAAACCTAGGTGTACTTTAATGTGAAGGATTTTTAAAATGCAAAACATAGAATAAGAGTTTGCACAAGATGTTTTCAAAAGCAGCTCTAGATCTATTTACTTTGATAAGAGGAATAAAGATGTTTGAAGAGATGATAATGTAAGAATCACCTATGGTGTTTATGACTATATAAATATTACTGTTGAGCCAATTATGCACTGGAGAGGTTAATTACCTCTAAAATAGCTAATAAAGCTTAATAGTCTAAGATAGAGTGACATTTCTTATACTGACATTTTGCCATCGTGTTTCTTGAACTGTTGGTAAGGGTGAAAATTATTTCTGATCTCATTCCTCTAAAGTTTGTTTCTGTGGTGATGTTTAAGCAAGCATCATTAGTGAGGCATGAGGTGAGAATAGGTGTGAAACAGTGTATTTTTACACAGTAAATGGCAGGATTTCTGGATGTGAAGGGATTGTATTGCTTGAGTGTTATCACAGAATATCTCAAGATGGAAAAGACACAAAAGGATCTTTAAGTACAATTCCCTGCTCCTTGCAGGGTTGCCTAAATGTAAACCATGCTAGTAAAAGCATCATCCAGACATTCTTTGACTTCTGGTGCTGTGATCACTTTCCCATGGATCCTGTTCCCCTGGCAGACCATCCGAATTTTTCTTACAAACAACACAGCCATATCTGAGATGGTTTTCCTCAAGTTTTTCAGTTCTGTCTGTTTTCTGCAAAGCCATATAGAAGGTAATCTGAGGTTAACCCATTTTCATTTGTGAACCTAAGCAGAACATTTCTAATCTGTCAGAAACTGTTAACTTATAGAGGGGACTTCCATGACCTTCTCTGATTACAAGTTGGAGACCCTAATTTCATTTTGCTTCCCATCTAGCTGAGTGAGAGGAAAATTACAGATACAACCAGTAGGGAACAAGATCCTAAAAGGGAACAACAGTGGGAAAGAAATGTTAGCGTAATAAAAGTTGAGAAACACCACTACAATGCAGCTAATACAGTACACAGTAAAATTAGTATTTCTAAGAAAATCTTCACCCACTAAAGAACAGAAAAATCTCTTGACATTGGTTTTTTGGGGGTTTTTTTTGTGCTCTGAAAGAAGACCAATGAATGTGATTGATTCTCTTACAATTTATTGAAATATGTTCTCAGTCTGATTTATAAAAAGCATCACATTCTTTGATTTGGGCTGGAAACCTGAGTCTTAATTAATGCCAGTACATCTTGTTTAGACACATCCTGGGGCCAGAAAGCTCTTTTATATTTTATTTAAATGTTCCTTCTTTTGCTCATTGTCCTGTCTTGTCTTCATGACTTTAATGAAACACTTGGATGCCCCAGTAGAGATAATAAATTGTATGACATTTGCAAATGCCAGTTTAATAAACATCTTGGAGAGATCTTGGGTATTGTCATTGGCTTGCCTTAACATTAGAAGAGTGAAAAGCAGCTGCTCTTTACCAATTACAGCCTATGAACAGATATAACCTGATGGACAGCAGATATACTATTCTCCTGACTGTCAGGTAATACAGCTTACCTAGCTAGACAGTTTCCTTTTCCACCAAAATTACTGTACATAAATCTTACAGAGTTCATCTTTCTTCTCCAATTACTTCTTCCAAGCACTGTAGGTTTTTTCTGTAGGCTTTCATAAATCTTAGTTTTTAATACTGGCATCTTTTTGGCAGTTAATTTTTTTTCTTTATTTTCATTAAAAACAAAAATTGCAGATTTTTTCCCCCCTTAAACCTATTTTTCCTTATTTTTTCTCATATCTCTCTGATGCACCAGAGCAAAATTTGACTTCTCCAGCCTGGGCTGCTCAGGTGTAGGTACAAGCAGCACAGCTACCTCTTTAGGGTCTAAGAATGAGATTCAGCCTCTCTGTTTACATTAATTCCATTCCTTGGACTGCAAAGGTGATTCTAACTTCCCATAGTAAAACATGACAGACTGAAAAGTCAAAGCTGCTCATCAGAATAAACACCACGTTGTAATAATTTTATTAGACAATATCACAAATCAAAGACCTTTTACAAGATAGCTGCCTCTGAATGCTTAGAGAGGGAAGATGAAGTATTGAAACAAAATTTCACCATACCTTCAACTTCCCAGGTGGGACTGGATCTTGGAACAAGCAAGTTCGATGCTATTGATTTCAATGGCTTTACAGACAAAAAAACCTATTGTGCTTTTCCCCCTGTGTCTAGAAAAATGTTTCTTTTCAGGAGAAAATGTGTTCATAGGAATCAGGATAAATTTTACTAAAACGGCTGTGGGTAAATGCAGAAATTCAACGCGTTAAAGAAACAAAAACACTTGTTATATCATGTTAATTATGTGGAACATTTTGTCTTTGAAAAAGTCTGGCACTCCACTTCTGTGGCTCAAACCAAATGCTGGGAAATAACAATATTTTACAGGAGCCTGCTGTGAGTGTACTGAGTCCAAATAGTAAATTCAGGGAGAGAATGCAAAATCTGTATTTTAGACTCCTAACTGTGATCTACAAACTGCCTCCCTAAAAGCTCTTTTGGCTTTTATTTATCATCCAAGTTAGACGATGTAGGGGGTTTTTTGTTTGTTTGTTTGTTTGGGTTCTTTGGATGCTGTTTGTTTTTGATTCTTTTAACATTTTCTTTATGTGACTACACAGTTACTTTCTGTTAACTGGGGTGACTTGTTTCCATCATGTTCTTAACTTTGGATTCCCTTGTGATATTCATTGATGAAAAGACAAAGCAGGAACACAGAACTCTGTAAGTTTTCCGTGTTAGAAAAATCCCTCAGTTCATGAATGGCAGAAATGTCTGGAGACATAAAATCTAAGCAGACTAATTAACATATATGTTTTGTAGCATTTTGCCTCATTTCTCTTTAGAAAAGCAAACAGCTTTGTTTTGCCTCTGGAATGAATGTAATAATTTTGCTCAAGAGTTGCAAAGACTAGGCAATTAAAATGCATTCAATTTGAATTTTTTTTTTTTTTTTTTTTTTGTATGAAGATTTGCATCTTCCAAGGTTGGAATTGAAGAATCTGTCTGCAAAGTAGATTCAACTCCTTTTTAACTTAAACGAAGAGAAAAATCTCTGCAGAGGATGTTCTCATTGAATTCAAGGAGGGAATAAAACCTGTGTGTCCCTAGTACCTTCCCAAAAACATTACATTCTGCATCCAGAAAACTTCCCAGAGTGGCAAGAAAAAGCAGAATCATGTTTTATGAGAGTAACTGTTTGAAGCTTAAAAACCATGAAGCTTTAGAGTTTGCAGTTAGGTGGCACAGGCACTCCTGTAGGCTTGGGGAATATGGGGCACAGCAGCCCAAGCTGGATGTGCACAGAATCAGATCTTACCTCCCCGCTTGGTTTTAGCATCTTGTGGATATAAATGCACCATTTAACGTTGGACCTGAGTGAAGAATTAATGATAATGCCCTCTCTGTGGGCTGCTAGCTCAAACACAGAGAGATACAGCTGTCAGGCTACAACCAGTTCCAGTTCTCACTCCATATTGCTGAAAGTCTTTTCTTTGTGAAAAGCAGTACGCAGAAAGAGGTAGCTCATTTTGATCCCCTCCCATCTTTTCAAGGCACAGTTTGAGTCACTAATGAATACAGGTCTTCTATAGGAATAAGGAAATGTCTCTACCCAATAGGACTTATGTATTCCTCTTCCCATCATCAGTGTCAGAATTATAGCAAGAAACCCAAAATCATTGTTTTATAGCTCTTTATGAGCGCCTTTCTTCGTTTCATCTCCACAGCCACCTAAGTTTGTACTGAATTCTCACTGTGCAGAGGAAAGACAGGATACAATTCAATAGATATCTTGATCTTCTAGGTCCCATTTCATTTTCCTGCAACTTCCTCTTCACATCTCCCAAAGAAAGCACTAATAATTCAAATAATGATTTTGTGACTATTTAATAGGTCATGAGCTTAGATAAAAGGTATTAAGCTCTTTGAATTTTTGTGTCTTGTGGAGAGGATCAGGGGACTTGCTTTGGCACTCTGGCACTTGTCAACTTTTTAGGATTATTGGCATCAACTCTCAGATTAGTAGTCTACACCATTTGCTACAGACCACTTAGTGTACTGCTCCTGTCAGAAAGTATAGTACTGCACAATACCCAGTCTTTTGCTCCTACTTTGCCTTTCTCCTTCCTTTTTTGACAGGACACACAGTGTTCTGTCTTCTGCCAGCTCACCATCCTTTCTCCTTTCTGTGCTGTCATGTCTTTCCAATTCCTGTCTGCTCAGTTCCTCTGCTCACTTTCCATGGTCATCTCAGCTCACTTCCCTGTGTCCTGTCACTCCTTGTTTCTGCTACATCTTCCCACTTAGTAAAAAGGGGATTTTGTGGGGAAGTTGAAATAGCTGTAGCTTAGATATTGCCTTAAGTGATGCCTTAATACTGTGAGCCTATTGTTTGTCAACATCTGCAGTTTTCCAAGTCCACAAACTGCCATGTTCCACACCCCCTAAATTCCTATATACATTGAAGATTTTCTTTATGTGTACACACGCTTATTTTTCACCCTTTTTCTTCTTGGAATACAGATTTATGTATTCAAATATGTTCCTAACCAAAGGCAAGAAACAAATACAAATTAAAAAACCAGTAGATTCTCATGGGATCACTTTGCTATAGGAGCAGGACATTAAGACAATGTCCACTATTACAAAAATTATAAGATTTGGAAATCTGGCAATGTAGTTAAAGCATTGAGCTAATGTGACTATTCTTTCTTTTTTTTTTTTTTTCTTTTAATTTTTAATTTGTTGTGAAAGTGAAATGAATAAAATTGAAATATAAATTTTAAATAAGGAGAAATTTAATCTGAGACATAAGGTTTAGCTCTGATTGTGGTGTGTGGATCTTGAAAGTGTCTTGAATAAATATTCCTGTGTAACCTACTTTAGGTTACCCTGCCTTGGCAAAGGGGTTGGACTCTTCAGAGGTCCCTTCCAACCATAACGATTCTGAGATTCTGTGAATATGAATTAACCACTGTTCCCATTGCTATGTTAATGTGACATGCAGATAGAGCACTTCATTGTGACATGGCAGCACTTCTGTACAATCTCATATAATAATATTTTTTCTTATAAAAGCGACTTTGATGTTTGGATGCTATTTTTACAATTATTCATCAGCTTTTCTTCATACTGATTACACTTAATACATACCAAAATTGTTTCCAGGCAAGTACTAATTAAATCTATCTTTATGGACAAATAGGAGAACAGAAAGAAAACCAGTCTGAGTAGAGAGTTTTGCCTTTAACCCTTTCATATATACATCTGGGAAATGTCTTCAGGGTTTCATGAGGAAAATTTGATAGCACTTGTCTGTATTGCTTTATTGTTGGAAGCACATTAACTGATTATAATGCCCTAACAATATAAGAACACCAGAGTTAATATCCCTACTTAAGTGGAGGAAAAACAGCTCAGTGTCTTCATCAATGAGCATATCCTTAGGTCACACTCAGTTCAACAGGTCTTACACACAGAGTATCTTGAATTAGGTAGGTATAAAAAGATATCCCAAATGAAGGGGACTATTTGCTTCTTCTTTGTGCTTCTGATCACAAAATTCATATTGGCAGTGGCTTTGCTCCAAAGCTATGTTAGTGTGAGAAAAGTGATTTCAGCCATAGGAGCAGCCAGGTTTTCTCTGTGCATGCATGTCTTATTGATGCCATGGCTGCATTGATATGGATAAATTGGCTTGGACCATCAAATTTGCCTGAAGCAGACCAGTCCTACAAGACTTGGACAGCCTAGAGATTTTTTAAGACACATTGTTATGGCTGACTCTGATTCTGTCTGCCTTTTAGACTGTTGCTTATGCTTAGATCAGTGAATAATTGGCAGTGGACAGGTGGTCACTGCAAGTTTACAAGGAACCTTAAAATGAGACACCTGAATTTAAATGCTGCTGGTGTTTTAAGACTTGTGGGTATTCACTAGAGATAAAATGGAAATACATGGAAAATATAAAACCTTTGCAATTTTCTATCCTTGAGTGGAAAAAAAGTATTTATTTTGACCTTTAATTCATTCATACAGCTAAACCCAAAATGAAGTAAAATCTTAAAAGGCCTTAGCCTTGACACAGACCATTTGAATTACATTATGGGTATACATGTGTTTAAGGATTTTATTACAATGGAATGACAGCATGTGGTAGGATTAGACCAATATTTCTCCAGGCTACAAATGTAAGACTCACCTTGGCAAGGTCATGATATAAAAATGAAACCTCAACAAGTTTTTCTAAACAAATGAGATGAAACTGTAAAGTGGAATCAGAAACTAGTTTTACTTAGCATGTGTCAGTGTTATGATCTGAGAGAAATATAAGTACATGTGAGGACTGTGTAAGGTAATAGGAAATAGGTCCGGAAGTTTGAATAATTTATTTAATTTTTAAAAAAGAGGTGAAATTATGGATGCTTCTCATATAATTATTTTTTTATTTGATGTGCCAATTATTGCTCGAGTAATTAAATAAACAACCAGCTAAAAGCTTTTAACATACTGAACACTACTTATATATCTACCTTTTTTAGTTTTTCCTCTGCTACAGATAATTAATCTTTTAACTTTCTTTGGAGAGACAAACGCAGTAAACTTTAAGATTTCTTTTTGTTTCCCCAGCCTGAAGCTTACATTCTCATTCTGATAAAACTAAGTTACCTTCAGATATGTATGATTCTCTAATTACCACAGATATATCATATTTTCTTCTTCTTCTTCTTCTTCTTCTTTCTTTTTTCTTCTTCAACCAATAACTTTGTCTTTTCTATTTGGGCCTATGTGAACAACTCTTATCTAATATATTTGGGGTTGATGTAATTATCTGGAGAAAAAACAAAATAAATATGATCAATACATCTGATTCTGGCAGTGGGTATGGGACTAAGTCCTTGAAGATATACAGAACTCTTGAATAACCCCCTTTTGTCAATATACTCTTGTTCTCAGATAAAATCACCCTAACTCAGCCAAGGACCTGACAGTTATGAAGTCCCTCAGCTCTTAAAAATAGGGCTTTGGTGAGATAAAATTCATATGCAGAGCTTGTGCTGCCTCTGTGTACATAAACATATCTGTCTGGTAGGTTGAAAAGCCTCTGTTACTTTAAGGTTTTATTACCTGGAGTTCAGGTAGTCAGGAGAACTTGTACAGAAACAACCCTAGAGTAAGCCATATTAGCATTATTTATTAGCCAGACCTTAAAGTAAAATATCAAATACTACTGTGATGTGGCCAATGAAATCACAGCAGAAGAGTACTGGGATCCCCTTCTCTTTTATTATGTGTCTTTATATAGTCTATCAAATTTTCAGTGGCAAAACAAATAATTTACGTTATTTCAGATGCAAATGCCTTCATTTGCATGTGTGACTGTAAATCTGAAGGCAGTTTATTTGCATCTTGACAGTTAACCTCATCTTTAAACAGTTTACTGAACTGACTCCTGTGGAACCACATCAGTATTTGCTGCCCTCTGGATATGTAGATGTCCTGTACATGTCCTGTACTTGCTGAATGGATGGACACTGACTCATGGCAAATGTGTTATTGCAAAACATCAGTACACACAATACTTAAACAGGACAGGTCATTTAGTGATTATTTTTGCTGACGTGATTATGGACTTCTGAGTGGGCGCTGATTTAAATATTTGCCTCATTTGCTATAAAGATTATGAATTTACATAAATCGTCACTGGTATCTCTTTGCTTACCTTTCATACATTATTTTTAAAAGCTTCTCTGCATTAACCCTCAGTTATTTCAGAAAATATTTTCACCATCATTACACTCATATTAAAACAACACCTCAGTAGGAGTGCTCTGATGGCCTGCTGTCTTCACTAATTGTGTTCACAAGCATTGTGGCTTTCAATATTTTTGGGACATTTTCTCACATGTTTAAAAACAATGCAGGCCAATATCTGTTTATCATTAAATGGCTGAGATGGTTGAAACAAATTATTTAGTCCTTTTTAAAGTCATAGATGGCTGTATGGTAAAAAAAAAACAAACTTGTAAATTAATAGGAGTCCTGTTCTAACCAGGACAGGGTTCATTTTTACATAGGCAGGAGGTGGCATGGCCAGGACCCAGAGGTTATTCTGTACCACCTCCTGCCATTTCCTGGAGATGGGAAAAGGGGTTTTGGGTTGGAGTAATGTGGTGAATTTGATATTTTTGGGCTCTGCATGGAATAGTGGTGAGCACTTGAATATGGATCATTTGCCTCTCTTGTACACTTTTGCTATTTATATTGCTGCTGGATATTGTTAATTTTCTTACCTCCTTGCTCATTCCAGTAAACTATTTTAATCTCAATCCATGACCTTTACCTTTTGTACCTCCAATTTTCCTCTCCAGCCACCTGCAAGGGAAAGGAGAGGGAAATGGGGGAGTGAGCAAACAGTGAGTGGTTTGGAGTAGTTTCAGTGGGAACACTAAATTGGAGAATACAATTCCTAGACAGAAACAATAAATTAAAGGAAAGACTCAGAACTTACAAGAATAAACTACCTCATTTCTTTCCTATAATGTGCCACTTATCTTCAGCTGAGATGTTAAGAGGAATAATAATGAAACTACTAAAAAAAAAAAAAAAAAAAAAAGGCAATTTTGTTTAGCTTATTTTTCTTCCTGGATTTCTGCAAAACAATTTTTTTTCCAGTGAAAGAACCATGGCAATTTGTCCTCTGAAACTTATTCTGGTCTCTCCTGGTTCTTAAACATTGCAGCACTGCATATGTAGCTTTTAAAGAAGATATCATTTGACTCCGTTTATTGATGAGTTTTCTTGAGTCTATTCCAAAGCTGTAGTAGAAATGTGACTCTAAACTAGGTTGAAATAGATTGATAGTTAAAATAAATCAGAATTAAGATGATTTATTATTTTTAACTTTACATTTGGCAGTGTAAAATTAATTCTAAGATTAGATTAAATATTTTAAAGTCGATTATAGGAATATAATAATTTGGGAAATGACCTTTTATTAGCTTAAAGCTACAGCTCTAATGTATTTTGTCTCCAGATTATCCCTACATAAATGATTGCTTAATTCAATAATTTTTTTTACATTAGTATGCCTGTCTGCTGCCAGCCTGTGCAGGTTGGTTATGTTTTCAAAAGAGTAATTAAATTATTGATACTGGTGTGAATAATCAAATGGCCCTACATTGTATACATCACTTAATGGAAAAAGATGCTATTCAAGCCAGCAAAAATGCTGAGACCTACAAGAGTGTACTGAGAGATGGAAAGCTGAATAGTTCATCCTTGCAAGGGAAAGAAGGCTATTACTTTGAGAAATTACATCCCTCCTTTCACTGTCTCTACTGATGCAGCTCCTATTAAAATCAAAGGAAAGCCTTCTATTGGCTTCAGTGAGAGCAGACTGGAGCTTTGTAATACCTGTGAGTCTCTGAAATAGAGTAAATCTTCCTCTCTCATTACTTTAGTGCTGACTGATTTGTAAGTCCCGAGTTCTACTGTCATCTTCCATGCCATGCAACCCAAAATATCACCAGAGCACTTGCACTAGCTCCAAGCCAGTATCCAAGCTCAGCATCTCAAGACAAGTTTGTGCTATGGGCAAAATGCCAGATGGGGACATAAGGGACAAGATTTATGGTGTTTTTTAGTGTAATTCAAGCCACAATTTCCAAGAACTGGAGGCAGGAGACAGAATGAAGCAAGGGTAGGTCTAAGTAGCAAGTCCATTTTTTTTTTTCATTAAAGAGATCAAGCAGAATAAAAATAAGAACCAGACTGCAGGTGGATTATTGCTGATGGATAAGGAGAAAGAAAAGAGAAAAGAGAACTTGTTAGTATAGGCTCATCTTTATATAAAGAAACTACTTGCAAGTTCCAATATAGCACTTTAAATATACACAATATAGTCAATCAGTTCCAGATGGAATAAATCCATTTATTCTCAGGTTTGCAAACCTTAACTGATGTGTACTTTTTTTGTTGAGCCATGTACTAAAAAGGAAACATTTTCAAGACAGTAAGAGTCACAGATTGCATAGAAGAAAAACAGAATATTACAAGTTATTGCTAGTTATCCAGAAAATGAAACAGCAAAATGAACCATTTTGGGGAGGAGTAATGATTACAACTCTCCGACCTATTGCAACAATATGAAGTTAATTCAGCACTGAATTTTAATTCCTTGAGAAAAGGTAAGTGGAGTGGGAAATATAAATTATTCACTCAAAATATGCATGCATATTCTTTCTGCACTGCATTGTCAGCTAGTGCAACAGGCAGAGTCTATTACATCCTCCTAAGTGTCCCTCAAACAGCAGGTTTTAACAAGTTAATCTATTTCGATGGAAGTACCTTTCATGAAGACTTTTTATAAGAATAAAGAACCAGGATCAGAGGAGATTGCCTCCTATTGTACTTGGCAGAGAGTTGGACTCAATAATAGGAAAAAAATATTCACTGAAAAGGTGGTCAGACATTGGAACAGGCTGACCAGGGAAGTGCTGGAATCACCATCCCTGGAAGGGTTAAACAGGTGTGTGGATGTGTCACTTGAACAGATGGTTTAGTGCTAAATACAGTGGTGCTGGGTAAACAGCTGGACTCAATGATCTTAAGGGTCTTTTCCAAACTTGATGATTCTATGATTCCATGGCAGAAGGCTTTTTAATTTAAGTTTTCTTCCTACCCAATTATTTCAAAATTCATTATTTGAGACAAAGGAGGAATTTAATAAATTAAAATACTTGCAAGAGTAAGAGCTGAAAAAGTGAGCTCCTTGGGCTTGAAACCTGACATCTAGAAATTTCAGAGATGCCTAATGTTGAATCCACTTGTTTCTTCTGTATTTTCTACCAGGTAATAGAGCAACCTGAAGTTGCTCAGTGCTCTTGTCTAGAGAACCTGGGCATACAGACTTGGTATTTAGGTTGCCATAAATAAGTGGGATGTTCAAAAACTTGATTTTTTCAGCTCTCATTCTTTCCTGAGCTCTTTTGTGGAGGTAACCCTATACAGTATAGTGCTATTGTTCACATTGTTTGTATTAAGATAAATACATGAAATCTTAGAAAACATACTTGTGAGTCACTGCATCTGTTTTCTGATTTTTATACTCATTTTATAAGTCAATAAATTGGAAACAATTTCAACAACAACAACAAAAAGGAATAAATGGATCACTTATATGGAAATTTCAGTTAAAAAAAAAGAAGATATGTGAATGCATAGTGTAGTCAATTAGGAAATATTATGCTAATTACTGTAAAGAAAACAGCTGTTCATACTCTTTAGATTATTAACACCTTCTACTCTCCAGCAGGGAAGCAACCCATGCAATGCTAATCTTCCATGTGCAAACAACTGCTGCTCCTTCTTAGGGAAGTGGATAATATATTCTCCTCTCTGACGAGAACAATAGGTGAGCAACAGCAGGCAGAACAGAAGTTTTATGACTTTCAAGATTTTGTTAATGTCATTGATGCTGCAAACTGTACAATACATATGCTACCACTAGAAGACCAATGTGTTTCTTATAAAGCAAAAATCACATCCATCCTTTTATATGTAAATAAACTACTAGATTAGGCCAGCTGTTACTTTTTTCTCTTTTACTTTATCTGAATAAAAATGGCAAACCCAATGTTATTTCTGAAGTGGCTTTGTGAAAAGGTTGATTTTTCACTTTATAAATCAAATCTGTAGCCAAATTATTATGGCGTTCACTCCTTATTTTCTTGATTATCATTTCAGCATACTAACACCTTAAATGTTCTGCCCATGTTACAGAGCAGGATAAAAAAATATGTTATCCTTCCCTACCACAGAAAATTGCCTGTGATCTGGGAAAATACTGGAATAATGTTTTAACTTAAAAAAAAAAAAAACTTGAATAGTAAAAAAGACCCCACTCTAAATCTCTGCAATGTAGGATTTGGAAGAAATGTGAAGTCCAAGAAAAAAATACAAACAAGTTACACAATTAGAAAGTTCATGGGGTCTCTGCTCTATTACACTTAGAGTTTAATTAAAGTGAATTGAGACATTTGAAAGCCATGACAGTGAAGAGCAAACAAACCTGAAAACATCTAACAGTGAAGGCAATGAGCTTGTCACAGGATGAAGCCATCCCTCAGTGCTCTGTTGTGCTCTTCCTTGAATGAATCACAAGCAAGCAAGGTGCTCTGGATGCTTGCTTTGGCAAAGCTGTGGGCAAGTGCCTGTTGGTTTTGCTGATAACCACAGGATTAACAGGTTGTGACCCCCATTCCCCTTCACTCCTTGCACTAAAATGAATGTCCAAAATGGAGGTTTCCCACATATTTATTATATGGGCAAGTCCTACCTGATACCATCCTGCCAAATTGCTCTCTATCTGCTGTTCTCCCCCCTGCCCTCTTGGAGAGCTGTTCAGGTGCCTGTGTTATCCTGCAGCATTTTGCTTGTCCTGGGGCACCCCAAGAGCAGCTGTGCCAACAAAAATCAGGAGCAGTATCTCTTGAAAACAGTATGACTTTCTCAACAGAATGTTTTTTATTTATTTGCATTGCTCACAAACTTTCCAGGTTCTCTGGTACTTTGGTCAGCCTCACAGCTAAGGAACATCCTTAACAGGGTGAGTCACCCTCGATGAATCAGCTCTGCACCACTCTGAAGCACTGAGGTGCATTTTGCATCACTCCAGCTGAGGTCTGAGGTCAAAGGACTGCCAAGCCACAAATCATCCCCTCCCCTTACCCAGCATTCATGTACAGAGGGACACAATAATGTGTGCCTATCTATCTTTTTCCTCCCTAGTTAGTACTCAGGCTTTGTTATCTCAGAGAGATAAGTGCATCAGGCCATTTGCTTGTGTGGATAATTAGCTGTTCCAGAGCTCATCTCAAACAAGAAGTCACTTTACTTCACTCTTCATGGGAAACCAGGAAATGAGAAAGGATTTATTTCCTGAGATTTTCTTTTCTGAGGTCTGGAAAAAAAATGCCTTCACATTCTCTGTGGCATAGTACAGGTATCAGACACAGACAAGCTGATGGCTGGCAGCAGCACATGAGAGTTTACAGATCTTGAAAGACCCTTTTCATAGAGTACAAGGACTCTTGATCTCTAAGTGTAAGAAATTAGACAAGGAGGGCTCAGCATGGCTAAGTCAAGACCTGTTCATCAGACTTAAGGCCAAGAAGGAAATGCACAGGCAGGGGAACCAGGGGCAGGTATCCTGGGAAGAGGATGGGTGTAGAAACAGAGTCAGGAAGCTGGAGCTGGACTTGGCAAGGATGCAAATAATAACAGTTATGTCAGCCAGAAAGAGAAGGACAAAGAGGGTACCCCCTCCACAGTGAGTATCAGTGGCACACTGGTAACAATGGAGAAGGCTGAGGGACTCAACACTTTTGCCTCAGTCTTCAATGGTAATCCCTCCTCCCACACCTCTCAAGTGGATGGTCTGCAAGGCAGGGACAGGGGGAAGGGAAAGTTCCTCACTCTGTAAGAGATCATGAAGAGAGTTTCATGATGATGTGAAGAACCTGATTTTATATATAAATCTATGAGATAAAATGAGATGCATCCCAGAGTTCCTGAGGGAATTGGATGATGTAATTGCCACTCTCCATGATATCTGAAAAGTTATGTCAGTCAGGTGAAGTCCCAGGGGACCAGAAAAAGGTAAACACTAAATCCATTTTTAAAAGGGTAGAAAGGAGGGCCCTGGTAACTAAGGACCTGTCAGCCTCAACTCTGTGCCTTGGAAGACCACAGAACAGACCCTCCTAGAATAAGGCACATAGAGAACAGGGAGATCATTCAAGACAATTAGCACAGCATTAACAAGGGACAGTCTTGTCTGACTAACCTAGTGATCTTCTATGATGAAGTGACTAAACCAGTGGACAAGGGAAGGGCTCTGACAAGGGATATGTCACCTACCTGTCATCTTTTGTAATGCCTTTTACATGACCCCCTACAACAACCTACTCTCTGAATTGGAAAGATATAGATTTAATTGGTGGACTGTTTAGTGGATGAGGAATTGATGGTTACATCCAGAGGAGAATTGTCAATGGCTTGTTGCAGCAGACCTCTCACTAGGTGTAGAAATGAGCCAAGATATAGACTCTCATTCAACAAAATGAGAAGGGTCTCAGTTTATTCTTCTTCACAATTTTGCCATTCTGACTCTGACTACAGCAAGCTCCTACTGCTGGGTCCCACTGCAAACTCTGACTGTGGCTCTTTCCTGCTGGACTGTGACTGCAAGTGTTGGTTTGCAGACTCTGACCACAGCTTTCACCAGCTCAGCTGTGACTGCAGCTCCAACAGCAGCTCTGGCTCCATCAGACCCAGACTGACCTCACAGCAGATCTTTTACTGCAGCAACTCTCTTCCTCATTTTGCTCTTCTTTGCATCTCTCTGGAGTATGCCTTCTTCCTCAGGGGTCCTCCTTCTCCATGCTCTCTGCCTCTAAGATCCTCTCAACCCTTCCAGCCCACCCCCTTTTATCATACAGCTGTGACCCGTTAAGGGCAAGGCTGTTCCTCTTCTTTGGTAATTAGTACAATTGTGACTTATCAGGGGTGAGGTCACCTGTAATTTCTTCTGCACCCACAGGTGGCTCAATATCTGGATGGAGATCAGTGACAAGAAGTGTCCCTCAGGGGTCTGTGCTGGGACCAGTAGTGTTTATTATCTTCATCAATGACATAAAGGAACTGAGTGCACCCTCAGCAAACCTGCAGATGACACCATGTTGAGGAGTGAGACTGAAGGACAGGATGCTGTCTAGAGGGACCTGAACAAGCTTGGAATGGGTCTATGGGAAAGTCATGAAGTTTAAAAAATTAAACTGCAGGGTCCTACAACCAGTTTGGAAAAACCATCATCATCAATACAGGCTGGAGGATGAACAGAACAGGAGCAAGAAAGACTTGGGGGTGTTGGTGGATGAGAGGCTGAATGTGACCCAGCAACGTGCACTCACAGCCCAGAAAGCCAAACATGTCCTGGGCTGCCTCCAAAGCACCGTGGCCAGCAGAGCAAGGAGGGGATTCTTCCCCTCTGCTCTGCTCTGGTGAGACCCCACCTGCAGTGCTGCATCCACCTCTGGGGTCCCCAGCTCCAGAAAGAAACAGACCTTTTGAGGCAAGTCCAGAGAAGGGCCACAAGAACGATTAGAGGAATGGAGCATCCCTCTTATGAGGAAAGGCTGAGAGAACTGGGATTGTTCAGCCTGGAGAAGACTTCACTGTGACCTTGTTGCATTCTTTCACTACCTGAAAGGGGCTTATAAGAAAGATAGGGACATTTTTTAGGGTATATTGTGATAGGACAGGGACTTAAAAAAAGAAAAGTGAAGCAAAGGTCAATTTAGATAAGAAAAAAGGAAGACATTTTTTACTGTGAGGGTGCTGAAAGACAGGAACAGGTTGCCCTGTAAGGTGGTAGATACATCATCTCTGGAAACATTCAGGGCCTGGCTGGATAGGGCTCTGAGAAACCTGACCTAACAGAAGGTACTCCTGCTTATTGCAGGGGGATTGTTCTGGATGACCTCTAAAGGTCCCTTCCAACCAAATAGTTCCATGATTCTAGGCTGACTTTACCAAGCCAAGCTCCATTTCTGGGACATCCAAATCAACTCCAGTGCATATTTCCTGATAAAAGGCTTGATCTGACAGACATTATTTTCACTGTTTCTTAAGTGTTTCCAGCATAGAACCCCAAGCTACTTCCCTGTGGATTCCTTCTCAGACAATGGGTGCTTTTAGAGTAAAAGCCATTTTGGCAAATTGGAAGTACTTAATTTAGGATGAAGTGAAGTGAACCACAGAAACAGTTCCACACACAATAAGGGGAGAAAAGAGTAACTCACTGAGATGCAAAGACTGTATTGTGTTAGATTAATACTGTCTTCTGCATTTAACTTGCAGCAAACTTTTTTCTAATTTAGTTGAATGTTAAAATACAGTGCAAGTGCATCAGCTTATAACTCTATTTTAGCAACATATTGTGTATTAAAAACATTTTTAATGAATAAAAATTTTCACAGAGGTCAAATTTTGTGAAGTATTATCTTAAAATCCCCAGTCAATTTTTTTTTTAAATCGAAAGTGAAATTAGAAACCCTGCCTCCTATGGTTTTACTAAAGGACAATTTTATGTTAGAAACCTCTGCAAGGTCTATTTTGTTCTAGACATCTGAAGTTCTGATAGAAATAGTTTGAAATTAACCCAGTCTTAGGAGCTTGCTTGGATATTAAAAATATTCAAAATTCCATTTGATTTCCTAGTTTCTGTGCCAAGGATTATGTGGTGCCTGATTTTTGAGTCTAGCTCTTCCCTAGCAATTACTGTTTTAACTGGAGTATAAAATTAGACATCTCCAAAATTTGTATCTATTGATTACAGTAGTGAAAAGGAAAAGAGACAGATAGCTCTTGAATAAAAATTCATCTGTAAATATGATATAAACAAGAGGCATGTGAACAAAATAATGTTTACTGTACAGAAGGCCAAAATAATGTAACGCTACTCATATTTCACATTTAGGAAGTATTTAAAATAGAAATTATTTTTTATATACACTAGGAATGTCTTTAATCTATACTAAATCTAGAAGCATATAAGGGATCTTTTCTACCTAAAGGAAAACACTGTGGATAAAATGCTAATATAATTCAAGGTCTTCCTTATAATTTAATCTATGGTGTTTTTTGACATTTTTAGGTAAGTATCCAGATACTTTCTAATGGATATATACATATTTTTTTCACTTTTAATGGTGGAAAATTGGAACATTGGATAAAAAAGAAAATCAATGTAGAAGGTTATATTTATGGAAAAGTTATGCTATATACAACTTTCCTTTTTTTGGTAATCATTCAAGTAACAAATTGCACACATTTGATGTAAATCTTTGCATGATCACCCTAACACAAGGCAAACATCCTATCCTTCCATCCTTTTTGCTGAACTTGTGTTCTAATGAAAACCATCTTATTAAATGTTGTGTTCTACATGTCAGGTGGTGGTTTTACCAGGAGATTTGCACTGAAACAAAAGCTTGACAAGAAATCTTGCAGAATAGAGAATGTGGGGAGCTCTGTATGAATCAACATTTTGTCTGTTTCCTTATCCAGCAGGATCTGAAAAAAATATTCCCAGGTTAGCAAAGCTGATATGTATTGTTTTTGTAACTCTACATTTATTTTACTTTTGTTTAGCTTGGGATTTCCCATTCATGTATATGAAGCCTATTTTTCTGATGTGCATGATAGCATTCTGCTGTTCCATGGGAAATTGGCTAAATGTCTTGAGAAGCCTGGGATGGTTTCCAATATTTGACATAATTAGGAGCATCTCAAGTTATGGTGGTTTTTTGCATCAGTGAAAAACAGGAAAAAATATTTGCTTTTAGTGCTTGCTTATTTAATAATCAACTCTGCTAAATTGCAGTGGGGTTTTAAAAATTATTTTCTCTTCCCTTATTGTGCACTGCTCTTTTTTTTTCTGTATTTTTCTCTGCTGCACAAGGACATTGTAGCATTTCCTGAAGGAGACTGCCACAAACTAGCTTGAAAAAGTCTTTCATAAAAGTAATTTAATCTTCTTTCTGTGATTTCATTGGATTTGGACAATTTCTGGAGAAACTGGTCATCTACTTGAAGGAAGTGGTTACTTTGATAGCACAACTAATGCTTCATTTAGTTTGCTGATTCACAGAAGGTGCAAGCTAATCAGAAGAAATGATTCATGAGGTACAGCTGAGAAAAGACAGAATCTTAATTGCCATTTTGTAGCTCTTTGCTCTTGTGTTTTAAACCTACAGAAGGAACTATCGCCCTGCAAACCTGCAGGGTTCTGGGGGACACCATGAGGAATAATTGTAAAGTTTTTGTGCTCAACTTCTTGCTTCATGGCTCTCCAGTCATGCCAAAACTAAATTTTACCATCCTTCCTTGACAAGTGAGAATGCAGAGAAACAGTCATTGTTGATTTTGTATGAGGTATGACCTCCAACTCCTCAGTCTAACAATATCCCCTTTACTTCTTGCAGGAGATGAGGAGCCAGAAAGCCTCCTGCCCACACTGAACCCGACTTTAGGCAGAGACATTTACTGACAGGTTCCATACATACATATACCACATGTGCATTGACTCTGCATTCCACCTTCCAGGATAGTTTACTGAGGCATAAAGGCTGTGAAGAGTTTTTCCAGACCTTGGCAAAGACCACACCACACCCAGTCTTCATCCTGGGAGTTCTGCAAACCTGAGGGACCCCACCTGGCTCATCATTTTGCTATGCAGAGCAGCTTTGGAAGCAAGGCTGTGTAGGTCCATGGAAGATAGATTAGCTAAATCTCCTCTTCCACACAGAGAAGTGAAACAGGACTCTAGGATAAAGCTTTTTCTTGTCTGGTTATTTAGATTCTGCTGCTTTAGTTAAGAGCATGAAGGAACAAATTGCATCTATATTCAGGCTAGGACATAATGGTCTGGATGGGTGGGTGATTACCTGGGTAGAAAACTGTTTGGATTATCAGTGGTTAATGTGTTGTGCCCTGTGTGGGTGCCTGTGGTGAGTACCGCAGAGATCTGTCCTGTTCAATGTCTTTGCAATGTCTTGGCAGAGGTGGTGGAATGCATTCCACTCGAGTTTGCAGGTGACAGAAAGTTGGGAAAGCATTTGATAAGCTCATGGGTAGGGCTGTCTTCTTGGTTGGAGGAAGATGCCAACAGAAACCTCACAAAATTAAACAAGGATAAATGCCAAGAACACAGCTGGATCCTGTGTTTATCTCCCCCAAATATGAAAGAGGAGGCTTAGTGGAGAACCCCAACCATCATGGGGCTGGAGTGCTTGCCCCACATGGAGAGCTGATTCTAGGAGTCATTTAGGAGCTGGAGCCATGATTCTCAAAGTGGTGGAAGACAGAACAGCCAAGGGCATAAGTTGAAACAAAAGAAGATAAAGTTTTTGCTGGGAGCAGAGTGAGGCAGTGGAGAGGCTCCTTTGATAGGCTGAATAGGGGCCATTCTTGGAAGTCCCAGCTGTGCAAAGTCCTTAGCAGCCTGGTCTGACCTCATAGTTTGTACTCATACTCACAGTGCTTTGGCAGGATTTAAAACCAGTTGGTATCCCAATGTCCCTTCCAACCTGAATTTTCCTATCAGTGTTATGACCTGCTTTCAGCTGCTTCCGTTTCTGGACTGTTTTTGTAACCAAGATTTCCTGGGCTGAAGCTTTTCCAGAATGTTTAGAAAGGAATCAATTTTGATTCAGATTGTTTCTCACTATCATTCTCTGTGAAAAAAGTGTCCTCTGTCATTGGATGAAGAAGAAAATTGGAAAGTAAAATCACCTGCCTGTTAAGAATATGCAACATAGATTCCTACATCTGGACTTCTTTTCTAGACTCACACTGTAACTGATAGAGAGAAATTTCATTTTTGGAATGACATTAATCTCATCTGAAGGCAGATGTCTAAAATATGTTTTTTGAGTCATGCACATATTTATATAACATGTTTCTCCACTGGCTCTATTGGAGCTTCAGGTGAATAGCTGAGTTGTAGCTGCCTATAATATAGCTGCCCACAGAGTTAAATGAGATCATTGCTATCTGAAACGCCAGCAACTACCCACCACCCTTCCTATCTGCTCTGCACACCAAGAGCTGTATGACAGGTGGAGACCAGCTATCTCCTGAGATTGTCTTTGTAAAGCCCTATGGGAATAATTCAAGGGTGGCATGAATCTGTGGGCAAAAATGGCTTTTTCCATGGCACAGAAACCACAAAGGACTGACAGAGCTTCAGAAAAAATTTGATCTTGATAACAAAAATGACGATTCTTGCATGTCTGTCTTCATGATGTGAATCTGGTAGAAATAGTGCAGCCTTTCCCCTGCTTTATATTCGGTAGATGACAGCACAAATATGAGGAAATTGGCATTGCAATTATGTACCTTAATCCTACCAGTTGAATGATCCCAAATAAGTCCTGCTTGCAGAAGGAGAAGGAGCTTGTAACTGATCTACTTCACAGTTCAATGTATTAGGTTTGTGTGCTGCTCCTCTGAGTACTTTCAGTATATGAAAGAACTGTATGCCAGGGAGCCTGACCAGGGCTGTGAAATTTCAGGAGGGGGAGATGAAGACAGTTTTAAGACTGAGGCCTGAATAAGCCTTTATATCTCTTATACACAGATACACACACCTGCAGGATACCTGGGTCATTGGAATTAAACATGCTATCTCTGTCTGACCCGTCTGGTGATTAATGTGCAGAGACCTCTCACATCCCAAAGCACCAGCACACTAATCTGACCAATTTAGGCAAGTGACATCAGTTATATTGAGTCGTATTTTAGAGAAGCCTCAATTTTGCAGTTTTAGGACTCTGTTAATTTACTGCCTAAGTCCAGCAAGTTTAGAACAAAATTCATTTTGACTTTTGTAAAAACCATATAAGTTCCATTTCTGGTTAGAAGCTCTTCATAACTAGATTCAACCCTGTAAGTCAGAGCAAAAAATTTAATACTTTTGGTCGTGTTCCCATTCAGTCAATGGTAAAAACACAATTTTGTTCTTTATGTTCCTTTCAGCAAGAACTGTATGACTCATGAATTTACTTTTTATTACTTGATAATATTTTTCTGTCATTCCCTCCCCTCTCCCTGCTGTGTGGTTTTCTGTGAATGGTTTGTGGCACCCACAGCATTTGAAATCAGACTCATTCTGGCCAAGGATACATAGAGCTTTTCCTAATTGAATGAACATGTGATGATCAGTATGATGTGTACCTGAGAGGAAAAAAAAAATATTGAAGATGTCAGCAGGTAAGCAAGGAATATGGAACAGGTAGAGATTGAACAAATTTAAACCTTTTTCTTTTCTTGGTCCAAGTAAGACCACTAACAAAGTTTCTGACTCATTATAAGTAGAACTTAAATGTAATTTTTCAGAAGATTCAATGAATTAATTGCACGTGAACATAATAAAAATAAAAGGCATAATTCTGATTCTGTTGACAAGGAAGATTTTTGCCACTGATTTCTATGAAATCAGAGTTTTACATGATTTAAAAAATTTCAAAATGCAGCCAAAGGGGCACACACAGAGCACACATAGGAGGGAAAAATATCCTGTGGGTTGAATTAATTTCATGTGTGTGTGTGTAATGAAGGGTGCTGAATCCTGCAAAAGTAAATTATTTATTCACACAGTTTTGTGTGGGTAGAATTGGATTTTGAATAAATATTTCAAACTGTAGTTTATAAAGTGAAGATTGTGGAGCTCTGAACAGAGCTTGTTTTGATGCTTCTAATGCAGGAGACAAATTTTCATGGATTTGGGGAATGGAATGAAAAGAATTACGACAGCAGATGAAAGGTAATTAAACCTAAGGAGCGAAAGATGTAAAATGCAGTTATTGTGTCAAGTTCTCAAAGCTGCACACAACTGGGATGTGTGTGCTGTTCCTTAAACTGCAAATATCAAACGAAATAATTGGCCTTGTGATCACAATGGTAAGTATCTGAAAAACACACTTCTCTTTAGATTGAAAAATATTGAAAATATATAGAAATTGCTTCTCGATACTTAAACAAGGTGGCAGGGTTGCTTAAAAAAAATCTGTAAAGGAAACAAACTGAGAAGTTCCTTTTAGCTGTTAGCAGAAAGTTTATTCATGCTAGAATAAAGATCCTTCTTCCTTCTATATAATGTCTTCCTAACTCAGTTTTCAGGGGTATATTGAGGGAGAGCACTTAAGATCAAAACCAGCAAAAAAGACACATTTTTCATATTTTAATTTGATGATAATTCTGAAGAATTCTTTGTGTAGGACAAGGGCTAATGATTTTAAACTAAAAGAGGTTGATTTAGATTAGTTTCCCATAAATGTGGTTGATGCCCCAGCCCTGGAAATATCAAGGTCAGATTAGACAGGGCTCTGAGCAACCTGATCCAGTGAAAGATGTTCCTGTTCATTGCAGAGAGTTGCACTTTGGAAGGTTTACTCTAAACTAAACTTTTCTATCATTATATGAATTCCTGGCCTCAGCAGTGGGTTCTAAATTTAAGGTGGATTCAAAGGTCAATTGAAAAACTTTAGGTGTGAAAGTCCATTGCGATTAGTTCTGATTCAGCTACATGTAACTACAGATGTTGAGCCTGGTCTTGAAAAATATCTCTACTCTTCCTAAATATATAAAAAATACATTCTTTCCTTCTACTCTTCACTATGGGCTTGATACTGGACTAGACAGAACTTCAGCCTGACCCCACACAGCTCATGCTGTGGTTAATCTGTATGTGTTCAATGTGGTTTCCCTTTCTTTTAGATTGAAAAGATGGAATGGTTTAGATTTTGGCTAACCCTGGAGACTTTCACAGTATATCTTCTATGGATTTTCCAGCAGATTTGTTTGAGTTTGATAGGAATTCCACTAGAATAAAAAAACTGGGGCTCTAAGCTGAATGATTTTATTCAGCAGATCATGACAGCTACCTAAGTTCAAAGTCAATTGCAAACTAATAATTTGGTACACAAGAAAGACAAAGATCTTTACTTTCTATTGTCCTATGTGAAAACTAGTGTTTACTACTATCTAGTATTTTGCCTGTTCTATATAGAGTAGAGCTCTAGATCTTCTTGGGTACTAGGCTGGCACTGGGGGCGACTACTAGAAGGGATGAGAGTTTCAGCATTTTCTTTCCATTACAACAATCACTCCTTAATAATGAAATAATTGTCTCTGCTTACACCAAGCTTCAGACTGTGAAAGTAACAATGAAATAACTACATTTTGATCCTAATTTGAGAGCATGTTGAACCAATAATTTTCTTTAGCAGAACTGGAGTCCTGAGTTTTCACCTCTTTTCTTTTAAAAGGAAGTCTCCACAGTTTTCCTGTCACATCCTCAATGACTTTATCTGATCCCTTTATCTGCCAATAGCAAATACCTCTGTAGAGACCAGTCATGTCAAAATATTAGTCTAAACTTTTTAACACAGGGCTAAGCATTGTTTTCTAAAAGAGAAAATTAGATTCCTCATGGTCAGGTGTAAGCATCAAGGATCATGGAAATCTTTGTGCTTTGACACTAGATAGGTGTCTTCTGAAAGAATCCCTCTACTATTTATTCCCCTTCCAGCTGATGAAGAGGAACAGGCAATTTTAATGCCTGATTGGCTACAATTTTAGGTAACTCCAGGAAGAGTTCAGCAGCACAGTGTTTTGCTTTGACTAGGGGACTGGTCATCACTAGTTCCCATATAGTTGCTGTAATGTGGTCAGATGAATTCAGTACCTTCCTTAGAAATTGTTTCTGCCCTCCTTTCCACCTGTGATCCAACAAGCAGAGCCATCTGACTTGCTTTGGAAAAGCCAGGTAGTTTTATGAAGCAAGAAGATGCAGTGATCCAAAATCTTTGTCTTTTCATCAATTCAAACCAAAGCCATAGCAGTAAAGGAACAATGACAGCCTTATATTGATGAAAATCACATCCATCTCACCAGTGATAATTCCAGCTTGTTTCTTTCCTACCACAACCTGGGGAAAAAAAAGCTGGGAAAATTTGTTCACATATTGAAGTCAGTGGTATCTGTTTCTTTTCCCATGAGGTAAGTGATACTTTTAAATTAAAAGTTACATGTGTTATTTTTGTACTTCTCCCTTAGTAATTGATTCACTTTTTAAACAAAATTTATATTTTCAGATAATCAAACTATGCAGTTATCATGTGATTGTGGAACTGTATATGCACAGAAGAATACAGTAATTATTAGAAGTTTCCCTTTTAGGGTGAATAAAAAGTTTAACATAGGTAGGAAACCCATTAATTTTTTAATTTGAATAAACACCTCCTCCCCAGCTGCCTGATTAATTTAGTTTGTAGTGCTCTGGACCTCCTGGAGTCAGAAATAAAGGATCAGTGGGTACTGGGGGTACAAGTGACTTCCATATCTTCGTTTTTAGTATTTAACGAAATTCATCCATTCAAATGTACTAGCAAATATAAAAATTTACTCAGCACAAGCTGAGTTCCAGCAGCACTGGATTTTTTTCCTCCTACCGCATGACTAGCAGCTCAGAGGTCACTGTGCAGGACACAGAGAAGCTGCTGGACATTTCCAAATCCAGCTGCACACATTTGCAGCTATTTATGCTGAGAGATAAGAAGAAAATAAATTTCCTCTGGATAAACACATATTTTATGGAAACTGGAAATAATAGGTATAATTGGTGTTTGGGCTTAAAGAACCCATTGTTCTACCTGGAACAAGAGCTTTTTGAAAATCTTTTCCCTGGCAACCACAACACTCTCAACTCCACACTGCTCTCTGAAAAGTCCCAGGGTGCATTCCTGTTTTTTCCTGATCCTTTTTATCACAAATCCAGCCAGCAGCATGGCAAAGGGCAAGTTTAACATCCTTTTCAAAATAAACCACTGATACCCTAAAATTAACTACTGAAGCTGCCTCTGCCAAGTGAAGGTAGAGAGATGAAAGACTGAGAGGAGGAACATGAGATAGAGTTGTGGCTTTGATCTTCCTCATGCACTCAGATCAATTGCATGTGGATCAAGAGCGCCCCAATAACTGCACTGGCATATCCAGTTTGCCTATTGCACTGTGCCAGGACACCTTGTGGAGTCTGCCTTTTCTAGAGCAGGTCTGCTGGAGCAGTCCCCTCAAAGTCTGCATGAGAGCACATTAGAAAAGAAACCATTACACTGGCATTCCTGTCTCTCTCTGTGAGAAGACACACTCTGCTGACACCCTAAGTACTGTGTACAGCCAGAGGAAAACATCTTCTTCATAGCACCAAAGAAAGTAGATGATGTTGCTGTCTGCAGCGTGCTTATTCCTCTGCAATTCTTCTGTACTGGGTTGAAAGCAAAACCAGTGAGACACTCCAAGGCAGAAATACAATTTAATAGGAAAAAATAAAGAGAAAAATAAAATACATGCAATAGTACAAAAGAAAAGCCACTGACAGAGTCAGAATACAACCTGACACCCTGCTAGTTAGCGTGGTGGTAGCAGCCCAGATGAAGTGGTCTTGTCAAAGTAGTGATCATGTAGAAATCCTGGCAGTGATCCTGGTAGCTCTTGTCCTCTGGAAAACAGTGGGTAAGGGCTGCTTTGCTGTTCCAAATCTCAGGTTTTATCTAGGTAGGAAATGTTTGGCTCCTCCCCCTGGGTGGAGCATCTCCCAACAGGATGATGTGATTTCATCAGTCATGCAGTGGGACTCAATGGCCCATTAACAGAAGATATCTTCCTGGAGGAAGGGTGGGTCCTGGGAAAGATACAGAAAATTGCCCCATCTTGTTTTTAACAGATGGGCCATTAGCAGAGGATATCTCCCACAGAGACAAAAATCACTGCCCCTCCTGGTTTCAGCAGATGGTGATAGAATACATACTTTCTGGTACATCTTTATATTGTGACCTAGAACATCTTCCCATTAGCCTATGGAGGTTGGGGGCCTTTGCTTTACAGCATTAAAGAGTCACTGTTCACCCCACCACACCACGTGCTGCTCATCAATCACATTTGCTATAGGAAGATGGCTCTGTCCTGGCTTTTGCCACAGAATACTTGTCTAACTTCTCAGATATAGAATGAGTAATAATTTGTACTTTTGTGCTTTCAGAACTCCTCACCTAGTTCTTATTCAGCTGGCTTTCTCTGTGTTCTCCCAGGCAGCTGCTATGTTCTCCATCTGCCTGCCTTTGTTACCACTCCTTGCTGCTGCACTTGGCTTTGCTGATTCTCTCCCAAGATCTCTCATCCAAGATCCCTGACTCCTCCTGAGCTGGCTGCAACTTCCAGCTGCTGCTGTGATCTCTGATTGTCCTGCAATAAGTGCTGTGAGGGCTGCCTGCTTCATCTGGAGGGATTTCTCTGAAGAATAATTGTTTACCTGGAATCTGGCAAATGGCATTATTCAGGCAGCAATCTTTCTAGGCATTCTTATTTATCCAGGCTTTGGCACCATGTCAAAAAGCTATGTTGCTTGGTAGTATTTTCTCACTATTTTGTAAAGCTAAGTTATTGAGAATTATCAGTTATTAATGAAATTTTTCATTTTAGGTCAAGTGAAAATTGGGAAGTTTTAAATAGTCAAAGTTCTTTTTAATTCTGAAGACAATATTTTTTATTCTCCCTGCATTATCACTTGACACAAACTACGTTTCCTTAGTATTCTATATTTGGCCATGACATCATTTATGCATAGCTGGGAAAAAATGTCACCTTCTCAATAAAAAGTATCTGCAAATATTAAGGCAAAATTGGAAGTGAGTAATTAAAAGCCCAAACAAGAATGATTACTGAGAAAAGCAGTGCTGGTTCTTTTAATAATACAAAGGCTTTGTTCGGTAAGTAATACACAATGAAGTATATTTTTCCTCTCACAAGATACCACAGAAACAACTGCAAGTATTCAACTGGAACATGCAAAGGCTTGATAATGTGAACTAGGAAATGAGAAGATAAGGTGAAACAATTCATAGGTCTTGCTCAGCAGTAGAAGAAGGAGCTGAAAATGAAAGCAAAGAGCATTTATCTAGAGGATGCATATTAGGGCTTCCTGATATTTCTATGCTTGGAAAAAAAATGCAGATATAACATTATAGCTGCAGCTTTTATGCAAGATGGTAAGAGAAAAGTGAAAAGGACTTCTTTGGAAGGAACACTTGTCCACATTAAATGCTCCAAAATCTGAATCCTGAAGTCCTTTACATAGAGAAAGATGAATTATGTTACATATTCTTGTGTCTGAAACTGCAAAAATACCATTGGGGGGTTTTAACTTGTTTATGCATTTATAAATACCTAGTATTCATTGTGTTTCAGGAATGGGCAGGAAGTAAATTTTATGTTTATCAGTTTTACATTTCACATGGAAACAGGAAAGAAAAAAGTCTTCTGAAGTAGGAAAATATGTTTTTGAGAACAAAGAAGTGGGCACAGAGACTCCAAGACAAAAAAACCCCCTGCAGTATTTTTTTTATGATCACATAGTCATAGAATGGCTTGGGTAGGAAGGGACCTTAAAGATCATCTTGTTCCAACTCTCCTGCCATGGGCAAGGATTCATTCACTAGACCAGCTTGCTCAGGGTCCTGTCCAACCTGGCTTTGAACAATTCCAGGAAGGAAATATCCCCAGCCTCTCTCAGCAACCTGTTCCAGTGTTTCACCGCCCTGTAAGTAAAGAAACTAAACCCAGCCTCTTTCAGTTTAAAACTACTGCTCCTTGTTTTGTCCCTAACTGCCTGTTTTAGAGCTCCCTCTCCCTGTTTTTTTCTAAAACATCTCAAGGTACCTGCAAGGAGGTCCACTCTCAGTCTTCTCCACCGAACAACCCCAGCCCTCTCAGCCTGTCCCTGGAGAGGTGCTCCCACCCTCTGACCACCTTCCAGGTCCTCCTCTGAGCTTGCTCTAACAGACCCACAGTGTTTCAGGTGGGGTCTCATGAGAATGAGGGGGAGAATCACCTCCCTTGATTGCTACCCTTTCCTCTTTTGATTGACTATAATTCCCAAACAAAATTTTCCTTGAAACAGAAGAGTAAAATGACATTATTCCATTCTCTAAATAAAATATGTCATATGTTATAGCATTATACATCCAGAGAAGGAGACTCCAGCACACATTCTGCAGTAATACCCAGGTTTCTGTCCTCCAGAAATTTCACTAGACAAATGTGGAATGTGCAGGGTAGGCTGCAGGCTGTGCTCTCTAATCATGTGCTATGAGGACATTTTACAGATTGGACAGTAGCTGAAATAGGAATTAGAGTAAAACAGAAATCAGAAAGGCTGACTTGTGTACAGCAGGGGGAGACCTTAATGGCTGGTTTAAAACAGGGCCAGATATGCTCAGCCTGTGATGACTTAACATTTGACTAAGTCATATAACACTGAGTTGTTATTGACTGCTACTACTCATGCTGGAGTCCCCATCATTATCAGAATGTTCTTTGCAGAGCTGCTCCTTACCAACTAGTTACTCATCCAGGCTTCAGCCTAGATGGAGCATTTTGGAATTGACCCTGTTGCATTTCAGACCATTTTAAAGGGTATTTTTCCCCAATTCCTGGTCTCACCAAATACTCTAGGCCAATTTTGACTTTTAGAATTTGATTCAATACTTCTTTCAGGGAAGGGTAATGTTTCTACTATCTTTAGAAAGAATGTAATCAGTCTCTTTGTAACCAGTTTATCTCAGAGAAAGTTGACTAATGTTAGAATAAATCTCCTTTAGCAAAATAATTGAGCTTTTTCTACAAAATGCAGCTTGGAACAATAGCATCATTTATAGATGGAAAGTTATTCTGGTGGACTGCTTATCTCAGAATTAGCTCTTATCTTTCCCTTTGCTATTTGCGTTACACTCTTTGCTGATTCATTTAGATGGGTTTTGATATTTTATGAATTCGCATTTACAGACAGTATTTAATAGATTTTGCCATTAAAATTAATAAAATTCTAAAGTTATTGATCAATATAACAATTTTAATAACAAAATAATTATTAAAAAGTATAATTAACAATTATTAATCCTATTTCAAATCATATGACTCAAGCTGTACTTTTTTCCTGTTCTCTGTGTGTGCTCACAACAGTGGAATGTGCTTTAATATTTCAAGTTCAGGTACTTTAGGAATGAGTTGTATAGAGCTTTTGATACAAATATGTATCTGAATACATTTTTCTTTCTCTACAGCTAGAACATTTATCTTAGCCTCACAGAGGGAAAACGTCAGATATGTCTGGTAAAATTTCAGTGCTGAATGAAATGATCAGCCTTTAAAACTAACCTCAAATTATGACCTGAATGTCACACAAAAGTTTTAGGGAGTGGAACTTCAATGTAACAATCTATTTTTCAAAGGACTTAGGATTTTTAAACCCCTTTTGTTACTTCTGAGCTCTTTGTTTTGGCAATACTGCAGAGTGAAATTTTCCCATGAGAAATTCTACCTCTGTCAAATGGATTGATGAAATTATTTTTTAAGTTATACTTAAAATTGGTGATGATTAGTGCTCTGAGCAGAAAATCATAAACTTTAGCAAAAAAAGAAAATAGAAAAATTCCTATTATACTTTCTAATTCATTTTTATGTCGCAGTAACATTGTTCATTATTTCAGATCTACTGCTGTGATTTATAGATTCATTTAAATGGGCCAACTACTAAAGCTTCCACTGCTTCTAAGTTATTTTTCACTACCTTACCTGATAGCTGTCACTGAGGAAACAGGGATTTTCTCTGTGCATAGATTATTCAGAGAAATTCCCAAAAGGCTGTTTCAAAGAAAGAGCTTGGGGTGCAAACAGTTTGGCAAAGAGTGAAAGAGGCAAAGTCACAGTGTCAGCGTGCCCAAACTCTGCAAGACCAAGCCACTCTAAACATCCCCTTCTCTCAGTTAATACCATGCAATTCTCTAAGCACACAGGTACCTCTGCTCCCTGCAGTGTCCTTCTGATCTCTTCCTGTGTGATGAATGATGACTAGACAAGGGTATGACACAATAGGTTCAGGAACTGCATCTTCCAGGACAATTATTTTTAGATGCCAAGGAAAGACATTCAGGACTCTGCAGTCAACTGTGTTTCTATTTATAATCAGCACCTTTCTTCAGCCAAGCACTCCAGTGTAAAAGTCAATTGATGATTGATGCTACATAAAGATTTCCTCACTAGATCATTACAGTCTTAAAAGAGTGCAGAATTTGTGATTAGAAAAAAGATCTAGTTAAATCCTTTCTCCATCCAGGGTTAGACTAGACCAGTCCCAAAATACCATCTAGCTGCAGCAACAGGATGTTAATCCTTTAAAAGCAGTCACCTCTTGTGTGTACATTTTACACCCTTGCCTTTTGTTACTCAGATAATTCCTCCATATAATAATAGCTAAGGGAAAGGCATATCAGGGCTGTGTTTCCCTCCATGCTTATGCAGAATTCCCCCTTGAGACCTCTTTGCTTTTTGTGCTAGAGCCACCCTTTATATTTTGCTGGGCCAGCACCAGGAAAATAGCAAGGACAGAGCCTGATACAGTATGTTCACCAGTTTTAAAATCAGATGCACTGCTGATAGAAGCTGGATTTGGAACATACCAAAGGACTGCATTGTTCTCTGCTTTCTACATTCCTTCAAAGCTGAAGAAGCATTTATCTTGCTTATCTACTTAGCAAACTGCTTTGGACAGCATCAGCTTCCTCTGGAGTCTGTCAAGCCCTCCTACCCTTTCATTAATTCATGTTCATGTTCATGATCTCTTGAAGGAGGCTTCACACACTCCTGAACAAGCAATCAAAGGTTATCTAGACATCTGCAGAATTAATTTACTTTCCTTGCTGCTTTTTTTTCACCCTTACTTTCCCCATTTATAATTATATTAATTACGAGCATATAAAAGTATTCTGTCTCTTTGACATTAATTACCTGGGAGTGAAGATTAATGAACTTCGTAAAATGTTCATTATCACACCTTCATAAGTGGCTAAAAATCTGCATGGGTCACCAGTATAGTGGAAATAAGTAATGACCACAGAAGAGTTTCCTACTAGTAGTCAAAAGAAAAAAATCAAATAAACAAACCAATAAAAATTCTCCCAAGAAAAGAAAAGAAGCATATTGATGTACAAAAAGCTATGCAAAGTGACTTTGTAGATGAATTTTTTAATACACTGTAGTCATTTCCCACCAGAGTAGCTAGCCTGTAAAGCCTTCCTTGTTTTGGTTTGGGTTTTTTGTTACTCTAATGAAGCATAATTTTGTTAAAATTTGCTCAGTTTTTTCACCAAGCTCTGAGTTTTTTTCTTCATACTTTCATTTTTACACAAAAGAGAAAATCTACCACTGAGCCAAACAACACTAGCATTTTTATGGGAAATCTCTCAGGGTTTGCACAATTGTTTGGCTAGAGAGAAGACATTGAGACTGCTATAACTGGCTTGTTATGACCAGAACTGCACAGCAGATAGGTGCAACATTAGGAAAGAAAAAACAAGAAGAAAAAGTGCTGTAAACATCAGTACATCAGTATGACCAAGAATATCAAGAATATTGGAATATTGTGTAATTTCCTAAAATCTACCCTGTGTAGTCTACACTGCTCCTGATGGGATGAAGTCCTCCAGTGAGCAGCCTAAGAAAACATTACATTTTCCTGCACCTGCTTCTCACATGGCATTGGGCCACAGAGGAGAAGGTCAGAGCAGCACAAAACTGAAGACCCATGAGGAACAATTTGCAAATTCTGTAAATTCCAGCAACCACACAACAAGTGATTGCAGCTCCATGGAAAGGTGACTGTGCTGAAAGGGACATGCTGAATGCCCTAGCACTGCAAGCCTGTGCAAGGTGCAGTCATACAACAGTGTTTCCCATGGTGTAGCTGGTGGTTTTAGCTGGTACTGAAATAAACAGAAGTGTGTCAGAAACCCAGACAACTGGGCTTCTACAGTCACAGTGAAATAGTATAGGGAAAGGGTCAAAAAAAGTGCTGCAGGATCAGAAATGCAGCTTCTAAATAAAAACCTGAGCTCTAGCTGAAATTCTCTGTAGCTGTATTTTGAGACAAGACTTAATTTGCAAAAATAGACCACATATATTATTAAAGGTATTCTCTAATTGCATCATGTAGCAAACCTAAATCCAGTTTTGATGACTACTATGTCATCAGAAGGGAAATGTAGGATGACCTAGAATTCAGCCACTTTGTGATTAGTAGTTTACTCTCAGCTGCATTTAAAATGCATTTAATATTTACTGTTTTATGTAGTGATGTCACAGTCTTCATCTGTTTCATCACAGCGATACAATGCATTAGAGAAGTTTCATTGCTCTTATTTTTTTAGATTTCACAGAGAGGAAAAAATGTCACAAGTAAATTGGTGCCAAAGATGGAAAGTGAATCATGAATTTGGACTCTCAGACACACAAACTCAGAAGGAAATGGATTTTTTCTGCCTGTAGTCATATGGAGGCACATACAGGGGCATTAATCCAAGTGTACATGTACACTGTCTTCCAGGCTTGTGTTTTATGCTTGCACCTGGCTATGGACATGACTGTGTCCAGGACTAATTAATTCTTAGTGGACTCTATTCAAGTGCTACCTCACTACATCCCTGCTGTCCTTAAGGTTCCCATAAAAGACTTTTCTACCTGTATCTTCCTCTGCAAGGTACATTGTAATTAATTACTTATATTTCTGCAATTTTCTCTCCTTTTGGATGACTCACTCTGTAATTGATAGACATTTTTTCATATTAAGAGTTCAGGAAAATTATGCTTGAACTTAAACATTGTTAGGTTGAATTGTATGGTTTAGTTTAGCTGTACAGGTCAAGTGCTCCAGTATGATTACTGAAAGTGCAAATGAGTCACTACTCACTCTGCTATTGCTCATCACTAATTCCAGAAAAACACTGGTTCTTTGTTATGGGAAGGGAAAAAAAGGGCTTTGAATTAACTTGTACATGAATGAAACTTTGATCTCAATTATATGCATGTGGTAGCAAGGATGAACATTAATGATGCACTACAAGTTTTTGCCATTTTAGGCTTTGGATTTTTCCCAAGAGTACAAATCTACTTTTTAGTAGTGGGTAGAGTATTAGAAAGCTTATTTGGTCCAAACTTTCTAGAATGTTGAGTACTTTTATTTTTAACAGTCAACTTTAACTACCTCAAAAGAACTCTATTTTAGATAGATTGTACAAGGAACATATTTTTGAATATGTACATCAGAATCAGTTTATTTCTTTCACATTGAGTGCCAAGAAATTTCTTGAATCTTTTAAAAATTGATAGATACGTGCTTTTATTTTTCCAACATTTAAGAAAAAAAAAGACAATATATGAATTCTAGAACAAAACCCAACATACAAGATTTTTTGTTTCTTCTCTAGTTTAAGAATGTTTGTAGAGGTAAAGAATTTTCTCAAACAAAACAAAAAGCTTCACATAGTCCATTTTAAAATCCCATTTTCAGTATCTGACCAAACTTCCCTCACCCAGGGCTACAGTATGGCCATCTAGCAAATAACATGCTAAACATATGATTAGCAAAACTATGAGTGTATAAGCAGAACTGACTGCATGGAAGACATAGCTATAAATGCAATAATTGCATTTACAGGTTAACTCATTTAAAATTCAAGTCCTACAGCCTAGAAATAAGAATCTTGAAAATTTCTTCAGGTGATGATTTCTCTGGTTCATATCAGAAGAAAAAGAAAACACTGTAGGAAACCAACTCCTGAAACCATATTTCAAGTGTAACTTTAGTCATTGAATAATATCAAAAATGTAAATTGAAACTACTTTGAAAGATAACATGTTATTTGTTGTCTTGCACTGAAGAAATATTCACTGAATGTGTATCAGAAAAAAAACAAACAAAAAAAACAAACAACCAAGCAACCAAAAAACTTCAAAAACCAAACCCCCAGACATTTATTGCTTCATAAATCCTAGAATGCTGAGGTTATGGACCAGAAATAGAAATAGGAAGCGCTTGATTTTTGACTCAAGTCCAATATATTCTTTCCATGAACAGTAACTTTAGGTAGAAAAAGACACTTGTAAACCTCTGGACTTGTGACCCAATTTAGTCAGCCTTGAGCTGAACTGATTTTTGTATCATTCCAGAGATGTTTTCTTAAAGAAGACCAATAATATACTTAGGAAGTAATGTGAACCTACAGAATACATTTCTCGAAGACAATAGCTTGTTTGGGTGTTTCCCCTGAGATTTTGTGTGTTTTATGACTTTGTACCCGGCAGTTTAATAATTGTCCTATGTGATAAAAAAAACCTCAATGTGGTGACTTTTAATTCACGTCAGTAAAAAAGGCCACCAGAGGGCACTTATTCTGTGAAAATGAGATTTTTTCCAAATTTAAGCCATAGTATGATTCCCAAGTCACCTATTGTGACCTGTAACTTATATCACAGGAGATTAATTATTTACAGATTGACCTTCCAGTCTCCGTTATTTGAACAGTGTGGGTGATTCACATGTATAAGTGTTTATGTGTATCTTTGCACAGTTCATAAATATTCATATGGCAGGTCTTTTTCCCCATTTCAGCCCAGCATCTGTCTGATCAAGTCTGTCTCAGCATGGTAAAGCAGGAGAGTGCATATTATGTAGGTGGTGCAGGTACAGATGGCAGGGGAATGAAGCTGGCAAGACACTGTGGTGCTGAAAGATATTCCTTAGAAATGACTGAAGCCCCTCTCTAAGAAATCTCAACCCTCTCATGCTCTATTTTTCTGTATGAATTGTGATGCAACTTGATAACATTAATGATGTGCACATATTAGTACTGTAAAGAAAAGAGTAATGGAGTGGGTTCAGAGGACAATGAGGATGGTCCAATGACTGGGCCATCTTTCTTTGTGAGGAAAGGTGAGAAGAGATGACTGAGAGGTGACCTCACTAATGTATATAAGTGTAAGTGGGGGGTACCAAGAGGAGGAAACCAGGCTCTTCCTGGTGGTGCCAGGCAGAGAGCAGAAATTGATGCACAGAAGTTCCACCTAAGTAAGTGTCATTGGATACTGCTGGGAACCAGGGAAAAAGCAGCCTTGGGTTTCTCTAGCTGCACAAGGACAAGAAATTCTAACAAAGATTATGCACCTGCAGGGTGTGTGAGAGCCGTGTGAGTGTTGTGATGTTTTGCAGAAAGCATGTTTTCAAAGAGGTGTTGCCTTCTTAGACCATTGAGACTTTTCTATTTTGTATTGCACGAACTAGCCTATATATAAGTGTAGTGTTTATTTAAATAAAGCTCTCTTCTCCTTCTGCATTACACGAAGAACTATGTTGCATTATCCTTTCCACAGCTCCTACAGCCAAAATGCAACAAATAAGAGGAAGAATTTCTTTACTGTGGGGTGACCAAGCACTGGAACAGATTGCCCAGAGAGGGTGTGGAGTCCCCCTCACTGGAGATATTCAAGAACAGTCTGGACACAATCCTGTGCCGTGTACTCTGGGGTGTCCCTGGGTGAGCAGGAGGTTGGACCAGAGGTCCCACTGTGGTCACTTCCAACCTGACCCATCCTGTGATTCTATAATGAAAAGGACATTTCTGAGACCACAAGAGGCCTGAAACTTATCTTGTATAACCACTATACACTGCCCTAACACACTGCCAATTAAGCAATGAAGAGAGTGAAGATTGTATTCTTTGACTGAATTTTTTCAGCTACTTTCACTCTTATTGTGTTTATTCAAAATAATTAAGTAGCTGGTACAAGACCACAGAAATGTGTCTTTATGCTCAAATGAACAAAGAGAAACAACAATTGTTAATCTTGGCAACTATTGTGTGGCAATGATGAATGTGGAAACAAAGATGCCAGAAGCAGGCACCAAAATGGAAGCCCTCTTTTCCATCTATTTGCCTCTTCCTTTAAAAGAGGTGGATATGGGGGCGTGGCATCAACAGCAGTTAACTGGGTTGTCTTGAATAGCAGCAGGATTACTTCTATTCATTCATGTGAGGGCTGCACCTTTGCTGTTCATCCCTGCAGAGTGGGATTCCAGGAGCCTGTGGGTTGTGCAGTGTACAAGTGCATGAGGCTGGTTACCTGTGCCAGCTTAGTCATGCAACTGAGACAGAGGGATTGGAAATGAGGGCTCACCCTGCTTAGTCTCTACACACAATGAGACTACCTAAAGCTCTCTGTAGCTTGAACTGATTCTCTCTCAGCTATCTAGGAAAGAGCCAGATTGAATCTAGATACTGTGTAGAGATTTAACCTGAGACAATCATTTTGCTGACATGAATCCTGCATAACACCCTATGACCTCTGTGTCAAAGCTAACTTGTGTCTGGCCAGCTTGGGGCACACACAGGCAGTGAACCTGTGCCTGCCTACACTATCCACATGTATATATACCCATCCTTCCATAAATGTGAGAAAGAATATAAATGTATTGCCCTGTTAGAGTAAAATGCATCCCTAGAGAGCACAGTTGAATGGAAGGGATGTACTGAGTATGACTGACTCCATAGGAGTCTCCCTCAGGCCCTAGTTGTTTTCATAATTGCCTTTGGAAAGCAGCTGACAACCAAGGAGTACATACCTCAGGGACACCACTTCTTTATATCACTTGTCATCCTTCTTTTACCCTCAGAGACCTCTTTATTCATTATCCTCAGTCTTGCCTAGCACACAGCTTTGGAACCTCATCAATCCCAAAGACATGTTGTCCATAAACTGACAAAACAAAACCGCTCTCAAGTATAGATTGAGTTTAAAAAATCTGCCTGCTCCATAGCCCTAAATGCAAATATTAAATAACTGCAAAGATGAGCAGCCTTTTATGCTCTCACCAGTGATACTCCAAAAATGTTTTTTGCTCTCCTTGTGATAGTAAACAGCAATCCTGTGAATCCTGTGGGGACCTGTTTCTTGTGTTGGCTGCATAGGAAGGATTTCTGGATGAATTTTGCGATAGTTGAAGATCAGTTCTTCTTCAAATATAATTTTTACTTTCACGCGTTTTAAGGATTAAATAATGTCTTTTACAGTTTCAATTTCCATGTGCAAATATTCATCCAGCTTTTGATTTTTTCCAGAAATTCAAAGGAGGATGAAGTTTAGAGGAGGAACTTGGTTGCCCAAACATAGGCATGCATCTAGCATGACTTGAGATGCCCTTGGATATCCTGAGCATCCAGGCTGGCAAATAAACCACAGATCTGAACTCTTCTGGAACAACACTTCTAGAATATCTGAGAGCATGTTAACTTGTACAATGCATGCAACATTCATCTTCTTGCTGTCAGTGTAAACCTCTGGATTCTCTAGAAAATACCATAGGTAGGTAGGACTGATACCAGTATCTGTATTCTAGATAGTTAAATTGATTGAGTTTGGGTTTTATTGTTTTGTTTGTTTGTTTTTATTATATAAAATGTGCTCTTCTAGGTGATTTTTGAATGCACACGTGATGGTGGAATTATGGGTGCCTTAAATCACTGCCTAGATTGTCTCCACAGTTAATTGTTACTTCCAAGATGAGATAGTCATTGTCTGTTCCAGAAGTCATATATGCTGTTTGCATTACTCCCTTATATCCATTGTTAGTTGTACTTGTGTGTTGCTTTATCCCATAGATAATCTCAGTTCAGGTTTTTTTTGTGCTGAAGAACTGTATTTTTATCTAGTGATGAAAGGAAAACTAACAAAATTATCCAGTCTATGCAGCAGTGGCCACATCAGCTACTCTATATGTATGAAGCAAAATCATAAAAAGGCTATCAGCACACAGCAGTTTAGCTCACAGCCTGGAGATGGTGTAGAAAAAAAAGATTGGCTAAATCTTTGATGCTTTACTGCCCAAAAGGTCAGGAAGAAACTATCTCTTTTCTCCTCTCCTTCCTCCTTATCTTCCAAATAAACCAATCTATCAAAATATGAATAGATGACCATAAGATATAGGGAGGAAATACAGAACATAAACAAAGAATAAAGATTTTGGGAAAGTGAATTAGCTGAGAAGGAAAAGAGCAAGTTAAGCATTTGTCTAGTGCTCAATAGAAATGGAAAAATATCAGCAAACGACAGTAAAAAGGTCACAGTTTTCTTTGTCTTTTTTGCAACAGTCTTCACTGAAAAGGTTAATCTTAGTGAGGTGGTTAGCTTAAAGTCACAAGCTAGATAACCCAAAAATTTATCCTATATCATCTGAATGATGGAAGGTCTTTCAAAACCTGCAGGTAGGTGCTTTTGAAAATCTGAAGGAGCTGGAGCTGAGTTAAGCTTTCAGAAGATCAGAAAATCAACAACAAGATGCCTGTCTTTTTCAAAGAGAAAGCTGCCCCCCTCCACTGTCCCAAGACAAGGAATTATAAGTTTAGGTACTTTCTATTTCTACAAAGATATTGAAATATGATGAAGTGAAAGCACCTAGAAGATAAGAGAAAGAGAACTTTTAGCAAATACTTTGTCAAACATGTATCAAACCAATGTAACGCAGCCCAGCAGCTAACCCTGTGTTACAAAGCCTCTTATACCTGTTATTTACGATTTTTGAAGACAAACTAGGAAGATATACTCAACAGGTGGATGGGCTGCTGTGGGAAAACCTCTTGGAGAATAACTACTGAATATTCATTGTCAGGAGTGAAGAATATATCAGAGGGAAATGATACAACTCAAACAGGGCACATTTCCTTGAGAGCAAGAACGAAGTGTGACCTGAAGACAGAAGCTGTAGATTGCACAAATACAGAGTAGTGAAAAACTGGCTGGACAACAGTTTAGTGAGTGGCACGAGGGATTACAGAGGCACATAAGGCAAGCACGAAGCAGTATTGTTTGACACTTGCTATACAAGGTGTGTCCTTGGATGGATAAACAGAGTTATTTTTTGTGAGAGATGCAAAATAGCTGCTCCTATTTGATCCTGGCAACCTCTGAGTGGACTTGTGGGGAGTCTTTATTACTTATTTTCAGTAAAATATACATAACTGGAGAGAAAGTGCATAGCAAGCATGATTTAGAAAAGCCTGTGAATGAGGAAAAGTTAATGGAAGCCATGGAGTTCTTTAGTTAAGGAAAGGTATAATTTAAGGCAGACATCAGGCCACTTTTCAAGAAATTAGTTATAAAGAAAAACAATAAAATCTTCTTTGTATTTTATGAAGAAAAGGACAAAAAGTCATAAGTCTTTAAACAGCTGTCAAGGTTGGTATAAGTATAGCTGAACCTGCCTTGGGGAGTGACAGGGAATGGATGATCTAAGTGCTTTCCAGTCCCATGGTGTGTGAACTATAGCTCTATATCTATATCTATATCTATATCTATATCTATATCTATATCTATATCTATATCTATATCTATATCTATATCTATATCTATATCTATATTAAGTGAAACCAATATTTTTGTTGTTGATGGTTCAATCCTTAAGTACTTCCATTTAAAAGCAGGTTTTTCAAGCATAGATAATTGGCATATCTATGAAGCATGTATACTTTATTTTTTTTCATCTGTCTTAGAGAATAAGTATATGAATTGAGTAAGTCATCATTCCCTCCTCTTATCTCAGCTGGACATGACCAGAATCAGTGCAAGAACCTGAGTCAGGTCTTTAGAAGGGCTTCAATTATTTTGGATTGATTTCATTTTAAGGTGTTACAGTCACACTGTGATTAATGAGTCTAGTCATGGTACAATTTTTCAGCGGAGCTATCACAGACAATTCATTTTAAAAGAGATTTTGTTGCTGATCAACCAAGAAAGAAATTAGTTATAACTGTTGACATTTCTACATATATTTGCCCATCAAATCTTCCTGCTGAAACAGAACAGCCCTTTTGGGTATTTGGGACTGCATTCTTGCCCTCACACATTACGTCTCACTGATGCAGTTTCACCTTGAGAGCTCCAAATCTCTGTGTTGTCTGAGTAAGAATGGGAACTCGAATTCACAGTGCTTGTATGTGCAGTTACTGAATATTAGCTGTGGGAATTTTTCAGGATCTCCTGCTGGAGCACCACGTGTGGCATCAGGAAATTGACAGAAAGAGAAAGGAGTCTCTGTAATCACTGAGACATGCTCTGGCCATTCCCACAGATAGTTCATTCCTGAAATAGCGCAGGCAGACAAAACCTTAATAAAATTGAAAACTTCAGGAATTGTAATTCAGTCTGTACTGATTCTGGGGATTGTCCTGCCCAATGTCCTTGGCCTTGTTGAACTTCATGAGATTTTTCACCTTGTGGATCCCCTGGAGGAATAGGACTCCCTAGTGGGAGAAAAAAGGATGTTTGAGCAGCATGTATGTTATTTGTTTACAGCTTCTAACTACTCAAGAAAGCCTGAGATAGGAAAAATTATTTAAACTAAATCTTTGTTCTTTCAGCTTTGAGTTAGTCTAAGTGGGGCATTTATCTGCTGAACTCTTGACTTCTGAAAATGTAGCTGGTTATTTAGACTGCAGAAAAAAACCAGAAAGAGTGTCTGAAGAAGGTAATTTTTCTTATTTATCTTAGATGCCTGTCCTGAGTTGCAGTGATTTGCTGTGTGAAAGTATCCACATTGTGGGATGGCAGATGACTGACCTTGTAAGCTAAAATTCTTGAGCTAGGCACACATAGCACCTGCTCATTTTTGCTACTTTTTTGTCCTTTTTTAACCAAAGCCTCAACTTCACAGTCTTGGTTTGACTTTTTCCTCTTTTTATTTTTTATTTTCCTTCCAGTGCTTAAATACATTTCCTATTCTAAGGTTCTCCCAAGATCTTCATTAACCTGGAATATCAGTTGGGTGAGTTCTGTGTGATAGTAGAAATAGCATCCCAAGATGAATCATATCTGACATACATTAAAATTATGCAGAAACACATAACTAAATTATGACTAATACAGGGATGACACACTGTCTGACAGCTCAAGCAAACGTACGTCACTACCTATAAATGGAGATGCTACAATCAGCTGAAAAGCAGTTAACTCTTTCAACCTGAAACAACAAAACCCATCTTGGTCTTTATCAGACTGGATATAACACACAGTGGGTGTGATTGGCCTGGGTGTGGACTGGGAGAAGCATGAGCTCTTGGCCAGTGAGTACTGTGGGTACCTGCCTGTAGCACCAACTCAGCCTCCCCAAGGTGCCCTGATCCCTGCAAAACAGAGAGGAATTCTCAGGCTTTAATGTGGAGGCAGAACTGTGAGGTTCATAAATTCTTATTGGCCCTGCAAGGAGCAGAGCCATGGTGCTGTAGTGCTGTGCTAATTAGCCTTATCTGAATTAATTAACAGACTCATAAACTGAACTCAATCAAGTGGCTTTTGCCTCCAGGCCCTGGAAGATGCTCATTCAGAGCCCATTCTGGGGTCCTTGCACAGAACACCATCAAGCCTTACCATAACATCCTCCAAAGCAGGGCAGTGCCAGTGCCAGCCTCCACGCCCCTCAGTGCCCCCAGAGCAATCTGCAGCAGGCAGCGGGGTCCTGCAGAGTGCTGGGGTCACAGGCAGTGGTGCCAGGGGGCAGGTGCCTGGAGGAGGGTGGGGCAGTGCCAGCAGGAGCTGTTGGTACCGGGACAGCAGCGGCACCGGCGCGGTGACCGAGCAGTGCCCGCAGCGTGCAAACACCAGGCAGCACTGCAGACAAAACCTGTGCCTCTGCCCTTCTCTTTTGTGCTGGGTGTTGGTCTTGCTTGGCGCCAAATGAAACAGTTCTAGCAGCAGCAACGAGGTCGACGCTCTCTCGACTATTTTTAGCCCCTGAAAAGAGGAAATTAGTCTTTTCAAATGCAGTCACACAAGAGCTCTTCTTATAAAACTCCTAACTAAAAAGGAAAAGGATTAAGGATAGCATTAAAGTAAAAGCTGAACTTAATACCTTATATCATCAAAGCCTTAACCATTTTCATTTTCTTCCTTTCCTCTGCTACCAATGTGACTCTTCCAGGTTTTTAGTGGTAGTTGTTTGCTGTGGAATGAAGCAGAACAAAACCACTTTTCAAAACCCTGCACCATTTTCACCTGTTTGATGCTGTATCTAGCTTTTTTGCTATCTGGTCCTATTGGTTCTGTTAGAGTAGTCTAACAACCCTTGCAAACCCTGGAGCTGAACCTGCAGCTCTCAAGGTGCTTTGCAGCCAAACACAGTTCCCTGTAGCCATGGACAGAGCTGCATGAGGAGCAGGAGTATTATCCCAGAGTTATTCAGAAAAATGCTTATAGGAGGAAATGTAGACTTCATTGTTCTCCCAAGCTGGTTCAGAGTCACCAACAAGTGACATTTGCTGTGCTGCGGACTAAATTTGTTGAGATTACATTCAGGTTTCTGCTCAAAAAATGAGGGAGGACACCTTCGGATACAATTTCATGTAATCAGAGAGCATTCAAATAGGCATTTGGATGTTCAGTTTGACAAGCAACAGTCAGATTGCTTCGATTATCATCCAAGTTTGCAATGTGTTCTCTGAAGTACCACAGTGGTGCATGTGACTTCTGAAATTTATATTTGCTCTTTGGCAAGTAATTTTCTTCTTTATTTTCTGAAAATCAATGTTCATGCCACCTCTCAGGGGGCACATCTTCACAGGGCAAGGACAGATGATGTTTTAATGGGTTCTGTGCAGCAAGTGTGGCAGAGCTTATTATTATTCTCTCACAGGGTGCATTGGAAAGTAACACTTAATAAAAAGGACCACGGGAAGTCAGGATCAAGTGGTACCTTTTTTATTAAATATATAGTATCTGTGGTTTACACAATTTAGGACAAATGAAGCTCAATCTTATAGTTTGTCTACTCCTTTTGAATCCATCACAGAAGAGATTACAAAGCTGCTAAAGGTCCTAAATGCAGACAGACATTCAGATCCACCATGGGTGCCTGTTGCAGAGCAGCATCTAATCTTCAAGTGCCAGGTATTCAGGACTCATGTGTAAAACAGGGGTATTGGGTGTACTTGAACAAAACAACCCTATCTGGGACTATCCAATTTCTCTAGGAATTCCAGGGATTTTTATTTTTTTTAACTGAGATCCACAGTCCTGTTGGTATCCACAGTCTCACTGGCATCTAACACATAGCCAAGATTTTTTAAAACAAACAAACAAACAAACAAACAAAAAAAAAACCAAACCCAAAAAATACCAAAAAACTAAGTGTCGTATTACGTTCCAGCTTCAGACACCTAGAAAGGTAGGTGAGCTAAGAGCATTCACCTTTTGAATAAGATCTTTAATGTCTGCAGATGGTGGGGATAGAGGTGAGGCATATGGAGAGCTGCTCAATTCAGAAATGTGACTTTAAATTTAGTGAGGCGAACAGGTCTCTGTACTTCAATGGAGAGTGATTTGCTTCTAAGCTGAAATTAGTTGCCCACTTATAGATGTCCAGTGCCATTCTGCATTGTTGCATTTTGGCTATAGGAGCCGTGGAAAGGATAATGAAACACAGTTCTTCATGTAGTGGAGAAGCAAAAGAGAGCTTTATTTAAATAAACACTACACATATATAGGCTAGTTCGTGCAAAGCAATATAGAGAAGACTCATTGGTCTAAGAAGGCAACACCTCTTTGAAAACATGCTTTCTGCAAAACATCACGAGACACTCACACTGCTCTCACACACCCTGCAGGTGCATAATCAATGTTATAATTTCTTGTCCTTGTGCAGCTTGAGAAGCCCAATGCTTCAAGGCTGCTTTTTCCCTGGTTCCCAGCAGTATCCAACAACACTGCATCTGCAGATCCTGCATGATCTCCAGATAATGTTCCAGGGTGTGTGTGACACTCATCAGTCTTGGGTCATACCTGCCTTTCAGCTCTCTCAGGTGCTCATCCCAGAGCACCAAATGCAGGAAAACACCTCAAGCTGCCTGTTGGCTTCCATGGTGGCCTAAACAGCCAGGGTATAAATCATCTGCAAACTATTAGATAGCCAACCAACATCTTTTTAGGAACTATGGGAAATCCCACTGGGTCTCCAAATGTCCCACCACCCACACACAGAGATTTTTCAGAGGCTGTAAGGTATAAGTATGGCACTAGTTTTCTACGTTTTACCAGCTGTGTGATCTGGTTCATGTGCTGTAGGCTGACATGGCAAAAACCTAAATCTAGATGTCTGAATTTCATTCTGAGTCCCACCTGAACTTTTGTTGGTTTTTTATATGTTTGTTGTTGCTGTTGGTTTTTGTTTGGTTTTTTTTTTCTTCAAAATCTGCCTGATAGGAGTACCAGTGCTGATCTTTTCTGAACAGGAAGTGCTTCCTCCTCATTTCTGTTTGGCTTCCATCTGTGATCCTCCCTACCCAGATTATTGTTCTGGAAGACACAATTTTCTGTTTTGAAGAATTGGAGTGCTGTTCCCCCTGTTCTCCACATTCTGCTGATGCAGAGTTAGCCACAGGCTGCAGTAAAAAGCAAATTGTAGCTCCCACTGCTATAGACCTTGGATAAGTTGTACATCAGAGTACAGTACATGCTGACCCTTCACATGGGAGGCAGCAGTTGGTGGCTTGGGTTTTGCTCCCTGTTGAAGTACAATGACAGCTGGCAGCTGAGGAATTTGCTGGCTGTGCAGATATTTTCTATTACTGCAGAAAATTCTCTGCTGTAATGGTGATGTGGTCCATTGAACATGTGACTTGGTGAACTTCCACCTTTTCCAATTAATCCTTCTGGAGAGATCACAAGGGTAGCTTGGAGCTCTTGTTGCAGTCTTTTCAGGCTTGGCTGAAAAAAAAAAAGGTGTTGAAAATACTTGAAGTATTTGGGGCACATTTTGAAACTTAATTTTCAACATGAAGGCTAGACTGCAGTGTAATCAGTTCGGCCCAGGGGTGAGATATGCAACTGAGAGTTATTAAAAACTGCACTGTTTCAGTTGATTGCAGGACATATTAGGACATTTCATAGACCTGTAAGTGTTTCCAGGAGTTTCAGACACTTTGTGAAGAGAAAAACTTCTGCTAGGAACCACTAGCTCATTAAGTCTGAAATACTTACTTTAAAGCATCTCAGAATCAGCATAGTTCCCACGGAGCCAAAACAGGTTTGTGCCTATCCCAGAGCTATAGATGCTCTGAGCATCAGGCTCAGTGTCTTGGCATCCCACCAACATATCTGCTGTGGGCAGGAGAATACTGAAACCCCCTGCAACTGCTCTCATAAATCAATGTTACAGCTATTTGTAGGCAAAGTGACAAGGATGTCATATTCACAGAACAATTGCTGGCTCTGGGGAATTTCTGCTTCATAGGAAATTTTAATAAAAATATGGTTTTAATCTGATCTGAATTAAGATCGTATGCCAAAAACATTCTTGCACACTGGAACTTCTTTTTTATTGGCCATTCTGTGACACTCTGATTACAATTGAAATTAATGGTACCTCTGCTTTTACCAAGCCCTGTCTGCAGTTACCAAGCTCTTAGAACCAGTGTGCATTCACTCATTCATACAGCATAATCCCCTTCTGTTCATCTTAAGTCCCTCAGAATGAGCTACAGGTAAAGGAAAGTAATTAGTTCCTTTCCAATAGCACATCCAAAACCATGTATTGAAGAAAAAGTGACTGAATATACTTTTCACTAATTTTATTAAAAGTAATAAATAATCAGGAATCAATTCAAAGAAGACACAATACTTAAGCCCTCTACAAGTACTTCCCAATCACTTAAGACTTCATAAGTACAGATATCAAATTATGGTCGAAATGAAATCATGTAAAAATTTATCAGAACCACTAGCAGTAAATCCTCAGATTAGTTAAAACCATGAAATGAATACTGCAAATAGTCACTCTTAAAATCTAAACCAAGAATTTCAGGGAGATAACCATTCATTGAGTTCCAAAATATAATGTACCACAGGCATGGCATGCATTTTAACTGGATAAATATTTTAGCTTAAAAAGAAGTGAGCATAAATCGACAGTACAATCTCAGAAGTCAATTAATGTTTTTTGATTTTTTTTTCTTGGAAGTTCACCACCAAATACACATGCTAATCAGCTTGTTCCTTCTCTCTCCCAGGGATTATAAATGTTACAGCATGTTTTGATGAGCACATATTTCAGTGGTTTTGTTGCACACCCACCACTGAAAAAACCCTTGGAAAGTTGCAATGTTTGTTTGGAAGGGAGGATGTTCTCGTTTAGTATGGAAATATTCTCTGGTGCTTTCCTATGCTACTGAATTTACATAATTTTTAATTATGGAATAAATACAACCAGGGATATAAGCAAGCTGAGAAGTTAGACAACAGCCTTTTTCTCCTCTTTCTACTGCTGTGTGCCATAACCACTGGACACAGATCTTTTTTGTTTACTGATGGGAATTCCCAGAATCCCTAATAATGTTATTTTTACTTGCACAATAGCCATCTACCAATAGAGATGTCAGAGGGACTCCTTCACCAAACTCATTTGATGGTGGATGGGAGTGATGTGAATTACTCCACAGACTAGGGATTTTGAACTTTTCTGCTTTAAGAGGTGCATAACTGTGGAGGTGGGGAAAACACTTGCACATTCAGCTCAGCAGCATTGAGGAGTGGGTTTATCAGCTCTGGGTTATGAATGGCACGACTGCCCTGCAGGCCCAAGCTCTGCAATGGAGCAAAAAAATTTCTGACCTGTTCCAGGATGTAGAATTTAGCTCCAGATTTTGCCTTCAGTAGCTTTAAAACATCAAAGGCTTCTACTGAATCTGGCTTAAGGTGGTTATGAATTAAATGTTTACCAAAACTATCAACATAGTGATGACCACAGAAAGCTATATTAGCAATACTTAAACTCTTATATGAACTTATATTTAAGTGAAAAATAATTTTAAAGAAACCAAAGCTGGTCTAGGATAGGTTTTTGTCAGGCACCACTCAAAATGAAAGTGAATTTTTCTCTCTCTAATGTTTCTCTCACCAAGACTTCAGTTGAAACTGCCCAACTATCCACAGTCCTTGAAAGAAATACTTGAACTGAGAAGAGAATCACTGGGTTCAGGTGGGAAATTTATATTGCACTGCTGTCACAAGAGCAGAATTCTCTAAATACAAATTGTGCCATCTTTGTGAATAATATCAGCAGAGGAAATAAACCTTAGTCCTACGACGCCAACCTAGATGAATGACATCTGGCATTGCACAGATGTTAATTTAAACATGTCTGATGGTTTGCTCCTGACTTTTTAAAAAGAATTAGCAAGAAGATTAGCAATCATAAAAAAAGATCATTTAGCATTTACCTGAAAGGTTAAGATGTATCTTAAATGTGAACTGCAAGTACTTATCTAGGAAAGATTTTTGATGGAAAATAACTGAGAAAAAGTGACAGACTGAGGCAGACCTTTCTGACTGCAAACATTACTTAATATAACTAGACTTTCATTTCAGGCTTGATTCTAGTACTTATCCAATCACAGCTCTCAGTGCCAGAGTGCTATTCTCAAATTACAGTTGTCTGAAGCAGAAGACAGATGGGACAGATACCTCTGCAATGATGAGAGAAGTGGAAATGCTTTGCCAAAGACCAGCTTCTTCCCTGTCGTGTGAGCTGGAGCATGTGCTAGCACAGATGGACAGAGTAGCAGCTGGAATGCCTTCAACTTCCCCAGAAGATGCTCTTCAGCTACCAAATGTTGCATAACAGCTCCTAGGTTTTAGCTGACAGAGTGGTGCATCAGAACCTGACAGAAATACACACTAGAGCTGCTTCAGGTAACCTCTCCCTGTGTTATCCCTGCCATGATCTGCACCAAAGTGGAGCCCCATCTCACTGGATGCTTCTGGATCCCCAGAGCAGCTGCAGCCCCCAGTGGCAGACACTTACTGAGATGCTGCTCCTTATTCTTCAGTGAGAAAGGGCTACCTGCAGATGTTCCTGCTCTTGGCCTCGCTTTAGGTGGTGAGGAGATGGTGTTAATCATTCTGGGTGATATTTGATGCCTTAGAGGCAAATCTCTCAGATGCTAATTACAGCCATGTAATTTCTTTCTTGTGCCATTCTGCAACAGAGGCTCAGTAGTGATGCAGCTACCAGCTGAACAGAGGTGTAGATTCAACAGCCAGGATTGTACCTGGCTTGTACCTGGCTGTAAAATAAGCATACTTCTTTTTTTTCTAGCTATATGGCAAAGCAGTGTGTATCTGTTAGATTTAACTGAGAGACTGGTGAAACCTGTTAGAAGAGCAATGATTCTGGGTACTATTGGAATAAAAAGCATTAATTTTGAGCAGTTCTGCTGCAATGTTTAATGAACAGATTGTCTTAGGATTTAAAATGTTATTAATTAAGGACCTCAATTGCCATTAAGCACTGTTTGTCTTGTTATTATAACCATTGCCTGTAAATGGTATCATTGCTAAGAGTCATGTTCCATGCCACATTGAGTCAGAATATTTAGGAGTAGAAATAAAACTAAGCAGTTCAACCTCCTCCACTGGTTAGAAAAAACCCACAGTTATTATTCCAACAATGACAGCAACAAGAAAGGACTGCTAGTCAAGGTGGTTTTAAAAGTTTTTTTGCTGCAAGAAAAAACATTATGAAGTCATTAATAGCTATTAGAAACTTTCATAATTCAATTTTATAGTAACACTTGGACAGTTTTCTGCACAAAGAGAAGTAGAAAATGTCAATTTGCTATCACTCAGTCATTTCAAGCCACAGCTCCCTTACAACACAATTTAGCTCTTAGCTGCACAAGTATAAGGAAGCATCTAACCTTTAAATTGTATTTAAGTGAGTATCCTGTGGAGATAAAACAGAAAAGAAGCTATAAAATCCAATCTTGATAATGGATTGCTAGACCAGTTACTCTCCATCAAATTTTGAGGCCACCATGATGTTGGCTATCATTTGAACAGTTACTATCTGATTTCTATTTAGAGTTACATGTATTTTCTTATACCAGAGAAGGTTTAAAGATGTTATTAACAGAAGCTGATTAACACTCACCTTTGCACGGAAGTTGGAAACAATTTTAAACATTAGGAGCATATCCTGAGTTTGCATATATCAGTCAAAGATAAGAGAAGGAAATAATATGGCTGAAGGAGCAAGTGTTGGCTAATATATAAACCAAAGTAGTTAGATTCTACCAGAGCTGTGCAGAGATTCAGCTTAAAAACATCATGTGGCCAGGATACATATACAAATTATTGTTGATCTACAAACCCAGCTTTGTGGAGTTCCTGTGTCTCAAACCTATAATAGTTATTGTCTGTCCTTGTGAAATGGTGACCACAACAGCCAGAGCTCATGCAGTAACTGCATTATTTCACTGGTACAGGGGCAGTACCAAAAAAAATTGAGTGAATTTCTTTTTCATTTACCTTGAGAGGAACTTGTGAAAGGTTTCCATACCAGGAGTCTTTGGGAAACACAATGAAGGTTCTATTCCAGAACAAAATGCTAAGAGATCAGGCAGCAGATTTAAAAAAAAATTAATTAATTGCAAGTTCTTCATGGTGTTTATGCAAGAGGTCTCAAAACGTTGAACATCTGAACTGATGCACAACTTCAAGTTTACAATTACTTCTGCATTACAGTACCAGGCTATTGTGGGACCACTTTTGAACAGGATTCCAGTTAGGTACAATCAAATACTGATCAATAAGCCTATATGAGTGAGAAATTATATGTACTAATTACTTGGGAAAAATCACATAGATTTTGTATAGTCAAGTCCCATCTAATAGAGCTACTATATTTTGCTGAAAATTAAGAAGGTGGACAAAGAAGACCTGTTTTCTGTGTGCATTGGATTTTATAAAAGTATTTGGGCCAGATTCCTCTCCAAAAGTTCTTATGATAAAATAAGGGAACATGCCCTCATATTAATACAGGGGAATAAATGGATAAATAGCTCTGGATTCAAACTGAAGGAAGTAATCAGTGACAAAAGCTGATTAGGGTAAAAAAGTTAAGCGTAAAGCTAAGTAAAAAGATAATAAAGAGTGGCAGAAGACTCTAATGATATGCCATGGATCATAAACTAGCAGGTGAAAATCAGTACACATAAAACATGATCAAAGCTTCCAGGAGAGCTGCTATGTCAGCAGTAACTTAAATAGATACAGTCTGCTCAGCCTGAAACAGAGACCACTGACAAGAGGTACATGGTGCAGGTCTATAAAATATTCACTGGCATGGGTTGGGGGTATGGAAAACAATTCCAGTGTAAGAGCTATACAGCCTTCAAGTAAGCCAGCAGGAGCCAAATTCAGGAGTGAAGAGCAAGGATTGCAGCAAAGTACTGAAGGTAGCTTACAGTTCTTTAATAAGTTATCAAATGAAAAGATGGGAGAAGATCACACAGAATGATCTGAGATATAAAGACCCCACAACTCCTTCTGATGCTCCCTGGGTCCTGGATTCCTGCAGGGTTGGAAGGATGCCAGGAATGAGAGGAGGGAGTCAAACAGCAGTAACTCTGCAGGTACTGTCCCATTCCAGGAGGTGGTGACCAGCCTGCATCGTGCCAGGCAATGTGCATCAGCAATGAGGGATTAGAAGGTGTACAAAATACCAGTATATGAAGATGCAGATAAGTAGCTACAATGATATATTAATATGTTCAAATAATTCCTGAATTGCAAGCTATTCTACCTTTACACCAGCCTGTGGTCCATCACTATTTTGTTGACCTCTGAATTTGTTTCCAGTGAGTCTAATATGGTAAAGAAATTTGTGTTTCTCAGACTGGCTTGCAATTGAGAATATGGTGCTTTTTTATGTTTGAGTTGACACAAACCGGAATGAATAGTGATCATTTGAAATCAACAAAAATCAAGAGCCTTTACTGAGTTAAAGACAGATTGTTGCTTCTCTATAGGTAATCACCTTCAGAAAGCACTTGGTAAAGACATGGCAAAGTTTGAAGACATTTCCCAGACAATATTATATTTGTATTAGATTTTGTCAATTAATTTTATTCATCAGAGACAAGAAACAGAATGTTTCTCCAATTGGTTGGTCCTGTTTGCAAAAAATTAGTAACCTGAAAAGTATGTAACAGAAATCTCTTTTTGCCTAGTTCTGTCTGAAAGAAGAATCTTTGCGATTATCTATTAAAATATTTGCTCCCTAATAGTACATCTTCTACTTGATTATTTCCAGTGATACCAAGAATGACATTTGCATGGTTTTTTTGATAAAAACACAGACCTAAGACTAAGAGATTTTCTGACCTAGGTTTTCATGGACATTCAGACTAGATCGTCTGATGATTAATAGTAGGGTAAAACTTGCAGCAGCAGCTCCCTGTTGTGACTGCATGAATGCTCCTAACACTCATTTCCACAAAACAAATATTTTCGCAGAGCTGTTTCTCTCATCTTTAAGTTTGGTAGAATCATTCAGCACATGTTTTAAATGTGTGTTCAGCTTGCTTTCACATACTGCCTTTTTTTTTTTTTTTTGTTGGTCCTATTGGTTATATTTCAGCTGCCTTTCACTGGTTCTCTCTTTCCATCACCCAAGAAGTGGTACCTTGTCCTGACCTAACAGTCTCTTCCTGCTCTTTGAAATACTCATCATACACTCCTGGTTTATCATCTGCTCCTTTTACCTAACTATTCTGACACCCCTTTTGGCCAGTCATATTTAGACTTTTAAAATCTGTTTTCTCAAATTAATGCTTTGCCTGTAAATGCAGCTAAAATTAGGATTTCAATCCTAATATAAAATGATGGCTCAACAAGAAGAAGAGGAAGTGCTAGAATTACAAATAAACACTAAAGTATTTAATTAATCTACTACTCAGTTCCTGATGATTTTAAAAGAGCTGAACTAGTCTGGCACTGAATAACATATGTTCAACCACTGAACCCAGGCTCCAAAGACATTGCAGCTGCACTGTGAAAAATATAGTATGTGGGCTCTCCCCAGATGCAAATATAATGTAAATGCAAATTTATACAAATAGCTATGTGCAGACTTCTGTGTGCAATCTTATTTCCTCCAATTCCAATCAATGTGATTCTGTTGGATGAAAACCGTGAACAGTGGAGCTGTTAAACACAGAAAAAAGGGTCACCAGCATATCTGACCTCCACAGAGCCAACAAGGATAAAATGTGACTGCAGTGATTCTGGATGCCACAGGATTGCTGACTGCAGAGCCTTCATGGCTCATAATAATCCTTGAGGTACATCATTCCTTTGCAGCACGAGGGAATTCCAGCTGCTCCAGCCACTAAGTCAGATGCATCAGGATCCCAATTTCAGTGCCCCTATGCAAATGGCATGGGGAATAAACAACGTGGGGAATAAATGAGAGGAGTTATAGATGTGCATGCCTGCAGGGCTGTGATCTTACTGGTATCATGGAGACATGGTGGGATGGCTCCTGTGGCTGCAGAGTTGGAATGGAAGGATACAGGCTCTTTAGGAAGGACAGGAGGGGGAGAGGAGGGTGTCACCCTCTATGTCAGTGACCAGCTGGAGTGCATGGAGCTCTGCCTGCAGACAGATGGGGAACAGACCAAAACCTTATGGGTCAGGATTAAAGAGAGGGCAGGGACAGGTGACATTGCACTGGGGGTCTGCTACAGGCCACCAAACAAAGAAGACTGAGCAGATGAGGCCCTCTGCAGACAGATGTGAGCAGCCTCATGTTCACAAGCTCTGATCCATGTGGGGGACTCCAATGACCCCCATATCTGTAGGACAGACAACACAACAGGGTATAAGCAGTGCACAAGTTTCATGGACTGTGCTGCTGATAACTTCCTTCTCCAAGTGAGAGAGGAGACAGTGAGAAGAGGTGATATGCTGGAACTTGCTCTCACCCACAAGGAGGTGGTGGTGTGGAATGTCAGCTTCAAGGGCAGCCTTGGCTGTAGTGACCATGAAATGGTGGAGTTCAAGATCCTTAGGGAAGATAGGATGGTGCACAACAAGTTCACTACCTGCAGAAGGGCTGATTTTGGTCTCTTCAGAAAGATGTTCTGTAGAGTGCTGTGGGATAAAGCCCTGGAGAGAAAAGGGGCCCAAGAAAGCTGGCTAATATTCAAGAATCACCTCCTCCAAGACCAGGACAAATGCATCCCAAAGAGGTAGTCAGACAAAAAACAGTCTGCATGGATGAATAAGGAGCTCCTGGAAACAATCAAACACAAAAAGGAAGCCTACATGGGTGGAAGCAAGGACAGGTATCCTATGAGAAACAGATATTGTCCAAGCATCCAGGAAGCAGGTAAGAAAGCTAAAGTTCTGGAAAAATTAAATCTGGCCAGGAATGTCAGAGGCAACAGAAAAGACTTCTGTAATTTTGCTGGTAATAAAAGGAGAATTGGGCAAAATGTTGGCCCTTTCTGGAAGGAAATGGTGGACCTGACTCCCTGGGGTATGGAGAAAACATAGGTAATTGATGAGTTTTTTACTTTGGTCTTCTCTAGCAAGTGTTCCAGTGACCCAAATTGCAGAGGGCAAAGGAAGGGACTGGAGAATGAAGAACCATCTGTTGTAGGAGAAGGTCTGGTCTGAGACCATGTAAGGAGCTGGAAGTTTCACAGGTCCATGGGACCTGATGAGTTGCCTCTGTGGGTCCTGAAGGAGCTGGCTGAGGATGTGACTAAGCCATTATCTATCATATTTGATAAGTCATGGCAGCCTAGTGAAGTCCCCATGACTAGTTAAAGGGAAAACATAACCCCCATTTTTTGAGAGGGGAGGAAGGAAGACCTGGGAAGCTACAGGCCAGTCAGTCTCACATTGGTGCCTGGCAGGACCATGGAGCAGATCCTCAGCAGAGTTCTGTGCTGAGACAAACAGAAAACAAGGTGGTGATTTGTGACAGCCAACTTGGCTTCATTAAGTGCAAATGGTGCCTGGTAAATTTGGTGGCCTATGACAGGGTTACTGTGTTGGTGGATAAGTGAACAGCCACTGATGTCATCTGCCTGGACTTGTGCAAAGCATTAGACATTGTCCAGCACAACATTCTTGTCTCTAAACTGAAGAGATACATTTTTGGCAAATGAAGCATTCTGTGGGTCAGGAATTGAATGGATGGTCAGCCTCAAAGAGCTGCTGTCAATGGCTGGATGTCCAGGTGGAGAGCACTGACCAGTGATGGTCCTCAGGGCTTGGTATTGAGTATGATGCTCTTGAACACCTTTGTTGGTAATATGGACAATGGAACTGAGTGCAACCACATCCACAGTGACCTCCAGACATGCTGGATGGATGGGATGCCATCCCAATGGACTTGAATAGGTTTGACAGTGGGCCTGTGCAAACCTCACAAGGTTTAATGAGAGCAAGTGCAAGTGCAACACTCAACAATTTGCATATGCAAGTGCAAATCATCCTGGGCAGAGAGTGAGAACAGCCCTGAGTAGAAGGCCTTGGGGCTGCTGGTGGACAAGGAAGCTCAACATGAACCAGAAATGTGCACCCACAGCCCAGAATTCTAACTGTGTTCTGGGCTGCCTCAGAGGCTGAGAGGCCAGCAAGGCAAGGGAGGTGATCTTGCCCCTCTGCTCTGCTCTTGTGAGATGCCACCTGCAGTGCTGTGTCCAGCTCTGGAGACTCCAAAATAGTGAGTTAAAGTCAGTCCAGAGGAGGGACACAAAAATAATCATGGGGCTCCTCTTCAGTCTGGAGAAGAGAAGATTCTGGGGAGACCTTATAGCACCTTCCAATACCAAAAGGGAGGCTGCAAGAAGTGATTTTGGCAAGGACAGAACAAGGGCGAATGGCTTCCCAAATAGAAAAGGCTAGGTTTAGATTATACATTAGGAAGAAATTCTTTATTGTGACAGTGGTCAGGTACTGGAACAGTTTGCCCAGAGAAGTTATGGATGCCCCTTCTCTGGAAGTTCTCAAGGTCAAGTTGGATGGGGCTTTGAGCAACCTGATTTAGTGGAAAGTGGCCCTCCCATGATAGGTGAGTTGGAACTAGAGAAACTTCAAGGTACTTTCCAATCCAAACCATTCTGTGATTCTGTGACTGTTCTGTCATGTATGATAAGATTCTTGTATCTGGTTTTAAACTCCCTCATTTCCCCCGTCTGACTTCTGTCTGATCAGATCTATTAGCTAAGTATCTCATTCTGAGAGTAAATTTTACATATGTAAAGAATTACTGAGTTTCCTACTAATTTTGACAGCTGGCCTCTATCAGCTATATTGCATAGCTGTGTGATCAGTGTCACTATGATGAAAGTTGTAGCATGACATGAAATGTCTCATGATGTGCCAATAAACCAGAATGGAAAGTGCATGAATTCTAACAGCATTAATAAAATAGGACAAAAGGATTTGCTATTGACTGTTTTATTGATCATTTCTGCTCCAGTAATTTAGCTATAGAGTACACTAGAAGCTAATTATTTTCTTGTAGCACTTACAATGCTAATGACATATGGAGTGCTTGCAAGGAAATTGGTTTTATTTGCACAATCGACAGGCACCAGTCCATTTAACTACCAGTCCCACAGAACATCACATTAACTTTACTAAAAGTTCATGAACATGCTTTATTTTTTTTTCCCCCCCATAAGCTGTTTCATGCTAAGACAGTAATCTTGAAGTGTGACTAATATGCTGGAGATTGTCACCCTGAGTATTTGTGATATTTAAACTGCGTCACTTAGGTTTTTGTCTTCACAGTCTGGTTTCTCTGTTTCATATCCTTAAAAGATATATGTTTTCATGAGGCTTCTTTAAAAAATACTCTTAGGGAAAAAAACCAAACTTAAACCACACCTTAATTAAACAGCAATATTTTTGCAGTTTAACTAAAAATTAGAAAGGCAAAATGGCATATGCTTTTCTGGGTTATTTGTGTTTGTCTTCTAGTGATCACCTCCCTGCTTGGACATCTCACATGTTTTAAAGAACATTTAAAAAGTCCAACTAGATGGTTCTCAACATTGCTGTAGGATTTTCTGTAAATAAACTGAGAAAGACTTTGTGATGCAGGTATACAATAGTGTGACCATCCAAGGCAAGGGTCATATATTTACACCTGCTTTTTATAGGATTGAGGAATAAAAATGAAGAAGTCTCAGCAAAACCAAGGAAGTGGATCTGTTAATTTCAGTTGCAAAACATGAGATTCCTTAAAGGGAGAATCAGACAGCCCTTCTCATGAGAAAATGCTTCACATCACCTTTCAGAAAGCAGGATGTCACTGAGATTTCTGAATATGGACTAAAACCCCTCACAATCAACACCTTTACTATTTCGTTATGTCCTAGACAGAAAAGATGTATTTTGTGCATAGACTTACTTAGGATGTCTAGTCTGCTGTGGCAGGGGGAGTGTTAACAGTACAGTCAAATCCAAAAAACAAAGTCAATGGACTAAAAAAACCCCAAACCTGACATTAACTGCACAATAGCAAAAATATCACTTTGAGCCTTTGGGGCTGAAAAGTTGCTGACCTTAATAATTCAGCCAAGAAACTCAGAAGGGGAAGGCATAGCATAGACTTTGATAAAATAAAAATACCAATGGGAAATTTAGGATCACTTGAGCCCTGTTAAGATCCTCAAACCATCTACAACACCTTGTGCAGTCTTCTTCTATATACAATGTAGGTTTTAAAATATTACATAATTAGAGAAATATTTCAATTGTCTCTTGCTTAGAGGAAATAAAAAAAATTGTTGTTGGCAAAAAGAAGGGGTGGCAGGTGCCAGTGTTATCACTCATATATTTTTACTACCTTCAAGCAACACAGTGTCAAAACAGCAAAGTCATACTGTTCTACTCCAATAGCCAGTTGAGTGCCCCAGCTTCCTGAGAGTATGCCAGTCATGGCAATGGTTTGCTCATTTTGTCTCACAAAGTTTCTGTGATTAACTGTGTGGCACATCATGCCTTGAATTAGTCTATTGAGATGTTTACTATCATGAGGTATGTGGAGCTGTGAATACCATACCCCTGGCACCTCCCTCAAGCAGCCCTGCCACAGGGGAAGGCAGGTCACAAGGGAATTGTGCATCTCTGGGCATTTCACACAACAAGTGAATTGAGTGGATTTTCTGTTTTGTGTCTCTTAATGTACACTGAGGAAACTTTCTATTCCATTCTGTGTTTTCACACACGACATTCATACTGGAGAGGAATCATACACTGCTTCTTTAAGATGTAGTAGAAGCATATAAAAGCCATTAAGAGGCAAAGAAAGCTGAAATGTTAATACAGAGAGAAAGAGAGACAGACTGCTAACTTGATTTAGGTAAATTCATTAATTAGAAAAAAAATACATTCTCTGTTGATATGGTTTTTTGCTTAATTTTCCCATTAAAAATGTTGTATTATGGGAAGAGGCTTTTATCTGATTCCTTAGCCCCAGAAAGTGCTGAAATACTGTTTAAGGTTGTGTTCAATACTTTAAACAGAAAAAAATCCTTCAGACCAATCTGCATCAGAACACCAGTGCATCCCTTCAAGGTATTTCCAGCTGTGAAAGACAACATATATTGCTATCATATTCATCTTTGGAAAATACAGAATTCCTTTGTTACCCATTTAAAATTAGGTTATGCTGCAGATATTCGTAATAAACCACTTTACCCATTCACAAGACTATTAGAACTTAAAGAACAGATGCCTCCTTTATATGTCCCTGTATGGCTGGTTTAAATTAAACAATTAAGGGACGATTTTATGCAGCTTACAGCATCTGTTTTGTTGATGAAAGAATAAATATTGCAGTCAACACTTCAGACTGATTTTTTTTTTCCCAAGAAGACATTAATTTCCATCGCTAAGGATCTGCATTGCAAAACTGCCTCAAGCTTCTTTTGACTGGCAACTTCAGCGGCTTGATCAAGAGCAAGGAGAAGTGAAAAATTTTGTGGGGCAAAAGCATTATTCTTGGGGGTTTTGAATTTGTTGACACTTGAAGCGTCAACATTGTGGAAAGGCTTGTTAACTGTAGGAAAGACTTGCTCTTTCCAGGAGTTTGTGCTCAGTTTAATCACCCAAGTGCTGCTGAGCTGGGGACTCCAGCGGCAGTGCAGGAGCAGCTGGGAAATAAAGCAGACTTCCTTTCCTTTCTGTTCAGTGCTGGGTAGCACTGGGAATGAGAAGAATTGCATGAATTTCAGCTTGGCAGAGTTTGTTTGGTCCCCACCACATTGCCTGCTCCTCCTGGAAACCTCAGTGCTCTGTGCCCTCAGACAGGCAAGTCCTCTTCTGGGAACAGCCTTTCACATTTGGATGCCTAGTCCTCACAGGAAAACCTATTATAAATAACAACAACAGCAACAACAATAATAAGGAATAGGGAAAAAACGCAGAGTCTGTTGTTACCCCTAGTTTTATCAAGCCCTTGATTTTCTACTATATATTTCTCAATCATAGCATGCTTGAATTATTTTAAACCTTTAATGTCTGAAAGCTCCTGCCATTATCATCACAGTTTTGGGGAGCTCTCTGTTCAAACCCTTTTTTGGACTAAATGAACTGTCCATAGAATTCAAACTCTGCTTGGTAGTACACCTGTTATATTTTCTTAAATGTCAAGAGGGGCTTTCCTGGAAGCTTGTGTTCTTTCAGCATCTCTCAAAAGATTAGACTGCTATCGGCTTAGATTTTAATCACTGAAGCTATGTTGTGAAAATTTCAGCATCTGACTGCATGCTGTTTGTTAATTATTTGTACCACTTCCATATTATGTGCTTAGATGGTGATTTTCAGCAAATAATATACTTCTTGTGGATGTTCCAGGCAAGCAGAATTTATACAAACTTGGAACAGGGTATTTCTGGTGAATGTGGACATTTGCCATGGGAGAAGATGTAGCTTTCTCTCACTGCCTTTCAAGTATCTTTATTGGCATTTCTATTTTTGGAAGTATAAAATTGACTGGGAATGTACTTATGTATTGCAGCATTAGGTGATAAATCTGATCCAAATACTGCTCATTCATTCAAAGGATGACAATAAACATTTTTCATTCAAGTGGTCCACTCTAGAAAACTCTACTAAATATTTCATATTTCACTCCACTACAGTAATATGAAGTACAATAACTTCAACTACTTTAATTGTTTTCCCTGCTAAATAAAAACTGGGGGTTTTTTGTGTGTTGTGTTTTTTTTTAATGAGTGTAAAAACAACAGGGTGTCAATCTTATTGCATTTGGCAAAAGACAATTTCTGTTGGTGAATTTTTGCATATTTGGCAGCCTGCCAGGATAGGATAGGCCATATCTCCCACAAACAACAAAAGATAAGAATTTTAAAGTTCAAGAAGCATATTTAGAAATGTAATATAAACATTAACAACTCACTGTGGACCAGTTTTGTGTAGGTGCATGTGTAATGTTCTGAATATACAAATTTTGAATTTGCTTTCGTGTCAGTTCCTTAAAGCAGAAGCAGAACAACTGTTGGAATTAATCAATATTAGCCATAGCATAATTAAGAAGACAATTTAGAACAAATCTTGAGCTGGAAAAAAAACTAAATAGCTTTTATTTTTCATTTTGCCCTAATAATTTCATTATTACCCTTGTTGTAACACATCTTATACATGCATGATGAAAGTGCTGAAAACCTCTCTTTTATCTGGTGTCAGAGATTCCAATGCATATAAAATCAGATTTTTATCTCTGAATCAATCAAGGGAGAACATAGCAGTGTACAGATATTCTTACTCACTATTTCTTTTCCCCACTGAATTCTTTTTTTCTTTCAGACATGTGAAGAGCAATTGTATTTTTTTTCTCATAAAGGCGAGGGAGAATAGGAGAAGATGTGAGTGATGGTCTTTGTAGTTTGGGGAAGCTCTGGAGCACTGACAGTATTAATGACTCCAAATCAGCAAGAGCTCAGTGTCAGTTATAAATAGTTAAAACCACAGGGCACCATTAGATCACCAGGTCTGACTTCTGAATTACACAGGCACTGCCATTGAGACACTTGAGGGGGCCAGTGCAAACCTCATGAAGTGCAACAAGGCCAAGTGCAAGGCCCTGCATGTGGCTGAGCACAATCCCAAACTCAAGTACAGGCTGGGCATGAGGATGGATTGAGAGAATGCCTGAGGAGCAGGACTTGAGGTGCTGCTTACTGAGAAGCTCAACAGGATCTGTCACTGCACTCAGCCCAGAGAGCCAGCTGTGTCTGGGCTGCATCCAAAACACTGTAGGATGACCCTGCTTGGGCAGGGAGGTTGAACCAGGTAACCCACTGTGGTCCCTTCCTGCCCATTCTGTGATTCCATGGTTTCCCTCTGAACTGTAGAGCTGGTATTTAGCTAAATGGAATTTAGCTTTCATCATGCCTTTGAAAGACACTTTAAAAGAAGAAGACCATGCTGCTTCTCTCTTTTAAAGTTTTGTTCAATAACTTCAACTTGAAACTTTACATATTTACACAATTTCAGTTGGGTTTTTACATTTTTACTTCTTTCTGTACTTGTTGCCATGCAATGTTTCAATGCACCAAGCAAAGATTTACCTCTTCTACGACAGGGACTGGGGAACAACTACTGCATCTGCTTGGGCAGGGTGTGGGACTAGATGATCTCCAGATCCAGGTACCTTCCAAACTTGAGCATCTTCTTATTCCATGAAGTACTTCCATGTGGTAGGACTGGAAAAGGTTTTAGGGAGCACAAAGTGAAACTCTCCCAGCTCAGCCGCAGCCACACAGATCCACAATCTGATGTCAGAGTCTTTCTTATGACTCAGGTGAATGTTTTTGGAGTGAGTACATTGACAATAAACTAAGAATGATGAGACAGTTACATGATCAGATGGAGATTAATTGCCACTGTACTTGACATTCATCTGTGAGGGAAAAGCTCACTCATGATTGCTGTTTGCTGAGCACACTGCCATGGGACAGGCAAGGACAGCACCAGCTCTGCAAATAACTCTGTGAATGTGAAGCCACTTCTCATATGCCATGCAGAAGTGAATTCTTGGTTCTCTAAATTCAACTTTTGACTGTTTGCAAGCTCACAGGACTAGGTGAGATTTTGGCATATGAAATATTCTCAAACAATTATACAGACCTGCAATTTCCTTTTTCCTAAATAGGAGGTCAGTAGCAAAAAGGTCAAAAAGTCAGTAGCAATATTTTTTCAATGAAAGTGTACATAAGGCTAGAGCAAGGGAGAAATGAAGGAACACTGAAGGGAGAAAGCAGTTAACATTTCATCTTTGGTTGAGCTGTGAAGTTTCTCTCTCCTTCCAAAATATACAAGGGAAAAATGGAAATAGGCAATAACAATATAAACCAGTCTAAATTAAAATAAATAATATTTTTGCCATCCTCCTTTTTGCTCAGTATGAAACGAGAGGAATCATATTTCTATCTTAAGAGTCACAGATGTTTCTAATTCTCAGCAGGTTATTACTCACACAGTAAGTCAGCAAACACAAATGTGCAGAATATGATGGAGCATTATTTGCTACTTATTCATGGTAGCTTGCCTCAGGAGCATCACTTTGTTTCTGAGCTTGTTCCTTGAACTCATTTGTCAAGAAGAATTAAAAAATGACTAAAATTTGTGTAATAAGTATAAGAAACAAGTAGTTTTTATAGAAATTAGCTTGGCATACATGCAGTATCCAAAATTGGTTGGCAAAGATACATCTTCCCACAGAAGAAACTGAGCAGGAAAACACTATCAGAGTTCCTACTCACTCGTGTTTGACCTATGTGACACCAATATTCTGTAGAGTTCATTCCTCTTAGCTATGTATTAATTGTAAAGATATAGATCTGAGATCCTTGATACCCAGTAGAGCGAAATCAGCACACTCAGAGGAACAAATGTCCAGAGTAGTTATGGAGACACACACTTGAGTTCAAAGGGTCACCCCTGAGCACTACAGGCTTTCCTCCCTGTCTCGTGGGGGAACTTAAGATGACCAGATCAGATACCTCAGATGATTCTCAGCCAAAATAGTGTCACTCCTATTTTCCTTTAGAATTTCCAGGATAGAAATTTCAGGATAAAGCTAGCATTTGCCTCCTATTATGCAATCTGACTGGAATAATGAAATAAAGTATTTGAGAGATGACAAGATGTGATTTAATTACTAATTACAGAACTGCATGTGTCTCAAGAAACTGTACAGAAGCACTCATTTCCCTCCATTGCCTGTAACAAGAGCCTTGCATGTAATTTACACTTTAATTTTGTAAGAACATAAATTTTTGTATAGGATGCTAATGTACTAGCTCCTGGGATGAAGAATTATTGTTCATTTTCAATTCATTCCCATGGATCAGAAAAACCCTACAGACTCCCTTTGCAAAACTGTTATCCAACTGGTGTTATAACACAGCATAGCATAACATATGTGCCATAACATATAACATAACATAACATATAACATAACATAATAGTAGCATAGCCAAACTCTTAGTGCCTTTCAGCCTATGCAACTCATAGTTTATTAAACCTCAAATTCTGGACTCTAAAGGAAAAAAAAATTAATTGCAGTTAGAATATTGCAGGTAATAGCCTACTTGAAGTGTGATAGTCTGGGACCAGAGTAACAAATTCCCTTTGAATTTGAAATCTGCTAAAGAATAGACTATCACATTCTGTGGCATCTCAGGTATATAACAGAAAGAAATGTGTGTGTATTAATTCAGATATACAACAAAGGTAGGAAAAATATAAAAAAAAGCCAAACCCAGCTTACAAAGTATGTCCAGTCCAAGCAGTTTGAAGTGTCTCAGAGTACCTAAATTGGTTTCCAAGTTATCAAAAACCATCTCCACAATATATGAAAGTTGTCTGCCTATTGCAATTGCCCCACTTAAAATATTTAATCAAAGAACACTGCCTATAAGTCTAATGAGTGAAGAATGAGTGAAGAGAGCTGTATGAATCTTAAAATTTCTGCTGATCACAAAATCCCATATATTCTTTGTGAAGCAATCTCTCTCTCCATAATGTATATCTTTCTTGGGAGAGAGTCAAGCTGCAGATACCTGAACCATGACTCATGGCCTTTGGCTCACTGGTTTGAAAGCTTTGGGGGATGGCAAAATAGACCCTGAGAACTGAAGGGCTAAACACAAAACTGCATTTGGGCCACTGCCAGTGCTTGTCACGGAAGCTTTTATTAAAAGACCAGGCCCATACATCTCACCAAAAGACAGAAAAAATCACCTTTATCCAGCTGAGCTAAGTTATTTCTAGTGGTTTTGTAAATTAAGTGAGGGAAGATAAAATGGGAACCATGAGCACATTACCAATGCTTGGGTAACTCTTCAGCGTGCAGAGTTGCCAAAGTGATAAATCTGGGTAGCAAGCAGTGAGCAGTCAGCAGCTGAGACAAAGACAGCCTGTCCTCTATTAGAAAAGCTCCACTGGATACATCCACTGTTGTGCAGAAGAAAGCAGTGATTTCTAGACTCCTAAACAAAACTTCACCAGTTTTCCTTGGGCTCTCTATACCTGCTGTACATCAAGCCTCCTGCAGATTCCCCTTCTTTCAGTTCAAAGGATTAAGAAGTTCACAGTGGCTGCAGGCTTCTCATTCCTGTCAACTTTTAAAAAATTTTCAGCTCTTTCTGAGTCTAGTAATGGTATTTTGACCCCAGTAGCTGCTTTTTCTGCTTCACCTGCACTCATCTTCTGTTCAGTTTTCACTAGCAAATACCACTTCCTTAGTTTATCCATCTTTGCATACAGTAATTATTCCTTGTGCCAACTGTGGTTAAATCATTATGAAACCTTTCCTGCAGTGGTGACAGAAATATTAGGTGGAGAACTTATGTTCACCAGTAGTGAAATCTGAGCTCTGTTCAGTGTTTTTTCTGGGGGATAGGCAATTTCTCTGAACTCCAGGTAGTGAGAAGACTCTTTGAACTCCTTTGAGCCTGTATCTGCAGTATAGACATGACAAGCAGGAAATCAAGAAAGTTACTCTAGTGATTGACAAGCTGTGCCTGACTTTTCTCTCAATCACCACTAAGCCGGTTCTAAATTTGCAGTAAGCTTCTAAGAGTGGACTATACTGTCTGCAAAATCCCCCATGAAATTCAGTGGTCAGTGCACCCCACATAGTTCTAATCAATCTTTGCCTACTTCCACAGTCAGTGGAGACATATTCAGAGGGCAATTTCTCACAAACTTAAATAAGGAGAGTTCTTGCAGGCATCAGCTCTCTCTAGTGATTACAAAAAGGCTCTGAGCACCATAACAAGAGGTCAACTAGTTCTTAGATAACTGAAATTAAGTATTAATATTAAATATTATCAGTGGAGATAAGAGATAAGATATTGCTTCATACTCTGTGAATAAACAGTGTGACAGGTTCTGCTAGAAAAAGTTTACAATTTCAAGGACATGAGTGAAGTATTGAATAATAGAAATGGGTCTGAGTTGATAGCAGAAAAATGGTTTGTGATTACAAAAATCCTGGGCTAGTGGCTTTCTAAGGTTATGCATTATCTTAATTACATGCAACACCGCAGATAATTTTTCTTAGAAGTTTATACACTTTATCTATTTGACATTCACATCAAACACATTTAAATGGCCCGATGCTTGGTAATACACACTTAGAGGAGCATGGAGTTCTTAAAGTCTGGAGCTTCAAAGCAACTACATTCTATGACTTCTTGGCTTGCACTTTCTGCACAAGAGGAGAAATACTTAATCTTACCAGGACATCCACCCATACATCCCTGTTGCCTCTCTAGCACCCCTAAGACTGCAAACATGATTTACAAACTGACTAGAAAAGCTGACCAGTATGTTTGGAAAGAATTCTGCTTTGGTGCATCTAGAAATAAATTATTATTTCTTTGTTAATTTATGATAACATACTCAAAAGAATCAGACACCTCTGTGTAGCAAAAGGGGATAGGTATTACTGGTTTTAAAAACTGAAGAATTCAGTTAGGCCAGAATATCATGAGAAACACAGCTGAATCCAGTATAATTAGCTACGATGGAGAGTTGCTATGTTATTAAAATACTATTTCCACTATTCTATGTTTCAAAAAGGAAATGAAAAAAGATACAGCACAGTATTGCTGTATTTTGTAAATGTATTCAGACGTTTTAAAGTATCAAAATTGAGATGGCTTCACTCAAAATTCCATTCACTGTTACAAGTGCTATTTTCAAAGTGGAATATTCGTCTCACACATAACAGACATAACAGATAGACCCTTAAATTTGGAAGAAGGGCATGGCCATAACCCAAGGTTTCTTATGGATCTAGAATGAAGAGCATCTATGACTTACCTGAAGTTCAACACAGAAAATACCTATTTTTCATGAGCATAATAAAAAGCTTCATTCTGAAATGTGCACCCGTTTTTCTTTTTCATGTGATCATATCCTTTTGAAAATAACTCTCTGTTCTGAAGGTTAGAGATATATTTTTCATTCATGAAATTATCCATGCTAAATATAATGTTTAAGCTTCCTGAAACCTACACATACAGATTAGGGTTTCCTATTCCTGTTCTACTGTGGCCAGCAAAACGATTGACAAAAAGAGAAAAACAGCCCCTGACAAAATAATAGATCAAATACACTCTAAGGAGGAATAAACATTGGATATGCTTTTGCAGGGAGGACACAAAACAGAGGAGGAAAACAGCAGAAGTAAAATGCAAGTCCCTAATTTTAGTAGTTGACATATGGCATTGTTATAGCAGTTCTGCAAGTTCTGTTTAACAAAGGGTAAGTTCACACAATCACAAGTCTTGAGTTATGGCATATTCACAACATATAATTTCTCATCTGATGTGGATGTTCTCCTGACACTGAAAATGTCGTTCACCTACACAAAGCAGGACAACTCAGTCATATGGAGCTCTGTGAGCAAACCTTAAGTGTGCATGTCCTGGGAAGAGCAATCAGTTGTTAATTTTTTGTTTGCTTTCTGAGTCCAAATTTATAAAGTATCAGTCACAGTGCTGTGCTCATGTATGCACAAAGTAACCAGGAACACACCCCGAAGTGAGATCCATCTGACCTAAGATGTATGTGTCCATCTAAATTACATGCTAGGCTCTTGTTACAGGCAATGGAGGGAAATGAGTGCTTCTGGACTGTCACTCCTTTCCTTCTCAAGTAGCTGTGTAAACTAGGCAGATAAATCCTGCCTCAGCAGGGCCCTATTTCATGCCACTGATGTGAGGGTGACTGGCTTGGAGAAGATGGTGTCACTGTGGACATTCTGCAATTAGCCCATCTTTGCTGTCAAAACTACAGCAAGCAAACAAATGCAGGAAAAGAAACAACTCATAAACCTAAAAGAGTGTTTTGGAAACAAGATTTGTAAAACTGAAGTAATAAAGATCCACTGATAATGGTGGTGACAATAGTTATTTTTATGAGTCTGGATCTTCCCAAGAGTTTAAATGCCTGGGAAGATCCAGGCTTGTAAAAATAACTATGGTCATTGGCACTCAAGATAAAAATTGGAGTTTAAAGCAAGATGATCAGAAATTCCCCACCAAGGGTACAATGAGGAGCAGACACCTATCTTGAAAAGACAGTCTGAAATACCCTCACACTAAATGGGTGAGATGCATTTGAACTCCTGCCCTCTCTGGAGTTCAGATCGCTTGACTGAGACCTTGGACAAAAGTGCTTTTGTCTGTCCACCTGGGGTCAGATCTCTGCACCTCAGTTAAATCCCTGCCTACATATCTCTTTGAGCTGAGTTCACTTGCCTCTTTGACACCTTGATGGCAAGAATTCTGTGCTTTTGCCTGTTTGAGACACTGTTGGAAATGTTTGCAAGGAAGGTGAGACACAACCATTTGTGTTCAGATGGATACTTCACAGCAGAGAAGAGGAGATACAAAAAGGGCAAAACCTCTAATTTGACAGAGATTGTTCCTATACTTCTCCTTCTGCTTCTCATTGCAGATCTATTATGTTAAAAAATAATGCAAGGAAAAGAGAGTTAAAACTGTGGGGGGAAAATTGAAGCTCAGACTATAAGTGTCATAACTGAGAGGGGAATGTCTGTGGCTTAATTCATTAAATATTAATAGATAATGATAAATGCCTTCTGGAAAATTAAGTGACCTTAGAGGTAAAGTCACGAGATGTCTATCTAATAGTTGCATTAGCACTGCAGTGATATTTCATACTTTTACAAAAATAGATTTTATAGTCATGTAACTCTTAGAAGAATATTTATTCTATATCTGCTTTACTTTTATTGAATAGTTTTTTGGTAGAACAACCAGGAGAGTGATATGATAAGATCTAGATAAATCAACCAGAAACATCTACATATATTAAAAGCAATGGAGAAAATTCCAGTTTCTTATATTTCATGCTTCATCTTTGTAAAGAGGTGCAGACTTCATTTACTCTCCATGCAATGTTTTTTTGTTTTTGGTTTTTTTTTAAATCTACAGACACTGTCTGGGTCAACCAAATAATAGAAATTATGCTTTTTATAGGAAGTTCAGTGGATGAATACATGCACATAGTTATTTAGATAACTTTTTACACTGTGCTTGTTTTTTGGTTTTTTTAAGATGTCTTTCTCAAAAAATTCCAGTATCAGGGTGTTTTGTGTAGCTGCCCAAATGTTGCTTTTGGAAAGGTCTTTGCATGAGATTCCACTGTAATTTCTAACAAAGGGGAGAAAGTGTCACATATTTGCTGTAATAGTTGCAGATAGCTTATGGTCTAATCTGGGAGAGTTAGGAGTGGCATGAACTGAATCATTGTGTGCAAACACTCAAGACTAGAGAAGAGAAGCAACCAAGACCTGGTGAATTAAACCTGGACTGTCATTGGCTTTACAGAATCCAGGTTCAGTGGGGGATGGTGAGTCTAGTTATGTTTGTTGATATTTATTGTCAAAGCTTTTATATATAAGTAAATTTTTGATTTTGGTCCTTGAATGGGCCTCTGCACTGATAGTTATAGATGCATGAAATGATAATGGGGATTTATGCATCTCATTCTGCTGGCAGTATTGCTGTTCCCATACCTGTGCCATACCACTTGATGAAGCTTCACTGTGCATTGCACCTCTCCTGCTCTCTTCTCCCCATGCCCACATCTTCAGGTGGTGCTGCCATAAGGACTTTGCTAACAAAGGTAAAGGAAAGAAGAGTTTGCACTCACCCTCACTCCCTTCTCTGGTCACAGAGTTTCTCTTTCTTTCAAACAAAGTACCAGTAAGGAACAGCTGTGCATACAGGACCCCAGAAAAAGTCAATATTGGGGATGGCATTCTCAGAGCAAGAAGGACTTTCCCTGGGAAGCAACCTCATCACATTTCATGATCAGACTGCATATATAGAAAAAGCAAAGAGAAGAGACCTCGGGTCCTCACCCGAGAATCTCTGTACTCACACTGATCCTCCATTCAAGGTCAAATAATATTTTGACCCCAGGATGCTTTTCTTTGGAATGTGTGTCTCAAATGCTCTTGACAGGGTTGCTCATTGTGATTATGCAGCGTGCCATCCCAATCCTAGATACCACAGGGAATGCATGAAATCTCAGGAGCTTACTGTGATTATCTCTGCCTTCTAATCACCTGGGAAACTGAACAGCAAAGTGTTCTCCTAGCTATGTCTTTGACTGATGGGCTCAACTCAGTTTATCAGGACAGTGAAGCACAGCTAAACATCACCAGTTCCTTGACTGTCTGCTACAGATTTTATGTTAAACAAGGATTTAGTACATTTGTTCTAGTGGGGTTTTTGACCAAAGAAATATTACTGTCCCTCAAAACAAGTCTGTCACAGGCACCTGTGCATTTTGCCAAAGAAGTGCTTGCAATTGTACCACTGCCTTTTTCTCCTGCCAACTTACTGAGTATATAAATGCATAAATATATACATAGATATGACACTAGTCTGTCTTTTTAAAAGTTTATTAGTTTATATGATACACTCAAGGGTCTAATAGATATAAAATGAAACTATTACAAGTAGCTTCCAGTTGGAGAGGACTGAGCAGAATTATGATTACCTCTTTTGTTTTAGGAGGGATCCTTTTCAATTATTTGCAGCACAGATTGACACTTATTTACATTGCAATGACAATCCACTGTGAGCTCCTTTTTAATATATTTATTATAGCTCTGGGCTTGGTTTTCTCCATTACTGATTTTCTAAACAGTAATTTCCAGTTTTCTTTCTCTGCCAATTATTTTTTCTCCATAAATATGCTACTTTGCATTTATCTATTTTAAATCTCATTTATTTTTATCTTCCTCTGCTGGCTTGCCAACTACTCTGCAGCACTTTGGATGGACATCAGCAATTCACAGCCATTATCATTAAACAAACTCCTTGTATCTTTCACCTTTTTTATTTTCTCTTCTGTTTATTTCCGTTGTATGATTTGCTTGGATTACGATTCCTCATCACATTCATTTTGTAATGACTAAGTATTTAACTGCTGTTTCCCTGCCAAGATCAACCAAGGGCAGCATTTTAATACATCTGAAAGTCACCGATAAGGGCCCTGAAACAGACATAGGGTGCCAAGCTGGGTTTGGATCTTTAGCTTCTCAAAGTGTAACGTTGTACAGAAATGGTGTTTGATTGCAGTCCTCACTTTTTGAGACTGATTCAATATCTGACTCAAAATGAAAAAGAAAACCGTGCTTTAAAAAAGTTTCTGTGAATTTCAAGGCAAATTTATTATTTTCTATTTGTGTCCTTATTTTGAGATTTCAGGCACAGAACTGTTAGGAAAACTGGTTTTGATACAAAATGAAAAAAGATTTAGCATTGATCAATTTAGATAGTGTTACAGACTGATTTTCAGGCTGTAATTCAGAAAGGGGATGAATAATCATGCCTCATGTTACAGATTGTATACAAATTGGAAGATCACAACCATCATAAGGTACATGACATGCTGGCAATTCAGAATGGTCTCAGTTTTACAGTTGTTCTCCCTATTCATTAATGTGTTTATTTTAGACCTTAAATTGATAATTTAAATTGATATTAAGGAAACATTAAATAACATTAAATTGATATTAAGGAAATGTCATAGATATTAAATAAAAGATTCATGATCAGACTTCTGCTTTGTGATTTTCTCTTCATTCCAGGATGTATGCACTATTATGAGATTCACGGGTTTGGCTATTAACAATCTGGAAAAATGCAATAGGAAATAGAAAATAAAATTGCAAATGTTAAAAGCAGTTTTTATTCTATTTCTCAGAATCTGTCAAGTTTTACTGTCTGTTTGCAAGACTTTTCTTGGTTGAAGCCCTCTTCCTGGTGCCAAGGAATTACTTCAACAAACTGAACCCAAATAAAATGCCAAACTTCAGGGAAAAAAAAGTGCTTGGGAACAATAAGAAAAACTCCCAGAAGGGTTTCTAGAAGGGACTGATCAAAACCCCATTAACTGGAAACTGTATTTTGAGGAAAGTTTCATGCAGCTATTGAGGAGAGGAACTCTTTTCCCACTGCTGCTGGAGAGTTTACAGCTGCCTGTCAGACCATTATAGGGAACATGATGGTGCTGAAAGTGTTTCCTTATGCTTGGGCCATTGACAACCTACTGGAAAGTGTCAGAAATCCCCAAGTGCCTGAAGGAGGAAAGAGAAGACACAGGCCATGATCTCTCCAGGCTCCTGCCTGGGCCTCCAGCAGGAGAAGAAAGCAGAATGAGCCTAGGGGAACAGTGGTGTCTGAGGGAAAAATGAGGCAGGGGGCTCTGCCCCAGCAAAGCCTCTTTGGAGCTGCACTTGTTCCTGCTTCTCCCCTCTGCCCTGCTCAGGTGGCTCTTGGCTCTGCTCCTATGTGACTGACTCACTTTCCTGTGGGCAGCAAAGGGGCCATTGCAGGGGTCCACGAGGTGCCCTAAGGGGTGCCAAGAGGAGGCAGGAGCCCCATGGCTGATGGGCTCGGGTCTTGCCATCCCCTGAGCAAGGACCTTACAAAGCAGTCACTTGGTGGCTGCTCATTTAGCTAAATGGAGAAAAGAAATATTTGGCAACACAGGCAAACAGGGGAAGAAAAAAAACATCTGATGACCTGGAGCTGTAAGCAGACATATCCAGAAAGGAAGTACAAAAAACTTCAGAGGATAATTATCCACGGATTCAGATGATAACAGTTCCACTGAACTGGATTATTCATACTACATTTAAATAAAGATTTAGATTAATCCTCCACAGAGTAATGGTCTGCTCTGATTACATAATTTTATTTGTGAAGTCCAGGGAATTAATCTATCCTTTTGACATTATTGTGAGTTTGGTTTTATTTGGTTTTTTTATATTTTTCTACCCCTCAGGTACTTGGTCTCAAGGTCTTCCAGGAATTTCTTGCAACTAGACCTAAACTTTATTACCCTTGTATATACATAAATGCCATCAAAAAATTCTGTCACCCAGCTATGCACATCTTTGAAAACAAGTTAGAATAGACTAGTCAATGCCATAGTTTGAGGAGCTTGAATATGCTTTTCCTCTCATTGTGGAAAAAAGAGTGTGGGCATAGTTCACTCTTTTAAATAAGAGTTTTTCTCCTTTCTGATGGGCATTCAGTCTTTGTTTGGAGGTAGGGGAAGGTCTGTTCTGCATCAGGCTTGTCAGGGAGTGACCTCTGTTTATGATAGAACAGTGGGGGACAGACCCTCCAGTCAGGACCATCACTACCCCATCACCACTTGTGCCTCTCTTGTGGAGCCTCCTCGCCCTGCCCCTGGCCATGGGCAGCAGATGGGATGGAACAGTGAGATGCCTTGGCCATGCACACACAGCTCCAGGCTCCGCCCTCTAATGGCCCCTGCAAAAAACTGACCCTATCCTTGGATGAAACTAGGACACAGGGACACCATTTGTGCAAGGCTGCAGGACCTGTTAGTGTTTAGCTGGACTCTTGCACGAGTCAGACAAATTCACTAGACCAGAGAAGGGTCACATTTTCCTAAGGACAGGCCTTGTTGACTCCCCCATCCCCTCCACATTAAAGCACATACACACAGATCTGGCTTTGGGTTCCTCCCAACCCAAACCTCTCTATGATTTTATTGTTTGTTCAGTTTACAGTGAGCAAAGGAGGAGAAACTGAAGGAGATTTACGTGTAGCTGGAACATCCCCATGTTCTAAGGATAAGTAAGGCTCTGCTGAGCAGTGTATTTAGCCCTCAGGAAGGCTGAGTTCTTTACTGGCAGCAGCAAACCTGATTTATTCAGTAATAACATGTTCCAGGGTAGAAATGGTGACTATAAGCCTATTCTTTCATATCAGGAGAAATATCATATTTCCCTTATAATTTTTAATTTTAGTGCATCCCAGTACTTAAATGCAGTCAGTTATGTAAGGGAGAGCTGGTCAATTTTGCAGAAATAGACATACCTCTGTTCAGAAGGAGAAAGTCATGGATGAACTTCCTTTAAGCCAAAGGAAATTAGGTAGAAGAATAAGGCAGAACATTTCAGGGAGCTCCCTACTGGCTTAATATGTGTGGCATGTTATTAAAGAATTCACTCCTTAGTTTGACAATAATAGAGATGAAATACTATGGAGTCCTTTTAGGATTATGCCATTATTCTAGAGCCTTTCTGGAAAAAAAAGTATTGTTAGGTCACGTTGCAAGAGCAAAATGGGAAATATGTATTTGCATTTTTTAGCCTTAGGCTGAGTAAGCTAAAAATATTTGGAAACTTTCTGTACTAGCTCACTGGCTCATTCTGACACCCAACAGTCATGTCAGTGCTAGGGCAGTGTGTGGAAATATGTATTCATATGTGTGCTTTTGGATGGGGTAGGGTTAACTTTCATCACAGTTGCTGGTATAGGGCTGTGTTTTGGATTTTTGCTGAACAGATGGTTAATAATAAAAAGATGTTTTGTTATTGTTGAGCAGGGTTTACACAGAGCCAAGGCCTTTTCTGCTTTTCTTTCTCCCAGGCTGGAAAGGAAGTAGGGTGTGCATGAGAGATTACAAGACACAGATGGACAAATGACCAAACTGACCAAAAGCATATTCCACACCATACAGCATCATTCCCAGTATACAAACTGGGGGGAAGAAGGATGGAGGCGTGGGGGGATATTTAGAATGATGGTGTTTGTCTTCCCAAGTAAGCATTCCATGTGATGAGACCCTGCTGCCCTGAGGTGGCTGAACACCTGCCTGCCCAGGGGAAGCAGTGAATTAATTCCTTGTTTTGCTTTGGTTCTGTGCATAGCTTTTGCTTTTCCTATTAAACTATCTTTATCTCAACTCATGAGTTTTCTATCTTTTACCCTTCCAATTCTCTCCCTGATCCTGCTGGTTGGGGAGCAAGCAAGCAGCTGCATGGTACTTGGTTGCTGGCTGGGGTGAAACCATGGCAATATGCCAGATTGAAGCATGAAAGAAATTCATTTATATTTGCTTTATGGCAAGAAACAAGACTAATAGTAAGTGTATGACAAGTTCCCAGATCACATGGTCATGCTTTCTCCAGTAGAGCTAGTTGTCACAAATTGCTGCAGTTCTGCATTTCTAGATGTAGTGGCACTCAAAAACAAAAGCAAGTATTTTAGAAAATTGGAGAGAAGCTAAGAACAAGGACTTGAAACAATGCAACATTTACATAATGTATGCCAGAAACTTTTCCTTTATTAAAAAATGCTTTCCAGATAAATAACAGGCGCTCAAGACAGCCATTATTTTCCTCTGCAATCATCCTTTCATGTAATCTATAAAAGTATTCTCACAGGAATAATTACGAAGTATTCTGATGACTACTATTAACAATCAACTGAATTGCATTTCAGAATAGTTCCTCTCAGACTGTGACCATTTAAAACTATTGTCAACATATGCCCAGAAGTTTGGAGTGAAAATACACTGCAAGTCTGCAAGGGAGGCATCAAAAAGGAGAGACTGAGCCAGATAATGATGGACAAGGAATGGGCAGGATGCTTATATTTAAAGGCTTGCAGTCAGTGCCCAAATGGAGACCAGAGATGTGTGGTGCCATTGACACATGGGAAGGAGGGATGCCATCCACAGGGACCTGGACAGGCTTGAGAGCTGGGCCCTTTGAGCAAGCTGCTCTAGTGGAAGCTGTCCCTGTCCATGGCAGGGAGGTTGAGACTAGATGGTCTTGAAGGTATTTTCAAATCCAAACCTGTCTATGGTTTTGTGAGAATTAAAGACAGAGTTGCAAAGCTACATTTATAAACAACAAAATGATAGAATTGAGGCTCCTGGGGAAGTTTATAATTTTCCAAGCTTTATGAGAAAAATCCTTGCAAAACCTCCTTAGAAAGAAAAAAATAGGGTAAACTTTTCCAAACTACCTTTAAATTTTGGAAAAAGATTGAATAGTAGTTTAGGATAGAACAATAGCCTAAATGACCTTGTGTAAGTTATCAGAAAAATTATTTTGGGTTGTATTATAAAGCATGTAATACTGGATAATTTTGCTAACCTTTGTCATAGACTATGAAAACATTTGGCACAAGAAATTTCAAAGCTGGCAAAATCAATTTGTAGGTCTTCCCTTTTTTTTTTTCCCTCCCTGAATCTTTTATTTTATGACTATTGGAGACCAGTAGCAAGTAGAAGTGTGGAATAAAGCCAGTTATTTAAGGAAGTAGAGATGTCTTACTTTGAACCACTATTTAATAAACCCTTGAAAGAGATTTTAAAGAAAAACAACACAGATATAAAGTCTAATTAGAAGTTGAATCCCAAAGGTAGAGCACTTAGTCTGCTTGAATACCTTTTTATTGATAACAGATTTTTCAAGACAGACAATGCAGTGGGTTAATTTATTTGTACTTAAATAAGGCACTTTGTCTGATGGTCATAGGAAATCCTTAATGATAACGAAAGAAAATCAAAGGTTAGCAGAGTTGAATAAAGTGGAATTATCAGGACAAAGGAAAGGGAAAAAAAAAAAAAAAAGAAGAAGACTAAAAAGAGTGTTTCCTAAGAATCAGACTTCAAATTGTCCCTGCTGTAGATGATAATATTTGACTTCTGGCAGGACCAGCTATCCATTTACCAGGAAGAGAAAGCCCCTACCTGCATGGGCACAGGCTGCCAGTTCCATTGATACACTTTTCCACTTCTTTTTGCACTGCTTTGAGGTTAGTTTTTGTGCTAATTTTGGAATACATCATACCCACATGAACTCAGAATCCCCTCTGATTGGCTGCCTTTGGAGCAGGTTTCCTTTGGAACAGAAATTAATCATATGTATAAATATATATGTATACATGTCAGAAATCTTCATATGACTGTGTGAGGAGAAGAAGGACAGAAGCTTGTGCCCTGATCTCTTCCGATCCTGCTTGGACTTGCAGCGGGTAAGAAAGCAGAATGGGCACAGGGGGACAGTGGAGCTTGAAGGAAAAAACTGAAAACTTCTTTAAAAGCCTGACCTACAAATAATTTCTTAGTTTGACTGATGGTCCATGGCTTAATTTTTTATGTGCAAGTAGTAGTGGGACAAACACAGCTTTTTCCTAGTTGTGAGTCAGAAAAGCATCCCAAGCTCCTGGGGGCAGGGGAAATTAGCTCCCCACAGTATCCCTATGGACAGAGCCTCTGGCTCCTGTCCAGCACCCACAGTAAGGAAAAGGGGACATTACTGAGTCCTCCATGTCCTGAACCCTCCTTTGAAGGAGTCTCTGGAGGGCAGAGCAAGCAGATTCCTCGTGTGCTGGAGCAGTGCTGGCAGGATGAGGATTGTGGTGCCAGTAGGAATACAACAGGAATACAACCCCTGCTCTTTCAGGGATGGGCTTTGGGAGAGGGGAGGGCATCTGTGTGTCATTAGGATACTGCTGGGAGCCAAGGGAGCAGCCTTTTCTCAGGCTGCACAAGGACAAGAAATTATAACAATGGTTAAACACCTGCTGGAGATGGGATGTTTTGCAGAAAACATGTTTTCAAAGAGGTATTGCCTTCTTGGACCAATGAGCCTTTTCTATTCTGTTTTGCACAAACTACTCTATATAATTGTAGTGTTTCTTTAAATAAAAGCTCTCTTTTGCTTCTCCATTACACGAAGGACCTTGTTGCCTTATCCTTTCTGCTGCTCCTATAGCCAAAATGCAACATCTGCACACTGCTGGCTCACATCCTGCAGATCCACCTCAGTGGACTCTCTCTGAAGTTCCTGAGACTCATGGGGCTTATGCCTGGAGCTGAGGGGAAAGCTGCAATTTTCTTCCTATTTTGGCCATTGAATATCTGTGTCTGCCTGTCTGGAGACAGGCAACTCCCACACACCCTCTCAGGGGTTTGCTGTGTTCCCAACTCACTGGCTGATGCTGGATAGCACACACACAATTGCCCAGTCAAACCATCCCACACAGCCCTCTCCTCACTTGTCATTGATAAATCAAAAATATTGATCCCCATTAGCAATCAAATGAAACTTAGTTATGGACAAAATTGTGTCTCAAATTAACCTGGCCATCTGAGATATTTTTGCAGTCATCTCACCTTGGCACTCTAAAACATATTGAAATGCCTTGAATTGCGAGTAATAGAATTTCATACCATCAGACCAAAAGACTGAGCGATCTTTAGGGAATTGGGAGTGGCCACTGGAAGAAAATACCCAATCAGTGATACTCTGTAATCAGCTTCCACCAGTATAAAGGAGAAAATACCTAATTTAAGATGGGTAATGTCTGGCTTCAGAGATGGATGAGGATGACGTGGTTGGTTGTAATAAGTGTGAGAATGATCAAGAATGTGTCTCCCTGTCCTGTGACACAGGTAACACCGCTATAGCTTCTTTACAATTGCCCCCCTGCTAAAATATGCAAAGATTCTTCAGCCTTTTGACCACATTTCAGTAGGTAAGTAGTTAATTTTGATCCCTGAACCATTAACAGGGAAATTTGCAACATCTCTAGAGGCAATTATAGATGAAATATGAAAGGCAAAATGACTGTTAATTTTAAACAATTTTGATACACTAAGGCTAACATTTCTCAGAACTACTTACCATGTTACTCTAATTTACATCACAATAAAGGTTTAAAATACAGCTTGTCTAAGAAGCTGGACTGCTATTTTTATAAGTGTTTTTTTGGTATTAATTTCCATGTTATCCAAGCACTTTAGAGGAAGAGTTGTATATGCTGTGAGATTGTTTGAAGATACCTATGGTGCATGTGTTCAGAGCATAGGACATTTCTGTTTAAATGAATGACAGAGCAAAACCCACGCAGCTCAAGTCTGAAAATAATTTACATCTAAATAGCTGTCTACCAATTCTCCTATATAAATTACTTTTTTTCTTTTTTTGTTTTCCTTTATTTTTTTTCAAATGAATGTAATTATGTTCACAGATTGTTTAGGCCTAAAGGAATTACTAGATTTAATTTCTGGTTTAAGATTTCACCTTATTCTTTTTATTGCAGTCTTTGGTTAACGTGAGAAAAGAAATGTATGATGTTATTGACTTCTTTAGCATCCAGAAGTAACAAAAGCAGGTTTCATCTGTGCTACTTAGAAGAGCCTTGTTACCATATTTCCTCATACTTTTTATTGTATTGTTTCTCACAGTGCTTCTGAGTCAAGGAAATGGCATTGTTTTCATTTTGCACATAACAGGTTAAAGCAATTTGCTAAATACACTGGTTTGCAACCTCATAGCTGCAATTTCACAAATAATTGAATAACAGAATGGTCTAAAAGTGTGGTTCTGGAAGTACTGTTCACACAGTGATTTGGGTTACAAGGCCCTTATATGATAGGAAAGGTTTTTGCACCTGAGCTGGTCTCCATGACACACTAGAGCTAGCCTACAAGAAAAGCCAGTGCCTTAAACTTTGTTATTTTGGGCTAAAGGCCACCCTGTGGAACTGGAATGCTACAACTGAAACCCTTTTCTCTGCCCAAATCACTAGCTTCTCCTGCTAGTCTCAGTCAAATGCACTAAAGAGATTTTTTCTGAGGCATGGGAGATAGCACAGAGTAACATGGCTCATTGCAGCTTTTACTTCAGTGGACACAGGCATCCCCTATGTCCTGCATCATGTTTGTCAGTGATGTGGGCTCTCTGGGTGCTGAATCTTGCTCTGGTTGTCTTGTTTCTATTTATATGAGGTGACAGAAGAAGGTATTTCTGGGGCATTGCATTGCAATGTGAATGTCTGGGGCTGGATTCAGCTGCTCACACGCATGTAGCTCAATCCATCTGGGACTGTCTGGGTTATCCAGGGTTTTCTTGGGTCTCACAATGTGACAGGTCCTGCTGGAAACCTGTGCCTATCTGGAGGCAACTGGAGGCAAGGCCCATGCTGGTGAGCAAAGGATTTCTATGCTATACCTCTGCAAAAAAGAAAAAAAATTTAAAAGATTCTTGTTCTTATTTAACACTGAAAGGAGTTAAATGTCTTCATTAGATTTAGCTGACTGAAAGTGAGAACAATATCACCCTGGGTATGAGAGATTTCATTGTAAAGTTAAGTTAAAAGTAAGAATTTTTTAAAATATCAAATAATTCATTCTTCACATACTTCCTGCACTGGGAGTACTGAAGCTCATAGATGTTTTGTAAGTCAGTCTCAGTATTTATAGCTGTGAAAAAAACTAAGGGTTAAAATTAACAAAAACCTCTCAAGGGTTACTGATCAGCAATATATGTAATTTTGGTGTATCATAAGCTGTAATATGCTTTTAGTAACATGAATATTTGTTACATATATTGTCCTTTCTTTGTTCATATATTAAAACAGCAGGACTATAAAGCATGTGACAAATGTGCAATAATTTATGCAGCATTAAAAAACCCTTACATACTTATTAATATGTGAAATACTTCAATAATTTAAATGTTCTGTGGGATTAATGGTGGAGCTAGAATAATTCTTCTAGTCTTAATGCAACATTTAAATAACACATAGTCCCAAAATTAGGATGCAACAGAGGGAAGTAAAAACACCTTTCAGTTCAGCATTTAATCTGAAAAATTGGTCCAAATACTTTAGAGAATAATGAAATTCTAGTATTGACTAACAAACCTGAAGTTATCAAAGCACTCTCAACACTGTTACAACACTTGACACTGAAACATCCTCACTGAAATGCAAATGTACTGCTTTGAAAAATGTTCTCAAGTACTGAGGTACATACAATTTTTGTTGAGTTTATGTGAAAAGTAACCATTGTGTCTTCAAGAGTATTATTTTCAAATTCATTCTGAAATTACTGAAGTGTCTGATTTGTATTTACTTCCTATTTATAGGGCATGAGCTGAAGAAAAACAGTGAAATGCTCCATATAGCTCTAATAATCTGCTTCAAGTTGGAGTTGCAGGACCGAGTTGCAGAAGGGTAGGAGTCCTGGGTATTTTGTTGTCTCAACCAACAACCACATGATTGGTGCTGCTACCTACCTGTCAGCTAACAAAAACAAAAACAAGTACTTACACTCACCTGTGTCTGTCAGCTTAATTTCATGTAGTAAGTGGGCAAGTGGAGAGGAGAGGAGAATTCTTTCCATCCATGCAGGAAATGCATGACTACTTTTATTGATCCTTGTTCATTACTTAAACAAGGAGTGTTACAGTTTTCCAAGGAAAGGAATGTAGCACCTATTTTGTTTATTCCAGAGGATTGTAAAAATAAGTTTTATGGTCTTGTCACATTAGGATAAAGTGGAAAAAACGTAGAAAACACCCCTACTGAAACTGGCTGAGAAACAGTTACACTGGAGCTGGAAAAAAGGCCACCCTTTTGACAATCAGGCTTTAATAGGATAAATGCAAACAGCAAGTTGCCTCTGGTGAGTCACACTGAACCAGCATTTCAGCAGCAACATCCATTGTCTGCTTCATACAAATTTCTGTAGCAATTATGTCCAGACAAAAGTGCAGCCATAGCCCTGTTATGCTGCTAACAATGGACACATCCCCATTTGTGAACAGAGGCCAGACTCTGTCAAAGGACTCTTGGGTGGTCTGTGAGAAAACCCATTCCAGCTAGGACTCGTATTCATATGGCTCTGCCAGCTTGAAATTATTCCTCAGATTGTGCCAAGTACAGCATGAAATGCAAGTCAGAAAGGGAGGGTAGATCACCCATTGCTGCTGACCATGTGAATGGGAGAATCTAGAGGCTTTGGGGGTGTGCATGGTGGCTGCTGTGCCCCTATTCTTCTTTGGCAAATGTTTTACTTATTTGAGAGTGTATGCACAGCACATGGATTTTGTTATCCATTGAGAATACCTCCCTGGAAAGTGGGATAGTCAGTTACTCAATGAGAGAGAAGACTCTTTATGCAGGGATTTGAGAAATACACAGTTTGACCCCAAAAGGACAATATATCATTATGTTGTGGCAATAAGATCTTTCCTGCCATTTCAGTAATGCCAGTCAAAAAAGCAAGACTTCAATGAATGAAGAATAAAGACAAGAGGGATGCTGCTGCATATCCTAACACAAGGTTCTTGGCATATTTATCCTAGTATTTATGTGATAGACAGATGATATATTAGTGAGATATTTAACATACTCCATCGTAGTCTACTGTGTCTATATTTTCAGCAATTTCAGCAAAAAAAATAAGATGGGCAGATATTTGGCAGGAGTACCTCAGTATGACTTTATAGCTCAGGGTACTCTTGATAGAAGGAAAAACTTTTGTGAAAACATTTAGAAGAGCACAATATAAAATGATTGATGATGGAACTCCCAAGTGACAGCAGAAAAATGACAGAAACTGTGAAGTTATTCTGCTGAGATCTCATATGTATTTATGTGTGTGCTGTATGATATGTAACACTTCACTCTACTAGAGTGTTCCTCATGCAGAAGAGCTCATTACAAGTAACATCCAAAAGCACAAGGCTGTGCATATTTCCAGAATAAAAGTATTTCCTGCTCCACATCACCTTGTTTTCCAACTAGTTATTGTCTTTTGATCCTCACTCTGTGTAGAAATGGCCTGAGATCGTCTAGAACATAATGGGAAAATGAGTTGGGGCACCTCATTGCTGTGTTACATAAAACTGACCAAGACCACTTATCAAGACCTTTGGGTATGAAACTGCTGCATGTTATGGTGAAATCTAGAAATACTTGAGCCATTTTTATCAGACAGCTTGAACTGGAGAGAGTCTAAATCTCCCTGCAAAGTGAGTGATCTCATGCACCACTCCATATTATCAGAGCAAGAAGTCTCCTTGTACTTGTTCTAGTGCAGCAGCCTGCACAACAATACCACAGAGCACAATGTGCTCAATAAATGCAGCAGATACTGTAGACATATTTGTGTTGGTGTTTTTCCTCTGTTCTTGAAGGAAGAGAGGCTCACATCCAGCTCCGTTCTTTGTAATTGCACTATTGCATACACATCTTTTTTATGCTCTTGTTTTGTGTCCCTCAGTGCAGCATCCTTGTTTCTGCTGTTTAAGAGATAGCAGAGGATTAATCTTCCAGAATTATAAATGTTTATGTCTGGGCTAGACTTCCTTTAGACTCTCTTTATAGTTGGTGAAAAATAAGTTAACTTTTTTGAGTATGGTTTATAAGATTGCAATTTCAGATGTCTTCTTTAAAATAAATTGAGCTTATCAGAAGTATCTGTGCCTCTCCATCAACTGTAAAGAGAATTTAGATTACTAACTCCAGTGACAGAGTCTACAATATTTATAGCTATACTTGAACAGATGAACTTTGCTTTGTGTTGTCATTTTTTTCCACTGATATTTGATTTGACTGGGCTCCTGCACTGTAGAAATAGTGTTTCATTTTTCCTGGCCACCTGCAGTAAAGTAACTCAAACAGAACATTACTTGGAAGATTCCTTTATTTTTTTGTTCTCATGGATCTCTTGTCATAGAAAGAATTATAGGATTTCCTTTTTTGCCGCAGGAGCGTTGAAGTGACAGTGATACCTCTGGGTGTATGGAGTAGGGAGCAGAACGTAAAAATACAGATTACCTCCTAGAACTATTAGTATCTTGGATAGTCAACACTTTTAAACCTGCAGGCCCCTCTTTCTGTCTGGAGCACACTGCTGTCTACCTGGCACATGGCAGGGATGGGAGAAATGCAGTCCCAGTTTCCTACACAGAACTGCAGCTGGCAGCAATCTCCTGCCCTGAACGATGATGTGAAAAGTCTGACAGCACTTCATAGATCACCCATGTGCCTATGCCTGTAGTTTGGGTTCTTTTTGGCTTTTGTATTTCTGGGAGTGCTGTCTTGTGCAAGCAGCTCTAAGTTTCATTCCAGAGCTACACACAGGTGCAGCACAGATGAGGCCATGCTGGGAATTCACCTTTTATTAGAAAAAAAGCCTCTTTGCTCAGGAGCTGCCTTTCCCTGCCTCGTCTGAGATGCAGTGGCATGTGATGAGATCCTACTGCCAAAAGCCCTCTGCTCTGCTATTTCCAATAGCTCTGGAGTGAACCATGTGTATCAACCCCTTCCTAGAATCAGATGCATAGCAGATGGTATGAGATTTAATTAACACAAAGCTAGGTGTTTCTGTTTCGGTAGGTTTCTTCATAGATGTGTGAAGATAATACTCTGTACTGAAATGATCTTTGTATGATCATCAGTTTCAATCTGGCTTTGTTTCACACATGCAGGACTAATGAGTTCAGTGCCTCTCCTAAGCAAATTTATGTACACAGATAAGACAGATAGAGTGGCAACCTTTGAGCCAAAGGTACTCAGTAGAAATGTTCTCACTAATTCAAGGCCTTAACCTTCTGCTAAGCTTCCTGTATTCACCTGTCCAAGACAGTCTCCCACTGCACCTAGATCTTCTGTAACAGTGAACCTGTTACCCAATCACGCATTTTCACGTTCAAGGTTAATACTTTGGCCTCTTTGAAGCCTGGATTTTGTAGAGATGTGGTTTGTACCTTGCCCACTAAAAGCTGCTAGGGTTTTTCCTTCTTGCAATTCACATGGAAATAGTACAATTTACAAACTTGCAAGGGGAAAATAAAATAAGGATGGTGTCAGAACCTTCTTTTAGGAAGCTGCATAATAAATGTTAATTTTTAATTCGACAAAACTGGGGCAGCAATATACATAAAAAAATTCATTGACATAAATGGCATGTTCAAACTGGGACTTTGCAGCCATAAAAAAAACATTTCTCTAGATGGCATTGAGAGGTTTCAGTAGACAAGCACGATGTGATTCCCTCCATGTGTTATGTACTATACACAAAGACAAATTGTTCAGAGAATGAACAGTAGCAGCAATGCCGAAACATATAGCATAAATGCTGGTTTTAGTCATGTCATTGCTCACTAGGTATCTAGTTGAGTGTTGTAACCCAATACCAGGGGTAAAAGGAATGTTTTAACCCTTCCCAAATTTCTATCTCATTGGCAGAAGCCCACAGGGGCCTCTTCCTCTCTTATCTCTCATGTTTACCCAAACTTCGTGTCCACATCTTATTGGCAGAGAGCCAAAAACCCCCTCCTGACCTTTTCCTAGAAAAACCGTTAGCTGAGATCCTTTGTTCTCTTTGTTGCCTGAAACCACAATGAAATAAAGCTACCCTAAGAAGATAAAGACAAAGAGCCTCTTTTGTATCCTTAATTTATCTTACATGTAACTCCTGATTACTCTCTCAGAGTAATTCAGCTAGGAGGGAGTTAATTTAAGGGCAAGTTACAGTTGAGTATTTAATGACGAGGTAACTGGTGAAAAAATCCTTTTATAGAATCATAGAAATGTTGATCAGAACGTGGATGGTTTTTGAGGTCATGTTAAGCCTTATGCTTGAAGGGGACCACCACCAACACTAGTCCAGGATCTATCCAGCCAGCTGCTGGAAGCCTCTTTGGCAGAAGCCCCCCAAGCCCGCCCAGGCAGCCCCTTTCTTGCACTCCTGTAATGTGGAATAGCTGCTCCTCATCTCCAACCTGAGCATCTCAAGGTGAAACACCTGTCCCCTGCTATCTTACAGCAATGCTGAGAGGAGACTGAGAGTTTGGCTTTAATGTCTTTGTTTCTGTGTTTCAAGCAGGGGCAGTTTGCAAGTGCAACATCCCTTAGCCTCAGCTCCACATGAGCTCTGCTCCTCAGCTTCACAGTTCATCTGCTCCAGGCCTTTGATCATATTAGCAGCTGTCTAATAGGTTCCCCCTGTTTTTTCAGCATCCTCTGTGACCTTGTGGGTAGGGAGGACATGCCAGAACCTGTTATTACTGCCCTGTAGTAAGCAGAGCTGAGCATGGGGCAGCAATGGATTCCTTTGATCTGCAAGACACATCCATAACATAACCCATTGCAGAGCTGTGTGAGCTGTGCTACGAACACATCGTTACCTTGCATCCAGCCTGGTGATTGCAGCACTTCTCACTGGCTGCTCTTGCTGCTCTGCTGGCTCATTACCAGCCTGTATTGATGTGTGGCATCTGTCTGCTCTCCTACAGTGTTATGCTTTTTCTTACTGAACTCCAGTTTAGCCCTCAACAGAAGTGCCAGGAGTGGACAATGGCATGATTTACAGTTCACTGGATATGGAGATACTCAGTTCTGATTGCACAGTCAATGTGCAGTAATGACAGCACAGTCAATGTGGTATTAATCCTATGAGTCCTTGCTGGATCTTAGATAGATTCCCTGTATAATCAATTAGGAAGCACTGCAACTTTCACTTACACTTCAGCCAGCACGAACAGGGGAAATAGGGGAGTCAATGGGAATTTTGCATTTAACTTTTATAGTTGTCATTGCTTCGAGTGGACAGTTCTATCAAAAAATAATGGTTGAAGCATTTGACCTGGTATTTACCAACTTTTCTCTGATAGAAAGTTGGGTATTTCATAGTAAAAAAATATTGGAAACAGAATCTCTTGGGATTTGGAAGGGGTAGGGTTTTGGCTGAATATGAACTTTGTCAATTCAATTTTTAATGGGTCTTGTGGTGTCTTGACCTACAGCTAAATACATTAAAACATCTACTATTTTCTGATAAAATCTAATCTTTCATGAATGTATTCATGATTGCTTTCAGTGAGAATTCCTTTTGGAGGAACTGTCCCAGCCTCCATTCCTGTGTGTTTTACAGTCTCTTTCATGCATTTCAGGTGACCATGGCTCCAAGCTGGACAGAACTCAGTGCTGTTTTCCTCCTGGCCATTACACATGCCAGGACCATGGTACCAGTGCCCTCACTGCTGTGAGGATCCCTAACAGCAATGACCCAAGAAGTGCTATTTATGTGCAAAGGGAAAAAATGGATGTTACAGGTAAAAGACCCCACACAGGATAGCAAGGACTTCTTTGTTTTCCTAGGAAGAGTGAAATTTTGCTTTTTTCTTGTTTTGCCTTATTTTTGTCATTTCGTGGACCTTTGACTCCTGCCTGAACACAGCAGCCACTACAGTGCATAAAAATGTATGTTTGTTGTGTGCACTGTTTGCCCAAGACTAGAGGAGGGGCTAATGAAACTCCCATTGGCTCAGAATTTGCTTACATGAAAAATTAATTATTTTAAGGCCATTTCTGTTGCACTGTACAAGAATAGTTATTAAAAAACCCAAACAATTAAAAGCAAACATGCAAATCAATAAAAACCTCCCAAACCTGGCACACATTGCTGCATGTGAAACTTTAGCATATACCAATTATTTTGCATTGCTAACACAGGTGTTTTTCATTTATAAACCAACTTGTAAAATGTGAGGTTCTTTTACTATGGCTATTAAGTGTCAGTGGTATTCTAAACCAGTCAGTAGGAAAACTTGTCTATTCTGTTTATTCCTTATTTTCTGGATAGCTCCCTGATGTTCAGCTTTGCTCATCTTCCATTTCACAAACTGAGTTTACTTTAACTAAAACTGCCAAGCAGTAATTCAGTCCTTTGCTAGATTTGTGGTGGTGAGAGAGGGTGACATAAAAAGGCAAAATTTATTGGCACGATTCATTGTCATTCTCTATTGCACACTCGAGCCTACTGGGCAGGAAATGTTGTCAAATTGAGAGAAGTTTCAGAGCCTCTGGAATTTGGCAGGATGAGCACCTTAAACCTCTGGAACGGCCAATGCGCTCGCTCATATTCAGGCTTCCTGGATAATTGCAAAAATATAGCTGGTGTTCCAGGTTGTCTTGAGTTGCAATAGGGCCAGAAATGTGTATTCTATCCCCATCTGTTGAAGCTGGGTGGGGCAGTGACCCTTATCTCCGTGGCACATATTATCTGCTAATGGGTCATCTTTAAAACCAGGTGGGGCAATGCTCTTTATCTTTTCCACAACCCATCCTCCCTCCAGGAAGATATCATCTGCTGCTGGGCCATTGAGTCTCACCGTATGACTGATAAAATTACATCATCCCACTGGGAGATGATCCACCCAAGGGGAGGAGCCAAGCCTTTCCTACATTGATAAAAAGTGAGATTTTGGACAACAAGATACCGTCTTTCCACTGGATTCCAGAGGAAAACCAGACCTTTCCACATCATTCCTAGACCTTCAGAGGAAAACTGCACCCTTCTACAGGAGCACTGCTTCAGCTGAACCACATCTGCCACTGCAGGGGGACTGCAGCCACCATTTAATGGGACTGCTGCCAACACCCTGACTGGCAGGGTGTCAGATGTATTCTGACTCTGTCAGTGTTTTTGGGATTGTTCTTTGCAATACTGTATTTCTATTTTAATTTTCCTAGTAAAGAACTAACTAAAGTTATTTCTAATTCCCATATCTTTGCCTGAGAGCCCCTTAATTTCAAAATTATAATAATAATTTGGAGGAAGGGGGTTTGCATTCTCCATTTCAAAGAGAAGCTTCTGCCTTTACTGGCAGACACCTGTCCTTCAAACCAGGACACAGGTTAAGTTCTGCAAGGGAGAAGAGCTGGCATTGTTGTGACACTATGGCAATGGCAAGTGTTAATGACTAATGTATAGAAAGAAAATAGTCATGATAACAAAATTATGCTTGCTAGTTGTCCAGGGGAGTGAGGCATAACTACATCTACTTGATTACTGCATTTTACTAACTATAATAACAAGGGTCAGATGCTGTTGGGGAAGTACAGAATCTGTGTTTTTGAGCAAAGGGGTCAGGAAACTATTTAGGACTTGTTATATCAGAACACAAAATGGGGATAAAGCATGAATTGCACGTCAAACTAATAAGTGAAAACAAGAAAAAAGAGATTTCTTAGGGAAAGTTTAATTAAATACTCTGGGTATAATTGTTTTTTGTGAAATAAAATGTCCTTTGGAAAAACATGCCTTAGTGCTAGGAACATACAGAAAGTAAAAATATAAGAAGCTCAGAGAGAGAAATCTGTGGGATCATGAGAGATTTGTGAAATTTATGTATTATCTTATGCATTATCTGTGGCCTGGCCCAGCTGTCAGCTCCAGTGTCACTACGGAGTGGAATCCTAAAATGAAGTAGGCATTTCACAGTTGGAGTAGGTGGAGACTGACAATTCCATGGTCATGAATATACACAGGTATTACATTCAAAGAGCATAAATCAAGAAGATACTCTTACTTAACTAAAAAGTATCTGCTGAAAAATAAGTCTTGTAAAAACAGAGTATAGTTTTACCAGTAAATTTCATTGAGTACTGAAAAAGTTGGAACTTGGAAAGTTTTGAGGCCAAATTTGAATACAATTTTAAAACTGCAGTCTTTACATTCAAGAAGTTTATGAAAAAGACACAGCCTATTTCTGGATTTGTCTTTGAATTTTGTAGCATATTCTTCCCAGTTTAAATTAGTCCCATGGATAAACTGCAGTCTCAAATATTTTTTGCAGTTTAGTCAGCTCATGCTCACTGTTGAAAATATTTTTTAAGACTCATTTGAAATTACTTTCAAGAACACACTATACTCTATTAGAAAGGTAGCACACCGTGCCTTTTCTCTCAAGCAAATTTTCAGAAATCTATTTCTATTTTGTTAAGCTTTCAAATTCTGTAAGAAAAACAAAACCACCAAACATGCACATCGTACTTGCATTTTCTGATAATGTGTATTTATTTGTATCCAGAAATACAAATGCTGGGATCAAAATACGAATATAAATAGTATTCTAGACGCACAGCCCTACTCCTTAACACAAAGTAAACTGGAATGGGTGTGATCAAGAAGGGGAAGTCGTTGTCTGAGAACTCGAGGAGATGAAGCACATGGGTGTTTGACTTCTCTGATTAGGTCAGTTTGGGGGATCACTGGGATGGCTATCTAACTTAGAATGACATACTGGTACTAGTGCTACCTGTATTATTCAAGGCACATTGGGCACATAATTGTACTTTCATTTCACTATGACATCACAAGCTGCACTGCTAGCAACAAAATCACACACCCCTAACAAAAACTTAGGAAGGAAGGATAATTAGAAATCTAAAATTTTGTCTGTGTTCTATAAGAAAATTCAATTTGGCACATAGTTGCATTTATTTATTAAAATTACACTCAAGAAAAAAATCCATGTGTTGTCATGGTGGGAAAAAATGTTTTGAGAGCAGTATACTGAGAGTTTAGATCAGGATTATGTGAGAGGTTTGGTGATGGCCTGTGGTGGCCACAGGTAGCTCTATGATTTAAGGTTGGTATTGCATGTGATTGTGGATGACAAAAGTCACAGTACTCCTGAATGACTGCAAAAGAGAATAAGGGAGTGTGATACTGTAATCTCTCTGCACCAGGTTTCCCACTGTTGTTCAGAGGAAGTGTTTTGTGGAAGCTTATTCTGTTTATTTTTTTCCTTTGCAGCACTCTGTCTGGCAGTGCCACACTTCCCTGGGCTGCCTGTGTAATACAGTCAAATGCAATTATTTTACTAGCTTTCCATGAGTTCCACAGTTGCTTTCATTGTAAGGATCCTGTGAGGTCTGTAAGCATGGTATGGACTCTCTACTTCACATTTGTCAGTAGTTTTTAAAAAATATGTCATCAGTATTGTTCTCCTCATCCATTTTATATTAATGTGTAATTTAGAGATTTTAGCTTTTACCCACTTTAGGCCTCACTTTAAGTATGTAAATCACAAATCTCATATTAAGTACTTAAGTTAAAAATCTATACTCCCCAAGTTTTGAATCCAAACAATGGGTAATCAGCTCTTACAGAATATCATCCAATGATCTTCCTGATTGCTGATTTGAACTTTAACCCCTTTCCTGATCAATGGTTTTAATTAATGTGGAAAGTTTTGACTCAAACATAGCAGGTTTGGTTTTTTAAAACTTGCAATCCTTATACAGTCTCAGTAACAAGCTATCAGCAGCTTCATGTGGATATTTTATTCTTCATATTTTAGAATATTTTGTGTCAGTACAGCTTCCTGTCTAGCAAGCACTGCTAAAAGAAGTTATAGAGACATTAGAAGAGTATTAAGGGCTGTATTAAACACTAAAGGGAGCACCTGCATTCCCCTATAAGAAGCTCCAAGGCTGGCTTAGACCTCCAAGTAAAGTTATGTGGGTGCTTCAATGACACTAGACCAGCTATTCCTCACCTAGATAAAAGAATACCCAGCAAGTTACTGGCTTTGTATCAGTGCCTGCTTTGCCTGGTTCAGTCCTTGAGAAAACTTTCCCCTAGATATATGAATAAACATAACCATGTCTTCTGCTCGTCCTTTATAAATAGGAAATAATTAGAAGATCAAAATGAACGTTTTGGTAGAAAGCAGAGAATTCTCATGTGTCCAGCTCTGAGGCACTGAATTTCACAATGAATTTTATTCTCTAATTTCACATATATTCTAGGAAAACCCTTGAGGAGTCCAGATACATATAGATACCGGTTTGAGGACCCACAGCAAAAGAGGAAAACTAAAAGAAAGTCAAGTCTGTAGAAAGCAATACATCATCATAGATATTGGATATCTCACTGGAGGAATATCAGCAGTAACTAACCTAAGTTAGTTACTAACCTAACTAAGGGCTTGAAGTCAGTCACGATCCAAAGTCATTTAAAGAAACAGCTGCTAGGTAAACTAGATGGTTAGAACAATATTTATCCCTAGTTCAGGACTTAATCCTAGCTAGACACAGTTGCAGGCATCATATCTCTTTGAATTATCCACCACATATTCAGCATTAAAAAAATTTACTGTTTAGCTTCTCAAAGCAATTCAGTCCAAGCTGAGTTGATTTTTCTTTTGTTGAAACATAATTTCACTTTAGATATAAAACATCACTTTGGTTTTAATATCTAAACCAAATTTATGAGGTCTAAATTATGAGGAAAGAACTCCTTCTAGATCCCAAGGAAAAAGGCAATACTTAAGGCCACTGAATCCTGAAGAAAGGCCTTCATTTTTTCACATATATTCTAGAACCCTTCAAGTAGAGATTGTGATGAACCATGAGAAGGTGGTCGGCATGCAAGTGTAGTTTAAGACTAAGAACACTGTACTTTTTTCTCAGTAGGCAAGTGTAAGTTGAGCTAATTTTATGCTTGTGAAGGGAGGAAGGATCTAAAATTAACTGAAAAAAAAAGCCAAAAAACCTCTAAAGGAAAAAGAACCTCACCTTTCGTCTATGAAAATACATTTCCAATCCATAGTCTCTTTTTTGCCTATTTTAAATAGTCTTCTAAAAAGAGATCTCGATGAGCCTTGAGTATCTCTGGGTGGAATGAAATTGCTGAGTGAAGAAGGAAGGATTCTGCTAAACTGCTGAAGTTCCACTGCAGCCTTTTGCTATTTAGGAAACAAGACACCTACAGACTGTTTAGAAAAATAAAGAAAATACAGAGAAATGTTCAACTTGTAGGTTGAAGATATTTAGAATATTGGTCACACACACTGTGGTGCTCAGGAAGAACTCCAGGAAGGTCATTGGTCCTTTCAGATGAGAAATAATCTTTAATGTTAAGGAATATCCTTTCATATTAATAAATGAGAAAGGCACTGATATAAGAGGCACAAGCATTTTACTGTGAGCAAGAAGAAGAAGATACCTTGAAAAAAATCATCTGCCTATGTAGGCATCTAAGATTATGAGATATGGCTTGCCTTTTCTTACTGCATGATATGGAAACCAGGAAAGAGCAGCCAATGGAAAAAGTACAGTCTGTTATGGGCAGTTTTACAAGTTTCAGTGGGCACTTTGTTTTACAGTTTAGAAGGTAACACCAACCCTCCAGATGGTGAGGCTAATGAAATAGTCCCTGGAGGTGTTTAAAAAAAGACTGGATATGGCACTTAGTGCTATGGTTTAGTTGACAAGGTGGTGTTAGGTCATAGGTTGGACTTGATTATCTCCAAGGTCTTTTCCAATCTATTTGATTCTGTGATTCTGTGAAATCTGTCTCCCTTCCCACAAGGTCAGCAGTTCCAGAGCTACCTGTCATCTGGTCATGTAGGAGAATCATTTTATTAGATATATGGTGAAATTTTGTATAAAAAGGAGGTAAACATGAAATGACCAAATAAGGAGAGTTGTGATAAATTCATGAAATAATGTGAGATGCTAGACACCAAGACACATTAGAGCTGCAGAAGTGTTTAAGATAGCTATCTGTCTGAGTTATTTGGCAGTGTGCCTGCAGTTCGAGAAATAATTTCCTATCAGCTAAAGGCTCGTGTGTCACTGCTGTTCCAGCTGATGAATGTGCAAACCTCCAGGTGGATGATTTGGAATTAGCTGTGGGTTAAATTGAATAAGAGGACTGCAACAGATAAGAACTGCACAGCAATAAAAAATAATTTCTTTCTCTTCTTTTAGCTTCACTACTCATCACTGTCTCTGTGAAGATAGTTCTGGCTTTTGTAATTTTTATCATTTTTATTGGTAGGCACAATATAGCAATATACAGTTGAGAGTTGATTAAGGGGAACATGAGAAAGAGGTTATCAAAATGCCTGAGGTGTTTTAAACTACACCCCTTCTTTTTGGTTAGAAAGTTATATTAAAATTGTGTGGTGTGTGGTGCACTGCAGTTCCACATTACTGCTGGACACTGAGAGAGCATAAACCAGCTACATGCTTTTTATACCCTTATTTTTGGAATAATGGCTGTAAGAAAAGGAGCTGTCAATATGCTAGGCATCAGAGCCAGGAAAACTGAGAAGATTTAATTAAGTAGACCAGTATTTTTTATACATTCTTAGTTGCCTTGGAAATTCTACCCTCAATAAAGAAAAACTATGCCCAAGAACTTTTAATTGAAGGGAAGAATAAGAGGATTGACTTTAGATCCTCCTGGGAAAGAAAAGGTGGTTATTTAAAAAACCCTCACAATCCCTTCTGCAACTTCAACAAGAAATGTAATGTGAAGTTACTTGGTTTTGAGGATTTACATAGCCAAATGTGTTCAATTCACTCCTCATTTGGTTTTACCTTCCTCTGTTCCCTTCCTTTGAAGGGTAAAAAATGGTAAATAACAAAAAGAAGTAGTTGAATAAATGCAACACTCTATTATGAAATTATATGAAAAGAACATGTTCTAAAATGCTAAAATCCAGTTCTTACATTTCTCATGGGACAGCAGGATAAAGTGTTCATGTTTGCCAATTTGCAATAGAAGCAAAAGAATATCGGAAGGTCAATGAGGATATTCTTACTCCTAATGAAGGCTATGGCACATAGATGTATGCAGACCACAATGGCATATTGAATGACTCAGATCATAGAAAGCCTATCTTCCCCTCCTCTAAGGTTTTTCAGTGGCTGCCAAAGCATGGAGCAGTAAAGCAGTGAGAATAAGCCAAGTTACTGGGAACAAGCAGAGGAATGCATTCAGGAACCTGCCAGCCTGCAGCCACTTGCCTTGCATAAAAATCAATGTTTTGATAACCCCAGAGCAGAATAAATTACACAGTAGAATATGTCCTCTGCTCTCACTGTAAGAGCAGAATGCAGTAGTGTCTGAAGCTTCTTTCTTGATTTTGGACAGTGGAAAAAGTTGGAATTACATGCTTCCATCTCCTGTTTATGAAAAAAGTCAGAAAATGGGCAATATGAATGGACTTAGCAGAATCAGTCTTCCAAAGAAGGATCTGTTGGCAATATCTGCTTTCAGCAGAGCTCATGGGCAGCCATGAGCAGAAGTGTAAGAAAAACATATGCTCATCATCAAACATGGGAATGTTCCACTTCCCAGAAAAATTCACACAGAATGGAATTGTTAAATAAACCTCATTTTAACTGTTGAAGATCTAAGGGTGGAAGGCACCTGATTGTGCATCATTCATCTCAATTTTACCACCAAAATCAATTGATTGTGCAGAGGGTTTGCAGGATCACCCCCCTAAGGGAAAATGGTTTCCATTCTTTTATTTAGGCTTGGAATATTTAGGCTTGCAAAATATGACTGAAGGTGACTATTAGAGTAGAATAATTAATAATTAGAGATCAGGATATCCAACTCAAATTTAGTAATCTTCTCGCACTACTTAAAATATCACTGCCATCCTTAAATTAAGTCCATATCTCCAACTGCAGGACACAGGTTTACAGAGCAGTTAATTTGCTAAATTTTCAACATGTATTTTGAAATAAGAAGGTTATCATTTGTTTAGAAGACATCAGATTGGGCAAATTTTTCTAGAGATAAGGCTTTGATTCTACCTCAAAGTATTTCTTCTCTGTGCTTCTAATTTCAATTTTGTCAGTCTGTACAGAAGTAATTCCCCTCCACAACCTAAACCCAGCTATGTTTCTGATATTTCAGACAAGTTAAAAACAGAAAAAAGATTGTTAATAACTACAATTAACTTTTGGATTAGGGTTTTTCTTTTTTTCCTCCAATTAAAAGCTGAATGGAAAAAGCAGAGCAATAGCAGTGAGAGACAGTGACGTTTCAAAGAAATTGACAGCATATCTGTTCCTTGAGGATTACCACTGCATTCGGTTTTGCTTGTTTGCAGGATTTTCCTTTTGAGGAAAAAAAACTCCTTTCCAGTCACATCCACTATTCATTTGTTATCAAATACTGCGTGGAAGAGACACACATTTTTTGAGTTCATTAAAAAATTATCTCCAAAAAAGAAAAGAAATAGAATTGTTGCTTTAATTATCTTTTAACTTCAATCTTTTGTAACAATTTGTCATGCAAAAGGTAGTGAAAAGCTATTGCTATATAATTCTGGATGTGTTTTGTTTGCTTAACAACAATTATGTAGACAGTCTGTAAAAGACATCACTGAATTCAATACTGTAAAACTAGTTCTTGAAAAAATGCGTAGTTTAGAGTTGAATGGTCAAAACTTTAAAAAATACAAAATTGTTTCTAGCGTAAAATATAGTTGGAAATTTAGGGAAAGAATGAAAAGAATCTCTTTCTACATGTGATAACTATTTAATATTTAATCCAAGTGTTGCAATTGAATTCCTGTACTGTACTATTCAAGCCACAAGTGTTCAGTCTTTATCTCAGGCCCAGGGAACAACTACCATGAGTAAATATTGCAGTGTTTAATGTTATGAAAAGAAGAAAAAAATTTGCACATATTTTTCAATTTTATAATACAACTTTGAGAGAAAAAAAAAGATGCATGGGCCCACTTTTTAGCAGACTGAAATCCAAAGAAAGTCACATATCCCTGGTGCTACTATATAGTGATTTTTACTCATGGGCTATGTGCTACGAACTGCTACAGTGACACAAACAAGCAGGAACCTTTGTCCTACTTCAAGTATAGGACTTTAGAAATCAATGACCATCCTGTGTTTAATGAGTCATAAAAAATACAGTTAAAAGCTTGAAAAATTGTAGAAGCTATGCCTACAGCTGCCTCACAGATAGGCAAGTCTTATTTATATCAAAATTATAGCTTTCTTCTCTGTCTGCCTTTTAACCTCTAAGTTAAAACCAGTATGTGTGGGTAAGTGGCAAATTCCATGAATCCCAGACCTCTGCATCTCTTTGATCCTACCAGACATTTCTTATTGTCTCTCTGTGGTTACTCTATTTCAAGGAGATCAACAATTTCCCAGAACCTATGGTATCAAGCAAATTTAAATACAAATGAGTGTTTTTGTCGGCTTTGGCTTATTTGCTAGTGCCAGTGTACATTGCTCAGAGCCTTAGGGATATGGCAGCATTTAGAAGGAAGTATGGAAATGAAAAATAAAAATTACGTATTTAAACTTTGCCTGAACTGTGAATAGCTTCTATGGCAAGGGACAATAGTAGAGATTGTAATATACAATAATTATTCATAAACATCGCTTACACTACAAATTCAGCTGAACTTTGTAAGAACCTTTTTCTTAAAACAAACAGCAGTTAGGAGAGAATTCTTCCATGTTTTTCTTTTTCAGGAAATTACATGTTAAAATTCTTCATCAGGCTCTGTGATGGTGAAGGTTAATGTGGTCTTTATAATTTGAGATGAGACTGTGTCCTTCACTTTTTCTGCACTTTCACCATCCATCTGCAGTGAGAAAACGCAGCAGTCTTCACTGCTACAGGCAACATTTAAAGATAGAGGTATCCAACCCAGTAGACCAGGTTAAACAGCAGGAAGGATGTAGGGAAAAAGACTCTGGAGTAAGAGTCCAGTTCTAAGATGTCTATGTGAATCCGTCCTCTCCTCCATGAGCCTGATTTACACTCTTCATAACAACAGAAAAAGCTCTGACAGTCTTTCCCATCCAGACATTCATAGACACATGCATCTTCAAAATCTTGCCAATACATGGCATTGTTCAATGTGATGACTGTGGTTGGTGGTCTCATGTCAAGTACAGAATAATTCTGGGGAGAGAAAAAAGTGCAACAGTTTGACAAGTTTCCCTGGATGATGCAGATCAAAATTAATAATCACAGCAAAAAGCAATCATTTTTTAACACTTAGGGGTTTCACTTACCTGTCAGAATATTATTTGCAAATTGTTTTAAACACTTGCAGCTGCTACATTTAGGATGGATTCTCAAAAATAAGGAAGATATCCCCCCTTTCCATTTAATTATACAATGTCCTCTGCTTTGCATAGATGCATTCACTGCCTCTTAACTTGACCATGATTTATAAAAACAGATAAGGTCAGCAATAGATAGTGATCATTTCAGTACAGGATTTCAAAATGCCATCCTGAGGCATGTCCCCTTAGTGCTTATCACACTCACCATGCTCAGAAATAGGACACTTTGATGTCATGCATCCTCACAGCAGCACTCATGCTCACAGACCCCTCCTTCTCCAATATACTCCCTATTTATACTTTGTCAGCTTTTCTGTCACATCATTTCCTTGGCATGCAGGATGCCTTCTCACAATAGTGTCCCTCTCATTTAGCCACCCATTCCATCTTCATAAATGTCACCTCCTCTGCTGACATCACTAGAAAAGGTCCCACCAGCTTTGCTGCCTGTCTGCACTGTCCTGACAAAGCAGACACAGCCCTGTCAGCCTGGTTTTCTCCACCTCAGAGGCCCTTCCTCTCCCTGGGATTGTGCTGAGCATTGGCTTTGCCTGCAGTGCTGGCTGTGCTCTAACAAGCTGGTCACAACTGCTTGCATTTAGGAGGATGCTCTGGGCTCTTGCTTCCATACTATACAAAGTACTCAACATTTTCTGCTGAAAGTACTAGAGGGTATCTGAAAACTTCCCTCCTAGATGAGGGAAAAACATTGGTGATATGACTGATGTGCCTCATTGGAAATCTTTCCTTTTTATATTGACTTAATTTGCTTTCTACAAATCTTTTGGTTTGGCATGCTATAGTATTACCCATCCCATTAAAATGCTGGTCCCTGAGCTAAGAACTCGATGTGCATCCCTCTACTTAGATGTTGGCACTGCCAATACAGATAACTGCACCTGAACTGCCCTATGTAATCCAGTCAATTACTTCTGGACACAATTCATTTTACCATAAATAAATGCCAAAGTATCTCAGGTGCATTCTGCTATGAACTGCAAGCAGATTGCAGTTTAGAAGCAGATTATTGCAAATCTATTTGTTAAGAATGACTTCATTTCTGAGATTAGATGACAGAAATTATATCTGTATGGTCTTCTCTCTCTTTTGTCAAGTTTTGGGTGGCTTGTTTCAGAGCCTTACAATGTATTGCCATGTGAAATAAGATCTAAGATTATTGTACAAGCAATCTTTTTTGTCTCTAGTACTTTCAAAAGAAAAATCTATGACTGGAGTATACATGGAGTTCTGCTTTGTCATATTTTGTACATTTATTGAAGGTCTTTATGAACATTTCCAACTCAGGGACTGACATTTTCCATGCCTGTCTAAAATACTTATGCTAAAAAAAAATACTCAGAGAGGTTTTGGTGAGGGAAGATAAAAGAGTGCTCTGGCTCTGCAAAGGAAACTTCCTCATCTCTGGGGTATTTTGTTGTTGTTTTGTTATATAAATTATCTTCTCAGGACAGAAGATAAAATAATTGCCCTAATAATACAGAGAGATTAATCTGGTTGTTTTAATCTCTGTCAGGCAGGAGGTATCCTGAAGTGATAAGATTGGAGGGGAAGGTGGATGATCCCCCTATGTTCTGTGTGTCCAGCTGAGCTGGGTTTGAGAGGAGAGCAGTGCACACACAGTGGGCACCATCCCTGTCCCACCTAGGAGGTCTGCCAAGGCAAGGCACTTTGCAGAGCCTTGGACAAGGCAGCTCAGGTGCAGTGTTAAACATGCTTAATATTGTTTCTGACAAGGTATATACGTGTTTTCCAGGAGGAAAAGAAAAGGCTTGGGATTACCTGAACATGGATTTACTAAGATTAATAAATTTCACCTTTCAAGTGCCATCACTACAAAGCTGAAAAAGACAAAATGATATCTTGACAGCCAGAGACATTGCTCATTTCAGCTCTAATTTGAAGATTTTTTTTTTTTTTGAATAGACAAAGGTCCTGCTCAATAACTATTTTAAGGTGAAAAAGAGAGTGAGTAAAAAACTTGAAAATGCTGCAGATGCTTTCCAAGCAGATCAGAATGACTAGTTCTAGATAAAGATTTTTAAACCCTAATGTCATTTTAATTATCTTTCCCTACAGCTTTTAATTGGAAAAGGGAAAGTGCTGCTACCCATTCAACATCCTCTGTTAGCGTCATCTTTCAGAAAAGTCTGTCCAGGGAATGACAGCAGTAAAAAGAGGATAGATTTAATGCTTGCTGTAAACCATTAATTGCCAATGAGAAGACTTTCTAAGTTATATGATTTCTTAAAATACATTAGAGAACTCATGTTTTAAAAAAAAAGTGCATATTATTATTTGTAAGAAGATAGGTTAATAATATGGATCTGGCAGCTGTAAATTAGAAACTCCAGCATATCCAACCAAAGAAATGTAAATCCCAATGTTTTAGTTCTGACTTTTCTTGTCTGATGACAGACCATTCAACTATCTGGTTAACTGGCTTCATGCTTTCCAAATGCTTTATATTTGCATATACTAACTATAGCAGGTATTCCAGTTTCAGATTTCATTTCATTAGAGACTCAATTTTGTGCTCTGTTCCAACTTTATTGCTGCTGCACATATTCCATTTGTAGATAGAGTACAACTACCTGTGTTCAACTTGTGTGCCTAAATTATTTGAGAATTCACCTGAAAGCTTGCTAAAGGTTTGCATATGCATAAATGAATTTTTTTCCCCCATGAAACTTAGTTAAAACTCCATAGAAGTTTATTGCATAACTTGTGCTCATGACTTTCTCATAAAAGGTAGTGAGAAACTTCTGTATTATATAAAGCAGATACACAAAATTTCTGAGTTAAAAATAACACATAATATTCTATACTCAACCCTCCTCCCTCCCATATCACTTGATAAGTCCTTATAGAAAGAGGCAGCTATGTTCCTCTGCCACAGCTGAAAACAAACTGACCTTTTAACAAAAAAGCAAACCAATATTTTTTGAGAAGTTAGGGTAAAGCACAACATAGCAATACAGCTCTCTTAGGAATTAGTGCAAGTAAATGTCAACCATCTATTCATGCCCCCAGTTCTCTCACTGAATAAAGTAACTTACTTACCATTACATGACCAAAACTTACATCAGGTAGCTTAAATAAAGGATAACAAAAGAATTATTCAGAGGAAAACTTAGTGCTTCACATGCATCTATATTCAATAGAATTCCTTGGCCCAAGCCCTTAAATGCATAAAAACCTTCATGCACTGTGTTCTATATATTCAGCATAATATTGTGTACACTTGAAAAGGACATGAACCTTCAGCAGAATGCACATCTAGTTTTCACAGACTTAAAATCTTCATCAACCCATTACATTTGTCTGTTGATTGAACAATAGGTCAGTGAGCATTTTTTCTGGTGTTAATTTAAATCCTGTCAATGTTGCATGCTTTCTCATGTCTTCATTCATATGTCTGGAATCACATCCTACTAACAAAGATACTCGTGCCTTTTTTATTCAGTCTTTCTATAGGATGGCAATTTTAGTTTGATCACGAGCAAGTTCATTTCAGTCTCAAACTTTTCGTTTGGTAACAATCTTTTGCCTTTTGTGAGCAATGCATTTTTGCAAGGAGCTATTTTAGGTTTAATGGAGTTGTCATTGACTAAGTCTGTGGCTTTCTAGACTTTCTCTAATCCCATATTTGTTTCAGCTTTTCCTTCATTAGTTCTCCATTCAATCATTTTCTATAGCTCTTCATTCAATCCCTTTTTACATCATGACCTATTATTCCCCAAATTTAGGCTTCTGTCTCCTCAATTTCCCTCTTCACATTTTTCCTATTTGGCTTTGATATCTGATTTCAAATGTCCTTATTTCCTCCGTTACACACAACGGCATCCAGCATCTCCAGCTACTCATCTTGAACACGTAATATTTATCAGTGATCTTGAGTGGTCAGCCCCCTTCCATATGTTTATACTGAGATTTTTTTTCTCTTCTGTTTTAATTGATTCTAAATAGATAGCTTTTGTGTTTTTCTGGGTGTTACACTTGGAAATTGCTTTTTGGCCAAAATTGAGGCATGCCTCAAGCCTTTTCAAGTGACCTCCATTTTTGTCCTTGGGAATATGCACCTTTGTGCACAGAGCTTAAACTAAATGCTGGTTCCCAGCAGAGACAGTGGAATTCTGCTCATAAGGATTAAGCCATGAAATAGCAATGCATTTGGATATACATTGATGTGCATTTATTTGTATAACAAGCTATGCAATCTGTTTCAGTGGGAGACTTTTCTGACTACCAGCACAGTAACTGGAGGATAAAAGATGCACAGGCAATGTTGCTGCTGCTGCCTGTTGAGCAGGCTGCTTCTGCTAGGAACAGACCTCACTCAGCAGCCAGGTAACTGCTCCTACTACTGTGGGTGACTTTTCCATCAGCTTTCAGGGCAGATCACACCACTGGGAAAATTTTGGAAGAGTAAGGTGCCATGTGATTACAGGCTACCACTGAATGATTTAATCTGCTCTCTGAGCTGCACATGAAAATAAATTTAAATGCTCCCATCTTACCGACTTTTTCTTCTTAGTACAGTTTGGTTTCCTGCAACTTGAGTAGTAGTTGAGAGTGGCATACTCCATCAGAGCAGCAAAGACAAATAGAAAGCATACAGTCACAAACAAATCCATGGCTGTGACATAGGAAACACGGGGCAATGACTTTCTTGCAATGGTGCTCAAAGTTGTCATGGTCAATACTGTGGTGATGCCTGCAGAGAGAAACTTAATTGAATTGTGTGCAACATCACTTCTCCATATCACAGAAGAACCTTTGAAATAAACACATAAAACAGAAATCCAGATTGTACCCAAGTAATTAATTAATTTCATTTGGTAGTATTAAGAAATAATGAAAAACAACATCAGTAGGGACAAAGTTATTTTGTAAACAAATATTTGCTCTGTTGTTTATTTTCATCTCTGTGGAAGTGACATTGCCTCGCCTCTCAATATGCTTTTCTTCATCTCTTCCTTTTTCCAACCCAGAAGATGGGGTGAGGGAGAGGGAGAGAATGAAGAAATTTCTGAAGAAAAATATGAAGCAGAAAAGACACTAAGCCCAGAAAAATAAAACCAAGAAATGTAATAAGCAGTGAAGGAAACGTCTATTCCACAGTAGTAGTGCTCTCAGCAAAAATCTTATCCTCAAAAAAGAAAAAGAGGTGGAGGTAGGAAAATTTTCTTGCTAAGATCTGACCATGAATTCTGAAAGTGTCTTCACACCACTGCTTCCTTGGGAGTCCTCCAGTGCCATTTTCCTTCTGAGTAAAGGAAGTCACTGCTACTTGCTCAGTCAGAGTAAGGCTCTCATACAAACTTCTGATGAAACATTACCAGAAATAGCCTTTTTAGTTCATACAAATCATCACTTCTGAGATTGATGTAGTAATAGTGAATATAATAGGATTAGTGCAATATCCAAAATAATAAAACCAGTGTTAGAATGAAATCTATGTCATATCAGTTATTTAACTCCTAATAATCCATAACATTTCTCTTCATTCCTGAGGAACAGCAGTCTTTTCATTTCCAACTTGTTATGAACTGCATGGCTTCTGATAGAAAAAAACCAACCTCTTACTGGCTTGGGAAAAAAAAATAAAGCTTTCCCACAAGTAAGTCTCAAGAGAGAACCTTCTTAGCAAACAACACAGCCATAAGGTAATCCTTCTTTTTTTTATAGTTAAAATGATGTTTCACAATGGTGTACAGTGTTTGAAATGGCAAGAAATGACTGAAATTATGCCCTATAGTTAAATAACTTCTCACTAAAAGCACTCTGGAGAGAAAGAAATATCTGTTGATTACTTTTGTCTACTTTCTCTTTATGAAGGATTGTCCATCACTGACTCATAAAGTTTGACAGAAGCTACAGTGATTCACAGGAACAACCTTCTCCATTCAAGCTAACAGAAAGTCCCTGGAAAAGCTAGAAGGCAAATTATTGCCTATGTCTCAACCTTGAATAATAATGATTAATTGAATTCCTTATATAGCTATTACCCAGAAACAAACAAACAAAAAATTTCTGATGTTTTTCTGATGAAAAAAAAATCACAAGTCAATAACCAAGATGAAAGCAATGCTGATAGGAAGTGGAAGGCATGGACTTTGTGTGTGCCTAGGTCATCTAAAAGCTATAGGGAAAATATTTCCATTTCCTGAAATCTGTGCCACCTCCCAGTATAAGCAGATGGGATTGGCATGATCCAGCACTCATCCTGTGATAGGACAGTTTTTTTTTATCAAAAGGCTAAAAAGAGATAATTAGTTTAAGTATGTAAGTCCTCAAATCAGCCTGTATCCTACATCCATGTCTTAAGCCTGAATGTGAGACACCAGCTCAAACTATGCTTGCAACTGGATTCCTGCTCACACTGTAAACAAGCACTGAGTTTTTTGAAATGATTAAAATTCTATCTAGTGTATCAATTTTACATCTAGCACACAGGCACACATTTTAAAAAGTTATAAAATGAGTTTATGGGGATACATATAGAGAGGAAAGAGAAAGAAGATGCACCAGCTGATACAGTTTTGTGTTTCTGTACATTTACAAATCAGAATATATATATGTATGTAGGAATAAAACGCAGCACCATTATTTCCAAATATAATATCTAGTTTCCATACCCTTAGTTCTTTTTATCTCTTATGCTAAGGAAATTCAGTTTGTTGAGTGGTTTCAAACGCATATGTCTTGCCAGATGAAATTGTGAAGTCTCTCACTTTGTGGAGTCCCGTATGGCAAAGTGAGCTTTGCATCTGTTACTGAAATTCACAGTGCTCATGAACTATCTATTTCAACAGAATTTTAGTATCAGCTAAGGACAGCTTTGAGGTAACCTGACTTCAAAATTTTCAGGTAGAAATTGTATGTTTAAGCTTATAAGTGTCTGTGTAAATACCATTTTGGGACGTTATATTGTCTCAGTAAATCCCATATCAAAGATGCTATTTCATATAACAAAAAGGACTGACTAAAAGATCAAGTTATGCAGATACACATGATGCATGAAAACACTAACTTTTAGATCATTGGTCTGAACAGTAATTTAAAATTATTACTGCTTGAAATCTGCTTACTGGACAACCATACACAGAGTGAGGTGGCAGGAGTTTCAGTGTAAGAAACTCTTTGGTCAGCAAGGCTAATTTTTTCTTATTTTCTTGAGGTTATTTTCTTGTTGGTGGGAGACTAAAGGAAATGTCTGCTGCTTTCATGCATGCTAACACTTGTTCATAAAGTTAATTCTCCATCTTTCTGGTCTGGCACCTGTTTTGAGCACTTTCTCGATTTTTCTAGTGAATGAGGTAAAGATGAAATTGCAAGGAAAGCAATGTTCATTTTGTATTACATATCATCTGTATCTTTTTTTACATCAACACACTGCTGGCCTTTATATCCACTGTATCTTTTTAAACTGCAGTTTGATTTTGCTCTATAGTAACTGACTGGTCCTATTACATATTATACCCATTTTGAAAAGTACAGGGAAACTGGATGAAAGCTTCAGTTTAACTTAATTCCCTTCATCTTCAAGGAAAATAACTTACTCTTTTCCAGATCATAACTTTTCTTCAGGGAAAAGTTGCCTCTTGACTTAGAACATTTTGAGATAATTTTTATTACTAGAGACAAGCAGAAACTGCAGAGAGACTTTTTTCTCTTTGAATGAAGAGCAGAATAACTAAGGATCAAAAAACATGGTTCTCATCTGTCACTCAAATTTTACTTCCATTTTCCCACTGACTCTTCAGGTGGCCTGGAGTTAGTCTTGTTGCCAGTCTGGGCAAGCTTCAAAGCTACCTCAAAATGCACGTAAAAAGGGATTATAGCACCAAGTTTTTAAAGAATGCTTTAATGTATCTGGACAGTACTGCTGAAAGAATACTTATGGTCTGAAACTCAAATTCTTTTTTTCCCAGCATGGAAATATATTAGTTGGCATTATTCAGAAAGGAATAAAACCTGTCCTTTGAGTAGTTGCCAAAACTCTGCAAATTATTCATTAATTTCAGAGAGAGAAATATTTCCCTGGTGCAAGTCCTTTACATTAATGCAGTTATACTTGGAGAAGGCTTGTTGCACAGAGTCCCTACAATTAATTTCAACTAATTAGTAGGACAATTTCAGCAGTTTGCCTTTGGCTGCATTACTCACAATCTTACCATGTGTCCCTATCTAGATATGGATGCTTGCAGTTGCTCAGACAGATTTATAAATTGCATTATACATGCAGGTTTACAGCAAAATGGGAGCATCTGCTCACTGCATCCTGAGGGTCAACAGGCCATTGCCAGTTTGGGAGCAACAGGATAAGTGACCCATATGCACTTGACTTTACTTTTAGAAAAGTTTTATTTTAGCCTATGAAATTAAATTCTCAGTTGGAGTTTTAGGAGTGAGTCACGGCATCCATAGAGTTGAGCCTTGGAACAACACATTTTTATGTTCTTACTTCAAATTCATGACTTCATTATCTGAATATATTTTTTTCTCTGAACTTCCTGCTGGCTGAGGGGTGAGATGGAGAGTCATTCATTAGTGATTAGTGATCCAACATACTTCTGTGTCTAATTATTTGGAAAAATGAGCTGTGGGGAACCACCCTTAGGTACAGGATATGAAAAATGCTTATGACAAATCAATAATGCAAAGTGTTAGATGTCTTTTGTCTCTTTTCTCTTCTGCATTAATAAGGATAACCCAACTGGATGCTATGTGACTTTCCCCATGCATGGGGCTTCAGACTCCCTTTTAAAAAAAGAATAGTCAATCTTTCCTTATCTCTCTGAGTCATCTAATTTAAGAAGAAAATGGTTCAGTTTAAGAGTTCAGCAGAGAAGTATGCTTAATACCTATTGCTCAGTTTTCTGGCTGTGAGAGGCAAGTCTACACAGCCAGGAACAGGCACTTGTAAGCTGCTCTGTCCTCACCTGTGTATGGTCTTATGGCTGCCCTGGAGTTGTTGCTGGATAACAGAATAACTCTGAGTCTTTGTGTCCATCCTGTTGCTGGAGCTGCAGTGTACTGGCCCTTTGGCACTCACATGGAGGGAATGAGGACTGAATATCCCTTTCCTGTGACATAACCTCAGAAAAACAGACCTACATAGTAACAAACTCCAGCAGGAGGATGCAATGAATGGTTGAAAACAGGCATGCAAACTTTGACAGAGGCTCCCCTTTTTTCCTAGACTGCTGGGTTTCTGAAAATCAGTTCATATTGGCACATGTGCCAACCACACTCTGAACTAAGGAATTGTTTTTCCTTTGGTTCTGATGTTTACATGTTTCTGAACATACCCTTGATGATGTCAAAACATGCAGATTTTCCTATAGATACTAGAAAAAACCTCTTGGTCTAAGTCAACATTTCTAAGTGTATACTAAAGCATATTGCCAAAATGCATATGCTGGTCCTGACACAAATGAGTTTCTGGAAAATCTAAACCAGCATAAATCTCCACAATCTATGAAAAATATCAATACACCCAGTGTGAAGCTTAACTTCAAGCATGCAAGCTAAAACACTTTGCATGAGTTAATACTATTATATCCCACAGTTTTCTGTATACATAAGACATAATGCCCAGTGGGGGAGAGTTACAGAAGGGAAGGAAACCAGCAGTGCAATTAATTAATTCTTCAAAAATGTCACTAAAATGTCATGATAAGAACAAGGAGACTGACATTAATTCAAGAGTTTTATGCAAAATAGGTGGCAGTGTCATCCAAAGGGTCAGATTAGTTTACTTTTAAAAACCCCAGTGGTCTCAGCAATAACTAGATCTGGCTCTGAGAGACATAGTAGTAATAATCCAAAATGTATACCTAGTGGTCTCTTTGAAAGGAAGCTGAAATTTTCAAATAGTAGTGCAGGAACATCAGAAAAGGGAATTATTAACAACTTACCTAGTGCTGTTCTTGCTGGTGTGGCATCTTTTTTGATCCAAAAGGACACCCAGGAAAGAACAACTGTTAATATACAGGGAATGTATGTTTGTATAGTGAAGTATCCCATTCTTCTACTTAAGTCGAAGTATATAGTCATGACTACATAATCACCTGCAAGAGCACAAAAAGGAAATTCACATTGCAATGGGATACAGACAGTTGTTCACTGACCTGCTAATATTTTAACTTTCATAAAAACACTGCATATGAAATATTTTTTAGAGTTTCAACAGCATCTGCATAGTAATTCTCATGTGAAATTTAAGTAAACCTTGCCATTCTAATATCCTTAAGTTTTAGGTCTCTGTGGAATTTATGTATTTGACAGGAAGAGCTTCTCAGCAATCATTCTGGATGAGTAAAGTTTTGAAAGGCATCTTGGTATTTCTGGATATCTTCATGGCCACAAATGTGAAGGTACTGTCATTCACCAGATTCTGCAATTGCTACACACAAAATCCTTCCTTCTGCAGGCTGTGTCTTCTGTGCCCTAATTTCAGGTCTGAGTGGATTCTGCTATCTTCTTTTGAGATATGAATCTGAAAATAAGGGGTCTTTATGGCAAATGCACCATGCACATGAGTATGCCTTCAGAGTAGAAGTAATTTATAGACACTAGAACTCAACGCTGGCATTTCAAAACAGTTGTGGCTATTTGTGGTATTTTCAGGAGGTCAGTCTGAACACAAAATTTATTACTTTGCTTTATAGTAAAAATTCAAGAAATCTGGAAGATTAGTTTATCTCACATTACATGATTTTTTTTTTCACTGTGTCCCTTTTGCCAACCCTTGTGATTCCACAGGGGATAATACTCTGTCCCTCCCTCTCTCCTCAGTAGAGGCTACTGACCTTATCACCTCTGCCCTACTAACAGCTCTCTCAGCCTCATAAATGTTAACTTTCTCAGACAGTCATGGTGAATAACAGCAATAAAACTGAACTGGGACTGATTTCTGTACTTGCAGTAGGTTGCTTCCATTTCAGATGTAAAGGAGAGCTTATATGCCTGGGAATTTTTATGTGGTTTTGTCTGAGTGCATCAGATTTAGCCTAATAAATTTTATGGTTTCTTGTTACAAACTTTAACTTTCTAGAGTATGATATTTGCAGAAGGCATCATTTATAATAATTAAGTAACTCAGTCCTGTTACAGTAAACAATCAGAAGAATGAAGAAACTTGAAACATGTAAAGATTAATCCCCCAAGGAATGTACATGCAACTCACCCAAGCAGAAGCACAATGGGTTTATTAGTTGAGGCAAATTAAAGCTTAATCATCTAGTAACAGAGGGCATATAAACAAATGCATTTCATACAGTGGATAATTTTACTACAGCTAAATATTATATAGAAAATAAATTAATTCAGTAAGAATAGCTTTCATCCAAGGCATCTCTGGAGTCACTGTAAAATCAATGAATTGATGTAAGTTAGAAAGTTAAAGGTAAATAAAAATATGATGGTGGGAATTTGGGAATGTGTGAAAAGTTCCTGTATGCAAAGTATATCAGTCTGAGATAGATGTATTTGGAAAAGGTTGACAAGCCTATTAATGTTTCCATAGTGCCTCTGGTAGATGAAAGTGTACACTTTTACAAGAATTGTGCCAGTGAAAACTGTGCGACCAAGAAATTGGAAGTTCAGGTCAGAAGCTGTGCTTACAGAGCTCACTGTGGCTCCAGCTAGGAGGCAGTATATCATCAGCCCCGTGGGTTTTTCTGCAGGCTAAGGGTTACTGTCATTCCACTAATCCCCAGCAGTTTTCTCTGTGCAGGAAATGGCACCAGGGAATTGATGTGGGTTAGCAACCACAGGTTCTGCTGGCTTACTGTTTGGCTGGTTTGCCTCACTGAAGTAGGATTTACACCACAGCAACCAAGATTATTTCCGAGAAACAGGTCTAAAGAGTCATGTGGAGTGTAAGCCAGTGCTTGTACTGACATGAACAAACTGAAAAGCATGGAAGAAATGTTAATGAATCAAACATTGTCAAGGTAGAAAATGAGGAAAAAATGAAATCAAAGTCTCTAGGGAAAGTGTCAAGCCTTTTCATTTCCTTTACTTAGTTCCTGTGTCTATAATTGTGTGTTAATGGATAAGCTGCCTGAGAATGGTATAAAGTCAAGCACAATCTGCACACCTTTATTGTGTATAACAATATATGATACACACAATTCCAGTACCCACACAGGTCACTGCTCCTCTCAGCAGTGAGGTCATGATACCCAGCACAGCAACTGGGAGAAGGAGTAGATACTGCACTGTGAGATACTGGGAAAGTAAAAAAGAGTCTCTGCTTCCAAAGCCTTTGACAAAAATAAACCTGATAAACATGAGAGTGGGAGAAAATCATGGCACATTAAATGATGTAGAGAGTCCATCATCACGTTTAATCATTAACTGATTTAGTGTCTTTCAGGCAGGATTAATTTATTTTGTGAAGTTCGACATCTAGAAGGTAAATTCTATAGATGACCTGCACACTGCAGCCTCCTTTCTACACTTAATGAAAAGAAATTGGTACTTCCAGTACAAGGTTTGTTTTATCTGCTTTAGAGGCACATTTTAGAAGATGAATGTATTAAAAATATTTCTATTTCTCGTCTGTGATTAAGAAACAGGAGAGAGGGGCTGAGATGTGGACAAAAACACTGTAGACACTTGCAGATTACACAAGGAGTTAGCCACACCCCTTGATTCCATGGTATGAGCTAAACTGGGCTACTCCTGTGAGGAGGCTAAGGTTACTTTTTGATGTTTTAAAGGGTATTTTAGTTATTTTCCTCCTTTTTCTAGTTAAAGTTGATGTCTTCATCCTTCCTTCCTTCCTTCCTTCCTTCCTTCCTTCCTTCCTTCCTTCCTTCCTTCCTTCCTTCCTTCCTTCCTTCCTTCCTTCCTTCCTTCCTTCCTTCCTTCCTTCCTTCCTTCCTTCCTTCCTTCCTTCCTTCCTTCCTTCCTTCCTTCCTTCCTTCCTTCCTTCCTTCCTTCCTTCCTTCCTTCCTTCCTTCCTTCCTTCCTTCCTTCCTTCCTTCCTTCCTTCCTTCCTTCCTTCCTTCCTTCCTTCCTTCCTCCTCCCTCCCTCCCTCCCTCCCTCCCTCCCTCCCTCCCATTAAATAAAGGAAATCTGACTTTATAAAATTTTATTTAAAAATTATAAAATTTTACACGCTGCAAATTTCCAGATATCCAACAAGAACCCATAGATGTGTAACAAGCACCCACTGAAGATGAAAACCTACATTCATTTATCTATCCACTGCCCTATTTTCTTGTCTGAGATCCACAGATATTTCACAATGAAGAAGGCAGACCCAGTCTTACAGGCAGCAGCTGTGCATAAGGACTTGTACTCTACCCTCTCTGCTGCTGTGTGTTTATGGGAACACACTGACTAATAATGCACCCAGCAATTTGCTTCACTAGATCTAATGTCACAAAGGGGATGCAAGAGGAGAATTTGCTGGTTCTCCTAGAGTACTCAAACCATGCTTAGAGAGAATGTAGCTCCAAGACAATACTGTTGACAATGTTTGTGGGAGGAAGAAATCACCATTCTTGAAATTCAGAGCCCCAGCAGCAAGCATCAGTGTTGTGTCTGCTCTCAGAGGCAAGCATGCTTCTGTACAACATGTACTGAATGAATTTTTTTAATAGCTATGGTAAATTAAAATGTTCAGCTAAATTACCACTTCAGTTCTACCCTTGGCCAAGTCAACTTCTATTGAGATTACTGGATTCTCTCATTATATTCTCTCATTACATTATGTACGAGAGTATGTGCTGTGGCTACTTGCCTTATTGCACTACTCCAAACTGCATGCTGCTGCTGCTGATGACAATGATGATGATATTATTCTTCACTTTTTTCCTTTCAGAAATAAATATTCTCTATGTATCTGAAAGCACTGCATGCACATTAAAGAAAAGTAGCCATGTTACATACATTTTTTTCTCTATACACACAAAATAATCTGTACAAAGAAACTCTCCTCTCTTCTGAAAGACTCTCCTCTTTTGTGGGATACAATTAATTCTGTATATTCTGCAGCCATGTGCAACCCAGAGGAGGGAAAAAGTTTCAAGAGCTCTGCTCAGTGCCCCTTGCACCTTTGGGAGCCCTCAGAGCTCCACCTGCTGTTCCTGCCACTGCTAGAGGGGAGCTGGGGCTCATTGTGTGACAAAGTTCTGCAGTGTAGGCAAGATCAGAAAAATCTCCTTCCCCACTGCATGTCATTAGACCAGTGCACTTGGTTTGAAAATAATCACACAGCAGTTGCCTAGCAAAGCACCACTGGAACAGCCAATACCAAGAAACTTCATTTTTAACCCAGAGCAGAATTCTACCTGTTAATGATTTAAATAATGTTCCCAGGAAGGCAAACTAACTTTGAACTGAATGATCAGCCATCAGTTCACTGAAATACTGAAAATTATCTCGAGGCAAAGGAGAACATGATCAGTTTTCTATAAAGGGAGAAAAACAAGTACCTTTAGGCAACAAATCTGGAGTAATCGAAATATTGCAGCAACGCTTCCCATGGAACCAAGATGACTGCTGGCTGTGATCCATAAGACTTATATCAGCCTAAGTGTCTAGTTTGAAAGTAGGACACTGTTTAGAGCAATAATGATTTCCCATGTAATAACTGCTGTGGATTTTAATGAGCAGTATTAAACTATAGCAATTTTTTTTTACTTTTGAAGACTAAGGATCTGTTGGCCTGAATTGCTAGAATTTTGCCTATGTTGCAACAAGAAAGGCTGCCTTGAAGGTAAAGTGTTTGAGCAGAATGCAACTGGTTATTTTATTAAAATAAATAAATTTTAAAAATACAAAGTTATATACTGTAAGTAATTGATTTACTCAAATGATACTATACTATCTTATGTCACATTTTCATTCATCCTTTTATTACACTCTGGGGTTGACAATTCACTTAGAAAAAAAGATTAAAAATTATTAACTTTAAAAAGACTGAAATATGAAGGTACAATTAATACACAGAGTAGATTCAGCATGTGAATGAAGGTTATGTGCCAATTGTCCACAGAACTGCAGAATAAAGAGGAGTGGCAGAGTTTATCCATGCTGCTACAAGACTTTGATTTCAGAAGAAAGCCCTAGTCATTAAATGAGGAGTCACACTGTGTGCCACAAGTATTACTTTGTTGATCAGCAAGACCACAGAGACTGAATCGTCTTCCTCATTATCTTAATAAATCAAATTTACTTAATAGCATGTAAACTAACTTTCCAAACTTCAGGGCATTTTTAATTTTTTCATTTGGAAGCCAAGAGAAGACCTTATTTAATCTTGCCATGAACTATTCATGTTACCCTGAACTTTTTTTCCTGATCTTTGCTTCCCAAAGCTCCATTTTTTATTTCCTGGGTTAGGTTTCTCTTCTTTCTTAGTAAGGTAAAAGTTTTCTCGTCAGCATGTATAGAAGTTTCTGCAAAATGTTCACCAGAGAGTTTTATTGGAAGAGATGTATGTGGAATTGGAAGCAAAACTATTGCAGCAGTGCTGGTGCCAACTGGGAATGTGCAAGTTTCAGGCTCAACACATAGCTCCAGATTCTGCACTGGCTGGAAAGAGCATCTCAGTTCAAGGTCAGGCAGAAACACAGGCAGTATTACAAAACCCAACCCTGCCTAACTTATATAATGGGGATTATTCAGCCTGGAAAAGAGAAGGCTTCAGAAGACCTAATTGCAGTCTTCCAAAAACCTGAAGGGAGCCTACAAGAAAAATGGAGACTCTTTACAAGGGCATGTAGTGACAGAACAAATGGGAATGGATTCAAAATGAAACAGAGCACTATTAGATTAGATATTAGGAAAAATTCTTTATTGTGAAGGTGGTGAGGCACAGAAACAGTGAATTTGTGGGTGCCCTGTCCCTGGGTCAGGTTGGATGGAGATCTGATCAGCCTGGTCTGGTTCAAGGTATCCCTGGTCATGGCAATGGGGTGGAACAAGATGATCTTTAATGTCTCTTGCAACAAGCCATTCTGTGATTCTATGACTCTATGATTCAAAATGAGATGGAAGAGTCATGTGAGCTAGCTCTTTCCACATCCCAGGCCCTCCTCCCTGTACCTCAGAGATATGCCCTGTGGAGGGTCAAGCTATCTTCTTACTAGAACTACTAAATAAAAAAGAAAGATGGATTGTGATTGCTTCAATTACACTGCCTACAATTAGTACTTCATCAGCCAGTCTGTCTTTGGAGCTGGTATCCCATCCTAACATGACTTTATCTTCAGCCAGGTATGGAGCAAGTTTGGACTTTGGAAGATCCAAAAACTCTACAAAATGGTAGAAGAAAGAGATTAATGTACTCATAGGTGGCTATGACTCCAAAATGAGCCATTTTGTCCATTAAGACAAAAAAGACAAGGGTGAAAACAGGATTCAGCAGTTCTTTTGAAAAAAAAAAAAGAAGGAAAAATGAGAGTCATGAAAGTATTATTAAAAATGCCTTTATCTTCTTCAGCATCATTATAAATAATGAAGAAATGCTGAGGACTTATTGCAGGCTTATTCTGACTCCTCCAAAACAGGCCAGTCAACAAAAATTGGTGGACACAATTTTTCCTCCACAGTAGTCTAGAACAAATGCTTCCAATACAAAAGGAAGAACAAAATTATCAAGGTCATGCTGTCACTTAAGGGTCAGTCTTAGATTTCCCGATGCTTTGGCCTTCAGGTATTCCACAGTGACACCTGAATATTGTGCTTGGATGGGAGCATGTGTATAGCAGAAAAAAGATATTACACCTTATTTCAAGTAAGTGTTGTTGGAGTGGTAGCAGGCACTGCTACATTAATACATTTCTGCTTAAGCTGCATGCTTAACCTCACAAAAACTGCATGCAGGGCTTCAGAGGTGTCATTTCTACATGTATTCTACATTGCCATAGTAGCAATGTGACTACATGTTTAGTCACAAGCAAGGATCTTAGGCAATGGATCAAAAAAGCTTTCTGTGTCCCAAAGATCTCTGGTTTTGAGTTCATAATTGCCTTTGGCATTATCAGGATGTGTCTGTGTATGTGTGCCTGAACTAGAGCAGTGTAGCCCAGATCTGGCTTTCAGCTCTTACACTTGAAAAGCACATTTTTCAGAAAGACATTCATACCATGACCCCAAATCATTGCTAAAGTTTCCCATTATCATAGACAAATTACTGTATCAGTACACAGTAGGAAAAAACCTCAAGACACCAACTAACCCTAATATCACTGTTTGTGCCTGTAGAAATCATGTTCATTTATAAGTATACACATGTGTATTAGCATGCATAATAAAAATCAAATATTGTTCGATTATAATGTGAAAAATGAAGACCAGATCCCAGGCTGTCTAAAGGCAAAAGAATTTTTAAAGTGAAGTTAGACCAATATGTCTTCCTAACCTGGCAGAAACACAAGATATTATGTTGGGTTTATTGCCTTGTGTAATATCAAGAATATAATATCAAGAAACATATTTGTACTTGAGGCTATCAATTTTTAACATCATACAATAATTTACATTTTCGTTTGTTCTTCCTAGGATGCAGAACTTTCATTTTCTTTGATGCAAGCAGCGTTTTCAAAATAGTTTTGTAAAATGACAGTTTTGTTAAATGAACTTTAAAAGCCTGCTTTTAAAAGTTGATAACTATATTTTCAGCACAAAAAGTTATTACATCCTCTGATTTTGGCATTTATTATTGAATCTGGAAAATAACTGGATTTGTTCAAAGTTCTAACTTCTTTATATTGATAGTTTTTTCCCCCAAATCATTAGCATACATATGTTTTCATGAAGAACTGAAATTAAATGAGCAAAAGACCCAATTTCTCAAGCCTTAAATTAATTTTGTACCAGAGTAATTTGAAGCCTATTAGTCAGTATTTCTTGTGCCCTAAATAATTCTTTATGTGCCATTGACAATTGAAACTGACAGTTTCAAAGACAGTTACTTTTGATTCAACTGCAATAATTTCACTCTTTGTATCCCATATTTTCTGTTAAGTGTCTGGGATACTTTGACTGTACTCAGGAGATAAATCAAGCTCCATGAATACAATTGACCTCCAGAATATATTTGAAGAATAGAAGCCTTGAAAAAAAAATTACTGCTATTTTAGAATTTGGTGGCATGATCAAGACTCTTTTATTTGTATACTAATGTGTTTATATAGATTAGGTAAGCAGTGCTGCCAAATGCAGCTATTCTGTCTTCCCAGTCATAACTACTGTACATAAAGCCCTCCTCCCACTAAGCCATGTGAAGCTGTAGCATGTTATTCATCTAAGAGGTATTACGAGCACCAGAATTGCTCTCAGGATGTTCCTATTAACTTCAGCCATAATGACATTTTCATTTTGCAACATGAAGTATCATTTAATGTATCCTTTGAAATACAGTACCACTGAAAACAAAGGGATTTTAATTTGGCTTTTGTAAGGTATAAGTAATATTGTAAAATCCTTCAAAAATGCAGTTTCACTCAGGCACATAATGAGAATAAAAATGTATAATATCATAAATGGACTTTGATCCATGATTACCAGTCTAGTTCAATTTCTGCCTTATCAGTAGAAAAGTTACACACATAATCTCTATTTGAATTAATGTATCAATCTGAGAGAAAATCAATATACAAATATGGTGCAGCATGGCGTGATCCATTACTCACTATTCTTAAGAAGTCTTGCTATTTTCCATATATAGGTTTTCTTTTGTGTTTGAGGAACAGAAGTGAACAATACCAGAGGAAATAAAAACAATAATAAATTACCATAGCTGCCGATGTGAAAGTGGATGAAGGATCAGAGTGAAAATAAATGTCTTTTATGCAGGAATCTTTCCCTGAGAGGGTTTATTGATGAGCTGTGCAATGCTTTTTGAATGGAATATTTTTTACAGTCCACAGAGCATCAAATACTGTAGCACATCTGAGGATACACAGCATTAATGACTCTCACTTTCTCTTTGCTCTTGAAAAGCACTGAGAACACCTAGTTTCATGACATCTGTCAATGCCAATTACTTCTCCTTTATTTCTGGTATTGAAATTCTTACTCTCAGGAGCTGTTGTTTGTGGGAGGAAGCCCATTTGTGTTGCAGTTTGTTACACAGTCCCACAGGACTGGATTTGGTGGGCTTGTAATTCCCAAAGCAGTTGAAATAGTTTCTAATTAGCCATCAAAAACCCCCATGTTAAAATTTTCAAATAAAATGCTTTCTTTTTCTTCCTCTGAATTTATTTTTACACATTAAATAAAGAAAACCCTCAAACAAAAAAAAGAAAACATTTTGCTTGAGCTGATATTCTTTCTGCTTCAGAAAAATGTTCATGAGTTTGGCCTTACCCACAGTCATTGTGACTGTATTATATTACTATGACATCTTTTATATAAGCATGGAATGGAGTAGCCTATGCTGACATCTATTCCACCTCAACTGTCCCTAACATATGCTCTAGTGGATAGCTTTAAACAGTACCTCACTGCTGGAAGCCCTTCCCTGTTGGTCATGCCGTGCTCTGAAAGAGACTGTGGTGATTATTTGGCTGCATTTTCTGAATTGTGCTAACCCCAAAGTTACTGATAAAGCAGAACATCTTTTAGAAAGGCATCCTATCTTTATTTTAAGAAATTCTAGCAGTAGAGTTTCACTACAAGCCTTGAAGTTCTTTCAATGCCTAGTTATTCTCACTGGGAAAAACAGGCGAGTGTTTTAACTGAGTGAGTTTTTAACTGAGACAGTCTGCAATCATCTAGCATCAACTCAGACCTTGAGCCTTAGTAAAACTTTGCTAGACTGCTGAAGCATTTTTAGCCAGTTTTGTTTTTCTCATGTAGGCATTTAGATATAGAATTTACTACCCTTTATCCATCAAGATAAACAGTTATGGTCTTTTAACAAGAGGAATTATTTCCAGTCTCTGATAAAGCTTCTGTCTTTTACATGGACTCCACAACTTTTCAAAATAGTCCTTGAAATTCAGCCATCAGAATTAGATCTTAATTTGATAGCAGCTGCCTTAATGTAACACATATACATAATATAAAAATCCTTCTTCTAGAAAATAATCCTTCTCTGAGCATATGCAAAACCTGCGCTTGCTTCTTTGGCCATACCTTCAAACAAGGAGCATATTTTGAAATAACTATTAATTCACAAGAACTACTACACAGCCTTTAGACCTGCAGCACCCAGAGTGGCAGATGTCCAATTATGGAAAAGCAAAATCATTAGGCTTCAATCCTAAGTACCTGCTTCCAACTTGAATACAAGTTCTGAAGTACAGAAATACGTATTGTCACTTTCATCCAGGCTGCAGAGCTGACCTGACTGGTAGCTGCTATTGACCATTCCCTCAACCTTTGTGCCACTTATAAGCTTAAGTCTCAATGCTATCATTGCTTCTCTGTCATTAAAAGTACCACCAGGCCAAAACATGTAATATCTCAACAGAAAGTCCTAGTGAATGTTTTCTCTGGGTATGTCATAAATCTTTCCAAGTAGTCAAAATTTGGTAATCTGACATATGACACTGATTTTCTTATCATTGTAGCTTCTTAATCAAAATGCCATCCTGAACCATGTGAGATAACTTACAAATGTATCACCAGAAATGTGTAACGCAGAAGATGACACTGAGCTAGTTTGACAGGAGTTATTTTATATGAATGAATGTTTACTGGTGATAATTATATTACCCCCTACATTTGTATGAATCTATTCCAGGATCAGCTGTTCTATAACTTTGCTCAAGACCAATGCCAAGATTAAAAATCAGTTTATACTTCGGTAATTTTATTTAGATTTCTGAAACTTTTGGAAGGGGAAGAAAAAAAAGTGTTTTATGTGCCCTCAAGTGTCATCAGCTCTTTAAGCTGTTACTATGAAAGGATATGTTAAGCAAAGAAAGAATTAATGAAGAGATTTTGAAGATTTTTTTAAGAGGGGAGGGAGGGAGGAGGAGGAGGAGAGGAGGGAGGAGGGAGAGGAGAGAGGAGGAGAGGAGGAGGGAGGGAGGAGAGGAGAGGAGAGGAGAGGAGGGGAGGAGGGAGGAGAGGAGGAGGGAGGAGGGAGGAGGAGGAGGGAGGGAGGAGGAGGAGGGAGAGGAGGAGGGAGGAGGAGGAGGAGAGGAGGAGGAGAGGGAGGAGAGGGAGGAGGAGGAGGAGGAGGAGGGAGGAGAGGAGAGGAGAGAGGAGAGGAGGAGAGGAGAGGAGAGAAGAGAGAGAAGGAAGAGAAGAGAAGAGAAAGAGAAGAGAAGAGAAGAGAAGAGAAGAGAAGAGAAGAGAAGAGAAGAAGAAGAAGAAGAGAAGAGAAGAGAAGAGAAGAGAAGAGAAGAGAAGAGAAGAGAAGAAGAGAGAAGAGAAGAGAAGAGAAGAAGAGAAGAGAAGAGAAGAGAAGAGAAGAGAAGAGAAGAGAAGAGAAGAGAAGAGAAGAGAAAGAGAAGAGAAGAGAAGAGAGAAGAGAAGAGAAGAGAAGAAGAGAAGAGAAGAGAAGAGAAGAGAAGAGAAGAGAAGAGAAGAGAAGAGAAGAGAAGAGAAGAGAATAGTTTTGGTTGGAAAGGACCTACAGCAATTATCTATTCCATTCCCTGACCACTTCAGGACTGACCAGAAGTTAAAGCCTGTTATTAAGGCTATTTTCCAAATAACTGCTAAACACTGACAGGCTTGGGGCACCAACCACCTCCTTAGGAAGCCTGATCCAGTGTTTTATCACCCCTCTCAGTAAAGAAATGCTTGTTAATGTCCAATCTGGGCCTCCTCTGGTACAGCTTTAAACCATTCCCATGTGTCCTATCACTAAACACCAGGAAGAAGAGCTCAGCACATCCCTCTCTATTTCCCCCTCCTTAGGAAGCTGCTGAGGGCAATGAGATCACTCCTTTGTCTCCTTTTCCCCAAATCAAACTCAAAGTCCCCCCTGCTCTTCCCAGGACACACCTTCCAGCCCTGTCACCAGCTCTGTTGCCCTCCTTTGGATGCAATCAAGGACTTTCATTCCCTATTACATTGCAAACTTTGTTTTCCACGAGAAGTATTGATTACTTGCATTAAAAGAAAAGCTAGAGTTGGTTTCTCTTTTCATACTCTAACTTTTTAACTCACATCAAATTCCTGCATGCTGGAGACAATGCCATTTTAGTTAAGAAGTAGTAAAGGGAAAGGTTGAGATTTTCCAAGGAATGCTAGTATTTGCAGAAGGAGTTTTCTAGCAGTCTTTCAGATTAAAGACATCTGACACTGGTATTTCCCACTTCACATCATAGGTAGATATGGGTTTTGTCCTACAAAGGTATTTTGGCAATCTGTAGCAGATGCAAGCTTGCATTCTGTGTACTGTCTTATCTGGTAGAATAAAGAAAAATATTGATCTTGCAGTATGCAGTCACTTACTCACTTCCAAGACAGTTGACAGCTGGAGAAAAATAATACTTCTTCTGACTGTTATTTTAGCCCTTCTTTGCCTACTCAAGGCTTTCTAACTGGATTACTATCATTCTTACTTGTATTCCAAGAAATAACTCTTTTGTCTTCAAGTCTCCTTGATATTGCCTTTTCAAATATACATTCATAATCAGCTTGCACCTCTGGTATAATGCAATGGGGCTTTTTTTTCCATTGCATTCCCTAGTGCCTTTGTTCCTATGTGCTATTAATAAATTATTTCTGTGATTTAAAAAACACTCTCCTATTTCTCATTTCTACTAGATATTTTTCTTTCTTGTACTGTCCTCCTGGATTGTCTAGTCATTCTGCCTGGTACTTCTGAGTTCCTTTGTGAGGAATGAAAAAGTCAGCCAAAATCTCATCCAAACCCAACTACCTCTCATCTGTTCATCTCTACTTTATGAATGACATTTTTCATTTCTGAACTCAGTGCTCAAACTTTCATCAGAAATTTTCATTTATTTTAGTTCAACTGGAAATAAACTTGGCCTTAACTCACCAATAATGTTAACTTAAAATTGTTAAAGTCACAAAATCAGTCCAAATCTCTTGATATCCCTCCCCTTGCTGTCTCTAGGGAATTGCTGGGTATATTAATTAATTCTCTCTATCCAGTATTCTGCAGTGGGAAATATTTAACTTGCAGAACAATAACATGCACTGATTTTCCTGTCAAATTAAATACTATCAGAAAGACCACCAATGGTATCCCTGTGGCAAAAGAAGCAATAGAGCTGTTTTCCCTAAGTACCATTCAGTAGACCTTTAAATAGGTCTCTTCCCACTTGGGCAAGAGCCCACATCTTTTTACACCATCTCTGCATGACCTGGAAAAGGACAAGTGACCACAAAGAACTGCAGAGAGGAGAAAGGACTCCTGAAAAGGTCTTCTAAAGAAAGGCATGAGCATGGTAAATGGTCAAGTAACACAAAAGTGATGTTTCATTCACAGTTCACAGCTGTAGAACAGAGCAACTGTAGTAAAGGATTTCAATACCCATTGATGACAGAAGTTAATACATTTTTGCCAAACCAAAAGGTTTTGTAGCAAAGCCAGACCAAACTTTGGATTTCTTTTCTGTTAACTCTGCTGACTTTTTGAAGAGCATATGGTAATGTCTTAGATTCTTACTTCGTAAGTTCCAGTTTTCCTAACTCAATTCATGCAATTACCTTAAAATGTATGAGTTTTGGGAGGGAGTGGAGTGGTCTGATCTACTTCAATGGATGAATCACCACTAGATGCTTATTCAAACGGGCCTGGTTGAAGAGGACTGAACATCAGGTAAGTGCAAATTAAAGGAGAACATAAGATAAACTCTGTGACACTACAAAGTTGAAAAATTCAGAAACTTGAACCAGCTGTTTGTAAGAAGAGAATGATTTGGATATGGCTAAATATGGCATTTTAAAAAAACTATTTAATGCCTGTGCTGCTGCGGTGGTTAAAGTTCCAGTCAGCAGACAGAAGCAAAGAACAGAGTGTATGATTTAAAGATATATTTTTTCCCCAAATCATGGGATCACAGAATTGTTTGGATTGGAAGTGACCTTAAAGACCATCTAGTTCCAGCCCTCCTGCCATGGGCAGGGACACCCTCCAGTAGAACACAGTTCCATTCAACATGGCCTTCAACACTTCCAGGGACAGGGCATCCACAGCTTCTCTGGACAACCTGATCCAGTGCTGACCATCCTCACAGAGAAGACTTTCTTCCTTATATCTAATCTAAATCTACCCTCTTCAGATTTAAATCCATTCCCCTTGTCCTATCTCCACATGCCTTGTAAAAAGTTCTACAGCTCTCTTGTAGCTGCTTTAGGTACTGAAAGATGCTGTAAGATCTTCCTGGTGGCTCTTCTTCCCACTGAACAACCTCAGCTCTCTCAGCCTGTCTTCATAGGAGAGATGCTTCACTTCTCTTATCAGCCCCTCTGGCCACATGAAATTCTTCTCCCTCTCCTAATGTAATGGGTCTTCCCTCTTCAGTCTGCAGAGCCATGGAGTGGTTCTGCCAAGGGCACCTCAGCCTGTGCCTGTTGCTGGTCCTTGCCTAGCAAGCAATAATTTTCTATATTATTGGCTCCCTCTGTCGTATTTGTGCTGCTGGGGAGGTTTTGGCTGCTTGTCTGTCCACTGCAGACCATCCCTGGAACCAGCTGTCTAACTCCTTCTCAGCCTCCTTGATGTGACACAGGCCTGCTGCCTGTCCCTGTCCAGGAGAATGGTCCAGGCACTACCCACAGCCTGAGGTCCCCACTGCTGCCTCTCTCCTCAGCAGCTGTGTGTGGCTGCAGGCATTGGCCAGCACAGGGACAGAGGAGGCAGACCTTGCCATGTCTGCTGGCCTCACTCACACCTCATCAGCCACTCTTCTGTGAGTTGCCAGCTCCTGGCCAGTCTCAGGGATCCCCTGGGCTTTCCTTGGCTCAAGAAATCCTCCCCCCCATGCCAAGATCCCCTGCAGAACATGCCTGCACCAGAGCTGCTCACCTCAGGGAGTCTGAAAGATGACATTTTCTTGCATGTTTGGTTGAAAGCACAAAGCCTGGTTCATCCATGTGAAAGGACTGAGTTAAAAATTTGAAGAGCTACACTGGTGGAAGGGCTGTGGAAAGGCTGGAGGCTGGCAGCTCACAATAGTTGTGTATCTCTGGTTGTACTGCTTGTTTTCAGCATGAGCAGCTTCCTTGCTGTGCCTCACAGGCCTGGGACTTGTAACCATGCCCTGTCCTCATTAAACAACTGGATATGGACTCCAGCCCAGCGAACATTTTGTGTTGATGGCAGCTTAAATATTTGGTAGCACTTTCAAAAGCTCTTCAGCCTGTTGTGAATCAGTGAGGTACAGATTTCTAAGTCACTTATGTCATGTATTTACCAGGTAATTGGATGAGCATGAGGGAGGCTTTAGGCACAGCATGTTCTGGCACCAGCCCACTCTGCTGCTATAGGAAGGCTTTGTTAACTCTGATAGGTTTCCAGTCTTAGTGGGATCACTCTGGGACCACTGCTGCTGTGCATCTGCAGCATGCAGGCTCCCCATGACTCTCTGTACCCCACAGGCTGACCAACAGACACTTCTGACAGCTTCCTCCTATAAACATTAGTTTTATATATGCAAACAGAATCTCTTAGTACTGGTAATCTAATGCAAAAGGTACAGGACTTAGATTCCATATTTCACTCCAATCACATCTTCTGAAGAAGAGAGTGTAGGATGGTTCAATTTTTTTGAGGGTTTAGGACTCCAAAAATGAAGTGTTTGATGCGGTACCTGAGGGGCAGCCAAAAAATTTCATTTGCAGTGTTAATTTAAGCCTCTGATTCATATTTTTTTTCACAGCAAGTAGTTTCTGCCCGGAGCTTTGCTTCCACAGAAGAATCTGAATGCAACTTGGGGAGAAAATACCACATGCACAAAACGTAGCAGCATAGAAATAACCAGCTGGGGAAGATATGTGAGAAGTAAACTTGGGAATTTAAAGGTTAGGGTCCAATTTAAATAACCAACACACCTTTGAAACCACACACACAACAGATATCACATTTAACTACCTACTTCACCTAAGAGCTATCTGAGTAACCATCTACTCTGAGAAAGAAGCATAAGTAAGTTTTTCATGTATCTCCCTGTCTTGGTTTTGACCAGGGCAGAGTTAATTTTTGCAGTAGCTGAGGGGATGCAGCTGTGGATGTGCCTAAGAGGTCATTCCTTACCGATTTAGGTAATATCCTGGGGTGGGGGAGGACAGGGCAGGGAAGGGATGGGACAGGACAAAAGAGGTCTGGACTCTCTCTCCTTTCAGAGGAGATGGGTGTTCCTTTCTGGTTGGGAAAAACGTGCTGGAAGGAGCAGTGGGGTGTCACCAGCTGCAGTTACACTGCATCTTGTCAGACTCAGTGAGCATTTTGCACATAAATCGCTCTCTTTTGCACATTTCTGTTACTAATGCTGTTGCTGTTACTCTTTTTTTTGTCTCAGTGCTGTTTCCAGTAAATTGTTTTTATTTTAACCCATAATCTCTACTTTTTGTATCTCCCACTGGACAGGGGAGGGGAGTGAGTGGGGTGGAGAGGGAGTGCTTCTCCTGAACCATGACACTCCTCAACAACAGAAACCACAGACGGGAGAATGAAGTATGTTATTTGTACAAGTTGCTCACAGTTCTCAGCAAGACAATTAACATTCATGATGCTCCCCAGGCATCAACCTGAGGGGAAGAGTCAGCTCAAGGAGGAAGACTAGTCTTAAATTTCACCCTGGGAAGGGTGCAGTTACCAAGTGTTATGGCTGAATCTGTGTTGACAGCACCTGCTTACTGAACACTAGTTCTTGACATTTCAGTGATTTGCAACTTATGAATATTTAAGAAGGGCATTAGATGAGCCCACAGTATAGGTTGGAGCTGTAGAAGTAAATGCTCAAGCAGCACTTGTAAACAGGGAGTAAAGTTCCTGGGTACACTTGCTCCAATAAAAAGCATTTTGAAGAACAAAACAAAAATAAAACAGGACCAAAACATCAGGCCTATCCTTTTTTATCCTTCCCTTCTTTACTTATTTTTAACTCTACTTGGGTAAAAGGCTACTGTGCTAAGCCCCTATGTGGTTAGGCCTTGCAATTAGATTTCTCTGGCACTGCCAATCAGTTATGGAAAACTTTGTACATAAATAAAATGTTAGAGAGACGCTAATGACAGGTGTAACCTCCTTAAACTGTCATGAAATGAACAGGAGACTGCTAAATAATAGGACAGTGCTAAAACTGAAGTGCCTGGAAGAGCCTGAGAGAGCACTTGTGATGTAAGTAGGTTGCTTTTCTATTAAGTGTCTTTTTAGGACAAGGACCATAATATTGATACATACCAAACTGAAAATGGCAGTTCACCTATGAGAACTGTCAGAAGTTTTTTAGTATTTTTTATCTGCAGCTGCATTTGGTCAGCATTTCCCAGAGATTTTAGGGATGCATGGGTCATCTGTGAGAGAACTGGTTTATTTCCAAAAATACGACTGCTTTGGAGAGCTCTTTATTTGTGGAAATTTCAGAAATATGACCTTAGAAAACAGAAGAAATTGATTCCCTTGGTTAGATTTCTTAATACATTTTTTTAACCTGGTTTAATTTAAGCTGTTATTTTTGTCAAGTTTAACATAAAATAATTGCTTTGCCTATTTTTGAAAAAGTACATTTAAATAACCACAAAAAAGAAAAAAAAACCCAAACCAAATTCCTTCTTATCCTGAAAATATTTCCAAAACAGTTCAATCATGAAACCTCTAGACACTTTGTTCTTCATTTTCTCCTTGAATCACCTTCTATCTGGTTTATTTCAGTTGGAGCTACCTACCCTCAGGCAGTCATCATTCTGTTTCATTATTTCTTTATTATGATTATTTTCCTACTTTGTGCAATGAGAGAGATGCAATTTTGCTCCAACTCAACCTATCAAACACTTTTTTTAACCTCTATCACACTCCCTCTTTGCTTATGAATTACTTTGGAAATTATCACTTTAAAAGTTTTCTCTACATTGAATTTTAATGTTAGAAAAGCAATTTGTTCTTTAAAATAATCATTAAACACAGCTTTTTTTATTAAGCCAATGGGACCAATGAATAATGTTGTCATTTAAATACCAGATAGAGCAATTTATACTCTTACAAGATAACATACATGCCTCCATCAGAATTGGCAAACATAATTAGTTCCCATGAGCACACAGAAATATATTGCTATTCTGGTATTATCTTTTATGATACTGTCCATTACTCACTAATTTTCAATGGCTTCAATCAAGGCCTGGGCAGTTTAATGTAGTAGACAATATAATAAAAACATCTCTTATACAATTCCATAGACGCAAAAATATATAAACTTAAAAAATAAACTATTAGGACTGAAGCAATATATGAAGTTAGAAGCTCAAGACTGTAAAATTATAATTTCATTAATCTTGGTATATATATTGGTCCTTGCCCTCCTACCCTCTCAACCTTGAAAGTAATGAACTTCAGCAATAAGCAATAATCTTAGTTCATGATTATGTGTCTACTCCATCCTTGAATGGATTTCTACATAAGCCCATAATAATCCAGATTTTTAGGAAGCAAAAATGGTGAGTTGGAGGCCAGGAGAGCTGGGATTATTCCTTACTACAGGCAGTAAGGCAATCCAGGATCTGGAGCTTCCAATCTTCCCCCTTTCAAATCTATCTGCAACATTTCTAATGTAGTAAAAGACCTGGGTAACTTTGAGCAAAACCAGCTGTAAATATAAATCCAAAACTAAGTCTGACATGGTGTCTTTTCAGTTGCTGGCTATACGTCTTTTCCCTTGGAAGTCTTTTCTTGAAGAAAACTATTATTCCCTTATCAGGTTCTGGCTTTGATTTGAAAGGGTAATCTTTACACAGGTACCAGCAGACTACAATGTTAAGAGCCAAAACCTTCTTTTTTGTTCCCTGTGCTCTGTTCTTTCAGTGCAGAGCAGCATGTTTTTAATGCAGATTGCTGTGATTTTCCCTGCAGGAACCTATCAAGTCACACAAAGCTTGATGCCCTGCCAGCAGGGAATATTACATTTTCAGTAATTCCTTCCAGATAACAGTGAATGGCAAAGAACAGAATGGTCAAAGCTTTGTGGTTGTTGCATTTAGGAGGTTGTTTGTTCATTTCATTTCTTGATTTTCATCCAATGTTTTGCTAGACTCAATGGCCTCTATTGAATCTCTCCACTTCCTGACTGAAAAACAGGTTCCCCTGAATATTTTCTCTCCTTACTTCATTTGCAGATCATCCTGCAGCCCTACTGATACCTGAGCTCAGTGACTGCTACAAAGATCATCTAGCACATAATTCCAAAAATTGAGAAAACAGGTATTTTGCCATATGTTCATAAATGCATTGTTGACAGTGGAGTATTGGTGAGATCTGAGAGTCCTGGACTCCCTTCCAGGCTCTGAGCAGCAGTGTAATCCTTTCACCAAGCTTAATATATTCTGCCTCTCTCCAAAGCCTTTCTTGTTCACAGCTCTTTCTAGCTGTTTCTGCAAATGGGTCCAGCACTATTTCACCAGCTTCTCATCCTGTTCCCAGCCCACTCTTCCCTTTTGTTTCCCTTCTTACCTGTGTCCCAGACTTTCCTACACTTGACAACATAATTTCCTATGACAGAAGTTTTCTTATCTAGCCTTCCACAAACTCCTCTCTTTTTTATTCTTCTCCTTTCATGACCTGCTTGCCTCTCCCTGGATATTAGTGTTCTTGTCCAACCAGTCCCAGGCTCCTGACCTGAGATTCCAGTTTCTCATCACTTCCCAGCTCTGTCTTCCCTTGGAGATTTTTAAGATTGTTCAAGGATTTTATTAATGAACTGTGAACAATAATGAGGTAAAATCACCAAATGCTTTTTTAGGTTACTTTAGTCTGGAGAAGAACATGACCTGGAAGAGAGTATTTCTTCCCCTCTGGACTTACAGGACATTTTTACATTTCTCCTTCAGTGTGATTTCCTGACCAGAGGGAGCCTGGACTGGGCTGACAAACTCTTCAAACATGAAATATAAGACAAGGTATTTTGCCTGGAAAGCTGTTGGTCTGGATTTATTAATCCTGAGGAGCACGCCCTTCCTTGCATGTCTTTACTCACCCACATTGGTCTCACACAGCTGGAACAAGAAGACTTTAAGCTCTTCCTCAAAATTATTTATTTCAATGTAAAGCTATTTCCACAATTCAGTATTTCAAAACTTTCTTGGTTTACTTATGGACTAAAATCTTTTGTAAACATAATTTCTTCCATTGGTCCTGGCCTCAGAAAAAGAAGCAATGGAGCATTAAACAGAAACTGCTTAGAATTTAGCATTAAACAGGACCAAAACTACTTAGAATTTAGCTACTTAAATGGATGGGCAGGAGACTGGACTGTAGTTTTACAAATGTTGGCAGGCCTGTTTATGATTTATATTGTTGGATTATATAGTTAAAGAAAAAAGAGGTAGAGGACTATGTATCTTCTTGACACTTACCATTAAGTCAATATTTCATGGAAATGTTTCCAGGTGCTTAAGCATTTGCACTATGAGATTATATCAAGTATTAATGATGTTTGGGTGGCTGAACATGTTTGATTAATAAAGCTGCTGCTTTTTATTACTAATGCTGGAAATCATCAGAGATCCTGTAATACTAATGGCTGAGGCTGCATTTACATGGAATTGCAGAGGGAGGAAACTGTTTTATCATAAAGAAACACAGTACATACTTAATTACACAGACATTATGATAAAGAGATTTTTCTGGGTTTTTTTCCCTCTCTTTTCTTTAGGCATATTTATTTAGAAGTAAATGCAAATATCAAAGTTTTTATATTGCAGCTGAAAAACTAAACCTTTCCTCTCCCTTTTTCTCCTTTTAGTCTCCAGTTGTGCAGATAATTTCATGTTCCCTTTTTGCAGTAAAAAAATCGCATAAATACACCTGTAGTAGGAAGTCAGTACTCTTGAATCTTATTTAATTAGAATGTTTTCTTGCCTTTTTTATTAATTCATGCAAACTTTGGTAAAATAATTTTAAATACTGTATACTGAGTGGCTGTTATTTTTACATCCCACTTAAACTGATGGAAGCTACCACACTGAATTCAAGGGATGACCAAACATCTCATCTGTTTATTTTTTGGTTTCCTGATTCTGGTGGTCTATTATAACATACACCTAACCCATAGATCACATTCCAAGGAGATCCCTATGAGTATTATGAACATAAAGGACAATCTACCTCCTAAGTAGTTTGGCAAACTGAATTAACAGCATGAAAAGTTAGTAGTGTCAGAAGAAAAAATAAAAAAAAAAAAAAGCCAAAACCAAAAAAAACAGCCAGCCAAAAATAAAGAGGAGAACAGAAAAACCTTTAAAAGTTCAGGTTTTTGGGGTTTTTTTTATTTTGATAGAATGTGATTAAATATCCAGTGTTATTTAACCAGGGGTCTCATATTATGAAGTGGTGTGGTACAGGGAAGGCAAAGGAAAAAAATAAAGGACTCTGAGGAAAGCAAATCAAGCTAAAATATTGCTACTTTTATCTATTGTCAAAGTGTGATTAATTTGAGTCAGTTCTGATTAAACCCAAGATCACAGTCCCCCAACAGAAGAGGCCTAGGGACCAGTAAGGTAAATAAGACTAAGAGGAAGCTTTCATGATGCATAATACCATCCTGAACTTTAACTCCCCAATAGGATGTCTTCTGACAGGAGAAACCTGCTACAAAAAGGGATCACTAAAGCTAGAGCCAGTTTGCAGCTTTGTTGAATACTTGCATTTATGGGCAAGTCATCTCACCTTTGCTTCTCACTTTGTTGAGCATTGCATCACCCTGTGCAAAATGTACTTTGTTCTGCTTTTGTCTCCCTTTTCCTTTTACAGCAGAAACTCTCTCTAAGGTAGAGGGAATCAGGCTTATTGAATTTCTTTGTCCATGCCCATAAATCCTTTAGAGTTAATACAATCCTGTAATTCTGCGTTTCCTCTAGTGAAAAAGCCACTGAGCTGTTTTTCTTACCATAAAAAAAAATCTCTGTGAATCTAAATGGGGCCCAAGACAATCTGTGTGCTGTGGTTTGATAAATCATTACCTTAACAGCTTTCTGCACTGTAGAATCAACCCAAGCTGGAGGGAGAAAAGCAGAACAGAGACAGCCTTGAGACTGAGACTTCAAAACACAAACAGTCTGACTGCAGAGCCACTAGCAGGTGAAGCTGCCACTGCCAGTGACACCCTTTATTTCCTGCACTGCATGTACATGCCATGCAACCACAGGAAATATCATCCATGCTTGCAGTTGAAGCATTTCAAGTTTTTTTTGTGGCTCATGTATGACCCAAGAAAGAGTGATGTCCAATGCACCATGGATGTTGCACAGGGCAGGGAATTCTGTGGAGGTGGGAGTCAGTCTATACAGAAAGGAAATGAAATGCCATGCTGCACTATATGGGAAGAAAAGCACCAGGGCAAGAAGAAATTCAGGCAAGGAAAAGACAACATTTGCAAAGATCCATGCTGATCTTAACCTTTACTTGTTGTAGTAGATAGACAAGGGGAATATATTACCAAGTATGGAATGAGATCTGTGTTCCTGAGTTTGAAGCTGGACTACCATCATCCTGCTGACTGCAGACTATGTCTGGAGAGACACCAGCCGCATATGTGACTTAAAAAGTGACATTTGTTAGCCCTGTGCTTCTTGGTTGGCATTTTCATGTGGATGATGGACATAAAGGGGAGGGCAGACTGTTGAACCTGCTGTTCCTGAAATGCTGAACCAAGTTAATTTTTGTTTGAACTAATGTCACAGCTAAGGTGAGACAGGTAGGGCTGACAACATCATCAGCCCTTTCACTTACATTTCTTACCAGTCTTAACTCTACACATTTTCATCTTCAGTCCTTATTCTCATAAAACTCTGAACTCAACCCATTTTCTTCTACAGGCCTTTTCCTCATACAACACTGACTCTTTTTCTCATAAGCCTCTCTGCTAATTTTGTACAACTCTGTCTCCTTTTCTTATAGACCTCTTGGTTAGTTCTGACTCCTTTCTCTTAGTAGCAGCTTGTACTGATTCCTTTACCTATGAGCAGTTTCACAGAGCTTTGGTTCCTTCTTTCAATCTGCATGGCTGGCTGACCCCAAGCTGTCCCTTTCCCAGCCACCTAACCCTGGACTGTCCCTCATACAACATCATCTTATCTTATCTGTCAACCCTCAGATCTAACTACAAGTGCCTCTAACCGTTGGGAAGCTGACCTACTCCTTTATATCCTGAAAAACTGATTGGCCAGGCACAGATGTTTCTTCTTTGGTAATCAGTACAGCTGCGAGTTGTTGGGGAAAATTCCTTCCTGCATTACCCTAGCTCTCCACAAACTTACATAAATTTTTGACTTGATTCCTAAGAACTTACCCAATATCTCCAATTGTCCTTGATTTCACAAATATCTGCTAATATTCTGTGATTCTATTTTCTCCTTAGAATAGTAGAATTCAATTTTTATAAACAGAAATCTTAGATCTTTATTGCTTTATTTCTGTTGCATTACAGAATTATCTTTGCATCCCCATTCAACTCCTCATTCCAAACACTAATATTGGCAATGTTCAGTAATAGTTTATTAATGATCCTTATTTGAGACCCTTCTCAGAGCCCTAGTTTCTGCATTGCTCCATCTCCCTTGATCTGCATGTGTGACTGTGCAGAAAAGTTCAAATACAGCCACAATGGTGTGCTGCCAGTGAGGGATATTGAATAGAGCTCTGTCAAACCCATTGCTTGTGTCCTGGTCCCTTTTGAAGGGTGGCAGGAGAGATCTGAGTCAGGAGAATGTGCATGGTTCTAATGCAGCATGACCCTTGTCAGGTGATGGTGTCATGCCCCTGGGTAGGGAAAGAATGGCAATGTCTGCACTGACAGAACAAGGCAGCAGGGCTGTGGCAAAAGGTCAAGGAAGGTCTTATTCAAGAATGTGGTCAAAGGATAGTAAAAGCAAACTGACGTGGGAAGAAGAACAGTAGTGCCAAGGGAAAATGGTCTTTGGGACAAAGAAGGAAAAATACAAACAAGCAGAGAGGCCTGACAGCTAGGTGTGGAAAGGCAAGCTGGACTTGACATGTTTGAGTCAAATTGGCATAAAACTGGTGAAAACAGAGATTTTTTTTATTTTTGACATCCAAACCAGCATAGTCAGATTATAAGTGATTGCTTCTATTCACAGTGTGTCTTGGGTGGTTTTGATCCAATACCAAGAGGCATAAAATGTGTTTTTGTTGAATCCCATTCCATAATTAAAAGTTTTAAATTGTAATTAAGATTTATGATGGACTAGGGAACAATTAATCCCCTATTTGATTATTAGATCATTCTAAGAATGTTCTTGAGTATACTCAAATGGATTTGCTGTTATTTATTTGGTATTTGTTGAATACTTTCAATACAGAATTTATCAATACAATAATAAAAAAATCTTTTGTGACATGTTGACCACAATGGCACTGTCTGTGTTTTAACTGGCTGTCAACTTTCCTAAATAGGAGAATAAAAAAAGTCTTTCAGAACAAAGCAAAACCAAAGTAACAAAAATGACAAACACAAGTTTTAACGTACTGAAAGATTCATGAATCAAAAGCATGAATTCAATGAAAAAAACCTTCAACAATATTATTTTGCATTATCTTACTCAATTCAACTCCAGAATTACTTATGTCCTTTTTTTACTTACAGAAATTTAAATAAGATAAGATGAAGGTAGTTTCTGAAATACATAATGCTAAAGTTACTTCATTTTCACTGCCTTTCACAGAAGCTTTCTGAAGAAAAGCTGAAAATGATAATAGCATCTCACATCTACACTATAGGATCAGCTTGGAGCTTATAATAAACAGACAATAAATAAATTTTCTGTATATTTTTTTTCTGAGCCAGTATGACTACTAAGAATACATTTCCAAATGACAATTATAAGGTTGTACAAGAATCTTTCAGTCAAAGAGAGATTATCTCAAGAAAATTGTGGGCTGTGGTCTTCAAAATTCTATTTGTCTTCAGCAATTCATCCTTAAGGGTCCAAAGTTATGTTTACATCACTCTTCAAGAAACTATTACTTCACAATATGCAACACTTGAAATCAGATGTTTTTCTTGTCAATTTATTAAAAACTTTGGGAAGAAATAGAGGAAAATGGGCATTTATGTATAAGATTAGAAACTGCAAAAAAAAAATTCACAAATTCCCTTATAATGCAATGGCTAATACGGTATTAGTGGGAATGAAACTGTTTCAGGATGTTATCACTGGTTCAGTCTCAGATTCAGTTGCAAGAGTAATTTTTTTTCTCCAAACAACTGAGATTATACCTCTTCAGTGCTCATATTTTAAAAATTATTTCGAGTATAGGGTAAAGAAAGGGCACATTGGCAGTTCAATATCAGAGGCAGTTGGAAGTTACCAAAACCAGAAGAAATAACAAATGTATTGTTTGCTATAATTCTTGGACTTCTCCGAAGTTCTCCTGTCCTAGAAAGATTTATTTGTCATAAAAATAACAGATTTTGAAAAAAAAATTGAATATAATTAAAGTACAGTGTTATTTTAAGATTGTGACAATGGGAAAACTTTGTATTATGTTTAAAGGAATCATCCCTTCCTAGATGATAGGGTATTAATTAGCATCTTGCAATACTGTCTTCTGCACATGTCACCATGGATCTGATTTTTAAAGACATGATGTTAGAGAATGCAATTAAGCACCATGTGCAATGGACTTTGGCTTGAAATGAATTCTGAGGCTTAAAAGTTAAGTCAAAAGGCTTTTGTTATCTCAGATGACATGGCTAAACCTAAAATGTCAACACCTGTAAGCGACAGTGCAGAATGCCAAGACCAAAACACTTTCCAGCTGCTTTATTTGCTGTTAGAGGATGCTAAAGCTCAGCTCTGCACCCTCACTAGCTCTGCCTGGTGATGGAGGGAGCTTTAGCAGCCCACTACTGAGAGCATCCTCAAGGATGCACTCCATTGCAAAGGGAATGGTCTCACCACGTGATACAGCTTCCCTGTCTCAATGTTTCTGGTGACTTCAAGCAGTAAAACAGTCCAAGTTTGCTCCTTAAAGTTTTTGCTGATGCCTGTCCCATGAGCAGACACATTCTGGAGACAGCCTGACTTACAGAAAACATCAATTAATTCCATGAGTGTTATCCAGCGGTGGCCTGAAGTTCAGAGTTTGCTGAGAGGATCCTTGCAGGCACTGTGGAAATCTGTTCAAGAACTTGTTCTTTTCCAGACATGATGCTCAAGATGTGTCCTTAGAAATTATCTATTTAAACAAGAGAAAGCTGCAGCAAGATTTTTTTACATTTGAAAACATTTGGTTCTCTCTTTATCTATTGTGTTAACACTGGCAACATTTTCCACATTTTCTTCCTTTTGAATGAAGCATTTAGAAAAGCAAACAGACATGCTCTTTCTCAGTGGAAGAATAAGGATGAAATATAGGATTTAGAATGGGAGTGTGTAAATCAGTATTACTAAAACAAACATTTTAATCAATGTTTTATATTAATAGACACATATGAAACAGTTTGGGGCTTTTTTCTGGAATGTATCCTTATTTTTAAAATTAACTAGATAGAGAAATATTCAAATCAAAGTAGACCAGTCATATGCTAAAACTATGATCTGCATGCTTTGCTTCATGTTTGCTTAAAGAATTTGCATTATTTTGTTGTGTCCAACTACAGTAGGAAGGTGCATGAGAATTTAAATTCCTTTAACCTTTGAGATCTTTATGTGTTCATAGCAATCTGCATGCAGTGAACAATGAATTAGGTGCACATTCTTTTTTCTCTTCAGACTGCTTTGCAATTCTATTATACTTGTACTTCATTACCCTAAGACAATTTCTGTTTTGAATCAGTATTACTGAAGGAATAATTTGGCAATCTGCTTATAGCATGCAAGGGACATGCCTGAAGCTATAGATATGAAGAGCAGAAAGAGCTTCAGATTTTTTTCACTCTAACTGCTCCTCCCAAAAAGAGTTGTGCAATTAACTGTGATACTGACTTGAATTAGAATGTGGGTGGTGGTTATGTACTTCTCAGATGAAAATCTGTGTATTACACTTATCTTTGATACAACACCATGTCCTGTTTTGTTTGGCGGTGGGGAGGGGAAGCTGGAGCAGGGTGTCCCCAGGTCCAAGACAGACTTGAAAGATTTGTACAACCTAAAGGGAACCTATTGCAGACACTTAAAATAACTAGAAGAGGAGTAACTGTGGATGGTTTCTGGTAAAGAAAAAGAATGTGTTCTAAATGTCATGCATTGAGGAGCAATCTACAGGTGTTCAAAATAGCTAAATGTAGTCTTCAGGGGTCATGTTAGAATGAAAAATTTGAACTTTCCTCTCCACTGAGGATCAAGATTGTAATTTCTGAGAAAGACCAAAAGGTTCTGAAAGAAAGCTTGACAAGGAAATACCCCATTATCATGCAGAATTATCTTCTACAAGGATATTGCCTACTATTATAGTTCACCCCTGTTTTATAGAACAATGTCTAAAACACTGAACATGATTCACTTACAAGGCTCATTCAAGAAGGCAGTCTATTCAAGAGCATTTATCTTTTCAGAAGCAGAAGGACATTGGCAGATCTTAGTAAAAATCACTTGAGTATTTTGAGACCCCTTTCCTAATGCCACCTTCCTATACTCTTGGGATTATATATTTTCCTGCAATGGACCTCTGGTCCACACCTTCAGTTTGTCTCAAGCTGACTATGATTAACTTTTTCTGATGTAATGAGCAAATTTTGGTGTCTTCTGTCAAAATGGTTTTGTGAACTCTGCAATGCATTGTGACTGCTGCCAGGTGAGGATTTTGTCACTGCCAAATGGCCTCACACAAATGCCAAGGATTCCCCTCTGGTTTTCTATGGGATGCTGTGGCAGGCCTTGTCACGGCAGGCTTACTTACATTTCTGGAATGCTCGCAGGTTGTCTTGTATTACTGCTTTAGCTGTGTTTGCTGGGAGGTTTGGAAACTTTCTGAAGGCTTATTCTTGTACTGTGCCATCTCCTTAGCTATCTGACAGCATAGCTCCTATGTGCCAGACTTTCTGGCAGATAAAGGTAAGATGAATATTGGCTTCAGTAGACAGTGGATAAATCCAGCATCAGGCAACTAATCATAGGAAAGATTTTGTCTCTTGCCAGTGTAACTATGAAGCAGAAGGTGTTGAATGAAGTGGAGCTGTTATTATGAACAAGACCTGAATGTTGTGAATATTAGCTGCAGAAAAGAGTCCTAGAGGAAAGAGCTTCCACCACCCCATGAAAGAAATCTGGAAACATGACCCTGATGTGGAGTAAAGGCTAAATTTAGAGATTTTTCTAGCAAGTAACTAGTCTGTGTTGCAATTTTTGTTAGTTTATGGGAAATTGAAATCTAAAAAGACACTTAGCACCTTTCTGCAGCATGTGAATAATTCTTCTGTACTCTCTGAATCTTAAAAATTTTCATTAAGATTGTCGATTTGGAAGTGAATAAAGTATAAAATATCCTCGGCAATACTGTGAGTTTTAAATTAAGTCCAATTTCTGCTTCTGAAGGACTTTTAGATGACATTTTAGTGACTGTGAAACCCTGGCCAAAGGCCAAACCTTCATAGTCTGCATTTATATAAAGCTTTTGATTTAGCCAAGCATAAATCACCAATATAGTGGTCTGATGACAGAGAAGTAGGAATAAAAGTCAGAGGTGCTGGAACAGCAAATATAGAAGGTTATTCTCAGCTGAATAAATGCAAACAGTCTCACAGTTCTTATGTAATATTTCCACCCCCATCACAGAGATATTAATAACAGAAATTGTATCACCAATCTGCATTGCAGGTCAGGATATGTTTCACAATTTGAGTCAAAATATTCTGTCTACATTGTGCACCTAATTAGAAGTCAACCTATGGATCCAATTCTGTTTTGTACTTTGTATATTGAAGACAGTTGTAAAGCCATTCTGACTGCAGTTGTGGTGTCTTTTCCCTGGAAATACCTCCCTCTCTCCCTATTGCTTTAGCCACCATGACAACCTGTCACTGCCTTTATAAACACAGCTCAGATCAAGGGTTGCATTGTAAAGGTCTGGGTATCATACAAATGGCAGTGTGGCTTCTTATTTGGCAATGCCTGGCCACACAACTATCCTCACACATCAAACTTTGCCATCACTGCAGAGAGCAGCAAGTGAGGGAGCTGGAAATCTCAGAACAAATTCCTGAAACTATCAGCTTACCTCCATGTTATCTAGGCTGGGCAGGGAAAATGCAGATAAGTGACTGTTATCAAGAAGGCCTCTGTTGAATTCACAGCTCTGTTCTTCAGAACAAAATCTTTTCCCTAGCAAAACATGGAAGCAATTCCAGTCTTTTATTTTTTACCTTGTGATCTCTGGTAAAAGCACCAGGACATTTGAGACCAAAGTCTCTATTTCTCAAGTGAGGGACTTGGCTAGCCTTTGTGCTAAATTCTGTCAGGGGTTTTCTTAGTTCTACATGCTGCTATTAAATATCCAATCACTCTTTCAAGCTCAGAGGGGA